>CAWUFW010006050.1:0-1220842 GCA_963921515.1 Calotriton arnoldi | reverse complement strand
AGACACCAATCTTACACGTTCATGCAACAGATTGCGCCGAGCCCAGTATCCAATTTAAACGTGGTTTATTTCTTCACAATGATAAACAAACGCCCGACGCGTTTCGGAACAGCCGTTCCTTTCTCACGGGTCAATAGACATTCGTTTTCACCCATTACATGTAGTGCACCGAACATATAAACATAAACATAGGACTACTTGATAACTTTCAAGTTCATGGTAAAAACGGCATCCATTTTGGAATGGTATTATACATGAATATACGTATATGTTAAACTGTTAAACAAATTAAATATAACAGATGCAGAAAGCAGTACATAAATAATACTATTCATTCTCTTGCATTATAACACTGTAATTATACATGAGGAGTTACAAATTCTCATTTAATTTGAAAAGCCAATAATGCCTCAATGGGCTTCAAAAACATAGTTTGTAATTGTAATTCTGCCCCAGTGGGCCATAATTCTCATTTGTCATTACATGATATCACAAACGAAATTCCTATATTTTCAATTCTGCCCAAGTGGGCAAAGAATACATAATTTGGCTTACAAACAAATCTTAAAAAACTCAATTCAATCTCCTATTTTCATGAATATATAAAACACCCAAAATTAATAACACATGCATCAACCTCCATAGATAGCACGTAATTCCCTTCTTCTATACATGAAGTTATCGTCGTCTCCTAAAAGATAAAATTGATATGCACTGATCAAAATTGATCCTACTCTTTTCTTTAAAAACAAATATCATACATGAGAGACAATTAAGACAGTTAACACTATAAGTGCAGCTTCATTTTATTAGAAAAAGTTATTCTTGATTTAACCTAGGTGGACCGCTAATTCCTCATCCTTGTTCATACCCTCTGGATGCATCGTACCATACTTAATAATCATTCTCGATTCCAACCTCCTTAACTCTCGGATCCTGTTCCCTCCCCTCTCTGATAGTGGTATCCTATCTAGGGCACAATATCTGAGTAAACCAGCATTTTTGTTATGGCATTCTTTAAAATGCCGGGCTATGGGATATTGTCTATCCTCATTGGTAATTGTCCGCATATGTTCCAATATACGTCTCTTTACCTGATGAATGGTACTGCCAATATACACTAACTGGCATGGACAGATGAGGGCATATACGCAAAAATCTGATTTACAACTCAGATATTTCGAAATCACAAATGGTTTTTGTGCTATCGAGAGTTTCACCTGCTTACAGTTGATACTATTACGGCATGCTTTGCATGCTTTGCAAGTGTAAAAACCTTGCACTTTGAAATGGGAATTCATCTCAACAGGTAACAAGCTTTTACATAACATATCTTTTAATGCTGGGCATCTCCGAAATGTCATGCTGGGATTCTCACCTACGCATTTTGCTAAAGTCTCATCCGTACCTAGTACATTCCAGAATTTTTTCAGACATTTGCGTACCTCACCTGCCTGATTGCTGAATGTCGTGATAAATCTAAGGGAATCTCCCTCCTCCTTCTCATCAGTTTTAGCTTTTAACAGCTCATCCCTCTCTACTCTTTTCACTTTTTCACACGCTCTCTTGATAACTTTCTGCGAATAACCTCTTTCAGCAAATCTTATCTTCATGTTGTCCATTTCCTCTAAAAATGCTGGATCAGAACTACAGTTCCGACGTGCCCTCAATAGCTCCCCATATGGTATACTATTAATGAGGTTAACTGGATGGCAACTATCAGCGTGTAACAGACTGTTACCGGCTGTATTCTTCCGGTACAGTTTACTTTCTAATCGATTCCCATGTACCTGTACTTTCACATCTAGGAATTCGATAGTGTTCCTGTCCATTGAACATGTGAATTTTAAATTCAAATTATTGCTGTTAAGGGAATCAACAAAATCATAAGCTTCATTCTCATCCCCTCTCCAAACACAGAATATATCGTCTATATACCTCACCCAGAGGACGACATGGGCACTGAAGACTACGATGTTATTAGCCACCTGCTCCTCCCACCAGCCTAGGTATAGACCCGCGTAGCTGGGGGCGAAGCAAGTTCCCATCGCCGTCCCCTGGGCCTGGCAATAGATAGCGTGATCAAAAATGAAGAAATTGTTAGTGAGACAGATGAACATCATATTGAGTAACATCTCAGTGTGCATCAGATAACATAGTGGACGACTTTTTAGATAATAACGGCAGGCTTCCAATCCCAGCTCATGGGGTATACATGTATATAAACTATTCACGTCAAGTGTTAGCAATAACATTCCTTGTTCCCAAACAACTTTCTCAATTTGTCTCAAAAAATCTCCTGTGTCCTGCACATAGGAAGGCAACGATTGAACATATGGTCTTAAAAAATAATCTATATACTTTGAAGTATTTTCGTACATGCTTCCTATCGAAGAGACAATAGGCCTGCCTGGAGGATTACTTTTGTCCTTATGAACCTTAGGCAGTAAGTACATTGCAGATAATTTAGGAAATTCACAATTTAGAAATTTAAACTCATCGATAGATAACAGTTTTTCATTTTTCCATTTCACAACATGTTCTCTATACTTCTCATTACTGGCCTCATAGGTTTTTCTATCACTTTTTGCATAGCTTGCTTCATCACTTAATTGTTTTTTACCCTCATCCAAATACATTTTCAGAGGCCAAACAACTACATTGCCTCCCTTGTCAGATTTTTTAATGACTAGGTCTTTATTATTCTGTAGTTCTTTAATAGCTGCACACTGGCCTGAGGTGAGGTTACTAAAGAAATGTACTCTCCGTTTTGCTAGTTTTTTAAATTCCCTTTGGACCCCCTTCTCAAATACCTCAATAGCTTCATTATGTATTTGTGGTAAAAAGCTCGATTTGGGTTTAAACCCACTCGAACTAGCTTGATCAATGGTAATATCCTCTTGGGCTAGACTTATTAATGGATCATCTACCCAATTATCATCTCCACCCAATTCTCTAAGCATATGCAAGGTGTCAATATCCTCAATAGCTAGGTTAGAATCTATACCCTGATCTTTAGGTGCTGTTTGTTTTTGTCTATGTTCATGCCATTTCTTGAGTTTCAGTTTACGAGTAAAATAAAACAAATCAATTCTACTTCCCGTATAGTCAAATCTCCTAGTTGGACAGAAAGTTAAACCAAGGGATAAAACCTCAATTTGTTCATCAGTCAACAGAATATTAGATAAATTTAGTACCGTAAATGTGTCTTTCATTTTGATACCGTCTTTCCTCTTGTTGTCATTCCCATGAAGGTTTGTATGTTGCTTTGTTGCTTTGCGCCTTGCTTGGCGCCTCTGGCGCCGCGACCTCGACCTCTTGTTGCTTGGGGACTCGCTGATTCCTGTCTTCCTCTCGCAATGATGTCGAATTCCTTTAAAATGCTGGATTTTACCCCCGTTGTTTCTTTTTCTGGGGTTTTATTACTAGAGTTCCCAGTAGGCACTGCTTCTGTTTGCAACATTGGTGATGAGATGGCTGCTTCACTCCTAGCCTCAAGGTTTATATCAGCTGTGTCTTGAACTGTCCGCTCCTTTGTTTTTAGTTCTCTTAAGTGGTCAAACTTTTTACCAAATGTTAAGATCTGTCCCTGGTTGTAATCAATCTCATCTCGATGAAACTTTCGTTGTTTCTTAAGTTTGATTTCCTCTTCTGCCTTTTCAAGACGTATTTTGAGTTTGTTCATTTCTATTTCAAACTCATTATCTGTACATTTCTCTTTAAGTGCATTGGATATTCTTTCCATTTCCAAGGATAGTCGTTCAGTATCCTTTATTGCATATTTGATTAAAAGTTTTAACATTACCGTAGAACAGTCATGGTTGTTTTGCGCCCATTCTTCGATAAGGTCGGGATCCGGATCCATGAAGGTGGGAGTAATAAAGATACGCAGACCTCTTGGTACTCTCCCGTGGTCTACATATTTCTGGAGGGCTGTTGCCTCCCACCATTTAGCCTGTTCCGTCTTAGCGGCTTTCCATAGAGAATCCCATAGTTGTCGTTTTGTTTGGAAATCCCTTGCCTTGGAATGGCTAGCAGTGTCATTTAGATCATGACTATTCACAATGGGTATAAATAATAATTCTGCTGCTTCTCGTCTTCATGCCTCTCTGTTTGTCAACATTGTTGCAAATTGTGGGTGCTCGATAGCATGAGTACCCTCCACTGGGAACTCCCAGTATATCCACGTAAAACAGTCGTGACTTCACACAGTCACACTGCGTCCGCCAGCTGTATCGTTCTCCGTTACCTCTCAATATCGGGCTTGGGTTTCCATTCGATTTTCTTGCACGAATGTTACCGCTCTCCGCATCCGAGCGAGTCAGCCGACTGACTCGTTTGCAGCGCGACCGTGCTCACCGTTCAGTTGTCCTTTTTCTCAGCCCATCAATAGTAGTACAGAGTTTAGACACAGCGGGCAGAAGAATCATTAAAGTAACAAAGAACAAAAGTTATTCGCGTTACTTCTGCCAACAAATGGCGGCGGGCTCCGGCAAGGACGCGATCCTTTTCACCTCAAGACACCAATCTTACACGTTCATGCAACAGATTGCGCCGAGCCCAGTATCCAATTTAAACGTGGTTTATTTCTTCACAATGATAAACAAACGCCCGACGCGTTTCGGAACAGCCGTTCCTTTCTCACGGGTCAATAGACATTCGTTTTCACCCATTACATGTAGTGCACCGAACATATAAACATAAACATAGGACTACTTGATAACTTTCAAGTTCATGGTAAAAACGGCATCCATTTTGGAATGGTATTATACATGAATATACGTATATGTTAATCTGTTAAACAAATTAAATATAACAGATGCAGAAAGCAGTACATAAATAATACTATTCATTCTCTTGCATTATAACACTGTAATTATACATGAGGAGTTACAAATTCTCATTTAATTTGAAAAGCCAATAATGCCTCAATGGGCTTCAAAAACATAGTTTGTAATTGTAATTCTGCCCCAGTGGGCCATAATTCTCATTTGTCATTACATGATATCACAAACGAAATTCCTATATTTTCAATTCTGCCCAGCATTAAAAGATATGTTATGTAAAAGCTTGTTACCTGTTGAGATGAATTCCCATTTCAAAGTGCAAGGTTTTTACACTTGCAAAGCATGCCGTAATAGTATCAACTGTAAGCAGGTGAAACTCTCGATAGCACAAAAACCATTTGTGATTTCGAAATATCTGAGTTGTAAATCAGATTTTTGCGTATATGCCCTCATCTGTCCATGCCAGTTAGTGTATATTGGCAGTACCATTCATCAGGTAAAGAGACGTATATTGGAACATATTTAAACTTTACAGAAACACACAGTCACTGGATGATGTCATCAGTGATGTCATCAGTGATGTCATTTGAGATGTCATCAGTGATGTCATCAGTGATGTCACTGACCATGTCATGAGTGATGTAATATGTGACGTCATCAGCAGTGCATTGCGGGGCGCGAGTTATAGTTAGCTGAACTAACTATAACGGGGGAATTTCTATGGTTTTGTACGAGTGAAATGTCCAACTAACTATAACTGTCCCTAAAACCTATGGTTTTTTCAGTGAATTTCAAAGGTTTTTTAAATGCTAATTTCTAACTATAACGTGTCTGAAACCTATGGTTTTTTCAGTGAATTTCAAAGGTTTTTTAAATGCTAATTTCTAACTATAACGTGCCTGAAACCTATGATTTTTTAAGTGAATTTCAAAGGTTTTTTTAAATGCTAGTTTCTAACTATGCCTACAGAGGTAGGACATGTGAAGAAAGAAGAAAAAATGCACAGAAAGAAGCAAAAGATGTGCAGAAAGAACCAACAGAGGAGCAGAAAGAGGCCTTGTTGCAAAATCATCCTGTGCCCACAACTTTTTCAGACAGGTACTGGTGGTAACTGACTCCGATTAACCAGAGCCAGTGCTATGCTAAAAGACACTTAGAATACAGTGAAAACACCTACATACACTAGGGAACACTATGCGTTGGGGTACCCCTGTGATTAGCATGACCTCCTCTGCAAGTCCCTAGTACATAATAAGGCAGGGGGATTAAAACTACCTCTTAAAACGCGCTACAGGGCGCGTTTGCACAGTGGTGAAGGGAGGGGGCCTGAGGTGACATGTGTGCAAACGCACCCCGTGGCGCGTTTTAAGTTGCGGGATTAAGTCCCCTTGAATTCTGAGGGTCCCTGGGTCCCAACTAGCCCCCCAGGTACCTACAGTTAGGACCACAGAGCTGAGTTGCAGAGAGGCGTTCCGAGGCCACGCACCTTTTTTCACCTCTCTGCAAAGCAACTCTGTTGTGCTTACTGAAGGTACCTGGTGGGCTAGTTGGCCCCCAGGGTCCCTCAGGATTCAAAGGGAATTAATTCCCCAACTTAAAACGCACCACAGGGCGTGTTTGCGCACATGTCACCTGAGGCCCCGCCCCTCCCTTCACCACTGTGCAAACGTGCCCCGTGGTGCGTTTTAAGTTGGGGGATTAGGTCACCTTGAATCCTGAGGGTCCCTGGGGCCCAACTAGCCCACTAGGTACTTCTAGTAAGCACCACAGGCCTGCGTTGCAACGCCTGTAACAAATTGTGCAGTTGTGTTTAGGTAGTGAAGAGGGTCGTGCTGGGGGTAGTGTTTTAGGGTTTAGGGTAGTGCAGTGGTGTTTGTGTAGTGTAGGGGGTCATGCTGGGAGTGTTTTAGGGTTTAGGGTAGTGCAGTGGTGTTTGGGTAGTGTAGGGGGTCGTGCTGGGGGTAGTGTTTTAGGGTAGTGCAGTGGTGTTTGGGTAGTGTAGGGGGTACTGCTGGGGGTAGTGTTTTAGGGTTTAGGGTAGTGCAGTGGTGTTTGGGTAGTGTAGGGATACTGCTGGGGGTAGTTTTTTAGGGTTTAGGGTAGTGCAGTGGTGTTTGGGTAGTGTAGTGGTTCGTGCTGGGGGTAGTTTTTTAGGGTTTAGGGTAGTGCAGTGGTGTTTGTGTAGTGTAGGGGGTAGTGTTTTATGGTTTAGGGTAGTGCAGTGGTGTGTAGTGTAGGAGGTCGTGTTTTAGGGTTTAGGGTAGTGCAGTGGTCTTTGGGTAGTGTAGGGAGTCGTGCGGGGGTAGTGTTTTAGGGTTTAGGGTAGTGTAGGGGGTCATGCGGGGGGTAGTGTTTTAGGGATTAGGGTAGTGCATTGGTGTTTGGGTAGTGTAGGGGGTCATGCGGGGGTAGTGTTTTAGGGTTTAGGGCAGTGCAGTGGTGTTTGGGTAGTGTAGGGGGTTGTGCTGGGGAGGGTGTTTTAGGGTTTAGGGCAGTGCAGTGGTGTTCGGGTAGTTTAGGGGGTCGTGCTGGGGGGAGTGTTTTAGGGTTTAGGGCAGTGCAGTGGTGTTCGGGTAGTGTAGGGGGTCGTGCTGGGGGGAGTGTTTGAGGGTTTAGGGCAGTGCAGTCGTGTTCGGGTAGTGTAGGGGTTGTGCTGGGGGTAGTATTTTAGGGTTTAGAGTAGTGCAGTGGTGTTCGGGTAGTGTATGGGGTCGTGCTGGGGGTAGTGTTCTAGGGTTTAGGGCAGTGCAGTGGTGTTTGGGCAGTGTAGGGGGTAATGCTGGGGGTGGTGTTTTAGGGTTTAGGGCAGTGCAGTGGTGTTCGGGCAGTGTAGGGGGTCGTGCTGGGGGTGGTGTTTCAGGGTTTAGGGCAGTGCAGTGGTCGGGCAGTGTAGGGGGTGGTGTTTCAGGGTTTAGGGCAGTGCAGTGGTGTTCGGGCAGTGTAGGGGGTCGTGCAGGGGGTGGTGTTTCAGGGTTTAGGGCAGTGGTGTTCGGGCAGTGTAGGGGGTCGTGCTGGGGGTGGTGTTTCAGGGTTTGGGGCAGTGCAGTGGTGTTCGAGCAGTAAAGGGGGTCGTGCTGGGGGTGGTGTTTCAGGGTTTAGGGCAGTGCAGTGGTGTTCGGGCAGTGTAGGGGCGGTGCAGGGGTGGTGTTTCAGGGTTTAGGGCAGTGCAGTGGTGTTCGGGCAGTGTAGGGGGTGCTGCAGGGGGTGGTGTTTCAGGGTTTAGGGCAGTGCAGTGGTGTTCGGGCAGTGTAGGGGGTCATGCAGGGGGTGGTGTTTCAGGGTTTAGGGCAGTGCAGTGGTGTTCGGGCAGTGTAGGGGGTCGTGCTGGGGCTGGTGTTTCAGGGTTTAGGGCAGTACAGTGGTGTTCGGGCAGTGTAGGGGGTCGTGCTGGGGCTGGTGTTTCAGGGTTTAGGGCAGTGCAGTGGTGTTCGGGCAGTGTAGGGGGTCGTGCTGGGGCTGGTGTTTCAGGGTTTAGGGCAGTGCAGTGGTGTTCGGGCAGTGTAGGGGGTCGTGCTGGGGCTGGTGTTTCAGGGTTTAGGGCAGTGCAGTGGTGTTCGGGCAGTGTAGGTGGTCGTGCTGGGGCTGGTGTTTCAGGGTTTAGGGCAGTGCAGTGGTGTTCGGGCAGTATAGGGGGTCATGCTGGGGTTGGTGTTTCAGGGTTTAGGGCAGTGCAGTGGTGTTCGGGCAGTGTAGGGGGTCTTGCTGGGGCTGGTGTTTCAGAGTCTAGGGCAGTGCAGTGGTGTTCGGGCAGTGTAGGGGTCTTGCTGGGGCTGGTGTTTCAGGGTTTACGGCAGTGCAGTGGTGTTCGGGCAGTGTAGGGGGTCGTGCTGGGGGTGGTGTTTCAGGGTTTAGGGCAGTGCAGTGGTGTTTGGGCAGTGTAGGGGTCGTGCTGGGGCTAGTGTTTCAGGATTTAGGGCAGAGCAATGGTGTTCAGGCAGTGTAGGGGGTTTTGCTGGAGGTGGTGTTTCAGGGTTTAGGGCAGTGCAGTGGTGTTCGTGCAGGGTAGGGGGTGGTGTTTCAGGGTTTAGGGCAGTGGTGTTCAGGCAGTGTAGGGGGTCTTGCTGGGGTTGATGTTTCAGGGTTTAGGGCAGTGCAGTGGTATTCGGGCAGTGTAGGGGGTCGTGCTGGGGGTGGTGTTTCAGGGTTTAGGGCAGTGCAGTGGTGTTCCGGCAGTGTAGGAGGTCGTGCAGGGGGTGGTGTTTCAGGGTTTAGGGCAGTGCAGTGGTGTTCGGGCAGTGTAGGGTGTCGTGCTGAGGGGTGGTGTTTCAGGGTTTAGGGCAGTGCAGTGGTGTTCGGGCAGTGTAGGGGGTCGTGCAGGGGGTGGTGTTTCAGGGTTTAGGGCAGTACACTGGTATTTGGGCAGTGTAGAGGGTCGTGCAGGGGGTGGTGTTTCAGGGTTTAGGGCAGTGCAGTGGTGTTCGGCCAGTGTAGGTGGTCTTGCTGGGGGTGGTGTTTCAGGCTTTAGTGCAGTGGTGTTCGGGCAGTGTAGGGGTCTTGCTGGGGGTGGTGTTTCAGGGTTTAGGGCAGTGCAGTGGTGTTCGGGCAGTGTAGGGGGTCTTGCTGGGGCTGGTGTTTTAGGGTTTAGGGCAGTGCAGTGGTGTTCGGGCAGTGTAGGGGGTCGTGCTGGGGCTGGTGTTTGAGGGTTTAGGGTAGTGCAGTGGTGTTCGGGCAGTGTAGGGGGTCGTGCTGGGGCTGGTGTTTCAGGGTTTAGGGCAGTGCAGTGGTTTTCGGGCAGTGTAGGCGGTCGTGCTGGGGCTGGTGTTTCAGGGTTTAGGGCAGTGCAGTGGTGTTCGGGCAGTGTACGGGGTTGTGCTGGGGCTGGTGTTTCAGGGTTTAGGGCAGTGCAGTGGTGTTCGGGCAGTGTAGGGGGTCGTGCTGGGGGTGGTGTTTCAGGGTTTAGGGCAGTGCAGTGGTGTTCGGGCAGTGTAGGGGGTCGTGCTGGGTCTGGAGTTTCATGGTTTAGGGCAGTGCAGTGGTGTTCGGGCAGTGTAGGGGTCGTGCTGGGGGTGGTGTTTCAGGGTTTAGGGCAGTGCAGTGGTGTTCGGGCAGTGTAGGTGGTCATGCTGGGGGTTGTGTTTCAGGGTTTAGGGCAGTGCAGTGGTGTACGGGCAGTGTAGGGGGTCTTGCTGGGGGTGGTGTTTCAGGGTTTAGGGCAGTGGTGTTCGGGCAGTGTAGGGGGTCTTGCTGGGGGTAGTGTTTCGGGTTTAGGGCAGTGCAGTGGTGTTCGTGCAGTGTAGGGGGTCGTGCTGGGGGTGGTGTTTCAGGGTTTAGGGCAGTGCAGTGGTGTTCGGGCAGTGTAGGGGGTCGTGCAGGGGGTGGTGTTTCAGGGTTTAGGGCAGTGCAGTGGTGTTCGGGCAGTGTAGGGGTCGTGCTGGGGCTGGTGTTTCAGGGTTTAGGGCAGTGCAGTGGTGTTCGGGCAGTGTAGGGGTCTTGCTGGGGGTGGTGTTTCAGGGTTTAGGGCAGTGGTGTTCGGGCAGTGTAGGGGGTCTTGCTGGGGGTGATGTTTCAGGGTTTAGGGAGGTGCAGTGGTGTTCGGGCAGTGTAGGGGTCTTGCTGGGGGTAGTGTTTCAGGGTTTAGGGCAGTGCAGTGGTGTTCGGGCAGTGTAGGGGGCCATGCTGGGGGTGGTGTTTCAGGGTTTAGTGCAGTGGTGTTCGGGCAGTGTAGGGGGTCGTGCTGGGGGTGGTGTTTCAGGGTTTAGGGCAGTGGTGTTCGGGCAGTGTAGGGGGTCTTGCTGGGGGTGATGTTTCAGGGTTTAGGGCAGTGCAGTGGTGTTCGGGCAGTGTAGGAGGTCTTGCTGGGGGTAGTGTTTCAGGGTATAG
Organism: Calotriton arnoldi; assembly: GCA_963921515.1. Classification (NCBI taxonomy): domain Eukaryota; kingdom Metazoa; phylum Chordata; class Amphibia; order Caudata; family Salamandridae; genus Calotriton; species Calotriton arnoldi. The sequence continues at coordinate 1,210,235 of CAWUFW010006050.1, read as the reverse complement.
GGCAGTGCAGTGGTGTTCGGGCAGTGTAGGGGTCATGCTGGGGGTGGTGTTTCAGGGTTTAGGGCAGTGCAGTGGTGTTCGGGCAGTGTAGGGGTCGTGAAGGGGTGGTGTTTCATGGTTTAGGGCAGTGCAGTGGTGTTCGGGCAGTGTAGGGGGTCGTGCTAGGGTATGTGTTTCAGGGTTTAGGGCAGTGCAGTGGTGTTCGGGCAGTGTAGGGGGTCGTGCAGGGGCTGGTGTTTCAGGGTTTAGGGCAGTGCAGTGGTGTTCGGCAGTGTAGGGGGTCGTGCTGGGGGTAGTGTTTTAGGGTTTAGGGTAGTGCAGTGGTGCTTGTGTAGTGTAGGGGGTCGTGCTGGGGGTAGTGTTTTAGGGTTTAGGGTAGTGCAGTGGTGTTTGGGTAGTGTAGGGGGTCATGTTTTATGGTAGTGCAGTGGTGTTTGGGTAGTGTAGGGGGTCGTGCTGGGGGTAGTGTTTTAGGATTTAGGTTAGTGCAGTGGTGTTTGGGTAGTGTAGGGGGTCATGCTGGGGGTAGTGTTTTAGGGTTTAAGGTAGTGCAGTGGTGTTTGTGTAGTGTAGGGGGTCGTGCTGGGGGTAGTGTTTTAGGGTTTAGGGTAGTGCAGTGGTGCTTGTGTAGTGTAGGGGTCGTGCTGGGGGTAGTGTTTTAGGGTTTAGGGTAGTGCAGTGGTGTTTGTGTAGTGTAGGGGGTCATGTTTTAGGGTAGTGCAGTGGTGCTTGGGTATTGTAGGGGGTCGTGCTGGGGGTAGTGTTTTAGGATTTAGGTTAGTGCAGTGGTGTTGGGGTAGTGTTTTAGGGTTTAGGGTAGTGCAGTGGTGTTTGTGTAGTGTAGGGGGTCATGCTGGGGGTAGTGTTTTAGGGTTTAGGATAGTGCAGTGGTGCTTGTGTAGTGTAGGGGGTCGTGCTGGGGTAGTGTTTTAGGGTTTAGGGTAGTGCAGTGGTGTTTTTGTAGTGTAGGGGGTCATGTTTTAAGATGCAACGCTCCAATACCTGACCAGTCTGCACTACATAAAACTGCAAAAAAACTAAAAATAAAAAGTGTTTTGCACACTTTTGTCATTGGGCTATATGTGGGCTACATCTGGGTAATATTTGTGCTACATTTGGGCTCTTTTTTCTCTGGTGGCCATCTTGGAAGACTTCTTTGTTATGAAGTTTCCTAATTTCCTCATTTACTGCAGTCTCCTCAGTAGGAAATGCTTTCAGTTTTTTACTTTGATTCCATCAAGAAGGCATTCAGATGTGTCACACATTTGCCATAAATTCAGAATGTTATTACTCTAGTTGTTCATTAGATCACTGTAGTAAAGCTACTGCTCACCAAGGAGTTAACTGGAAGTCTACTGCTGGTATTGAAAGTGATTGTTTCAGTCTGCATGTCAGAATTTTCTAATGAAATAGAAGAGGATTTGAGATCTCACTTAAAACATGCACTAAATTTTCTTTTTGCAGCACTAACCATAATTTCTATGACAAAATGAACCCCCTCATTTTGTTCCTTTTTAAATTAAATGTTTTAAGTGTTACCAGTTTATTCCAATCAAGATGGCTTCAGGTGTGCCATACTTTTGTCATAAGTAAGGCTGTTAGCACTCTAGTTGTTCTTTAGAACACTCTGGGAAGCTGCAGTAGAACACAAAGGCATCAACTGACAGGCTGCTCCTGTTGAAATATAACAGGAAGATATTTGAGATCTCACTTAAAACATGTCCTAATTTTTCTTTCTACAGCACTAACCATAATTTCTATGGCAAAATGAACCCCTTCATTTTGTTCCTTTTTAAATTAAATGTTTTAAGTGTTACCAGTTTATTCCAAACAAGATGGCTTCAGGTGTGCCATACTTTTGTTATAAGTAAGACTGTTAGCGCTCTAGTTGTTCTTTAGAACACTCTGGGAAGCTGCAGTAGAACACAAAGGCATCAACTGACAGGCTGCTCCTGTTGAAATATAACAGGAAGATATTTGAGATCGCACTTGAAACATGTCCTAATTTTTCTTTCTACAGCACTAACCATAATTTCTATGACAAAATGAACCCCATCATTTTGTTCCTTTTTAAATTAAATGTTTTAAGTGTTACCAGTTTATTCCAATCAAGATGGCTTCAGGTGTGCCATACTTTTGTCATAAGTAAGACTGTTAGCGCTCTAGTTGTTCTTTAGAACACTCTGGGAAGCTGCAGTAGAACACAAAGGCATCAACTGACAGGCTGCTCCTGTTGAAATATAACAGGAAGATATTTGAGATCACACTTGAAACATGTCCTAATTTTTCTTTCCAGAGCACTAACCATAATTTCTATGACAAGATGAACCCCATCATTTTGTTCCTTTTTAAATTAAATGTTTTAAGTGTTACCAGTTTATTCCAATCAAGATGGCTTCAGGTGTGCCATACTTTTGTCATAAGTAAGGCTGTTAGCACTCTAGTTGTTCTTTAGAACACTCTGGGAAGCTGCAGTAGAACACAAAGGAATCAACTGACAGTCTCTGCCCTTGTTGGATGTACATGTTTTACTGAGAATGTCAGACTTCATTCTCACATGACTGAGAAAGATAATGTGAATTTACAGAAAATATGCTCTCATTTTAGCTTCTGGAGCACCTTCCAAAACTGTATGGGACAAGCATGTGAAAATAGTTTTCTCTCAAACATGATTCATGATATCCCAGCAGAAGGTTTTTCACAGGGTAAAATCACCTTAGAACACACCACAATTCCTGAAATTAGTATGGTACCATCAACAAATGAATTCTAATGTAACTAAAGTCTGTTATCACCCTTTATAGTTCTCCTTTTGGTAACCCTCAAAGTCTTTGATTCACTACAATGCATTTCAATGGGGTACTATCATGTATATTGGTCCCAAGATGGCTGCCAGCAATTCCAGGATGAAGTGCTGACAGCCAATCAGGATCTCACGATGACATGTGTGGTTAGGCTCCGCCCAGATATATATGTGTTTTTACTTTTGATTTTCTCAGCAACTACTGAACGGATTTACACCATTTAACAAAAAGGGTTCTTTTTGAACCAAGAACTACCTCTTTGCCAAATTTGGTGTAATTCCGTTCAGCAGTTCGGGCTGTAGCCGTGTCTAAAGTTTCCTATGGGAAAATGAATGGGGAAAACACGTTTTGGGACCCCCTTTTTTTCTCGTCCCCCGCTTGACGAATCACCCTGAGACTTTCAGGGTAGGAGCGGACCGGAGCGGGCCATAAAGTTTGAAAATTTCACGAAGATTCGTCAACCGACGCAAGAGTTATTTCAAATAGAATGTCGCGGATTTCCTATGGAAAATAGGTCCTAACTATAACTATCTACTGGCGACCGCCAGTAGATAATATATATATATATGTGTGATATATATATATATATATATATATATATATATATATATATATATGTGTCTATGTGTGTATATAGAAATATATAAATGTGTATATATATATGTGTATATCTGTATATGTGTATATATATATATATGTGTATGTATATATATGTGTATATATATATGTGTGTGTATATATATATGTGTGTGTATATATATATGTGTGTGTATATATATATGTGTGTGTATATATATGTGTGTGTATATATATATATGTGTATTTATATATATGTGTGTGTATATATGTGTGTATATATATATATCTGTGTGTATATATATATATGTGTGTGTATATATGTGTGTATATATATATATGTGTATATATATGTGTCTATATATATATGTGTGTATATATATGTGTGTATATATATATGTGTGTATATATATGTGTATGTGTATATATATATGTGTGTCTATATATATATATATGTGTATATATATATTCACTGAAAAAACCATAGGTTTCGGGCACGTTATAGTTAGAAATTAGCATTTAAAAAACCTTACAAATTCACTGAAAAAACCATAGGTTTTAGGGACAGTTATAGTTAGTTGGTCATTGCACTCGTACAAAACCTGTGAAATTCCCCCGTTATAGTTAGTTCAGCTAACTATAACTCGCACCCCCGCAATGCACTGCTGATGACGTCACATATTACATCACTCATGACATGGTCAGTGACATCACTGATGACATCACTGATGACATCTCAAATGACATCACTGATGACATCATCCAGTGACTGTGTGTTTCTGTAAAGTTTAAATATTTTTAATATATATAGGGAAAGGCGTATTGAAGAATGAGTGGGTGTATAAGTGTCTGTATGGATGATTTAGTAGGTGCGTGACTAACTCTATAAGTGAGTGATTAAACGTATCTTACTGAATGCATGGGTTAGTGACTAAACTGGGTGAATGTCTGTATCTGTCTGTCTATTGCTGTGTAAGTGGCTGCATGGGTTTGTGAATAGCTACATGAGTGTCTATATGAGTTATTGATTGGTTGTCTGAGTATCTGTATGGGTGCCTGAGTGTTTGTGTGGGTGGGGTGTGTGCGACTCTGTGCATAGATGTGTGAGTGGGTGATTCACTTGGTGGATGGTTTCAAGAGTGCATCTGTGATAGACTGTATGGGTGGGTAAGTGTGTGTAAGAGTGTGTTAGTGAGTGAATGTATGTCCCAGTGGTACATGTGTGAGTAACTACATATGTGAAAGGCAGTATATATGTGTGTTGGAGTATATAAATAGCTATAAGCGAGAGTGTGTGATTGTGAGAGTGACTGTATGGATGAGTGTGTGCTTGTATCAGTGATTGTATAAGAGCGTAAGAATGTGCTAGTATTTGTATGAGTAAGTGAGCTGGTGTGTGTATAACTGTATAGGTGAGTAAATGGCAGTGTGTTTAATTATTTGCATGACTGACTAGGTGTGTGAGTACCTCTAAGGATGAGTGGCGGTGTTTGAGTGTCTATATAGGAGTAAGAGTGCATATGATAGTCCTGTACTGAGTGACCGTAAGTATGAGTGACTGTACGGGTGAGTGAGTGGATGTGTGTGTAGACCTAAGAATCAGTGAGTGGGTATGTAGTTATTGGTGTTGGAGTGTCTATGGTTTTGCGAATGGCAGTCTGTAATTTAGAGTGGGTGTATCAAAGGTTATATTAGGGTGTGAGGAGGTGCATCAGATTATCACGTGGATGATGTCATCAGTGATGTCATCAGTGATGTCATTTGAGATGTCATCAGTGATGTCATCAGTGATGTCACTGACCATGTCATGAGTGATGTAATATGTGACGTCATCAGCAGTGCATTGCGGGGGCGCGAGTTATAGTTAGCTGAACTAACTATAACGTGGGAATTTCACGGGTTTTGTACGAGTGCAATGTCCAACTAACTATAACTGTCCCTAAAACCTATGGTTTTTTCAGTGAATTTCAAAGGTTTTTTAAATGCTAATTTGTAACTATAACGTGTCTGAAACCTATGGTTTTTTCAGTGAATTTCAAAGGTTTTTTAAATGCTAATTTCTAACTATAACGTGCCTGAAACCTACGGTTTTTTCAGTGAATTTCAAAGGTTTTGTAAATGACAATTTTTAAATGTATTAATTGTTATATTAATTTTTTTCATACTGATTTACTACATTTTTAGAAACAATTTTTTTTACATATTTTATTTTTTAAATTACATTGTAATTACATTATACATTACATTACAAAAAATACTTTCTCAGAATGAATTACTTTAGTTTAAATACTTTGCAGATAGGCAATAGACTTTTAAGTACAGTAGTTACAGTTGTTGCAATGGGCAACACATTTTCAAACACAATGCAACATTCAGCTCAATGTGAATTTCTAGTTAAATGCAATTAGTTACTTTATGGATTACTTTTGTAACCACAGGACTGGATCCTAGATTCAGTCCTGGTACATCTCCTGTAAACAGTTGAGTAAAAGCGTTTTGGTTACAGTCGTGATTTTTAAGGAATATTATTGTATTTTAAAAGTTGACACTTAGAAACTTTTTCTCATAGAATCACCAATGTTATCCTATGGAAGGAAATTCACTTAGCAGGTAAAAACTGTTATCGTTACTTTTTCTTACTCAGTGTTGGATCCTGGATCCAGCACTGGTGCATCTCCTGTAAACAGTTGAAAGAATGCGTTTAAGTCATACAGGCGATTTTTAAGGAATATTTGTAGTTTGTGAAAATCAACACTTTGAAACTTTTTTGCTGAAAACCAGTCAATCTTAGCCTATGAAGGAAATTCAAGTTACCGGTAAGTACGGTTAAAATTACTTTTGAGGACCAGTACTGGGCTGAAAGATGCAGCACTGAGGTCTCTCCTGATAACAGGTGAGTAAATCGGAATTCGTATTTCGGCTGATTTTAGAGGAATATTTTAAAGTTCCAAAACTCCACACTTAGAAGAATTTCCAAGTGAAACCAGTCAATGTTAGCCTATGGAAGGAAATTCAAGTTACTGGTAAGTACGGTTAAAATTACTTTTCAGGACCAGTACTGGGCTGAAAGATGCAGCACTGAGGTCTCTCCTGATAACAGGTGAGTAAATCAGAATTCGGATTTCGGCTGATTTTAGAGGAATATTTGTATGTTTCAAAAATCAACACTTAGAAACTTTTTCAGCAAAAAGCAGGCAATGATATCCTATGGAAGGAAATTCAAGTTACTGGTAAGTACGGTTAAAATTACTTTTGAGGATCAGTACTGGGCTGAAAGATGCAGCACTGAGGTCTCTCCTGATAACAGGTGAGTAAATCGGAATTCGTATTTCGGCTGATTTTAGAGGAATATTTTAAAGTTCCAAAACTCCACACTTAGAAGAATTTCCAAGTGAAACCAGTCAATGTTAGCCTATGAAGGAAATTCAAGTTACCGGTAAGTACGGTTAAAATTACTTTTCAGGACCAGTACTGGGCTGAAAGATGCAGCACTGAGGTCTCTCCTGATAACAGGTGAGTAAATCGGAATTCGTATTTCGGCTGATTTTAGAGGAATATTTGCACAATGGTGAAGGGAGGGGCGGGGCCTGAGGTGACATCTGTGCAAACGCGCCCCGTTGCGCGTTTTAATTTGGGGATTAAGTCCCCTTGAATCCTGAGGGTCCCTAGGGGCCAACTAGCCCACCAGGAACCTCCAATATGCGCCAGGGGCCTGCGTTGCAGAGACGTGTAGAGAGGCCACACCCCTTTTACACCTCTCTGCAACGCAGCTCTGTGGCGCTTTCTGGATGTACCTGTTGGGCTAGTTGGCCCCCAGGGACCCTCAGGATTGAAGGGATTTAATTCCCCATCTTAAAACGCGCCACGGGGCCTGTTTGCACACATGTCACCTGAAGCCCCGCCCCTCCCTTCACCACTGTGCAAATGCGCCCCGTGGCGCGTTTTAAGTTGGGGGATTAAGTCCCCTTGAATCCTGAGGGTCCCCGGAGTCCAACTAGCCCACCATATACCTCCAAAAGCGCCACAGAGCTGCGTTGCAGAGAGGTGTAAAAGGGGTGTGGCCTCTCTACACGTCTCTGCAACGCAGCCCCTGGCGCATATTGGAGGTTCCAGGTGGGCTAGTTGGCCCCCAGGGATCCCCAGTATTCAAGGTGAATTCGTTCCCCCTCTGCAAACGCGCCAGGGGCGCGTTTGCAGAGTGGTGAAGGAAGGGGCGGGGCCTGCGGGCCCGATCGTTTAAAAAAAAAAAAAAATTTGTCCCCTGAAGGGGAGCTGTGTGGCCCCCTTCCTTTTTCCTGTTTTTATGCCCTGGGGACCCCATCCCCCAGGGCCTTACCCCTTTTTTTTAATTTTTAATTTAAAAAAAAACGGGAAAGGGGCCGCGTGGCCCCCTTCCCTGGGCCTGTATTGGCCCCGGGGACCCCATCCCCGGGCATGGCCTTTAATTTTTATTCTTTGGAGGGGGGCTGCGTGGCCCCCTCCTCTGGCCATTTAAGGCCCCGGGGACCCCATCCCCCGGGGCCGGCCTTTCCTTTTTTTAAATTTTTTAAATTTTTCATATTTGGGGAGGGGGGCCGCGTGGCCCCCACTCCTGGGCCACTACTTGCCCCGGGGACCCCATCCCCGGGGCTGGCCCTCTCCGTTGGGGACTGTGGGGGGTCCCCAATCCCCCCACAGTCCCGCCGGCTCCCCACGTCCCTTGGGAGCCGGCATTGCTATTCCACATGGGGAGCAGCTGACATGCTGCTCCCCATGTGGAAAAGCAATCGCTTTGAATATTGGAAGAGAGAGCAGGTTTCCCTGCTCTCTCTTCCAACTATCCAAAGCAGTTTGCTATGGCAGGACGGGAGCCGCGAGGCTCCGTCCCTGCCATAGCAAACTACAGTGTCCCGGGGTAGGCACCCCGGGACACTACAGGAGCCGGCCCTGGGGGTGGTGGTCCCCAGGGCCATCAAGGGCTCCAGGAGGGGGCCGCGCGGCCCCCTCCCTACATCAGCACAGCCCCGGGGAGGTGGTGGTCCCCGGGGCTTCGGAGGTCCAAAACGGACCCCCATTTTAATTTGTTAGTGCCCCGGGGAGGTGGCGGTCCCCGGGGCGTGTGGGGGGGCTGGAGCCCCCCCACACAGGTTATTAAATTATTTTAAAAAAAGCCCCGGGGAGGTGGTGGTCCCCGGGGCTGCGGGAGGGCTCAGAGCCCTCCCGCACCATTCTAAAAAAGCCCCGGGGGTGGCGGTCCCCGGGGCTTGGGGAGCCTTTGAGGCCCCCACACATTAAATTATCCCCCCCCACCATGCCCCCGGGACTTGGGCCACCCGGGGCCAATTGCTATCGAAGCGCGGGAGACCGCGCTTCGATTTTTTTCCGGCAGGATTCGCGCACCCTGAGCGCATCCTGCCGATTTTTTTTAAATGCTTTTTTTTGCCCAGGGGTCCTTGTGGGACCCCTGAGGCAGGCCTAGGTGTTTCTACCCTGCCCCCTTTGTGCGTTTTGCGCACTTGTTTCTTTTTTTTCTCGGCGGGATACGCGCACCCTAAGCGCATCCCGCCGATTTAAAAAAAAAAATCTTTTTCTGCCCAGGGGTCCTTGTGGGACCCCCTGAGCACACCTAGGGGTTAGGGTGTTTCTACCCTGCCCCCTTTTTGCGCTTTGCGCACTTGTTTCTGTCCCTCGGTTCTACCGAGGGACAAAATGGCTGCCAACACTTCCTGAATCGGAATGTTGACAGCCAGCTGACAGCCAATTAGCATGCAGCTCGTGATCGGGATGGTGCGCGCAGGGTGCGCTGCGGGTACGCGTATCCGACGCGCCCATAGATATATATGTACTTTTACTTTTGATTTTCTCAGGAACTACTGAACGGATTTACACCATTTAAGCAAAAGGCACCATTCTGAACCAAGGGCTACCTCTTTGCCAAATTTGGTGTAATTCCGTTCAGCAGTTCGAGCTGTAGCTGCGACTAAAGGTTCCTATGGAAAAATGAATGGGGAAAACGCGTTTTGGGACCCCCTTTTTCTCGGCCCCCACTTCACGTATCACCCCGAGACTTTCAGGGTAGGAGCGGAGCGGAGCGCCCCAACAAGTTGGAAACTTTCACGAAGATTCGTCAACCGGCGCCAACGTTATTTCAAATAGAATGTCGCGGATTTCCTATGGATAATAGGTTGTAACTATAACTATCTACTGGCGACCGCCAGTAGATAATATATATATATATATGTGTATATATATATATGTATATATATATGTGTGTGTGTGTGTATATATATATGTGTGTATTATCTACTGGCGGCCACCAGTAGATAGTTATAGTTAGGACCTATTTTCCATAGGAAATCCGCAACATTCTATTTGAAATAACTCTTGCGTCGGTTGGCGAATCTTCGCGAAAATTTCAAACGTTATGGCCCGCTCCGGTCCGCTCCTACCCTGAAAGTTTCGGGGTGATTCGTCAGCGGGGGCCGAGAAAAAGGGGTCCCAAAGCGTGTTTTCCCCATTCATTTCCCCATAGGAAACTTTAGCCACGGCTACAGCCCGAACTGCTGAACGGAATTACACCAAATTTGGGAAAGAGGTAGTTCTTGGTTCAGAAAGAACCCTTTTGTTAAATGGTGTAAATCCGTTCAGTAGTTCCTGAGAAAATCAAAAGGAAAATCACATATATATCTATGGCCGAGTCGGATTCGCGCACCCTGAGCGCACCGTCCCGATCACGAGCTGCATGCTAATTGGCTGTCAACACTCCAAATCAGGAAGTGTTGGCAGCCATTTTATGCCTCGGTAGAACCGAGGCACAGAAACAAGTGCGCAAAACGCACAAGGGGGCAGGGTAGAAACACCCTGACCCCTAGGTCTGCTCAGGGGTCCCACAAGGACCCCTGGGCAGAAAAAAGCATTAAAAAAATAATAATAATTAAAAAAAAAACGATCGTGTTGTAGGCCCCGCCCCCTTCCTTTACCACTCTGCAAACGCGCCCCCTGGCGCGTTTGCAGAGAGAGCAATTCCCCTTGAATACTGGGGGTCCCTGGGGGCCAACTAGCTCACCAGGAACCTCCAGTATGCGCCAGGGGGCTGCGTTGCAGAGAGGTGTACAGAGGCCACGCCCCTTGTTACACCTCTCTGCAACGCAGCTCTGTGGCACTTTTTGGAGGTACATGGTGGGCTAGTTGGACTCAAGGGACCCTCAGGATTCAAGGGGGGCGCGTTTGCACAGTGGTGAAGGGAGGGGGCGGGGCTTCAGGTGACATGTGTGCAGACAGGCCCCGTGGCGCGTTTTAAGATGGGGAATTAAATCCTCTTCAATCCTGAGGGTCCCTGGGGGCCAACTAGCCCACCAGGTACGTCCAGAAAGCGCCACAGAGCTGCGTTGCAGAGAGGTGCAAAAAGGGGCGTGGCCTCTGAACACCTCTCTGCAACGCAGCTTCTGCCGCATACTGGAGGTATCTGGTGGGCTACTTGGCCCCTAGGGACCCTCGGGATTGAGGAGGATTTAATTCCCCATCTTAAAACGCGCCACGGGGCCTGTTTGCAGACATGTCACCTGAAGCCCCGCCCCCTCCCTTCACCACTGTGCAAATATTCCTCTAAAATCAGCCGAACTACGAATTCCGATTTACTCACCTGTTATCAGGAGAGACCTCAGTGCTGCTTCTTTGAGCCCAGTACTGATCCTGAAAAGTAATTCTAACCGTACTTACCAGCAGGGGTGGGGAAATCATATCGCCCGACGCCCGAACCAAGCAGATTTTCATAATGGGCAAGAAGATTTATTGTCTGTTTTGTCCGACGGACAAGTAGACATTAAATCACTAAAAATATATGAGCTGTGGGCACTCTGGGGCTCACAGCCAATTAGAAATGCGGTCAGAAAGCTTTTGGAGGACATTGACTGGCTGGAAGCCCATGACTGGCCTCTATCTAGCCAGTGATTGGCTGGGGAGTCTTGCGCTAAACGTCAGTACGTCAGTGTTCTAGCGCGGATTCCACACTGGTGCAGCTGCCGAACGTGCAAGGGCAGGCCCCGAGGCAGGAAACACTTTTCCACTGCCACGTTCCAGCGCTGTGGGTCGAGTGGGCAGGTGGCCTCTCTGCTGCTGATTGCTGCGTGGCTCGATCACCCTGTCCTGTGGGATCCGTCCAAGGCAGGCCATTCATCTTTGGTGCGCTGCTGCGCACTTCCTGGAATCGAGAGCAACAAGTCTGCGTCTCGGACACACTGTATGCCTCCCCAGCAGGTGAGTCAGTCTGATAATGGGTTTTGCAGCGGTCCGAGCCTTAAGAAAAGTATGTTAACTGTGATTCTGCATGCAATGGTCTGGATTCAGTGAGCGTGGGGGCAGGGTCAAATGTGTGGCATGTTAACAATTTACAATAAGGCAGGAACCTCTCCTTTTGCAATCTAGCAATGGAACCAGTGCAGCGTTGATAATGAGTGAAAAAACGATGAAAGGAAGTTTACTATAGAGAGACATTGACCTTTACTTTGTCTCTGCTTTTATGGACGAGGTCGAATTTGGGGGCACGGAGCAAATGATAATACTTTAAACACCTGGCAGGCTTACAGAAAATGCAGCCTTGCAAGATTATGCGTGTGCTGTTAATAGAAACATTTTTTAAATTGCATTGTTTTCCTGGTGTTAAAGAAATCAAGCTAAAGTTGAATAAAGGAAACACCACATAATGCAGAAGGCAGAAAGTATATTCGTAATCCAGGCAATGCTATGTGTGCAGCGTATTTCACACTGTTCACTGAGATGTGGGCCTCTCTTGGCGTCTCAAACGTTGCAATGTCCACATTTTTGCCCAAGATGAGGTCTCCTTTACCAATACCCTCCCCCACAGTCTTTCTTGCCTTTTCCTTATTCCGTTACCTCCTCCTTCGCTCCACAGCTTCTCGCTTAATCAGTGCCCACACTTTATCTTTTAATCTTGCCACTGCTGCTGAGGAAAAGCCTCACGTCCGTGTCAATTTTTATAGGCTTAATCCTGTCAAGAAACGGGTTATTCTCCACATTTCTGTTAGCCTGTACCTTTATTTGGTTGCATTTCTCATCTCCTAAACCTACTGTAAACCGCCCCCACCATGCACAGTACGCTGGTAGTTTGTGCTAAATAAGCAGATCCACTGTAATGAAGCGGCAGGGAAGGTCTAATTTATGTGGCAGGGAAGGTCTAAATTACGCGGCAGGGTTGACTAAATTATGTGGCCACAAAAATGAGAATTATATAGCATAATGCAGCACACTTTCGGTGATAGTATTACTTCATTATTTTGACATCTGTACACGTTAACACTGTATAAATGTTTTGCCTCATTACTTTCAGATTAAGACCCAAATACAGCAATAGCAATGTAAAAGAGACCAGTCAGTACTTGTGAAGGGCTTTTCACTGTGTGGCAGGACATGTTACCCCCTTTTAGTAACTTTTGATCTGTTTGAGCTAGTATCAACATTTTTTGTTAAAATATGCTGTTTAGGCAGGATGTGTTGGATTATATGGCAAATTATGTGGAAAACGCCTCAGCTGTAGAATCTCGTAATTAGAGTGGCTCTGTATATAAATCACACAGGACCTGTCACCTGTGGGGGACCATCTTTCATTTGCAACGATATAAAATGGCAAAAATTGCAGAAGCGAGCTCAATATAAAGCAGAAATTATCAAAATATAAATTTTTAGGTCTCACAATCACGTTTTATTCACAACTGGGTGAAAATATACAATGTTCCCACCTCAGAATTTTATGCAACCGCTGTAGTGTTGCATTTTTGTTGCACAGTTACGTCAGCAGTAAAAACGAGCCCATACAAGATCCAAGGAAAAGTGACTCTTCCGCCTGTGTGAATATTCCTCCTATGTAGACATAAAAGGTATGTTTTTCTTTCCCTACATGATTTGCCAAAGGGTGTTTTTCCTGTGTGCCTGTCTTTGTGCCTTCTTTATGCATGTGCCCATTTCCAAATATCCAAGTATCATCCCTTGGACCCTCAGGATGCTCAGCTTCTGAAATAAAGAAACTGATTGCACAAGTTGCTGCACTGTAAAACCGTATCTTTCACCAGGCGTCCCAATACTCATATATCAGCATCCTGCAACAGAATTACAGGATTTCCCGGAAGATAACACGCACATTTGGGTGGGCAGTGGGGGGCTGTGGACATTGGAAGGAGAGAGACAAGTGGCAGAGAACTTGGATTTTAAAGAAAAAGTGAGTACTTTACAAATCTCAGTGAGACAAACTTGCACATCTATTGCTGATCTGCACCCCTTCATGTTAGGTAAGCTTACTCTGCTGGTGCCATTACTTACCAGTACTGTGCACAAGAGAACCCTGTACTGCTAGTGCCAGTGTTGCATATGCTCCTTGTGTGGTAGAAGAATGTGGAAATGTAGCAGTGAGTGCACAATAATCACACCACACCTGCCCAGGAGTGTAAAAGGAGAGATTGATTTAACTGCCCATTTCTTCTTCTTGTGTATTCATACTTGTGGATACTGCTTCAGTGAACTAAACACCTCTGCTATGTGATTTGTGCTGCCCCATGAACAGTTCATAAGCTCTGCTGAGAAGTGGTTATTCCCATCCACACGTTTATCAGAGCATGATCACATGTGAGTATTTTTGAAACTGGACAGCTATGAGTTGGCCCTAGGATGGAGAACACCCTTCTGCCCTACAGGTTCATATTCCGACACAGTCTATGCCAAATACGCTTCAAGAAATGTAGTCAATTACCAGCCTGTACTCTGACTTTCGGCACTATTTCTTTCAATTTGAAAATTTGTCACATTCATACTGGGTAATCATTGGGTGCAGTGCACACTGACACATCTGCACACATGCTGTACATCCAGCCAGTGCAACAGTTGAATTTAAGGGTGTATGACCATGCATTGCATAATTGGACTTGCATTTGAAGTTCATATTGCACAGTATGTTGCACTGATTGCAGTGCAGGTTCTCTCCGTGCAGACCCACCTCAGTGATTTATGGAATAGGTGCGGCAAGCAGATATCTTCCCAGGACAAGTAGATTTCTGTAACATTTTGTCCATTGGCCAAGTAGATTTAAAAAAAAATTCCACACCCCTGTACCAGTAACTTGAATTTCCTTCCATAGGCTAACATTGACTGGTTTCACTTGGAAATTCTTCTAAGTGTGGAGTTTTGGAACTTTATAATATTCCTCTAAAATCAGCCGAACTACGAATTCCGATTTACTCACCTGTTATCAGGAGAGAACCCAGTGCTGCATCTTTGAGCCCAGCACTGACCTTGAAAAGTAATTCTAACCGTACTTACCAGTAACTTGAATTTCCTTCCATAGGCTAACATTGACTGGTTTCACTTGGAAATTCTTCTAAGTGTAGAGTTTTGGAACTTTATAATATTCCTCTAAAATCAGCCGAACTACGAATTCCGATTTACTCACCTGTTATCAGGAGAGACCTCAGTGCTGCACCTTTGAGCCCAGTACTGATCCTGAAGAGTAATTTTAACCGTACTTACCAGTAACTTGAATTTCCCTCCATAGGCTAACATTGACTGGTTTCACTTGGAAATTCTTCCAAGTGTGGAGTTTTGGAACTTTATAATATTCCTCTAAAATCAGCCGAACTACGAATTCCGATTTACTCACCTGTTATCAGGAGAGAACCCAGTGCTGCATCTTTTAGCCCAGCACTGACCCTGAAAAGTAATTCTAACCGTATTTACCAGTAACTTGTATTTCCTTCCATAGCAATCCATTGTCTGGTTTTCAGCAGAAAAGTTTCAAAGTGTCGATTTTCACAAACTACAAATATTCCTTAAAAATCGCCTGTATGACTTAAACGCATTATTTCAACTGTTTACAGGAGATGCACCAGTGCTGGATCCAGGATCCACCACTGAGTAAGAAAAAGTAACGATAACACTACTTAACTGCTAAGTGAATTTCCTCCCATAGGATAACATTGGTGATTCTATGTGAAAATGTTTCTAAGTGTTAACTTTTAAAATACAATAATATTCCTTAAAAATCACTACTGTAACCAAAACGCTTTTACTCAACTGTTTACAGGAGAAGTCCCAGGACTGAATCTAGGATCCAGTCCTGTGGTTAGAAAAGTAATCCATAAAGTAACTAATTGCATTTAACTAGAAATTCACATTGAGCTCAAAGTTGCATTGTGTTTGAAATTGTGTTGCCCATTGCAACAACTGTAACTACTGTACTTAAAAGTCTATTGCCTATTTGCAAAGTATTTAAACTAAAGTAATTCATTCTGAGAAAGTATATTTTGTAATGTAATGTATAATGTAATTATAATGTAATTTAAAAAATAAAATATCTAAAAATAAATAGTTTAAAAAAATGTAGTAAATCAGTATCAAAAAAATAAATATAACAATTAATACATTTAAAAATTGTCATTTACAAAACCTTTGAAATTCACTGAAAAAAACCATAGGTTTTAGGGACAGTTATAGTTAGTTGGACATTGCACTCGTACAAAACCCGTGAAATTCCCCCGTTATAGTTAGTTCAGGTAACTATAACTCGCGCCCCTGCAATGCACTGCTGATGACGTCACATATTACATCACTCATGACATGGTCAGTGAGATCACTGATGACATCACTGATGACATCTCAAATGACATCACTGATGACATCATCCATGTGATAATTTGATGCATCTTCTCACACCCTAATATAACTTTTGATACACCCACTGTAAATTACAGACTGCCATTGTCAAAACCATAGACACTCCAACACCAATTACTATATACACACTCACTGATTCTTAGGTCTACACACACACACATCTACTCACTCACCCGTACAGTCACTCATACTTATAGTCACTCAGTACAGGACTATTATATGCACTCATACACCTATATAAACACTCACACACCGCCACTCATCCATAGAGGTACTCACACACCTAGTCAGTCATGCAAAAAATTAAGCACACACCCATTTACTCACCTATACAGTTATACACACACCAGCTCACTTACTCATACAAATACTAGCACATTCTTACGCTCTTATACAATCTCTGATACAAGCACACACTCATCCATACAGTCACTCTCACAATCACACACTCTCGCTTATAGCTATTTATATACTCCAACACACATATATACTGCCTTTCACATAGGTAGTTACTCACACATGTACCACTGGGACATACATTCACTCACTACAGCCACTTACACAGCAACAGACAGACGGATACAGACATTCACCCAGTTTAGTCACTAACCCATGCATTCAGTAAGATACGTTTAATCACTCACTTATAGAGTTAGTCACGCACCTACTAAATCATCCATTCAGACACTTATACACCCACTCATTCTTCAATACGCCTTTCCCTATATATATTAAACATATTTAAACTTTACAGAAACACACAGTCACTGGATGATGTCATCAGTGATGTCATTTGAGATGTCATCAGTGATGTCATCAGTGATGTCACTGACCATGTCATGAGTGATGTAATATGTGACGTCATCAGCAGTGCATTGCGGGGCGCGAGTTATAGTTACCTGAACTAACTATAACGGGGAATTTCACGGGTTTTGTACGAGTGCAATGTCCAACTAACTATAACTGTCCCTAAAACCTATGGTTTTTTCAGTGAATATATATATGTGTGTATATATATATGTGTATATATATATATATGTGTGTAGATATATATGTGTGTATATATATGTGTGTATATATATGTGTATATATATATATATATGTTTATATATATATATATATGTTTATATATATATATATATATATATGTGTATATATGTATATATATATATGTGTATATATATATGTATGTATATATGTGTGTATATACATATATGTGTGTGTATATATATGTGTGTATATATGTATGTGTGTGTATATATATATATATATGTGTGTGTATATATATATGTGTGTGTATATATATATATGTGTGTATACATATATGTATATGTGTGTATATATATATGTATATGTTTTTATATGTATATGTGTGTATGTATATCTATGTGTGTATATATCTATATATGTGTGTATATATATGTGTGTATATATATATATATACATATGTGTATATATATATATGTGTGTATATATATATGTGTGTATATATATATATATGTGTGTATGTATATATGTGTATATATATGTGTGTGTGTATATATATATATGTGTATATATATATATATGTGCATCCTTCTATCAGCAATAACACACGCTCTCAGAGTCCCATAAAAGGAAAGATTATTCTAGGCACAAGGTAACGCGTTTCGGAAGCGAACTTCCTTGATCACACAAGGAACCAAGTGTCAGTGAAGTGATTACATAGTCTCAGTACAGGTAATCGAGAAAGGACTACACAATGCGGAATGACTTAGAAAATTAGAAAATAGGTGGCCATCTTAGAATGCCTAAGTAAACATGTAATATAAAGTAAAATTCTATGCACATGTTCCTATGACAAACATAATGTTGTTATTTTCACATTTCCACATTTAAATACAGTGCTGCTGTATTATTAAATGTATAATATACAGAACATTGTAAAGCCCAGAAAGAAACCTTAATAATATTGTAATATACACATATTCAATGCAGCTGTATAATTGACTACATATTGCGCAAACAAAGCTGTGCAAAGCTGATAGGGCATGGGACCTCACATCTTATGACGATACTCGTCATAGTAAGTGGCGGCCATCTAGGTATCCCCAAGGTTGTGGATAAATGTATCTGTACCGGTTTAAAGGTGTATGCTAAAACACGGTAGCCAGGGTAAGGCTAAGAATTATACATTGCAGTGTAGGTCAGACGGTTATTGGCACTGCTAAGCTAGTGGCAACTATCAGTGATGACAAAGTGGGTGGAGCAAAGATGCAACTGGTTGCTGGTATAGGAGTCTCCCCATCTAACTAGCAGTGCGTACTTCCATACTTGCGCCCAGTGGCAGTATAAGCTCAAGGAAAGACATGCTTCTAAGTGCCATATATAACCGTTGTATTTATACCAGCGCCAAGTGGCTCTTACTCATGACTACCCAATACTGTCCACAGACAAAAAACTATAGCAGTGTCTATATGTGAATAATAAGAAATGAAAAAGAACAAAGGGAAAAATCTTATCTATACATAAGTGGTGCACTCTGCGTAGAGGTGAAGAAAAGGGTGAAGGAAAGGGTAGGTGGCCCGTGGAGTGCCCGCAAGTGTTCGGTGGGCCCCTTCCTTTCCTCCTGTGAAAAAATGAGAAAGAAATATCAGATAAAACATTAAAAGTTTAGACTGTGACTTACTTAACAAGAATGCAACTATATAAAACAGTGATATATACATGTAAATAGTTACATCTGTAAATCAAGCATCATGGATTTCTGCATAACGTCCAAGGGAAAAACAGATAGAAAATACAGGCATATATACTGGAGATCAGTTATTCTTCAATTAGATGTGTGGCTAATTCCTCATCTAAATTATGTCCATTCGGGTATCGTGTCTCGAGCTCTAGGATCCATTTGGATTCCTTTTTCCTGAGTCTGAGTTCCCTATTACCCCCTCTCGGACTTCCTGGTACCTGTTCAATCACAAAGTAACTAAGAAGTGAGCTGTTAGAGAGGTGATACTCTGCAAAATGTCTTGCAACCGGGTAATGAGGGTCTTTGTTGTTTATGGCCCTAAGATGTTCGAGGATCCTTTTCTTAGCCATGTGTGTAGTGCTCCCTACATAACGTTTCTGGCATCGGCAAGTCAGAATATAAATGACATATGTCGTACTGCATGTCAGAAATTGGGAGATAACTTTTTTCTTTTCAGAATGTGGTATGCTGAATTCCTTAACCATATGACTTGCCCTCCACGCCTTGCAGTGTCCACAAGGATAGAAACCTCTAAGATTGTGCATAGATATGTTATGTCGGTCTGTGATATCCCCCTGCATTAGCATGTCCCTAAGACTGCGGCTTTTGCGATATGTGATTTTAGGTCTATCACTAATGGTAGGACCGACTATGTGATCACTTTTCAAAATTTTCCAATTCTCATTAAGAATTTTTTGTATTTTGCGTGAACTGTTATTGTATGTGAGAATGACCCGTGTCTCATGAGGGTCGGTGTTCCTTTCCTTGACTTTCAGAGTGCTTTGTCTGTCAATGTTTTTTAATTTAGAGACAGCTCTGTTTAATACCCACTCAGGGTAGCCACGTTCTCTGAAACGTTTGATCATGGTTTGTTCTTCTGCCCGGTAGTTTTCTTCAGTACTACAATTTCTTCTCGCTCTCAGTAACTCCCCATATGGAATGCTCCATTTCAGTGCAGCTGGTAACAGTATTCTTCACGCTCTCAGTCACCACCCAGATGCACTGAAATGGAGCATTCCATATGGGGAGTTACTGAGAGCGAGGCCATGTCGACTTGGCAAGTGCACCCACTTGCCAGTACCTAAACCTTCTCTTTTCTGCATATCAGACACCCCTAAGGTAGGCCCTAGGGCAGGGTGCATTGTATGTAAAAGGTAGGACATGCCCTGATGTGTGTAGCATGTCCTGATAGTGAATTACAGCCAATTTCGTTTTTCACTATTGCAAGGCTACCTGTCCCCATAGGCCAGAATGGACAGCTTGATTATAACATCTTATAATCCTAACTGACCCAGGGAACATGGTAGAAAAACGAATTTAGTATGCCTGAACTCAGAATGATAAAATACATCTTTTAGTGAAGTTGGTTTTTAACATTCTGTGTTTGAAAATACCACTTTTAGAAAGTAGGTATTTTCTTGCCTAACTATCCAGCCTGCCTCTGCTAGCTTGTGTATTGTATGTCTGGTTTTGTGAGTGACAGGGGCTGAGGGACTCCAGGAGACAGGGTGAGTCAGCACTAGGCTAAATAGACCTATCTGCATGAGGAGTGGTGGGAGGAGTAGCACCTGGGCCTGAATAGGGCTGTGCCTGCCTTCCACAATGCTGGCTCCACCTACTGTGGTGTGGCTGATGACCCTGGCCCAAACTGACAAATGAAGAAGTTGTGCACTGGCAGAATGCACCCAGAACTGGTTTGGACTAGGTACAGGACCCTCTGCCTTCAGAGGACAAAGGATTTACTGGTATAAATAATGGTACAGCAAACAAATGATGAACGGAATGCTGACAATGCAAACATTCTCCCCCAGTCAAAAGATCTGGGTTAAATCCATCGTTCTTTTGCCCACTATGCCACCCCAGTTTGGACCCAGCCATATGAAAATCAGTCTTGACTCTGTGCCCCATGGGAACAGTCCAGACCGAACTGCCAGGCCAGGTCCTCCCTGGACCGGAAACAAGCATCCTGGGACCGGTTTCAGGGTATGTCACCCTTCTTCAGCCAGGTTAGCTTGAATCCAGTGGCACAGTGAGCAAGGGACCCACGTCTGGGCATACCCATCCCACTTAGGGCGAAAAGTGTTACAGCAAACAAATGATGGACGGAATGCTGACAATGCAAACATTCTCCCCCAGTCAAAAGATATGGGTTAAATCCATCGTTCTTTTGCCCACTACGCCACCCCAGTTTGGACCCAGCCATATGCAAATCAGTCTTGACCCTGTGCTCCATGGGAACAGTCCAGACCGAACTGCCAGGCCAGGTCCTCCCTGGACCGGAAACAAGCATCCTGGGACCGGTTTCAGGGTATGTCACCCTTCTTCAGCCAGGCTAGCTTTAATCCAGTGGCACAGTGAGCAAGGGACCCACGTCTGGGCATACCCATCCCACTTAGGGCGAAAAGTGTTACAGCAAACAAATGATGGACGGAATGCTGACGATGCAAACATTCTCCCCCAGTCAAAAGATCTGGGTTAAATCCATCGTTCTTTTGCCCACTACGCCACCCCAGTTTGGACCCAGCCATATGCAAATCAGTCTTGACCCTGTGCCCCATGGGAACAGTCCAGACCGAACTGCCAGGACAGGTCCTCCCTGGACCGGAAACAAGCATCCTGGGACCGGTTTCAGGGTATGTCACCCTTCTTCAGCCAGGCTAGCTTGAATCCAGTGGCACAGTGAGCAAGGGACCCATGTCTGTGTATACCCATCCCATTTAGGGCGAAAAGTGTTACAGCAAACAAATGATGGACGGAATGCTGACAATGCAAACATTCTCCCCCAGTCAAAAGATCTGGGTTAAATCCATCGTTCTTTTGCCCACTACGCCACCCCAGTTTGGACCCAGCCATATGCAAATCAGTCTTGACCCTGTGCCCCATGGGAACAGTCCAGACCGAACTACCAGGCCAGGTCCTCCCTGGACCGGAAACAAGCATTCTGGGACCGGTTTCAGGGTATGTCACCCTTCTACAGCCAGGCTAGCTTGAATCCAGTGGCACAGTGAGCAAGGGACCCACGTCTGGGCATACCCATCCCACTTAGGGCGAAAAGTGTTAGAGCAAACAAATGATGGACGGAATGCTGACAATGCAAACATTCTCCCCCAGTCAAAAGATCTGTGTTAAATCCATCGTTCTTTTGCCCACTACACCACCCCAGTTTGGCAGTTCGGGCTGGACTATTCCCATGAGGCACAGGGTCAAGACTGATTTGCATATGGCTGGGTCCAAACTGGAATGGCATGGTGAGCAAAAAAACGATGGATTTAGGCCCAGATCTCTGTGCTGGGGTTGAATGTATGACATTGTTCTGCATTCTGTCCATCAATTGTTCTTTTTGCATTTGTCACCCCGAGTGGGACGGGTATGCCCAGACGTGGGTCCTGTGCTCTCCATGCCACTGGAGTCAAGCTATCCTGGCTGATGAGGGGTGAAACCCCAAAACCGGTCCTAGGATGCTTGTTTCCAGTCCAGGGAGGACCTGGCTTGGCAGTTCGGGCTGGACTGTTCCCATGAGGCACAGGGTCAAGACTGATTTGCATACGGCTGGGTTCAAACTGGAATGGCATGGTGAGCAAAAAACGATGGATTTAGGCCAGATCTCTGTACTGGGGTGAATGTATGACATTGTTCTGCATTCTGTCCATCAACTGTTGTTTTTGCATTTGTCACCCCGAGTGGGACGGGTATGCCCAGACGTGGGTCCCGTGTTCTCCATGCCACTGGAATCAAGCTATCCTGGCTGAAGAGGGTGAAACCCGAAACCGGTCCTAGGATGCTTGTTTCCAGGGAGGACCTGGCTTGGCAGTTCGGGCTGGATTGTTCCCATGAGGCACAGGGTCAAGACTGATTTGCATATGGCTGGGTTCAAACTGGAATGGCATGGTAAGCAAAAAAACGATGGATTTAGGCCCAGATCTCTGTACTGGAGTAAATGTATGACATTGTTCTGCATTCTGTCCATCAACTGTTGTTTTTGCATTTGTCACCCCGAGTGGGAAGGGTATGCCCAGACGTGGGTCCCGTGTTCTCCATGCCACTGGAATCAAGCTATCCTGGCTGAAGAGGGGTGAAACCCGAAACCGGTCCTAGGATGCTTGTTTCCAGTCCAGGGAGGACCTGGCTTGGCAGTTCGGGCTGGACTGTTCCCATGAGGCACAGGGTCAAGACTGATTTGCATATGGCTGGGTTCAAACTGGAATGGCGAGCAAAAAAACGATGGATTTAGGTCCAGATCTCTGTACTGGGGTGAATGTATGACATTGTTCTGCATTCTGTCCATCAACTGTTGTTTTTGCATTTGTCACCCCGAGTGGGACGGGTATGCCCAGACGTGGGTCCCGTGTTCTCCATGCCACTGGAATCAAGCTATCCTGGCTGAAGAGGGATGAAACCCCGAAACCGGTCCTAGGATGCTTGTTTCCAGTCCAGGGAGGACCTGGCTTGGCAGTTCGGGCTGGACTGTTCCCATGAGGCACAGAGTCAAGACTGATTTGCATATGGCTGGGTTCAAACTAGAATGGCATGGTGAGCAAAAAAACGATGGATTTAGGCCCAGATCTCTGTACTGGGGTGAATGTATGACATTGTTCTGCATTCTGTCCATCAACTGTTGTTTTTGCATCGGTATAAATAGTGGGGCCCAGACCCCAGAACTTTGGATCACTTCTGAAACAACAAGACGAACCTTTGCCAAGGAGAAGATCCAAGGAAGCTGCAGGAGTTTGGACTGCCCCTCTGTCAGTGTGCTGTTTGCTGGGTTGGCCTCCAGTGGTCTTCATTGCCAAGGAAGGGAGAAGGAACTTTCTAAGAACTTTCATCATCTTGCAGAATATTTCTCCAAGGGCTTGAACTAGAGCTTGCCTCCTGCTGAAGTTTCAGGGCTACAAGACTTCACCACCAGCTCCCTCCTGAATTCCCTTGCTGGGGATTCTGTCTGCAGAAGCCTGCGTGTCGCTGGGAGCTGGAAGCGCGACTCAACGAGAAGAAGCGTGTCGCTGTCGCAGCTGCTGCCGTCGCATCACCAGAGAAGCGTGTCTTCGTCGCAGCTGCCTGCCGCCGCATCACCGGAGAAGCGTGTCTTCGTCGCAACTGCCTGCCGTCGCATCACCGGGGAAGCGTGTCGCCACCGCAAGGGTCGCCGTCGCATCACCGGAGAAGCGTGTCGCCGTCGCAGCTGCCTGCCGTCGCATCACCGGAGAGGCGTGTCGCAGGGCCTGTCGCGGCTCCAAAGGTACAGAGTTTGCCGCACGGCCGTCAGGCGTGCACGCATCATCTTCACGTCGTCGCATCTCATCAAGGGCGCACTTTCATCGCATCGCACCGGATCATCGCATCGAGGCGCCTGATCGCCGCATCGCCCTCCCTGCGGACCCTTTGTTTGTTTTGCGTTACGCATCCAAGGTACTTTTGTGAGAAACGTGTCGCATTTATCATCATCTTGAACTAAGTTACTTCTACCATCTTTAAGTCTATATTGAGTACAGTATTGTGGATTTTTGTCGTTTGTGGTCTTGTGTTAAGTCTATATACAGAATACTTATTTTTATAAAACCGGTGTGGTGTCCATCTGTAGTGTTTTCACGGTATTACTGTATGTGTTCACAAATGCTTAACACACTGCCTCTGAGATAAGCCTGTCTGCTCGTGCCAAGCTACCAAGGGGGTGAGCAGGGGTTATCCAGGAGTGTAATCCCCTTTCCCTGACTTAGAAGCAAGGGTCCCTATTTGGACAAAGGTGTATACCATTGCCAACTAGAGACCCCCAGTTCTAACATTGGTCCCCTAGACCCACTCCCAGCTTTGAAAAACAGGTTCATCCTAGCGGTAGTGGACCATGCCACTAGGTATCCTGAGGCTATCCCACTTTGACATTCACTGCCCCTGAAGTGGCTAGAGCCTTCCTTGGAATCTTCACCAGGGTTGGGTTCCCTAAGGCGGTTACTTCAGATAGGGGCACGAATTTCAGGTCCGCCTATCTGAAGGCTAAGTGGGAAGAATGTGCTGTGACTTACAAGTTCACCACCCCATAACATCCCCAAGGCAATAGTTTAGTTGAGAAACTCAACAAAACCGTAAGAGGCATGATCATGGGTTTGCTTGAAAAACTCAGGAGGAGTTGGGACATTCTCCTTCCATGCCTTTTGTTTGCATACAGGAAGGTCCCTCAAAAAGTCCCTTTGAGCTGCTCTTTGGACACCCTGTAGGAGGTGCACTCATCTTGGTTAAGGAAGGATGGGAGAGATCCTGAAAGAACCTAATCAGGACACAGTGTACTATGTGCTTGGCATTCGCTCCAGAATGGCCGAGTACATGAAGAAGGCAAACAAGAATCTGGTAGCCAGTCAGGAGCTTGTCAAGCAGTGGTATGACTAAAGGTCCTCCATGTTGAAATGCCAACCAGGTCAATTGGTATGGGTCTTAGAGTCTGTAGCACCCAGGGCCTTACAGGACAAGTGAACTGGGCCCTATCCCTTCTTCTCCAAGATGGGATAGAAGTCACCTAGTTAGTGGCATTGGGTACCCCAGGAACCCTCACAGGGTGATCCATGTATATAGGCTCAAGCTACACCATCAAAGGGCAAACATCACCATGTTGATGGTAACAGATGGCGGCGAGCAAGAAGAGGGTGACCCTCTCCCAGACCGCCTATCTACTAATGCCCAAGATGGAACTGTGGAAGGAGTAGTTCTCTCCCCCACACTGACATGCCAGCAACAAAGGGACTGCTATCACTTGCTAAAACAGTTTGCTGGACTATTTTCTCTGACACCAGGTCTGACAACATGGTGTACCCATGATGTGGACACCGGTGACAGCTTGCCTGTCAAGAGCAAAATGTATAGATTGTCTGACCAGGTCAAGGCCAGTATCAAGGCTCAGGTTGCCAAGATGTTAGAGCTGGGGGTGATTGAGCCCTCCAGTAGTCCATGGGCCAGTCCAGTCGTACTAGTGCCCAAACCCAACCACAAAGGGGGGAAACCTGGAATGAGGTTGTATGTGAACTACAGGGGCATCAATGCAATCACTGAGACTGATGCCCACCCCATTCCAAGAGCTTTTGAGCTCATTGATAAGTTAGGGGCAGCTACGTATCTCAGCGCCTTTGACCTGACATCAGGTTATTGGCAGGTTGCCCTCACTGCAGGTACCAAGAAGAGGTCTGCTTTCTCCACACCTGAAGGCCACTTTCAATTCAAAGTGATGCCCCTTGGGTGGAGGAATGCCCCTGCCACCTTCCAGAGGATGATGAAATTTGTGCTGTCAGGATTGGAGCATTTCAGTGCAGCGTATCGTGATAAGATAGCTGTAGGAGTGTAATACTTTATTTAGACACTTAAGTCTATTATAGTGCAAACAGCATAAAAACATTGTTGTTTAAATTATGCTTAAAAACGCAGCCTTGATAAAACATTTATCATACATAATGTAAAAACGTAAGGCTTAGGACACAAACATCAATCAACTCATACAAGTCAGTGTGTGTTTGCTCCCCCCACCTCGCAGCTCCACCAGGTAGTTGTCTGCCCTCCTGAGCCCTTGGCTCGCAGTTCGAGGCCCTCCTCCACCCGCAGGCCCCCCGCGCCTCATCCCTGGTGGCCCAGTGCTGAGCTCTTCTTCTGTCTGCTGTTGTTTACTTTCTTTTCTTTTTATTCTATTGCTGTTCTTTCTTTTCCTTTATTTCACTGTCTTTTCTGTATTTCTTTGCGCTGCCTCTTGCTTCGGTCCTTTACTTTCGCTCCGGTTCCCCCCTTCCCGCCCTCGCCGCTGCTCGCTCCCCGCATCCCCGCCCCTTCCAAACACCGTTTTTCCTACCTCCCACCTTCCAGCTGACCAGCCCTCCCACCTCCCCAACACTACTTAATGGCAGCCGCTGCGTAGTGAGGGAGCGACCTTACTGACCTTGTTAGCGTGTGTTTGATCCCCCCACTTCGCAGCTCAACCAGGTAGTGATCTGCCCTCCTGAGCCCTTGGCTCTCAGTTCGAGGCCCTCCTCCAATCGCAGGCCCCTGTCTGCACCTCATCCCTGGTGACCCAGTGATGAGCTCTTCTTCTGTTGCTTCTTTTCTTTTTATTCTATTGCTGTTCTTTCTTTTCCTTTATTTCACTGCCTTTTCTGTATTTCTTTGGGCTGCCTCTTGCCTCAGTCCTTTACTTTCACTCCAGTTCCCCCCTTCCCACCCTTGCTACTCTTCGCTCCCTGCAACCCACCCCCTTCCAAGCTCTGTTTTTCCCACTTCCCAGCCCTCCTGCCTCCCCAACACTATTTAATGGCTGCCGCTGCGTGCCTGTGCCGGCGGCATGCCAAAGACAAGCCCGTTTGTGCCTGCCTGTGCCTGAACCGCGCCCAGGACAAGGGACCCTGGCCCCCAGAGCCTCCACCGCTTTGACGCCAGCACCCTCCACGCACTCAACCCCGGACGTTCCACCGCCTGCCACCTCACATCACCGAAGAACACCCAAGGACCATTCACCGGCCACAACTGCGCCTTCTCCTCCCTCCACACACAAGACCCATTGACTGCATAACCCTCAAGAACTGGACCCGACCACCTCAGCTGCATCCTACTTAACACCTGCTCCCTAAAAAGACTCACCGTGGAGATCTGGGACCTGTTTGACTCCATCTATCCTGATGTTGCCTTCTTGACGGAAACCTGAATGAACCCGACCTCAGCCCCCGACATCGCAACCGCCATCCCCGATGGCTAGAATATCATCCACAAGTTCTGCGTCAGCCGACTGGGAGGAGGGATTGCCATCATACACAAACACACCCTCCACCTCGTAACCAGCTCCGACGACCACTCACCCAACATGGAACACCTCCACTTCCAGATCCAGACCAACCCGAATGCCATCCTCCACGGCATCCTCATCTACTGACCACCTGGACACCGCCCCCCCTTCAGCGAAGCCATAGCCGACTTCATCGCTCACTATACTCTTGCCTCAAAGGACTAAATCCTCTACGGCGACCTCAATTTCCACCTGGACAACCTTGACAGCCACAACACCTCATCCCTACTGGAGAACCTCGCCACCATCAGACTCAAACAACTGGTCACATCTCCAACCCACTCAGCAGGATACACGCTCAACCCCATCTCCACGAGCAACAACATCTCTGACAGCCACACCTCTGAGCCACATTGGACCGGCCACCACTGAGTCCACTTCTCCTTCACCAAACCCACCGTACACCACCACGCGTAACACCCCTCATCAGCCAGGCTAGCTTGAATCCAGTGGCTGGGAGTGAGTGTCTGAAAAGTTTCAGTACTCCGTCCATCATCTCCTTGTGTTTGCTTTGTTCGCCCTAAGCTGGCAGGGTATGCCCAGACGTGGGTCCCTTGCTCACTTTGTCACTGGATTAAAGCTAGCCTGGCTGATGAGAGGTGTTACCTCGAAACCGGTCCCTGTATGCTTGTTTCTGGTCTAGGGAAGACCTGTCTTGGCAGTTCGGGCTGGACTGTTCCCATGAGGCACAGGGTCAAGACTGATTTGCACATAGCTGGGTCTGAACTGGGGTGGCGAAGTGAGCTAAAGAATGATGATGGATTCAACCCAGATCTGGGACTGGGGATGAGTGTCTGAAAAGTTTCAGTGCTCTGTCCATCATCTTGTGTTTGCTTTGTCCGCCCTAAGTTGGCAGGGTATGCCCAGGCGTGGGTCCCTTGCTCACTTTGCCACTGGATTCAAGTTAGCCTGGCTGATGAGGGGTGTTACCCCAAAACCGGTCCCAGTATGCTTGTTTTCGGTCCAGGGAAGACCTGGCTTGACAGTTCGGGCTGGACTGTTCCCATGAGGCACAGGGTCAAGACTGATTTGCATATAGCTGGGTTTGAACTGGGGTGGCGAAGTGAGCTAAAGAATGATCATGGATTCAACCCAGACCTCTGATTGGGGGTGAGTGTCTGAAAAGTTTCAGTGCTCCGTCCATCATCTCCTTGTGTTTGCTTTGTTCGCCCTAAGCTGGCAGGGTATGCCCAGACGTGGGTCCCTTGCTCACTTTCCCACTGGATTCAAGCTAGCCTGGCTGATGAGAGGTGTTACCCCGAAACCGGTCCCAGTATGCTCGTTTCCGTTCCAGGGAAGACCTGGCTTGGCAGTTCGGACTATACTGTTCTCATGAGGCACAGGGTAAAGACTGATTTGCATATAACTGGGTCTGAACTGGGGTGGCGAAGTGAGCTAAAGAATGATGAAGGATTCAACCCAGATCTTTGACTGGGGGTGAGTGTCTGAAAAGTTACAGCGCTCCGTCCATCATCTCCTTGTGTTTGCTTTGTTAGCCCTAAGTTGGCAGGGTATGCCCAGACGTGGGTCCCTTGCTCACTTTGCCACTGGATTCTAGCGAGCCTGGCTGATGAGGGGTGTTACCCCGAAACCGGTTCCAGGATGCTTGATTGAGGTCCAGGGAAGACCTGGCTTGGCAGTTCAGGCTGGACTGTTCCCATGAGGCACAGGGTAAAGAATGATTTGCATATAGCTGGGTCTGAACTGGGGTGGCGAAGTGAGCTAAAGAATGATGATGGATTCAACCCAGATTTGTGACTGGGGGTGAGTGTCTGAAAAGTTTCAGCGCTCCGTCCATCATCCGTCCATTATCTCCTTGTGTTTATTTAAAAAGCAGTCACAGACATGGTGGTCTGCTGACCCCAGCAGGCCACCATCCTTGGGAGTGCTAGCCATTCTTAATGGGGTCGCAAATAGCAAGTGCCTCATGAATATTAATGAGGCAAGCAATTTGAAACCCCATTAGGAATTGCTAACAGTGTCTGTGACACTGTTGTACATTGCATTTTTCGAGTCGCAAATTGCAAGTCGCAATGCAATTTGCGAGTTGCAAAAAGTAAGTAATGCATCTGGCCCTGGGTGTTCATTGCTCTCCCAAACATCAATGTTGCAGGACTTTCACCTGTCATTGAGGGAGGTTTTGAATGATAAGCTCTCAAGGTAGAATTCAGCACAGTTTTCAAATCGAGCTCCTCAAGCGTAGCACCCTAAACTGATTACTTTAGTGTACTCCTAAAACACTCAACCAGTCCTGTGGTTTGCGGCCACAGAGGTGTGCCCTTCTGATGCTTTATATTCAAATGCTCCAATAAATCTTTGAACTTTCGACTATTGAAAGGCGGGCCATTGTCAGACTTCACAATGGCTGGAACACCCCATGTCGCAAAGATGTCATCTAGTCTTTCAATGCCTCGTTCTTAACTGGTAGATGAAAGATCTACAATTAATGGAAATTGTGAATATTCATCTACAGTCACCATCAGGTGATGTACATTGTCGAGTGGACCGAAAAAGTAAATAGCTATTCTCTCCCATGCATGCTTCGGGGGTTCTGACATGTTCAACATGTCATGAGTAGTTTGAGGAAAAAGGTTGCATAGATGACAAGCCTTTAATTCCTTTTTAACTCTGTCATCAAGATAAGAAACCAGACTCCGTCTCCATGAGCTCATTTTGTGGCAATGATTCCACGATGTCCTTCATGGGCCACTTCAATTATTTTCTGTCGCAGACTCTCTCCGGAATCAGGATTCTCGACCCTTGTAGTATAACTCCTTCCTGAGTATTTTTTATATTCACCATCACTGGTGAGCGGCCGAGGGTGTTGTTTCCATGACTGATGTATAATTATATCCTTCAACTTTAACATGTCACGTTCATGGCTTGTGGCAGTGATAATCTGGGCTAATGAAATGGCAGCTGCTGTGTTTGATCTTACAATGAAATTAATATAGGCTTCAGCCATCTTGGATGGAGTACCGTGACCTTGTATAGGCACTCTGGAAAAGTAATCAGCAGGGTTCTGATTCTTCCCTGGATGATGCACAATGGTATAATTGTACTCTTGTAACTGTAATCCCCATTGTTCAATGCAAGGAGGCTTTTAGACTTTGGATTGCCAAATATAGTCAGTAAAGCTTGATGATCAGTTACCAGCATAAAAGTTTTTTCGTACAGGAATACATGCCATGGCTAAGATTCTTTTTCAGGTTGTGATTAGGCACGTTCTGTTTGGGACAAACCTTTACTGGCATATGCAACAATATGCCTTCAAGCATTTTGGTATCCACTTTGCTGTGCAAGGATAGCGCCTAACCCTACTGGGCTAGTGTAAACAACGACCACTGTGTGAAGCTTTGAATTGAAGTATGCCATTTCAGTAGAATTCTCAATGGTTTATTTGATTTTCTTAAAACTTTTTTCTCACATTCATGTGGCCAATGAAAAGAAACATTATTTTTCATTAAGTCTCTCAAAGGAGCACTTACAGCGGCAAAGTCTTGTATATATCTGGAACAGTAACTGGCCATGCCAATAAATGAATGCAACATAGAAACATCCTATGGGGGCTCAGTATTTGACAGTGCTTGTACTTTACCAGGATCAGGTGTCATACCCCCATCAGAAAAGATATGGCCAAAGAACTTTAGCTTCATCTTATGGAACTCACACTTTTCTGCATTCAAAGTCAAATCTGCTTCAGCAAGTAAATGACATACTTGTATAAGAGCTTTTTCGTGCTCTTTTTGTGTAGTTCTGAAAACCAATATGTCATCGCTGTAATTGAACGTATTCATGACAGGCTGTTTGATACGTCGAATTATGTCTTGAAACAGTTCTGCAGCGGATGACACACCCTAACTTAGTCTTTTGTATCGAAACAGACCAACCTGAGTAGAAAGGTTGTAATGTACCTGAAATCTTCTTTGAGTTCCAACTGATAACCTTTATTTAAATCAAGGCGAGAGAAGACCTTTGCATGCTTTAATTGCATTATCATGTCAGCAATGTGTGGACCTGGTTGTCGTTCTCGTTCAGTTGCCTTGTTTGCCTGACGCATGTCAACGCATATGGCTACAGCTCCTTCACTGTCCTTTTTAGGCACTAGTACTATGGGAGAAACCCATGGCATTGGACCAGTGGAACGCTCAATATTATCATGCTTAAGTAACGATTTAGGTACTTTTTCAACAGCTTCTTGCAGATGAAAAGCAATTTGTCTAAGTCTCTGAACAGCAGGATGGACATCCTTATTAATATGCAACTTTCCTTTCATAGTCTTAAGTTTTCCCAAACCATGTGGCGTGGCTTAGCCGGCTGCAAGATGGCCGCACCTTGAGTGGGCTCTGCCGGCCAAGCCGTCTATCCGTCAACATCCAGCGGACTGGGGGCTACACGGACCCCCTACGCCAGAGCGCTGAGCTGCCTGCACCCTGGGGATTGCTGCGACGTCTCAATTTCCCCCCTCGTCGCGCTACAACGAAGATTCCACCCACGAGAGCCGCGAGGAAGAAGACTCAACATGGCGGCCCCCGCATACTGAGCCAGAGGTAGCGAGACGGGCGGCCCTCGCGGCGCGAAACTAGAGCGCTACCAGATGGCAGCCCGCATCGCTGGGAGACGATCCGACGTTACAAGCTGACTCCTGACCTGCGGCGAGTGCCCGAAGGCGGCAGCACCGGGATCTGCGGTGCACCGAAGGGCCCAAGTGAGTGGTGTGGCCTGCGGCGGCGTAGGGGGCTGCGGGCAGTGTGGGGGCGCAAGCGCTGTACCGTGGGCACTGGGCGGACTTGGCCCGGTGAGGGGAGGGAGCTCTCCTCCCGGTTGCTGGTTGGTCTGCGCGGGCTCCGCGACGGGAGCGCCGCGCCTCTCTGGCTTCCCCGCTCTGGGTTCCCCCGCCGTTTGCGCCGCTACGGACGGTGCACCTGAGGGGGCTATGCCTCTTGTGAACCTGCCTGGCGGTCGGCGGGTGCGAAGTCTACTAGCGCCATAACACCTGTAAACACCCTACATTCCTCTGCTGACAGCCGTGCTGATGCTGCCTCATAGTTGAATGGGTCACCAGTCTGGCAGGACCTGCCTGCAACCACCCATACGATAGGCTACGTGCGCCTACTAAGCTGTCTGGCCCACACTGAGCATTTGACACGACGGCCTGGATAACAGCGCGGCGGGCCTGAACCCCACTGCTGTTGTGTGGACTGTGACCCATGCCCCGGCACGATCCCTGCCGGGCTGATTGGCCCCGGTCGGAACCCGGTTGAGCCCGTCGGAGATACTGGTTCACACTGGCCACGCTCGACTGGCACCAGCTTCCGTCAGCTGGGCGCTGCGACGTGGCGCACATTTGTCAGTGCATTGTCCCTTTCCTACTGCTGCACACCGTGAATTGAGTGCGGTGTCTGCAACCTGCGGCACCCATAAACCATTGGAAGGAGGATACATGTTTCCTGACAGCAGCGCTTGTGCAGTGGCTCAGTGGTGCTTGTGCTTTGACCTACACGTATACCTATTGGACAGTATCGGCTCCGAGGCTTTGGGCATCACCTACATCCACACTTCTACCTGCTCCTCTGACAACATGGGCAAGGCAGATGCGAAGCAGCCTAAGATCTCATTCGACAGTAGGCGCCAAACCAGACAGGAGGAGCCCGCTCAAGTAGCGGGAGAACAGTCCACTCAGACTGATGCCACCGCCGCTAGAGACGACGACCTGAAACCGCTCCTGCTGGAAGTCAAATCCAGCCTTGGCACGATCGACTCCAAGCTTGACCGTCTGACCGCTCCCCTCGACCAGGTGAAGGCGAGAGTGGACACGCACGAGGAACAGATAGCGCAGCTGGAGGTGCGGGTGTCGGGGGTCGAAGATGCGACAGCGGCGGACAAGCAACAACTGCTTAAAATGGATAAGGTGTTGGACCTGATAAGGGCAAAGAATGAAGACTTGGAGGCACGCTCCAGGAGGGGCAATATCCGCATCACGGGTCTGCCTGAGTCAACCAACATCGCGAGGATGGAGGACTACGTGGAGTCTCTTTTGAGGGACCTCTTCGGCAACGTGCTCTCCCCTGTCTTTATTGTGGAGCGGGCGCACAGATCTTTGGGGTCGCGCCCCCTGCTGGGAGCGCCAGCTCCCCCGATCATTGCCAAGTTGTTAAATTACCGTGACCGGAATGCTGTGCTGCAAGCGGCGCGGGAGATGGGCGAGGTGCGGTATCAAGGTAATCTTCTATCATTCTAACCCGACTTCACCTTGGCGGTGCAGGCTGCCCGCCGAGAGTTTCTCCCTGCTAAGAGACTCCTCCAAAAACTTGAGGTGCAATACGCACTGATCTACCCGGCCAAGCTCAAGATCCAGAGTGGCACCCAAATGCAGATCTTCGGCGACCCCAAGTCTGCGCTGTCCTTCGCCAAAAAACTAGAGACACAAAAACGCACAACGACTAAGAGTCTTTTGAATGCAGAGAAAGGTCAATTGAGTGACAATGACTAATTTAGACTGCTGGGTTATATTCATTGCTTTTTTTTTTTTCCCTTTCACTGCGCTGCAACTTGGATAACTGAGTTATTAATGTGATGACGCCCGGGGCTTAGTGCTGAGGCCCGCTTGGGGAGTGACATTGACTTAATAAGTTGCGGGGTACTGTTTATTGATTTCGCCTGTGGCGCGGCCGGGCTCGCTGAGTTATCAAGGTGCAGATGTTGTTGGCCCATGCAGATGCTTCTTTCGGGGCGGGTCGTCTCTATGCTTTCCCGTCAACCGCTTCATTAATGTCCACCCACTAGTGTGGCTTGGCCACCCTGTCTCTTTGGCAGGGGTGTATGCCAGGTGGAACCATGCCCCTTTGGGATAATTCCCCTTTTTGTCGACATAGCTATTCTTCCAAGTTCGGGTTCCTTGGGCGGGGGGGTTTGGTTACTCAGCCTAATTGGGGGTTGGAGTGGGTGGAGGGCGGGAAGGGGTTCCCCTGCGAAGTTGGTACCTCCTGTACGAGGTTTGTTTTTATCATTGTTCTGTTTTGCTTTTGGCATGCTACTATGGTATGTATTATATAATGCGTTGTTCATCATGGCACTCTCTACAATCTCTCTCTCTCCACAACATGGGCTCTTCAATATCGACATTCTCCGCCCTCTCACATGACTGACACTACATTTGTCACATGGAACATCAGAGGCCTAAATGACCATCGTAAGGCACGCCTTATGCACGCGCAGCTCATTCGACACCAGGTGGATGTCTGCTTCCTCCAGGAGACGCATCTCCTCCCGGCCACTGCCTCTAGGTTACTATCACGACACTGGGGCGAATCCTACACCTCCTTCTATTCTAACTATTCCCGTGGCGTCTCCATTCTCTTCCGCAAGGGTCTCCCCTGGCAAACTACCCACTCTATCATTGACTCTGAGGGTAGGTATGTGATC
Organism: Calotriton arnoldi; assembly: GCA_963921515.1. NCBI lineage: Eukaryota > Metazoa > Chordata > Amphibia > Caudata > Salamandridae > Calotriton > Calotriton arnoldi. The sequence continues at coordinate 1,175,245 of CAWUFW010006050.1, read as the reverse complement.
CTTTCTGGCACCCTTTACACTCAGCCACTGATTCTGGTGGCACTGTACGGCCCTAACTCGGACGACCCTGATTTTTTTACACACATCTGGCAGCTCATTTCTTCCCTGGGACCCCAATCCCTGATCTGGGGAGGCGACTTTAATATAGCTCCATCACCGGCGCTTGACCGCTCTGGTGACCGCACCCAACACCCCCAAGCCACCTCCCTTCTCCACTCCATTATGTCGGATAACTCCTTGCTGGATGCCTGGAGGCATGCGTACCCTGACAGGCGTGAGGCCACCTGCGTCTCGGGATCACAGGGCTCCTGGTCCCGCCTCGACCTTTGGGTCACTACTCGCGACATATCCTCCTGGACCACGTCGGTGGATCACATGGCCCGCACCCTATCCGACCAAGCCCCTGTACGCCTGCGCGTGCGATTCCCGCTTACAATGCGTCGCGCATTTGCCTGGCGGTTGCCCCCCAATGCTCTCCGTGACACCGTCTTCCGCAAAGAAATTCGCGACGCCATAACTTCCTATTTCGAACACAATGTCGGTTCGGTGGAATCGCCTTCGACCCTCTGGGAGGGTTTGAAGGTGGTGATTCGGGAGGAGTGTATTGCCAAACAGTCCGGGGTCTTGAGGTCCATTCGGGGCACTCTTGTACGCCTGGAGAACGAGGTTAAAACTTTAGATCTGCAACAATCTTGTGATCCCTGCCCTGCTACGCTTGCAGCGATTCGAGCCAAAATTACTGAATTCCATGAGGAGGCTGAGAGGGAGATCGCATTTCTGGGTAGAGAGGCGCGCGCCCGACGCTATGGCGAGAGAGATCGTCCTGGCAAAACTCTCGCTAATCTCCTCAGACATCCACATGCCTCCTCCTACATAATGGCGCTGAGGGATGAGACTGCTGGCAGAACAACCTCTCCTACCGAAATCATGGCCAGAATCTCCGCTTTCTACCCAGGAGGAGATCTCCACTGTCATCGCAGGCCTCCCAGGTGATAAGGCTCCTGGATCCAATGGTCTCAACCCTGCATTCTATAAACAATATGCGCCTCTCCTGGTCTCGCACCAAGCCGCAATGTACAACGACTCTCTCGAACGCGGTAGTCTCCCTCCATCTCTTCATGAGGCTCTGCTCACCCTTCTCCTGAAGCCAGACAAACCTCCAGAGTGCTGTGATTCGTATCGCCCTCTTTCCCTCATAAACACTGATAATAAAATGTATGCCAAATTGCTGGCCACTCGCCTTCTCCCCCTCATGTCTCTAATCGCTCGTCCGGATCAATCCGATTTTATTCCAGGGCGTGCTACCTCTCACAACTTGCGAACCATTTTCTCAGTCCTCCACCAAATCAATCCCTCACTACCTGCTGTGGCGGCTTTATTGGACGCTACCAAAGCTTTCGACACTCTGGAGTGGCCCTTCCTCTTCTACCTTCTCCCTCGCTTGGGATTCAGTCCAAATTTCATACGCAAGATTCAGTTACTATACACACTCCCCACGGCTCGCATCAGAATTAACGGGCAGATCTCTGACCCCATTACTATCTCGAGAGGCACCAGGCAAGGGTGCCCTCCCACCCCGATGCTACTTGCTATAGCCATGGAACCTCTTGCGGCACGACTGCGCCAGCATCATACCAACCGGGGCATCGGCTTTTCGACTCACGCCCTTGTCACATCCATGTACGCGGATGATGTCACGCTGTACGTCCGTGACCCACAGGAAAATCTTGCTCCTATGACCAGAGAGGTGGTGCGATTCGGGTGTCTATCTGGAATCAAAGTCAATTGGAGCAAGTCGGTCCTTTTTCCCCTCACTGACGCTACTAAACCCTTCACCCCAGACTACCCCTTTGTTTGGGCCATGGGTCCCACTAGATACCTCGGTGTCTGGCTGAGCACGGATGTTGACGAACTCTGGAAGTCGAATTTCGGACGGGCGATGGATTGGCTGGAGAACAAGATCCGCATGTGGCAAAAGCTCCCCTTATCGTTAGCCGGGCGTATCGCCATCGCTAAAATGGTGGTGCTCCCAAAATTCCTCTACCTCTTTTTAAACATCCCAGTCCCTCTCACATCACATTTTTTCCGCAAACTCCGCTCCAACATCATCACTCTGATCTGGGCCAGACGCCAACCTAGAATCGCTTATGATATCCTTACTCTACCCTTGGTCCGGGGTGGTATGGGAGCCCCAGATTTTAAGCTCTACGCGCTGTGCGCCCATGCCAGTTTTCTTCACTTTTGGCTCCACCCCATGCCATTCCAGCCTCACACTGCGGTCGAGACGGACCTTGCTGGCCCATGGCCGCTTCAGACTGCACTATTCCTTCCACCCAAGCCCCCCCGCAGCGAAATTGATACGGTTGAGTGCCTGCGCTGGGCCTGGGACGGGCTGCGTAAATACACTGGTGCCAGCACATTGTACGCACCTTCCATGAGACTTGCTAGTAACCCAACATTCCCCCCATTGCAGACGGCCGGCATGGCTCGTCGCGCTGCTCACCTGGGCCTCAACACTATAGCGGATGTCTACCCTGACAACACGTTCTTCCCCTTTCCAACTAACGCTGCCCCCCTCGACAAGTTGCTATACTACCAGATTAGAGCGACATGCAGAGAGGACAACCCCGCGTTCCCACATGCGTTCCCACATGCTCCCCAGGCCAACGCAGCCCTCGAGTTTGTCCATTCCTCCAGCTCCCCGCGAAAGCTGGTCACTAGACTGTACGCTCTTACATTGATCGCCTCCTCCACCAACACCGAGCGCGCCCGCAATGCGTGAAGTGTGGACTTAGAGAGAGACTTCCCTCCTGAGCAGTGGCTTTACTGCTGCAACCAGACCAAACGCCTCTCTCCTATCTATCGTCTGAGGCTTATTCATTTTAGATATTTACACAGGCTCTACCGCACCCCCGCATCCTTACACAAGATGGGCTTACTTGACAGCGACAGATGCGGGCGCTGCTCGGCTCCCGGTGCGGACTTCGCCCACCTGGCCTGGTTGTGCCCCAGGGTATCATCGTTTTGGCAGGGGGTTTGCGCCGCCATTGGTGATATCACACTCGAACGATTCACTCCTGATCCCGATATGTCTCCTAGGCTACGTCAAACACATGCAAGATGCCAACCGTAAATTAATTGCGATGCTACTGGTGCTTGCTAAGCGTAGGGTAGTCATGCACTGGGGGCGCAAGTTGCTTCCCACGGTCAAGAATTGGCTGGATGATGCAGCCCACTGCCAGACACTCCTGGGTGAATTTTGGGATCTAATGCCCGCAGCCAGCAGGCCCCCTGACATATGGGCTCCCCTCATCTCTTATCTCCACCAGCTATCCGCCTCTGACAGTCCGGCAGCGCCTTCCCCCAGTTTGGACACCGCTAATGACCATGTAGGTGTCGCTGGTCTCATTCTCCCCCCGGGCCAGATTACCTGTGCTTCCTCTAGTGTACCTTAATTACCACTTAATTACTGTTAGGCCATTTATGTGCTACTCTCGACCTCCACCGCCTCTCCATGTGGACCGCAATTGTAAGTGGAATGTCCATTGTCTTTATTGTTATGATGCCAGCTTGTAATGTGCCATGATTTCCTTTCTTTCTAATAAAGGTTTTTGAAAATCAAAAAAAAAAAGTTTTCCCAAACCATCAAATAACGAAGGGAATTGACTTACTATTTTGTGGGGAGCATTTATGCTGTAATTCATGGAAATCAGTCCCATATCAGGTGCTAAAACTGAGTAGACAAGCACTTGATGCTGTGGCTTGAAGCACATGGATGGGTCCTTCCACCCTGTGTTTTCTTGTGTTTGGTTGTCGCCACAAATGAACCCTGACTTTTAAGGGTGTTGATGCGGCCCATGTATACACTTTGGTTTTCGATAGCATAAGTTGCAGCAATGGAGAAAATTAATTGCATCTCTCATGAGGCATAATGTTTATCGATGCACCACTGTCGATAATGAAAGGTATTGAACAACCATGTTCTTTCAGTGTAATTTTCGGACAATGTTTGAATGACTTTGGTGCTTTTGCATGTCGATCTTTCATTGACTGACGTTGTTCTTCACAAGCGGCCAAACGAACATGCGCACACTTTTCTGAGATAAACATTGACAGGGCACTATCATTTTCTTCACTTTCACTTGATAGTGATACCGAAGAACTGTTTGACGATGATTTAGATGACAATCGACTTCATTCAATGTTGATTTCTCTCAACTGACGTCGCCGCTTGGCCTTGTGGGTGTGCGTTGAACGTTGCTTCTGGAACGTTTTGGCAGCCATTTTGTTTTCACGCCGTTACGTGTTTGCTTTTTAAACAGTCACAAAATGGTTCTTCTTCCCACAGCTTTTGCATATCTGTCCAAGAGCAGGACATTTAACATCATGTGGAAACGAAAATCCACATCTAAAACACAACTTCTTTTTACATGTAGACATCACTTTGTGTCCTTCAGTTTGTTTTGGCTTACTTTTCACACTCATGACGGATTCATTCTGGGCACCTCCAGACTCCATGCCAATAACTTGTCTATCAAACACGTTCTTCATCTCTGGCAGTCATCAACACTCGCTCCAAACTAAGAATTTCTCTCAGCATTCATCTTCTGAATAAATCTGACAAGCATCGTTCAATAACTCTAAGATGCATAGCTTCTTCATCATTGAATTATTGCACTTACAATGTCTGGTGAGTGTATCAAGTCTCTCCACAAATTCACCAACTGTTTCACCAACTTTCTGGCCTTCTAGGTTTAAGATGTATCGTTCGTAATCAACATTGGGCATTGGATTAAACTTGAGATTCAACACTGCTTTAATCTGGCGATTATGTGACTTCTTCATCAGTTCGCGCCATTTTCTTTATGACTTCTTTTACCATCACCAGTAAGATTTTTGAGATACTTGATATTCTTTTTGTTATCAGTCTCTACAAGTGCATCAATGAAATCATCACATGTCTCTATCTAAGCAGTCCATATATTGCCAAAAGTTTGCTTTTTGGCGGTATCGAATGGTAGTGGTTTCAGGAAAGCTGCAGCGTTATAGCCATTTATAGGAGTGGCTGACTGTGGGAGGGACGGGCGGAAATAGAAGCTAGGAGGCTTGATATGCTTCTCAATTTTTGCTTTTTTATTCACAGAATGGACTTCACATATGAACTATTTAATTTATTTTCCGGGACTCCTGGTTTTCTCTGCTTGATCACTACTATCGCTTTTCTTCTTTCTTTCAGGTCACTCTTCTCCAGGTGGAAATCCCCAGGAGGCTCGAAAAGAGGAAAAAAAGGACAGTAAGTATCTTGAGGTTGGTATGTTTTAAATTGGAGTTGGGATCGTATCCTTCACCACACCAAGAGTGAATGAAAGAAATGAGAATTCACACACTCTCTATTAGAGATGGGTTAGGTTTGAAAGCATCAGGGGAGGGTACATCTTTTCTTTTCCCCACTCTCACGCACACTTTTGCAGTCAAAATGAATAGTGGTGGATATATCCACGTACGGGCTGAGAACACTTTGGGGTCAGCGCTAAAGCAAAAAAGAACTTATAGGCATCTGGGAAGAGCGTTCCATCTACATTAGGGTTGGACTATCCAAACAATCAGCCCAATTGGGTTTTGTTCATAAGGCCTTTCTATCTGCCTTTTCTTAATCTTCAACCCGTTTCCTAGACTCTTACCCCAAGGGTTATCTGGCAGTATCCCAGTAAAGAGTAAAAAAGGAAAATTCACCAAACCAAAAATTTCCAGGGTTTTACATTCAACTAAATCTGCCCTTTTCTATTAGGACTCCTACAACACAATGCGGTACCAAACACAAAAGTAAACAACAGCTCGTCAGCGTTTCTTGACCCCGCTCCCACAGTGTTTGACTACTCCCTGCTCGGCTATACCCAGATTCGGGTCACTCACTGCCCGTGCCGCAACTCTCCTGCGTTGCGGCGGCAATCGCGCATCTCCTGGGGGAATCCACCAGTTTTCGCTCCAGTTCTCGGGCGTCTACTCTTTATCCCCGGAGCCTTCCTCTGGTTCTCTGCTTCCTACATTCCTCGTGGGCTTCCCTTCACGGCGTCCTCTGCCTCCTTCCGGCCCCACCTCTCGACTTCGGCTTCCCTCTCCTGCCCGGATGTGATGACCTTTTCTCCCCCCTGTGGGTTCCCGGATTGGCCTTTCCCTGGGTGGGCTCCTCCTTCTTCCTGCATAGGAGAGGCCAGGAGTAATGGTTTAACCCTTTCCTTCTTTTTTCTTTCCCAGGTCCGCAATTGTCTCAGCGTCTTCCTGCAGGAGAATGGATTTACCCACAGTGAGTAGTGGCATTTGGGGGTCTCGGGGTTGGGCTCTCTCCTGCACTGACATTGAGGGTGGCGCTCTCTCCAGCTCCCTTGGCTGTTCATCTTGAGCATGTTCGTGTAACCCATCTTTGAGGCCTTGGGACATGCTGGCTTCGGGTTCATCCTTGATGATCTTTGGAAAGATGGCCTTTGTCTTTACCTCCATTGGAAATGCAGCGTTCCAGTATTCCAGAATGTCTACAACCATTCTGATTTTCTACCACTGCTATGTTCCTGTTCAGGCTGCCTTCATGGCCCTTCAGTCGACTTGACAGTACTCACAAGCGTTGTAAGCAGAACCCCTGTCTGGGTTGTGGCACCTGGCTCTGAGGTCATACTGGCTCACTTTATTCAGGTTCTGGTGAGTAAATAACTGTTTTATCCTTTCGCATCAGTTTGAGCTCTCTTTATCTTTACCAATTTATAATCATAACGTTATGTTGCAATTTGTAATTATCAATAGCTGCCCTTTGAACACCTCGTTGTATCTGTCTTCAGCGTTAACGCTCCGCATTACGTATGACTGTATATTATGTAGCAGCGCTGTACCTTTATGTACTGCCTGACCAGCAGATTATTGGTCACCGAAATGTAGATTTCATTGCAATGGTTTTGTTGTTTTCAACTTCTTTACAGCATACAGGAATTCGCCAAACCCAACAGCAAACCAACCGACGTCCCTCCCTCCCAAGACCTCTGCAACAAACTCAGCGCCTTCTATCACCTCAAGATCAAGACGCTCTATGACCACTTCGACGACCAAGACCACGGCACCACCGCCACTCTCACCCCCAACGACACCATCCAACAGACCCTTCTCACCTGGACCCCCCCCTCCCCACAGAAGACACCCTAAAGACAATGAAGAGCATCCACTCCTGAGCACCATCTGAGCCCTGCCTGCCGCTCATCTTCCACAGGGCCGCCACTGCCATTACACCAGAGCTACGCCGAACTATCAACTGCTCCCTCAAGACTGCCACATTCCCCAACAACTGGAAGCGCGAGAAAGTCAATCCCCTCCTAAAGAAGCCCTCAGCAGACCTGACGGACCTCAAGAACATCAGACCCATCTCACTGCTTCCTTTTGCCGCCAAAGTCATTGAAAAGGCCGTCAACACCCAGCTAGCACACTTCATAGAAACCAACAGCATCCTAGACACCTCTCAATCTGGATTCCGCAGTAACCACAGCACCGAGACCACCCTCCTAGCCGCCGCCAACATCCGCATCCTCCTTGACCAAGGCCACACAGCAGCCCTCATCCTCCTGGACCTATCGGCAGCCTTCGACACCGTCTCCCACGCACGCTAGTCACCAGACTCAACAACGCCGGCATCCAAGGGAAAGCCTTAGACTGGATACGATCTTTCCTCTCAGGCAGAACACAGAAAATAAGACTCCTGCTCTTCTTCTCAGAACCAACAGAGATCAGATGCGGAGTACCCCAAGGATCCTCCCTTAGCCCCACTCTCTTCCATGTTTACATGGACCACCTCGCAACCATTGTCAGAAACCACGGGCTCAACATCGTCTCCTACACGATGACACCCAGCTCATCCTCTCCCTCACCAAGGAGGGTGAGGCCGACATCACTAGGCACAACTTCCATGAAGGGATGAAAGCCGTCACAACCTGGATGAGCATCAGCTGCCTGAAGCTCAACTCTGAAAAAACAGAAGTCCTCATCGTTGGCGTCACCCCCTCCGCATGGGACTACACCTGGTGGCCCCCGCCCTCGGAAACCCATCCACCCCAACGGACCACGCACGTAACGTCGGCATCATTCTCGACTCTTCACTCACCATGAATCGCCAGATCAACGCAGTGCCCTCCGCATGCTTCAACACCCTCCGCATACTTTGCAAAATGTTCAAGTGGAGTCCCCCCGATTCCAGGACAACCGTTACCCATGCAGTCATCACCAGCAGACTGGACTACGGCAACGCTCTCTACGCCGGAATCAACAAAAAACTCCTCCGCAAACTCCAGACCGTCCGGAACACCGCAGCCAGACTTATCCTCGACATCCCACAACACAACCACATCACCCAACACCTCCACGACCTCCACTGGCTACCCGTCGAAAGAAGAATAACCTTCAAGCTGCTCACGCACGCCGTCAGAGCCCTCCAGAACACCGGACCCCAATACTTCAACGACCGAATCTCCTTCCACGCCCCCAAGAGAAACCTCAGCTCAGCCGACCTCACCCTAGCCACCATCCCTCGTTTCTACAGGACCAGAGCAGGTGGAAGATCCTTATCCTACCTTGCAGCCAAGACCTGGAACGAACTCCCCCTTCACCTCCGACGAAGCCCGACACTGCACCAATTCAGAATAGCGCTGTACCTTTATGTACTGCCTGACCAGCAGATTATTGGTCACCGATATGTATATTTCATTGCAATGGTTTTGTTGTTTTCAACTTCTTCACAGCGGCTCGAGTTGTGCTTAACTCCACATGCATTAAGCATTGGTTCCGTACTTCGGCTGCAACACAAGTGGGCACACACAAGCAGTTTGCTTGGACCATCGTCACCATTTGTAGCGTCCTCCCCAGTCCGGGTACCCGTCAATGACTATGCCACTCACGGAGCTTAGTATTACATGTCTTTATTCTTCTGCTTGTAACTGCAAACTCAACATTCTAAACCAACCTTCATTGCATTCCGCTCTAGCACTTACATCACAGTTCTACAGAGTCTATCAGGAGCCAAAAGGGTTCTATCATTTCTAACTCACAAGACATTACAATTAGTAGAGAAAAAATGCTCCACCCATCTCTTCTACAACTTAAAAACTTGCAGACCTGACTTTGCTCTGCCCTTGTACTTTACCATGGTTCTTCTAGGGGTTGTCTCCACACTCAAAGATGGTAACTTCTTAGGTGCACCTTCGGACCCTTATAGACCATGAACTATCAAACGTCTTGCTCCTTTATCTCAAGATCTTCTCAGCTTTACCTCTTCAATTGTCCCCTCACATACTGCATCTACGCCCTAAATTTCAGATCTTCAGTGGCCATATCACTATTAAAAATCCCACAACTAATCTTTCCTTTCCATCTAGCTATCACCCAGTGTGCCACTTTCCTTTACTCTCCAAAATATTGGAATGCATTGCTTTCAATCACCTTCTCCTCCATCTCTCCTATAAAAACCAGAATAATGCTGTCTGGACTGTCCAGGACTCTGTCTAGGACACAGTCAGGGACTTGGGGAAGGACTAGAGGCAGGGAAGACAAAGTAGGCAGAACATTGGGTACAGAGATGCCCAAGATCACACAGGGAGTCAGAGGAAAAGGGAATCCAAAGTGGAAGCTCTGTGGAAGGGAATTATGGAGTTGAGGCTCAGAAAGGACAGGCACTCAAGAGGCAATGTGGCATTCAGACTAATTACACCCAGGACGGAAGTGCAAGACATATATGTATATATAACAACATTAACTAAGAAGGGAATGTGGGGTAAAGCACTTGGGAGCTCCATACAGTAGAACTGAAGCTCAAAAAGTACCTCCCCCACAATTGCTGTTACAGATACTGACTGCGAATGCCCATGTATTGGATATACATGCAAAGACCGGGTCTGTGGAGCTGATACTTATGGTGATGTTAAAAAAGCAACTCAAAGACAATACTCACAGTGACAAGAAACACCACCTAGGTTATCAGCTGAGCCCACAGATCCTGGCGATGAAACAGGAACACACAAGGCGGCAACAGCAAGTGTGTAGTACTAAATACACAGCCACGATAGACAAGGAGCTAGCAAGAAGGAATGCTTAGCAGGAAAGAAGGGAAAGCAAAGGGCAAACTTGGCAGAAAGAAGCAAGCAACAAACATACCAGGAAACTATAAGCAAGGCAGCAGAAATAGGATGAAAGCAAACTAGGAACTGGAACAAAGGTAATGGGAAGAAAGGCAGGGACTGGGAAAAGGTCATGCAGAAGGAGAGAGGCTCATGAGAGCACTGGAGTAGTACTGGATCAAGAATCAAGGAAACAAGGTAGTACTGCAGGCAGTGCTAGTTCAGAAACAAGGATTTAGCTAAGCCCAGGAATCAAGGTTGCACTGGCAGGCAGTGCTAGTTCATGAATAAGAAATAGCTACAGCTCAGATATCAAGGAGTCAAGAAAGCTCTGGAAGCACTGCTATTCATAAACAAGGAATAGCTGCAGCACAGGAACAGGAACAAGGAATAACTATAGCTCAGGAACTCAGGAAAATAAGAATAGCAATAGCTCAGGAAACAAGGGTTGGTCTCACAGGGACACAGCTACAATGACCAACCCCAGACTGAAGGGAACTGTGGCTTAAAAGAGCTTAGAGCAATCAAATGCATCAGGTGTGAGCAGGCTACCCGCTGAATTCCTCCACTCATCCTTGGCCTGCAGGGGTGGAGAGGGAGCAGTGAGCAAGGGATTATAGGAAATGGAGTTTCAAGCATGAGCAGACTGGTTTCCATAAAACCCGGCATGGATTGAGAATGGATGGCAATTTCCAAATAGCGTCCAAATGGCTGGAAGTTAGGATATGCATGCAGAGAAAGGATCAGAAGCTTATTAGAACACTGGAGAATACCACATTTCAGCCACGGCCAGACTGGGAACAGCAACCGGCCCTGGCAATGTGCTTGACCAGCTCCAGGAGCGGGGGGATGCTAGTGAGCAGCACCGCTCCCGCTTTTGTTACAGGGGGCCAATATTGCTTCAAAACCGTTCCCAAGTAACAAAACTGGCCCCCACAGGTCCAAAGCCGGCCCTCACCCTTCCGGCCCACCGGGAAAATGCCCGGTGCCCGCTACGGCCAGTCCAGCCCTGAATTCAGCCCGCTGGTGGTGGACACGAGAGCACAGGGAGCGAGTCATGGCAAATGCCCCCCGATGGGATATGAGTGTTCTCCACTCCACAGAAACAACTTTTCCTGCTAGTAACTTTATAACTTCAGGACATCACAATCACATCCCAACCAGCCTTACACTCCTCGATTTGTCTGCTGCATTCGACATTGTGGATCACCCTACTCTAGTAAGCTCCTCAAATTCCATATGCAATGCTTCAAAAGGTGCTTTTAAGAGCTGATTAAGAACTGTGTTTGAGTTGCACATTGATGCCAGAAAGTTCCTGGCCGTAGGCTTTCTTGACCCCTTCAAGAAATATATTAATGGCTAGCCTTGTTTATTTTCTTTGTGCCTTGTATATGCTAGCATAGCTGATATGTGAATCTTTAGTGTCACTTGGTCTCATTTAATTAAGGTTAGAAATGCCCACTTTGATCAAACCACAGAGGCTAGTTTTATGTTTGCTGGGAAGCTGGGTTCTAAGCCATTGGATGTTATGATTAATATTTACATTGCTTGCTGTTGTTACCCTACGATATATGAAGCTGGGGGGTTGGGGCTATTGTGATACTGCCCCTTTACAGGCTAATGAAAATGCATTTTTGCGAAGGCTCCTGTCTGTACCAAACAGTTTACCTATATTTCTTTGCCACATTGAGTTGGGTTATTGAACTTGGAAGATCGCATTAAGCTAGTCCACTTAAGCTGTAGCATTCTGTTTGGTCTAAATATGATATCTTTCTAAATCACAAAATTATTACTGATTGATATAATTAGATAATCCCAATAGTATTCAGTGGCTAAGATTTGTAAAACAAAAATTTGTTTTGTTAGGGAGACCCGATTTATTTTATAGCCCGTAAAAACATTACCTCCATTATCAGAAAACAACTGAAGTTAGATTTTCTGACTCCATGCAGGCAGTGAAGAGAAAACTGAGAAACAGGAAAGGAAAGAGTGTCTGCCTATGTCCCATTAATGACCTCGGATTTTATGGAGCCTTATATTCTTTTTCCATTTCAACACCATCAGAGATTTTATCTAATAAGGTTTGGATTCAATAGAGCCCATCTTCTGGTTTCTTATCCTAGTAAGGCATATCATTAATCTATCTTGGAGCCCTGTCCTTGTGACTCAAGCTTGGTTCAGTGTACACTCCACTTCTTTTTTTCTGTAAACTGTATGCCAGACCTAGGAAACAATGTTTAGTTCCATTCCTGAGGTCTCTGAATATCAGAAGGTGTAGGCCTGCTCTTCTTTACCTACAGCTATTACAATCAGAATACATGTGTTTGATAGTTTATAATTGTATTACCGCTGCTGTCAGATTGAGGAAATTGGAGGGGAAGTAATTTTCTAATGATGGTTTTAATGTGTAGTTTTAAGTTCATGCTTTATGAACTGTGAGCCCTCTTCTCTGTCATGTTGGCCATATTTGCACAATACTCTTGTGATTCTGATTCTTGTGGAGAGCTGGATGATTGAAACTTTGCACATGAATTGGTTTAGGATGTTTTATTTTTGTGTTCACTAGTTTTAAAATACCTTATGATTTTTTTTAAATTGTTCTGTAATAAGGTATTTATTGATTTGGTAATTTTTTTATTGAAACACTATGCATAGCAAATGTTTCTGTATTTGCGCTTTCATGATTTTAAACCAAATAAAGCTTATTGATGATGATGAATCTTTAGTGTTGCGTATACCAGTTTGCAACCTCATAGATGCATTAGGTATCATGTAATGTTGGTCTCGCTCGTCATATTGTTCCTGTATCCCTGCTATTGGTCCCATTTGAGAAATCGTAGCCATTCGGCTGCATACCATTTGGGTGTGGCTTGGCTTTTTCTCTCCTTAATGATTGCTAAACACCTGTTAGGAAGATTGAGGTGTGCAAACTCCATGTCTTCAGGAGCCAGGCCGCTAGGATATCTGATCTGGCTCTGGATGAGATATCACCCCCTTGCATTCTTAGTGGGGTTGCAAGCTTTGGCATCCTTTTTATGTGTCACCTGGACATTGGCATTAGGTGAGACAGCCATAGCTATAGTGCCCACACCAAGCTATTAGTCATGAATACCCATGATATCCTCTGTTTAGTGATCACTTTCAACAAAAGCAGCATGCTGGGGGCATAGGCAAATATCCCTAAACAGGTCAGTGACAGCTCATTCCCATTAAAAGTTGCTGGTAATTTTTGGATGCAAAGTTTTCACATTTTGCATTTTCTGACATTGCAAAGAGGTCTATTGTTGGTGTGCCCAACTCTGTGAAAATGTCGTCTACAATTTCCCGATTGACTTCCCTTTCATGAGATTAGTCTATTTTTCTGCTTAGCCTGTCTGCTTCTACATTTAGCCGTCCTGCTAGGTGGATCGCTGTAGCTGTTATCTTGTTCTTTATTGCCCATGCTGGGATGAAAATGTCCCCGGCAATGTGTTCAGTTGTGCTCGCCTGCAATGAGTGCTCGATTATGAGTATCTTGTATCCTTTTTTTGAAATTATTTTGGCCCCAGCCTCACGCTAATCTAGTATGTGCGAGAAGGCCTCTCTCTGTCCCTTGACATGAGTGAGGTACTGTGACCTGAAGAGGCACACCAAGTGTGACCTGAAGAGGCACACCAAGTGTGCCCTTATTTAGCCGACAGTGAATTACCATCCCCATCATGGATTTAGCATGTATAGAGGTGATGGCAGCATACCGTGTTTTGTGAATCAGTAGTTGTGACTAAACCTTTTTATCTACGTCACTGGAGTGGAGGCCTACTTGTCCATTCATGTAAAGTTTGCTAACCCAGAACCTTGAGCTACCATTCCAACAGTGTGCTATGCATATGCACATATGTAGCCAGTGTGGTGCATGCAGTGTGTGTATGAGTGAGCCAGAGTAATGGAAGCCTGTCGGTACCATTTGGGAAGGTAAATCCAACCAAACCCTCCCTGGGTTTTTTGTAGACCCTCACCCGCTCATATTAGTGGCATGCTTCATCATCGGATCTTATCCTGGTTTCTATAAACCAGGATGGGCTCAACCATATTCCAGGAAGAACTTTTGATATTTATCCGACTGGGCCTTTTTTAGATAAAAAAATACCTACTGGGACACCCCAGTGTCCCTTTAATATTGGGTGGGCTTTGTATGGTTAATAATGGTGCTAGTGGGTGTGCTGGGCATTAAGTATCCCTACAACCTGAGATAAGGCAACATGTTTCAGCCCTCACAAATGTGCCACTAATGATCCAGGTTTTTGTCAGGATTTACTATATCAAAAGCACACTAGGGATCCAAGGGAGACAATCCCGAGAAGGGGGGGAACGCACCACTCCCTAACTATAATAGAAACTCACAAAAGATACGTCCCCTTTAGTAACAAGGGTCATGTGTGAAGAGAAGACAGCTGGAGAGAAAGCTCACTCACCCGAGGGTGACATGCTTCATCATTGGGTTCCCTCCTCACATCGGGACCACAAGGTCCCCGATGTGGGCTACGACTCTCCACCAGAAAAATGTGGGTGGAGGGGAGCTGAGGTGTTTTAGGTAGGGAATGCCAATGAGCACAAGTGTGAGTGAGGGGCAGAGTGCAAAAAACCAAAAAAGTGAATAGTTAAAACTATCACAGGGGCCCAATAACTTTATTCGGTGGTACCCTTGGATAGGTTTAAAAAACAAGAGGACTGGGGGTTCAGAACAAATATACCCCCTCGGTGGTCAACATGTTTCTGCCTCTATTTAGACTCAAACCGAGTTCTCTAGGCATTCATCAGGACCAAAAATCAATCAAGTCACTTTGCAACAATACATAAAATCAAAAAATAGTCAGATGGCTATACTGGCTGTGTTCAATTGTAGTCACGGAGATGATGGGTAATTAATACTCCATCTCCATCTGGAAAGAAAAAATGAGAAACAGTGAAAACACGCAAACAATGTAGTTTAAAAAAAGGATCAACTAGTTCGAAAGTATCATGCACATGGTGTCATAGGGCGCACAAACAGTCACCTCCTTAACACAAAATACCTATCTAGTGAGTTTAAAAAAAGGGCCGAAGGAATGGAAAGGCATTTACCTTATGGAGGAATTGCATTGTACCTCTCTATATCCACGAGGTACCCCTCAGCCAAATTCGGCTACCAGTACTAAAAGAAAGTGAGATAAGGGCGACAACATATAGGGGCCGATTCCGATCTCGGTCGGAGGCGCACCCAATACCATTCGGTCGGGAAAAAAGCCATGCGAAAGCCTGTTTCCCGACCGATCCGTACAGCACACCGAACGAGTAAGTACGATGCGCACAACAGCACAGAATCCGGCCGAGCCGTACTCACCCAAACCAGGTCCTGTTCCCCGACCGAGGCGAATCCGGAAACGCCGAATCGAGTCGCACGGAAGGAAAAATGCTGCTCCGTCCGGCCGAACGAGTACGATGCGCTTTCCGTACGCGCCGAACCCGTCGCTACGCACGGCACGTCAAAGCATCCGGGAGAGGCGCACGTAAGCTCCGATTGGCGCCACAACACGATCCACGGCTACGAGACGAACACGCCAGCGACGAGGACGAGGCGAGCGACGAGGACGACGCGAAGCGGCGAGGACGACGCGAAGCAACGAGAAGGACGAACGACACGAACCAACCATGAATCCCTTCGTCCCGATCATACCAATATTCTACATTTACTACCGGAACAGGCACGGACGCGTACGGCGCAGAAGGTAAGTCAGACACCAACAACAAAACACATACAACACGTACACGACACATCACACACACACAGAGGGATGCAGAATATACTTACACCAGCAACAGCAGCACCATAGGGGCGGGATGCCCATCACCAATGCCACATATGCACACAGGGGCCTGAATGCGCACCACCACCCCTACCCAGGGGGGCAGGATGCCTACCACCACCCTGAGCCAGGGGGCTGGATGCCCACCACTACTACCACCCTCACCCAGGGGGGCTGGATGCCTACCACTACTACCACCCTCACCCAGGGGGGCTGGATGCCTACCACTACTACCACCCTCATCCAGGGGGCTGGATGCCTACCACCACTACCACCCTCACCCAGGGGGGCTGGATGCCTACCACTACTACCACCCTCACCCAGGGGGGCTGGATGCCTACCACCACTACCACCATCACCCAGGGGGCTGGATGCCTACCACCACCCTTAGCCAGGGGGGCTGGATGCCTACCACTACTACCACCCTCACCCAGGGGGGCTGGATGCCTACCACTACTACCACCCTCACCCAGGGGGCTGGATGCCTACCACCACTACCACCCTCACCCAGGGGGCTGGATGCCTACCACTACTACCACCCTCACCCAGGGGGCTGGATGCCTACCACCACTACCACCCTCACCCAGGGGGCTGGATGCCTACCACCACTACCACCCTCACCCAGGGGGGCTGGATGCCTACCACCACCCTCAGCCAGGGGGGGCTGGATGCCTACCACCACTACCACCCTCACCCAGGGGGGGCTGGATGCCTACCACCACCCTCAGCCAGGGGGGGCTGGATGCCTACCACCACCCTTAGCCGGGGGGCTGGATGCCTACCACTACTACCACCCTCAGCCAGGGGGGGCTGGATGCCTACCACTACTACCACCCACACCCAGGGGGGGCTGGATGCCAACCACTACTACCACCCCCACTCATAGGATGGACAATGCATGACACAACCAGCACACCACAACCTAGGGAATGCAAGAAGAAGACATCCCCCCCACACCATGACAAGCGTGTGTAGACTGTGTCAAATGCCTACAACACCGAACATCACTTTGAACATACAATGTGACCCCCTAGCACATGTGCCACACATATATGTGTGTGGCACCCACAATGCAAGCAGGCCATGACCATTGTGGCAATGGGGTCCAAACCCCCATCATCACAGTGACCAAAATGTAAGTGTGGGGTCCATAGCTGAAGCACATTTTGAACATTGTGGCAATGGGGTCCAAACCCCCATCATCACAGTGACCAATATGTAAGTGTGGGGTCCATAGCTGAAGCACATTTTTAACATTGTGGCAATGGGGTCTAAACCCCCATCACCACAGTGACCAAAAGGTAAGTGTGGGGTCCATAGCAGAAGCACATTTTGAACATTGTGGCAATGGGGTCCAAACCCCCATCATCACAGTGACCAAAATGTAAGTGTGGGGTCCATAGCTGAAGCACATTTTGAACATTGTGGCAATGGGGTCCAAACCCCCATCATCACAGTGACCAATATGTAAGTGTGGGGTCCATAGCTGAAGCACATTTTGAACATTGTGGCAATGGGGTCTAAACCCCCATCACCACAGTGACCAAAAGGTAAGTGTGGGGTCCATAGCTGAAGCACATTTTGAACATTGTGGTAATGGGGTCCAAACCCCCATCATCACAGTGACCAAAATGTAAGTGTGGGGTCCATAGCTGAAGCACATTTTGAACATTGTGGCAATGGGGTCCAAACCCCCATCATCACAGTGACCAAAACGTAAGTGTTGACAAAGAAAGAGGTGCAACTGCCAAACTGCATGGATGATTCCTGGTCACAGAACAACAAACACATCAGTGGCAAAGTAGTGTATGTGTCCCATTGCAACATAAATTGGGGGAGCCAAATACTGCAGTGCAAATAAGACATACCTTTGGCCATGTGCAGACAAACAACACCCATGGGGGCTGACACCGTCAACAATCATCAATGACACAATGACAGAAGTGACCATCAGAATGCAGACCCACATATTTGCACCAATGGGCACACAAATGCAGATACCCTGTGGAGACTGCAGATGTGAGGTGAACAGATACCATACCATGGCAGCAATGGGACACCCAAACCATGATCGTTGTGCTGACCGATGACCTAGGAGTCCCAGGGACAGCAGGGGAAACCCACCAAACTACATACAGCCAATGGCACACCCAAGATATGCCAATGCAGTGGTGCAGATGCACAAACACAAACAGGCAGACCCACACTGCACATCATACACAACAGGTGAGGGGGGGGTGCCAGTGTCCCCAGGCAACCACACAACACATGAGGAGACCTGAATACCAATCATACAGATGTGCATACAGTGCCACACAAAGGTAACTTCATGGATCCAAATCCCCTATGTGGGCAAGCAGGCATTGTCAGATGAGAGGGAGCACAAATCACACATGTCACACAGGCACGTAGGGACAGCAACTGACACAGCAAGACACAGACACACCACAGCACCACCCCCAGAGCCCCCACAATGTGGTGACCCTAGGCTGCATTACAATCCCACTGTGATGACAAAGCTAAATGTCGTTCACACTGTGAACCACAGTCATGTGTCCTGAGCAACTAACTACCATCACACCTACACAAGCACAAATCAAACAGCATGGCCAGTAAGCCAAGCCCAACATGGAGGCAGGGGCCTAGCCGGGCAACAACTCTCATCTGCACACACTCAACACCACACCCCTCGACCTCCAACAATGTGCAGCAGTGAAGCACACATGCACTGGTGACATTGCACATGCACCCATGACTATTCCAGGGTGGTGGGTGGGAACCAAGGTGCAGAAACACATCACACATGGCCACTCAACAAGACTCCTGAATGTCTGACACACTGCACACTAAGCTGTACATGGACATGACGGCAATACCACACCAACCAATGGGATCCCAGCCACAGTCACACACCAATGAAGAAGCCAAGGTCACCCACAAAGAACACACATAGACAACAACCAACATTGCAGCCCGGACCCTGAGGAGTGCCAGCAGTCACACACACAACGTGTCACAATCACTGAAAGATAACACAAACTGGAAATCACATGACAGGGGCAAACAACAAGTGCCAAGGGGAAACCTGACTGTGACCCATCTGCGTCTGCACACAAACTCAGCCCTGACAGCAAACACACCTATGGGTGACACCCTGATGACCAGTAATGTGCCATGCACCCACATCACAGAGAACCCAGGGCGAAGACTTTGGGTGAACATAGGTCAACTCAGCTAGCATCACAAACAGGTACAACACTAGGGATCACAGCATGCACAGCTAAACGGAAGTGAACACACAGACATGCACATACAACACACACCTTGGGCGCAGGCAATGTCACAGGAGTACACACTGCCATGAGGGGACTCCACTCCTGTGTGAGGAAAGCTGTGCCATATGTTGCCTCAGTAGGGCCCCATCATGTCAGCTGAGCACTTGGTCACACAATCAACAATTAGCACCAAATGAGGGCTCCCGTAACATCAGCCTGGTCTTGGAAGTGCCAACGGAATCATCAGCACAGATCCAACACACTTGTATAGCAATGTTGCACTGACAACACAGATGAGTCCTTCCCCATTGATGCCCAAACCTGCATGTCCACTGGAGATGGCCACACGGTCAGGGAAGTAGACGAATCGAACAATGGCAGGCACAACAGATGTGCAGGGGTGGAAGCCACAGATGTGAAATAGGCAATCTAAGTAGGAAATCCCATTGCCAAATACTGAACACATGACACCCTCAGATGCTGCTATGGATGACATGGATACACCACAGGATAGGACACATTCCCCCTGGACCACATGGGTTCCTGCACAGTAACACTTCATTATCATGAGACCAAATATCACCATCACTGCAGCAAGGGCATGGTTAGCATCATCAACATCATGTACATCAGAAGCAAAAGCACTAGAGAACAGAAAGTTGCTTTATTCAGCATATGTGGCATTAAAAGTAGAAGTCCGGTAGAAAATAAACAAAGGCCAATGGCCAGTCCATCAACAAAGTCACAAGTGGGTGACAGTGGCAGATGCCACCCTACACATGCCTGCACAAAACCAGGGACAATCCACTAGGAGGGGCAACCGGGGGGTAGGCCAGGCACCGCAGGGACAGGATCAGGGCTCACCAGGAGGAAGCAGGGAAGGGGTGGTGGGTGCTGGAGAGCCACTGACAACTGCAGTGGAGGTGTCTGACATGGTGTGTGCCGGCACAACTGGGGGCATGGCTCAGATGTTGTGGGTGCCGGCACGACTGCAGTGGACCCTGCAGATGGAGTGGACAGGTCCGCCACTGCAGTGCCCAAGTCAGACAGGGTGGTAGTGGACTCCACTGCAGTGCCTACCACCAGGGGAGGAGAATGGGGAACAGGCAAGGTGGGCTGGACAGAGGGGAGGACACCCTCACCACATCAGTGGCACAGACAAGCGCAGCGGGGGTGTGGTGCCGGGAGAGCAAGTGGCAGGGGGAGAAGGCCGGATCCTCTTGGGGATGGTATATCTGTGGGTGGGGGAACCTGGGGCAGGGTGTGGTGGGGGCACCTGTGGAGTGGGGGCCTGAGGGATGGAGGAAGGAGACCTGGTGCTTGAGCTGCAGGGCGGCGGCGGGGTCTTGCTCTTACCACTCCGGGGGGACTTGCGGGTGGGGGCCTCAGTCTGTCTGCGCCTGGGGGAGGGTGTCCGGGGGCGAGGGGCACTCTGCTCCGTGTGGGGGCTTCCTCTTCCCCCTGGATGCTGGAGCAGCTGGATCGGAGGGGAAGAGGCCGAGGTTACTGAGGAAGAGGCGCTGGGTCTTTGGGGTTGCAGGTGAGGCAAGGGAGGGTGTTTTGGAGGGAGAGGCAACTGAGGACTGCGCAGTGCCCGTGGATGCGTGTGTGTGTACCAGGGCCCCATCCCCTGTGAGTCTGGTTTCAGTCCCCTGACTGTGCGTGTGTGTGCGTTTTGTTTGTGGCGTGTGTGTCTGTGTGCTGGACGTGTGTGTGCTGGTGTGTGCCTGTGCCGGTGTGTGTGTGCTTGGGACGGGTAAGGTGCTGGGGAGTGTGGATGGAGCAGAGGCAGGAGGGGTGAGGGACTGTCTGAGGAGGGACACTGCTGCCGTCAGGGAGGAGTCCATGGACCTATTGCCCCTCTGTAGGTCAGACATGCCCGATGAGATGCCCTCCATGAACGACACCAGCTGAGTCAACAGAACGGTGTGCGCATGGAGGACACTCAGCATGGCTGTCTGCCCTACATGGAGCTGGCGAAGGAGGTACACAGACTCCTCACTCAGGGCAGCAGGGGACACAGGGGCAGGGGTGCGGTGCCTGGCCCAAAGGAGACACGCTCCCGAACATGGGAGCCTCCACGGACCTGGGGAATGGGAGCCGATGGGAGGGCGGTGGTGGTGCTGGTGGTGGCGGGGACAGCAACACTAGCTGGGGTGTGGTGGCTGCTGACACCCGCCTCCATAAGGGAGTCATCCTCCGAGTTGCTCTGGTCCTCAGCTGAGGTGGATGGTGCTGAGGACTCCTCGGTGTGGCTCCCCTCGCCCTCCGTGCCACTGGGTCCCTCCGACCACTCCTCGGCTGCTGACCCAGTCTGGCTCTCTGGCTCCTCCTGGTCCGTGGAGCTGTCCCCTTCCGTGGCCGTGGATGTATCTGCAAACAATGGGGAAACAGGCAGACATCAGTCACCTGCACCAAACGCACACACCACTGTGAGCACAGCACATTACAGAGCAAGCCCTGGCATCATTAGTTGTACATTGCTAAAAGTGCCCTAACTGAACAGGAGAAGCCAATTGTCAGTCTGATGCCAAGCATGGCACTCACATCCCACATGGCCTTGCACCCATCTTTCTGGTGTCTGTTGGATTGCAACACCCCAGTGTGGACACATGCACCAAGTACACAGTAGTTGGACAGTGCAGAGGACACGGTGTGGCATGTGGACATGCACACATCACAGCTCTTGCCACTGAGTCAGTACAGGTTTCCGGATGAAAGGGATGCCCAGAGTCAAATAGGAAATGCATGTGATGCATACCAGCGACAGACACCATGATGCACCCATGTCCTGATAGCCATCGCCACAATGGTGTGCATGTAGCACATGTCACTCCCCTGCAGGACCACCAATAAGTTGACACATGCCATGGCAGAGGCATGACTGCTAAGTCATACATCACTGTCTCAGTGATGTATGACTTGGCAGCCAGACAACAACACTATGCACTGTGTCACAATAGTAGGTCATGGGGAATGCAAGTCCTGGAGCTGCACAAGTGCACATGTACATCCCCCACACAACACATCATCTTAACCCTCATCTGTCCAGGTCATACCTATTGGACATATGGGAGACCTGTGACACTACCCTCTGAACCTGAGCCCCTCACAATCTGCTGTGAATGGGGAACAGCTGCCTGAACTTCACATTCGCATACCCCAGTCTGCACGGGCAGCTGATCAAACACCTATGTGACACACAAGTATCGTCTCCTATGGTCACATCTCCAGGGGCATGCTGAGCCCCTACCAAGAAACACCCCAGCAGTCCTGGCAAGTAATCCACAGCACACTGACACAGAGGCAGACACCTGTGGGGTCAAATCACTGCGCACAATGTGTCAGCTGATACACGGGAGTGGGAGTACAGAGTGCATTGCATGGCCTGGAGTAGGCATGACTGTCCTGCTCCACATGAATGAGGGATGAGCCCTGGACAGTGGATAGCTGGCTATGTATGTGTGACACACGTAATCTGCACACTCCTGGGGCCCAAACATTGTTCCCACCCGCTGCATGGGCGTGTGCCACATACCCCAGGCACATGTGGTGGCTCAGCTCAGCAAGTGGACCGCATATCAAAGCAACACGCAGATTACATGTCCGAACACAGGCGTTGTGTGAACAATGGACCCACCCATGATGCCCACAACAGAGTTAGGGAAACAGATGCTGTCCCCCACCTTTAGTGAAGCAAACTGCAAGGACACAGTCCCAAGTGACACAATTCCCTGAATGTAAGGGCCACACCTGGGTATCAGATGAGCAGTGGGCAGTGCACAATAGAGGGACATGGCTCCTGGACAACATGACTGCTGCACTGTGGCAGTAGAACCAGGCCAGAGGAGGGCACAAAGCATGTAATACAGAGTTCACAGTGCAGTCTTTGACTCACCCCCTCCTTGCTGCTGTCTGGCCTTCAGCTGCCCATCCAGGTCTGGAAACACCACCGCCAGGATCTGGAGCATGTGGGGGGTCAGGGTCCGTGTTCCGCCCCTTCTGCGAGGAGGCGACAGCTTCAGCTGGACCCGTGCAATCCTCCGGGTCCACCCCGAAGGTCCTGCCACCTCTTCTGGCAGTTGCGGATCCGGCGCTTGTAGACCCCCACGGACCGGACAGCCCGGACGATGTCCTTCCAGATCTCCTGCTTCCGATGGGCATTAACCTGTCAGGATGACAAAGTGAAAAGGCCATTACTACACATGCAACATATCCGTGCATGACACAGTTGTATATACATGTCTCAATCACAGGGGCACATGATGTACACAGGCAGTGCAAAGCTGCCCATGGACAGTTTGCCAGACGTCACTACATGGTATCATTGCATGGGAAGTAAAACCTTGTTCAAATGCACTGTCACTGCACCATACCTGTCCAGTGCATGTCACTACACACTATGGGGGGTGACAACTACTCAGTGAGCCTGCTAGCCAGTGGCGTGCAGACTTTCAGCCATGCTAGTCAGACAATATGCACATTCAGGAAGGCAGTGCACAGAACACTCACCTGCTCCCCTGGTGTCCCATACGGCTTGCTGTACTGTGGAAGTAGGCTGTCCAGCAGGGCCTGGTTCTCCTCAAGGCTGAAGGCTGGGGCTCTCTCCACAGTATGTGCCATTGCAGGGTCCAGAGGGGCAGAGACAGCAGCAGTGCAGTGGCAGATGTCGTCCTGGAGCATGTAGTGCAGGCAAGTGAGCTCTCAGGGGAACAGCCAGCAATATATATGTGCTGGAGAGGCAGATACTGTCCCTTGTGTCCAAAGTGATAGGTCCAAGTCGTTAGCATCTTCTGAATCTGGCCAATCCATGGAATATCAGCACCAAAACACGCCCACAGCATCCTTCAAATCTTCAACTTCATGACATACATGATTTTGCAACATTGTTGTGGGTGACCAACTGATTTTCCAGCAACCGACTCGTTCGAAATTCGAAAACGCGTCCGTTGCCAGGCAAGGCCATTGTCAATGGGTGCGCACCGATCGGTCCATTGCGGTACAACGCGTACAGGGGTACAACGCGTACCCGCACACATTGAATGCAATGGGCCGGCCGGGGGCACCGATCGGTCCATTGCGGTACACCGCGTACAGGGGTACAACGCGTACCCGCACACATTGAATGCAATGGGCCGGCCGGGGGCACCGATCGGTCAATTGCAGTTCAACGCGTACAGGGGTACAACGCGTACCCGCACACATTGAATGCAATGGGACGGCCGGGGGCACCGATCGGTCCATTGCAGTACAACGCGTACAGGGGTACAACGCGTACCCGCACACATTGAATGCAATGGGCCGGCCGGGGCACCGATCGGTCCATTGCGGTACAATGCGTACAGGGGTACAACGCGTACCCGCACACATTGAATGCAATGGGCCAGCCGGGGGCACCGATCGGTCCATTGCAGTTCAACGCGTACAGGGGTACAACGCGTACCCACACACATTGAATGCAATGGGCCGGCTCGGGGCACCGATCGGTCCATTGCAGTACAACGCGTACAGGGGTACAACGCGTACCCGCACACATTGAATGCAATGGGCCGGCCGGGGGCACCGATCGGTCCATTGCAGTTCAACGCGTACAGGGGTACAACGCGTACCCGCACACATTGAATGCAATGGGCCGGCCGGGGCACCGATCGGTCCAATGCTGTTCAACGCATCACTGTACATGTGACTGGCATATGTCAGCATGCCTGTCTCAGATGGACATATGCCAGCCACAGATAGCTCCCAGGGAGTGAGGGGCACACCTACATCACGACAGCCTGTCCAAACTTTATCATAAGGCATGTAAGGCTGCATTTCCTATTGTGTGTATGTTGGTGTACATGTTGTCCTGTGGGTGTCACCTGTGGGCAGCCACCCCCAGGCGGTGCACGTGTTCATGGGGACAGGATCCTGGGTGTTACGTGTACATGACCACTGTGATGTGCAACTGTTCATATCTGTGCATGTGCCATGGTCACATTTCACGGTGGTGTATGTGTATGTCATGTCACATACCCCGTGAGTCCCATGTGGGACGGTATGTTTGAGCCAGGGTGTCCCAGTGGCACAATAGTGATGGTCCTCCACAGTCTTTGTGCATGTAGTGTTTACAATGTCTCTGATTTCATGTGCACAATGGGAGACAGTCTCCACATCCACGTTGTGTGTGCATGGACTTTGATGTTGTGCGTGTGTGTGTCACAGACGTCCAAGTCTGTCCTGCCGTGGCAAGTGGGACCACTACCTGTGGGGGTCATGGTTGTTTTGCTGTGGTGTATACATGATACTCCATGTAATGCCAGTGTCCATGTGGCAATACAGGGTCCCTGGGAATGTACCTGTCGTTGAGCTGTGGTGCCTGGGGCACATCTGTCCTCACATGTCACTGTGGGGGGTGATTGTGACATGGCAGCAGGAGATGGGAACTGTGACACGGCCTCATGATATCCAATGGGCCAACCTGGGACTAATTGATGCCACCTGTTGGACCGTGTTGACAGATGTTGGCCATGTATGTACCATACATGTCCTTACGGAACTGCACACTTCATGTAGTTGTGCCTCATAATGATGTATGTTGGGATATTGAGTGTGTTCAATGCCGCATATGTGGGGTGACTGACAATCTTGCTTACTTCTCCTCTGCACTGCAGAGCTCCTGCTGTCCATCGACCATTCCCAGACCTGGCAACGATGGTGGAACGGGACAGCATCCGACGGTACCGCTTCACCAGGCAGCTGATTGAGGATTTGGCAGTGCAGTTGTCCCCACATCTGCAGCCTGGCCGGCCGTATCCTACAGCGCTGACCCCCAAGGTGAAGGTGATGGCAGCCCTACACTTCTTTGCCACCGGTACCTTCCAACATACTGTGGCGACTGCTGGTGGGATGTCACAGACCATGTTGAGCCGTGTGCTCCGCGATGTTTTGGCGGCAATGTTGCTATTCCTGAACCGGTACATCTATTTCCCTAGACTGCGACGACTCACTGACGTGAAGAGTGACTTTTATGCCCTAGGGAGGATGCCGCATGTCATTGGCTCCATTGATGGGACACATGTGGCTTTGGTACCACCACAGGCCCAGGAGCAGGCCTACAGGAACCGCAAGCACTACCACTCGGTCAATGCACTGGTGGTGTGTCTTGCAGACATGACCATCACACACGTGTGTGCCCGTTTCCCTGGTTCAGCACACGATGCCTTTGTGATGAGGAGTAGTCGCATCCCCAGGATGATGGCACAGATGCAGAACCAGCGTGCCTGGATTGTCGGTGTGTACTGACTTTGTGCCATTGTGTGTGATCTGATCTGTAGTATTCCGCCCACTTTTCCAAGTCAGCTAATGTGCACTTGTCTGTCCGTAGGTGACTCGGGATACCCCAACATGCCGTGGTTGCTGACACCCCTCAGGAACCCTGTGACACCAGCCCAGATGCGCTACAATGAGGCACATGGTCGGACCAGGAGAGTGATTGAGCGGACATTTGGTCTCCTGAAGAGCCGCTTCCGCTGCCTGGACAAGACCGGAGGGTCCCTCCCATATGCCCCTGCGAAAGTGTGCAAGATTATCATCGTCTGCTGCATGCTCCACAACCTGGCAGTGCGGAAGGAGTTGCCTCTCATCCAGGATGACAATGACTAACATCCGCCACCTGTGGAGGATCCTGGCCTGGACCACGATGCCAGTGACGATGATGATGATGAGGGTGATGTCCGCACACAGCTCATCACCAACTTCTTTAGCTGAATGTGAGTATCCTGAGGTGTCATGTCAATGATGTGAGTTGGCATGATGTGTAGGTGGTGCTCTGGTGCTGTTGGAGTGTGTCCATGGGCTACTTGACTGGATGTGTGTTGCGATGTGTGCTTAAGGTGGTCTGTACTCCCCAACAGTGTTGACATGCTAACTTGGTTCTGGGTGCGTATCTTGTAACATGTATTGTGCATGAGTTTTGCTGTTCTGTCCTGTACTCCATTGCTTTTGACTGTGTGTCATTTCTGTCCTTCACAGGGTACTTTCAGATTCGTTTGGTCAACTGTGTCCACCGACGACGTGATTGCACTTCCAGGGTGGTAGCTGTTGTGTCCCTACAGGTGATGTGCGCCACACCCATGGACTTCCTTCCGTCTACAGTTGTTGACTGTGTGCCCGCTGCCAGGTGGGATTACCTTGCATCTGTAGTGGTTACGACATGTTGCAACTGTGTAATAAACCTGTGCTTCACTTTGTGATGTGCGTTGTCTGTGGTCACACATTTGACTGCCATTTGCTTACTGCACCTGTGGGCTACTTGACTACAACTGGGAATGGGTGTGGTGTCTGTGCATTGCACCGTCTTCCCTGGCAACATCAGTGTAGGCAATGAGTCAGATGGCCTAGGTGTGTATGTGTTGTGTAGCCCTGGTGGTGTGTCTCCCTCATATGTGTCACGTTGCCTTTACTCACATGCCTGTGTTGTCCTTGCTGTTGCAGTTCGCATACATAGTGTAATTTTGCAGTTCATCATCCCCATAACAGCCCCCACGTTGGAATCACAACAGAGGCAAGTATGGTGTATTAGTGTGTTTATTGTGATACATTTGTGTGAATAGTGCATAGGATGGGTAGTGCTGTACATAAATCTTGCAATCCGAAGTTCCTAGGTGAATTGAAAGTCCTGGTAGACAGAATCCCCAGTATCGGGGCCACAGTTGTCTGACACATTGGTCCAACTTG
The DNA here is from genome assembly GCA_963921515.1 of Calotriton arnoldi. Classification (NCBI taxonomy): domain Eukaryota; kingdom Metazoa; phylum Chordata; class Amphibia; order Caudata; family Salamandridae; genus Calotriton; species Calotriton arnoldi. The sequence goes on along the minus strand of CAWUFW010006050.1, from coordinate 1,147,288 downwards.
TACTCCCCATGCAATGTGTGGGAGTAGTGTTGCCGTCAACAGGGTGAACAGTCTGTGCACAAAGGTGAACATCCAGAACAGGTTCAGGCTTCCTGGGAGTTGCGCTTGGCCATCGGCCTCTCACTTGCCCCTCCTCGGACGACCCCTCTTCTTGGGGGGGGCCCTCAAGTACAGGCTGCTGCGGTGCAGGGGACTCTCCGCCAGAGTCATCCTCCCTCCCTGTGGCAATTGCAGTTTGTTCGGCACCAGATGTTGTTGGCACACAGGGAGGTGTGGACTGGTTGCTGTTCATCTGGCGGAGGCATTGTAAAATGTCCCTGTGCACCGCCGTCATCTCATGCAGTGCATCCCACTTGGACTCCACGCGGGACATGTGTGAGTCCACGCGGGACATGTGTGACTCCACGTGGGACATGTGAGAGTCCAAGCGGGCATGATGGGCAGCCTGCTGCTGTTTCATGTCTCTGAGGAGCCCCACTACCTGGCTGAGGTCTCCGGTGCTGGACTGGTACGCATCAGCTATGCGTACCAGTTGTGGGTCATCATGCACACCAGCAACCTCTGCAAGCAGCGACCTCTGTCTCCCACCCCTCCCACCACCCCTGCTGACATGTGCAGTGGCACGCACAGATGACCCTGGTCCACCTTGGGGGTTGGTGGTGGTGGTGGTGTCCATGGCCCCAGGTTGGTCCAGGGTCCCTGTGCTGGTGTTGCTCCTTGTTCTGTCCATGTCGGCAGGGATGGTATTTGTGGTGACAGTCGTTGGAGGGGTGGGTGCAGGGGGTGCAGCTGGTGGTCCTGCTGGTGCTGCAGCTGGTGGTCCTGCTGGTGCTGCATGTAGACTTGCACCGGATGTGCCAGGTTGGTCTTCTTCGTCCGAGGAGGGCAGAGGCTGTACGACGCCAGTGAGCTCCGCATCCTCTTGAGCCTGGGACTGGGACTCCTCAGCGTCTGCTGCTGTGTCCCCATCATCACCTGTTTTTGGGAGACACACACAATGTATGTTATGTTTCTGCAGGCATCAATGGTTGACACACATGACAGTTGTGACTGTGCCTCTGGGTGCGGGCCTGTACATTGCATTGTCCTAAGTCGTCACAGTCAGGGGTTGATATTGGTGTGGCACATTGTCCTGCATTATTTGGGCATTTCTATGTATTTGTTGGGGTGTGAACATGGTCTGCATTGGTTGTGTTTGGTTGACAGCCGGCCCTCCTTCCCACCCACCCAGCCAGTCAGTTATCCCACCATGGACTGTGCTTGCATTGCAGGGAGTGGAAGTTGTCTCTCAGGATGTCAGTCAGTGGTGTCCTGCTGTTTGTTGGTGCACAGTTGCCAGCAGGGCCTTGTGCTCCCCACAGCAGTAGCCAGTGTCAGCCATCTTGTGAGTCCTTCTCCACTTCCTGTGATGTGAGCATGGTTCAGGGTGGTGTTGATGGGACAGTTGTGGGGGTGACCAATATCAGTGACTACGACTCCCCTCATGCTATTGCCTCCACCCCCTTCCCAGCATGCCCATGCTTCCTTCCTTTTGACTCTGCTTCCCTGTGGGGTGGGCTGGCTGTGCTGACAGGATGGCTGGGAGTGTTGTCCTGGCAGTTGTTTGGCTAAAAGTCCCAAGAGTGTCCCTGTGCTTCACACAACATAACCCAGGGTGGTGGTTCTTTGTGGGATCTTGTGTTAGGATGGGGGCATTGCATTCTACCAGGTGGGTTCTGTGGAGTTTGTGTTGGGGTGTGTGTGAGGGGAGGTGCTTGTGACTATGGTCAGTGCTGCAAGTCCTCCTTCCCAACCACCCAGCCAGCCAGTTATCCCACCATGGAACGTGCTTGCATTGCAGGGAGTGGAAGTTATCTCTCAGGATGTCAGTCAGTGGTGTCCTGCGGTTTGTTGGTGCACAGTTGCCAGCAGGGCCTTGTGCTCCCCACAGCAGTAGCCAGTGTCAGCCATCTTGTGAGTCCTTCTCCACTTCCTGTGATGTGAGCATGGTTCAGGGTGGTGTTGATGGGACAGTTGTGGGGGTGACCAATATCAGTGACTACGACTCCCCTCATGCTATTGCCTCCACCCCCCTTCCCAGCATGCCCATGCTTCCTTCCTTTTGACTCTGCTTCCCTGTGGGGTGGGGTGGCTGTGCTGACAGGATGGCTGGGAGTGTTGTCCTGGCAGTTGTTTGGCTAACAGTCCCAAGAGTGTCCCTGTGCTTCACACAACATAACCCAGGGTGGTGGTTCTTTGTGGGATCTTGTGTTAGGATGGGGGGCATTGCATTCTACCAGGTGGGTTCTGTGGAGTTTGTGTTGGGGTGTGTGTGAGGGGAGGTGCTTGTGACTATGGTCAGTGCTGCAAGTCCTCCTTCCCAACCACCCAGCCAGCCAGTTATCCCACCATGGAACGTGCTTGCATTGCAGGGGGTGGAAGTTGTCTCTCAGGATGTCAGTCAGTGGTGTCCTGCTGTTTGTTGGTGCACAGTTGCCAGCAGGGCCTTGTGCTCCCCACAGCAGTAGCCAGTGTCAGCCATCTTGTGAGTCCTTCTCCACTCCCTGTGATGTGAGCATGGTTCAGGGTGGTGTTGATGGGACAGTTGTGGGGGTGAGCTATGTCTGTGACTACGACTCCCATCATGCTATTGCCTCCACCCCACTTCCCAGCATTCCCATACTTACTTGCTTTTGTGGGGAGTTCAGTGTGTGTGGGTGTGAGAGCAATGGCAAGATGGCTGACAGTGGTGTCCTGCTGTTGGTTGGTGTGCAGTGCCCAGCATGCCCTTGTGCTCCCCACGACACAGCAACAGTGTCAGACATCTTTGATGGGCCTTGCCACTCTCTGTGGGATGTGCATGCGTGAGTGTGAGCTTGCTGGGCCATGTGGTGGGGGATGTAGAGCTGTGACTACGACTCCCATCATGCTATTGCCTCCACCCCCTTCCCAGCATGCCCATGCTTCCTTCCTTTTGACTCTGCTTCCCTGTGGGGTGGGCTGGCTGTGCTGACAGGATGGCTGGGAGTGTTGTCCTGGCAGTTGTTTGGCTAAGAGTCCCAAGAGTGTCCCTGTGCTTCACACAACATAACCCAGGGTGGTGGTTCTTTGTGGGATCTTGTGTTAGGATGGGGGGCATTGCATTCTACCAGGTGGGTTCTGTGGAGTTTGTGTTGGGGTGTGTGTGAGGGGAGGTGCTTGTGATTATGGTCAGTGCTGCAAGTCCTCCTTCCCACCCACCCAGCCAGCCAGTTATCCCACCATGGAACGTGCTTGCATTGCAGTGAGTGGAAGTTGTCTCTCAGGATGTCAGTCAGTGGTGTCCTGCTGTTTGTTGGTGCACAGTTGCCAGCAGGGCCTTGTGCTCCCCACAGCAGTAGCCAGTGTCAGCCATCTTGTGAGTCCTTCTCCACTCCCTGTGATGTGAGCATGGTTCAGGGTGGTGTTGATGGGCCAGTTGTGAGGCTGAGCTATGTCTGTGACTACGACTCCCATCATGCTATTGCCTCCACCCCACTTCCCAGCATTCCCATACTTACTTGCTTTTGTGGGGAGTTCAGTGTGTGTGGGTGTGAGAGCAATGGCAAGATGGCTGACAGTGGTGTCCTGCTGTTGGTTGGTGTGCAGTTCCCAGCATGCCCTTGTGCTCCCCACAACACAGCAACAGTGTCAGACATCTTTGATGGGCCTTTCCACTCTCTGTGGGATGTGCATGCGTGAGTGTGAGCTTGCTGGGCCATGTGGTGGGGGATGTAGAGCTGTGACTACGACTCCCATCATGCTATTGCCTCCACCCCCTTCCCAGCATGCCCATGCTTCCTTCCTTTTGACTCTGCTTCCCTGTGGGGTGGGCTGGCTGTGCAGACAGGATGGCTGGGAGTGTTGTCCTGGCAGTTGTTTGGCTAAGAGTCCCAAGAGTGTCCCTGTGCTTCACACAACATAACCCAGGGTGGTGGTTCTTTGTGGGATCTTGTGTTAGGATGGGGGCATTGCATTCTACCAGGTGGGTTCTGTGGAGTTTGTGTTGGGGGTGTGTGAGGGGAGGTGCTTGTGACTATGGTCAGTGCTGCAAGTCCTCCTTCCCACCCACCCAGCCAGCCAGTTATCCCACCATGGAACGTGCTTGCATTGCAGTGAGTGGAAGTTGTCTCTCAGGATGTCAGTCAGTGGTGTCCTGCTGTTTGTTGGTGCACAGTTGCCAGCAGGGCCTTGTGCTCCCCACAGCAGTAGCCAGTGTCAGCCATCTTGTGAGTCCTTCTCCACTCCCTGTGATGTGAGCATGGTTCAGGGTGGTGTTGATGGGCCAGTTGTGAGGCTGAGCAATATCTGTGACTACTACTCCCATCATGCTATTGCCTCCACCCCCTTCCCAGCATGCCCATGCTTCCTTCCTTTGATTCTGCTTCCCTGTGGGGTGGGCTGGCTGTGCTGACAGGATGGCTGGGAGTGTTGTCCTGGCAGTTGTTTGGCTAAGAGTCCCAAGAGTGTCCCTGTGCTTCACACAACATAACCCAGGGTGGTGGTTCTTTGTGGGATCTTGTGTTAGGATGGGGGGCATTGCATTCTACCAGGTGGGTTCTGTGGAGTGTGTGTTGGGGGGTGTGTGAGGGGAGGTGCTTGTGACTATGGTCAGTGCTGCAAGTCCTCCTTCCCACCCACCCACCCAGCCAGCTATCCCACCATGGAACGTGCTTGCATTGCAGGGAGTGGAAGTTGTCTCTCAGGATGTCAGTCAGTGGTGTCCTGCTGTTTGTTGGTGCACAGTTGCCAGCAGGGCCTTGTGCTCCCCACAGCAGTTGCCAGTGTCAGCCATCTTGTGAGTCCTTCTCCACTCCCTGTGATGTGCGCATGGTTCCTGGTGGTGTTGATGGGACAGTTGTGGGGGGCAATATGTGTGACTGCGACTCCCATGATGCTATTGGCTACACTGACTTGGCCAGCATACACAGAATTCCTTCCTTTGAGTGGTCTTCACTGTGTGTTGGTGTTGTTGTGGTGGCTACATGTCTGGATGTGTTTGTTAGTTCTATTTGTGCCACTGCCTAGCTGTAGTTGTAGTTGTGTTTGTACATGTGATGGCACAGTTGGATGTGACTTTTTTGATGGCATGTGTTGTGTTTATCTGACTGACATACACATTTTGGGATGATTCTGTTCTGGTTGCTGTGTAATTGCTATGAGTGCATGGTTTGACTCTCCCCTTGACAGTGATGTGTGTGTGTTTTGTGGCAGTATATTGTGTACATTTGTTGTGTACTCACCAGGCTCTGGGATGTCCTCTAGTCCATATACGCTCACTGGCGGAAGGATGGCCCGCACCTTCTCCTCCCAGGGCCTGAGGTATATTGCCTTGGCAGGAGGGCCACTGCCGGTGTATTTGCTGTTGATGTAGTCTTTCTTGAGCAGGTCCCGTACCCTCCTGCGCACGTCATACCACCTGTTCTGGATGTCGCTCTTTGTGCGCCGACATGGTGATTGTGCGTTCACCCTGTTGATGATCCTCTCCCACATCTTGGTTTTCTGGGAGATGGGGGTCTGTTGGACCAGTGTGCCAAACAGCTGTGGCTCTACCCTGAGGATCTCGTCTACCATGACTTCCAATTCACAATCTAGGAACTTGGGTTTCTTCTTGGGGGGCATGGTGATGGGTGGTGATGGTGAGTGATGTGTGTGTTGGTGTGCAGGTGAGGGTGTGTGAGTGTGTGTTTTGCTGGGTGTATGTGAGGTGGGTATTTGTTGGTGTGCTGATGGTGTGTGGCTTGTGTGAGGGATGAGCTGTGGGTGTGTGGTTGCTTTCTCTTGGGTGCTGGCAGTGCAATGGCATTTGCAAAGGATCATGGTTGTGATTTGTGTCCTTTATATGGGTGGAGTTGTGGGTGTGTCTTTGTTCTCTGTCCCCACCCCCCCAGTATTTATTGGCTTAGTAATTGCTTGTTTGGCCTTTTTTTGTGTGATTTTTCCTTTGTACTGTCTGTGTATGTTGGAAACGTTGTTGTGACCGAGTCGGACCCTGCATTTGTCTCGTACGGTGTTCTCCGTTTCGTTCACGCTGTGTTTGTGCAGTTTTCTATGCTGCGTACGCGTCGGTCGCGGTGTTTTGTGTTGCTTCGGCTCGGTTTTGTATGCGTGTCGGTCGTACGGCTTGGCCTCCGTCCGACTCGCTCGTGGTTTTCGCGCCTTGCATCGTACTTTGCGGTTTGGAGTTCGCGTGTACGTTTCGGTCGGATTTGTTCCGGGTGCGTGTCGGTCGGTTGGATTCGCGTGTTTTTCGGACCGGATTGCTGTTTTCCGTGCGGTTCGGTCGGTCGACTTGGGTTCGGTACGTGTCGGTCGGATTTTGCACGCCTTGCATCGTACTTGGCGTGTCGGGCGCCACAGGTACGTGTCGGTCGGTATAATTTCCGGATCCGAGTCGGTCGGTGCTTTTTCCGGCCCGAATCGGAATCGACCCCATAGTGTAAGAAACTCTAGTATTCATTGTGTGAACAACATATGAAGTGACATTACAAGATCAGGCAATCATTAGAACAGGCCTCAAAGCCGGGTTAGTGAACACCATAGTCTCAAGAAGGATGGGGCTTGTCTATATGCATCTCATACCGGTAGGTGGGTCCTGGGAGTGCCAACCATCTTACCGCCCCCAAGAGAATCAAGAATATGGTGCCTTAAAGAGTAATAACGGGGAACACCGTGGGGGTCCAAAGGTACATGGTAACCCTCCACCCGGCGCAAGAGCATAGCAGCTCAAAGGAGTAGCCTGGCCCGTGGTAGCATGGTAATGGGTGATATATTGTAAACACCATCACCCCTAATTACACTGGGCTTTAGCAGGTTGTAGCAGAGCCGCAACAGCAGATGAAATGACCCAGTAATGCCTACCAAATGTCCCGCTATAGTCTCAGGGTTAAAAGCGGTGTTGCGTGAGATGTCTTAAAGTACACTACCAGCGTTTAAAACAAAGCACGGGCAAACTTCAGGGTCAAGAACAAGCCCGCCTCGTTGTCAACTCAGTGTCCAGCCTAGGGAAAGTCAACACTCGTGTGCTGAAAATGCCCGGATGGAAGGGTACATGCTACCACGTTGGGTTTTAAAAGCGGTGTAGCGTAGGTGTGTTAATGCCCACCATATGCTTGTGGACAAATATCAGGGTAAATTTACAGTCCGCTTAAAAAAAGAGTACTGAGCCCAGCATGGGGGAAGTAAACACCTGTGCGCTGTTCGGCACGTTCAAAATGCCCGGATGAAAAAGTACTCGCTACAGCGTTAATTTAAAAGCGGAGTAGCGTGGGTGTATTAAAGCCCACTGCAAGCTTAGAGATAAATATCATGGTAAATGTTTATCCGATTCATAAGTAAGCTTAGTGCCCAGCATGGGAAACCCGATCAAGGTGCACTAAGCGGCCCGCTCAATCTGTCAAAGAAAAAGATTAGGAAAAAGACAGAATGCCCAATTTAAAAAGTGCAAGGGGTAGGGGAAGTGCCTACCTCGACCGTGACTCCGGTCAACGAGAAAGTTAATCCTGCTCAAAGTGAGGGCACCAGCGGCGCAGCATGTGCCCTGTGAGAACGAAACTTACCGCAGTAGTCGTACTAGACATCTGTGTGGACGGGGGTCCTGGCGAGAGACTGAGCTCTCGTTCCCCGTTGATTTTGAAGGTTGGAGACGGCCTGTAGTGATGACGTATCAGCATTATGAACGTGAACACGAGGTTCATGGGAAATGTGGTCCCATGTGTGTATTTTGAGACTGGAAATTATAACGAGGATTTTAGGCAGGGTGAAAGAGCGGCATGTGGATGCAGGAACTCCATCATATCAAGATGTGTAACCAAAAATAAATAAATATAAAATAAAACCGTTGAAGCACAAGGCATGTGTTCACATGTATATGCGGGGCATCCATTGCAGACCAAAAGGCACAAACAAGCAAAGTGTAACAATTGTAAGGTACCGAAAAGTCAATCAAAAATAATGATAATGGATGAGAGAAAAAGTGTCACTAAACAATGGGTCACCTGAGCAAGGAAAGTCCAGGAGGGAGTAGGAACCCTGTCCCCAGGTCGAACAAGCAAAATGCGAAAATGTTGACAGCTAGGGCGCAAAACATGAAAGGCCCTACATTAAAAAATGAGGAAAAGTGCCACTAGACAATGAATCACCTGAACAAGGATAGTCCAGGGAGCTCTGGATGCGCTAAACTCTAGCGTAAAGACAGATTACTGCAAAAAATGACTGAACTGTAGGCCAAAAAAACAACCATGCACCAAAAGTAGATACCGACAGGGTGGCCAGGCATGTGGCGGCTCATGTAGTGTGACAACGGATGTGGAGAAAGTCGTAACAGAAATCCTGAAAAGGGTGAAGGGACAACCAGGGAGAGGGTGAGGTCATGTTCCTAGACTGGCCCAGGGGATAGCATCGTTCAACCCCGGGGTATCGCAACGGAGCCTGTAAATCCACCTCTGCTCCCTGCGAAACAGGACAGATTCAAGTGTTCCCATCTCCATGACATATCTTGGCCTGTCAATGATTGCCCAAAAAATTTCATCTTCAGAATGTCCTAAACTCAAGTAGTGTTTCGTGAGTTTCGTGTTATCTTTTTTGCATCTTATGGAGCTTCAGTGTTCACCTATCCTCAACTTAACCTTGCGTGTCGTCATCCCAATATACAGTAAATTGCATGGACAACGCAGCAAGTAGATTACCCCTTCTGTATTGCAGTTCGTCAAAGAGTTAAGTGCCCAGGGGGTAGTCAATCTCAGGTCTATTGTAAGTAGTAGGTTAGATGTGAAAGTACAGACCGAGCAGGAGCCACACGGCTAGTGACCTTTCGCAGGGTTAGTGGCCCATAGTGTAGTTTGTCTTGTCTCGGGGACAGTACTGTGTGGGCGTGTGTACTATCACGTCTTTGATGTTCTTGCTGCGTTTCAATGCGAACAAGGGCTTTGGGAGGTTTGCAGAACCAGTATTTAGGATATGCCAGCTTCTGTGGATAGACTTCTTCACTATGTTGGTCAAGTGACTGTAGGTGCTGAAACACACCATCCTCTTCATGGGGTTCTTCGTTGTTGTGTCGAGTAGAGCATCTCGATTGTTGTTCCTAGCTCGCTTCTGTGCTGTTTGTACAACATGAGTGGGATATGCGCATTGTTGTAGGTGTGAGCTCAATGAAGGGCATGTTCTTTGAATTTCCTGATCTCCATGCAGTTCTGCCATAACCTCAAAAATTGGCCCACCGGGAGGTTGTTCCTCAATGAATGGGGGTGGAAACTGGTATAATTCAGAAGCGAATTCCGAGCCATGGGTTTGGTGTAGAGTTTGGAGTAGACCCTTCCGTCTTTCGGATACAGCAACAAGTCTAAGAACGGTAAAGACGTTTTGCTGTGCTCATCGGTGAACTTGAGATGGGGGTTCCTTGAATTGAGCCAGGTCGCAAAAGATTCCAAGGTATTCGTGGTGCCTTCCCATATTATCAAGATGTTGTCAATATATCTCTTCCAAACCTTAAGGTTGGAAGAGTATGGGTTCTCAGCCGGGTAGATGTGCTGAACCTCAAAGTCGTGCATGTACAGATTTGCCATGCTAGGGGCAAAAGTACTGCCCATCGATGTCCCAGTCACTTGTAGGTACAGTTGTTCACCGTATTGGAAGAAGTTCTCCTTCATTGCTAATGCAGTGCATTGCAACAGAAATGAATTAGGTGTTAGATCTTCGCGTGCATGTCTTTCCAATAGTGACCTTATGGTGTTTAAGGACTCGTCCTGAGGGATATTAGAATACAGAGATTCCACATCAAAAGATGCTAAGATGTGAATCTCTGGATCAAAGGACATCTCAGTCAAAGTGTTTAATATATGCTTCGTATCTTGCAGATATGATGGCATCTCTGTGACCAAGGGGCATAGAAACCAGTCTACAAACTGAGATAGGGGTTCTAAGAGTGAACCTATCCCAGACACGATGGGTCTGCCTGGCGGTGGTCTCGTCAGTTTGTGAACCTTGGGGAGCACGTAAAAGTAAGGTGTCTTCGGTCTCGTGTTCACCAAAAAGGCTGCTTCCCCCTTCGTAATCCAGTCAGAATCCAGGGCTTGTTCCACCATCATTTTGATCTTTTACAGTAAGCGTGGTGTTGGGTCAATGGTGAGCCGGCGATAGTATCTTTCATCGCCCAACTGGCGGAGGCATTCAGAATGGTAGGCGACCTTATCAATCACGACAGTTGCACCACCTTTATCTGCCGGCTTGATTACAATCTCCGGGTCTGTGCCCAATGTATGGAGACAGTCCAATCCCTTCTTGGAGATATTGAAAAAGGGGGTCCTCACTGTTGGCCTCAGTTTCTCAAATTCCTTGATGACAGCTTTTTCAAAAGTCGCCACTTCTGTAGGCACCAGGTGGAACTTGAGGTCTTGAACAAGGGTCTGGAATTTGTGCCAACACATCTTGGAGACGACTTCATTACTCGGATAGAACTAGCCCAGTTCTTTAGGAAGATACGGCTGAATTTCTTCTTCCAAGATAAGACTCCTGAGCCTATGGACCAGGATACCAACACCGGCCTCAAACCTAAGTCCACCTTCAACCCACCGCTCCACCTGGTGCCTACAGAAGTGGCAACTTTTGAAAAAACTGTCATCAAGGAATTTGAGAAACTGAGGCCAACAGTGAGGACCCCCTTTTTCAATATCTCCAAGAAGGAATTGGACTGTCTCCGTACATTGGGCACAGACCCGGAGATTGTAATCAAGCCAACAGATAAAGGCGGTGCAACTGTCGTGATTGATAAGGTCGCCTACCATTCTGAATGCCTCCGCCAATTGGGCAATGAAAGATACTATCATCGGCTCACCATTGACCCGACACCACCCTTACTGTAAAAGATCAAAATGATGGTGGAACAAGCCCTGGATTCGGATTGGTTTACGAAGGGGGAAGCAGCCTTTTTGGTGAACACGAGACCGAAGACACCTTACTTTTACGTGCTCCCCAAGGTTCACAAACCGACGAGACCACCGCCAGGCAGGCCCATCGTGTCTGGGATAGGTTCACTCTTAGAACCCCTATCTCAGTTTGTAGACTGGTTTCTACGCCCCTTGGTCACAGAGATGCCATCATATCTGCAAGATATGAAGCATATATTAAACACTTTGACTGAGATGTCCTTCAATCCAGAGATTCACATCTTAGCATCTTTTGATGTGGAATCTCTGTATACTAATATCCCTCAGGACGAGTCCTTAAACACCATAAGGTCCCTACTGGAAGGGCATGCACGCGAAGATCGAACACCTAATTCATTTCTGTTGCAATGCGCTGCATTAGAGATAAAGGAGAACTTCTTCCAATACGGTGAACAACTGTACCTACAAGTGACTGGGACATCGATGGGCAGTACTTTTGCCCCTAGCATGGCAAATCTATACATGCACGACTTTGAGGTTCAGCACATCTACCCGGCTGAGAACCCATACTCTTCCAACCTTAAGGTTTGGAAGAGATATATTGACGACATCTTGATAATATGGGAAGGCACCACGAATACCTTGGAATCTTTTGCGACCTGGCTCAATTCAAGGAACCCCCATCTCAAGTTCACTCATGAGCACAGCAAAACGTCTTTACCGTTCTTAGACTTGGTGCTGTATCCGAAAGACGGAAGGGTCTACTCCGAACTCTACACCAAACCCATGGCTCGGAATTCGCTTCTGAATTATACCAGTTTCCACCCCATTCATTGAGGAACAACCTCCCAGTAGGCCAATTTTTGAGGTTACTGCGGAACTGCACGGAGTTCAGGAAATTCAAAGAACATGCCCTTACATTGAGCTCACACCTACAACAACGCGCATATCCCACTCATGTTGTACAAACAGCACAGAAGCGAGCTAGGAACAACAATTGAGATGCTCTACTCGACACAACAACGAAGAACCCCATGGAGAGGATGGTGTGTGTCAGCACCTACAGTCACTTGACCAACATAGTGAAGAATTCTATCAACAGAGGCTGGCATATCCTAAATACTGGTTTTGCAAACCTCCCAAAGCCCTTGTTCGCATTTAAACACAGCAAGAACATCAAAGACATGATAGTACACACACGCCCACGCAGTACTGTCCCCGAGACAAGACAAACTACACTATGGGCCACTAACCCTGCGAAAGGTCACTACCCGTCTGGCTCCTGCTCGGTCTGTACTTTCACATCTAACCTACTACTTACTATAGACCTGGGATTGACTACCCCCTGGGCACTTAACTCTTTGACGAACTGCAATACAGAAGGGGTTATCTACTTGCTGCGTTGTCCATGTAATTTACTGTATATTGGGATGACGACACGCAAGGTTAAGTTGAGGATAGGTGAACACTGAAGCTCCATAAGATGCAAAAGATAACACGAAACTCACGAAACACTACTTGAGTTTAGGACATTCTGAAGATGAAATTTTTTGGGCAATCATTGACAGGCCAAGATATGTCAAGGAGGTGGGAACACTTGAATCTGTCCTGTTTCGCAGGGAGCAGATTTACAGGCTCCATTGCGATACCCAGGGGTTGAACGATGCTATCCCCTGGGCCAGTCTAGGAACATAAAAAACTCGACAAGGAGAATTCTCTACCTATTCAATTAGAGTTATGCAGTGTGTCAATGATGTAACCACAGACAAGAGAAAGAAGCTGAGTTTCTAACACCTACGCTCACTCGCATTCCCATCATCTATGGGGTCCCTAAAACTCACAAAAATGAGTTGGATCCCCCCTTAAGACCTATTGTCTCCACCGTCGGGGCAGCCACAGAGCCTCTGTCCAAATACGTGGACAGGTTCTTACAACCTCTTGTGTCTGCCCTACCGTCTTACATAAAGGACACGGGTCACTTTATCTCTAAAATAGAAGGTCTACCTTACAATGAACAGACTGAAATTCTTGTGACCATGGACCTAGAGTCCTTATACACGAATATTCCACAAATGGAAGCCCTTTGTGTCATTAAGGACCTAGTAGAGGCAGACTCTTCTTTGACTAATTCCATCTTTATCAGCCAATGTTTGGAGGTAGTCTTATCAGAAAACTTTTTTGAATTTGAGGGTTCCTTCTTTCATCAAATAAAGGGAGTTAGCATGGGTGCAGCCTGTGCACCCAGCCTAGCGTGCCTCTATATGGGGCAATTTGAAAGTCAGAATATTTACAATGAACTGGCCCCATTCTATGAGAATGTTTCTTTTGGTCACGATTCATTGACGATATCTTTTTGTTTGGCGTGGTGATCAATCCACCCTGAATGAGTTCTCCATGTGGCTAAATCTAGCTGATCCTAATTTGAAATTCACCATGCATGCTAGTACCCATAGATTGGAATTCCTGGATGTATGGATTGAACATGCTGAATCCCAACTGATAGTGTCTTTATACACTAAACCTACATCCAGGAATACCCTTTTACATTTCAATAGTTTCCACCCCAGATGCCAAAAAGACGGAATTCCCTTCAGCCAATTCCTACGTCTCCGTAGGAATTGTACTAACATCAAAAGCTACTTGGAACATGCAGAGATCCTTAAGAACAAATTGACCGCGAGGGGATACCCCCATAAACTTGTTAAAGATGCCCTCAAAAGAGCTAGATACTATGACCGCCAAACTATGTTCCAGCCTAAAAATAAAGATCCTCTTGACCAACTTATTTGCGTCACTAAACACTCTGTGATAGACAACAGAGTGCGAGCGATCATAAATTCACAGTGGCACCTTTTGAATTTGGACCAACAAGCTCCCCAGTTAGCTAAACCTATTTTTTCCTTTAAAAGGAATAAAAATTTAAGTAATATACTTGTAAAAGCCAAGAACCCCGACAGGAGTACCTATATCCAAAGATCCCTAACTGGTGGACAACCCGTCAGAGGAAACCACAGATGTGGTTCCTGCCATGCGTGTCCCAACGCCATAGTTGGTGAACAAATCTGTATCAACAAGCGCACGGTATTTCTCAAGGAAATGACCAACTGCCGCTTAGCTAACGTTATATATGTCATCCTATGCCCATGCGAACTGGCATATGTGGGAGAGACTTCCAGAGAATGTAGGACTCGCATCGGTGAGCATAAATCTAACATCAGACTATGTAAACACACAGCTCCCTTAGTTCAACATTGGACATTGGCAGGACACTCTGAAAAAGACCTACGGTGGACTATTTTAGAAAAAGTCCGCATTATTCCGGGCCTTGATGTGACTAACATACGCAGGAAACGCGAAGTTTTTTGGATGTTTTCCCTTAACACTAAAGATATGGGACTCAATGAGAGCCTGCAATGGGAAAACGCCATCTTATAACTACTTGTTTTCCTCTCTTAGTTCTTGCCTAGTAGACCTTTATCTCCCCGTCGGCTGATTCAACCCTGGTTTACTTATATATATTCTGTCCCTCCGTCCTCCTTTTGCCTTCAACCTTGTTACGGGTATTATGGTCGGTTTTCTTGCATCTTAGCTAACCCGGACTTCTTTTTCCTCTTGTATTTGTTTGCGTTTCCATTTATTTGCACTTTAGCCTTTATTATGCGTTTTTCTTCTCTATAATTCATTTGATATACTCTTTATTTAACCTTATCTACATTCCGTTTTTCTTGCATGTTTTATTTATTTTATTTTATTTTGGAATAACTTTTCCTCTTTGTAAACTGGGCGATCTTTTATAACCTATTTCTTAGTCTTTTTGTCGATTTCGACAGCCCCGTATATTTTAGTAACTGACCACGCCTCTTGGGATCAACCCTTTCGTTTATTTTCATCACCTGATATTCCTTTCTGTCATATGACTGTGTTTGATCTCCCCGATTGGTTCCTTCAGCCAGTATCAGCACATTTAAATGCGGTGGTTACCTTGCTTCTTTTCAGCCCCTGGAGCTCTCAAGTTCGCACGGCCACTTTACTGTCAGCTTTTATTACGTACCGGCAATCCCTGGTAAGAGTCTCTGCCTGCTGTTTCTTATGCCTCTTGGCCGCCGAGGCAGTACTTTGATCCTTTTTAGTTTTTTAGTTTTTTTGCTTTATACAGCTGGACTTCACGAACCGCTTGATATTATCTACATCCTATTTATACAGGCTCCTTTTTATCACGGGATGATTTGATTCTATGCATATGTTAAGTAGCCTTGCCCTGTTTGGCCTGCCATCTACAGATTTCTATAGGTAAGAACTATTCCGGTTGATCACTTAGACTTAATTGCTTTTAGCGCCTTTTGCTTAAACTGAATCCTTGAATTCGCTCCGTGTTTTTCTTTTACCTTTTAGATCCCGTTTCCCCTCCTATATTTCGAATTAGCTTTGTGCGCTGGCCTGTTACATACCCAGAATATCGGTAAGCATCTTTTTCCTTGGACAGACCTTCTGTACTTTCTTTGGCTGTCTATATATCGATTTTATTAAATATTCGGTCATTACATCAGGCTGCCACATTGTGACCATTGTTAGCATGTCTGGTTTATTTCCTTTTGTTAATTTTCTTTTATTTATTGCGAGCCTTCGCTCCTGTGTGATCCTCACTTGGACGTTACTTTTTTTCATTCTATCGGGCCGCTTTCTGCATAATGCAGTTCTATTCCATTTCCTTTGCATCCTTAGGCTCATGTTAACCATTTGCTTTGCCATTTTTTCTTTTTCTTCCTTTTAGTTTGATGTGCCCACGTTCAGGCCTGCATGCTCTTTTAAACTGCTCAATATGCCAATTCTTCGCATAATTGGAATACTCTTTGAACATCAGGTAAATCATTTGTCTTTCTGTTTTCTTTTTCATTTGCCTTTCATACTCTTGCCAACCCTGTGGCTCTTTGACATGCATTCCCATTTTATCCTTTGTCTTTCTTTCTCCGTTTTTTCTGTATTTAGGTAACATACACTTTTTGATTGCTTGTAATCACTGTGTTTCTTCGGAAATTGATTACTGATGTATTTAGATCGGGCTAGTCACTATAACTATCGAACACTCTAGAAACTCATTGGAATTTTCGAATGATTTTCTTTTGCTGTATTCCCTAGCACATATGCATTGTAAAGCGATAAGTATTATTTTTGTATTTTCTTCTTGTGTTTGTGACTTGATTTGAATGTTATTTAGGTGTCCATTTGTGTTTATGTGTAATCAATGTTCAGGCTTTCCCCCCCTGTTTTGATTAAATTGTATTTTTTCTTCGGGAAACAACCTTTAGAACGCATGCATTACATCGCATGCCTACTTGCGTTGTTAAAACCGCGATCTAATGGCATGCGATGTAATGCATGCGTGGTATCGTCATACATCCGTTTTCTTCAGTGCTTTGTGAACCTCATTAAGTAATGATTACTTGATTGGATTGTGTTTTATCCTTTAATATGTCCCTATTTAAATAGTATTATTATATGAACAACCTTATTGAGATTTCGTCTATATCCTGTCTCCTTTCAGGCACACCCCACCGTCTCTCTTTTTGTGTCTCTAACTTGGATGCCCTGAGGAAGGTGAAGCCCAATTTCGGGCAAACACCGAAACGCGCGTCGGCGCAGGATTCCAATTGTTGGAATAACATGAGACACTAGACAGTCTTTTTCATGGATTACATGGATTTAACTCTATGTTGGGCATACTCTAGATGCTGACTCTGTTAACCAAATAGCCCTGATGTATATATTTTTATGTATTTGGTTCTAGACATATGAGACACTTTATTTGTCATTTCATATCATTGTTTGTTGTGTATGAATGGATTATATGGACTAGATGTGTGAGTGTGTATATATGAATTGGTATGTTTGAAGTTTGTATGAGTGGCTGGTGGGATGTGTTTTTGCTATTTTTTGACTTATTGTGATATTATATATTTAATCAGTATATCTATTAAATAAACCTTTTTTGATACTTTTCTAACTATATTTCTGGTTCACTTGTATTTCTTATTCTTTGCACTGACTTGTCTGTGGTTACATCATTGACACACTGCATAACTCTAATTGAATAGGTAGAGAATTCTCCTTGTCGAGTTTTTTATGGTCTGTTTCCCCTGTTATTCTCTACCTTCATCCTGATCAGGGGCCCCCTTCGTTTGAGAGGTCCCAGTCTAGGAACATGCCCTCACCCTCTCCCTGGTTGTCCCTTCACCCTTTTCAGGATTTCTGTTATGACTTTCTCCACATCCGTTGTCACACTACATGAGCCGCCACATGCCTGGCCACCCTGTCGCTATCTACTTTTGGTGCATGGTTGGTTTTTTGGCCTACAGTTCAGTCATTTTTTGCAGTAATCTGTCTTTACGCTAGAGTTTAGCGCATCCAGAGCTCCCTGGACTATCCTTGTTCAGGTGATTCATTGTCTAGTGGCATTTTGCCTCATTTTTGAATGTAGGGCCTTTCATGTTTTGCGCCCTAGCTGTCAACATTTTCGCATTTTGCTTGTTCGACCTGGGGACAGGGTTCCTACTCCCTCCTGGACTTTCCTTGCTCAGGTGACCCATTGTTTAGTGACACTTTTTCTCTCATCCATTATCATTATTTTTGATAGACTTTTCGGTACCTTGCAATTGTTACAATTTGCTTGTTTGTGCCTTTTGGTCTGCAATGGATGCCCCGCATATACATGTGAGCACATGCCTTGTGCTTCAACGGTTTTATTTTCTATTTATTTATTTTTGGTTACACATCTTGATATGATGGAGTTCCTGCATTCGCATGCTGCTCTTTCACCCGCCTAAAATCCTCGTTATAATTTCCCATCTTGAAATACACACATGGGACCACATTTCCCATGAACCTCATGTTCACGTTCATAACGTTTATACGTCATCACTACGGGCCGGCTCCTGTCTTCCAAATCAACGGGGAATAAGAGCTCAGTCTCTTGCCAGGACCCCGGTCCACGCAGATGTCTAGTACGACTACTGCGGTAAGTTTCGTTCTCACAGGGCACATGCTGCGCCGCTGGTGCCCTCACTTTGAGCAGGATTAGCTTTCTCGTTGACCGGAGTCGCGGTCGAGGTAGGCACTCCCCCTACCCCTTGCACTTTTTAAATTGAACAGTCTGTCTTTTTCCTAATCTTTTTCTTTGACAGATTGAGCGGGCCGCTTAGTGCACCTTGATCAAGTTTCCCATGCTGGGCACTGAGCTTACTTATGAATCGGACAAACATTTACCCTGATATTTATCTCTAAGCTTGCAGTGGGCTTTAATACACCCACGCTACTCCACTTTTAAATTAACGCTGTAGCGAGTACTTTTTCATCCGGGCATTTTGAACGTGCCGAACAGCGCACAGGTGTTTACTTCCCCCATGCTGGGCTCAGTACTCTTTTTTAAGCAGACTGTAAATTTACCCTGATATTTGTCCACAAACATATAGTGGGCATTAACACACCTACGCTACACCGCTTTTAAAACGTGGTAGCGTGTACCCTTCCATCCGGGCATTTTCAGCACACAAGTGTTGACTTTCCCTAGGCTGGACACAGAGTTGACAATGAGGCGGGCTTGTTCTTGACCCTGAAGTCTGCCCGTGCTTTGTTTTAAACGCTGGTAGTGTACTTTAAGACATCTCACGCAACACCGCTTTTAACCCTGACACTATAGCGGGACATTTGGTAGGCAATCATGATGCATACCACGTAGGGACCCCGCACTTAGAGGTCGGGATCCTACTCACTCCCCGGAGTTCATTAGAACCTCCCCCTGTTAGACCTTCATTACTGAGTCATTTCATCTGCTGTTGCAGCTCTGCCAACCTGCTAAAGCCCCGTGCAAATAAGGGTGATGGTGTTTACAATATATCACCCATTACCATGCTACCACGGGCCAGGCTACTCCTTTGAGCTGCTATGCTCTTGCGCCGGGTGGAGGGTTGCCATGTACCTTTGGACTCCCACGGTGTTCCCAGTTATTACTCTTTAAGGCACCATATTCTTGATTTTCTTGTGGGGCGGTAAGATGGTTGGCACTCCCAGGACCCACCTACCGGTATGAGATGAATATAGACAAGCCTCATCCTTGTTGAGACTATGGTGTTCACTAACCCGGCTTTGAGGCCTGTTCTAATGATTGCCTGATCATGTAATGTCACTTCATATGTTGTTCACACAATGAATACTAGAGTTTCTTACGCTACATGTTGTCGCCCTTATCTCACTTTCTTTTAGTACTGGTAGCCGAATTTGGCTGAGGGGTACCTCGTGGCTATAGAGAGGTACAATGCAATTCCTCTATAAGGTAAATGCCTTTCCATTCCTTCGGTCCTTTTTTTAAACTCACTAGATAGGTATTTTGTGTTAAGAAGGTGACTGTTTGTGCGCCCTATGACACCATGTGCATGATACTTTCGAACTAGTTGATCCTTTTTTTAAACTACATTGTTTGCGTGTTTTCACTGTTTCTCATTTTTTATTTCCACATGGAGATGGAGTATCAATTACCCATCATCTCCGTGACTACAATTGAACACGGACTGTATAGCCATCTGACTATTTTTTGATTTTACGTATTGTTGCAGAGTGACTTGAATGATTTTTGGTCCTGATGAATGCCTAGAGAACTCAGTTTGAGTCTAAATAGAGGCAGAAACATGTTGACCACCGAGGGGGTATATGTGTTCTGAACCCCCAGTCCTCTTGTTTTTAAGCCTATCCAAGGGTACCACCGAATAAAGTTATTGGGCCCCTGAGATAGTTTTAACTATTCACTTTTTTGTTTTTTTGCACTCTGCCCCTCACTCACATTTGTGCTCATTGGCACTTCCTACCTAAAACACATCAGCTCCTCTCCACCCACATTTTTTTGGTGGGGAGTCGTAGCCCACATCGGGGACCTTGCAATCCCGATGTGAGGAGGGAACCCAATGATGAAGCATGTCACCCTCGGGTGAGTGAGGGTTCGTCCTAAAAAAGGATCACTTTATCTTCAGCTATCTTCTCTTTAGGATTTACTATATGCCACGTTATCTGGACATATATGACAACTCATAACATGGTTTTGCTATGTTCGCCCTAAGTTGGCGGGGTATGCCCAGACGTGGGTCCCTTGCTCACTTTGCCACTGGATTCAAGATAGCCTGGCTGATGACGGCTGTAAGCCAGAAACCGGTCCCAGGATGCTTGTTTCCGGTCTAGGGAAGACATGGTTTGGCAGTTCGGGCTGGACTGTTCCCAGGAGGCACAGGGTCATACTGATTTGCATATGGCCATGTCTGAACTGGGGTGGCGGAGTGAGCTAAAGAATGATGATGGATTAAACCCAGATCAGTTGACTGGGGGTGAGTGCTTGCAATGTTCAACACTCCGTCCATCATCCCCTTTGGTTTTGCTATGTTCGCCCTAAGTTGGCGGGGTATGCCCAGACGTGGGTCCCTTGCTCACTTTGCCACTGGATTCAAGATAGCCTGGCTGATGACGGCTGTAAGCCAGAAACCGGTCCCAGGATGCTTGTTTCCGGTCTAGGGAAGACATGGTTTGGCAGTTCGGGCTGGACTGTTCCCAGGAGGCACAGGGTCATACTGATTTGCATATGGCCATGTCTGAACTGGGGTGGCGGAGTGAGCTAAAGAATGATGATGGATTAAACCCAGATCAGTTGACTGGGGGTGAGTGCTTGCAATGTTCAACACTCCGTCCATCATCCCCTTTGGTTTTGCTATGTTCGCCCTAAGTTGGCGGGGTATGCCCAGACGTGGGTCCCTTGCTCACTTTGCCACTGGATTCAAGATAGCCTGGCTGATGACGGCTGTAAGCCAGAAACCGGTCCCAGGATGCTTGTTTCCGGTCTAGGGAAGACATGGTTTGGCAGTTCGGGCTGGACTGTTCCCAGGAGGCACAGGGTCATACTGATTTGCATATGGCCATGTCTGAACTGGGGTGGCGGAGTGAGCTAAAGAATGATGATGGATTAAACCCAGATCAGTTGACTGGGGGTGAGTGCTTGCAATGTTCAACACTCCGTCCATCATCCCCTTTGGTTTTGCTATGTTCGCCCTAAGTTGGCGGGGTATGCCCAGACGTGGGTCCCTTGCTCACTTTGCCACTGGATTCAAGATAGCCTGGCTGATGACGGCTGTAAGCCAGAAACCGGTCCCAGGATGCTTGTTTCCGGTCTAGGGAAGACATGGTTTGGCAGTTCGGGCTGGACTGTTCCCAGGAGGCACAGGGTCATACTGATTTGCATATGGCCATGTCTGAACTGGGGTGGCGGAGTGAGCTAAAGAATGATGATGGATTAAACCCTGATCAGTTGACTGGGGGTGAGTGCTTGCAATGTTCAACACTCCGTCCATCATCCCCTTTGGTTTTGCTATGTTCGCCCTAAGTTGGCGGGGTATGCCCAGACGTGGGTCCCTTGCTCACTTTGCCACTGGATTCAAGATAGCCTGGCTGATGACGGCTGTAAGCCAGAAACCGGTCCCAGGATGCTTGTTTCCGGTCTAGGGAAGACATGGTTTGGCAGTTCGGGCTGGACTGTTCCCAGGAGGCACAGGGTCATACTGATTTGCATATGGCCATGTCTGAACTGGGGTGGCGGAGTGAGCTAAAGAATGATGATGGATTAAACCCAGATCAGTTGACTGGGGGTGAGTGCTTGCAATGTTCAACACTCCGTCCATCATCCCCTTTGGTTTTGCTATGTTCGCCCTAAGTTGGCGGGGTATGCCCAGACGTGGGTCCCTTGCTCACTTTGCCACTGGATTCAAGATAGCCTGGCTGATGACGGCTGTAAGCCAGAAACCGGTCCCAGGATGCTTGTTTCCGGTCTAGGGAAGACATGGTTTGGCAGTTCGGGCTGGACTGTTCCCAGGAGGCACAGGGTCATACTGATTTGCATATGGCCATGTCTGAACTGGGGTGGCGGAGTGAGCTAAAGAATGATGATGGATTAAACCCAGATCAGTTGACTGGGGGTGAGTGCTTGCAATGTTCAACACTCCGTCCATCATCCCCTTTGGTTTTGCTATGTTCGCCCTAAGTTGGCGGGGTATGCCCAGACGTGGGTCCCTTGCTCACTTTGCCACTGGATTCAAGATAGCCTGGCTGATGACGGCTGTAAGCCAGAAACCGGTCCCAGGATGCTTGTTTCCGGTCTAGGGAAGACATGGTTTGGCAGTTCGGGCTGGACTGTTCCCAGGAGGCACAGGGTCATACTGATTTGCATATGGCCATGTCTGAACTGGGGTGGCGGAGTGAGCTAAAGAATGATGATGGATTAAACCCAGATCAGTTGACTGGGGGTGAGTGCTTGCAATGTTCAACACTCCGTCCATCATCCCCTTTGGTTTTGCTATGTTCGCCCTAAGTTGGCGGGGTATGCCCAGACGTGGGTCCCTTGCTCACTTTGCCACTGGATTCAAGATAGCCTGGCTGATGACGGCTGTAAGCCAGAAACCGGTCCCAGGATGCTTGTTTCCGGTCTAGGGAAGACATGGTTTGGCAGTTCGGGCTGGACTGTTCCCAGGAGGCACAGGGTCATACTGATTTGCATATGGCCATGTCTGAACTGGGGTGGCGGAGTGAGCTAAAGAATGATGATGGATTAAACCCAGATCAGTTGACTGGGGGTGAGTGCTTGCAATGTTCAACACTCCGTCCATCATCCCCTTTGGTTTTGCTATGTTCGCCCTAAGTTGGCGGGGTATGCCCAGACGTGGGTCCCTTGCTCACTTTGCCACTGGATTCAAGATAGCCTGGCTGATGACGGCTGTAAGCCAGAAACCGGTCCCAGGATGCTTGTTTCCGGTCTAGGGAAGACATGGTTTGGCAGTTCGGGCTGGACTGTTCCCAGGAGGCACAGGGTCATACTGATTTGCATATGGCCATGTCTGAACTGGGGTGGCGGAGTGAGCTAAAGAATGATGATGGATTAAACCCAGATCAGTTGACTGGGGGTGAGTGCTTGCAATGTTCAACACTCCGTCCATCATCCCCTTTGGTTTTGCCAAAACTCATAACATACAACATACATAAGGCTTACTTGCCCGTATTATGCCTGAAATAAATGTATATAAATGATCACTGGTTGTGTGTGAAGTTCTTATATCAGCACATTCAATATATCTCTGTTATGAAAGAGGAAGCAAGGAGATGCATAACACTCCACGACAGAATGCATATAATGCATATATATGTCCTAAGAGATACAGAACATATATACATTTTTAAGACATAAACGCACACATACAAATATACAAAAACTAGTGAACGCACTCTGTGTCGTACTGCACACTCCACTGCAAAGTGTGACTATAACAATAGCTGGTTGTTTCCTACCCTTATTTAGTATATATTAATACTCCATGAGGGCAGGCAGGGGAACACCCCTATAGTCGCACTCTGTCCCATTTGTGTAATAGTGGGTAGTAGAGGAACAAATACTACTAGTATCTGCCCATAAATCCACATTCAATTACCTTGTCATGTTGAGTAATATTTTAACCCCACTCACTACTTCAAGGGTACCACACATAAGTAGTACCTACACGATGCCTGCTCAGTCCTTGTTAGTATAGCGCACTTATTGGGAGGTCTCTTTTAAGGCTCCTCCGGCACCATCAGGCACACAGCTCTCAGTGTGTGTGTGGGGGCGAGACCAGAAGAGTCAGCGTATTGTGTTACCTCTACCAAGAATCATGGGTAATATAGTTTTATTTCAGCAGTTGTGTAAAACGTAAAGGTTCTATGACTCTGGCAAGAGCCGTGTTACTGGTGCTAAATTGGGGGTCCACCAGGATCTCTATTATTGCTCCTACTTACATTCCTAATAGTGTCATGGATATGCTGGATTCATGAATGGTCCCTACTTTTAAAATATATTAACAATGAAGCTTTTCATTATAAAAACCTGCAGCTATGTGGTGCATCTTCCTTATGTGATGGCTCTACTCAGTGGGGGTAGTAAAATTTTGGGTGTCATATGTTGCCCCCACTTTTCAAAATCTCTCGACGAGGGGGCTTTTCCTAGGCTAGCATTGCGTGTGAATCTGGAGCTCCCACCACCTCTGAGCCCCAAAAGCCTATGTATGCTGCTTCCTTGGCCCATCTCGGCCCGCTGCTGTGCCGGAGCCTCTACATACCAGGGCTGACTCGGTGGAGGCAATACTGAATCCTGCCTGTAGTGAGGCGATAGGGGTAAAGAAAGACGGAGCCGGAGCTGGGGTTTACTTATTTATTGCTCTCCTAGCAGGAGCGCCGGGCACCTCCGCTGACTTCACTCAGCCAGCCGACAATGACCTAAAATGGCCGGGCGCGCTCCCAGCATTCCCGGTCACACGTGACCTAGGAACGCTAGAGCGCGACACTACATATCTCCTCCCTTTACAATATAATGTCACACAACTCAGTGTCTCTGGAAGACTGAATGTACCGGGTACTTATAACTCCACTTCATACTCACGGTACTTCTTGGGAAACACCACGGCTCTACCTGACCTGGTGTGTCTCAGTGGTGTCTTGATGTTAGTGTCTCTGCTGTCCCTGGGACCAGTAGCTCTAGGTGAATACTGAGTGAGACTCCTTGCCTCCAAATTTCCGTCCACCTGGCTCTCCTGCAACCCCTGGTGACTCTCGCCTTCACCACGCTCCGGAGTGTCCATGATACTTGTTTCCCCTGCCTTGATGTTCACAGTGTTTCCACTTGTCCTCTCTACTTTGGTCGTCTGGTTATCTGTGTCATGATTATCTTCTTCCTCAGCCCCTGCGGGTGTGCCTCCTGCCTTTTCCCATTGCAATACCTTGTTGCATCGTGTCATCCTGTCTTTGGACCATATCTTTCCATCACTCAATAATGCTGATCTTGCATATGCTTCACGCACTCTTAAGGGTGTACTGAATTTGCTTTCGCCCTTCCTTTTCAGTTGAGCCAGTTTCACTCTGACCCATTCTCCTTTTTCCAAAGACTCTTCCTTTACATTGCGCCGTTGGTTGTAGTGATCTGTGTAAAGCCTTTGGGCCTTCTCCAAGTTGCTCCGTACCATTGCCGGTGACCATCTACTTTGTATTGTCCTTCGTTTCCACGCTACATTATCCCTAGTGAACGGGTCACGACCCCTTAAGATCTTGAACGGACTGTATCCCGTTTGCGTGGGAGTGATGCGGTAAGCCCATATGGTACGTTGGACTTCTACTTCCCACTGCTTTCCTGCATTAATGGCCGACTGCACAGACCCCATCACCACTCTGTTAAAACGTTCGGCGAGGCCGTTGCCCGCTGGATGATATACCGGAGTGTGCTTCGTCATGATCCCATTCCTCTCCATGAATGACTTCCACTTGTCAGACGTGAATTGTGGTCCGTTGTCGCAGGTTATGACTCTGGGGATCCCTTCTCTTAGAAAGAGGGAAGTGAGAAACTTCAGTATAGTGTCTGTATCCATTGTGTCATGCACTTCCACTTCCGGCCATTTGGAATATCGGTCCACCAGCACCACAATGTACCTGGGTGTACCTTGTGCGTTCAGGATGGGGCCCAAGATGTCAATCGCCACTTCATCCCATGGATTAACCGGTTGGTGAAACTTCCCCAGTGGCGGTCTCATCGTGGTTTGGGTCTTGTCTGCATTACAGCACTGTGCGCATTCTCTGACGTGCCTTTCCACCTGATTGTCCAGTGCAGGCCACCAATATGCTTGTTTAGCCCTCTGTTTGGTTTTTACTATGCCCAAATGTCCCTCGTGTAGTATGGTCAGTATCCTTTTTACCAGCCCTTCCGGCGGCACCACCTTGTCTCCTCTTAGTAAGAACACACTCTTGTCCTCTACTGACAGTTCTTCTCTCACTTCATAGAATTTCCTCTGTTCCGATGTTAGGTGTTTTTTTTCCGGCCACCCTGAGACCACGAAGCTTTTTACTTCCTTGATACATGCGTCATTTTCATATGCCGTCCCCGATTCTTGTGCGCTTATGACTGCTTCTTGATCTTCTGCGAAGGCGATGGTGTAGTCATCCTCTTCCGTCGGCTGAGGTGCGTCCTCCATGGCTGCCGCTCTGCTCAAGTAATCAGCTACTTTGTTCTTGGCACCCGGAATGTATTCTACGTCATACACATAGTCCAACAACTTCAAAGTCATCTTTGCTATGCGCGGGGTGGCACTCGCATGACCACTGGATGTGAGTATCTTGATCAGAGGTTTATGATCAGTCCTCAACAAGAACCTCGAGCCCCACAGGAATTGACGGAACCGTTCCATCGCCCATATAACAGCCAGCATCTCCTTTTCCACTACGCTGAATTTCTCCTCTGTAGAGGACAATGATCGTGACGCGAAACTGACCGTCGTCAGTGCTCCATTCTCTGACCTTTGCATGAGGACTGCCCCCAACCCTCTGTCAATGGCATCTGTGGTAAGAACCGAGAGTGCATCCTGGTCAAACCCCTGCAAGGGTACTGCTTCACAGATGTCCTCTTTTATTTGGCTGAATTCTACATCCGACTCCTCTGTCCACACAAAGTTCGTCTTTTCTCTTAGTAACTGACGCATGCTGTGTGTTTTGGTAGCGAAGTGGGGTACAAACTTGCTGTAGAACTCCGCCATGCCTAGAAAGGACCGGACGTCGTCTTTGTTCCTTGGAATGGGTGCGTCCTTGATGGCTTTCATGTTGGCCGCTTTGGGGGTGATTCCTCTGTCACTAATCTCGTGACCCAGGTACGTCACAGCAGACACTCCTAGCTTACACTTGTCCCACTCCGCTGTGAGGCCATTGAGCTCCAGGATGCGTAGCACGTTATTGAGTTTTGTATCGTGATCAGTTTTGGTCGTTCCCATGATTAGGATGTCATCCTGGAAGTACTGTACTCCGTCAGTGTCTTTAAACAGTCTATGCATCAACTTTTGGAACACTGCTGCGGCAGACGCCAGCCCAAAGGGCATTCGCCGGAATTGATAGCATCCGAACGGCGTGATGAACGATGTTAATTTCCTACTCATCGGATGCAGTGCTACCTGATGATACGCTGAGGTCAGGTCTATGGTCGAGAACCACCGAACTCCCTTCGTCTGTGCTAACATTTCGTTTATCCGAGGTAGCGGGAATTTGTCCACGACGATGTTCTTGTTGAGTTCTCTTAGGTCAATGCACAAACGCACCTTGCCGTTAGGTTTCCTGGCCACCACCAGTGGAGCTAACCATTCTGCACTCTCTATTGGCTCAATCACTCCATTATCTTCCAGGCGTTGTAATTCATGTTGCACCGCTTCCCTGCTGTTGAATGGAATGTTCCTCACCTTATGGCTCACTGGTTGTGCATTCTCCTTTAGGCATATCTTGTGCGTGAACTTTGCCAATTTGCCGATCGTGCCTCCGAAGACTTTCGGGAACTCCCCCTTCCATCTGTCCGCTTCATATCCCTGCGCTTGGTCGGTCATCAGCACTTGGGTCAACCCTCCAGGATTGAGTTGGATTCCTAGTCCTCCTTGGTCTATCCATCCCAACACTGATGGCCCCTTCTCTGCTACGTACAGCTTCCCTTCTGTCGTACGGCCTTTGAATTGGAACCTCAGTTTCCGGAACCCTACCATCGGTATGGGTTCTCCCGTGAAGGTGACCGGCTTGATATCTGGGGGTAGAAGATGCGTGCCAATCACTTGGGCGAAGTCTCTGTCCCACACTTTGCGTTGTATGATGGTATATGGTGAGCCTGAATCCGCCACCGTGGAGACTGGAATTCCTCCTATTGTCACTTCACACAACGGCTTGCTTGTGCGGGAGCCATCCACGCCCAACACGTGTTCTTCGATGCACAGTACTTCCTCTTCTTCTCCCTCTTCTCCCCCTTCCGGATCAGAATTCTGTGTCACGTACTTCACTGTCGCCTTCTTGGGTTTGCGCCTGCAGACCTTCTCAAAGTGTCCCATGATGCCACAATATAGACATTTGGCTCTGAAGGCCGGGCACCGTCTGTCAGATGCCGCATGAGCGATGTTACCACATCTGTAGCATCCTTTCTTTACGTCACGTGGGAACGGCGTGTTCATTTGTGTCCTCGTCGCAGGTCCCTGTTGCCATCCTGGGTTCCTCCTGGCCTGCGGTCTCCTTTCATGTTCTTGGGTCTCTGTTATTTTTCCTACGAGTGGTCTGCTGGTTGCCTCCCTTTTCGCGGCCTCCGCGCACCTCTTGGAGAGTTCCGCCTTCTTGACCAGAGCTACGATCTCTTTAAGAGGAGAATCGCCACTGACCCACAGCTTTTCCTGTATGGACGTGTTCACCGTGTGCATGATGATTTGGTCCCTTACGAATTCATCATGCAGGCCACCAAACTTGCAATTGATGGCTAGACCCTTCAACGCGGCCACATAATCATCTACTGATTCTCCTACCTTCTGCTTCCTCTGAAAGAAATTGAAGCGGTCAATGGCAGTGCACACTACCGGCTGATAGTGGCTATCCAGGTCGTCGATGGCGTGTTGGAATACTTCCGTGTCCTCTGGCGGACGGGTCTTCTTCACCAGGTTCCTGTATACCCTGACACCTTCAGGGCCTAGATTGTGAAGCAGGATCTTTTTTTTCGTGTACTTGGGAAAACTTCCTCCCCTTCATCCTCCAACGCTGACAAATAATTAAGGAAATATTCCTTCCAATCCTCCCATTTCATCGCCGGTTCCCCTGGGTGTGGTAGGAAGGGTAGTGGATTCGTGAGGGAGAACGTTTGGGCACACATCCCTGCTTGCCTTACAGTTGGCGCGTCTTCTACTCTGGGTGGGGGGCTCCCCGGAGCACTCTGCCCTCGTAGATCTGCCACCCCGTCGAGGGACACTGCTGCCGCACCTGTGTGACGCAGCCCTTGTTGCGCTAGATTCACTCTCCCTTGCTGCCAGTGATGTTGCTGGGCAGCTGGACGCGTGTTTGGGTGGCAATGTGCTCTGTTCCTCCCTCCCAGCGGCTAGGCGATCGTGAACGCCGTGGGCTATACCCAGATGATCCTCCGTGCGTCGTGTTATGGCGCCGGGATGACTGTGGGGTGTCCGGGCTAGGCTCTCTGGCAGGGCACTGGTACCTGTGAGGTGGTTTGCTCAAGAGAGCGTGTTGCTGACGAGGTGTAGTGCCTGGTTGATGAGGCTGGACCAGACCAGAGGTGCTGCGTCCCTTCTGTTGCCCTGATCCTCGGCACTTCTCCGCCGCCTGGCTCCAGGTGCGTTGCAGTTGCTCTCCGCGGGAGGACTTGCGGGCGCTGACCGGGACCCTGCCACGCTCCCTGCTAGAAGGTGTATTGTGTAGTGCGTGCTACACACGATGCGAGTGCTCCTCGGTTCTCCGTCCCCCAGCCTCGTCGCCAATTTGTAGTGAGGCGATAGGGGTAAAAAAGACGGAGCCGGAGCTGGGGTTTACTTATTTATTGCTCTCCTAGCAGGAGCGCCGGGAACCTCCGCTGACTTCACTCAGCCAGCCGACAATGACCTAAAATGGCCGGGCGCGCTCCCAGCATTCCCGGTCACACGTGACCTAGGAACGCTAGAGCGCGACACTACACTGCCTGTTTCCCGAACGCTCCGCTTCTGCTCCCGCGGCCATGAGGCCCGCCGCCGCAATTTTCCTATGGCCGGCCCAGAGCCTCCTCACCACCGGGGGGGCATCTGCGTGGGTCCGCAGACCTCTGAGGCCTGTCCTACATCGCATGGGGACGCCGGAGGAGTCGCTGCAGTTTACTGGGCCCCTGGTCCTTCCGTTGTGCTGCCAGTGCCTGCCCCGCATCACCGCTGACATCGCCTTGCTGTGGGCTCCACCCGTGCCGGTGAGTGACTGGTCCGCACAGCGCGTGCACCAGGGCCTTCCTTGTGCTGCCGGTGATTCCTGAGGTCACCTCTGTGGCCCCCTGGGCTTTTGGGCCTGCTGCTCCTGGGCCATCGGCCCCCTCTCCTGACCGGCTCGCCGGCATCCTGCTGCTGGGGCAGAGTGCCCTGCCTGTTGATTGGATTGCCCGCCCTCCAGCCTCCGGCCGTCACCTAGCACCTGCTCGGCCTGAGCCTGCGGCCCTGCCTGGGGCTAGACCGGAGCCCCTACCGCTGAGTGCTATACCTCGCAGCCCTTGGACCTTTCGGCGGCGGTGCCTCCGTCCTCCTGGGATGTCCTGGCTGCCTGCCTCTGGGCCCCCCTGGCCCCCTCTCATCCCTGCAACTGCGAGGCCTGATGCCAGCATCTTGAACCGGGCAGCCCTTTGCTGCCTGGCGGCCCAGGGGTGCTGGCCTGGGCCCGGTGACACTCTGGGGCCCCCCTGTGCTGAGGAAGACTGCTGGGGGGGCGACGGGGCCCCCGAGTTTTTCTGGACCTCCGCTACTGCTGACGGCCTTGTGATCCTTGGCTTTGGATGGCCCGGGGCGCTGCCTGGCCCAGGGGGTGACTAGCCTGCATTGCCCTGGGCCCTTGGATCCTGCGCCTCACCTCGGCCCCCATCAGTTTGCATTGACGGCTCCTTCCCTCCTGCAGCCCTGGGGGCCCCTTCTGCCAGAGGCGAACCTCTTCTCCGCACTGCAGACTGCCTGCTTCACGGCCTCCTCACTCCTGCTGCCTGGCCTGACCCTGTGGCCCTGTCTGGGGCTGGCCTGGAGGCCCACCTGGGACTGCATGAGAAGGCTGGACAAGGGGTGCTGGACCTCTCTGTTCCCTGGCCCTCAGCTGTGGAGTCGGCCCAACGTGGGATCGCCCTGGTGGGGGCTCCCCCCCAGGGGCTTAGCGTGCCTTACTGCTGGACCTTGCTCCCTCGCCATGCCATTGAATGCTGGACTTCCTACCCACACCCACCCTGGACCTGGTCGCTCCTTGCCGCTCCATCCCGAGCCCTGATCCTCAGCTACCTCCAGGGACCCTCCTGCCATGCCCAACCATTGTGCCTGCACACCCGCGCCAATACACGCCCACCTGGATATTGCCAACCAGAGTTCCCATGCTTAGCAGCGGACTTCTATGCTGTGGACCCCCCTGACATGCCCAGAAGTAAGTCTGCCAAAGACAGCTTGTGGTCTCCCTCTGGGCCAAATCAGCCACAACGGACATGGGCACCAAGGAAGAACAGACCCCACAGCCCCTTTTGGCATCCCCCGCCCTTCCCATAACGCAGGATTAAATCGAAATGTTCCTTTCTGACATAGCCAAGAGATGTCATGGAAGTGGGAGATAGGGTGGCACGACCTGGAGCGTACCGTCGACTCTCTGGCAGAGGACCGGGAGGCCCTAAGGCGACAGGTGAACCCTCCGGAGGAGCAACATATCGAGCTCCAGACCAAACAGGAGGACTTGGAAAACAGATGGCGGTGCAACAACCTCCGCATCAGGGGCGTCCCATGCGGAGCAGCGAGCGACATCATGACTTTCACCAGGGACCTCTTGACGGTAGTCTGTGGGGGTTCAGGGGAGGCTCCCCAGGTCCTGGACAGGGCGCATCGGGTCGGTGGCGCCCACAGGCTCCCCCGGATATTCTCGCCAGGGCCACTTCTTCCAGGATAAAGAAACAGTCCTTTGGGGGGCAAGGAGGACCTGGTGTTCCGGGACCACACCAAACAAATTTTCCAAGACTTCTCCCTCCCAACCTTGAAGAAGAGGCGGGACTTTAAGCCCATAACCGAGCACTTGTGCTCCCATAATGTCAAATACTAATGGGCTCACCCCTTTGGACTGCTCTACACCTGGAATGACAAGCAGCGCATGGTCCGCTCTCTCATTGAGGCCAGATTTCTCTTGGGCCTCCCAGGGGACCCTGGGGACGGATACCCCCACCTCTCTTCCCCCGTGCACCCGGCCCCCCGGCAGGGTTGCTCCCGCCATGCAAAGCCCTCCCAGGCCACAGAGATGGCGAAAGCGGATATCATTGCACATCTTCAGAACATGAAAACGGAGCAGGCACCTTCTCCAGCTGATGGCAAATGACATTTTCACCTAAGCCCGGCTCCCCGCTCACTGCTGCATGGCCAGATTCCCGGCTTTTTGGACTATTGCTCTCCCAGCAGGGCCCAGGGCGCGGTGCCCTGCCCACTGTTGCTCATTGTTTGATGTTTCTCACTGGTTTCTTCTACTTTGCAGGATTGATTACTTGACCACACTGGTTGCTTGACTTGCTATAGGCCACCCCTCTCACATAGTGAGGTCTCCTCCATTGAGGTCCCCTCCTCTGGGTCTGGTACCTCTTTCCTGGCCCTTTATGGAATGGCTCACCTGGTTGGGACCTGTTGGCTCCTTTATCCCTCTCCCGCATCCTAGCGTGCCTTTCCAGCCCTCGAGGTCTTCTTCCCACAGCAGCCTGCATGCTCCCCCTTGGGCACAATGAGGTGGTCCACCCTCTCTAGCCGCTGTCCACTCTGTCACCTTATGCATGCCGACAAGCCCCCTGTCTCCCGGTCCTCATTCATGGCCTCCACACCTGATCTCAAGCTGATTTCCCTAAATGAACATGGGCTAAACTCTCCTAGCAAGCGGCGTCAGGTGTGGTGCTATCTCCTAGAACAAGATCCAGACATCATATTCTTGCAGAACACCCACCTCATCCTTGTGGACTGTCTCCACATGGCCCACCCCAAATACCCGCACCAACACTGGGCATACACCATCACCAAGACTCTGGGTGTCGCCATCCTATGCAAACGAAATGCGTACACGAAGGTTCTTAAGTTCACCAGGGATTGAGACGGGAGGTATCTCACTCTTACAGTCAAGAGGACAAGGGACACCCTGACACCCCTCAACCTCTATGCACCCCAACCAAGCCCAAGACGCTTTCATTCATCGCATCCTTTCAGGCTAGCTCAGCTCAGTGCAGTGTCTGGTGTTTTCATCGTAAGGGGTGATTTTAACTTGGTCTGGGACCTCCTGCCAGACAGAAGCACCCCACATATTCAGGGCACTGGGGCGATGTCTGGGCCACTCAAGAAAGATATCCGGATGCTGGTCTGCTCGATGCCTGGCGCTACCTCCACCCAGACTCCAAAGACTTCTCTTTTTACTCACATGTGCACCAGTCCTACTCCCGCATCGACCAACTATTTGTCTCCTCCTTCCTGCTGCCCGCTCTTGCATCAGCGAGTATATCAGACATTTCCATCTCAGATCATGCCCACATTGAGCTCACATGGGCACCATGTGTTGCCTGACCTAGCGCGCTCCCACAATGGCATCTCTCCCCCCAACTGCCGGTTGACAGGGGGGCAGTGCAGGATGCCATCATGGAGTATTTCCAGATCAACTCCCTGCCAGACACCTCCCCTCACACCCTATGAGAGGGTTTCAAATCCACCATATGTGGGGTGCTGACCTCCATCTTCATAGCTAGGACTCGAGAAGCGCGCCTCATTGAAACCAAGCTCACGGCAGACATTGTCGCCCTGGAGTGCACAGACAAACAGCATTCCACATTGCGAGCCAAGCGTCAACTGGCAATCCTGAGGGGTCAGCTTTGAGCCCTCGGGGTCAACAAGGCTGAGTGCTCGCTCCTCGCCCATAGGCAAAAGTATTACGAGGGAGGGAATAAGGTGGGATCCCTTCTGGTGCGCAGATTGCGTCAACACCGCGCGAGATCCCACACTGCCAGACTTCAGACAGTGGACTTGGTGTGGGCAATTCGGGAATCTGATAAGCAGGAGGCCCTTCAGGACTTCTACTGAACCCTCTACGCCCCAGGGGAGAAGACCCCACTGAGATAGATAATTGCCTCCAAAACTGTACATGGCCAACTCTGGATCCCTCCCATATTCGGGATCTGGGGCAGCCTTTTACGGCCACTGAACGCCGCAGTGAGCTTCGGGAGCTCCCTAAAGGGAAATCTCCTAGCCCTGACGGCCTCACCCCGTCCTTTTGTATGGCCTTCTTGTCGCAGTTCCAGGCCCCCCTGCTCACCCTTTTTAATTCACTCACCCACTCTACAGGCCTCACGCCCACCATGTCTAACTCCGTAATCATTCTGATCCCTAAACTCGGCAAGGACCCTGCCCTGTGCTCCTCCTACCGACCGATCACCCTCCTAAACACTGATGCTAAGCTCTTTGCCAAAATCCTGGCCAACCGCCTGGAGGACCTCCTCCCTGAGATAATAGAGCCGGACCAAGTGGGGTTTATAAAGGACAGACAAGGCCCTGACAATCTTTGCCGCTTGGCTCACCTGGTCGACAAGGCGCAGCGCCACTCCATCCCCACTCTCCTCCTTTCCTTGGACTCGGAAAAGGCTTTCAACCGGGTAAGCTGGGCCTTCTTGAGAGCAGTGTTGTTGAAGGTAGGGCTCAGCCCGGTCATGACCAGTAAGATTATGGCCTCTTACACGGTGCCTCCTGGTTCGCACAACTTTGGTACACTATTGCACTGGAGAAGATGACGCATAAGCGTGCCCACACCGACAAGAAATTCCAGAGACTCTGGTCACCCCTCATCCACTACCTATCTCGCCTGGAATACTCATGCTTTCAACCCCCTAGATTAAGGGCTCTACACCTTTTTGATGTCTAGCTACAGACCGCCCTCCCCCTCCCATGCGGCTCTTACCGAGCAGACTCGGCATACCACCCTTTTGTAAGCAAAGCCCCCCCTGGTATTCTCAGCAATTTACGGCCTTGAAGACTGCACTGGGGACCACTGGCTCCCCCTCCTAACCCCCCCCATTCTCCTTTCAAACCTCCCAGGTTTACCCCCCTCACCTCACACATGCGCCCTCTGTTTGGTGTCCACAGTGCTTGAAAGACCGCTAAACCTTGGCATAGCTCCGTCAGCAGGCCAGATCACGCTTCCCCTAGGCTTCTCCTAAGCGTTGTTACCTTCTACATAGCTATGTCAAAGTTGCATTCACACACTATTGTGGCAATATTTCAGACTATGGAACGACTTCTCTCTATGTAATGACACCTACATTGTATTGCAGTTTACCCCCTTATTTTTATTGTAATACTCAATAAACAGAACTTGAGTAAAATCTCTTGACAATAATGTTTTTCATGATGAAAACTTACCGCTAAGAGGTGGAACATTATTATGTGAAGGCTCTACTCAGTGGTGGTACGGACTGCATCAATGTCACATAATCGTCTAGCTTTCATTATCATGTATAGGACACTACCACTGATTGTTAGAACACGGTGTCCTCGTGATATCTCCACCGTGGACAATAAAGAAATTTTCATCTTTAGTGTTATTATGATAATCTTATAGCCTTATGTATATACCTGGCACCATATCTCTGTGGACTCCAACTCAGGTTATTGCTTCATCAGATTTAGCCCAGAGGATCTACATGGAATTGATTTGATTCCATAATATATCATCATTGAGGACAGTCAGATGTGTCTGGGGTCTGTAGACCCACCCATGTTCGAGTTCTAAAAGTGTTTTCCCCATGCTTGTACTGGTAGTTATTTTTTCTGTGATGGTCCATCTAAGATTATTTTCATTGTGACCAGTGGACAAAAAAATGGGCTGTCGTTTTCATGGTACTTCGATGACATCTGATATTGCTGCAATGCTCACCAATTCTGATCTTTATTGACATCATTCCTACGCATTTGAGCCCGCAGAGACATGTGATCAGATAGATAAAATCCATTGGGTTCGCCAGGCCTTAGACCAAGAGGCCTCATTGTCCGATACCCCAGCAATCTTTAAACCAACGGAGAGCTTGCCTGGTTCCCTGACTTGAATGACCATTATCCTTAATGCAAATGTGCATGGGCCCCGTGATAGGGGATCAGGCTTCTCGGATGTGCACAAGGATCGATGCTCTACAATGTTTGTTGTTTACTTAACTTAATGCGGGGAGCCCCCCCATCTCCTGCTCAACATTGTACAAAATCATTTTCTATTTTGTCTTTAAGCATTGCTGCCAGACCAGATTATCCTGTAATGGGCAAACGAAGCTCCGGATTGTGTACTTTTCTTTCTTCCCCCACAGTTCATTGTAAATGTTTGTTATAAGGGTGACAGATGCTTTCAGGGCAGAAGTATGGGGTGGGGGCACGGGGGGGTTGTGCAATGTTTGATTGTGTTGTTGTTTTGATGTTTTTCTTTTTCAGGTATCCATTACGCAAGAGCTCCACTATTGTTTGCTATATCCCTGGGTTGGACTGCGAAACGCTGGCTCGCCTTCCGCCCTCGCACCTCAGGGGCTTGGGTTACTCCCAATCTCTTCGGTCACAGTCCCAATATGGTTAAAGTCATATCATGGAACGTAAACGGTCTTCTGGATCGTATTAAAAGATTGGCTGTCCTACGCTATATTAGACGTCAAAGACCAGACGTAGTGCTACTCCAGGAAACACACCTCATGGGAACTCACTGCTCTTTCCTAAGGGCGCTTTGGATATGACCAAGTGTATCATGGGGGCTATGCCAAGGGCTCAAGAGGAACGGCCATACTCCTTCACAAAACATTCCCTATTACTATCTCCAAAACTCACTGGGACTCTCAGGGGCGGTATGTGGGTACAGAGGGGCAACTGGAAGCCAAACATTTCAATTTTGTATAATGTTATGTCCACCCATCAACTCTTTCAACCTACACTATGAGCGGTCCAAACCCTCACGACCCTTCCTCCTGGAATAACTTTTATCGGAGGGGAATTCAACGCAGTTCATGACCCAGACTGCGACATATCCAATGTTCTGCAGCCTGGTAGGAGGGCGCGCTCTGCATTCCTTGTCTCCGCGGCAGCCTCTATGAGCCTTTGTAACGCTTGGCGTAGCTGGAACCCCATGCGTTGCTCCTATACAAACCTATTGGCTGCTTATAGAGTTGAATCAAGGCTTGACCTCTTTTGGCTCCCCGCCTTTGACCTACTTTAGATCCAGACCATTCAAATACTGCCAAGAGGCATCTCAGACCACGCTCCTCTTGACTGGGGTGCCTCCGTAAATCTCTCCCATCCAATGTGGCTCTTTATTGCGTGGTATTTAATGGACCAGAAGTATATGGAATTTGTGGAACAGGAAATACAGACCTTCTTCTACGAAAATCAATGTTCTGTTGCCTCCCATGGTACTCTATGGGCAGCAAGTAAGCCTTCCCTTCGAGGCCGTTTAAAAGGGTATGTGCGATGCGATGAGCTGCTGAGGCAGACTCACATTACTGAGCTTGAAGCCCAAATCATTGTTCTTGAGAAATCAATGGAGGGGTCAACATCAGAGGCCACTGCCCGCTCGTTAGCGATGGTGCGGACTAAGCTCCGCCGGATCTCCTTGGAGGAGGCACAACAATGTTGGAGGGTGTCCACTCAAAGGGTGTATGCCCTGGGTGACAAATCTGGTAAGTTATTGTACTAGTTGGCAACCAGGGAGGTTTCCAATAGGGTGGGCCCGGCTATTAGAAATGATTTTGGTGCCCTGTGGGGAAGAATTACCCACCATAGCCCAAGCATTTGCAGCCTACTATCAGGATTTATATGCGGCATGCCCACCTCCTCTGGAGGAGTCTTGCTGCCTTCTTCTTGGGGATATTCCCCTACTGGCTATTCCCCCCTCCTTAGCACATGAACTGGATTTGCTGCTCTTGGTGGAAGAGGTAGAACAGGCTATAAATGATCTCCAAGTGGGGAAGACCCCAGGCCCGATGGGTTACCTATAGAGTTTTTTAAACTATACAGCAATCTCATCATCACATTTAGTAGCCCTTTATGCCACTGTTTTGAAACGCAGTTCCTTGCCTCAGACCTCGAGGTTGCCACCATCGTAGTTTTGCCCAAGGCTGGCCAATCAGTGGAACGCTGTTCATTATACCACCCAATATCTCTCATTAATGACGATATCAAGATATTTGTAAAGGAATTGGCAACCAAGATTGGCCAAACCCTCTCATATCTGGTGCACCCGGACCAGTGTGGCTTTATGCCGGGTAGGAGTACTCGCCATTGGATTCGAAGGATGCAGCAGGCCCTCTCTAGAGCGCCTCATTTGGGAATGATATTGGTACATTTGGGAATGATATTGGTACTATTGGAGGGAATTGGTGAATCCCGTGCTGAGAGAAGATTCATTGAGGTGGTGTCCCTGGCGGCCAAAAGAGATTTGCAAAAAGAACAGTTGATGGACAGAATGCAGAACAATGTCATACATTCACCCCAGTACAGAGATCTGGGCCTAAATCCATCGTTTTTTTGCTCACCATGCCATTCCAGTTTGAACCCAGCCATATGCAAATCAGTCTTGACAGTGTGCCTCATGGGAACAGTCCAGCCCGAACTGCCAAGCCAGGTCCTCCCTGGACTGGAAACAAGCATCCTAGGACCGGTTTCGGGGTTTCACCCCTCATCAGCCAGGATAGCTTGTTTTGATTTGTTCTGCATTCCGTCCATCAATTGTGTGTCTTTTGCTTTCTCGCCCTAAGTGCGCCAGATATGCCCAGACGTGGGTCCTGGGCTCACTGTGCCACTGCAAGCTATCCTGGCTGAAGAGGGGTGAAACCCCGAAACCGGTTCTAGGATGCTTGTTTCCGGTCCAGGGAGGACCTGGCTTGGCAGTTCGGGTAAATACACAATACCTTAAATCTCAAAAGTTCTTACTGAGCGATAATCCCTGTAACCTGGGGTCGTAGGAACTAACCCAAGTATGTTGATAGTGTTTCTAAGACTAAACCTATCGCTGAAACAATGGGACATCTGGGTAGAAGGTCTCTAAGCTTATGGATTTTGGGCAAGGTGCAGATGTAGGGAAGGAGGGGGTTCTAGGTGTGTCTATTATTAACAATTCTACCTAATTTTTAGTAATCCAGTCAAGCTCTTTAGCCCTCTCCACAAGGTCTCAGATTTCTGTGTGTAGTTTCTTTGTTGGCTCGGTTGATAAAATCAGATAGTTTCTTTGATCTGTCAAAAGCCTCTAGTTACTACCGCCCTCTCATATCTGCTGCTGTAATCACAATGTCATCTCAGGTTTGGAAGGTTTGAAGTGCTCTGTGCTCTTTAGCCTGGAGGCTATGGTACTGTACTTTTTTGTGATCTATAGCCTTGATATCTTTGATAACTGCCTGTTCGAAAGCTGCTGTTTCAGGTGATTTGATAGTATTGGTGGGTTGAGATACGATTTTTTTCTTCTGTCCAGCGCATATAGGATTGCTAAGTATATAATAGAAAGCCAAAAAAAGGCTCTTACCTAGATTTACCTAAAAAAATATGTCAATTCACATCATAGTTTGAATTTATCAGTGTATTGTTGTGAACAAATTCTAGGCCCTTGTTGAGGACACTATTTTCTTCTGGGGTAAAAGTAGTAGGGGTACGGTTCACCACCAGATTCAAGTGCTGCTTGTTCCCAGTTGCGTCTCCTTGCCTTAGCTTCTGGTTCTTCCCAACAGACCTTCCATTCCATTCTCCTCCCTCTTCACCTTCCTCAGCCAATCAAAGGATGGTTTCCCTGCTAGAAAGTTTTGGAGGCGGACATCCATATGGGTTAGGCCAGTATTACATCTTTGGTTGTGCTGTAGCATGGATGAAACGGTTGTTAAACGTTCTTTGATTACTATTGTTTTTTGTGCTGATGTTGGAATCGTTACTACTTTGGCCTTCTGACTCTGATATATACTTGTCTTGCAAATAAGGGTATATTCTTTCATG
The DNA here is from genome assembly GCA_963921515.1 of Calotriton arnoldi. NCBI lineage: Eukaryota > Metazoa > Chordata > Amphibia > Caudata > Salamandridae > Calotriton > Calotriton arnoldi. The sequence continues at coordinate 1,107,819 of CAWUFW010006050.1, read as the reverse complement.
TGTGATCTTCTTTTTATCCTTCTATAATTTATTGATTTACTTTGTGTTAGGCTTTCTTTAAACTCTGTAACCTCTTTGTTGACCTTCTCTAACTTCTTTTTGGAGAGGGTTTAATTGTATCTGGGTCTTTGGATTCTCATCACTGGTTTATATTCTAACTAGCAGTGCTTCGGAGAGGCATGTTGCAGTACTGATTATTAAAATCAGCCAGTTTCTGGAGCAAAGCCACACTATGAAGGACCGGTTTTATCTGAACTGTTTGTCTTCAAGAAATATGTGGTCCATTGTTGACTATTAAGCCTGCCAGAACTGCATAGGCTCTTATAGCCCCATGTAGGAGCGTTTTTACTGGATTCTTCAATTCACGGAAATGATTCCCAGCTTTCTACCTGTGCTACAGCCCGTGTTGTGTTGGCATTGCTGATTAGTGCAGGAGAGGAACTAAAGATGCCTCCAGACAAGGACAGAGGGGGGACTCGTAGGTACTACTTACTGCATGGTACCCTAAGAATGGTGAGTGGCCTCAAAACATCACTCAACATGACAAGGTAATTGAATATGGATTTATGGGCAGTTACCAATTGACTGGTGCTTCTTACTTTTTTCCTCAACTACCCACCATTATGCAAATGAGACAGTGTGATACTAGGTGCATGTCCCCCCCTGTCATTATGGAGTATTAAAATATACCTATGGTAAGAAGCTACCAACTCATGTTATCTTAACAAGACCAGCCTTCACAATTCAGCTTGCAGTGGAGTGTGCAGTACTACACAGAGTGGGTTCACACATTTTTGCATATTTTTACATGGGTTTACATATTCAAGATGCATGTATGTTCTACATCACTTAGGACCTATATATGAAATATATGCATGCTAGTGGGGAGAGTTATGTTTGTCCTAGCTCCCTCTGTCAGAACAGAGCTATACTGAATGTGCTGATACAAGAACTGATCCCACAAACTGTCATCATCTATATCCATTTTTTGAGGCATTATTACATGCGCTAGAAATAAAGGCAAGTAACCTTTTGTATGTTGTGTGTTTTGTATATGTCTGAACTACGAGGGATAGGACAGCCTTGATGAATTACTTTATGATACAGGGTGTTCATTAGGTCCTGTACAAAAGGCCCAAGTTCTCTTCAACCAAGGAATGGAGTGATCCACAGAGTACTCAAAGGACTGCTGCACAGTCAGAGCCTCCCAGACGTGAGTACTCATCACCTGGAGTCTGGACTTGGTGGAAGAAGCAGAGTCTCTAGCCTGAAGCACTCTGCTGCTGAGAGATGGAAGAAACCTTCCCACCTTGCAGAAGTGTGACTGACTTGAAGCAGCAGAGCTCCCCAACCCCCCTCACCCCCCTGGTGCTTTGTGAGAACACCAGCAGAAGGAAGACTGGGGAAACTGAGGCTTGTGGGCAGCAGCCCCTCAGTGAACATGGTTGCAGGACAGAATCCTGGTCAGTGGTCGTCGCCATCAAGAAATTGTGTTGGAGGCAGAGTGCACCACTGAGAAGGTTGTGCCCGAGGTGGAGTGCGCCGCCAACCAGAAGTTGTGCCTAGCAAGTCTGTGCTGCTGCCATGCGAGCCAGTGCTGTGATGCTGCAACAGAGATACAGCTGTGGCTGCCTTAGTGCCACTGTGACCTCTGAAGCCTACGTACTACATGTTGTTGGCATCTCAGAATAGGACCCACCTTTGCCAACGTCACCACCTACCTGCAAGGACAACAGTTAATGGCTCCCTCTCTCCCTTGGATTGTGGAGCATGTCTCCAGCTAGCACGTCTCCTCCTAGAAGAAAGAGTGAAGCGAGATGCATGGTGCATGCCCCTGCCAGAAAACTGACTCCGGGGTCTGCGCTGGGGTGTGACTGTACAATAGTAGAGACTTCCTTGAGAACTTAGCACTAGAACTGAACTCTGGGGTAATCTGCACCTAAGCCTTGATACTTGCCCAAGAGACACTCAACCCCAGAGGGAGACCTACCTGCACCCAACAAAGGGAGGGCCACCTTAGAGAAGGGTGAGGTGGAGCAGAATACAAGGCACAGTAGCCCATGCACCAGTACAATAATTGTGACTGTTTTATGTGCTGTGAAGTATTAAGTTTTAACTGTCCAGATTAAAGTACCGCTTTTACCAAAGCACAGCCCTGGGTTCGACATTGTTACTGCGCTGCTGGGTGATTGGTGAGTGCTGGGCTTGTGCACTATGACACTAATTCGGTGAGAAGCCCGTTAGTGATGGCAAGCAGCCACAAGTGCTGAAGCGCTTGTACTTGTCCTAGTTTGCACAGCCATAATAGGACTGACTCTGGAACACCAGAAGGATATGAACCCAGCCCCTGCGGCTGAGGCCCAGTAGCCCATGTGTGCCCTGTAGACCTTTGAACGCCATCTGACAGTCCATATCCATCTATCCTGCACTAGTTTTGATAGGGACCATGATTTTATTCCCCCATTTGCGCAAGTAAAACACTGTTGTTGTAGTGTCTGTTTCTATCAATACCTTTTTTTATTTGTGTTTGAAAGTTCATTAGCGCAGAAAAACTGACTTTAGCTTTATCATATTTATGTGTTGTACAGATTTTTCGGTCCTCCATTGACCCTTTATTTGAAGGTCTCCTACATGCACATCCCAGGCTCGGTGTGATGCGCCAGTTATGGCCACAGAAGGAAGTGGTGTCCTAAATGATCTACCCTTCAATATACTCCCTGTTGTCTTTTACTTTAGCTTGTAACAACCCTAGTTTACCCCACTTCCCCTTGTTATCTGACCATTGCCTCAGCCAATCCTGTGGTAGTCTCATGTGTACTCTGGCATGCAGACAAGTCAACAGACCTGATTGAGGTGGGAGACTCCTTGATTTTTTAAGTCAAAAATGGCTTTATTTTAGCAGTCTAATATTGCCTTTGCTTCAGGATACTTCAATGGGGGGAAAACATTCCCCTGAGCTTTTTTCCACTTTCCCTTTTAAAATGTTGGCATGGGGGCCGCCAAAATGTCAGTAGCCGCGGCATGGAAGAAACAGGAGGCCCCATCTCTAACCCAATGGCATGCACGATTGTGGCGGGCTTTGGCACTGGAGCGAATGACTGATATCGTTGAGGACACTAGGAGAGGCTTCGATTATATTTGGTCACCATTGGTCAGATACCTATCAGAGGGGCTCCCTTTGACAGCTTGCAATCCACGGCTAAGGGCCCTCCACTTGTTCTTAATCTAAGCCCCCACTGTCGTAGGGAGGGGCTGGTACGGCAAGGCCCATCGGAGGGAGGACCTCGATGACCCAAACCTCATACCTCTTTTTCTGCGCTTTTTATTTGCACCATGACATCTTAGTTAGATTTATTCCCTTTTTTTTAGGGATAATTAAGTTTCCTTTACTATGTTATTTTCTTGGGAGGGTAGTGGGTTATTAGCTCACATTATTGGAAAGCAACATGTCTAGTTGAAACTGTGTTATATATCCGAAACTCAGCCGCTTGAAAGTGGGGGTAAAATGTAGTTCTTAGGAACTTGTTGTATTCCTGGGCGGATGTTATTATTGAGAAAGGTTGCATATATACTGCTTTTGCTGCACTCTCTGAGAAAAAATTTCAATAAAAATATTTTGAAATAAAATGTTGGCATGTATGGGCATGTGGTATGATTGGAACACATGAAGCCATCATGTCTATTAATCTCATTACTGTCCACAATGTTAGAGACTGGGATATCTGGTAAAGGCAAATCTTTTCCTGCAAAGCCAAACCCCTCTCTTTTGTTGTGTGCTCCCAAGATTACTTTCTCCTTTGCTGGTACTGGGGAGGATTTCTTGTTGTTTACAGAAAATCCCAGTTTGTGCAACAGCTAAATCCCTATACTGCTACTCTTCTGGCAATTTAGGAAATAATTTTCCTTCACTAGCCACTCTACTATGTATGAATATATAAGTATCAATTGTCTCCCGGGGATAAGCCTCTTCTACCATCTTAGAGCAGACTTTATGCCAAAAGGTAGTACTTTTATTGATAATGAGTGTCCCCCATTATGGACCTGATGCACTGCAATAAAAGTGATTAACTGACACTGGGCGTGGCCTGGGAACATGGCCGACAGGGCGTGATCCGCTGATCTCCCGGCCAGCCCAATTTTTTTATCCTCTTAATCCTACATTATCTTGCTGCACCCTGGTCTCCCGAACACGGCAGGCTTTGATGTGACTCACTGCTCCCCCGGTGGTCAACTGCAGCCCGTTCTCCCTATGCAGGGACAAAGCAGAGGATGAGACCTGTGGGTGCGGCCTGCCAGGGCTGGGCCCATGCGGTGCGGTGGCCAACTGCAGCGAAGTCCATACTGAGGTGGCTGCCTGCCGGAGGGGGCTGAATCCCCAGTCCTCCTGCTGTACCAGCCGAGCTCTGACGCACCCACAATGGACTATGGATAGCCCTCGGCTGAGGACTGCACAGCGAGCTGTAGTGAGAATCGGAGCCAAGTGGGGCCTTGGTGGAGCTGAGCGCTGGCCCTTCAAGCCTTAAATACCCCAGGCGCCCCACGCCTCTGGGCACCTTCAGCGAGTTACCTGGTTGGTGCTCATGCTGGCTCACCCTCTGACACTGGGGGCCTGATGCCTGCTGCCACTAGGAGAACCGCCAAGAGGGTATAGCTGCGGCGTCCCACGGTGCTGAGAGAATTGTAGCGTCCTGCTGGACACGTTCTAGTGTTTTGCTCTGTGTTACACTCACACCAACACCCACCCGTCACAGGCGTCACCAGTCAGGTGACCCTGCTAATAAAAGGGGCAGGGCGCACGTGCCCGTTGGCCAGTTACCAGTACACTAAGCATGCCTCTGTGTGCCTTATTTATGTAGCATGTGGGCCCTGGGCCCACCACACCACAAAGGCGACGAGCGGGCCGATCCCCGCGTGTGAGCTGTTGGCCTTTTTCCATGTTGGCCTGGAGGGAGAAATGGCCTGTGCTTGAGGCACTCTTGCCCCTGCTGCCTGCACAACAGCACAGAGGAAGGGCAGGAAAAAGCCTACTCAGTAGTTAAGCCCGATGGCGTCCGACAACCATACCCCCAGCCGCTGCCCTGAGTTGCCCTGCGGGGAAAGGAAAGAGACTGGTCGTCTCCAGTAGTCTGATGCTCCAGTTGCTGCACGCCTACTTAATGACAGCATGAACAGGTCAGCGGGATATGGCAGAGCCCCTGTCAACTAGAGCACAAGCCTCAGACACCCATTGCGGCCCGGGACTGTTCATGCATACTTCCCTGTCCGCCCGCCACCATTCTGTCCAGGTGAGGAGGGGAGTGTAGTGCCGTTCTTATAGGTGCATAGAAGACACTAGTGAGCCCAGCATGTACAGGGAAGTGCTACAGTAATCACATCGTAGCGCCCGCCAGCCGGCGAGAAAAGACAGAGTTCGCTGCAATCCTGTGATAAGAGTGACGAGCCCTGCACAGGCGTTTGACACCCTGCGCCGCTGACCACCTCCCCAGAATACTACCAGGAGCCGCAGTGTCCTCTGGCAATCGGCCGGAACCGCACTGTCCCTACCTGAGTGTGACGACGTTGGCGCTATACGCTAGGCGTGGTATGCCTCCGCCCAACCAGCGAGTAGAGCAGCAGCCTCGCCATGAAGGCACCGATACAGCCAGCATTTAGGGGCTGATCACATGTGAAGACGGTAGCTGCAGCGCCACCTGATGCCAGCACAGCGTAACTGCACAGTTTATATTTGGCAACCCCGATGTTTTCTTCTCCGCCCCACGCGGCCTGTGAATGCAGTAGGACTTTTGACAAGCATTTGCAATGCAATAGGTCTCGCAGTTGTGAGAGTTTGAGCTATTGGCATTGTAAATGGCAATGCCTTTTATTTACGTGTTGGTTTTTAAAACATAAATAAAAGGCATTGTCATTTATAATGCTAATAGCTTAAACTCTCGCAAATGCGAGACCTATTGCATTGCAAATCCGTGTTGCTACAGCTGATGAGTTGGTTCCTCATAGGTTTTTTCTGGTATAATTTGGCCTTGCAGTAGAGAATTGCAGTTTTTTGTGCGACAAAAGTGTCATTCAGGGCTTCCCATCTTCATCTCCTCTCTTTTGCTAACGATATGTGGTTGTTTGTTCCTATGTGAGAGCAGAGGCGCAACTAGAAGCTGTCTCAGCCCGGGCTGACACACACGACGGAGGGGGGCTGAAGCCCTTTGAGCCCAATGGGCATTGCACGCGTGTGTGAGAGGCTGTTCCTTTTGACATTTGTCTGTGGCATAGTGCGTTCCAGCCGAGCTTCTCTTTGTGTTACAGCAAACAAATGATAGACGGAATGCTGACAATGCAAACATTCTCCCCCAGTCAAAAGATCTGGGTTAAATTCATCGTTCTTTTGCCCACTACGCCACCCCAGTTTGGACCCAGCCATATGCAAATCAGTCCTGACCCTGTGCCCCATGGGAACAGTCCAGACCGAACTGCCAGGCCAGGTCCTCCCTGGGCCGGAAACCAGCACCCTGCGACCGGTTTCAGGGTATGTCACCCTTCTTCAGCCAGGCTAGCTTGAATCCAGTGGCACAGTGAGCAAGGGACCCACGTCTGGACATACCCATCCCACTTAGGGCGAAAAGTGTTACAGCAAACAAATGATGGACGGAATGCTGACAATGCAAACATTCTCCCCCAGTCAAAAGATCTGGGTTAAATCCATTGTTCTTTTGCCCACTACGCCACCCCAGTTTGGACCCAGCCATATGCATTCCGTCCATCATTTGTTTGCTGTAACACTTTTCGCCCTAAGTGGGATTGGTATGCCCAGACGTGGGTCCCTTACTCACTGTGCCACTGGATTCAAGCTAGCCTGGCTGAAGAAGGGTGACATGCCCTGAAACAGGTCCCAGGATGCTTGTTTCCGGTCCAGGGAGGACCTGGCCTGGCAGTTCGGTCTGGACTGTTCCCATGGGGCACAGGGTCAAGACTGATTTGCATATGGCTGGGTCCAAACTGGGGTGGCGTAGTGGGCAAAAGAACAATGGATTTAACCCAGATCTTTTGACTGGGGGAGAATGTTTGCATTGTCAGCATTCCGTCCATCATTTGTTTGCTGTAACACTTTTCGCCCTAAGTGGGATGGGTATGCCCAGACGTGGGTCCCTTACTCACTGTGCCACTGGATTCAAGCTAGCCTGGCTGAAGAAGGGTGACATACCCTGAAACCGGTCCCAGGATGCTTGTTTCCGGTCCAGGGAGCACCTGGCCTGAGAGTTCGGTCTGGACTGTTCCCATGGGGCACAGGGTCAAGACTGATTTGCATATGGCTGGGTCCAAACTGGGGTGGCGTAGGGCAAAAGAACGATGGATTTAACCCAGATCTTTTGACTGGGGGAGAATGTTTGCATTGTCAGCATTTATTTATTTATTTTATTTATTTTTGTGTTTTATAGAGCGCGAACTTGACCCGTTAGGGTATCAGAGCGCTTTACAGGAAACATAGAAATGTACAATAGGCTTGGCATCACAATAATATACAAAAGGTGAAAGAGGGCAGGGTGCAGGATATATGAAAGATAGTGGACACGAATGTACGGTTTGCATTTTATAGTTGCTCGAAACAAGTCCCCAGGATTCTAGGAGAGGTGACTAGGTAATCCGAGGGAGGCGCTAGTCAGGAGTTAATCAGAGTCTCTGTGCTGGTTGGAGGCAACATTTAAACGAGGAATTTACCCATAAGGAAGGTTTTGGCCTCCTTTTGAAGCGTGTCGGTGAAGGGATTCTTCTGATGGTGGGCGGGAGAGAGTTCCATATTCTCGGAGCGGCCCCAGAGAAAGCCCGATTGTACGTTTTTCTTCCGGAAGGGTGCAGGTTGTAGCAGGAGGTCTCTGGCGGATCGGGAGTTTCTGGTTCCTCCGGATACCACAAGTTTCTGTGCAAGATAAGCAGGGGAGTTTGAGTATAAGGCCTTGTGTGTGATACAGGCCAGTTTAAGCTGTATTCTAGCCTCAAGAGGAAGCCAGTTCAAAGCTTTCAGGTGTGGAGAAATGTGGTCGAATTTTCTTGAGCTGGTAAGAAGTCTGGCGGCAGTGTTGAGGCAGGCTTTTAAAGGTGCCAGGGAGATCTTTGGTAAGCCCGAGAGGGTAGAGCAGCCATATTCCAGTCTGGAGATGACGAGTGCTTGGACTGCCATTTTTAGATCGGCAGTGTCGAGGAAGGGTTTCAGTTTCCTAAGGTAGCTCAGGTGGAATCTGCCTGATTTGGCCATCGCGTTGATGTGGTCTCGCATGTTCAAGTTTCTGTCCAGGGTAATTCCCAGAGATTTGGCCGAGTCCACGATGGTCGGTGGGCAATCTAAGGCTGTGATAGCCTTAATCCATGTCTGCATCTCGGGATTGGTTTTTGAGGGGGAAATTAAGAGAAATTCTGTTTTCTTTGCGTTGAGTTTGAGTTGATTGGAGGCGAGCCATTGGACAGTGAGTTTCAGGGCTTCGTTCAGGGAGAGAATCTCCTCGAGGGATGAGGTCTTGATGTAGATCTGAGTGTCGGTCAGCGTACATATGGTAGGAGATATTCGCTGTGCGTAGAACTTCGGCAAGAGGTTCAAGGTAAAGGTTGAAGAGGGTAGGGGACAGGGTTGATCCTTGAGGGACTCCAACCGTGACCGGAGAGGGAGCCGATAGGTTGCCGTTGATTAGGAATCTCTGTGATCGGTTTTGGAGGAAGGACCTAAACCACTTTAGAACGGTGCCATCCAATCCCATCCTGAGTTTGAGGCGTTCGAGTAGTTTTTCATGGTTGACCGTGTCGAAGGCCGAGGATAGATCAAGGAGGATTAGGAGGCAGGTTTTCCTTGGTCAAGGGCTTGGACGGCATCGTCAACGATGTGGAGCATGGTCGTTTCGGTACTGTGCCCGGGTCTGAATCCAGATTGGAAGTCATCAAGTAGGTGGAAGTTGTTGATGTGTTGACTTAGTTGCTGTTGTACACATTTCTCCAACACTTTGGCTAAGAGAGGGATGTTAGAGATAGGTCTGAAGTTGTCGGGGAAGCTGGGTCCAGCAACGGCTTTTTCAAAATGGGGAGGACTTGGCCTGCTTTCAGAGAGTCAGGAATGGATCCCTGCCGCAGAGAGGCGTTAATTATTGCAGTCCAGCTTGGAATAATGGACTGGGCGGCGGCCACTAGGCAGTTGGGGGAGAGGGTCATTAAAATGGTTGTTCGGGTTTAAGGTCGATAGGATTTTAGCGACGGAGTCTTCATGATAGGGTTTGAAGTCGGTCCAGCGTGCTTGATTTTTAGGTGAAGTCTGTGGGGGCAGCGCCGGAGGAGGAGGCAGGTCTGGAGGGAATAGAGAGTATGTGGCGGCACTAAGTTCTTTTCCTAAGGCTGTGGCTTTGTCAGCGAAAAAGGAGGAGAATTCCTCCATCATTTGTTTGCTGTAACACAGAGCTTCTCTTTGTGGCATTTCTCAAGCATGTTTTATTCGCCCCCTTTTCTAGAGACTAGGTGGCACACCCCCATTGCTGCACACAATGCCAGGAGCAGGTGGAGTATCTTCTCCGAGATCTGCCTTTGAAGAGCTGTTACTTGTTTCTAGGGATGGGATGTTGGGGGGGTGGGGGGGGGTCTTATGGCCAAATCGCGGCCCCGTGGAAATTGACAGAGTCCAATTTGACTGGAAAAATGGCAGGCAGATGTTTTCAAGAGCCTCTCCCAAATGTATTGGAAAAATGATTCCCTTGGTGGCTAGCTCTACTTTTTTCTCTGGGTGTGGTGAGTTGGCAGGAAGTTCACTAAAACCTTCTAGTTGATCGGATGCAATCAGGTCCCGTGAAGTAGCGGGCGAAACTGTATTAACGGACTAAGACCACATCATTCATTGTATCCACCTCTAGAGGTAGCACGCATCCATCCATATCTATACTAACGTACTTGGACCTCAGTATTATTCTGTCCAACCTCCCTCCTGCTGTGCAGGATCAATGGTGGCATTGATATGCCAGGACCCTTGGTTTATCGCGCTGCAGCATGAAGTCCTGAAGTTTGGCTCAAAGCAATGTCTGCAAGGAGGGTGGGGAGCACACAGCCTTACTCCTCCTGCGGGTCTGAGTTCACGTGCTGTTTAGTCAAACCGAGGTTTTCCTGTTTCTAAAAGGGGTGCCTTCAATGCAACACTTACCCTCGTCCTTAAAAAGGGGAAACGTGTATGGAAAAATATGTTTGAGCTGTGCTAGGGAGACTGGTGTGCTGCAGTATCTTACCCTTGCCTCTGTCGTCGTTCGGTGGGCGTCGCCTGTAGTGGATGTGTCTTTTTGAGTGGGGCCAGGAATGAGCTGCACAATGTTAGTGCCCCTTTTAATGGGTCGGGAGCGCTAAAATGGTGGAAGAAGGTAATGCAGGTGGAGCAATGAATATTTTTTTATCCATACCGTCCTATTAAAACGAATCAACTTCTAGTGAGTCTACATTACAGCCGCCACTCTCTCTGATACACCTCCAGTTACATAAGCCAACATTCGCAGTGTGTCTCGTCACTTTTCTAGACCTGCTCTTAAGAGTCAAACCTATTTACTGATTTTTTTCGAAATACTAATCTGGGGTAATATGCATTACGAGTAAACACACAAAAACAGATATTGAAATTGGAAGAACCGTACTATACAATTGTACTTGAAAAGGAAAATACATTTAGAGGACACTGTGCCAATTGATCTTTTCTACAAAATTGTAAGTATGTGCTTACGCAGATAATTACATTTACTTTAAAAGTTAATTCACGGAACTTCTTTGAAAACGCATTTATCACGTACTGTTAGACTTTGTCTGTTTTTGAGCGTATATGTACTCTAGGCAGTAACTAAGTACACATCGCCCTCTTGTGGATTATGTGCGAGGTTCAGTTTAGATCGGAACATGCAAATTTAACCCTAAATCTATCTATCTAATCGATACTGGGCAAAAATAATGTAGACACACTAAGCAAGAGATCAGATGTACGTCCTTCCGTACAACGTATCTTTTTGCTGTCTAATTCAGGCACTTCCTTCCTTCATGTCTGGAAGATAATCTCAGAGCTGCAAATCAAAACAAGCCGCACCAGAAAAAGGAAAGGCGCGTTAGCCATTCTTACTGTGTTTTAGATGGTGACCCACTGAGAGGCGAGAGAGAGAGCCACTGCTCGTGCCTGCACTGACTGGTGCCGTGCGCGAGCAAAATATCCAGTCCGGGTGGGCGGGGCCTAAGGGAGACAGGGCGGTCACCAACCCCACTTCCAAAACAAAAGCGACGACAATAGATCTCGCAAGCGAGCAGCGCATGCGCTGCGTCGCTAGGCGAGACCTAAAAAGCTGGCAACTCCGGGGAGGAGTAGCGTGGCCCCGCAGCACCAGAAACACTGTCCGAATGAAGGAGTGGCTGCAGCGGCACCTGGCGGCAGCACAGTGGACCGCACCAACGCGGTACCGAAGCTTAAAATGAAATGCTCCCGCGGACGGCCTGAAGCAGTGCACGCCGAAGTGACTCCAGAAAGGCCTGCTGCAATGAAAAGATGCCACAGGCTGTAATCAGTGCCTACAGCACCACCTAGAGGGACTCCAATACCGTAGTCCAGACAAGGCAACATTCAGATCAAAGACAATCAGCCCTACTGCACCAGCACGGTGTGAAAAAAAAAAAAACCAGCACCAGCATTTTCAGTACCCGGTAAAGTGACAGATAAGGAATGCAGCCCCGTCGAAGCACACCACAGAGACTGACCAGGTGAATGCTGCATGCCCTTGTGGGATGCCTACGGTCTGAGGGGAGAGACTGTTGACCCACACAGTAAGCACCAAGTAGAGGAAAGCTTCCCCAACCAAGAGAACGGACTAAAGTACAGTGTTGTCAAGAGACTGCAAGACCCTGATGGTTATGAATGTGGGGGAAGAGAAACCTGCAGTGGCAGCAGGTAGAGACATTGCAGCGCTGACGAAAGTGCTGCCCCAGCGCTGAGGAAGGGTAGGCTTCAGGATACACCGGCTGTTTTCTGCACATCACGAGGGAGTAACAAGACGTCCTGCTTGACAGAAGTGCCTGCACGTACAGCTGCCATGTGCCTGAACAGCAGCCAGTAGAACGAAGAGAGACCCACAAGACTTTACCGACTGCATTCTAAGCAACCACCACCAAAAGACTGGTAGAAGAGAGTGCAGCACTCCCCCAGTGGATTGCCTAAGCGATGCGGGCTGGGAAAGACTGAACCCCTGCTGAAAGAGTGCCAAGAAGCCCAAAGATGCCCCAGTGCAGAGAAGCATCAAGTAGCTAAGAAGGCAGCAAGCCCCACATAAAGCACTAGAAGAACGTGCGCAGAGTGTGCAACCTCCATGTGGCTGTTGGATGCCACAGCAAGCGAGAGGAGTGCTTGCATGCCCCCAGTTGTGAAGGCCATCCCCAAAAGCCAGGATAACGGGCATGCCAAGGGCCAGAAGAGGGCGCCCATGAAGGGCCGAGAGCGCAAATTCAGACGCATGTCAAAGTCTGCACCTGCAAACTTGTCAACACGGGTAGCAGGTATACACCGCAGATCCGCGCATCGAGGCATAACAATACACTCCCTTTTTGGAGGGTCTGGACATCTCTAAACTCAGACAATTGGCAGCAGAAGCCCTAGACGCCCACTTAGACTTGGAGGAGCTCAGGACTGCACTCCATGCTTTCCTGCAGTCGAAAGCACAGGCATAGATGGCTTTCCATCCGAATTTTATCAGGCATTCTTGGAAACATTGACACAGAGTCTCCTGAAGGTATACATGGAGGCACGTGACTATAGCATCTCAAACCGGGTGGAGACGAGGCTGACCCGGCTGCATACAGGTCCCTCACAATGATCAATTCAGATATGAAAGTACTCTGCAAATTGCTTGCTACTCGGCTGACAGCTTTTTATGACCCACCTGGTGCATAAAGACCAGTGTGGATTTATACTGGGATGCAACACTGGGAGCAATCTGAGACGATTGTTCCATGTGCTTCATGAGGTACAGGGCCGTGACAAGGAGATGGCCCTGATCACCATCGATTTAGAGAAGGCCTTTGACACGGTGGACTGGGGCTACCTACTCAAGATATTGCGTGTCATGGGATTCAGTCCTAAGTTTCAGGGGTGGGTTTGCCTGCTCTACACTGAGCTGAGAGCTTGAGTGTGTGTGGGGTACAGCCGGTCGGAGGCATGAACATTAGAACGTGGGACTCGACAGGGTTGCCCACTCTCACCACTCTTGTTTGCGCGTGAGATGGAGCCCTTGGCGATATGGACGCGCCGGGAGCTGCGTGATTGGGGCATGCGATCGGGAAGCGTCTGACAAATTTTTTCGCTCTACGCAGGTGATGCTCTGTTTTACCTGTCTTCCCCCGCATTGTTATGCTGATAGTACTTCAGATGTTAGATGGTTTGGGAAATCTTTCCGGACTTGGACTCAATTGTACCAAATCCCTGTTGTTCCCACTCGACTCGCTGGCCTGGATGCCACCGGAGCGATTACCTACTATGGCCCTGCATTGGGAGACGTCTCAGTCCAGATACCTTAGGGATCAAAGTGTCATGTACCGTGAGACTGTAACTTAGCCTTAATGCCCACAGGGTCGTGGAGAGACTAAAGTCCTCCATTCTCTTTTGGAACACATTGCCCCTCTCACTGATGGACTGACTGGCCATTGCCAAGATAGTGCTGCTTCCAAGGTGCCTGTATGTGTTACAGAACTCACTTTGCCCCCTTCCAACGAGGGTCTTCAGGCAACTGGACTCCCTTCTGTCTGCAAGTAGACGTAAAAGAGTGACCCTATCGACTCTGACGAGCCTGTATGAGGAGGGGGGACTGGAAGCCCCACGACTTGATCTATTCTACTACGCCGCTCACTTACAACATGCGGCCCATTGGCTGGATCCAGCGGACAATTGGGGAAAACGTCTACTGGCTGGAAGGGCTGCAGTGGCGCACCTATATGAGCTCCTGATGGAGAATGTGAGGCTCCCACACAATGTCCCACACACAGTTGGATTTACAGCCACAATCTGGCAACGATTTGCGCATACAGTGCTAAAGCGGGCCCCATTCCCCCGAGAACTCCTGATCTGGATATTGAAACCCTTTAGACAGATGATGGATAATGTGTCCTTCCAGGCATGGCGCATGTGCTCACTTTGGGGATCTGTACCCTGAAGAGATCTTCATATCATTCAAGGAAGCCTGTCTCACATTTACACTTGCCCTGGGCTTATGCCGGCTTAGCAGACATAGCTAAGGATACCTGGCCCACTTTTCTCGCTGTGCCCAGACCCACGCATATTCTAGGAATACTCTTGTCCAGTGGTTCCAGCTGCCACTTGATCAAGCTGTTATATGGCAATGGGAATGGACTCCGTCGGCCTCCCCCACGGTCATGGGCAGCATGGGATGCCGACATTGATGTACCGCTGGGTGATGGGGACTGGTTGTGAGTCAATGACCTCACACACACGGTTTCCTGTAATGACCACTTTAAGCTGGTTCACTATAATTTTCTGCACAGGACGTACATTACCCCTAAAGACCTACACCATATGACCTCCTGCCGACAGGACAGTTGTTCCCAATGTTGTGATAGTGGAGCAGTCATTTTGCATTTAGCATGGCAGTGCCAGGAGGTGCAATGCTTTTGGAACCGAGTGGTTACAGATTCTGCAACTGGCGCTAGTTCTGGCCAGACGCAGGATCGCCATCACCTGTGTAGTGTAGTTCCTGTTTCCCTAATAGGCTCTGCGCATTGGAATAATATACCCTATAGGTTTAACATAGGACTGAGGTCAGTATGCCCCTATCGAGTATATTAAACTTAATTTACTTTGTACCAGCTACCTCAGAGGCCACTAGAAACTCCTTGTAAACAAGAAGGGAGTAGTTTCTGGCAACCGCATAAACATGACAACTTTGTTTCCCTTTAGAATCGGAACGCTCTCAGAATCGTGGAAACAACAGTTAACAGTTTCACTCAGCTAATCGTGCATGCTTAGTTTCTTCAGAGTTACACAGAAAGAATAGACGGGCGTTTCAATAAAAGGATTTATTGAACAGTCTTGTTTCTCGTGTAAGAGATATGAGCTGTTACAATCATAAGACAGTATGCAAGATATATTATGTACAGCGTAAGCAGTAGAAAGAAATAATACTGCGTTAGCATTATCTTTTAGCTATGACACATATATTCATATACATAAATAACATAAGCTAAAAATGCGAGTACTCATAAGATGCTTCTCTAACTAGTTCTATCCCAGTGTACCTAACCTAAGTGTAGTGCAAGGTAAGAAGTAGGTGATGTATTCTATAGTATGGTATGCTATAGTATGCCAAGTCTGGTATGCCAAGAGTCCCTCTAGGTTCTAGTCAGCTCCATACCTTGAGAATGAGAGAGGTGGGAATCTCTTTCCGGGTTCTCGAACTCTAACACCCCGCGAAGGGAGTCAGAACACTGGAAGCTGGATTCTCTGCGAGCAGGGATGACGGCGTCTCTTGTTAGTGCGTCAGGCCGGGACACGGGCTCCTCTAAAGTCGAGGTCTCCTCCTACTTGCTTGGGCAAGGGAAGGTATATTTATACCCGGTAGGTGCCTTGGAATGTTAGCATTGACGTAAAGTCGGGCAGAGGAAGACGTCCGGAATGAACCCTTAAGGAATAGCGGTTCGTGCATAATAAATGAGTTCTTGGCGAAATCAATAATCCTGTGCTAGGGGAACTCCCAAGAGCTTAAGGGTCTGGTTTCTAAGAACTCGTTGTGACGTTAGGGTGGACGGATGTAGGTGACCATGCCTGTATTTGGATAGCATGGCTAATGCCTAAATAAGGACTGGGATCTTATGCCTATATAAGGGCAATGCGAATTGTGCCTATATAAGGACATGTATCAGGAAAACCTATATACGGACACCTAAAGCGGAATACAACACCCACTCCACTTTCGAATGAACGATAGTGCTAAATGCTAAACATTAAATGCTAAACATTAAACTGAGTACCACATGTTGCTAAAAACATTTCTAAAAGCATATTAAAAGAAGTTTTAAAAAAACTGTTGCTAAACATGTAATGCAATAGGTACTGTACATTTTAAAGCATTTTTTCATTCTAAGCATATATCGGAAATAAAATGCAACATGAATGAATAAAACAGAAATATATACATATGTCGAAATGGTTGACAAGTATTCAAAAATCAAATCTCTTTTACACCTATTAATACACACACGGACAACGAAGGGCGTTGTGCCATGGTACATGGTAAGCTAGATAACTCCTTGGTCACTCTGATTAATGTGTACGGGCCTATCACAGACGAGCCGGAGACCTTTACACGTATCTACACAGTTCTACGAGAGTGGCCCGAGGCAGCTGTTCTTTGGGGAGGTGATTTTAATACTTATTTAGACCCACACCTCGATAAATCGAGTCCGCATGGCCTGGCACACCTAGGATAGCCCAGAGTGTCAATGATGCAATGATTGAGTTTGGGCTACTTGATGTCTGGCGGATGCGTCATGGCTTAACCAGGGAAGGTACACACGCTACACCTACTTATGGCAGCTGGTCCAGACTGGACTATTGGCTACTAAATGGAGGAGCGAACGACTGGGTCAGGGACGTCACCATACTACCGCGCACACTGTCAGATCACAACCCGGTACAACTCGCACTTCAGGTCGAGGGAAACGTCCACCGCCCCTACACTTGGCGCTTCAGGGCCCAGGCTCTACTAGACCCCATTTACAACTACACTATCAGGCAAGCAATAGAACAATACTTTACCATTAACACGGGCACTGTGAAGAGTGCAGCTACATTATGGGAGGGCTTTAACGTAACCATACGTGGGGTGTGCATTGGTACTACAGCTGGTATTTTAAAAGATATTCGGGGACAACTCGAACAGACCGAACACAAACTTGCAGAGCTAGAACGTCAATACACTTCCATGCCTGGCCCCGAAACACTCACTCGTATTCACGACCTACTCACTGAATACAACTCTCTGGCAGAATCGGAGATCCGATACAGAGGTCGTAGACACACAGCGCGAGCATATGGCGAAGGTGGTCGTCCAGGCCGCACCCTAGCCTTTAAAATCAAAACTCAGGAAGACCATCATCATATCACCAAGATCACGGATTCCCAGGGAATGGACCATTACACCCCTATAGCTATCCTAGATCAGTTCCGCAGTTTCTACTCGGAATTATACGCCTCACGGGGACACACATCTGATCACGATCTAGCAGAGTACCTATCAGACATAGCATGTGCTTGGTTGTCGGATAACCACCGGGAATACCTAGACCAACCAATAGACGAAACGGATATCAAGGCTGCGATTCGTACACTGCCCAACCAAAAAGCTCCAGGGCCAGATGGGCTCACAGCTGAGTTTTATAAGGAATATGTCGATCTGGTTACACCCCCCCTACTGGAAATGTACGCAGAGGCGCACAAGACCGGGATACTGCCACCATCCCTTCGCGAAGCGCTAATTATCACTCTGTTAAAAAAAGACAAGGCCCCAGACGACTGCGAATCTTATCGCCCACTGTCCTTAATAAACCTAGATGCAAAAATCTTAGCAAAAATATTAGCTACACGGCTACAGCCCCTCATGCCCCACCTGGTCCTCCCGGATCAATCGGGCTTCATACCGGAACGTTCTACATCACACAATTTGAGGACTATCTTCGCCATGTTACATATTTTGGATCCTGCTCTGCCTGCTGCTGCGGTGATGCCAGACGCAGCAAAGGCGTTTGACTCCATAGAATGGGATTAGATGTTTCACATACTTAGACGCATGGGGTTTCCGCCGCTATTTTTGGGCTGGGTTCGGCTATTATACACAGACACGTTCGCACTGGTACGCGTCGGGGGCCTAACGTCTAATCCATTTAGAATACATAGAGGCACGCGACAAGGGTGCCCACTGTCACCCTTGCTGTTTGCATTAGCACTGGAGCCGTTAGCATGTATAATCCGACAGCGTCATAGAGAAACGGCACTTAACTTCCTACATAGACCGGTAGGCATATCACTCTACGCCGATGATATGGTCCTATTCATAAGAGATCCAGCACAACATATAGCGAGAGTGTTCGTTCGTTTATTATATTTTTATTTGGCATATATAGCCATAAAAAAAAAGAAAGTACCACAATACATACAATTAAAATATGAATTATACAAACACTGTAACCATAAAACAGTATAAAACACAATAAAATCCTGATAAAATAAACAAAGGGAACTCTACCAAACCATAGGGAGTGCCTAATTCATCATCAACAAGGGGAAGAGATCACTTATACGTTGGGTATACATTTGTACATCCACCATAAATAACAAGAGCCGGGGGTATTCCCAAGCATGGGTAAGATCGCATTTCTACCCCGCCCATTTTAAATTATATTACCAATTCCTTCAACGACTCCTGTATTACAATTAAGAATCTTCCCATTGCACATGTCACATTTAAAAATCTCATATTGACCAATAAACTAAGAGCTTGATCCCTACTAATAATTTCATAGGCAATAAAAAGGGGTTTTAAAAATGTTTTCCGTTCTTCTAAGAACCACAAGCAGTCCAACAGAATATGTGGGCCGTTGCATTTTACTTTTAATCCACATGTGCACAGACCTTGTTCATTCATCATAGCAGATTTTATCTTCCAATCAGTGTTGCATGGATTCAAGCCAACTCTAAATTTCAGGATTATATTTCTAAACTTTGGGTTAGGCATGGCCTCTATATAGGGGAATGTTTGATCATTGGTCCACCCATTTATCAAAAACCTGGAGGACGATTTACTCCTCAAGTAACCCAAATCTTCCTCTCGGGCCTTCGAATTAATAATAGCACGCAACACCGACTTGGGAATCTGCTGCCCCAAACTCCATTGGTCTGGTTCTAGGGAGAGTTTAACACACAACTTATCTAGCTTAATTCTAGCTTGGGACGCCCAATTTAGTTCGCTATCCTCTATTTCTTTTTTACAGAGGTTTGCTATTTTAGGGGCCCCTCACCATTCATTCTCTGCCAAAAATTCAATACTGCTTGCATACCCCGAAAATTCCAGGCTGTGAGATGACATTCCACTCGTACAGCCTGTATCATAGTTGACGAGGGGAGTGCAAGGAGCTGTTTAACGCATTTACCCTCTTCTAAGTTCCAATCCGATTTTCCTCCCATGTATAAGACCTCTACGCCATATTGGAACTGTGGGCGTACCAATGCATTAAAAGCCGATAGAATTGGCCGCAGAGAGGGGCCCCCATACTTTTGCTTGAATTGTTTAAGGCCCCATACTGAAGAGAGGGCCTTTGCTTTAAGTGACTGTATGTGATCCCTCCAGTTTAGCTTATTATCGAACCACATACCCAAATATTTATATCTATCCACTTCTTCGACTCTAACCTCTCCCAATTTCCAGTACAGGGAGCTCTTCTTTTTCCCCCAATACCATTATTTTGGTCTTTTCTAGGTTGACCGTGAGGCATTTTTTTTAGGCAATGTTCATAAAAGGCATCCAATTTTTTTTGCAAGCCCAACTCTGTCATATCCATTATCACTAAATCATCTGCATATAGCAGACAAGATATATGGGTCCCCCCATCTTGGGGCTTACACCACCTGCCCTACTCAATATATTAGGCAAATCAGATAAAAATAGGAAAATAACAATGGGGCAAGAACACAGCCCTGCCGCAAACCATTCATTATCTGAATTTTATTAGATAGGGTGCCATGGGAATCCAAGATAACCCTGGCCCAATTCCTTGAATGCATTTCCTGAATTAAGGCAAGTACTGCCTTGTTGATTCCGAGCTCTGCCAGCATACTCCACAGTAGACTACGATCTACTAAATCGAAGGCAGCTCGGAAGTCCACAAAGCAGCGGAACAGGTTACCTCGCACTTCAATTGCCTTTTTTGCCATTGCCCATAGACTAAGGCAATGGTCGATGGTTGAATGGCCCTCCTTGAACCCACCTTGCTCTATTGGTATCAAGTTATACTGCTCTACCCAAATCTTCACTATGCCTAATAATATCTTAGAAAAAACTTTCTCCCCACATCCAGCAAACTTATTAGGCGATAATTCTGAGGTAATGTAGCATCTTCTTTTTATAAATTGGCCTTTCAATAGCCCCCTTCCAACTTTCTGGGAAAACCCCCGAAGTTAAAATATTTTGGAAGGTCACATTTAAGAAGCTTGCCCACCAATCTATACTATTTTTTAATATGATTGCGGGTAGATTGTCTGGCCCTGCCGCTTTAGTTAGCTTTAGGGATTGAATAGTTTCTTTTATATTTTGGAAGGAGCGAGAGTGTTGAGGGAATATATTCGATTTGGGCTTTTTTCCGGCTTGCAAATCAATTGGAATAAATCGATAATGATACCCCTTACAACTAATACACCACCACCGAGCGTGGAATACCCTCTAGTGTGGACCACGGACCCAGTGAAATACTTGGGCATCTGGGTGCACCGAGACCCAGAGGTAGTAATCAGAGAAAACTATGGCAGAGCATGTGTCACCCTAGACCAACACATAGACAGATGGAATCGTCTGCCACTCTCTTTGGCTGACCGCATAGCTGTTATTAAAATGGTTATCCTACCGCGTTTTTTATATTTATTTAGTAATATTCCGATTAAGCTAACGCAACACTTTTTCAAGGGGATACGATCCTCACTACTCCGATTGATGTGGGGGGGTAAACAGGCCAGGGTGAGCTGGAAAACGCTGACACTAGACTATGCCCAGGGAGGTTTCAACGCTCCAGATATTTTCATATATTATTTATGTGCACAAGCACAATATGCCTACTATTGGTTCCGACCGCATGCATACACTCCACATGTTGCAGTGGAGGATGGCGATGCCCACCCTGTTCCACTATCGGGTGTGCTCACGCACACACGAGGCACGACGAAAACGGAAATAAACTCCATAGACACGACTATTGCTGCATGACGGGCTATAGGCAACATTACTGAAAAACTCCCACTATATGCACCAGCCATGCCTATTGCACATCATGCGGCACTCTCAGTAACACAGGAGGAGGGCTCACTCAGGGCGCTGAGGGAAGTGGGCATGGTAACTATGCAAGATATATTCCCAGACGGACACTTTCTCACGAACGATGACTTGGCCCACATTTCCAACCCTTCTCTATTGTTCAATCTTTACTGTCCACAGACTGAGACAAGCGGTTAAGGCCCACTATGTCACATATCCGGCTGAACCGCCCACGTCACGGGCCCTACAGATGATATTGGTTGCGCCCTCACGGCGTAAACTAGTCACAAAACTGTATAAAGAAATTCGGAATAACAAGACCCTCAACTCGAGCAGAAGCTTGGCTCGTTGGAATAGTGACCTAGACACACCACTATCGGAATTAGATTGGGAACACATTTGCAAACTGACTGGAGCCCTTACACCTAATGGAAACCTGCGCATTATTCATTTTAAATTCATTCATCAGACTTATCGCACCCCCGTTGGATTACATAGGTGTGGCCTAAGGGAGACCAGCGTTGTAAACGGTGCGGTCGCCTCGATGCCGACTTTCTGCATCTTGCGTGGGGCTGTGATAGTTTGATTATTCTGGGAAGATGTATTGAAACACATTCATGAGATGACTGAGACTATGCTACACTGTACTCCGCCAATTTGCTTACTATGTCATGTACCACACGTCAAAGGGGCAACGGGTAAACTAATGCGAATCGCACTGCTGCTGTCCAAGCGCCGAGTGGCCCTTCATTGGGAGAGTAAGCTAGCTCCGAAACCCGATCATGGTTGAAAGACATGGTCTACTGCACGGAGATCCTAGCATTATATGCAGAAGAATTACCGGTAACGTCAAGACCCAGAGACATTTGGGAACCTCTGCGAAAATATCTAATAAGATTGACTGTTAATGATTCAGACACGGATTAATAATGTTATTAGACATGATACTGGATACCTGTCAACGCAACTGTACATACTGTTATGGCGGGGCGAGTGGACATTTCGATACTTGGTACACGGGCAATCGCAACGTTGTTTTATGGGCTGTTGCTATTATATTGTCATGCATGGCAAGGGAACTATGTATACTACTTGACATGCTAATAAACAGATGTTTACTAAGAAAAAAGAAAAAAAAAGTATTCAAAAATCAAAGCCATTTCATAACATGGTACTAAATGAAATTGTAGTAAATAAGGTGACAATGTGTCCCTGGAAGTATTCAAAGAAGTCTGTTCTATATGAATATTTCTACTGTAAGCAGATTGAATTGCCATGTATTTTCAAAAGTAGAGAGGAAAAAAAAAAAAACAATTTTTAGGAAGAGTTCCAAGTTTTGTTTTGTTTTGAAAATATGGAGGCCAAATTCATTGCTTCCCCGGTACACTGTGAGCCGAATCAAAGTCAGTGTATGGGTCTGGTGTAAACATGAAATCATCTATTCCTGTAGACAAAAGATCGTCTACCGATGTCGGTGACAGTTGGAACACCTCGTTTAGAAGGTTAACTGCACAGAGATGTGAAGCATCGCCTTCAGCATAGGATGCTGCAGCAATGTTCGCGTCCGTTGTTACTTGTGTGCCTGTTGATCCATCTCGTACCTCAGCAGCAGCAGGAAGCGTCTGTGAGATCTCAACGAATGCCGTCATCAGGATTGGTAGCCTCTGGGGACAACACAGAGCATGGGCCGTTATCGGGTCCAGCAGAGTATTGATATCCGTTGGCATGACTGATGGGAGTGTTATGAAAGATGTGTTTCCAGACTTGGTAGGGAACACAGTGTTTGCCTAGATACCCCTCACACACCAAAAGGGCCCTTGGTGTCATGCTTCATCATAGGGGTCTTCCCGCCCCGCTGCGGGACGGGGCGTGCTACGACCAGCGACTACGCGGGAGCACTGATATTTGTAGTGCTATGTGTGGTGTAGAGGTAGTGAGAGGAAGGGTCGAAGGTGAATGCGAGAAGTGAGTTTAAAAAGGACCTGGCCTCATGGACTTAAAGAATTTTAATAGGTCAAAGAGGCTGGTGCTATTAAAAAGGTGGTTCGGAGATGTCCTGCATATCAATAATTGTGTGATATATACAAATGTGAAAAAAGAAATGCACACATACTTTAAACCATTATTCACAGTGTTTTCGAATCCTAAATATAGAGAGTGTGTTTTCTGTTTTTTGTATGTGTGTCTTGTCTTTTGTCCCTTTTATCCTAGCAGGTCACGGCACTTGGTTTAAAATTACAAACTAAGGCTAAGGACACCACAGTCACATTTTAACGCTTTGTATTCACAGGCTAACCGTGTTTGCGCATTGGGAGGCGCACTTGTATAAATTAATTGTGCTCTCTCTTTTCCAGGCTTACATTTCAGAAATACTGAGTGGGCTCACATTTTACCATTATTTGATTAGGTACTGTATAGAGTGCATGATATTGTGCATTTCTTTTTTCACATTTGTATATATCACACAATTATTGATAGCAACATAGTGAGTATTGAAGGGATCATTTCTAGTCCTGATGAAGAAGCCTTGTTGCTTCGAAACATGTTGACACAACCAGGAGTATCCGCACATTACATGCAGGACATCTCCGAACCACCTTTTTAATAGCACCAGCCTCTTTGACCTTTTAAAATTCTTTAAGTCCATGAGGCCAGGTCCTTTTTAAACTCACTTCTCGCATTCACCTTCGACCCTTCCTCTCACTACTTCTACACCACACATAGCACTACAAATATCAGTGCTCCCGCGTAGTCGCTGGTCGTAGCACGCCCCGTCCCGCAGCGGGGCGGGAAGACCCCTATGATGAAGCATGACACCAAGGACCCTTTTGGTGTGTGAGGGGTATCTAAGCAAACACTGTGTGTTCCCTACCAAGTCTGGAAACACTTCTCTCTAAAACAACCTCTTTGAGGTGGATCCTTTTGTTTCATATGTTTATCTGAGGAGGACGTATCCACCTCTAGCACCCACGAGGTGCACCTCTTCACTCCCTATTCTTGTTTTTTGATGGGAGTGTTAGACAGATGTCTAGCATGCATTCTTCACCGCAAAGCAGGCAGCGTAGGACAGGTAAGATGCAATCTTGCCAGATTGGTCTAAATGACAGAAACCATGTTGTATTAAGTTCCCGTAGACGAGGTATGCCCAAAAGTTGCACTATGCGCTCACGGCACTTCCGTTCTAGGAGACCTTTCTCCAAATTGCTGGGAGTGACGCCGGTTGATAGGCTTGCCATAGCGTAGTAGTAGGAATAAAAACAGGATTCCTGCAACTAGTGCTAGAATTAATGGCACACCACCAAACACCGAATGTGTGAAGTTTGGAATGATTCCGAGGACTGCCTGAAAAGGTGTTAACAGTCCTGAACAGATGGTCTTAAATACATGTACAATCCCGCTCGTATCAGACATGTTTAAGATACGTCCCATCATTTCTACGAAATGTATAGGTCAGTTTGTACGAATTAGAGCCTGTATCTCAGCCGAAGTCCTTGCAATTTGTAGATCATAGATTTCTTTGGCCGAGGTCAAAGGCACGGTTTGTTGTAAAAGCATGGCTTTCATTCTGCTTAAAGTATCAAAACGTATAAAAGAAACATTCAATGAAGGCCATAGAGGCGACTCTCTGACTGTGTCTATTTGGGGAACAATACTTGCATACAACAAGTAACCCTGGAGCTAACCGTTACCAGATATGGGATTCCTGGCAACATGCCACAGCAACTCTGATCATTCAACATGAGGTAACTCCCGTTAGAAAGTTGGCCAAACGTTGGATTAATCACAGCAGCTGGTGTACCCTGCAGGTGGCAGGACAAGTTTGCCACAGAACCATTACAAGCCCCGTGTAAAGAAATGTCCTGACATATGAGAGATCCGCTCAGTGCATTTACAGTCTGTACCGCTTAGAAACACTTCACGATCCCCACTCCAACATCTGTATTCGTAAGGTAAATCCCAGGATGTCTTAATGTATTCTTTACCCAACCTTTCATATTTGCCTGCTTGCATTTGTTTGAGACAATACTGAAAATGAAAAGTAGTGACAGGCAGAGTTATTTTGCCATGGATAAGCCGTTCTGTAGCTGGTTTTTCTGCTACCGTAAATGGTAATTTTTCCAGTTTTTCAATGCTCAGCACTGTATACTTTGCTCCCCTTAGTGGCAGTTCAACCTGTTTATCCGTGAGATTGTATTCTGAAAACAGAGACGACGTGTTGATAAAACGCCAAGGCACATAGCCTGTACGCAAGGATTGCAGCGTCCAGCCTAATAACATAATAGAACGTAACTGAGATTGGCCTTGTTGTAACATGGCTAAATCTTGTTCCAGTATGCCAATAGCAGAGGATACAATGCTGTCCAGTGAATAAATTCTGGATGACAAAGTTGTTAACCCATTGTCGACCACAGTGAGAGATTTCTCTAAGTTAATACGATCAAGCTCACGTATTCTTTCTGCGGCCTCTGCCTGTGAAACCTTCCATATTTCATTATAAGCAGCATAAATGCCGGCATATATGAAACGTTTTTGACGCAGTTTTCTTGGTCCTAGCAAGAAATCCCTAAGGTCTGCGTCTTCTTTAAGTAAAGATAAGTGTTGTTTCACATCCTCAAGTGTAGATTTTTGTAACCAGTCGAGGCACAATTTTCCTACACTGTATGTTGTTACTACCCCCGGATGTTGTCGTTGAACATAACGTGGGTCTGGCCTATGGATAGTAAAGCCCTGTATTCTATTCAGGAATCTTTCTTGACAGATGTTTGTGTCTGTGGGCCAGAGCAACCATTTTTTCCAATCAGGATCTGATCTGTTTTGTAGTATTGTGTCTACTGTGACCGCTCCCTGTGTAGTGCTATTACTTGCAGGTGTTGGTACAGAAGGTGTGTTCATGTCTTTGATCTTGGCTAAACCAAGGCAAGACGTTTGTTGCACAGTGTCATTCAAAAACATTATTTGCTGTGGGATGATACAGTCTCTAAACAAAGATTCTATCCCCTGCACTTGCCAATCTTTAGAACCCCAGACAGATTTTGTGTCGATTGTGTCTTTCCAAAAGTCAAATCCTTGTCTAGACAGATTGGTAATAAAGGCTGCAGAATAAATCTGTTTTGTATTAGTTAACATAATTTTCTGTCCTGCTTTGTTTACATTCTTATAGTAAAATGTTTCTGGATCAGATGTATTGTACCCTGAAAAATATGGAAACTTATTTGCAAACGTTTTTGAACTACCCCTTGGTGGTGTAGGACAATGTTCCCATTGGTTAAACATAAACACATTTCTAGGTGTTGCAGATTTATGCAAGAAATGATTACCATAGTGGTTGTAACAATAAAGCTGTTCGTAGTCTGATGAACCCTCTAAGTATTCATTGTTAGAGAATGCCGCAGACCTTTCTAGATCAGACATCATGTAATTAACAGTCTCAAAGTCCCAATCATCAGAATAGGTACTGGAGGTAATAAAGTCACTTAATGAAATTTTAAATAAATGTGGAATCTTCAAAAGTTCCGTTGGGCCGAATATGTCGAAATCGGTTTTGTCCCAAACTATACCATCCTGTATAGGAACGGCTGTGATGTTCACTGCTGACAAATCTCTTGCTTCACGATGGGATGATTTGTGTGGTTTTAAAAGTAAGTTCACATCTTTACATTCAGTGTCCATACGAATGTATCTGCCATTTATAAGCACGCGAAGAGTCATTACTAAAGCTAGCCAAAGCAGAAAGAAAAATATTCCAGAAATAATCCATAGTTCAATCCATGGTGAAACCAGATAAGTCTCTTTCAGAAAATGAAAAGGGTCTTGTACTTGTTGTTTGAAAGTTTTTAGGGCTGGTGTCGTTTCAGGCTCACTTGGATCCTCAGAAAATGTATCAAAGTTAATGAAGTAGCCAGAAGCAGTTCGGTCAATTGTTGGAATTGCATCAGTATTCCTCGAAATCGCTGGAATCAGTTGATCACGTGTTACGTTGGTGTAGACAGGTGTATCTGGACGAACTGTTACTTGAGTTCAAGAGGGATGAGTTCCATAGCATTGTTGCTTAGTCCTTCATCTCTTACTGCTGAATTCTCGATGGTTATGAGTCTTTCAGTCTGAACCTCTTGGATAGTAGCGAGAGGAGTGCGCCTGCTACTAGGTCGGAGTACACGAGGCCTACTATTTAGTATTGGCCACATAGTGTGGTTTGATGGGGTCGATTGACACAAATCTTTTCTCCTTTTTTCCAGCAAGGGGCGGCAGAAGTACTGTTCTTGTTCCGTGGACGGCTGGGAAAGTTACTGGTTGTCTGTACGATGGTCCAAATTCCTTCTTGTCTGCAATCTTCTCTCTGACTAGATCCCCAACCTTTGGGATCCAGACAGGCCTTGCTGGGACTGCCAGTTTTCCCCCAGTGGTGGTTGGCTTCAGGAACACGTTGCTTTGTTTCGATCTTAGTTCATTTAGATCCTGTAAAACAGCCAAACGATCTTTGATATCAAAGGGTTTATTTTCCACCACTGTGCCTTTACATTCAAGATCAGGAACCCACATTCTTGTCCCAAATAGGACCTCATATGGAGTGACCCCCCACTAGAGAACTTTTTGGCAAATTATTTAATGAGCGTTGGACCCCATAAAGATGTTTGACTCACCCATCACCCGAACCTAATACTCTAGCTGTTATAGACTGCTTTATGTCCCAGTTTTTCCTTTCCACAACAGAATTTCCCTCAGGATGAAACGGAGAGGAGTACCGCAATGCTACGCCCAAACTGGCCATGGCTTCTTTGTAAGCCCGAGAGCTAAACGCAGGGCCCTGGTCAGAATGTAGTGTGCCAATTGCGTATGTGCCGATAAAGACTCGCAAATCTTTTATAACAGTTTGAGCGTCAGCCGAGCGCTGAGGCCACATCCATAGGAACCTTGACTTAGTGTTTGTGGGATTGCATTTGTCATAAAGGACGCCTGCGCGTAGATAGTCTAATGCTGTCTAACAATGGTGTCTGTACTGGGCAGGCTACTTCGTAGTCTGGAGTCTGATGGCGTTCTGCACTAGTCTGTCTATTGCAGTCTCTGCAGTCATTGATGAAGACGTGAATCTGTGTATTCATTCCAGGCCACCAGTACATCTCTTTTAATGTTAATATTGTTTTAGAGATCCCTTGATGTGACAGACCCTCCCCCAGATGTGCTTCATAAATCAAAGCTGCTCTATGTTCCATGTTTGGTATTACCCTATCCCCCACTCCAGGGATTCGAGCAAAAGGAACGTTGTTTGCATCAATTACATAAGAGTACTTGAGTGATCGCAGCTACGGAAGCCGTCTGAACAGCCCCCTTTGCGGCTTCATCAGCCAATGAATTCCCTGCAACGTGAACGCCATCACGTTGATAACTCAGCGTGTGTATCACGTGAGCTTTTGGTAGTTCGTTTCTCAACTGAACTACTTGTTCCCAAAGCGTTTTATGCTTTATTGTGCCACCTTTTGCATCTTTGAATCCGTTTTGAAGCCACTTCTGTATATATTCATTATATGACTGAACACAGTAAAAGGAATCGCACACTATAAGTGTGGGGAATTCGCGATCTGTATTTTCAAGTGCCAGTTTGAATGCTTGTAGTTCAGCTCGCTGAGCTGTACAATCTCCTAGAGATTGAGTTTTAGTGACCATTGGTCTGAAGTTACCATCGCGCATGCGACCTTTAACGATTGCGCACGCTGCACTGTAAGCTTGCTTACTCCCTGTAGCGGGTTGTGCTGATCCGTCAGTATAAATTATAAATTCGTACTGATGGAGAGGCAGAATTTCAGTGGGCAGAGGACATTCATGTTCATATTGCAGGAACGCTTGTGTTTTTAAATCTGGATCAAAAACATATTCAACATCTTTTGCTGCAAGAGAATTAACCCATTGTATCCATCTAGGATGTAAAGCTTTTGCATTTGGAATGCTCGCTTTTGTAACCGCCTCTAAGGCTGGTACTGGAGTTACGACAATAATGTGTTTCCTTGAGCTAGAGCTCTTTCTTTTGCTACAGCGGTTTGAACTGCTGTCAGTATTTTTTCTGTTGAAGTGAAGCGCATTTCTGCTTGTGTATACAAATGTGATTTGTATGCTATTGGTACTTTTTCACCCTCATTAAATGTTAAATAGGTGAATCCGCATTGACCCGAAATTATTCGGATCACTAAATTGCGTTTATTTACGCGTGTTTGTAAGTGATTTGTTGCTAACATGTTAGCTTGGAGTGAACGCAGGATTTCTGTGTGTTCCTGTGTCCAATGTTTTGTTGAAAAATCAGGTTTGATTAATTCGTAGAGAGGTTTAACCCTTTCTGCGTAATTTAGAATGTAAGTTCCTCCAAAATTTAGGAAACCCAAGATGGATTGCAAATTTTTCAGCGTTTTTGGAGGTTGGAGCAGCGCGCACTTTTCTAGAAAGTTAGCTGCCAGGCTCTTGCCTTCACTTGAAAGCTCATATCCTAGGAAAAGGACATTGAGATGGGCAATTCTGGATTTTTTAAAGTTGAATTTATAGCCTTCAGAGGCGAAGCCCAATATAAAATGGTACTCACCCTATTCAAGTGCCAATCTAGGTCATCGTCTGTCAGATAGATGTCATCGACATATGACAATGCCTCATTATCATAAATTTGTAGTAACTTTGTTACACTTGCTGAGAATAACCCCGGGCTGTTTTTGAACCCTTGTGGGAGTCGACAAAATTGACGCTGGGTCCCCATTATTGAGAAAGCTGTTAAGTACCTGCTTTCAGGTGCTATGTTTTGACAAAAGAAACCATTTGAAATGTCCAATGTGGTTTTATATTTTTTATGCACAATGTTATTCATTAATGCTGTACTATGTGTATTTTGCACTGCAAATGTTTTGGAACAAGTGTTCAAGTGTCTGTAATCCAAAACTAGACGATATGTATTGTCTGGTTTGGATACAGGAAACAAAGGATTGCTCATTGAGGAGGTGCATGTTTCAATCACCCCTTGGTATTCAAGTTGATCTAGGATCTCCCTGACCTGTTTTTTAGCTTCTTGCTTTATTGGGTACTGCCTTTGTGCAGTAGGTTGATTTTTTAGCTGTATTTTGTGGTGAGGTGAGTCCTCATCCCATCCTACATGATTTTTGTATAATGCTGGGGCCTGGGCAACTGCCCATTTCCTGGCATAAGTATATTTTAGGTGAATTGGAATATGGTTGGAGAAGGCTGGCATAATGATGTCCTCGCCATGTGGGCACTCCCTGACAAAGTTTGGTGGCCAGTCCTTTTCTGCTAGAAGTATATCATAACCCCTTGAAAGTTTCTCCCAAAAGAGTGCTTTCACTTTTCTTGGTATGTCTCCCTCCATTCGGAGTGTTATTTCATATAACTTTTGTGGAGTACTAACCCTGGTGTCTACAGTCTCTACTGTGATGTACTCATTCAAGTCCACTATCTCCAGAAGTTCCTTCAGGTTCTGGCGAGCTATTGTTACTTCTGCTGCACTGTCCAGCATTGTCTGAGCCCATTCTCCGTTCTTGAGCTGTGTTCTCAGTATTCTCGGCATGTCTGATCTTCAGACCTGCTACCTTCTTTTTGTGAATTGAGATTTTGATTTATTTTTCTGAACGTGTTTATTGTCTTTGGATTTCACGCGTTCTTCTTTGTGATCTGACCGTCCTCTTCTTTCTGATGTCTGTGACGATATCTGAAAGGTACGAGAGGAACGTGTATCAGTATCTTGATACCTGTCAGGTTTTCTTAAATTATCCCTATTCCTGAGGTTATACCTCCTTTCAGAGGACTCCTTTTGAGGAGACCTACCTCGGGATTGAGAACGTGTCTCGTTTGAATTTTGTTTATTAGTTTCCCACTTCTTTTTAGAAGATGTAGGATTTTGTTTAATAGAGTCCTTCTCAGGACTTTCAGATAGTTTTGGCTTCAAAGGTTTTCCACCCAAACTATCTCTGCCTAATTCTGCATAAGATTGTTCTATTATTCTGGGTAGTTCATGTTGATGTTCTGTTACATCAAATTCCCTTAAGCATTGGCGGATCGCCACTGATGCTGCCCCCCTTTAATATTAGATAATATTATTGTTGAGACCTGGTCGAAGTTTTTCAGTAATTTCATACCCAAATTCAGAGCAGGTTCTGCCCCGTATTAGTTTTGAATTTGTTTCAGGACATCTGGTATTACTGCAATTGACGGAACACCATGTGTTTTAGTATAGATGGCAGCAAAGACTGTGCCCCAAGTGGTGCAGTCTTCCAGTTGTGGTGTGATCCCCATTGGTAAACAGATTGTTAGGATTCTGTGTTTCTCATAAGGGCTAGTATTTGGAAATACTGCTTCGATTTGAGTAATTTGTTTGAGCTATCCAGAATGGAATTTGTTCACGTTTTGTGGGCATTTTACCCATGACTGCGTGTAAAGTCTGTGGAGTAATTTTTAGTATATTCCCCTGTTGAGGGGTCTGATTTGGAATTGTTATAGGTGGTTGGACTGTGAAAGTCCGCATGACATATTGGACTAATTGTCTGTAAATTTTTATTAACTCTTGTAGTTGAGTAAGTAATTCTTCGTCTGACATTTCTTCGATGTCAGGATGAGGTGTGTAGCCGGCTGGAATCGGCCATGTTGCTCCTGGTCTACCTAGTGGACCGAGCCTGGTAATGTTTTTGTGATGTTTTAGGGCGCCTTTAAACCAGAGATTATGCTCTTGGTATGCGAGTGGAATTTCAATATCCTCGAAAGGAATATATTCCTCTGGTGGTTCATCTTCTTTAAAGAAGTGAAATACTTTTGTTATTGGATTTGATTCTGGGAATACTATCCATGAATAGAATACCTCTGTCTGAAAGGATTCGTGTGCCTCTATCACGAAAACTGCTCTACCACCTCTTGGTGTTAGGCCGTGTTTTATAAGTTTTAGAGTGATGGTTCTCCTTAATTTTGGAGGGATGTTTATAACACCCTCATCGGTTTCATTTAAACCTGTAAAATTAAAAGCTGTTTCGACTGGGTCAGCCGCAGCTACACCGTTTTCGGTGTTAGTATCCCCGTTCAGGGACATTTTTTGAAAAAGGCAGAACAAGTTTCAAGGAAACAAAGATAAGGTGCACAATATTTTGGAACACTGTATCCTTCAACGTTGAACAAACCATACAGCTAATATATAGGATTTTTGTCCTATTCAGCTTTGGTGGATACCTAACCCTACCCACTCCAGACGTCTTATGGAGTATGTGAGTAGGGGTCTCTGAGAAAAGCACGACTGAGTTACTCAGTATCTAGCGTTAAATTAGTGCCTTACCAAACGTTGGGCGCCATGTAGTGTAGTTCCTATTTCCCTAATAGGCTCTGCGCATTGGAATAATATACCCTATAGGTTTGACATAGGACTGAGGTGAGTATGCCCCTATCGAGTATATTAAACTTAATTAACTTTGTACCAGCTAACTCAGAGGCCACTAGAAACTCCTTGTAAACAAGAAGGGAGTAGTTTCTGGCAACCGCATAAACATGACAACTTTGTTTCCCTTTAGAATCGGAACACTCTCAGAATCGTGGAAACAACAGATAAGTTTCACTCAGCTAATCGTGCATGCTTAGTTTCTTCAGAGTTACACAGAAAGAATAGACGGGCGTTTCAATAAAAGGATTTATTGAACAGTCTTGTTTCTTGTGTAAGAGATATGAGCTGTTACAATCATAAGACAGTATGCGAGATATATTATGTACAGCGTAAGCAGTAAAAGAAATAATACTGCGTTAGCATTATCTTTTAGCTATGACACATATATTCATATACATAAATAACATAAGCTAAACATGCGAGTACTCATAAGCTGCTTCTCTAACTAGTTCTATCCCAGTGTACCTAACCTAAGTGTAGTGCAAGGTAAGAAGTAGGTGATGTATTCTATAGTATGATATGCTATAGTATGCCAAGTCTGGTATGCCAAGAGTCCCTCTAGGTTCTAGTCAGCTCCATACCTTGAGAATGAGAGAGGGGGGAATCTCTTTCCGGGTCTCGAACTCTAACACCCCGCGAAGGGAGTCAGAACACTGGAAGCTGGATTCTCTGCGAGCAGGGATGACGGCGTCTCTTGTCAATGCGTCAGGCCGGGACACGTGCTCCTCTAAAGTCGAGGTCTCCTCCTACTTGCTTGGGAAAGGGAAGGTATATTTATACCCGGTAGGTGCCTTGGAATGTTAGCATTGACGTAAAGTCGGGCAGAGGAAGACGTCAGGAATGAACCCTTAAGGAATAGCGGTTCGTGCATAATAAATGAGTTCTTGGAGAAATCAATAATCCTGTGCTAGGGGAACTCCCAAGAGCTTAAGGGTCTGGTTTCTAAGAACTCGTTGTGACGTTAGGGTGGACGGATGTAGGTGACCATGCCTGTATTTGGATAGCATGGCTAATGCCTAAATAAGGACTGGGATCTTATGCCTATATAAGGGCAATGCGAATTGTGCCTATATGAGGACATGTATCAGGAAAACCTATATACGGACACCTAAAGCGGAATACAACACCCACTCCACTTTCGAATGAACGATAGTACTAAATGCTAAACATTAAATGCTAAACATTAAACTGAGTACCACATGTTGCTAAAAACATTTCTAAAAGCATATTTAAAAGAAGTTTTAAAAAAACTGTTGCTAAACATGTAATGCAATAGGTACTGTACATTTTAAAGCATTTTTTCATTCTAAGCATATATCGGAAATAAAATGCAACATGAATGAATAAAACAGAAATATATACATATGACGAAATGGTTGACAAGTATTCAAAAATCAAATCTCTTTTACACCTATTAATACACACACGGACAACGAAGGGCGTTGTGCCATGGTACATGGTAAGCTAGATAACTCCTTGGTCACTCTGATTAATGTATACGGGCCTATCACAGATGATCCGGAGACCATTACACGTATCTACACAGTTCTACGAGAGTGGCCCGAGGCATCTGTTCTTTGGGGAGGTGATTTTAATACTTATTTAGACCCACACCTCGATAAATCGAGTCCGCATGGCCTGTGCACACCTAGGATAGCCCAGAGTGTCAATGATGCAATGATTGAGTTTGGGCTACTTGATGTCTGGCGGATGCGTCATGGCTTAACCAGGGAAGGTACACACGCTACACCTACTTATGGCAGCTGGTCCAGACTGGACTATTGGCTACTAAATGGAGGAGCGAACGACTGGGTCAGGGACGTCACCATACTACCGCGCACACTGTCAGATCACAACCCGGTACAACTCGCACTTCAGGTCGAGGGAAACGTCCACCGCCCCTACACTTGGCGCTTCAGGGCCCAGCCTCTACTAGACCCCATTTACAACGACACTATCAGGCAAGCAATAGAACAATACTTTACCATTAACACGGGCACTGTGAAGAGTGCAGCTACATTATGGGAGGGCTTTAAAGTAACCATACGTGGGGTGTGCATTGGTACTACAGCTGGTATTTTATGGAACAAATCTATTTTATTAGAAATTTGCAACGCAACTCTTCATCGTACACAGCCTTCTGCCTACAACCACAGGGGCCGGCGGCTACAAATAATGCTGTCGGATGTACAAGGCCCATAGCCCGAGGGGAGGCCACCAGAAGAGTACAGGCTCGAGAGTTCAAACATCCAATGCCCTCGGGGGTCCCATTGGCACAAGCAGGATTTCTATGCAAGAAAAACAACAAGGAGAAACCCCCCTCCCTGTCCCTCCCACCCACCCGGTTCCCGTAATCAAGAAACAAACCAAAGGAAAAATGAAAGGGAACAGTAGGGGGAATTCCGTATCTAAGCATCAGGGTCTGTTAAGGGACTTTATGCCACATGCCCACCCGCGCCCGCCAGTCCTATCGGGGCTCAGCGCCACTCTCTGGGATGGGTATCAAATGAAGTACTTGCAGGAGTTTGGGGCAGGTGACCTCACGGAGGTCTTTCGATAGTAGCAAGATGAATGGTGCCCAGAGTTCAGCATACTTCTCTCCCTTCTGCGCTTGGATTAATGAGAGCCGTTCCATTGCCAGGGTCATCCAGAGCCTGAGAAGCCAGGCCGAGTGGTCTGGAACCGTGGCAGTACCCCAGTGGAGTAGGATCGCCTGACGCGCTGCAAGAAGAGCTAATGCTATCTGCCTACCGCGCATTGAGTGCAGAGGGAAGGTGAGAGGATTTGATAGACCCAGTAGGGTGTACGCTGGGAAACGGGGGATCTCAGTGTCGAAAGCCTCATCTATATCATTTAAAACCTGTTCCCAGAATCGCTCCAGTCTCGGGCAGTGCCATAATAGGTGCGCTAGGGAGCCTGACATTCTGCAGCCGCGCCAGCACTCTTCTGTGTGGTTTTTGTTCCACTGGTGTATCCTAGCCGGAGTGAGGTACCAGTAAGCCGCTACTTTAAATGCGGACTCAGTCCCTGCTGTATTATACGCGGTATGGTGCGCTCTATAATGGATGTTGTCCCACTCTTTGTCAGTAAGGGCCCTGCCTAGCTCTGCCTCCCATCTGAGTTGCCCCCGAGTACGAGTCCCTGTCTGGCGTGGTGTAAGGAGCGTATACAATTCCGTTATAAGGTGTTTGTCGTCTGTTTTCTTCACCACCCATTGTTCAAAAGGAGTCAAAGTGCGAGAGGCCTGCGTAAGGTAGTCCCGTGAGGTAGCCCAGTGCCGCAGCTGCAGATAATAATATTCATCGGAGCGGGGGAGATCAAGGTCCTGACTGATGCGGCTAAACGGAATGATGCCCTTAGGATCGAAAAGATGGCCTAATCGCTTGCATCCCGCCTCTCGCCATCTCTGTGCTACAGCGGACTTGGCGCCAGGAGGGAAGTCTGGATTGTCTACTAGGGGCGTCATCGGGGAGGGGAACGTTGTGAGGCCCTTCGCCCGTGCCACGGCATTCCAGACTTTCATAGTGGCTGCCGTCACCGGTGATGAATATAGGCCCCAGGCTCGAAGGCGGCGGGGAAGCCACAGTTCACGCCAGAGATTCGCGCCCGCTACCGCTTGGTCCATAAAGGTCCAATGCTTCTCCGATAGCGGGCGGTTCCACTCCAGCACGTATCGGAGATGTGCCGCCTGCAAGTACCTATGAATGAGAGGTAGTCTCACTCCTCCATCATCTTTGGAACGCGAGAGTTGCGCTATCGAGAGGCGCGCTTTCTTGTTCCCCCAGATAAAGTTATTCAGCGCTAGTTGCAGTGACCGCACAATACCGGGCTGCGGTGTTAGCGGAAGGGTTTGGAATAGATACAGAATGCGTGGTAAGACCATCATCTTGACTGCCGCAATGCGCCCGAACCACGATAATGTATATTTAGCCCATCCGTCTAAATTTCTGCGTGTTTGCGCCATCAGAGACGTATAGTTCACTTCCAGCGTGCGCGGCAGTGAAGGTGTCAGCTGAATGCCCAAGTAAGGAATGGGGTCATGGGACCAATGCAGAGGCAGAGACTGCTGAAGGGCCTCGGCCTGCGGTTGCGGTAGGGATAGATTGAGAACCTGGGATTTGGCAAGGTTTACTTTAAAGCCCGATATCCGACCAAAGGCCTCAAGTTCATTCACCAGGGCGGGGAGGGAGGTCATTGGCTGTGTCAAAGAGAGAATGATGTCGTCAGCATAGAGGCTTATTTTATGGCGGTCGCCCCCAAATTTAATGCCCTGAATGTCTGGATGATCCCGGATCTTCTGTGCAAGGGGTTCCATGTATAGGGCAAATAAAAGAGGCGAGAGCGGGCATCCCTGCCTAGTGCCCCGTGCAATCTGAAAAAGGGATGAGGAGACCCCATTAGCCCTTATAAATGCCCGCGGAGCGTGATAGATGCACCGTACCCAAGTGCGGAAACGAGGGCCAAATCCCATGCTTCGAAGGACGTCAAACAGGTATGGCCAGCACACTCTGTCAAACGACTTCTCCGCGTCAACCGAAAAAAGCAGTGCACCCACCCGAGAGCGGTGGACCCCATCTATGAGATGTAGAAGGCGTTTGGTGTTGTCGCTCCCCTGTCGGGAGGGGATGAATCCCGCCTGATCAGGGTCAATGAGACCCGCCATAAGAGGATTCAGCCGCGCCGCTAAAATGCCCGTGAACAGCTTTGCATCAATGTTAAGTAGGGAAATTGGGCGGTACGAGCCGCAGTTGCTTGGGTCTTTATTGGGCTTGAGGATGACCGAAATTGCTGCCTCCCCCATTGATTCTGTCATCCTTCCACTGTCCTGGAATGAGTTATATAGACGTGTGAGGAGAGGGGCCAATTCGTGGCAAAACGTTTTATAAAAAAGTGCTGGGTAGCCATCGGGCCCGGGCGATTTATCCAGCTTCAGTTTAGCGATGGCGGATATGACCTCTTCTACTCGAATAGGGCTTTCTAAAGGGTCCGCTTCTGCCCTCGGGAGACGGGTAAAACTGCTAGTGGCTAGATAGTCTTGGGTCTTGGTGGTGTCTTGGTGGTCGGCGCAATAAAGAGTGCAATAAAATGATCTAAATTCCTCAACGATTTGGGAATCCAGATGAAGTTCCTCCCCAGCAGAGTTCTTGAGAAAAGAGATGGACCCCGCTATAGCTCTGGCACGCAGCCTCTGAGCCAACAGTTTCCCGCATTTGTCGCCTCCCAAGTAGAACTTGTGTCGCAAGCGCACCAGCGCGTATTCGGCCCTATCTAGATCTAGGCGCTTGAGAAGTGTCCGTTTCGTTTCCATCGCGCGCCAAATCCGAGGGGCACCTGTGCGTTTGTGTATTGCCTCCAGTTCCGCCACCTCCTGTTCAAGAGATGAGCGGGCCTCTCTCCGTCTACGAGCTTCCGCCGAGGAAATCGCCATAATCTCCCCTCGCAAGACCGCTTTGAGCGCGTCCCACACCACAGCCAGGGAAGCTTCCCCATTATCATTGAGTTGAAGATAGGTCGTGATCTTGGCGCGCAATTCCTTCACAACGGCTGGGGAATGCAAAAGGCCTATGCGCATCCGCCATCTAGAAGGTGCATGTCCAAACCCATCAGAGCGCAAAGAGAGCGAGACATGTGCATGGTCCGACAGGGAGCGCACAGCTATGGAAGCGTCCGTCACTCTCGGGAGAAGCGCGCTCGAGACCAACAGCATATCTAGTCGCGCGTACGTTTTGTGTGCTGCCGAGTAATGTGAGTAGTCGCGCGAGTCCGCATGGCGGAGGCGCCAGATATCGTGTAGGCCGTTTTCTGCTAGCCAGCGCTTCCCGTCGGGCGAGATGGCTCCGACCTGTGTGTGGCGTTGCCCTGACCTGTCCAGCTCGTTGTCCATTACAAGGTTGAAATCCCCCCCGATTACTAGTGCTGGGTCGGGGAGGCCAACCCTTCTGTTAAATGCCTACGGAGGAAAGCCTCCTGCTGGGTATTGGGAGCGTACACGTTAAGGAGGGTGAAGACAGTGGGACCCCATTGAATTCTGAGAGCTAATGCCCTCCCCTTGGACTCATAAAAGGTAGAAAGGACCTTACCCTCAAATTTAGCCCCCAGCAGTATGGCTACCCCATTCTTTTTCGTCGTCCCCGAGGACCAAAATTGGCGTGGGAAGCGGCGGGAGCGCATGCGGGAGGTATCTTTGGCAAGGAGGTGGGTCTCCTGAAGCATGCAAATATCGCCCTCGGTCTGCTCAAGAAGGGAAAGAATCGCAGTGCGCTTAGTGGGGTGATTCAAGCCTCGTACATTGAGGCTGATGATTTTCAAGTCCCTAGGCATCAGTACTGGGGGAAAACACGCCTGCGGGTCGTCTGATGTGCCGGAAGCGGTGCGCGGGGGTTGGACTGGAGCATGTGTGGGCCCCTACAGGGGAGCAATGGACCCTATGTGTGACACTAAAGGACCCCAAAAGAAACAACAAAAATCCCAACCAGAACACAACACAAAAACCTGCCCAAACGAACATAGTCCCAAAGAAATCAGCATGCAGGAGTGGCCCATTATAGGACTACAGGTATTCCGGAGAAACTGGGGACAAGAAAGAGAAACAAGAGACAACAGTCTGTCTAGTGGAGGAGATCAGGGGGGGACAAGACTTCCTAGAACAGAGCACCAGGTGGCCCGCAGGCCACGAAGGAAGTCTAGGGAGCCGAGAGAGGTGAACCAGTTGTGGGCTCCTCCGGCCCCTTTGCAGAGTTGCCTTCCCCTTAAGATACGCTGTAAGACTTCACGGGGTGCTCGGGCGCTCCTGGGTCTGAGAGAGGGTTGAGAGCACGGCGTTTCGTTTCTTCGCCATTTCCTCTGGGCCTGGCTTTATGGGTGTCGTGGGTTTGCCAGCAGTCCGCCAGCGGGGGAGACGTTTCCCTTCGCGAAGGGAGGGACCGCCATCTGGCTGCAGAGTCTTATCTGCCACAAGTCCCAAAAGATCCATGGTGTCGGCCAGGGAGCGCATCTGCCTCAGCTTCCCCTGGTGTTGAAAGATGATGCGGAAGGGATGGCCCCATGAATACGATATTCCCTTATCTCGAAGATAGGACGTAACCTGTCGGAAGTCCCTGCGTTTGGCCAAAGTCGAAGCAGCCAGGTCCTGAAAAAGGGCCAGCGTGTGCCCCCGGAATTGTATCGGCTGGGCCCCCCTAGCCCTGCGCAGGATCTGCTCCTTAAGCTGGAAGTCATGTACGCAGACTAGTACATCAGGCGGGGGGGCCTTGCCACCTCTTGGGAGGCCCACTCGATGGACGCGGTCCATCTGGATTTCCTGTGTGTCATCGGCGCCCAGGATTTGCTGGAAGAGGGACAAGACGTAGCCGCGGAGATCATCACCTTCGGCTTTCGATGGTATCGCGCGAATGCGGATGTTGTTCCTCCGCGATCTATTTTCTAGATCCTCCGCATGGGCCTGGAAGTCCAGATTCTGATCTCGGAGGCGGAGGACCTCTTGCTGAAGTTGATGCAGGTCTTCTTCCCTCGCCAATTCGTGTTCTTCCAGTACAGCAACTCTCTCACCCACTTCATCGACGTCCCGGCGCACCTCCTTGAGATCCGACGCCAGCTGACTCTTCAGATCCATTATATCTTCCTTGATGGCAGAGAAGAGTTCCAGCATGAAGGCCTTCGTTGCTGGGCCGTCTGCTTCCGCCCCCAAGGCTGCGTGTTCCGAATGGGTGGAGGGGCCCTGGGATGCCTCCGTGTTCCCGGGCTGCTTAATCAGAAGCTCTTTGAGGGATTTTTCCCTCCGTGCGCGGGCTGATGTCATCTTCGTACCGCAGGCTGCAGTCAGAATCCGCGCGTCAAGCAATGCGGGGCCGAGTGCGTGAAGGGTCTGCAAGGTTTGCTGAAGAGCGATCGCGTTGTGACCACCAATGGGGCCCGCTCCAGGGCCACCTCCCTCGTAGTACCACGTAGACGGCCGAGTGTGGTGCAGCAGGGCGTTGTAAGCGCGCTATACCGCCGGGAGTGCCGGCCGTGGCGGG
Organism: Calotriton arnoldi; assembly: GCA_963921515.1. Classification (NCBI taxonomy): domain Eukaryota; kingdom Metazoa; phylum Chordata; class Amphibia; order Caudata; family Salamandridae; genus Calotriton; species Calotriton arnoldi. Next base: position 1,067,347 of record CAWUFW010006050.1, on the reverse strand, counting down.
GCGGGAAGAGAGCAAAGGCCCGCTCAGGCGCTGCGTGGCAGGGTTCTCCCACCTCAGGGATATTGGATCAGAGGCTACCTGGGCGCGCGAGGGTGACAGTTCCAACCCCGGGTGGTCAAGTAACTCACCAGGTGTCCACCCGACGCTGGGTGCAGGGCGTGCTGACTGCTGCGACCACACCGCCTGGGCTCACTGCATCCGGGGGCCCCGATCACCCGGGCCGCGCGGCGGGAGGCTCCGCTCGCGGGGCCGGAGCATCCGTCGTTCCTCTCAGGGGCAGCACGCCTCACAGGGCCGATCCTCAGCTCTGCGCACGGCACCGAAGGGCCTCCAGCCGCAGGCCCTGGGGTGGATCCTTGGTGTCCAAATGCAGGCAGGGCCTCCGCAAATCCCTCAGTTCCAGAGGGTGGAAGGAAGGCAGCAGCGCCGCGGATCGGCAAGGTCACGGCCCGCCGAGTATCTTGCTGGCAGCCCAGGGTCCACTTGCCCCGCCGGCCGGAGCACTGTATTGCTGTGTGCCTAGGCGAGGACGCCCCCGCCGTAGTCAAAGCCCCGGCACGGTCCCTGTTCAGCTCCCGGGCAGTTAGGAGGCGACCGCCATCTTAGCGCTGTGGTAGGCCGCGCTACCTCCGAGCCGGAGCGCAGGTTGTAGCAAGATGGCGGCCGCCCCACAGATGCGCTCCCGATGCAGCCCACCCGGCCAACAGCGGCAAATCCCGGCTCCCGGCACCTCCGGGCAGCGGTGCGGGCAGCCTCCCGCGTGGCGAGGGCGTCTCAGCGCCACTCCGGTCTGCGGCGCTATGCTGAGGGCGGGGGATCTGGAGACAGTGACCTCGCGGCGCCAGCCCCGGCCGCGGCCGCTTCGGCTCCTCTCACCGCAGGCTTTGTCAGGAGTACTCAGTTGCACCGGATTTCGCCTCGTCTGGGTGCCGGAGCAGGTAGGAGGCTGTGCGCTTACAAGTCCCGGTGTTTGCAATGCGGGGAAGGAGGTTATAACAAGGCAAATGGTGTGGCAGGGCCGGAGGAGCAGAGTTCCGCGTCCTACCGTGCCGCCATCTTGGCCACGCCCCCTCTACAGCTGGTATTTTAAAAGATATTCTGGGACAACTCGAACAGACCGAACACAAACTTGCAGAGCTAGAACGTCAATACACTTCCATGCCTGGCCCCGAAACACTCACTCGTATTCACGACCTACTCACTGAATACAACTCTCTGGCGGAATCGGAGATCCGATACAGAGGTCGTAGACACACAGCGCGAGCATATGGCGAAGGTGGTCGTCCAGGCCGCACCCTAGCCTTTAAAATCAAAACTCAGGAAGACCATCATCATATCACCAAGATCACGGATTCCCAGGGAATGGACCATTACACCCCTATAGCTATCCTAGATCAGTTCCGCAGTTTCTACTCGGAATTATACGCCTCACGGGGACACACATCTGATCACGATCTAGCAGAGTACCTATCAGACATAGCATGTGCTTGGTTGTCGGATAACCACCGGGAATACCTAGACCAACCAATAGACGAAACGGATATCAAGGCTGCGATTCGTACACTGCCCAACCAAAAAGCTCCAGGGCCAGATGGGCTCACAGCTGAGTTTTATAAGGAATATGTCGATCTGGTTACACCCCCCCTACTGGAAATATACGCAGAGGCGCACGAGACCGGGATACTGCCACCATCCCTTCGCGAAGCGCTAATTATCACTCTGTTAAAAAAAGACAAGGCCCCAGACGACTGCGAATCTTATCGCCCACTAAACCTAGATGCAAAAATCTTAGCAAAAATATTAGCTACACGGCTACAGCCCCTCATGCCCCACCTGGTCCTCCCGGATCAATCGGGCTTCATACCGGAACGTTCTACCTCACACAATTTGAGGACTATCTTCGCCATGTTACATGTTTTGGATCCTGCTCTGCCTGCTGCTGCGGTGATGCCAGGCGCAGCAAAGGCGTATGACTCCATAGAATGGGATTAGATGTTTCACATACTTAGACGCATGGGGTTTCCGCCGCTATTTTTGGGCTGGGTTCGGCTATTATACACAGACACGTTCGCACTGGTACGCGTCGGGGGCCTAACGTCTAATCCATTTAGAATACATAGAGGCACGCGACAAGGGTGCCCACTGTCACCCTTGCTGTTTGCATTAGCACTGGAGCCGTTAGCATGTATAATCCGACAGCGTCATAGAGAAACGGCACTTAACTTCCTACATAGACTGGTAGGCATATCACTCTACGCCGATGATATGGTCCTATTCATAAGAGATCCAGCACAACATATAGCGAGAGTGTTGAGGGAATATATTCGATTTGGGCTTTTTTCCGGCTTGCAAATCAATTGGAATAAATCGATAATGATACCCCTTACAACTAATACACCACCACCGAGCATGGAATACCCTCTAGTGTGGACCACGGACCCAGTGAAATACTTGGGCATCTGGGTGCACCGAGACCCAGAGGTAGTAATCAGAGAAAACTATGGCAGAGCATGTGTCACCCTAGACCAACACATAGACAGATGGAATCGTCTGCCACTCTCTTTGGCTGACCGCATAGCTGTTATTAAAATGGTTATCCTACCGCGTTTTTTATATTTATTTAGTAATATTCCGATTAAGCTGACGCAACACTTTTTCAAGGGGATACGATCCTCACTACTCCGATTGATGTGGGGGGGTAAACAGGCCAGGGTGAGCTGGAAAACGCTGACACTAGACTATGCCCAGGGAGGTTTCAACGCTCCAGATATTTTCATATATTATTTATGTGCACAAGCACAATATGCCTACTATTGGTTCCGACCGCATGCGTACACCCCACATGTTGCAGTGGAGGATGGCGATGCCCACCCTGTTCCACTATCGGGTGTGCTCACGCACACACGCAGAGGCACGCCGAAAACGGAAATAAACTCCATAGACACGACTATTGCTGCATGGCGGGCTATAGGCAACATTACTGAAAAACTCCCACTATATGCACCAGCCATGCCTATTGCACATCATGCGGCACTCTCAGTAACACAGGAGGAGGGCTCACTCAGGGCGCTGAGGGAAGTGGGCATGGTAACTATGCAAGATATATTCCCAGACGGACACTTTCTCACGAACGATGACTTGGCCCACATTTCCAACCCTTCTCTATTGTTCAACTTTACTGTCCACAGACTGAGACAAGCGGTTAAGGCCCACTATGTCACATATCCGGCTGAACCGCCCACGTCACGGGCCCTACAGATGATATTGGTTGCGCCCTCACGGCGTAAACTAGTCACAAAACTGTATAAAGAAATTCGGAATAACAAGACCCTCGACTCGAGCAGAAGCTTGGCTCGTTGGAATAGTGACCTAGACACACCACTATCGGAATTAGATTGGGAACACATTTGCAAACTGACTGGAGCCCTTACACCTAATGGAAACCTGCGCATTATTCATTTTAAATTCATTCATCAGACTTATCGCACCCCCGTTGGATTACATAGGTGTGGCCTAAGGGAGACCAGCGTTGTAAACGGTGCGGTCGCCTCGATGCCGACTTTCTGCATCTTGCGTGGGGCTGTGATAGAGTTTGATTATTCTGGGAAGATGTATTGAAACACATTCATGAGATGACTGAGACTATGCTACACTGTACTCCGCCAATTTGCTTACGATGTCATGTACCACACGTCAAAGGGGCAACGGGTAAACTAATGCGAATCGCACTGCTGCTGTCCAAGCGCCGAGTGGCCCTTCATTGGGAGAGTAAGCTAGCTCCGAAACCCGATCATGGTTGAAAGACATGGTCTACTGCACGGAGATCCTAGCATTATATGCGGAAGAATTACCGGTAACGTCAAGACCCAGAGACATTTGGGAACCTCTGCGAAAATATCTAATAAGATTGACTGTTAATGATTCAGACACGGATTAATAATGTTATTAGACATGATACTGGATACCTGTCAACGCAACTGTACATACTGTTATGGCGGGGCGAGTGGACATTTCGATACTTGGTACACGGGCAATTGCAACGTTGTTTTATGGGCTGTTGCTATTATATTGTCATGCATGGCAAGGGAACTATGTATACTACTTGACATGCTAATAAACAGATGTTTACTAAGAAAAAAGAAAAAAAAAGTATTCAAAAATCAAAGCCATTTCATAACATGGTACTAAATGAAATTGTAGTAAATAAGGTGACAATGTGTCCCTGGAAGTATTCAAAGAAGTCTGTTCTATATGAATAGTTCTACTGTAAGCAGATTGAATTGCCATGTATTTTCAAAAGAAGAGAGAAAAAAAATATATATTTTTTAGGAAGAGTTCTAAGTTTTGTTTTGTTTTGAAAATATGGAGGCCAAATTCATTGCTTCCCCGGTACACTGTGAGCCGAATCAAAGTCAGTGTATGGGTCTGGTGTAAACATGAAATCATCTATTCCTGTAGACAAAAGATCGTCTACCGATGTCGGTGACAGTTGGAACACCTCGTTTAGAAGGTTAACTGCACAGAGATGTGAAGCATCGCCTTCAGCATAGGATGCTGCAGCAATGTTCACTTCCGTTGTTACTTGTGTGCCTGTTGATCCATCTCGTACCTCAGCAGCAGCAGGAAGCGTCTGTGAGATCTCAACGAATGCCGTCATCAGGATTGGTAGCCTCTGGGGACAACACAGAGCATGGGCCGTTATCGGGTCCAGCAGAGTATCGATATCCGTTGGCATGACTGATGGGAGTGTTAGACAGATGTCTAGTATGCATTCTTCACCGCATAGCAGGCATTGTAGAACAGGTAAGATGCAATCTTGCCAGATTGGTCTAAATGACAGAAACCATGTTGTATTAAGTTCCCGTAGACGAGGTATGCCCAAAAGTTGCACTATGCGCTCACGGCACTTTCGTTCTAGGAGAGCTTTCTCCAAATTGCTGGGAGTGACGCCGGTTGATAGGCTTGCCATAGCGTAGTAGTAGGAATAAAAACAGGATTCCTGCAACTAGTGCTAGAATTAATGGCACACCACCAAACACCGAATGTGTGAAGTTTGGAATGATTCCGAGGACTGCCTGAAAAGGTGTTAACAGTCCTGAACAGATGGTCTTAAATACATGTACAATCCCGCTCGTATCAGACATGTTTAAGATACGTCCCATCATTTCTACGAAATGTATAGGTCAGTTTGTACGAATTAGAGCCTGAATCTCAGCCGAAGTCCTTGCAATTTGTAGATCATAGATTTCTTTGGCCGAGGTCAAAGGCACGGTTTGTTGTAAAAGCATGGCTTTCATTCTGCTTAAAGTATCAAACGTATAAAAGAAACATTCAATGAAGGCCATAGAGGCGACTCTCTGACTGTGTCTATTTGGGGGAACAATACTTGCATACAACAAGTAACCCTGGAGCTAACCGTTACCAGATATGGGATTCCTGGCAACATGCCACAGCAACTCTGATCATTCAACATGAGGTAACTCCCGTTAGAAAGATGGCCAAACGTTGGATTAATCACAGCTGCTGGTGTACCCTGCAGGTGGCAGGACAAGTTTGCCACAGAACCATTACAAGCCCCGTGTAAAGAAATGTCCTGACATATGAGAGATCCGCTCAGTGCATTTACACAGTCTGTACCGCTTAGAAACACTTCACGATCCCGACTCCACCATGTGTATTCGTAAGGTAAATCCCAGGATGTCTTAATGTATTCTTTACCCAACCTTTCATATTTGCCTGCTTGCATTTGTTTGAGACAATACTGAAAATGAAAAGTAGTGACAGGCAGAGTTATTTTGCCATGGATAAGCCGTTCTGTAGCTGGTTTTTCTGCTACCGTAAATGGTAATTTTTCCAGTTTTTCAATGCTCAGCAATGTATACTTTGCTCCCCTTAGTGCCAGTTCGACCTGTTTATCCGTGAGATTGTATTCTGAAAACAGAGACGACGTGTTGATAAAACGCCAAGGCACATAGCCTGCACGCAAGGATTGCAGCGTCCAGCCTAATAACATAATAGAACGTAACTGAGATTGGCCTTGTTGTAACATGGCTAAATCTTGTTCCAGTATGCCAATAGCAGAGGATACAATGTTGTCCAGTGAATAAATTCTGGATGACAAAGTTGTTAACCCATTGTCGACCACAGTGAGATTTCTCTAAGTTAATACGATCAAGCTCACGTATTCTTTCTGCGGCCTCTGCCTGTGAAACCTTCCATATTTCATTATAAGCAGCATAAATGCCGGCATATATGAAACGTTTTTGACGCAGTTTTCTTGGTCCTAGCAAGAAATCCCTATGGTCTGCGTCTTCTTTAAGTAAAGATAAGTGTTGTTTCACATCCTCGAGTGTAGATTTTTGTAACCAGTCGAGGCACAATTTTCCTACACTGTATGTTGTTACTACCCCCGGATGTTGTCGTTGAACATAACGTGGGTCTGGCCTATGGATAGTAAAGCCCTGTATTCTATTCAGGAATCTTTCTTGACAGATGTTTGTGTCTGTGGGCCAGAGCAACCATTTTTTCCAATCAGGATCTGATCTGTTGTTTGTAGTATTGTAAAAACAACAGTTGATGGACAGAATGCAGAACAATGTCATACATTCACCCCAGTACAGAGATCTGGGCCTAAATCCATCATTTTTTTGCTCACCATGCCATTCCAGTTTGAACCCAGCCATATGCAAATCAGTCTTGACCCTGTGCCTTGTAGTATTGTGTCTACTGTGACCGCTCCCTGTGTAGTGCTATTACTTGCAGGTGTTGGTACAGAAGGTGTGTTCATGTCTTTGATCTTGGCTAAACCAAGGCAAGACGTTTGTTGCACAGTGTCATTCAAAAACATTATTTGCTATGGGATGATACAGGCTCTAAACAAAGCTTCTATCCCCTGCACTTGCCAATCTTTAGAACCCCAGACAGATTTTGTGTCGATTGTGTCTTTCCAAAAGTCAAATCCTTGCCTAGACAGTTTGGTAATAAAGGCTGCAGAATAAATCTGTTTTGTATTAGTTAACATAATTTTCTGTCCTGTTTTGTTTACATTCTTATAGTAAAATGTTTCTAGATCAGATGTATTGTACCCTGAAAAATATGGAAACTTATTTGCAAACGTTTTTGAACTACCCCTTGGTGGTGTAGGACAATGTTCCCATTGGTTAAACAAACACATTTCTAGGTGTTGCAGATTTATGCAAGAAATGATGACCATATTGGTTGTAACAATAAAGCTGTTCGTAGTCTGATGAACCCTCTAAGTATTCATTGTTAGAGAATGCCGCAGACCTTTCTAGATCAGACATCATGTAATTAACAGTCTCAAAGTCCCAATCATCAGAATAGGTACTGGAGGTAATAAAGTCACTTAATGAAATTTTAAATAAATGTGGAATCTTCAAAAGTTCCGTTGGGCCGAATAAGTCGAAATCGGTTTTGTCCCAAACTATACCATCCTGTATAGGAACGGCTGTGATGTTCACTGCTGACAAATCTCTTGCTTCACGATGGGATGATTTGTGTGGTTTTAAAAGTAAGTTCACATCTTTACATTCAGTGTCCATACGAATGTATCTGCCATTTATAAGCACGCTAAGAGTCATTACTAAAGCTAGCCAAAGCAGAAAGAAAAATAATCCATAGTTCAATCCATGGTGAAACCAGATAAGTCTCTTTCAGAAAATGAAAAAGGTCTTGTACTTGTTGTTTGAAAGTTTTTAGGGCTGGCGTCGTTTCAGGCTCACTTGGATCCTCAGAAAACGTATCAAAGTTAATGAAGTAGCCAGAAGCAGTTCGGTCAATTGTTGGAATTGCATCAGGATTCCTCGAAATCGCTGGAACCAGTTGATCACGTGTTACGTTGGTGTAGACAGGTGTATCTGGACGAACTGTTACTTGAGTTCAAGAGGGATGAGTTCCATAGCATTGTTGCTTAGTCCTTCATCTCTTACTGCTGAATTCTCGATGGTTATGAGTCTTTCAGTCTGAACCTCTTGGATAGTAGCGAGAGGAGTGCGTCTGCTACTAGGTCGGAGTCCACGAGGCCTACTATTTAGTATTGGCCACATAGTGTGGTTTGATGAGGTCGATTGACACAAATCTTTTCTCCTTTTTTCCAGCAAGGGGCGGCAGAAGTACTGTTCTTGTTCCGTGGACGGCTAGGACAGTTACTGGTTGTCTGTATGAAGGTCCAAATTCCTTCTTGTCCGCAATCTTCTCTCTGACTAGATCCCCAACCTTTGGGATCCAGACAGGCCTTGCTGGGACTGCCATTTTTCCCCCAGTGGTGGTTGGCTTCAGGAACACGTTGCTTTGTTTCGATCTTAGTTCATTTAGATCCTGTAAAACAGCCAAACGATCTTTGATATCAAAGGGTTTATTTTCCATCACTGTGCCTTTTCATTCGAGATCAGGAACCCACATTCTTGTCCCAAATAGGACCTCATATGGAGTGACCCCCCCTAGAGAACTTTTTGGCAAATTATTTAATGAGCGTTGGACCCCATAAAGATGTTTGACCCACCCATCACCCGAACCTAATACTCTAGCTGTTATTGACTGCTTTATGTCCCGGTTTTTCCTTTCCACAACAGAATTTCCCTCAGGATGAAACAGAGAGGAGTACCGCAATGCTACGCCCAAACTGGCCATGGCTTCTTTGTAAGCCCGAGAGCTAAACGCAGGGCCCTGGTCAGAATGTAGTGTGCCAATTGCGTATGTGCCGATAAAGACTCGCAAATCTTTTATAACAGTTTGAGCGTCAGCCGAGCGCTGAGGCCACATCCATAGGAACCTTGACTTAGTGTTTGTGGGATTGCATTTGTCATAAAGGACGCCTGCGCGTAGATAGTCTAATGCTGTCTAACAATGGTGTCTGTACTGGGCAGGCTACTTCGTAGTCTGGAGTCTGATGGCGTTCTGCACTAGTCTGTCTATTGCAGTCTCTGCAGTCATTGATGAAGACGTGAATCTGTGTATTCATTCCAGGCCACCAGTACATCTCTTTTAATGTTAATATTGTTTTAGAGATCCCTTGATGTGACAGACCCTCCCCCAGATGTGCTTCATAAATCAAAGCTGCTCTATGTTCCATGTTTGGTATTACCCTATCCCCCACTCCAGGGATTCGAGCAAAAGGAACGTTGTTTGCATCAATTACATAAGAGTACTTGAGTGGAAATTTCTTTGGTAACGCTGCACCACTGCCTTTGCTTGAAGCATTGACAGCCAACAATATCTCACTGTCTATTCTCGTTTTTGAACGAGTGATCGCAGCTACGGAAGCCGTCTGAACAGCCCCCTTTGCGGCTTCATCAGCCAATGAATTCCCTGCAACGTGAACGCCATCACGTTGATAACTCAGCGTGTGTATCACGTGAGCTTTTGGTAGTTCGTTTCTCAACTGAATTACTTGTTCCCAAAGCGTTTTATGCTTTATTGTGCCACCTTTTGCATCTTTGAATCCGTTTTGAAGCCACTTCTGTATATATTCATTATATGACTGAACACAGTAAAGGAATCGCACACTATAAGTGTGGGGAATTCGCGATCTGTATTTTCAAGTGCCAGTTTGAATGCTTGTAGTTCAGCTCGCTGAGCTGTACAATCTCCTAGAGATTGAGTTTTAGTGACCATTGGTCTGAAGTTACCATTGCGCATGCGACCTTTAACGATTGCGCAAGCTGCACTGTAAGCTTGCTTACTCCTTGTAGCGGGTTGTGCTGATCCGTCAGTATAAATTATAAATTCGTACTGATGGAGAGGCAGAATTTCAGTGGGCAGAGGACATTCAAGTTCATATTGCAGGAACGCTTGTGTTTTTAAATCAGGATCAAAAACATATTCAACATCTTTTGCTGCAAGAGAATTAACCCATTGTATCCATCTAGGATGTAAAGCTTTTGCATTTGGAATGCTCGCTTTTGTAACCGCCTCTAAGGCTGGTACTGGAGTTACGACAATAATGCGTTTCCCTTGAGCTAGAGCTCTTTCTTTTGCTACAGCGGTTTGAACTGTTGTCAGTATTTTTTCTGTTGAAGTGAAGCGCATTTCTGCTTGTGTATACAAATGTGATTTGTATGCTATTGGTACTTTTTCACCCTCATTAAATGTTAAATAGGTGAATCCGCATTGACCCGAAATTATTCGGATCACTAAATTGCGTTTATTTACGCGTGTTTGTAAGTGATTTGTTGCTAACATGTTAGCTTGGAGTGAACGCAGGATTTCTGTGTGTTCCTGTGTCCAATGTTTTGTTGAAAAATCAGGTTTGATTAATTCGTAGAGAGGTTTAACCCTTTCTGCGTAATTTAGAATGTAAGTTCTTCCAAAATGTAGGAAACCCAAGATGGATTGCAAATTTTTCAGCGTTTTTGGAGGTTGGAACAGCGCGCACTTTTCTAGAAATTAGCTGCCAGGCTCTTGCCTTCACTTGAAAGCTCATATCCTAGGAAAAGGACATTGAGATGGGCAATTCTGGATTTTTTAAAGTTGAATTTATAGCCTTCAGAGGCGAAGCCCAATATAATGGTACTCACCCTATTCAAGTGCCAATCTAGGTCATCGTCTGTCAGTAGATGTCATCGACATATGACAATGCCTCATTATCATAAATTTGTAGTAACTCTGTAACTCTTGCTGAGAATAACCCCGGGCTGTTTTTGAACCCTTGTGGGAGTCGACAAAATTGACGCTGGGTCCCCATTATTGAGAAAGCTGTTAAATACCTGCTTTCAGGTGCTATGTTTTGACAAAAAAAAACATTTGAAATGTCCATTGTGGTTTTATATTTTTTATGCACAAGGTTATTCATTAATGCTGTACTATGTGTATTTTGCACTGCAAATGTTTTGGAACAAGTGTTCAAGTGTCTGTAATCCAAAACTAGACGATATGTATTGTCTGGTTTGGATACAGGAAACAAAGGATTGCTCATTGAGGAGGTGCATGTTTCAATCACCCCTTGGTATTCAAGTTGATCTAGGATCTCCCTGACCTGTTTTTTAGCTTCTTGCTTTATTGGGTACTGCCTTTGTGCAGTAGGTTGATTTTTTAGCTGTATTTTGTGGTGAGGTGAGTCCTCATTCCATCCTACATTATTTTTGTATAATGCTGGGGCCTGGGCAACTGCCCATTTCCTGGCATAAGTATTTTTTAGGTGAATTGGAATATGGTTGGAGAAGGCTGGCATAATGATGTCCTCACCATGTGGGCACTCCCTGACAAAGTTTGGTGGCCAGTCCTTTTCTGCTAGAAGTATATCATAACCCCTTGAAAGTTTCTCCCAAAGGAGTGCTTTCACTTTTCTTGGTATGTCTCCCTCCATTCGGAGTGTTATTTCATATAACTTTTGTGGCGTACTAACCCTGGTGTCTACAGTCTCTACTGTGATGTACTCATTCAAGTCCACTATCTCCAGAAGTTCCTTCAGGTTCTGGCGAGCTATTGTTACTTCTGCTGCACTGTCCAGCATTGTCTGAGCCCATTCTCCGTTCTTGAGCTGTGTTCTCAGTATTCTCGGCATGTCTGATCTTCAGACCTGCTACCTTCTTTTTGTGAATTGAGGTTTTGATTTATTTTTCTGAACGTGTTTATCGTCTTTGGATTTCACGCGTTCTTCTTTGTGATCTGACCGTCCTCTTCTTTCTGATGTCTGTGACGATATCTGAAAGGTACGAGAGGAACGTGTATCAGTATCTTGATACCTGTCAGGTTTTCTTAAATTATCCCTATTCCTGAGGTTATACCTCCTTTCAGAGGACTCCTTTTGAGGAGACCTACCTCGGGATTGAGAACGTGTCTCGTTTGAATTTTGTTTATTAGTTTCCCACTTCTTTTTAGAAGATGTAGGATTTTGTTTAATAGAGTCCTTTTCAGGACTTTCAGATAGTTTTGGCTTCAAAGGTTTTCCACCCAAACTATCTCTGCCTAATTCTGCATAAGATTGTTCTATTATTCTGGGTAGTTCATGTTGATGTTCTGTTACATCAAATTCCCTTAAGCATTGGCGGATCGCCACTGATGCTGCCCCCTTTAATATTAGATAATATTATTGTTGAGACCTGGTCGAAGTTTTTCAGTAATTTCATACCTAAATTCAGAGCAGGTTCTGCCCCGTATTCGTTTTGAATTTGTTTCAGGACATCTGGTATTACTGCAATTGACGGAACACCATGTGTTTTAGTATAGATGGCAGCAAAGACTGTGCCCCAAGTGGTGCAGTCTTCCAGTTGTGGTGTGATCCCCATTGGTAAACAGATTGTTAGGATTCTGTGTTTCTCATAAGGGCTAGTATTTGGAAATACTGCTTCGATTTGAGTAATTTGTTTGAGCTATCCAGAATGGAATTTGTTCACGTTTTGTGGGCCTTTTACCCATGACTGCGTGTAAAGTCTGTGGAGTAATTTTTAGTATATTCCCCTGTTGAGGGGTCTGATTTGGAATTGTTATAGGTGGTTGGACTGTGAAAGTCCGCATGACATATTGGGCTAATTGTCTGTAAATTTTTATTAACTCTTGTAGTTGACTAAGTAATTCTTCGTCTGACATTTCTTCGATGTCAGGATGAGGTGTGTAGCCGGCTAGAATCGGCCATGTTGCTCCTGGTCTACCTAGTGGACCGAGCATGGTAATGTTTTTGTGATGTTTTAGGGCGCCTTTAAACCAGAGATTATGCTCCTGGTATGCGAGTGGAATTTCAATATCCTCGAAAGGAATATATTCCTCTGGTGGTTCATCTTCTTTAAAGAAGTGAAATACTTTTGTTATTGGATTTGATTCTGGGAATACTATCCATGAATAGAATACCTCTGTCTGAAAGGATTCGTGTGCCTCTATCACGAAAACTGCTCTACCACCTCTTGGTGTTAGGCCGTGTTTTATAAGTTTTAGAGTGATGGTTCTCCTTAAGTTTGGAGGGATGTTTATAACACCCTCATCGGTTTCATTTAAACCTGTAAAATTAAAAGCTGTTACGACTTGGTCAGCCGCAGCTACACCGTTCTCGGTGTTCGTATCCCCGTTCAGGGAGATTTTTTGAAAAAATGCAGAACAAGTTTCAAGGAAACAAAGATAAGGTGCACAATATTTTGGAACACTGTATTCTTCAACGTTGAACAAACCATACAGCTAATATATAGGATTTTTGTCCTATTCAGCTTTGGCGGATACTTAACCCTGCCCACTCCAGACGTCTTATGGAGTATGTGAGTAGGGGTCTCTGAGAAAAGCACGACTGAGTTACTCAATATCTAGCATTAAATTAGTGCCTTACCAAACGTTGGGCGCCATGTAGTGTAGTTCCTATTTCCCTAATAGGCTCTGCGCATTGGAATAATATACCCTATAGGTTTGACATAGGACTGAGGTGAGTATGCCCCTATCGAGTATATTAAACTTAATTTACTTTGTACCAGCTAACTCAGAGGCCACTAGAAACTTCTTGTAAACAAGAAGGGAGTAGTTTCTGGCAACCGCATAAACATGACAACTTTGTTTCCCTTTAGAATCGGAACACTCTCAGAATCGTGGAAACAATAGATAACAGTTTCACTCAGCTAATCGTGCATGCTTAGTTTCTTCAGAGTTACACAGAAAGAATAGACGGGCGTTTCAATAAAAGGATTTATTGAACAGTCTTGTTTCTTGTGTAAGAGATATGAGCTGTTACAATCATAAGACAGTATGCGAGATATATTATGTACAGCGTAAGCAGTAGAAAGAAATAATACTGCGTTAGCATTATCTTTTAGCTATGACACATATATTCATATACATAAATAACATAAGCTAAAAATGCGAGTACTCATAAGATGCTTCTCTAACTAGTTCTATCCCAGTGTACCTAACCTAAGTGTAGTGCAAGGTAAGAAGTAGGTGATGTATTCTATAGTATGGTATGCTATAGTATGCCAAGTCTGGTATGCCAAGAGTCCCTCTAGGTTCTAGTCAGCTCCATACCTTGAGAATGAGAGAGGTGGGAATCTCTTTCCGGGTCTCGAACTCTAACACCCCGCGAAGGGAGTCAGAACACTGGAAGCTGGATTCTCTGCGAGCAGGGATGACAGCGTCTCTTGTCAGTGCGTCAGGCCGGGACACGGGCTCCTCTAAAGTCGAGGTCTCCTCCTACTTGCTTGGGCAAGGGAAGGTATATTTATACCCGGTAGGTGCCTTGGAATGTTAGCACTGACGTAAAGTCGGGCAGAGGAAGACGTCAGGAATGAACCCTTAAGGAATAGCGGTTCGTGCATAATAAATGAGTTCTTGGAGAAATCAATAATCCTGTGCTAGGGGAACTCCCAAGAGCTTAAGGGTCTGGTTTCTAAGAACTTGTTGTGACGTTAGGGTGGACGGATGTAGGTGACCATGCCTGTATTTGGATAGCATGGCTAATGCCTAAATAAGGACTGGGATCTTATGCCTATATAAGGGCAATGCGAATTGTGCCTATATAAGGACATGTATCAGGAAAACCTATATACGGACACCTAAAGCGGAATACAACACCTGGATGGGACGAAAAGCACCTGTCTTTGACTGCTGGCATAGTGATATACAGGAATGAGCATTAGCTGAGGAATCTCATATAAATCAAAGTAGGCGAGACAACAAGGTGGTTGAGGAGGACCTCGAAGTATGGAGGGACCTCTGCGACACACTCCTAGATCCCGAGGCCGCAGCAGCCTCCTCAGATAGCGGTAGCATAGCTGACGATGGGGGTGTCAGCTCGCAAGGGGAAGGTGAAGTGGACTCCACTTAGAGGTTTGGAACATCTTGGTGTGCCTATGTGTGAAGAGGTACTATTTCCTAATGGACTCTCAGAAATCATGTATGGGATGCTTGGTTATCGATGCATCTTCCCGTAATATGCCCGCTATGCTGTCTTTTACTTCAACTACTGCTGTTTGTTTAATACAAAACTGAAAAATGAAGTTTTTTTTTAATTGACACACAAAATTAGGCATCTTTTAAATCTACCATTGTCAAGACGTCTTCTTTTCCCAACTTAGTAATGCCTTCCCGAAGAGTTGTCATCTTGAACATTGTACCTTGACAAGTATGTTTAAGAATCTAGAATTGTTCTAAAAGTTGGATCTTCCTTTCGTACGAGGAAGTATAGCAAATACACTCCTGTTTTTGTGTGATAGTGGTACTGTCTCTATAACAATCTTTTCTAGAAGTTCCTATATTTTGTGTGCTAGTACAGTCCTTGGTTGGTTGTTGTAGGCCTATGTCCTGAATATACATGGTGTCGGTTTGCTGTCTAGTTCCATGCAGTATCAATGTTTGCCAATATTTAACACACATTTGTCTATTGTGATTTCTCTCCATGTAGGAAACATTTGATTCTGCCTACAGATGTTGATTGTCCTGAGGCCAACCTGATACAATAACTTTGTCAGGTTCCTCTTGCGCGCTGACCCCTTCTTCTAACTCTCCTTTAAAAGGACTTTAGTTAAGGTGAATTCTGTGGCCATAGTACTGACATTTATGATGTACGCTGGCTCTTTGGTGACTGTGTTTGGTTCTACATGAAGAAAGGACAGTTACAGCCATTTCCGCTTCTGGGAGTCTGTTCTATGAAAACATTTCCATGTTTGGAATGCTTGCATAGATCGAGCTGCACCACTTGCCGCATTCTTTTTTTTCTAAAGATTTATCAACATCGCTCCCAAAAAATCCTAGTCTTTAAAGGGATCATCAGTTATAGAGGTTTGTACATCCGGTTTAAACCCAGAGATTTGTAGCCATGCTTGGCTACGTAATACCATACCTGTACATAAATGTCTACTGGCTGAATCCAAAGGGGATTTTAGGCAAGTGTTGGATATGATCTTGCTCTCTTTAATTATTATTGTTCTTTGCTCTTTTAGAATTGTTCAGATAGATGTTGCATTAGCTCCTCTATTTCATTCTATTGTTCATGGTCATTTTTTGAGAGCAGAGCAGTGAAGTTTAAAATCCTCATTGGGTTGCTGCTGCTGCTTTCTACATCTTCTTGCCCACTGCATTCAGCCTTTTACTGTCACTGTCTACAAGTGGTCTGGTAGTGGTCGTATTACTTGCTCTCTTCCATGCTCTAGTGACAAAGAATAGAGTTCTGCATGGACTCTAATGCAAAAATGTCTTGTGGAGAGGATCTGCATTTTTTCACCACTCTCGGTGTAACTGCTTGGCAGTAAGAAAGTTCTTTAAGTACTTACTTCCCACGTTAAAAGACACTAGGTAACATTGACAGGTAGTTTTCCCCTATAAAGGGAGAGTTACTAAAAGGAAACATAAGTCCTTGCCTTTTAGCCGCATGTCATATATTTTACTCATTTTAATTACCCATGGTAGATGAACACATCATCTAGCGCAGATGGTCTAGGGGGGTAGGTCTATACCTCCACTTGTGATGACTCTGTTCTATCTGATATGTTGCTATTTTCTTCATTTGTGTCTTCTTGATGTGTCTCCTCCTTTCTGTTTTTACTTGAGGATTCTGCCCCAGAGTTTCTGGGGTAAAGGGCTCTCTATTACTTCTTCTTCTACATCTTCCTCTTTTGGTCTTTTTTGACCCATTTTAATTGGGAGTTTATAATAGGCCATTGAGGCATAAAATTCCTTGTTCTTCTGAAGAATGTGTGTGCTACTTCGTCTTTGAGCCTATGTTTGTGTCTTTCGACGTGCAGTGGAGCTTTGCCAAATCAACAGTCTTAGGGGCCTTCTTTGTATGCTGTGGTATCTTGAACTCTTTGTCCTCAGCTTTTAATGTGTTCTTTTTAAAAATATATATTTTTATAGGATTTTCCATAGGATGCATCAGTAAGAATAAAGGCATCATAGAGGATATTGGGTGTACAGCCCTAATACAACATAAAGAACATTGTGAACATTGACCTAATACAGCTAAATACCCCACACCACCCTCCTCCCACTTACCAGACACCCGTCAGCCAATACATGTGCAAAAGAACAGGAAAGCATAAAATCAATGACAACATTATACACCGTCCCAGGACCACGACCATCTTATAACCAATCTTGGCTCTGACTCCCTCTTTCCCCCAGTGCCTCCAGAGAGTAGTATTGCATCCATCCACCCCATACCATAAGAAACTTTCGGGGGCAGCCCCTACTGGTGTATCTGACTCTTTCTGCCACCATATAGATATTCATGCCCCTTTTCCACTTCTGAAGCATCAGGATTTCACCTACCCCTTCCCCCCCACCCCCCCCCCCCCCCAGTACCGGGTTATATCTCTCTTGGCCAGCAGTAGTCCTAGGCCACAAAACAGTAATTTATACCATGGCAAGTCAGCATCATTAGGGATCCCCAGGAGGATACATTTGGAGTCTAGTGGGATCGATTCTGTGTGAACTTTACTAAGCTCCCCAATAACTGCCAGCCAATATGCCTGGATCACTGGGAACTCCAAACATTGTGAAATAATGAAACTTCTCTACAGTGACACCTCAAACAGTGTGGGTCTGGTGTTTTTTCCATGGTATGCAATCTCTGTCTAGCAAAATAAACTCTATGAAGGACTTTAAATTGTATTAGGCGGAACCTCGATTTTATTGCTACCTCTCATGGGTGCATCAGGGCTGTTTCCCCATCTATGTCCTCTAAATCACCTACGTTTTCCACCCATTTCGCTCGCAGCTTACTTAGAGTGTCAGGCATATTTGTTATTGAGGGTTTTATAAGTTAGGGAGACTGCACCCCTATCATGCTCTCCAGTTAGCAGCCGCCCTTCCAACTGAAGGAATTCTAGTATGCCCTCCCCAGGTAGCCCCTTGGCATGCCAAGCAAGCAGTACCTGAGCGTATTTCAAAAATTGATTCGCATTCAACCCATACTTGCATTGCTGTGAGGCAAATGGCATTAAGTCCCCTTCCTCTAGCAGGTTGTCTACCTTTGAGAATTCAAGGAAATTCCAGGCCTCAAAGCCCCGTAGCTTCTGAATCTCCAGGAGCCAAGTCCCCTTCCAATAAGGGTGTTTCCCTCGAGGGTTTGCTGTGCCAGCTCATGTGTTTCACTGTTCCCACTCAGGCCGCTATGGCCACTTGGAAGGCCGGGAGAAGACGCTGTGTCTCTTTTCCCCCGTACAAATAATGTAAACAGGACTGTTTCTCCCACTGTGCCCTTTCAAGTCTAAAGGTGGAATTATCCCATGAGGCAAACAGCCAGTCATTGACATTAATCAGATGGGCTGTCCAGTAGTAGGCCTCCAAGTCCGGGAAGGCCAACACCACATTATAGGGATTACCCTGCAGTGTTTCAGGGCAATTCTGGGGTGTTTTCCATCCCACAGGAAGATTAGGATGTCTTCCAATCTAGCAAAGACCTCCGGGGGGCAAAATCGGATAGTATGTGTTCTGCAAGACATATGGCAATTTAGCAAGTGAGATCATCTTGAACATGGCTTCGCGCCCCATGAGTGTGAGGGGCAGCCCTCTTCATCGCACCATCTCTTTTCTGCATGCTCTCGCCACCCGCCCCAGGTTCCTCCCAAAGCAGAGATCTCTCCACAGCAACATATAAATACCTAAATACTTAAAGCAGTCCTCTGCTCGGGTCAGATGATGGGGGAGCAAGGACACGTCCATCTTGCCCCTTGGATGGTAGAGTACTGACTTACCCCAATTGATCCGAAAACCGGAGTAGCTGCCATACTCCTGAAACAGGGGGGGATCTCAAAGGGAGGGTCATGGACAGTTTAGAGTCACGGAAGACCAGCTAACCACAACCCTCGCCCTGAGCCCACCCGCCGAACCCTCCGACCCCGACACCGCCGCCCGCAACCTCAGACAGTGGATCGACGACTGCGCCAACACCCTCGCCCCGCTCAAGAATCCGCCCAACAGCCACACCAGCAAGAAAGCCACCTGGTTCACCGAAGACCTCCAGGCCTCCAAACGAACATGCCGAAAACTGGAGAAGATCTGGCTCCACGAACGGACAGCGGACAGCTACGCCGCCCACAAGAGCGCCACCCGCAGTCACCATCACCTCATCAGATCCGCCAAAAGGGCCTCACTCAAAGACCGCCTAGACAACAACGCACACAACAGCAAAGAGCTCTTCAACATCGTGAAGGAACTCTCCAACCCCAGCTCCAACACCAACGACATCCAGCCGTCGCGAAACCTGTGCGACTCACTGGCCACCTTCTTCCACCGCAAAATCGCCGACATCCACGACAGCTTCAACACCACGACCCCCCCCGGCAACCACCGAGACCACTGTCCCCACAACCACCAACCGCCTGCTCTCCTGGACCAACATCAACGATGAGGACACCAGCGAGATCATGAACACCATCCACTCCGGTTCACCGCTAGACCCGTGCCCTCACCACATCTTCAACAAAGCCAGTACAGCCATCGCGCCCCATCTCCGGAAAATAATCAACATCTCCTTCGAGACAGCAACCTTCCTGGAAAGCTGGAAGCACGCCGAGATCACCGCCTTACTCAAGAAACCCAAGGCAGACCCCAAGGACCTCAAGAACTTCCGACCCATCTCTCTGCTCCCGTTCCCCGCGAAGGTCACCGAGAAAATCGTCAACAAACAACTGACCCGCTACCTCGAGGAGAACAACATCCTGGACCCTTCCCAGTCCGGCTTCCGCAGCAACCACAGCACCGAAACCGCCCTCATCGCCGCCACCGATGACATCAGGACCCTGCTAGACAACGGAGAAACAGCAGCCCTCATCCTCCTGGACCTATCAGCCGCCTTCGACACGGTCTGCCACCACACACTACGAACACGCCTTCACGACGCCGGGATCCAAGAGAAGGCCCTGGACTGGACCACATCCTTCCTTTCCGGCAGAACACAAAGCGTCCGCCTCGCCCCCTTCCGATCCAAGGCCACCAAGATCATCTGCGGCGTACCCCAAGGCTCCTCCCTCAGCCCAACGCTGTTCAACATCTACATGGCACCCCTCGCCCACGTCGCCCGACAGCACAACCTCAACATCATCTCCTACGCCGACGACACCCAGCTGATCTTCTCCCTCACCAAAGACCCTCACACCGCCAAAGCCCACCTCCACGAAGGAATGAAGGCCGTCGCCGAATGGATGAGGACCAGCCGCCTGAAGCTGAACTCGGACAAGACGGAGGTCCTCATCCTTGGTTCCAACCCTTCAGCCTGGGACGACTCCTGGTGGCCAACATCACTGGGAACAGCCCCGCCACCCACCGACCACGTACGCAACCTAGGGGTCATCCTCGACCCCACCCTCTCCATGACTAAGCAGGTCAACGCCATTTCCTCATCCTGCTTCAACATCCTCCGAATGCTCCGCAGGATCTTCAAGTGGATCCCCACCGAAACAAGAAAAACAGTCACTCAGGCCCTCGTCACCAGCAGGCTGGACTACGGAAACGCCCTCTACGCAGGAACGACGGCTAAGCTCCTGAGACGGCTGCAACGCATCCAGAACGCCTCTGCACATCTTATCCTCGACATCCCCCGACGCAGCCACATCACACCCCACCTGAGAGACCTGCACTGGCTCCCTGTCAACAAGAGGATAACCTTCAAGCTCCTCACCCACGCACACAAAGCACTCCACAACTCCGGCCAGCCTACCTCAACAGACTCAGCTTCTACACCCCCACCCGCCAGCTCCGCTCGACCAGCCTCGCCCTCGCCACAGTCCCCCGCATCCGGAAAACGACCGCCGGCGGCAGATCCTTCTCCCACCTCGCCGCCAAGACCTGGAACACCCTCCCCACCAACCTCCGACAGACCCAAGACCTACTGGCCTTCAGAAGACTCCTCAAGACCTGGCTCTTCGATCAGTAGCAGCACCACCCCCCTCTTCCCCCAGCGCCTTGAGACCCTCGCGGGTATGTAGTGCGCTTTATAAGTGACATGATTGATTGATTGATTGATTGAGTAATGTAAAGAAATATGTCATCTGCGTAAAGTGAATTTTTTTCTTCGTCCCCAACCCCTCCCACAAGTTGGAAACCGCGGACCTCAGGGTGGTCTCGTACAACACAAGCCAGCAATTCTATGGTAAGGGCAAACAGGAGGGAAGTCAGAAGACATCTGTTTATTAACTCCCACTGTCGCTACCGGTGTCTGAGAAAGTAGCCCCACCAACTTCGATATTGGGGACCGAAGCCAAACTGCACCAAAATTTGTTCTAAAACGGGCCAATGCACTGCATCGAACGCCTTCTCTGCGTCTAGGGCGAGGAGGACGTGAGCTTCCAGCCTGGCGCAGACTTCATTCAGTCAATTATGTCCCCAACTTAAGTTATAACGGGTGGACCTACCGGGCATGAGGCATGACTGGTCTCTATGGATCAGGTGGGTAATAACCTGCAGAAGTCTAGTGGCCAATACTGTTGCCAAGATGTTGACCTCAAAATTAAGTAACGAGATCGGGCGATATGAATCACAGTGCTCTTTGGGCTTACCACCTTATGTATTACATATGACTGTCCGCCAAAGATCTGGTGGCAGAATACCCTGCTGACCGGCCTCTAAGAACATGTTTAATATATGGTGTTATGAACCCCAATGTACCCCAGTATAGGCCTTGGTAGTTGTACGACCTTTTACCTACATTTGTCCTACCTTGCTCTACATAACGGTTCTGGCGCTGACCTTTTGCCTAGTTAGGTGCCAAATAAATGTTGTGTGGTTTTCTCCGAAAACTAGCCTCATTGATTATGCATAAGGATTCTTAGTATCACAGCAGGATTACCACCTTCTGCATACTAACTCTGTACAAAAGTCACCACTATCGTCATCCTTGGCTGACATGCCCACAGTACCATGACACATCTAGGTAGAACCCCCCTTTGTACCTTTCGGGTGTATAAGTACCATATCTTCGCTGGGCAAGCCAGAGGAGAAGCTTTCATGCTGACACGAGACGCTGAAGTCCCTGCACGCGTACACTCCAGCACGCAGTGGTCTGACATCCCTTGCGGGGTGTCCAACCCGAGACCAAGAAGGCATCCTTCCTTCTCTCACATCAGGTAACGGGGTTGGCTCTTTGTATTTGTATTTATATTTTATAAAGCGCGACATTCATCCCCAGGGACATCACGGCACTAGGATAGACGGACACTGTTTTAAAGTGGGATGTGGTGCGTGCTAAATACATCAGGTTTAGATCTCATGATCCGGGGGTATCACTATTTGATTCCAGAAAAGAATCACGTCTTCAGTTTTTTTCAGAAACTCACATGGTTTTTCATGAGACGAAGTTCTAGCGGGAGGCTGGTCCAATGAGTAGCTGCCAGGTAGGCAAAGGAGCAACCCCACTCATTCTGACTCTTTTAATGTGAGGAGTTTTAGCTGGAGCGAGGCTGCCCGACCTAAGGTCACGAGAGGGAACATAAAATCCAGTTTGTCCTCCAGAATTATGGGGCCAAGTTTGTGCAATGCTTTATGCTTGAGGCCGAACAGTACTTAGTTTTGTTGAGAACCAATTTGGCTGCAGCTTTCTGAACAACCTGTAGGTGGGAAAAAAGAAAGCCGACCATACTGACATAAAGCACATTCCCGTAGTCCAGATTGCTGGTCAGTAGGGCCTGGGTAATGGTTTTCCTCCAGTTTAAAGGGATCCACCTGAAGAGTCTCCTGAGTAGTTTGAGTGAAGCAAAGCTCTTACCACAGAGAGCTCGGACTTGGTCCTGCATGTTTAGTGCATTATCTACCAGGATACCCAGGTTTTTCACCACACGTTTGGGCGCTGTGCCCAATGGCTGGGGGCCACCAAGTAGTGTCCCAGACTGAAAGTGCACTGCCGAAGAGCAGTATTTCTGATTTGTCAGCATTTAACTTCAGGCAGTGGGCTGACAACCAGTCCGCAGTTTCTAAGAGGCAGTGGCTCAGATTGCTTTTGGTGGTCTCATAGTTCTCCTCAAACGCACTCAACAACTGGGTATCATCCGCATATGACCAGGTATTAAAACTCCTTAAAAATCGTAGCCAGGGGGGAGACATATGCGTTAAATAGGGATGGGCTGAGGGAGTCTCCTTGCGGGACACTGCATTTGATGGTTTTAGGGTTAGAGGAAAAGGAGCCCATTCGTACTGATTGGGTTCTACTCAGCGAAAAGGAGTTGAACCATTGAAGGGTTTTTTAACGGAGCCTTTTATTATGTAAGGCTTTTAGCAGTTGGTCATGTGAGACAATGTCGAATGCTGCCGACAGATCCAAAAGGATCAAGGCGGCAGCTTTACCCTGATCTAGCAGAAGTCTGATGTTATCTAGTACGGCCTGCAGGGTAGTCTCGGTGCTGTTGGAAGCCCTAATGCCAGTCTGAGTAGGGTCCAATAGCTCGTTTACCTCAAAGTAGTCGATTAGTTGTCAGTTGATCAGTTTCTCGAAAACTTAGGACAGGTAGGGAAATTGAGAGATTGGGTTATAGTTTTTTTAATTAGAGACCTCTAAGCCAGCTTTTTTTTGCCAGGGGCGATACAATAGCTAGTTTCCAAGACTCAGGAAACATGGCAGTATCTAGAGACTGGTTAAATATTTGTGTGACATAGGGGCAGAGAACTGATATAAGATGAGAAAAGATCAAATGTGGACAGGGATCGAGAGGAGAGCCCGATTTGACCTCAGACATAGCTTTAGCAACTTGTTCCTCCGTGATAGAGACACATTTTCCTATATGAGAGTGGACACCAGGATGGGGTTCCAAGGATTCCCAGTCAGTGTCCTCAGGGGAGGGCTGTTTGTTAGACGTGGAGTAGATTTGAGTGATTTTGTCGGAAAAAAACTTGCTAACATTCTCGCAGTTTTCTAACGATGGGGTCAGAGTTTGTGCCATGCCCGCTGGATTACAAAGCTCCTTCACAATTTTGAATAGTTCTTTATTTGAGTTGCTGTTAGCTTCTGTTCGTTCCAGGAAGTATGCTTTCTTTGCTTGTTTAAGGGCTATGTGATATTTCTTTAATTCGTTTCTATAAGATATTTTGTCGTTCAGTTCTTTAGTAGTTCTCCATTTATGTTCTAGCGGTTTACATTTCCCTTTTTGGAGCCTAAGTTTAGCTGAGTACCACCTTTCAGAAGGTGATTTTCTTATAGACTTATTAATTATCTTCGGGCAAATACATCTAATGTCAAAGTAATCGCAGAGTCTAAGGTGTTGACCATTGCCTGGACAGGAGGAGACCCTGAGAATGCCTGATCTCTCAGAGGAAAGTGTGATGCAAACAGTTCAGGGGTAATAAGATTCCAAGTTCGCTTTACCCCTTTTGAGGGAGTACCTGAGTTAGTTTTGTTGGCTGGCAAGGTAAAGGAAAAATGTATTAAATAACGGTCAGTCCAAAGGAGGGGCTTAATTTCTGCGATCTTTAAGGATTCAATGTTGGAAAATAGGAGGTCAAGGGTGTGTCCAGCAATATGGGTGGGTTCATTGACCCATTGTTTGAGATGTAAGATCTGCATATCGTCTCTTAGTTGCTTGCTCCTAGAATCACTTCTATCTTCGTAATGGATATTAAAGTCGCCTATGACCAAAAAGTGATTACGTTTTAAGCAGGAGGGAAATAGCTGAGCTAATAGGTTGTTGCTAAATTCGAGCTTGTAGCCTGGAGGGTTGTAAATGACTGCACCTCCATGAGTTTTGTTATCGCCACTAGAGATTTGGAATGTCAGGATTTCATGGTCTCCTAGGGACTTCACTGGTTCAGGGAGACAGGCAAAGCAATCCTTAAAAATAATGACAATCCCCCCTCCTTTCCGACCCCGTCTATCGCATTTTTGCAGTTTATATCCTACAGGGAGGACTGAGGCAATATCAGGGTAATTATTATGTCCAACCAAGTTTCTGTAATGAAGACCAGGTCTGGTCTTTTTCCTGTTATAATGTCCCAGATCTCAAAACTATGTTTAGGCAGAGATCTGGAGTTCAAGTAGATACAGTTTAAGAAGTGACCGGGCAAGCTGCCTACATCTGAAGGACTTCGTTCTGTCGCTGCCCAGCTTGCCCATTTGCACTTAAGGCAAGAGAAGGGGCCCTCCGTCTTCCCTGGGGCTGTCTTGACACAGGTTTCAGCAGCCTGTGTGGGGGCTTTATCTATTTTAATAAGCACCTCTCTGGAATAGCAGGTCAGATGGTTGGAATCTGACGGATTAGGAGGTGGGTTCCTGGTCCCATTCGAGTGCGGACGGGTGCAGATGGGCTTGCCTTTGGCACGCCAGCGACACGCCGGCTGCGCGCGTCCGCGCTGCGGCCGTGCTTTTAACTCCCCTGGGGCTCGGCATCTAGACTGCCGACCCCCGCACCAAAGTAAAACCTGAACTTCCGGTGGTGCTACACTTCTGGCTGCAGTAACAGCTCTCCCCACAGTGCACAGTGCAAGTAAGTCGAAGCTTAAAGGTGTTTAAAATAAATGTGTGCAATGATTTTTAAGACACAAAGCAGATAACATGTCAAATTCAAATCAGTAATAAAGTTTTGGCAATTCAGATTACAATGGCTAAAACAGCAAAACGCTAAACGAGCACGTAGTTATTTAAAATGCTAAAATGCTAAAAGCTAATCCGGCAGTAAGGCTGTGTGAACAGTTTACCGCTATCCTTAGCACTCCCACGCTGCGGCCGTGCTTTTAACTCCCCCGGGGCTCGGCATCTAGACCACTGACCCTCGCACCAAAGTGAAACCGGAACTTCCGGTGGTGCTACACTTCTGGCCGCAGTAATAGCTCCCCCCACAGTGCACAGTGCAAGTAAGTCAAAGCTTAAAGGTGTTTAAAATAAATGTGTGTGATGATTTTTAAGACACAAAGCAGATGACATGTCAAATTCAAATCAGCAATAAAGTTTTGGCAATTCAGATTACAATGGCTAAAACAGTAAAACGCTAAACGAGCACGTAGTTATTTAAAATGCTAAATGCTAAAATGCTAAAAGCTAATCCGGCAGTAAGGCGGATCCTAGGGGGATTCTTGGCTGTACACCTACATACATGCTAGGTACACTTAGGTACATATAGTTAGGGTTTGCATCGTACAGTACTCATGATTACTGCAATGTATCTATATGCCAGCATATATCCACTGTTTTAGCACCATGGTAGAATTCTACCTTTTATTTACTCTGTTGGTGCTTGTAATCGTATATATCTGTTTCTGTCTCATGGTTGTTGCAGCACACGTATTTTATACTAGAATGACGCCGGTTCAATAAATGCTTATTGTAAACGTCCCTACCATTTATTCTGTGTATCTCTCTGAGACAAAGTGAGCACGAGTGACTGAGCTAAATGTTCTGTACTGTTTCCACGATCCCTTAGGGGTCCAGGTTGTCATGTTCGATAGTTGCCAAAAACTATTCGCTCCTTGGTAAGGGGGGCTTATATTGGCACTGTGAGCTAGCTGGTCTACAAGCAAACATATCCTGTTGGGGTGTATGGAATCAGTCTGGACACCAATCCCATAGTTTATGTTGTCTAAACGTGCAGATCCTATATCGATTTAAAGGAACTACACAACATGGCCCCAACGTTGGTTTGGTTCTTATTTAACAGCCAAATCTTAGTAGTTCAGTCGTGCTTTCTCAGAGACCCCTACTCACATTTACCCAGAGATGTCTGGAATGGGGAGGGAAAATCCGCCACAGCCGAGTAGGCATATCCTATGTATTGGCTGTAGGTATATTCAAGCTTGAAGGATTATAGTTCCCCACACTGTGCAAAACCTTATATCTTTTTCTATAAAACTCCCACCCATAATGTCTCAAAGAGCAGACATCAATCAATCAAACATTCAAACATTTATACAGCGCACTACTCACCCGTGAGGGTCTCAAGGTGCTGGGGAGGGGGGGGGGGGGAGCTGCTACTGCTCGAACAGCCAGGTCTTGAGAAGTCTCCTGAAGGTCAGCAGGTCCTGGGTCTGCCGCAGGTGGATGGGGAGGGTGTTCCATGTCTTGGCGGCGAGGTGGGAGAATGATCTGCCGCCGGTGGTCGTTCTGCGGATGCGTGGAACCGCGGCGAGGTCAGCGGAGCGAAGCTGGCGGTTCGGGGTGTAGAAGGTGAGTCGTTTGTTGAGGTATGCTGGTCCGGTGTTGTGGAGTGCCTTGTGAGCGTGGGTGAGGAGCTTGAAGGTGACCCTCTTGTTGACGGGGAGCCAGTGCAGGTCTCTCAGGTGGGCTGTGATGTGGCTGTGGCGGGGGATGTCGAGGATGAGGCGTGCAGAGGCGTTCTGTATGCGTTGTAGTTGTTTATGGAGTTTGCCCGTGGTTCCCGCGTAGAGGGCATTGCCGTAGTCCAGTCTGCTGCTGACGAGGGCCTGGGTGACCGTCCTTCTGGTTCCGGTGGGGATCTATCTGTAGATCTTGCGGAGCATGTGGAGGGTGTTGAAGCAGGAGGAGGAGACGGCGTTGACTTGCTGGGTCATTGATAGCGATGAGTCTAGGATGAACCCCAGGTTGCGTGCGTGGTCGGTGGGTGTCGGTGCAGTTCCCAGTGTGGCCGGCCACCAGGAGTCGTCCCAGGCGGAGGGGGTGGAGGAGAGGATGAGGACCTCCGACTTGTCCGAGTTCAGTTTCAGGCGGCTGTTCTTCACCCATTCGGCGACGGCCTTCATTCCTTCGTGGAGGTTGGTTTTGGCGGTGGTGGGGGCCTTGGTGAGGGAGAGGATCAGCTGGGTGTCGTCGGCGTATGAGATGATGTTGAGGTCGTGCGATCGGGCTATGTTGGCGAGCGGTGCCATGTAGACGTTGAAAAGTGTCGGGCTGAGGGATGATCCTTGGGGTACGCCGCAGATGATCTTGGTGGCTTCAGATCGGAATGGAGGGAGGCGGACACTCTGGGTTCTGCCGGTGAGGAAGGAGGTGGTCTAGTCCAGGGCTTTGTCGCGGATCCCTGCGTTGTGGAGGCGTGTGCGTAGGGTGTGGTTGCAGACGGTGTCGAAGGCGGCCGAAAAGTCCAAGAGGATGAGGGCCGCGGTTTCTCCGTTGTCCAGCAGGGTCCTGATGTCGTCGGTGTTGGCGATGAGGGCAGTTTCGGTGCTGTGGTTGCTGCGGAATCCTGGTTGGGACGGGTCCAGGGTGTTGTTCTCCTCGACGAAGCGGGTCAGTTGCCTGTTGACAATCTTCTCGATGACTTTCGCCGGGAACGGGAGTAGGGAGATGGGCCGGAAGTTCTTGAGGTCCTTAGGGTCCGCCTTGGGTTTCTTGAGTAAGGCGTTGATTTCGGCGTGCTTCCAGCTCTCCGGGAAGGTGGCGGTCTCGAAGGAGTTGTTGACGATCTTCCGGAGATGGGGTGCGATGGTGGAGCTTGCTTTGTTGAAGATGTGGTGCGGGCAGGGGTCGGATGGTGAGCCGGAGTGGATGGCGTTCATGGTTTTGATGGTGTCGTCGTCGTTGATGTGGGTCCAGGAGAGCAGGAGGTCGGTGTGGCTGGGGGACGGTGAGTCTGAGGTGTCGGTGGCTGTCGGGGGGGGGGCCTGGTTGTTGAAGCTGTCGTGGATGTCTGTGATCTTGCAGTGAAAGAAGGTGGCTAGGGAGTCGCAGAGGTCTTGACATAGGTGATAGTGGTACTAGTAGGGAGGAAGCTGAGCAAGACGGTGCTATAAACATTTCAGAAAATTGCAGAAATGCACTTGCTACAAAATTAGAACATGTTGGTCTCTCAGCGTTAGGCGGGACCATTACCTTCGTGATTGAGGCACACAAGGCATGGTGAATAGAGGTGTTCTATTCTTGGGTCAAATTCCTGCCTGCAGATGCATGCACAAATACATTTCATTCTTATACACCGGATGAAATACCAGATGAATGCTCTCCACACGAGGACATGGAAGTCCCGTTAGCTTACCAGGAGCACATAAACTGGTTTAAAGGCGCCTTCCCACACACCACAGAAAAAGTGAGACTCGGTCCACTCAGCAGAGACGGAGCGACTTGGCCGGTTCTAGCTGCGTACACACCGCATCCAGAAATTGACACATTGCCAGCAGCAGACTTACGTCCACTTTTCAAAGAAATAATAAAACTTTACAGAAATCTTACACAGTTTGTTATGTGAACACTTACACTTCAACCTACACGGGTCACTCAAGCAGGTCAAATACAAAGGACCGCGACTAAAATCACCCCACAAATGCTGAATGTGATAATGGGAAGAATGCCCACTAAACGTGAGCAAATGCCATTCTGGATAGCAAAGAAAATAGCGCAGCCTGAGGCAGTGTTTCCACACACTGGACCGTAAGAAAAACACAGAATGCTGACTATTTGCTTGCCAATGGGGATAGCTCCCCAAATAGAAGATTGTACCACTTGGGGTATAGTTGTCACTGCCGTCTAGACCAGGACTCATGGTACCCCCTCAATAGCGGTTATACTAGAAGTTTTAAAACAAATACAGAATGAGTAAGAGGCGGAACCTGCCCTGGACTTAGGGATGAAATTGATAGGCAATTTTTCCGAGGTATCCAAAATTATGTTAGCTAATATAAAAGGGGAGGCAGCTGCGGTGGCTATACGCCAACACCTGAGGGAATACACTCCTGCACAACAGGAGTGAGAGTTACCTAAAATCATCGAAGAGACCTATGCTTCACTGGGAAGAGATAACTTGGGAGCTAGACCTGTGTAACCACAATTAATGGGTAATCCTGAAAAGGATAACTCAAAGCAAGCACCCAATTCTTCTCAAAAGAAATGGGATAATAAACAATCAAATAACAAGCAGAATGCATTAAAAGCACAGGGTGGGTCTCCTCAACAGGATTCCTCAGACAGGAAATATAACCTTAGAAACCATGATAATATTGAAAAACCTGACACGTTCCTCTTAGAGTTCATCAAAAACTCTGAGAGGGAAGGACAGTCAGCACAGAGATCAGAAGAGCAAGTCAAACCAAGAGACACACATCGCACTTCAGACTATATTATCAAAAAAGAAGATAAACAAAAATCAAAACCTCAATTTAAAAAGAAGAAGGTAGCTGGCCTTAAAAAAAATGCCCAGGTTACTGAGGACTCAACTTCTGAACATGGAAGGGGCTCTGACGATGCTAGACAGTGAAGCAGAAGTAACAATAGCTCGCCAGAACCTGATGGAATTTCTGATGACAGAAGCGTTAAATGAGCATATCACGGTGGAAACACCTCATACAAGGGTAAGCGTCCCACATTAGTTACATGAAATAACACTCCAGATGGAGGGGGACAAACCAAGGAAAGTGAAAGGTCTGTTTTGGGAGAACCTGACTTATGGATATGAAATCCTTTTGGCTGAAAAAGATTGGCTACCTGAGTTCGTAATGGACTGCCCAAAAGGAGAAACTGTAATATTACCAGCTTTCTCCGTCCTCTTTCCAGAACCAATAAAACATTCATACACGCAGAAGTGGGCGGTAGCACTAGCTCCTGCATTATACAGCAATCATGTAGGGTGGGATGTTGAGTCACCTCACCATGAAATCCCAGTAAAAACTACTCCAACTCCACAGAGGCAGTATCCTATAAAATATGATGCAAAAAAACAGGTCAGGGAGATCTTAGATCAACTTGAATATCAGGGTGTAATCGAGAACTGCACCTCTTCCATGAATAATCCTTTGTTTCCTCTAATGAAACCTAACAATTCATACCATCTAGTTTTAGACTTCAGGCATTTGAACACATGCACGAAAACATTTGCAGTACAAAATGCACACAGTGCCGCATTAATGAATAACATTGTGCAGAAGAAATCAAAACAATATTAGATATCTCAAATGAATTCTTCTTCCAAAATATAGCACCTGAAGGCAGATATTTGACATTTTCGGCCCTCGGCTCTCAGCGTCAATTCTGTATATTGCCCCAAGGGTATAAGATTAGCCCTGGGTTGTTTTCAGCAAGAGTATCAGCGTTACTTCAAACTTTTGATGAGGAGGCATTGTCCTGTGTGGACGATATTTATCTAACGGATGATAAACTATTGGATCATTTGACCAGGGTGAACAACATAATTCTGGGGTTCACCTCTGAGGGCTACAAATTTAACTTTAAAATCTCAAAAATTGCCTACCTCACTGTCCTATTTTTGGGATATAAGCTCTCAAGTGAAGGGAAAAGCCTAGCAGCTAATTTTTTAGAATTAAATCAGTTTTTATTAGCAGAACGTATAATGATAGCTATACACATCATACGCCTACAACCCAATTGGACCGGCCGCAATAAGGGTTACCAAAGAAGACAAGGTAAGTAACCATTGAGAACACTTATGCAAAATAGAGGATACACAGCAAGCCGGCTACAACCCAACCTAGGCCGGCCGCGTCAACAGAGGAGCTAGGGGGGCTGGCCCCAGCCCACATACATTCAATAAAGGAGAAAATCATTCTACATTGCATAACGTCCTCAGAGTGCATTTCTTGAAAAAGGGGTAGCTGCTAAGCCGTCTAACCCGCCATTTCCAAACTGAAGAAAAACAACAAAGTCCCAAGGACAAAAAAAGAACCCCCCACCACCCCAACCCACCCCAGCCCCCTCCGAGCGAGCCAAAAACCCAGAAAGAGTGCCCCCCTAGAAAAAAAAAGCAACGTTATCATGACCGTGACATGGTATCAGTGGTATCATTCTCCCCCTGGGGGTCCGGGATCAACCTCAAGATGCACAGATAAATTGGACAGGTCAGCTCTCGAAACTCACAGGAGAGAATAGATATAAAAGGGGCCCAAATCTTCGTATAATCAGATCCATCCCCCAATGTGGCCATCGACAATCTTTCCATGCCAAGAAGGGACCACAATTGGTGAAGCCACTGTGTATGTTCCGAGATTCTATCAGATTTCCAGCAAGATAAGAGCACTCGATGGGCGGCATTAAGTGCCAAGGCCATCTGCCTACTTTTTTATTGAGCGAAAAGGGAAAGTTAATGCATTGGGCAGACCCAGTAGCATGTAAGCGGGAAACCTGGGAATGGTAGTGTCGAAAGCCCTGTCGATCTCGTCTAAAATTCTATCCCGGTATCTAGTGAGTTGTGGGCAATTCCATAAGAGGTGAAGTAGCGTGCCAGGGTTGCCACAACCCCGCCAGCATAGCCCGTCACACTGAGGGTTCCACTTCATTATTCGGGAGGGAGTATAATACCAATATGAAATAATGTTGTAAGATGTTTCAGTATGTCCCATGGTGTGTGCTGTGTGGTGAGTTCTGTAAAAAATATCCTCCCACTCCTTATCCGATAGTGATCGGTCAATTTCCTCCTCCCACGGCTTCTGACCAGAAGATCTGTCTTTGCACAAATTTCGGGATAAAAACGAGTAAATTTCAGAGATTAGTTTTTTATCGTCTTTCTTAAGGAATAGCCACTTTTCGAATGGAGACATTGGTCTGCTCGCATGGGGCATACGGTCGCGCCTAACACCAATGCATCATTTGCGAGTGAAGAAATCGGTCTAGATCAGATAAGTCATAGTCTTTCATAAGTTGTGTGAATGGGATAGGGCCATTGTGGTCAAAAAGACAACCCAGCCGTTTACAGCCTCCCTTTACCCAGGGACTATCCACACCCCTAGCCATGCCTGGGGGAAAATCCAGATTTGAAAATAAAGGGGTCATAGGTGAGGGGAAGGTAGTGAGGCCCGCAGAGGTTGCTACCTTGTCCCAGACCTGGAATGTCGGTCGCGTCACAGGAGAAGAGTAGAGCCCCCACACCCGGTGTGAGAAGTTGGCCTGGTATATGCTGTCCACTAATTAAAGTGGGCACCTTGCACCAGTCCAAACAACCCTTATGGTGATTAGGTCAAAGATAACCTTTATTGAAAGCTATCCTAGTGGTAGCTATGGAGAGCAGCCTTCAGGCTAAGTCTTGAAGGAATGTTAAGCACCTTGTTTTACCAGAATGTAACCTTATAGTATTGGTTAAATGAAAGGGAAACCACACAGTAGTTATAAAAATATGTATTTATTATATATAACACTCTCTAGTATCCTCTACCCGAGGATAAAACACAAATCAAATAATACAGTTGCAAAGAATCAAAGGTAAGTAGCACAATACACAGTGGGCTCCCGGGGGAGACCAAACCATATACTAAAAAAGTGGTATAAGAACCACGACTCGAGACTAGACCTAGTCTAGAAGGTGTAGAATCGCTGGGACCCCAAGGAACCACCCAAGGTGAGTGAGTAGGGACCCCACGGAGGACGGGTGCAGTGTGAGAACACGACCGCGTGCTCCGTACAATTCAATGGGAAAGTCGCAGTTGGAAAATCAGAGATTAAGGACCCTTCCCAGCAGATTATGAAGACAGCCCTTGGAACTTAAGGGTTTGGAGAGCTAACTCACCCGTGGATACCTTTGTACCAGAGTTACCTATCCCAGAGGAGCCAGGTGCATAGGTGCGAAGTGGCGTCGGAAACCCTTGTCATTTTCTATGGATGTCGACAAAGAAATACTGCTGCTGGAAGAAAGAAAAGTGTCCGGTGGAATCCAAACGTGGATTCTAGGTAAGAAGAACCTGAAAGCAGAGGGGACAGAGTCTGGGTCACTTTGGAGTGATCAGGGGCTCAGTAGACGAATGCCCACCGATGTTGGGTGCTTCAGGTGCGTTGATGGTGAGCTTGACTCTTCAGCTGCGAGGACCCAGAGACGTCTAGGACAACCAGGAGCCAGAAGCGAGCTGTCCCACGATGTCGAGTGCTGAGGGGTCGGTGTCCGGCGGGAGCACCAATCAAGCCTTGGCAGTGGCAAACAACGTAGATGGTCAAATTCAGTGTCTATCTGGCCCAGCAAGGACCAGGAGACTCACCACAGCAAGGGGAGTCAGGGCAGCAGAACCAGGGGAGCCCAAATAAAGCAAAGTTTACCCTCAGGTGGACCCACAGGCCCAAGGCACAGGAGTCGCGAGGGGACCTCAGGCGGTTTCACAGGATACCAGCTAGCAGGGCACAGAGTGCGAGGATGCCGGAGTCCTTCTCAGAAAAGATGCGCTGGGGTCAGGGCTACAAATGGCCTGATGCACGGAATTGTTCCACGACAACAAGCATGTGCTGCTGCAAATGGACGCGGTGCACAGGGGTACGGGTTGTACGGTCCCCACGAGGGATATCTGCCTCAAACTCGGTAAGAGGGCAGCTCGACCTCGGAGACCTATAGAAACCCACCTCCTGTGTTGCTGGAGCCTTCGGAGTCCCCAGGAGCTCAGGGTCAGAAAACCGGTCGGATGCGTTACGGTGCCTGCGTTTGCAGGGGAGTGAATCCTTCACTCCAAGGGAGATTCTTCTGTTGTCTTGGAGGTCCACAGGGTCCTGCACGGAGCCTGTATGGATCACGGACAGTGGCGAGACTGGGGACGACAAGTGAAGACTAAGTCGAGCCCAAGGGAGGTCCAGCGAAGTCCAGTGTGTCCAGACGGTCGAAGTGTAGTGGTATCTCCTTGCAAAATCTTGTCCACGTAAAATCTAATGTCCTGTAGCCAGGTAACCCATTTTATACCCACGGGAAAGGGTTGGACAGATTCTTGGGACCCTCCTAGGGGAGGGACAGGACAGGGGGGAGGCTACACCCATGTCCTTTGTCCAGTTTCGCGCCAGAGCAGGAGCGGATGGCTCCTAGAACTGGTTTGAACTGGACTATGCACAGGGACACCAAGTGTGCCCCTCGTGCAGACTTTCTGGCACTGAGACAGTGCACCCACCCAGCCCCAATACACTAAATCCTGTCTGGAAGGTGGTAACACCTCCCTGTGACAGGATGTCTATTGTGCTGCCTTCCCCTGCTCAAGCTTGGCTCAGCAGCAGGAGGGCAGACTCGTGTCTGTGGCTGGCAGCATCCATTTTGTGCTGTAAGGCTCGAGAAAGTTGATACCGGTAGACTTAGGTACCCCCAGAACCTCGGCTCTGAGGGGAGGAATCATACCTCCCACACCAGTTACTGGTGTGGAGGTATGATTCCAAGGTGTTTGACACCAAACACGACATACTTCGTTGCAGTCGTTTTCGAGATAGCATTTACCGCGAGGTTATAATGCACCTCTACCTATATGTCTGGTAGTATCACGTACAGCCCGGGAGAATGGTCTCCAAAGACTGCAGAGGGGCCCTGCTCATGCAGGAGCACCCTCTCACGCAAAACCCAGCACCCTGCCTTCAGGATTGTTAAGGCCTGCTATAGGGGTGACTTACAAAGTTTTAAGTGTAGTGATATACATAGATATGGTGAACCTATATCTTAAGTAAGTGGTGCAATCACCAACTTACACAGGCTGCAGTAGCAGACCTGAGGTTCCATTTTGCATGGCCTCTCATGGGTGGCATAATACATGCTTCAGCCCATGGGAGGCCTCTGGGGTACCTATACCCTGGGTACATGGGTACCATATACTAGGGACTTATAAGGGTACCCCAGTATCCAATCTGGAGTGTACCAAAGTACATATGTTGCAATTTAAGGGAGAAAGCGGATATGCTGGGGTCCTGAATAGCAGGATCCCAGCCATACTAGTCAAAACAGTGGGTGCAAAAAGCAAAAGTGGGGGTAACCATAAGAAGCAGAACCTACTTTCCTACACAACCCCCCCCAAACGAAAGGAGATGAGACTAACCTTGCCCAGTTGAGACTTCATGTTCTAAGTGGAAATATCTGGAGAGTCCATCTGCATTGGCATGGTTACTCCCAGGTCTATGTTCCACTGTATAGTCCATCCCCTGTAGGGAAGTGGACCACCTCAATAGTTTGGGGTTTTCACCCTTCATCTGTTTTAGCCACAAGAGGGGCTTGTGGTCAGTCTGAACAATGAAGTGAGCTCCAAACAAGTATGGCCTCAACTTCTTCAGAGCCCAAACCACAGCAAAGGCTTCCCTCTCAATAGCTGACCAACGTTTCTCTCTGGGGGTCAGCCTTCTGCTAATAAAAGCTACTGGCTGATCCTGACCCTCTGCATTCAATTGTGATAACACAGCCCCTACCCCCAACTCAGATGCATCAGTTTGAACAATGAATTGTTTGGAATAGTCAAGACTTTGCAGAATGGGAGCAGTGCACACAGCCTGCTTGAGGTCATCAAATGTCTTCTGACAGCTAACTGTCCACTGAACTTTCTTGGGCATTCTCTTTGATCTCAGGTCATTCAAGGGAGTCACTATGGACCCATAGTCCTTGACAAATCTCCTGTAATACCCAGTCAGGCCCAAGAAAGCTCTGACCTGAGTCTGGGTAGTTGGAGCAACCCATTCCATTATGGTCTGGATTTTGCACTGCAATGGTTGAACCTGGCCTCCACCCACAAGGTGGCCCAGGTACACAACCTGACTCTGCCCTATCTGGCACTTAGTGGCCTTGATAGTGAGGCCTGCCTTTTGCAAGGCCTCCAAAACATTTCTCAGGTGGACCAGGTGATCCTCCCAGGTGGAACTAAAGACAGCAATATCATCTAGATAAGCTGCACTATAGTCTTCCAGGCCTGTGAGAACTTTGTTCACCAACCTTTGAAATGTGGCAGGTGCATTCTTCAAGCCAAAAGGCATCACCACAAATTGGTAGTGCCCACTAGGGGTTGAGAACGCTGTTTTTGCTTGGCATCCTCAGCTAGTCTGATTTGCCAGTAGCCAGCTGTAAGGTCAAAAGTACTCGGAAACTTGGCTGAGGCCAAAGTATCTATGAGTTCATCTGCCCTTGGAATAGGATGAGCATCAGTCCTAGTGACTGCATTGAGTCCTCTGTAGTCAACACAAAACCTCATCTCTCTCTCTTGCCATCCTTGGTGTGAGGTTTAGGTACCAAGACCACTGGACTAGCCCAAGGGCTAGTTGAGGGCTCAATGACTCCCAATTCCAGAATCTTTTGGACCTCAGTCCTGATGCAGTCCCTGACATGGTCAGGTTGTCTGTAAATTTTGTTCTTTACAGGTAGGTTTTTACCTGTGTCCACTTCATGGGTACACCAGGTGGTCTGACTTGGAGTCAGTGAGAACATCTACCTAAACTGATTGAGGACCTTCCTGCAATCAGACTGTTGCTGCTCAGTGAGGCTGCTTGCCAAAGCTACACCATCTACTGAGCCATCATCAGGGTTCTGTGAGAGGAGGTCAGGGAGTGGGTCACTCTCTTCCTCCTGTCCCTCATCAGTAGCCATGAGCAAGCCCATGTCTGCCCTGTCAACATAAGGCTTGAGCCTGTTCACATGAAGCACCCTGTGGGGCTCCTGGGAGTTCCAAGGTCCACCAAGTAAGTGACCTCTCCCTTTTGCTCCAAGTATGGTGTGGGGTCCACTCCATCTGTCTTGGAGAGCTGCTGGGGCCACAGGCTCCAGCACCCACACTTTCTGTCTTGGCTGGTAAACAGTCAAGACAGCCTTTTGGTCATGCCAGGCCTTTTGCAATTCCTGGCTAGCCTCAAAGTTTTTGGATGCCTTCTTCATGTACTCTGCCATCCTGGAGCGGAGACCAAGTACATAGTCCACAATATCCTGTTTAGGAGGTTTGAGAGGTAACTCCCATCCCTCCTTCACCAGACACAGGGGACCCCTAACTGGGTGTCCAAACAAAAGTTCAAAAGGGCTGTAGCCAACCCCCTTCTGTGGCACCTCTCTGTAGGCAAAGAGAAGGCAGGGCAACAGAACATTCCATTTTCACCTGAGCTTTTCTGGGAGCCCCATTATCATGCCCTTCAGGGTTTTGTTGAACCTCTCAACCAACCCATTGCATTGAGGATGATAGGGTGTGGTAAACTTGTAGTTGACACCACACTCTTTCCACATTGCAGTTATGTAACTAGACATAAAGTTAGTACCTCTGTCTGTTAAGACCTCCTTAGGAAAACCCACCCTGGAGAAAATCCCCAGGAGGGCCCTTGCCACCACAGGTGCTGTGGTGGTCCTAAGGGAATAGCTTCTGGATACCTGGTAGCATGGTCCACCACCACCAGGATGTAAGAATGTCCAGATGCTGTTGGAGGGTTCATGGGACCAATTATGTCAATCCCAACCCTCTCAAAGGGAACCCCCACCACAGGTAGTGGTATCAGGGGGGCCTTTGTAGTACCACCTGCCTTACCACTGGCTTGGCAGAGTGATACAGGAGCGACAAAACTCCTTTGTGTCCTCTGACATATGAGGCCAGTGAAAGTGAGGGACAAGCATGTCCCAAGTCTTGCTTTGGCCTTGAAGTGTCCTGCTAGGGGAATGTCATGTGCTAGGGTGAGTAGGAAGCCCCTAAACTTCAGAGGTATAACCAACCTCCTGGTGGCACCAGGCTTGGGGTCTCTACCCTCTGAATATAGATGTCCCTCATCCCAATAGATATTGTGAGATCCACTGACATTCCTTGCAGCCTCAGCAGCAGCGTGCTGTCTGAGGAGTTCAAGAGAGGGGCAGGTTTGCTGCTCCTGACTCAGTGCTGCCCTGGAAGGGCCCCTTTCCCCAAGAACTCAACCTGGTCAGGTTCAAGTTCCTCTGGGACAGTTCCTTCACAAGGCCTGGGATCAACTTCCTCAAAAGACTGATCCTCTTCCTGAGCCAGGGGTGGAGACTCAGCCTTACCCCTCCTGCTCCTCTTCTTGGAAGGCACCTGGTCCATCCTTTCAGGATCCAGGGCCTGCTCAGTGGCTTTCAGTTTAGCCTGTGACCTAATCACAGCAAACACATCTGCAGTGATGCCCAACATTGCTGCATGAGTCCTGAGTTCCACTTCAGCCCAGGCTGAAGCCTCCAAATCATTGCCCAACAAGCATTACACAGGGAGGTCTGAACTTACCACAACCTTCTTAGGGCCAGTTACCCCTCCCCAGGTGAAATTGACAACTGCCAAGGACTGGTCTGTCCTGACATTGCTAGCATTGGTCACTTGGTACATCTCACCAAGTATGATCTGGTCAGGGTCTACAAGATCTTTTGTCACCATTGTGACACTTGCACCTGTGTCCCTGTATGCCATGGCCTCCTTACCATTTATTAAAGGCTGTTGTCTGTATTTGCCCAGGTTACTGGGACTAACAAATAAGGAGGCAATGTCCATGCCTCCATCACAGACCAGAACAGCCAGAGCTGGAGTTCTGACTAGGCCAGAACCCACCTCAGAGCCCAAGGTTAACCCCACTATTCCCTTGTTCTGTGTACCACCACTTGAAACTGTGCTAGGGGGAGCAGTTGCCTTAGGGGCAGTGGTGGTAGGAGTAGAATCCTTGGCCCTTGAACAATTGGCATCTTTTGTCCAATGGGTCTTCTCTTTACAGATGTGACACCAAGGTTTCCTTTTGCCTTTTCCATTGTTGGATTGTGACTCCCCCCAAGATGCAGGTTTTTGGGGCACTGATGAAGACTTTTGATCTTTATATTTGTCCCCACCCTTATCTGAGTTCTTAGAGTCTGGTTTCTTCTGGTCACCTCCATTGGTCTGGGCTTTCTGCTTCACCCTGGTTCTGACCCACTTATCTGCCTTCTTTCCCAATTCTTGGGGAGAAGTCAGATCAGAGTCAACCAGGTATTGATGCAACAACTGTTTTTGGAAATTATTAAGGATCTGCTCCCTCATAATCAAGTTGTACAATCCTTTAAAATCATTCACCTTGCTACCAAGTAACCAGCCTTCCAGAGCCTTAATGGCACAATCAACAAAGTCTACCCAGTCCTGAGTCTGTGTCTTCAGGGTGTCTCTGAACTTAATCCTGTACTGTTCAGTGGTTAAGCCAAACCCTTCAATGAGAGCACTCTTCAGGACTGAATAGTTATCAGCATCCTCTTCTCTTACAGTGAGGAGCTTATCTCTACCTTTGTCAGCAAAGGAGAGCCACAAGATAGTTGTCCACTGCTCTTGAGGGACCTTCTGTACTTTACAGGCCCTCTCTAAAGCAGTTATCCATTTCTGGATGTCATCCCCTACATGGAAGGGAGGGACAATCTTGCTCAGGTTCCTATGATCAAAGGTGTGTTCCCTAACCCTAGGGACACTATAGCTGCCACCATGGGACTCTAGTCCCAATTTCTTTCTAGTCTTCTGGACTTCTAGGGACTCTTTATCCAGGGCCAATTGCTGTTGCCTGAGCCTAAGCTTAGCTTTCTCAAGCTCTAGTAATTGGCACTCCCTGTCATAAGAGTTGTCCCTCTTGCTAGAAACAGAGGTCCCTACAGAATGTCTAGAATGATTTGACTCAGCAGAGGGAGACCTAGATCTCCTTGGAAAACTCTGCACTCTCCCTGGAGGACTAAAGTGATGGTCCTCTTGACCCTCTTCTTCCTCTTCCTCCTGGGGATCTGAGTTGTTCAGGGGTGGATCATTTTGATCCTCCTGTCCAGGGTTGGAATCTAGGTCATAGAAGGTGTCCTCCCCTGACCTATCTTCTTCCCCTGTACCACCCACTCTATCCTGCTCATCTGACCCAGGAGTCTTCCTAATGTCATCTAGCAGTGATGCATCTATTAGACGCTGAATGTTGGCATTTCTCCCTGTCTTCAGCTTCCTAGATACACACATAGCTTTTAATTCAGTGAATGCAAAGCTATCATATTTAGTAGGCAGGATGCCACCAGTGGCATTCCCAGTAGAATACATACTAAGTGAGGTGTAGTGTAGGCACCTACCTAACCTAGTGGGAACTAAACTCTCTTAGGTTGGAGAAAGGGTGTGCTAGACCCTTGACTTACCCAACCCCAAGTTAAGTAGAACTTACTATCTTAAGCTAGTATTTTATGTTCCTAGATACTAGTGGTTTTTCAGTTAATCAATACAAAGATTTTTCTGGTAAAACAATGCAGGCTTGAATCCCAACCGCTGCACACCAATGTGAGAAGTTGGCCTGGTATATGCTGTCCACTAATTAAAGTGGGCACCTTGCACCAGTCCAAACAACCCTTATGGTGATTAGGTCAAAGATAACCTTTATTGAAAGCTATCCTAGTGGTAGCTATGGAGAGCAGCCTTCAGGCTAAGTCTTGATGGAATGTTAAACACCTTGTTTTACCAGAATGTAACCTTATAGTATTGGTTAAATGAAAGGGAAACCACACAGTAGTTTTAAAAATATGTATTTATTATATATAACACTCTCTAGTATCCTCTACCCAGGGATAGAACACAAATCAAATAATACAGTTGCAAAGAATCAAACGTAAGTAGCACAATACACAGTGGGCTCCCGGGGGAGACCAAACCATATACTAAATAAGTGGTATAAGAACCACGACTCAAGACTAGACCTAGTCTAGAAGGTGTAGAATCGCTGGGACCCCAGGGAACCACCCAAGGTGAGTGAGTAGAGACCCCACGGAGGACGGGTGCAGTGTGAGAACACGACCGCGTGCTCCGTACAATCCAATGGGAAAGTCG
Source organism: Calotriton arnoldi (assembly GCA_963921515.1). NCBI lineage: Eukaryota > Metazoa > Chordata > Amphibia > Caudata > Salamandridae > Calotriton > Calotriton arnoldi. The sequence continues at coordinate 1,026,112 of CAWUFW010006050.1, read as the reverse complement.
CAGTTGGAAAATCAGAGATTAAGGACCCTTCTGTTAGCATTTGCGCCATAAACGTGGCTAATCCTCATGCTGTACATTAAGCTTTACAAAAGGGGATGATGGACGGAACGCTTGAGCCAATCAAACACTCACCCCCAATCAACTGATCTGGGTTTAATCCATCATCATTCTTTAGCTCACTCCACCACCCCAGTTCAGACATGGCCATATGCAAATCAGTCTGACCCTGTGCCTCATGGGAACAGTCCAGCCCGAACTGCCAAGCCATGTCTTCCCTGGACCGGAAACAAGCATCCTAGGACCGGTTTCTGGCATTCCAGCCGTCATCAGCCAGGCTTGCTTGAATCCAGTGGCAAAGTGAGCAAGGGACCCACGTCTGGGCATACCCCCGCCAACTTAGGGCGAACAAAGCGATACAAAGGGGATGATGGACGGAACGCTTGAGCCAATCAAACACTCACCCCCAGTCAACTGATCTGGGTTTAATCCATCATCATTCTTTAGCTCACTCCACCACCCCAGTTCAGACATGGCCATATGCAAATCAGTCTGACCCTGTGCCTCATGGGAACAGTCCAGCCCGAACTGCCAAGCCATGTCTTCCTGGACCGGAAACAAGCATCCTAGGACCGGTTTCTGGCATTCCAGCCGTCATCAGCCAGGCTTGCTTGAATCCAGTGGCAAAGTGAGCAAGGGACCCACGTCTGGGCATACCCCCGCCAACTTAGGGCGAACAAAGCGATACAAAAGGGTATGCCCAGACGTGGGTCCCTTGCTCACTTTGCCACTGGATTCAAGCAAGCCTGGCTGATGACGGCTGGAATGCCAGAAACCGGTCCTAGGATGCTTGTTTCCGGTCCAGGGAAGACATGGCTTGGCAGTTCGGGCTGGACTGTTCCCATGAGGCACAGGGTCAGACTGATTTGCATATGGCCATGTCTGAACTGGGGTGGTGGAGTGAGCTAAAGAATGATGATGGATTAAACCCAGATCAGTTGACTGGGGGTGAGTGTTTGATTGGCTCAAACGTTCCGTCCATCATCCCCTTTTGTACATTAAGCTTGGCCACATATGTAAATCATTGTGCCCCTCATTTGGAATCTGTATCTAGACTCTGTATCTCAGCTTTGTGAAATTGTGCACTGTAAACGTACAATAGTTATGATTTTGTGTGTAGATTGGTATTGTTTGCTGTAACAATGTCATAATCACCAAGTTGTTCTTGTATTGCAAACTGAGCCAGTTTAGCTTGGAAAAGCATGAACCAGCAGAAAAAGCGGCAGTTAACACGTGCCTGTCACTCGTCTTCAGTTTGTTCATTTACATAGACAGCACGCGCTAGGCTTAGTTACCGTTGAGCCACCCCACTCACCTGAAGCCTATAAAAGGCGTGACAGCAGAACGAGACGCGCTTGCGCTCGGTATTGAAGTTCCCACTTACCTGATTTCCTTCGCTGAAGCTCCCGCACCGATCCAGCTTTCTCTTCGGCTCCCAGTCCCGTCTTCAGCATCCAGGGCAACGCGGCAACGTGACGACTTCCTGAGCTGCATTCCGGCTTCAAAACCGTTCTGACCTGCAACAAAAGACAAAAAGACAATTCAAGTAAGGCATTTCCGATTCTGACGCTTGTAGAGGAAGTGCGTTCAAGTTTAAGCAGGTACTGTTTCTATTTTAAAACAAAATACTTATCTCAGATTCTTGCGCTTGCAAAGGAAGCGTTTCTGGCTTGGTACAAACAGTTTTTTTGTTAAATAAAACGGAGATAAGGACTTTCAAAATGAAAGGAAAACAAAGACTCACTTGTTAATTATCAAGAAATTGGACATTTACTACAAAGACTTTCTGTTTGACTATATATTTGTACTGATTATAATCATTAGAAGACAAGAGTGTTATTCAATAGTAAGTGTAGCATGAGACGGTGTATAAACAATTATTGGTGATTCTTCTAATGAGGTGACAAGTGTTATTTTGTTCCTACAGAGAACTGCATACAGCATTAGATAAGCATTAATCATCTGATGATGAAGAGAGGCATTATCTCTATTATTCGTTGAGCAGCGCTAAGTCAAATGTATAGTGTTGTGTATAGCATAAGACAATATTGTGAAGAACACCCTACAGACCAGTCAGTTTAATGTTATTTATTCTTTGCATGTAGATATTGACCGTTGAAGAGCTGCAGTATCAGTGTGTGTTCAAGATTCCGCAATCGGTGATACAGTTGTGCCAATCAAGAGCTGAACCCAGCAAAAGTGTTTTCTTTCTGTTTTTATTTTGTCCCATTTTCCCTCTTCCCCTAGAGATCTGTTCTTGTCAAGCTGTGTTTTATATACGGTTGGACAGGCATAGATTTTTGGGGGCATAGAGAACAGTCGTCTCATCTCTCAAATCGAACATCCTGGATTTCAGGTGAGTGGAGACTTGACAGAAGCGCAAGCCTTCACAACAAATCAAGTTCCTTTTGAGAGATATGGACATAGATCATGACTGCATTGTTGTCCAAGCCATGGCTCAAGCTCTGAGTGAGGACACGAGCCAAGATCGATCTGTAGCAGAAATGTTACACAATTTACAGAGTGAAATGCAAAAATTAAAAGATGAAAATACGGAATTGCGTAATGAATTGATACGTTACAAACCTAGGGAATCCTTATGGGACAGTCCCTTTCTTCAAGCCTTCAAGACCCCTTCAGAATTAGGTGCAAGATCAAAGACGTCAAAAACTTTCATGGCATCCGATGCCACATCACCGTCAAAAACTTTCATGGCATCCGATGCCACATCACCGCCCGTTCATGTTACTGTAGCAGTTCCTAATGTTGTGCCTTTAGCTGCACCAGAGCGGTTTTTGGGTGATAGTGCTAAATTTAACATCTTTATTAGTCAGTGTCAACTGCATTTTATTTGTAAGCCACAAGCTTTCCCCACTGATGCATCCAGAGTGGCTTTTGTGCTATCTTATTTGGGAGGCACAGCCGCTAATTGGTCTATCCCATATATAGATAGGAATGATCCTGTTTTGTATAATTGGCTTTTGTTTAAAACAACAATGACTAAACTGTTCGCTAAACACACATATGTTCAGGCTAGCGATAATGAATTACTGAATCTTAAACAAGGAAGTAAGGATTTGTTGAGTTATTTAACCACATTTAACCGGTTATTGACAGAGACCCAATTGCCAGAAGAAAAACGCATTTCCCTATTCTATAGGGGTTTTCGAGATGATTTGAAAGATGCTCTGGCACATATTGTTGAGTTACCAGACGATTATTCAGAATTTGCAGATTTAGTAGTAAAACTAGATCATCGTCTAGGAGAGTGTAAAGGAGAAAGAACAAGATTAGATGCCAGATTGATTGTAGTTAAGAATGACAAAAAGGATGCTGAAAATAAATTGCCAGAACCGATGCAGATAGGGGGAGTCAAGGGGCCATTATCTGCAGAAGAAAAAGATAGGAGGCGTAAGTTGAATCTATGCTTATATTGTGATCGGTCTGGACATTTTGCCAGGGATTGTTCTATAAAGCCAAAAATACCAAAAAAGATTAACGCCATAGCTTCCATGAATACAGAACAGGAAAACTAAAGAACTCGTCAGGAATGGAGATCGCCTTGACGAGAGACATAATTCCGCAGATCTCCCAACATCTAGCTAACACTGTAGCCCGTATACCAAGACATTTTATCATTCAGGTTACATTGATTTTAAGCACACAAGTTAGACATTCAGTTTCGGTCCTTTTAGACTCTGGGGCGACAGGAAACTTCTTGGATATTCGGTTAGCACAAACATTGCATATTCCCTCAGTATCTAAGGCAGAACCAGAACCAGTTTGTGCTGTTGATGGTTCTGGATTGTCCTCTGGTTTAATAACCAACCAAACTTGTCCCATCACTATGGTCTGTCAGAATGGCCATACGGAAGTAATAAGTTTTGACCTCATAGACACCCCCACGTTTGGACTCATTTTAGGTGTACCGTGGTTGATGGTGCACAATCCAAAAATTAATTGGGACTTAAGAACAGTGACTCTAGACTCCTTACATTACCGGTCACATTGTTATCAAGAAGCACACACCGACTCCATGACAGTGTTACATTGCGCCAACACCACAACATCTTCTCCTATCATACCTAATGAATACCAAGATTTTAAAGACGTTTTTGACCCTGAAAAAGCTACTACTCTACCCCCGCATAGATCATACGATTGTCGTATAGATTTAATCCCAGGAGCTACACTTCCCAATAGTAGAGTATATGCTCTTTCTGAGGAAGAAACACAATACTTACGAGTTATTTGGATGATCTATTGGCATTAGGCTTTATTCGACATTCTACGTCCCTGTCTCTTCGCCACTATTTTTCATCCCAAAACGGGATGGTGGCTTAAGAGCATGCATTGATTATCGCGGGTTAAAAAAAGCCACTATTAAAATTAAATATCCGTTAGCATTGATCCCAGTCCTTCTTGACCAGTTGCGACATTCCACTATTTACACCAAATTGGATCTCCGAGGGGCTTATCACCTTATACGGGTCAAAGAGCATGATGAGTGGAAGACAGCATTTCGAACCAAGTTTGGTTTATTCGAATACACTGTCATGCCCTTTGGTCTGTGTAATGCCAAGGCGGACGCGCTTGAGGCAACCGAAGGTGACAGATAGAAATCAGTACGCTGGGTACTGCAGCACCGGGAGCGCCTGGGAAAGGGCTCCTTTGAAATCTGAGTAATTGCGCTTGCTCGCTTTTAAAGAAATCAATCGCTTTACAATTTTAATCATTTTACAAATTCACATTTTAAAGCTGTTTTCACTCACTCCCTATTTCCCATCACTTACCTGTTGTTCTGTAGGGTGCCTCCCCGTTTCCACCGCGGATTGTTCCGTTTGAGTGGAGGGAGCCGACACCACCCGGAAGTGACGTAGTAAAACTACCACCGGATTCCCGATCTCCGGTCAGCAGTTCAGCTGCCTGATACTATATAAATAGATGACCGGCCTGACGCACAGCGGATGCACGCAACGGGCGCGCCGCTGGCGCACCGCTGGCGCGCCTAAGGCAAGCCCGTCTGCGCCCGTCCGCGCCGGGCCGTCGCCAGGAGCCAGAACCTCTGCCGGTTTGCTTATGGACCAGGTAATTAGCTCGGGAGCCCGTCACAGCTATTCTAGCCAGGATTTGATAAGAATTAGAGACAGACAATGTTGGCTCAGTCTGCCAGATACCAATTCATGCATCATACCAACAGAAGTAGAAGGCCCTTTTGCTTGCAGAACCTGTGGCTATCAGAGTATGTTACCCACACAGCCCAGGAACAACACTACAGCAGCTGACCTAGGAACTAGCTGCTCACACTGCTCCAGCAAACAAATATGTCCCTTACATACCACCCACAAAAATGTAAGATGGGATTCTTTTCTAGCAAATGTTAGATCTCTCCCCAAACATGCTATTAATATTTGGGACATGCTCTCCTCTTCCCTTCCCACATTGGGTTCTTGACTGAAACTTGGACTAAACCATCTTCCAATCCAGCAATTGCACTAGCGCTACCTGACGGCTATCACATCCAAAAACTAGATAGACCATGCAGGGCGGGGTAGCTATTATTTATAAAGACCCTATTAAAGTCTCCGTCTTAGATCAATTAAGCAATGATAAATTAGAAATTCTTGTGTTTAGAATTGATCTACATGCACAACTTAGCTGGAAAGGAGCTCTTGTATACCGCCCCCCGGGACCACTCCTTAATTCCGCCATCCTACTTATGGACTTTATCTCCCCTTATGTCATTTCAACTAAAAATGTCTTGCTTCTCGGAGATTTGAATGTGCACAGTGATAATCCCAACCCTTGATGCCTCCTCACTTTTGACAGATCTGTCCACACTTGAGTTAACCAAAATCAACAATGAACCTTCTCATGTGGCAGGACACACGCTAGATCTAATCCTCTCAAACTCGCCCAACATCGTTTGCGGAACAACTTGCCTTCTCATATGGTCAGACCACTCAAAAATTGAATTCTGTATAACCGGACCCAAGGAGCTCATTGCCCCTAAAACACACACTATTATAAGTTATAGACAGTGGCACAAATTGACGCCCACTCTCTTCCAAGACACCTTTGTTCCACCCCAGCATTCTGACTCCGACAGTGTGGAGGAACGTCTAACCGCCTTTCAGGCAAGCATGAAATCCACAATTGATACGCTGGTACCCTTGAAAACATCCCCTACGGTCCCAAAAGGCCCACAGACACCGTGGTATACCCCTAATTTCCGGACTGAAAAAACCCAATGCAAAAAACTAGAACGACATTGGCGCCGTACACATGACCTGCAGGACAAAGAAAGATTTAAATCTGCTTTGACTAAATACCATAGCAACCTGAAAACCGCCCGAAAAGTACATATCGCAAATCAACTTGAAAAGGCAGATAACTCCCCTAAAGCACTATTTCAGGTCCTAAAATCATTCACTAACCCCAAGGCGTGTAAGACGGAAGAGGCCCCAACTCAGACCCTATGTGACAATATTGCAGGACATCTAACATTAAAAATAGATAAGATCTACAACAAGATCACTGCGGCCAATGGCTCTCGATCAAGCCACATATTCGAACGCCCTCCTACCACTCCTGGCACGTCTAAAACTAGAGGAATGTCCAACGCTCTCCCCTGAGGAGACAGAATCTTTATTAAATACAACTAAATCTGGCTCTCCTTTAGACCTGATTCCAGCCAAAACCACCGGCTCGCTCGCCAATCAACTTGCTACGCCCATTTGTTCCATCTTAAACAGCTCCTTGAAGGAAGGCAGGCTCCCCAAGGAATGGAAAGCAGCTCAGATCCTGCCCATCAGGAAGAATGCTAAACTCCCCCAGAAGATGTCTCCAACTACCGTCCTATTTCTTTACTCCCCTTATTAAGCAAACTTCTAGAGAAGCATATCAATAAATACCTGTCCGAATTTATAGAATCCTCCAACTGCCTTGACCCCTCGCAATCAGGATTCCGACCTAGGCACAGTACGGAGTCTGCATTGGTGACAGTTACCGATAACATCCGAATGCTAGCAGACAATGGTCAGGCAGTGCTCCTAATACTGCTTGACCTGTCTGCAGCATTCGATACTATCTCCCACCAGATCTTGCTCGGGAGACTCAGAGATGTAGGCATCCAGGGGAACGCACTAAAATGGATGACTAATTTTCTGGCTGAAAGGACTCAAACCATCAACCTAGGCCCTTTTAGATCACAGACCACTAATGTTACCAAGGGAGTACCCCAGGGCTCATGTTTGAGCCCTACTCTGTTCAACATTTATGTTACCCCATTGGCTGGCCTATTAAGAAATTTAGGATTCATACCTATTTCCTATGCCGACGACACACAACTGCTTCTCTCTTTTGACAAGAATAACACCAACATTCAGACCACCTTTTCGGAGGGCATGAAGGCCATCACTGATTGGATGAGTAACAACTTCCTTCAGCTGAATGCAGAGAAAACCGAAATTATGTTATTCAGAGAAGCAGTAGCGAGGTGGTCGCCCAACTGGTGGCCAGGAGAACTGGGCCCGGCCCCGTCCGCAAAACAAGTGGTAAAAAACCTAGGGGTCCAAATTGACCAGAAGCTAAGCCTAGAGGAGCATGCCACCACAACAACTCGGGCCTGTTTCCATATACTTAGCCTTCTTCGCAGAGTCTTCCCCCTACTTCCGCTATCCACGCGGAAAACCCTGATACAAGCATTGGTCCTAAGCCATCTGGACTACTGCAACGCTCTGCTGATTTCAGCCAAGGAATCCTCCTTGAACAGACTGCAGGTAGTCCAGAACACGGCAGCCCGATTAGTGACCCCAGAACTGCCTCCCTCCCCCTACTCCGTAAGCTGCATTGGCTACCCATTCGTAAAAGGATCAAATTCAAAATTTGCTGTACGGTCTACAAATCCCTAAACAACTTGGGGCCAAGGTATATGACAGACAAGCTGGTCAGATACATTCCTTCCAGAACCCTTCGTTCCGGGTCCAAGGATCTCCTTCACATACCTCGCATAAAACAGGCCCGGTTGGGGGGGAAAGCCTTCTCCTATTTGGCCCCATTATATTGGAACCAACTGCCCATCCACCTACTTCTCTGCTCCAACTACCTAGCCTTCAGAAAGCTGCTAAAAACCACGCTGTTCTAATCTTATCCTTACTGGTTGACAAAGGCAGTCACAGCGCGGAGATACCCCGGTTGGGGTGATTCGTGCGCTCTATAAATGTAATAAATAAAATAAATAAATAATGCCCCTGCGGCCTTTCAATATTTTATAAATTAGGTCTTAAGCGAGTTTCTTGATATCTGTGTAATAGTTTACATAGATGACATCCTCATTTATTCAAAAGACAAAGAAGAACATGTTCAGCATGTAAAGGCAGTTTTGAAAAAATACAAGAAAATCACCTCTTTGCAAAATTGGAGAAATGCATATTTAATACCGATACCGTAGAATTTTAGGGTATTGTTTGTCACCAGCTGGAATAATGATGGACCCAAAGAAAGTGAGTGCCATATTGGATTGGCCAGAACCGACGTCTGTTAAGGAAGTACAAAAGATATTAGGGTTCGCCAATTTTTATAGGCGTTTATCCCTCAGTTTGCAGAAACTGTTGTGCCTATCACAAAATTGTTGCAAAAAGGACAGGCTTTTTCTTGGACAGACAAGGCAACTCAAGCTTTTACCAGGTTAAAAGAGAAATTTACTTCAGCAACATTGCTGCGGCATCCTGATCCCGATCTCCCCTTCTTTGTGGAGGCGGATGCGTCACAGGTTGCAGTGGGAGGAGTTCTCTCGCAAAGAGATTCACAGGATGGACAATTTCATCCTGTAGCGGTTTATTCCAAAAAGCTACTTCCTGTTGAGCAGAATTATACGGTGGCTGAGAGAGAGTTACTAGTGATCAAACTAGTCTTTACACAATGGCTGACATCATTTAATGAGTACTAAATATCCTGTGACCATTTTTAGTGATCATAAGAATTTGCAATTTTTCAGTTCTGTCAAGGCACTTACACCTCGTCAAATGCCATGGTTAAATTTCTTTAGCGCATTTGACTTTGTCATCACTTACAGGCCAGGCACAAAACAAATTTACTGCTACACAAAAACACTAAATGGGGGTCCTAGGGAAAAAATTTTTGAGACCTGCAAAGGATTACATCCCCAATTTATCAATCATATACAACAACAATCCTTGGGTCTAAGTTACCTGAATAAACAAACCATGCAGTAAGGCACTATCAAAACAATACTAGGGGAAAGATCCCTTTAGGACGAAATCCCTCACCCACCTATGGTGGCATGCTTCATCATTTGGGATTCTCCTCCCAGAGGAAAAGCCTAGTTCCTCTGAGGGCTACAACCCCCTCGCTAAGAGCGAAGAGCTCAGGGATGTATTTCACCTGCTCTAACTGGATCTACTAGATCCTCCAAATGAGATTTCTAGTGTGAGTGAGAACGCAGCGCAAAGAAAAAGAATTAAAGTGAGTGAAGTGATATTAAAACTGGCTAGAGAGAACCTAAGCTTTATTCGTGAGTTCTCGCTGTCAGGATTAAAAACAGTGCACCTGCGATATGGATTTAAATCGCACGTGTAAATTGGTGGATTACGGTCAACATGTTTCAGCCGTGAGGCCCCTAATTCGGACCAGGCTTTCGTCAGAACCACTAAGATGCTGCTGCTAAGTGAAATGTGTGACAAAGAAAATTTTCAAAACTTTTTATCAGCACCCGGAACCAAAGGTACTTGCGGTTCCTGCTCAGTGAAAAGTAACAGTACCTGGTGAAGATACAAAAAGAAAAAGTCATAGGCCTTAAATGAACAAACAATATAAACAATATAAACAGAAACAGTAGGTAACAAAGCAGTGAGGAAGGAACAACATGCCTCCTCCTGCATATTGCACCACAGAAGTGTCTGCAAATAAACAATATCATGCTTACCCGTAACGACTGGGTATGTTGCAAACCTCAACCTGGCGACAGCTCAGAGGAGAGGCACCGCTCTATGAGGGAACAGTATATAAAGTGTAGCTAATGTCAGGTAAAGTCACACGAAATTTTATATATACTGACATAGTTAAAAGCATGTAGTAAACAGATCTAGTCGTAAGAGCACCAGACTCAGTAAGAAACAACTTGGTTACAATGGTACCCCATGCCCCCTTATGTCAACAAGCCGGGGTACACTAGTCTCGTTCCCCGCCCCACGGTGCAGGTATCCGATATCATCTTCCCTGTTTGCACACGGGCCGTGGTTTGACAATACAAGAGAGATGTCCAGTCAATAAAGCCCTCCCCAGACCAAAGCGGTGCATGACTTGAAACAAATAAGGCCATTCAATACTGTCGAAGGCCTTCTCAATATCTATGGCCAATACCGTAGCAGTGGCCCTCTCATACGTGTCTGCATCCAGAATCCGAAATAGGCGTCGAATATTCTGAGCGGTGTTTCGGGTTGGTATAAAACCCGCCTGGTCTGCATGTATTAGGTGAGTCATATAGGGGAGCAGGCGGGACGCCAAAATCCGGCTTAAGATTTTATAGTCCGTGGTCAACATTGATAATGGTCGATAGGCTGTCACGTCATGAGGCGGCTTCCCTGGCTTCAGCAAGGGAATAATGAGCGCTTCACGAATCGTGGAGGGCAGTAACCTATCCTTCCGTGCTGCGTTATACAGCAGCACCAATCTGGGGGCCAAGAGATCAACATACTCGCTATAAAATTCCACCGGGAGTCCATCCACTCCCGGGGTCTTATTCCTGGCCATGTGCTTAATTGCGCCGCGGACTTCACTTAAAGTGATGTCCTCACCCAGCAGCTTTGCTCGCTCCCTATCTAATATTGGGAGGGTCACCCCCGTCAGGAAGCTCCGTACCGCCTCTCTATCAGGGAGAACTTGACTCGATATAGTTCCGCATAGTAAGCACGGAACTGATCATTTATCCCCTTTGCATGTAACAGGCCTCCCCATCCGGTGCGCGCAACTCAAGTATACTCGTCCCTCTCCTAGTTGGGTTGGCCAGCCATGCCAATAACGCCCCTGATTTATCGCGCTCCGCATGCGCCCGCGTGACATATTGCTTATAATCATAGCAACGCAGTCGCTCCATCTGCACTGCGACCTCTTCCCTTGCGGCCAAGAGGTCCCGCTGGCAGTCCGGACGCTCAGGCCTCTCCTTTTCTATGTCTCGCAATCGTCGCTCCGCGCTCTCCAAGTCCTGCAGCAACACCCTGCGCACTCCTACTTTCTGCGCCATACAATGCCCCCTTATCACACTCTTAAAAGCGTCCCATTCTACCATCAACGATGAAGCAGTGCCAGTGTTGTCTCGGAAGTAGTCAGTGATACCAGCCCCCACCGCTTCTCTAAACACCTGATCCTCTAACAATGTTGGATTCAACCGCCAAGTCGGGATTACAGGACGATCAGGGACCAAACTCAAACGCAACAATAAGGGATTATGATCCGATATCGTTCTGGCGAGATATTCACTGTGTTGCATCATTGCGTGGAGATCAGGAGTGCACAGCATCGCATCCAGCCGCACATGGAGGTCATGTACAGCAGAAAAATATGAATAATCTCGATCAGTTGGGTGGTGTGCCCTCCAAGTATCTACTAAATCCCACCGTTGTTGCCAGTCTCGCCTATCCCTGGAGAGCCTATGAATGGGCGCCTCTGGAAGTGGAGGATGGGATCTATCCAGCAGGACGTCCGTGATCGAATTAAAATCCCCACCCAATAGTACAGAACCAGTGAAGAAAGGGGCCACCTTCCCAGATAACTGCCGTAGAAAGGCCGATTGTTCCGTATTGGGGGCATATACGCTAGCCAAGACCACATCCCTACCATTCAGTCTACCTGCAACCAAAACATATCGGCCCTCCGGGTCTTTCAATTGACGAGTAGGCTGAAACGGAACCCCGGCTCGGACCCACACCAAAACACCCCGGGCAAAGGCAGAGTATGTGGTGCTAAAAACCTGTCCTCTCCATCTACGCTGCAGTGCCATATCCTCTTTTGGGGCAATATGAGTTTCCTGCAAGAACGCCAGCTGAATCCCCCTACGAACCAGGTATGTATGTATCTTATGCCTACGCTGCATTGAGTGCATACCCCTGACGTTCCAAGTTATACATTTCAACTCAGACATAGCCATCGAGCCCACATCACTGCCAGACCCCAATCATCCTGCTCTAATACCAGCCAATTGTGCCCCGTGCCATGAATCAAACCCTTATAAGTAGGGTTGCGCCAGCCCCCAGGTAACATTCCCCTAGTAACAATCAAGCAATCCCAACAACCCCACCCCAGGACAGGTACTAAAAAATAAGCCCCCATCCAAACTACGTCAAACTAGGTTCCCTCTAGTGGCTACTGAGGGATTACTGTGGGGAAAGTGGCCGCCAGCAAAAAGTCGACCACACCAAGGCCCCGCAGTGTTACTATACTATCCGCTCCCACCCCCAGGAGGCATCTTGACGGGAGCCCCTACTTTTGACCCCTCATCTATCCACCACATCCGGCGGTCAATACACCATTCAAGAATATGATGCTAATTATGTCCAAATAGTACCGCCGGCATCTCACAGGCACACAAGCCCTTCAAGCATCAAAACACACAACAAATATATCACATAAGTTCATCAGCCGTGCCAGGTGTAACATGAGGCATTTTTGCATCACTGTTCTGGGAATCGGCCGTATCTGTATCTGTTCCCAATCGCAACTTATCCGACTCCTGTCCTGTGTCCGAGTGTTGTTCCGGAGTTCCCAAAAGCTGCGACACCGCCTGCAATGCCGCTTGCCTGCCTTTTTTCCGTTTGGGACGGGCCAGGCGCCCTCACCGCAGCCGGGCGTCACCTCGACCTGCGCCGGCGCCGCGGCAACTGCCTCGAAAATTCTCCAGTTCCAGCATCCCTGGCCGGTTTCTTGTCTGTTCTATACGTTTCCAGCCAGTCCCAGGCCTCCGATGGGCCCTCACAAAAGTGCGTGGTACCGTCCAAGACTATTCTCAGGCGAGCGGGAAACATTAGTGAGTACTGGAGGCCCTCTTCACAAAGAGCCCGCTTGACTGCCAGGAAAGACGCGCGACAGCGCTGAACCTCCTGCGTGTAGTCAGGGAAGAGGGAGACCTTACTGTTGCCCACGGAGTACGGTCCTGTCGAGCGTGCCATCCTCAGTAGATGATCTCTGTCCTTGTAATGAAGGAGCCTCGTCACCACCGGTCGCGGCGGTCGTCCCGATGCTAATGGTCGTGCCGGTATTCGGTGCGCCCTTTCCAGCGTGTAAAACTGCGTCAGTCCCGTCGGTGCCACTGTGGTACGGAGCCAGTCTTCCAAGTATTGGACCATATTAGTTCCCTCAATTTCCTCCGGCAGGCCCAGAACACGAATGTTATTTCTGCGATTCCTCCCTTCTGCGTCTTCTGCCCGCTTTTCCAGCGCCGACACTCTGCGGGTGACCTCCCCCATCTGGTCAGTAAGGACTTTCTGCGCTGGTTCTATAGTTGCCAGGGAAGTTTCAGCTTGCTTCATTCTGCCCGACAGTTTATCGTGGTCAGCGCGCAGCAATCCCAGCCCCACTGACACCGTGGCAATATCTCTCTGCAGGGCCTCTCGTGTATCTGTGATGGCCTGGAGTATGCGAGCTAATTGTAGTTGTACCCCCGCATCACTCGGCGGCTCGGGAGATTCCGGCCGCGTGGAATCATGCCCCCATCCTCTCGGTCCGGCTGAGCCGCCTGCTGCTTCCCCCTAGGCTTTCCCATCTCGCAGGTAGGGAGCCTTCGAACGTAGATGTCCAAGCTCCCCTCGCGTGCAGGTCGCGATCACCCCAATCAGCTTCGTATGTGGCGGGGACCAGGGCAACCGCCACCTCGGCAGTCCCGGGGTTCTCGAGTGTGCAATTAATCAGTAGCAGTACTCTCACGCTAGGTGCCACTGACTATAGCCTTGGGCAGATGTCCGCCACGCAGTTAAGGAGCTCAGGGCCGTCTCCCCATGTTCAGCGCGCGCCGGTTCAAACGCATTCTAGGCCCATTCGGCTCCAGGCCTTTCCAGCTGTTCCCAGTCCTCCGAGCAGCGCAGGAATCCTCCGCAGGCCTCAGCACAGGGCACCGCCCACGGCCCTCCCGGGTCCACTCGCATCTCGCAAGCGAGCCCGGCGGGTTGGCAGCACTCACTCGAGGGATTCTCCTCTGCGCGACCCTGGGTCCCCCTGCAGCGCCCTAGCGGCTCTCGCCCGCCGCCAGTCCCAGCTCTCCGCACTCTCGGCGGGAGACCAGTCGTCAAGTCGAGATGCACTGCAGGCCGCTGCACCTCAGCGCCTACCCAGCAATCCACAGCCGCCCGCTCACCAGTGGTGCGTCGCTTCAATCCCAGGTGCCGCGGTCCCGCCCTCCTCTCCGCTCCTCAGGGTAGAGCAGGCGAGCCACCAGGCCCATGCGACGCCGCAGGAGCAGGCCGCTCGCCGCAGTCTTCTCGGGTCCGGTCACAGCCAACCCCAACAGCAAGGCGCCTTTCTTCCACACCACTCGACAGCAGCGCTCTCACCACTCTCCTTAACTCCGCTGACCTGTAGTGGAGCGCTGATGCTTGGCAGTCGCTCGGGAGGAAAGCACGCTCCGGGCGGACGGAGCTCCTCTCTCAGCTCGACGCCATCTTGTCCCCTGTGCTCGGCCGCTGTGCCGATGCAGCTCACAGCTTGTTTGCCTCAGGTCAGGCGGGAGGATGTCACAGCCGTCGCCCCAAGGTCCCGCGACGTTACGGGACCCCCGTCGCAGTCCCCAGGGATCGGGCGGCCGTCTATCCAGGATAATTGGCGGGGCCGGTGCGGAGCTCCAAGCTCACGCGTCCGTCTCCATTCGCCGGCAAGCCACGCCCCCACCCCATGCCCCCTTATGTCAACAAGCCGGGGTACACTAGTGTATCTAGCAAATTATATTGTTATAGCTAGCAGCGTCTACACAATGTATGTCATAACACAGGACTATATTGTCAGAAAGAAAAAGCCCTCATCTTATATCACATGTTAATTAAATAACTCAATCATATTGCGCAGGGGTAAAGAAATTGTTTAGCTGCTGCGCTCCAACATTAGACCAGGATGCACCTAGGTCCTAGTACAACTTGATCATAATGCCTGAATGCCACAAACTGGAGTTTGAACAACAGAAATCCTGCCAAGGCATGCTTAACTGCACTCCACTGTCAATTTAAAGCTGAGCGGTGGTAAAACAGCAGAAAGACCACTCCTAAAGCCTTTTGTACCACTAGGGCCCAACCCACAAAAAATAAAGGGGCACTTATTAACTACTCGTGGAGGGATGACTCCAGCACAATCAGGGCAGCGCAAACATGTTAAAAAGGGCACTGACTCTAGTTGTAGGAAAGAAACCGCTATGTACGCGTTAAACAGCATCTCGCCAAAAGATGTAAAAGCAGGCAGCATAGCACCTACCTCTCCGTCGGTACCCCGGTCCGGTGGAGACTGTCGAGGGAGGTAAATGCGTGGTGCCTGAGAGCTCCTTAAATGCGGAAGTTACGCGCGCTACCGACAGCCGATGCTAATCGGTGATCTCGTCGCGCATACGTGGTGTCAAGGAATGCTGCTCCTTCGCACGTGTGTGTAAAGTGTCTGGATCTCTGGGAAATGTAGTTTGTACATTAAGGATTATTGCCGCACATGCGCAAATCTGCTTTAAGCACCTTCGTTATTACAGCGCGTTGAAAAGCGATGTAGCTAGGCTTAACAGAGTTCTGATACTAGTGCCAACTTCAAAGGGAGCACCAAGGGGAAAAGGAAAAGCCTTATACATACGTAATTACATTTACTAATTTACTCATGTGGTCATTTCAGGTGTGTGGTTGCCATGAGTCCCATGAATCCCCAGACATGTGCCTCTTAATGTACCTAGTTATTAAAATCAGAGAAAGCTATGCCTGATGACTAGTACACTGGGCATGGCAGCATTATTATGAGCAGTTCTAATGCATGCACACCTAGCATGACATTGAGTCTGGACCTGATGATTTCTGGACACTAGGAAGTCCCACAGTATTTATAGAGCAACCCATGGAATGTCATCATTCAGACCCACCTCCGCAGTGTTGAGCCTGTGTACCCAACGTTGTTCACGCCTAAAGAGATATGTTGAAATATCAGTTATATGTGCAGGAATGGCAGGTTTTTCCAAAACTACCCACTTCAGATCTTCAGGAGAATGATTCTTTTCCAAAAAATGGTTTGTAAGTTTTGTGGCAGTTTTCCTACATCGGATGGTGCTTCTATGCTCTAAAATACGGGTTTTCACCTTCCGAGTAGTCATGCCCACGTACCGTAAGGCACATGGACACGTAATCAAGTAGATGAGATTGTCACTATTGCAATTCGTGTGTTTGGAGAGGAACCAAGGTCGTGCCACTCCAATGTCTACAGAGATTGTGTGTTCTGTGAATGGACAGGCCGCACACATGCCACAAGGAAAATGGCCCCTAACTTCAGGTAAGTGCCAGAGAGTGCTCTGTTTGTTTGGTTTCATGATATGTGGTCGCGTATGCACCAATTGATCTTTGATATTGGAGCTGCGTTTAAAAGCAAATAGCGGTCGAGGTAAGGCAGTAGCACCAATATTCAAAATCTTCCAATTAGAGAGGATGCTCTTCTTGATTTTATTGGAGAAACTGCAAAAAGTGTTGACACATGTGAGCCGTGCATTGGCTTCCTTGGGTTCGCTTAGTTCAATAAGAGCCTCCCGGTTGTTATTGGCTGCACGTTTCAACGACCTCTTGATCAATCGTTTAGGATAGTTCCTGGCTCCAAGTTGACGAGCCAGATCATGGGCATGTTCCTGATATTTAGACGTGGTGGAGCAATTCCTTTTAATTTGTAAGAACTGCCCAAAAGGGAGATTATCCCTCAGGGCTTTCGGATGGTAGCTCCTATATGATAGGAGCGAGTTCCTGGACATGGGCTTCCTGTACAGTTCAGTACATAGTCCCCCATCAGTCGGGGAAATCAAGACGTCTAGAAATGGTAGTTCACTGTTGCTATATTCGCAGGTGAACCTTAAGAAGTTGTTGCGGGTGTTGAGCCACTCCTTAAATTCCATGATGGTAAATGGAAGACCTCTCCAAACAACAAAGACATCGTCAATGTAGCGTTTCCATAACAATATGTGATCCCTGTATGGATTGTCCTCATTGAAGACATGGTCCTGTTCGAAGAGGTGCACATACAGATTCGCCAAACTGGGGGCGAAAACCCTGGCCATCGAAGTGCCCGATATTTGTAGAAATAGCTGGTCTTCAAATTGAAAGAAATTTTCTTTCATAGCCAATTGGGCACAGTTCATGATAAAATGGACCGGGGTGATGGTATCTATATCCCGATTCTCCAACAATGTCTGTATGGCTGTAAGAGTCTCGTCTTGGGGAATACAAGTGTACAAAGACTCCACGTCAAAGGACACCAAATAGTTCCTATT
This sequence comes from Calotriton arnoldi, assembly GCA_963921515.1. NCBI lineage: Eukaryota > Metazoa > Chordata > Amphibia > Caudata > Salamandridae > Calotriton > Calotriton arnoldi. The sequence goes on along the minus strand of CAWUFW010006050.1, from coordinate 1,008,561 downwards.
GACATCAAAAGGTGTATCTCCCACCAGACGGAGAATGTCCTTCGTATCCTTAAGGTAAGTGGGTATCTCCATCACGAGAGGCCGCAGAAAATGGTCCACGAACGTGGATAAAGGTTCCAACAGGGAGCCCAACCCAGAGATGATAGGACGACCGGGTGGTGGTCTCTGCTTCTTGTGCACTTTAGGCAGAACATAAAAATAAGGAATCACTGGATGGGTCTTGACCAGGAAGGATGCCTCTTGTGTAGTAATCCAATTGTTCACTCTTGCCTCATCAACAAGAGTCTTTATTTCAGCCTGAAGTCTCTTAGTGGGATCCGTTTTCAGCGGTTGATAAAAACAGGTGTTATTAAGTTGTTTGAGACATTCCTCGCGATAAGTTGTAGTGTCCAGCAGGACGATGGCTCCACCCTTATCCGCCGGCTTCATCGTGATCGAAGTGTCACTTGCCAGTGTCTTCATGGCAGATTTCTCTCGTTGAGTCAGATTCTGGTATTGTCTTTCATTGTTTCTGCAGATAGTATCAACCTGTGACAACACAGCTTTCTCAAAAGTTAGAACCTGGGAAGGTATCTGGTGGATTGGAGGGTTGAAGGTGGATTTGCTTTTCAACCCAGTGTTGGCACCAGTATCTTCAGTAGGATCCTGCACTCAGTCTCTAAAGAAAACATTTAGGCGGATCTTGCGAAAGAATTGGTGCAATTCTTGCTTCACCAAAAACGTATCACCTCTGTTACAGGGTACAAAACCCAGTCCTTTATTCAGCAGCGTATGTTCGTCCGTGCTCAATGTCCGGTTGCTCAAATTCATGACTATAGAGTCTCGTTGCTGGTCCCTGCTTGGGCCTCCGTCATACTCCGTGTTGTCCGTGTCGATGGTGGAGGACCCCAATGTACTTGGGCCTGTTGGTTCCGATGTTTCCCTCTGGATCTTCCTCGGCCATACCCTAAAAAAGGCTGGTTTGGGAAAAAATGGGATTGTGCTTGATAAGGAAAGGTCTGTCCCTGAGGTTGAAGATTTGAGTATCCAAAAGGTACAGGAGGCCACCACTGCGGTGGCGGAGGGGGAGGCCCCCCCCCGGTAACCCCTCCAGTTTCTGCGGTGAGTGCCTCTACCTGTAAGATCTTCAGAGTAGGAGTTGTCTGAATCGCTAGATCAACCTTCACTTCCTGAGGTGGAATAGTTTGAACCGTAGCGCCTCCCTTGGCGATTGAATTGTTCTGGAACATAAGTCTCACTGGTGTAAGGATACACCCTCTCCATTGAGAAGCGTGCCAAGTCCTTTTTGAACTTAGTAATCTTAGTTGTCAAGATCGAGTCTTTGAACTCTCTGTTAGTCTTGTTGGTTTCTTCTGCTTGTTTTTTATACAGAGTCGCTGATATCGCCACCTTAAAATGAGACTCTAAGGTCTGAATCTCAATAAGAATAGTATCCGCGATCCGCTTGGCAGTATTAATGATCAGAATAAGCCAGTCACGGGTGCAACGCCAGGCTACAAGTGACCAATCCTTCAAAAAGATTTTATCATCAAGGAAAAGTCGCAGAGCGTTGGTGACTATTAAGCTGGTAGGGGCACAATTACCCCTCAGATACTCCGTCATAATGGCTCCATGGATGTAAATACGAGAATGCGATTTTTTAAGGAGTAACAATTTGGACCAATCATCTCCTCCTGTCGAGGGGCCACCCTGGAATGTGTCTGTTATACTAGGTGTAGATAGGATGGATAGGGCTGCTGTGTCATCAAAGGCTAATCCTAGTCTTTCTGCCATTGTCGTGGTTGGCTGTATCTCAGAGCTGGGTATACGAAAAGAAATGTGGTGCTACAGCCCCAACAACAGTAAAAATAGGTGAGAAATACCTAGAATCCTGTGTGGAGACTAAGTGAATATGGACCCGCAGCCTCGGCTGCTCAAGAATGCTACACAAAAACACTAAAAGGGGGTCCTAGGGAAAAATAATTTTGAGACCTGCAAAGGTTTACATCCCCAATTTATCAATCATATACAACAACAATCCTTGGGTCTAAGTTACCTGAATAAACAAACCATGCAGTAAGGCACTATCAAAACAATACTAGGGGAAAGATCCCTTTAGGAGGAAATCCCTCACCCACCTATTGTGGCATGCTTCATCATTTGGGATTTTCCTCCCAGAGGAAAAGCCTAGTTCCTCTGAGGGCTACCACCCTCGCTAAGAGGGAGGAGCTCAGGGATGTTTTTCACCTGCTCTAACTGGATCTACTAGTTCCTCCAAAGGAGATTTCTAGTGTGAGTGAGAACGCAGCGCAAAGAAAAAGAATTAAAGTGAGTGAAGTGATATTAAAACTGGCTAGAGAGAACCTAAGCTTTATTCGTGAGTTCTCGCTGTCAGGATTAAAAAACAGTGCACCTGCGATATGGATTTAAATCGCACGTGTAAATGTGGTGGATTACGGTCAACATGTTTCAGCCGTGAGGCCCCTAATTCGGACCAGGCTTTCGTCAGGACCACTAAGATGCTGCTGCTAAGTGAAATGTGTGACAGAAAATTTTCAAAACTTTTTATCAACACCCGGAACCAAAGGTACTTGCGGTTCCTGCTCAGTGAAAAGTAACAGTACCTGGTGAAGATACAAAAAGAAAAAGTCATAGGCCTTAAATGAACAAACAATATAAACAGAAACAGTAGGTAACAAAGCAGTGAGGAAGGAACAACATGCCTCCCTCTGCATATTGCACCACAGAAGTGTCTGCAAATAAACAATATCATGCTTACCCGTAATGACTGGGTATGTTGCAAACCTCAACCTGGCGACAGCTCAGAGGAGAGGCACCGCTCTATGAGGGAACAGTATATAAAGTGTGCTAATGTCAGGTAAAGTCACACGAAATTTTATATATACTGACATAGTTAAAAGCATGTAGTAAACATATCTAGTCGTAAGAGCACCAGACTCAGTAAGAAACAACTTTTACGCAATGGTACCCCATGCCCCCTTATGTCAACAAGCCGGGGTACACTAGTGTATCTAGCAAACTATATTGTTATAGCTAGCAGGGTCTACACAATGTATGTCATAACACAGGACTATATTGTCAGAAAGAAAAAGCCCTCATCTTATATCACATGTTAATTAAATAACTCAATCATATTGCGCAGGAGTAAAGAAATTGTTTAGCTGCTGCGCTCCAACATTAGACCAGGATGCACCTAGGTCCTAGTACAACTTGATCATAATGCCTGAATGCCACAGACTGGAGTTTGAACAACAGAAATCCTGCCAAGGCATGCTTAACTGCACTCCGCTGTCAATTTAAGGCTGAGCGGTGGTAAAACAGCGGAAAGACCACTCCTAAAGCCTTTTGTACCACTAGGGTCCAACCCACAAAAATAAAGGGGCACTTATTAACTACTGGTGGAGGGATGACTCCAGCACAATCAGGGCAGAGCAAACATGTTAAAAATGCAATGAGGGCACTGACTCTAGATGTAGGAAACAAACCGCTATGTACGCGTTAAACAGCATCTCGCCAAAAGATGTAAAAGCAGGTGGCACAGCACCTACCTCTCCGTCGATACTCCGGTCCGGTGGAGACTGTCGAGGGAGGTAAATGCGTGGTGCCTGAGAGCTCCTTAAATGCGGAAGTTACGCGCGCTACCGACAGCCGATGCTAATCGGTGATCTCGTCGCGCATGCGTGGTGTCAAGGAACGCTGCTCCTTCGCACGTGTGTGTAAAGTGTCTGGATCTCTGGGAAATGTAGTTTGTACATTAAGGATTATTGCCGCAGATGCGCCAATCCGCTTTAAGCACCTTCGTTATTACAGCGCGTTGAAAAGCGATGTACCTAGGCTTAACAGAGTTCTGATACTAGTGCCAACTTCAAAGGGAGCACCAAGGGGAAAAGGAAAAGCCTTATACATACGTAATTACATTTACTAATTTACTCATGTGGTCATTTCAGGTGTGTGGTTGCCATGAGTCCCATGAATCCCCAGACATGTGCCTCTTAATGTACCTAGTTATTAAAATCAGAGAAAGCTATGCCTGATGACTAGTACACTGGGCATGGCAGCATTATTATGAGCAGTTCTAATGCATGCACACCTAGCATGACATTGAGTCTGGACCTGATGATTTCTGAACACTAGGAAGTCCCACAGTATTTATAGAGCAACCCATGGAATGTCATCATTCAGACCCACCTCTGCAGTGTTGAGCCTGTGTACCCAACATTGTTCACGCCTAAAGAGATATGTTGAAATATCAGTTATATGTGCAGGAATGGCAAGTTTTTGAAAAACTACCCACTTCAGATCTTCAGGAGAATGATTCTTTTCCAAAAAATGGTTTGTAAGTTTTGTGGCAGTTTTCCTACATAGGATGGTGCTTCTATGCTCTAAAATACGGGTTTTCACCTTCCGAGTAGTCATGCCCACGTACCGTAAGGCACATGGACACGTAATCAAGTAGATGAGATTGTCACTATTGCAATTCGTGTGTTTGGAGAGGAACCAAGGTCGTGCCGCTCCAATGTCTACAGAGATTGTGTGTTCTGTGAATGGACAGGCCGCACACATGCCACAAGGAAAATAGCCCCTAACTTCAGGTAAGTGCCAGAGAGTACTCTGTTTGTTTGGTTTCATGATATGTGGTCGCGTATGCACCAATTGATCTTTGATATTGGTGCTGCGTTTAAAAGCAAATAGCGGTCGAGGTAAGGCAGTAGCACCAATATTCAAAATCTTCCAATTAGAGAGGATGCTCTTCTTGATTTTATTGGAGAAACTGCAAAAAGTGTTGACACATGTGAGCCGTGCATTGGCTTCCTTGGGTTCGCTTAGTTCAATAAGAGCCTCCCGGTTGTTATTGGCTGCACGTTTCAACGACCTCTTGAGCAATCGTTTAGGATAGTTCCTGGTTCCAAGTTGACGAGCCAGATCATGGGCATGTTCCTGATATTTAGACGTGGTGGAGCAATTCCTTTTAATTTGTAAGAACTGCCCAAAAGGGAGATTATCCCTCAGGGCTTTCGGATGGTAGCTCCTATATGATAAGAGCGAGTTCCTGGACATGGGCTTCCTGTACAGTTCAGTACATAGACCCCCATCAGTCGGGGAAATCAAGATGTCTAGAAATGGTAGTTCACTGTTGATATATTTGCAGGTGAACCTTAAGAAGTTGTTGCGGGTGTTGAGCCACTCCTTAAATTCCATGATGGTAAATGGAAGACCTCTCCAGACAACAAAGACATCGTCAATGTAGCGTTTCCATAACAATATGTGATCTCTGTATGGATTGTCCTCATTGAAGACATGGTCCTGTTCGAAGAGGTGCACATACAGATTCGCCAAACTGGGGGCGAAAACGGTGCCCATCGAAGTGCCCGATATTTGTAGAAATAGCTGGTCTTCAAATTGAAAGAAATTTTCTTTCATAGCCAATCGGGCACAGTTCATGATAAAATGGACCGGGGTGATGGTATCTATATCCCGATTCTCCAACAATGTCTGTATGGCTGTAAGAGTCTCGTCTTGGGGAATACAAGTGTACAAAGACTCCACGTCAAAGGACACCAAATAGTCCCTAGTGACATCAAAAGGTGTATCTCCCACCAGACGGAGAATGTCCTTCGTATCCTTAAGGTAAGTGGGCATCTCCATCACGAGAGGCCGCAGAAAATGGTCCACGAACGTGGATAAAGGTTCCAACAGGGAGCCCAACCCAGAGATGATAGGACGACCGGGTGGTGGTCTCTGCTCCTTGTGCACTTTAGGCAGAACATAAAAATAAGGAATCACTGGATGGGTCTTGACCAGGAAGGATGCCTCTTGTGTAGTAATCCAATTGTTCACTCTTGCCTCATCAACAAGAGTCTTTATTTCAGCCTGAAGTCTCTTAGTGGGATCCGTTTTCAGCGGTTGATAAAAACGGGTGTTATTAAGTTGTTTGAGACATTCATCGCGATAAGTTGTAGTGTCCAGCAGGACGATGGCTCCACCCTTATCCGCCGGCTTGATCGTGATCGAAGTGTCACTTGCCAGTGTCTTCATGGCAGATTTCTCTCGTTGAGTCAGATTCTGGTATTGTCTTTCATTGTTTCTGCAGATAGTATCAACCTGTGACAACACAGCTTTCTCAAAAGTTAGAACCTGGGAAGTTATCTGGTGGATTGGAGGGTTGAAGGTGGATTTGCTTCTCAACCCAGTGTTGGCACCAGTATCTTCAGTAGGATCCTGCACTCGGTCTCTAAAGAAAAAATTTAGGCGGATCTTGCGAAAGAATTGGTGCAATTCTTGCTTCACCAAAAAGTATCACCTCTGTCAGAGGGTACAAAACCCAGTCCTTTATTCAGCAGCGTATGTCCGTCCGTGCTCAATGTCCGGTTGCTCAAATTCATGACTATAGAGTCTCGTTGCTGGTCCCTGCTTGGGCCTCCGTCATACTCCGTGTTGTCCGTGTCGATGGTGGAGAACCCCAATGTACATGGGCCTGTTGGTTCCGACGTTTCCCTCTGGATCTGGGTCCATGTGCCTTACGGTACGTGGGCATGACTACTCGGAAGGTGAAAACCCGTATTTTAGAGCTTAGAAGCACAATCCGATGTAGGAAAACTGCCACAAAACTTACAAACCATTTTTTGGAAAAGAATCATTCTCCTGAAGATCTGAAGTGGGTAGTTTTGGAAAAACCTGCCATTCCTGCACATATAACTGATATTTCAACATATCTCTTTAGGCGTGAACAACGTTGGGTACACAGGCAAAACACTGCGGAGGTGGGTCTGAATGATGACATTCCATGGGTTGCTCTATAAATACTGTGGGACTTCCTAGTGTTCAGAAATCATCAGGTCCAGACTCAATGTCATGCTAGGTGTGCATGCATTAGAACTGCTCATAATAATGCTGCCATGCCCAGTGTACTAGTCATCAGGCATAGCTTTCTCTGATTTTAATAACTAGGTACATTAAGAGGCACATGTCTGGGGATTCATGGGACTCATGGCAACCACACACCTGAAATGACCACATGAGTAAATTAGTAAATGTAATTACGTATGTATAAGGCTTTTCCTTTTCCGCTTGGTGCTCCCTTTGAAGTTGGCACTAGTATCAGAACTCTGTTAAGCCTAGGTACATCGCTTTTCAACCCGCTGTAATAACGAAGGCGCTTAAAGCAGATTTGCGCATGTGCGGCAATAATCCTTAATGTACAAACTACATTTCCCAGAGATCCAGACACTTTACACACACGTGCGAAGGAGCAGCGTTCCTTGACACCACGCATGCGCGACGAGATCACCGATTAGCATCGGCTGTCGGTAGCGCGCGTAACTTCCGCATTTAAGGAGCTCTCAGGCACCACGCATTTACCTCCTCGACAGTCTCCACCGGACCGGGGTACCGACGGAGAGATGGGTGCTGTGCCGCCTGCTATTAGATCTTTTGGCGAGATGCTGTTTAACGCGTACATCGCGTTTGTTTCCTACATCTAGAGTCAGTGCCCTCATTGCATTTTTAACATGTTTGCGCTGCCCTGATTGTGCTGGAGTCATCCCTCCACCAGTAGTTAATAAGTGCCCCTTTATTTTTGTGGGTTGGGCCCTAGTGGTACAAAAGGCTTTAGGAGTAGTCTTTCCGCTGTTTTACCACCGCTCAGCCTTAAATTGACAGCGGAGTGCAGTTAAGCATGCCTTGGCAGGATTTCTGTTGTTCAAACTCCAGTCTGTGGCATTCAGGCATTATGATCAAGTTGTACTAGGACCTAGGTGCATCCTGGTCTAATGTTGGAGCGCAGCAGCTAAACAATTTCTTTACCCCTGCGCAATATGATTGAGTTATTTAATTAACATGTGATATAAGATGAGGGCTTTTTCTTTCTGTGTTATGACATACATTGTGTAGACCCTGCTAGCTATAACAATATAGTTTGCTAGATACACTAGTGTACCCCAGCTTGTTGACATAAGGGGGCATGGGGTACCATTGCGAAAAGTTGTTTCTTACTGAGTCTGGTGCTCTTACGACTAGGGGCCAGATGTAGGTGGCGAAATACCGGTTGGTAACACCGAAATTCAGAGAATTTCAGCGTTACTGACCGGTATTTGGCTGAGTGCAATGTAGGTGAGTTCATACCTACATGCAAAATAAGGAATCGCAAAATAGCGATTCCTTATTTTGCTCTTGCATTTAAGGAATCAGAAATACCGATTCCTTAAATGCAATGTACATAGCACTAAATATAGTGCACTTGAGCCTTAAGGAATCGCTAATTACCACCAACTTCAAGTTGGTGGTAAGTAAGCGATTTCCTTTAAAAAGCACTTTTTGCTTTTTCAAAAGTGCCATGTGGCACACATCCATGCCCTTAGTGCATGTATGTGCGCCACATGTGCACACATGCACATTTCAGGGGTGCAACAGGGTGTCCTTTGGACACCCTGGCACCCTTGAAATACCTCCCGCTATTAGCAATTCGGTAATACCGAATCGCTAATAGTGAATATCTTCCCATTCATTCCTGTGGGCCTCCTAGCCCATAGGAATGAATGGCTAGGTATTCATTAATAACGAATCTCAATTACCGATTCGTTATTAAGGAATGTTAAGGAATCGCTAATATTTTAGCGATTCCTACCTACATTCCATTTAGCGAGTCCTTAATAGCGATTCGGTAAAAATCGCTATTAAGGACTCGCTAAATTGAAGTTACCTACATCTGGCCCTTGATCTGTTTACTACATGCTTTTAACTATGTCAGTATATATAAAATTTCGTGTGACTTTACCTGACATTAGCACACTTTATATACTGTTCCCTCATACAGCGGTGCCTCTCCTCTGAGCAGTCGCCAGGTTGAGGTTTGCAACATACCCAGTCATTACGGGTAAGCATGATATTGTTTATTTGCAGACACTTCTGTGGTGCAATATGCAGAAGGAGGCATGTTGTTCCTTCCTCACTGCTTTGTTACCTACTGTTTCTGTTTATATTGTTTGTTCATTTAAAGGCCTATGACTTTTCTTTTTGTATCTTCACCAGGTACTGTTACTTTTCACTGAGCAGGAACCGCAAGTACCTTTGGTTCCGGGTGTTGATAAAAAGTTTTGAAAATTTTCTTTGTCACACATTTCACTTAGCAGCAGCATCTTAGTGGTCCTGACGAAAGCCTGGTCCGAATTAGGGGCCTCACGGCTGAAACATGTTGACCGTAATCCACCAATTTACACGTGCGATTTAAATCCATATCGCAGGTGCACTGTTTTTTAATCCTGACAGCGAGAACTCACGAATAAAGCTTAGGTTCTCTCTAGCCAGTTTTAATATCACTTCACTCACTTTAATTCTTTTTCTTTGAGCTGCGTTCTCACTCACACTAGAAATCTCATTTGGAGGATCTAGTAGATCCAGTTAGAGCAGGTGAAAAACATCCCTGGGCTCCTCCCTCTTAGCGAGGGGGTTGTAGCCCTCAGAAGAACTAGGCTTTTCCTCTGGGAGGAGAATCCCAAATGATGAAGCATGCCACCATAGGTGGGTGAGGGATTTCGTCCTAAAGGGATCTTTCCCCTAGAATTGTTTTGATAGTGCCTTACTGCATGGTTTGTTTATTCAGGTAACTTAGACCCAAGGATTGTTGTTGTATATGACAAAACAAATTTAATCAGACATTCTGTCACGTTATGGACATACAGCTGATTCAAAGAAAGAGATGGTAAGTCCTCCTATTATTCCTCCTCATAAAATTGTAGCACCCATTGTACAACAAAGTTTCATTACTTTAGTAAGAGAAGAACACCTTAAGTTAAACATACAAGAATGGTTAGCAAATCCAAAAATACTATTCAGGACGGTTTATTCTATCGTAATAGTCTCTTATTCATACCCACTACTGACTTGCAAAATAAGGTCTTAATATGGCATCACGATTCAGCCTTAGCAGGTCATCCCGGATATAAAAAAACTTTAGATAATTGCAAAAAACAATTTTGGTGGCCCTCCTTGTCAAAAGATGTTCAAACATATGTAACATCTTGTCCTATTTGCGCCAGAAATAAATCTTTACATAAAGCACCAGCAGGGTTGTTACAACCGTTATCTACTCCCCCAAGCCCATGGCATTCTATTAGCTTAGATTTTATTACCAATTTACCAATAGCCAATGGGTATACCACCATCCTTGTGGTTGTAGATTATCTTTCAAAAATGGCATATTTCGTTCCATTGCATAGAATACCAACTGCTGTAGAACTCAGTAACATTTTTATGACTAATATAGTCCGTTTGCATGGCCTGCCATCTAAAATTATCTCCGACCGGGGCAGTCAGTTCACATCTAGGTTTTGGAAAGAACTTTGTAAAAACCTTAAAATGGAAATAGACCTATCGACAGCCTTCCATCCAGAAACTGATGGGCAAACGGAAAGGGCAAATCAGACTCTACTGCAAACCTTACGTTGCCTAATGACCGACATTACCAGTGAATGGGATAAGGCTTTACCGTTAGCAGAGTTCATTTATAACAATGGTGTTCATTCAGCAACACATTGTACCCCGTTTTACTTTTTAAATGGATATCATCCTAAACCCTTGCCAATTTCAATAGAGTCTTCTCTTATACCTGCAGTCACTGATCGTTTGCAAAATCTACTAGACATTCAAGAAAAGGCCAAAAAGTATTTAAATAACTATAAGGATTTGATGAAAAAACAAGCAGATAAGCACAGAAATTCCGCTCCATGTTATAAAGTTGGAGACAAGGTCTGGTTGTCCACTAAAAACCTGAATATTGTGGGCCCAAGAAAATTACAACCACGTTATATTGGACCATTCTCAATAAATAAACTCATAAGCCCTGTTACAGTTCAATTAGATTTACCCCCTGAATACCCTGTACACCCCACCTTTCATGTCTCTCTGTTGAAAATGTACAATCCTGAAACCAGAAAAGAACCCCCACCTCCACCCATTCCCATTGATGGGCATCTAGAATACGAAGTTCGGCGTATTGTTGATGCCGAAAGAATTCACGGTCGGCTCCATTATTTAATAGTTTGGAAAGGTTATTCCAATGCTGAGAATTCTTGGGAACCAGCTTCCTTTGTTCATGCTCCTAAACTGGTTCAACAGTTCCATCTACGATGTCCACAAAAACCACGCCCTGTAGGGCGTCCTTTGAGAGGGGCGACTGTTAGGATTTGCGCCATAAACATGGCTAATCCTCATGCTGTACATTAAGCTTGGCCACATATGTAAATCATTGTGCCCCTCATTTGGAATCTGTATCTAGACTCTGTATCTCAGCTTTGTGAAATTGTGCACTGTAAACGTACAACAGTTATGATTTTGTGTGTAGATTGGTATTGTTTGCTGTAACAATGTCATAATCACCAAGTTGTTCTTGTATTGCAAACTGAGCCAGTTTAGCTTGGAAAAGCATGAACCAGCAGAAAAAGCGGCAGTTAACACGTGCCTGTCACTCGTCTTCAGTTTGTTCATTTACATAGACAGCACGCGCTAGGCTTCGTTACCGTTGAGCCACCCCACCCACCTGAAGCCTATAAAAGGCGTGACAGCAGAACGAGATGCGCTTGCGCTCGTTATTGAAGTTCCCACTTACCTGATTTCCTTCGCTGAAGCTCCCGCACCGATCCAGCTTTCTCTTCGGCTCCCAGTCCAGTCTTCAGCATCCAGGGCAACGCGGCAACGTGACGACTTCCTGAGCTGCATTCTGGCTTCAAAACCGTTCCGACCTGCAACAAAAGACAAAAAAACAATTCAAGTAAGGCATTTCCAATTCGGACGCTCGTAGAGGAAGCGCGTTCAAGTTTAAGCAGGTACTGTTTCTATTTTAAAACAAAATACTTATCTCCGATTCTTGCGCTTGCAAAGGAAGCGTTTCTGGCTTGGTACAAACAGTTTTTTTTTGTTAAATAAAACGGAGATAAGGACTTTCAAAATGAAAGGAAAACAAAGACTCAATTGTTAATTATCAAGAAATTGGACATTTACCACAAAGACTTTCTGTTTGACTATATATTTGTACTGATTATAATCATTAGAAGACAAGAGTGTTATTCAATAGTAAGTGTAGCATGAAACGATGTATAAACAATTATTGGTGATTCTTCTAATGAGGTGACAAGTGTTATTTTGTTCCTACAGAGAACCGCATACAGCATTAGATAAGCATTAATCATCTGATGATAAAGAGAGGCATTATCTCTATTATTCGTTGAGCAGCACGTTAAGTCAAAGGTATAGTGTTGTGTATAGCATAAGACAATATTGTGAAGAACACCCTACAGACCAGTCAGTTTAATGTTATTTATTCTTTGCATGTAGATATTGACCGTTGAAGAGCTGCAGTATCAGTGTGTGTTCAAGATTCCGCAATCGGCAATACAGTTGTGCCAATCAAGAGTTGAACCCAGCAAAAGTGTTTTCTTTCTGTTCTTTTTATTTTGTCCCATTTTCCCCCTTCCCCTAGAGATCTGTTCTTGTCAAGCTGTGTTTTATATACGGTTGGACAGGCATAGATTTTTGGGGGCATAGAGAACAGTCGTCTCATCTCTCAAATCGAACATCCTGGATTTCAGGTGAGTGGAGATGTAGGAAGGTGGAATCTGACTATATGGTTGCCCCCACTTTTTTTATGGTGTTTTGCTGGTTTATGACTTAGTTGGACTGGGATCCTGCTATTCAGGGCCCCAGTCTATCTGCTTTCTCTGTAAAAGGTTTCCATGTGCCTTAGGCACATCTCTGATTGGAATCTGGAGTGCCCTTATAAGTCCCTAGTATATGGTATACTATGTACCAAGGGCATAGGTACCTCAGAGGACCTGCCAGGGGCTGCAGCATGTATTATGCCACCCCTGGAAGGCCATCCAAACTGACACCACAGGTCTGCTACTGCAGCCTGGGTAAGGTGGTGCATGCACCCCTTACTGTGATATAGGTTACCTATATCACGAAATACATACACACATATAAACCTATAAGTCACTCCTAAGGCAGGCCTTATCAATCCTAAAGGCAGAGTGCATGGTTCCTATGTGAGAGGGTGCCCCTGCATGAGCAGGGCCCCTCTGCAGTGTTCGGAGACCATCTCTGATGCTGTTTGTAGTGCAGCCTGACCATATACTCTTAAGCGCATTATATCCTCGCGGTAAAATGCTAACTTTGGAATGGCTGCACCTAAACATGTCGTGTTTGGTGTCAAACATCTTGGAATACTACCCCCCGCCAATCCTGGCGGCGGGGGTAGCATTCCACCCTTCTAGAGGGAAAGACATGTTAACTCTGACGAGTCCGGTAACTTCTTTCCAGAGCCCTGGCATCACAAAATGGATGCTCCTGCCACAGACACGAGTCTGGCCTCCTGCTGCTGGACGAAACTCCGGCAGGGGAGGCCTGGACACTAGGTTTCCTGTCCCAGGGAGGTGTGACCACCTCCCCAGACAGGATAATGTGTATTGGGGCTGGGCGGGAGCACTTTCGGGTGCTTTGAAGTCCTGCACTGGGGGCACACTTGGTGTCCCTGTGCATACCCCAGTTCAAACCGGATCAGGGGCTTGCAGCCCCTGCTTTGGCGCGAACTGGACAAAGGGAAAGGGGTGTAGCCACCCTCTGCCCTGACCCACCCATAGGTGGGGCCACAGAGTAGTCCAACCCCTATTTTTAGAATAAAGGTAGGAACCCAGTCCTTAGGACTTTAGATTATCCCTGGACGAAACTCTGAAACTGAATCCTGGACCTTCGACGCTCTACTCACGATTAGAGGACAGAAGAATCTCCCTTGGGGTCAAGGAGTGACTCCCTGCTTGGCAGGCACCAAAGAAGCATCTGTCCGGTTCGCATTTCTGAAGCTCCCGTCGGACGCCTGAAGTCATCGTATCACCAGAGGTGGATTCTCAGACTTCCCGAGGCTACTCCTGAGTCCCCAGCAAAGCTGAGGCCCGTGGCTATCGTGGGTGACTTGAGACCGTGACCCCTGGACACCGAGCACATTTGCAAGTGCATCATCTTCTGAGTCTCCCAAGGAGTCGTGCTTTGGTCTCCGAGTAGCCCTAGCCTCCAGCACCACCTGCACCGAAGATCACTGGCCCCCACTCCACGAGTGTCCTGTAAGCCAGCTTCACGTGCGGCGTCACGAGGCTCCTTCGCGGTCGCTAGCCCGTTGGCTAGTAGCCCTTAACGAAGGCCAATCCTTTTCTTACTTGGCATCCTGGTTGCTCCAGGCCTGCCCTCACTTACCCTCGCTGGGTGAGTTCCACAGACCTTGCTGGTCTGCACCATCGACGATCTACATCTTCACCGAGACTTGCCGTTACCAAGGCTTGTTGGGTCCAATCCGGTCTCCGACACCTCAGCACTCGACAGACATCGTGTACCAGCCCGAATCCTGCTCCTGGTCGCCGACAACGCCTCCTGGACCCCGTGGCTGAAGAGTCAAGTCGACCGTCAACGCACCTGAAGCACTCGACATCGGTGGGCATCTGTCCATCGCCTTCCTGGTCACTGGCTAGTGACCCAGACTCTGTCCCCTCTGCTTTCAGGTTCTTCAGAACTCCGATCCACTCTTGGATCCACCCGGACACTTTTCTCTTGGCCGCCAGCAGCAGATCGCCATTCGAATCGACGACGAAACCCGACCCCGAAAGGCACCTATGCACCCGGCTTCCCTGGGTGAGGTAACACGAGTACTCCGGTGCTCCCGTGGGTAGAGACTCTTCAAAGTCCTAGATCTCAAAGGGTTTTGTCCTAGTCCTCTTTAAGTGTCCTTTTCTCTAATTTCCCGATCCCGACTTTCTCCATAGAAGTCAACGGCGTATCGCGGTTGTGTATTTACACTGCACGCGTCTCCCGTAGGTCCCCTGTGTCACTACCTTGGGTGGTTCCTTGTGGTCCAAGCACTTCTAGAGGCTCTAGGCCTAGTGTCTAGTTCAGTCGTGGTTCGCATACCACTTTATTGGTATATGGTTTGGTACGCCCCTAGGGCCCAAACGTGTATTTGTGCTATTACTGTGATTTAATACCTTATAACTTATGTACTTCGAACTCTAGCCTCATAAAGAGACTAGAGGGGTGTGTTTAGCAATAAATACATATATTTTGAATATATACCTGGTGTGGTGCGCTTTCATTTGGTCACTCAAGAGATTATAGACTGGTAAAACAAGCTGCTTTACATTCCTTCAAGACTTAGCCTGAAGGCTGCTCTCCATAGCTACCACTAGGACAGCATATGCCAGGCCAACTTCTCACAGGAGACTAGACACCTTCCCAGCAGATTACGAAGACAGCCCTTGGAACTTAAGGGTTTGGAGAGCCACCCCATCCGTGGATACCTTTGTACCAGAGTTACCTATCCCAGAGGAGCCGGGTGCATAGGTGCGAAGTGGCGTCGGAAACCCTCGTCGTTTTCTATGGATGTCGACAAAGAAATACTGCTGCTGGAAGAAAGAAAAGTGTCCGGTGGAATCCAAACGTGGATTCTAGGTGAGAAGAACCTGAAAGCAGAGGGAACAGAGTCTGGGTCACTTTGGAGTGACCAGGGGCTCGGTAGACGAATGCCCACCGATGTCGGGTGCTTCAGGTTCGTTGATGGTGAGCTTGACTTCAGCTGCGAGGACCCAGAGACGTCTAGGAGCCAGAGGCGAGCTGTCCCACGAAGAATGTCGAGTGCTGAGGGGTCGGTGTCCGGCGGGAGCACCAATCAAGCCTTGGCAACGGCAAACAACGTAGATGGTCAAATTCAGTGTCGATCTGGCCCAGCAAGGACCAGGGGACTCACCACAGCAAGGGGAGTCAGGGTAGGCCTAGAGCAACCAGGGGAGCCCAAATAAAGCAAAGTTGACCCTCAGGTGGACCCACAGGCCGAAGGCACAGGAGTTGCGAGGGGACCTCAGGCGGTTTCACAGGATACCAGCTAGCAGGGCACAGAGTGCGAGGATGCTGGAGTCCTTCTCAGAAAAGATGCGCTGGGGTCAGGGCTACAAATGGCCTGATGCACGGAATTGTTGCACGACAACAAGCATGTGCTGTTGCAAATGGACGGGGTGCACAGGGGTACGTGTTGTACGGTCCCCACGAGGGATATCTGCCTCAAACTCGGTAAGAGGGCAGCTCAACCTCGGAGACCTTCAGAAACCCACCTTCTGTGTTGCTGGAGCCTTCGGAGTCCACAGGAGCTCAGGGTCAGCAAACTGGTCAGATGCGTTACGGTGCCTGCGTTTGCAGGGGAGTGACTCCTTCACTCCAAGGGAGATTCTTCTGTTGTCTTGGAGGTCCACAGGGTCCTGCACAGAGCCTGTATGGGTCACGGACAGTGGCGAGACTGGGGACGGCAAGGGAAGACGAAGTCGAGCCCAAGGGAGGTCCAGCAAAGTCCAGCGTATCCAGACAGTCGAAGTGTAGTGGTATCTTCTTGCAGAATCTTGTCCACATAAAATCTAATGTCCTGTAGCCAGGTAACCCATTTTATACCCACGGGAAAGGGTTGGACAGATTCTTGGGACCCTCCTAGGGGAGGGACAGGACAGGGGGGTGGCTACACCCATGTCCTTTGTCCAGTTTCGCGCCAGAGCAGGAGCGGATGGCTCCTAGAACTGGTTTGAACTGGACTATGCACAGGGACATCAAGTGTGCCCCTCGTGCAGACTTTCTAGCACTGAGACAGTGCACCCACCCAGCCCTAATACACTAAATTTTGTCTGGAAGGTGGTAACACCTCCCTGTGACAGGATGCCTATTGTGCTGCCTTCCCCTGCTCGAGCTTGGCTCAGCAGCAGGAGGGCAGACTCGTGTCTGTGGCTGGCAGCATCCATTCTGTGCTGTAAGGCTCAAGAAAGTTGGCACCGGTAGACTTGGGTACCCCCAGAACCTCGGTTCTGAGGGGAGGAATCATACCTCCCACACCAGTTACTGGTGTGGAGGTATGATTCCAAGGTGTTTGACACCAAACACGACATACTTCGTTGCAGTCGTTTTCGAGATAGCATTTACCTCGAGGTTATAATGCACCTCTACCTATATGTCTGGTAGTATCACGTACAGCCCGGGAGAATAGTCTCCGAAGACTGCAGAGGGGCCCTGCTCATGCAGGAGCACCCTCTCACGCAAAACCCAGCACCCTGCCTTCAGGATTGTTAAGGCCTGCTATAGGGGTGACTTACAAAGTTTTAAGTGTAGTGATATACATAGATATAGTGAACCTATATCTTAAGTAAGTGGTGCAATCACCAACTTACACAGGTTGCAGTAGTAGACCTGAGGTTCCATTTTGTATGGCCTCTCATGGGTGGCATAATACATGCTTCAGCCCATGCGAGGCCTCTGGGGTACCTATGCCTTGGGTACATGGGTACCATATACTAGGGACTTATAAGGGTACCCCAGTATCCAATCTGGAGTGTACCAAAGTACATATGTTGCAATTTAAGGGAGAAAGCAGATAGGCCGGGGTCCTGAATAGCAGGATCCCAGCCAGACTAGTCAAAACAGTGGGTGCAAAAAGCAAAAAGTGGGGGTAACCATAAGAAGCAGATCCTACTTTCCTACACCCGGGAAGACCTAGGCATCCATACCTCCTTCTATATATGGCGACCTGCAATCGTCTGATCCATGAAAACTCCGTGTTTCTCAGTAAGCGGGCGATTCCATTCTACCAAGTAGCGCAACAGCGTAGCCTGATAGTAACGAATCACGTTGGGCACCGCGAAGTCGCCGTCCCGGTTTTGGCATTGCAAAAGATGTTTTGGCAACCTGGGTGTCACTGACCCCCAGATGAAACGCTCAATCTCCCTCTGGAGTTTAGGAAGCAAACCTGGGGGCGGTAGCAGCAGGAGAGTCTGGAAGATATATAAAGCTCTGGGTAAGATGTTCATCTTCACAGCAGCGAGCCTGCCGAGCCACAACAGTGGGAGCCGTTGCCACTGTGTCAAATCTTTGCATATGAGTGCGGGTAATTTGGAATAGTTGGCTTCGGCGGTCTTCGCCAAGCTCCTATTGAGAACTAGACCCAATCGGAATCAAACTGAGTGCGCAGAGAGCCCACCGTATGTGGGGTGGAAGTCAAGTTCAATATTTGTGACTTCTGTATATTAACCCTGAAACCAGAGGCCTGCCCAAATGTGTGGAAGTCTGCCACGATAGCCGGGAGCGAAGTCAGAGGGTGAGCAATGGAGAAGATAACGTCATTAGCATAGAGACTGATCAGGTGCTGGTCTGCCCCCCAAAAAATTGACCTTAGCGTTAAGGTTGTCACGGAGTCGCTGTGCGAAAGGCTCCATGTAGAGGGCAAAGAGCAACGGTGATAGAGGGCATCCCTGCCTCGGCCGAATGCAAAACCACAAGATCTGACCCCATTCAGCCTGACCGAAGTGCTGGGGGAGCTGTAAATGCTCGCAATCCAGTTCCGAAAGTGCGTGCCCAGTCCAAATGGTTCGAGAGTGGCGGACAGATAGGGCCAATGCATCCTGTCAAAGGCCTTCTCAGCGTCGACCGCCAGCAACAAGGCCTCTTCCCGGGACCGCTGTACCTTATCGATCAGATGACAAAGACGTTTGGTATTATCCCCACACTGCCGACTGGGGATAAACCCAGCCTGGTCCGGATCTACAAGCCCAAGCATCAAGGGGTTAAGGTGCTGGGCTAAAATGCTGGTGAATAATTTTGCATCAATATTTAGCAATGAGATCGGCCAATATGAACTACAGAGCTTAGGATCTTTACCAGGCTTTGGAATCACTGTGATCGAGGCTTGAAGCATCGTTTCAGTGAGCGTGCCTGCGTCGGCAAAGGAATTGAACAAGCGGGTGAGTATGGGAGCTAACTCTGGACAGAAGGTCTTATTGAATGCCGTGCTGAACCCATCTGGTCCGGGTGCCTTCAGGGGCTTCAACTGGGCAATCGCCGAAATCACCTCCTCAATGCGTATAGGCGCATCGAGGCCCTCGGCCTCACTAGCAGGAAGGGGGTGACCGCTGCGGCGTTTACGTAGGTGTGCGGATCTGACGAGATCGAGGAGTCAGCAGCATATAACTCCGAGTAATAGGCCCGGAAAGCATCAGCAATGCCGATGTACTCCGTAACCTCCACTCCCAGAGCCCCCCGAACCATTTTAACTGCTTGTGCATGTTGCTTACTGCGCAGACAATGCGCCAGGATGCGTCCTCCTTTATTAGTCCCTACAAAATATTTATGTTTCAAGCGAACTACGGCATGCTCAGCCCTGTCCAAATCAAGTATCGAAGGTGAAGCCGTTCCTTTTCAAGTTGCCTCCAGACCCGGGGTGCACCAGATCGCTTATGAATTGCCTCTAGCTCCCTCACTCTCAGTTCAAGCTCCTCCCTCTTGGCCCTTCTTGCCTTATTCTCGTATGCAGCTTTAGCAATGAGAGTCCCCTGAGCCACTAGCATCAACGTCTCCCAAATCAAGGACAGGGCGGTGAAGCCGTCATCGTTAAGTAGTCCTGTATAGTGGTCCGAGCGCAGTAACAGTTGTCGGGGACAAAAGCATCGACTCTCGCAGACGCTACTGGGGGGCCGTGGTTTGAGGTGGGAGGTGTGCATGGTCATGGTGATATGCGCGTGGTCTGAGAGCTTGCGGGCCTCAATAGAAGAGGCCCAGATACGCTCCCAAGCAGCGGGGGTGACCAGAAAATGGTCCAACAGAGCATAAGTTCTGTGTGCCGCAGAGTAAAAGGTATAATCTTGTTCTCCAGGGTGTAAAGCTCGCCACACATCGCGCAACCCACATTCTTCAAGCCATTACCGACCCACAGATGACAGGGCCCCTGCGCCACCAGACCTCTGACCCGAGCGATCCATCTCAGAGTCCATCACCAAATTTAAATCCCCACCCACAACAACTGCCGGATCAGGGGTGTGAAGCACCTTCGCTATAGCTTCCAGCAAGAAAACTTCTTGGTGTTGGTTAGTGGAGTAGATTGAGGCTAATGTGAAGTGAAATGTACCCATCTGCACCCGTAATGCCAGCAGGTGGCCTTTAATTTCGGACACGAGACCCAGAACAGTGCCCTTAAAACTTGTGGAGAATAGAATAGCCACTCTGCCCCTCTTGCCCCTCCGGGAGGACCAGTACTAGTGTGGAAACTCTCTAGCCTGCATTCTGTGTGTGTCTTTTGGAAGTAAGTGGGTCTCCTGTAGGAGACATATATCCCCCCCCCAGATTGCTCTTGTAGAGAAAGTAATGCTTTCCTCTTAGTAGGGTTATTAAGACCTCAGACATTGAGGCTAATTATCTTAGTCTCCATAGGCATAATGGTACTGGCAGATCTTAGAAGGGACGGCTATTGCTCTGTTATTCATCGAAAAGTCAAGAAAAGGGTGTGTTGTGCAGTCCCAGCTGCTATGAATGAACATACACGGAGGATGTGTCCAAGGAGGCTCGCCGGAGGGGGATCCCAACCAACCCATAAACAACCCAAACATAACAACAACACAAATAAAGTAAATAACTGACAGAATAAAGTCAAAGTCCATCCCAAAGGGGAGGCCAGGAAATACGGGGGCAACCAAGAGGGCAAGAGACATTCCTCGGTGTTGTGGCAGTCGTCCCCGCCCCCTGCAGGCCCAATCATACAGTGCGCCTCATCCTTCTAAAGATACCTCAAAGGGTAGAGTCCAAGGCATCCCCTTCAGCGCCGGAAAGTGATTGAATCACTGCTGATCGCTCTTTAACGATCGTGGCAGGGTCAGGGCGCAAGAGGTCGAGCCTGGTTCCAGACCTTCGGCCTCGCACGTGGCCAGGTGGGGCCCTGTCGCCAGTGGAGGAGGTCTGGGAGGCCATGTCGTCGAGGTCCTAATTCAGAAGCTTACAGGTCTCCTCCAGGGAGCGGAGCTGGTGGAGCTTGCCTTCATAACGAAATATTAAGCGAAAGGGGTGACCCCAGGAGTAGGCTATTCCGGCAGAGCGTAGATGGCTAGTTACGGGCCAGAAATCTTTCCGCTTCTGCAGGGTGCTTGCGGCCAGGTCCTGAAAAAGCTGCGGGGAATGATCTCTAAATTGCAATGCTTGGTTGGAGCGTGCCACCTTGAGGATAGCTTCTTTCACCTTAAAATCATGCACAGAAACCAAAATGTCAGGGGGGGGGGCAATTAGATTGTTGGGGGGGCCCACACGATGACAGCGGTCTATTTTGACTATGTTCTCCGCTGGGGTGCCCAAAACAGAGTTAAACAAAGCTTGTACATACCCCTCCAGGTCGTCGCCTTCTGCACCAGTGGGGACTGAGCGAATACGGACGTTGTTCCGTCTAGACCTGTTCTCCAGGTCCTCTGAGTGTGATTGGAGATCCAGTTGTTGGTCCTGCAGCCGAATGACCTCTTGCTGAAGTGCAGCGATCTCCTCATCCCTGGTCACCGTGGACTCCTCCAGGGCCGCCACCCTCTCGCCTACTGCATCAACATCCCTTCGCACCTCTCTCAGATCTGCCTGCAGGTCGGTCTTTACCACCAGGATGTCGTCTTGCAGCGAGGCTAATAGGGACTCTATGAAGTCACGGGTCACAGCCCCTTCAGCGCTATCTCCAGTGCCTAATTGGCCCGAGCTCTGCGAGTCCCCTGTGGTTTTCATAAGTAGGCCACGCACGGAGCGCTCCTTTTTTGTTTTGGCCGACGTCATGGTCCGGACCGGTCAGCTTCCTAGTGGGTGTATGGGATATGCAATCAGAGGGGACGGTTCAGCAACACTCTCGACCCGGTCTAATCACCTTGTTTTTTTAAGCAGAGACGAAGTGAACTGGGCATCCTTTGAATGGAAGGATGTATGATCACGTACCGTGGTGCAGACCTGGGCCCTCCGAATCACCCCGCCAGCGGCACCCCAGAGAGCTGTCACTTCAGGTCAGGGCCACTCTTCACTACCAGTGAGCGGGTCAGAGCAAACTCTGTGGGAGCTGCAGCAGCAGGTGTACTCCAGACTGCCCCCAACTGTCAGGGCGTTCAGTCCCCAGGATCGGTTTGTTGCTCAGAATGGTTCACCTCTTGATATACCCAAGCCTTAAGAGCCGTAATGGCACACGTCAGTGGGAGGATCAAGTGAGGGAAGGAAAGGACGGGAACAGCAGGGAGGGAGACCTGAAATGACAACAACAATCATAAATACCTTCTCCCTATCTCACCATAATACCTACATATAAGAACAATGAAGTGGATAATGCAACCTCCTATACCTGTAACAAAAAAGAAGTACACTTGTAGTTTGAGATATTCTATATAGACTGCGACTTCGTTGTAGTAATACCAATCACTTCGTTATGGCTGCTGTGTGGGAAACATAGAAAAGACCATTTACTGAACATGTGGCATACCCTGTATCAATAACAAGCTTTAGGGAGTGCGCATTCTCCTTAATACACATGAACTGATTCAAGCAGGAACCTACCCTTTCTAGACTCCACCATGCATCACAGGGATAGAGCGTAGTTCTATACCACTCCTGTTACCCCTGTTAAATAGAGCCAGAAGAATAACACAATATAAATCTTTACTCCAGAGAATATTGATATGGAAATATCCAAGAAAAGAACACAGCCCATACAGTCACAATCCATTGGATGGTTAAATCACCATTACATCCGAAGTTTTTAGAAACCTGGGGGAATAAAACTAAAGGGGTTGCCTTATCTCGATGGTAATCACGTAGTCTTGTACTTGCCCTCTAACCCCAGGGTAAGGTTCTCCAACGACAATAAACCAAAGTTAACTTTTTTCGGCGTGACATGAGCAACGTCTCCGCCGTAGTACACACAGGAGGAATCCAAAGGCTAGAAATGCCGGGCTGGGACGGCAAAGCCATACTATGGAAAGGGAACAGGGAACCTTCCTCCGCACGAGCGCAAGGCTCACCAACGGAGGACGGGAAGGAATTCCTAGCACGAGTGCCAAGTACAAGAGTAAAAGAGAGTCGGTGCAGAGCACCCTTACCAGACCTCTTATGAGAACACAGGAAGCCGAAAACACTGTGAGGACGAAGAATTTCCGACGCCTCGGCGAGCACCGCTACTTCCTTTAAGGGCGGTTCCTCGCGGCGCCTTACGTCACCAAGCAATGCCTCATAGGAACAGTAGTTCATGTTCTCTTCCGGATCGCATACGCTGTGCAGCTGGCAACTGGACGCATGTCCTGAATACAGTCTCTCTTGCCTGTACTAGCGCGCTCAATGCAATGCGCTCATAACAGTACACCCCCTCCCTAACGAGAGCGCGCTAGGGGGCCTGGTTTCTGTGGGTATTTTTTGTGAAAAGCAGACACTAGTCTAGGCGTGTGCACACCAGATGCTCAGAGCAGTCCGGCTCACCTACCCGCTCCTTCCTGATGCAGCGGAGCGGGTAGGTGAGCCGGACTGCTCTGAGCGAGAGCAGCGACACTACGTTGAGTGTCCATATACTCCGCTGCGGTCTGATGAAGCAGCACTTGAATCCTTAAGAGGTTGGCTGCTTTTCTCCGGGTCAACGTCCTACCGAGAGAAGAAGTGGTATGTAGAACCACACCACACACTGTAGATAGTTTTCATTTAGTCACTAGGTCCTGAGGAATCGCCAACTGATCTATTAGAGACATTTTATAGGCAAGAAACATGTTGACCACTAAGGGGTAGAGCGTAATTTTTGTCAGATTAAAACAAAATAATCGCCCTCCTTCTTTTACTTTTTAATCAGGTTGTGACCTCTCCAGAATAAAAATAATTATAGAGGATTCCCTTACCTGTTTTAACCCACACACCACATCTACATCTTACCAGGCCCCTCACACCCACGGCACCTATACGGCAAGGAACAAAAGATCTCCGATAAAGAGCCCCTTTATGGGTGCCCGTCGAGCATTGCAGCGCCGGCTCGACGAGGAGCAGACCCATATGATGAAGCATGACACCTAGCTTGCTGGGTGTGTGAGGGTCCTAGTTCCGAAAGGAGGTATTCCCCACCTCCCCACCACTTTGAGTACTAACCAGGTGACCAACTTGCCACCCAGGAACACCGTACCTCTTTTGTCTTCTAGTTCTACCCAGGGCAAGTACGGTGGACCTTTATCAAGCCCTCATTGTCCCCCTTGTTGTTTACTACACACCAGATGACGGTTCCCATGAATTCTCTTCAGTACCGTAACCTTTCCAGGCTACCAGGTACCATAACTTGCGACCACGCAATTTTTAGTCTATAATACCCCGCACTTCATACTCTATGTCATCGTTGACCAGTAGAGGTAGTGGTAGTTTTCTCACTGGTGTGTAGGAAGGCTTTAATAAAGACACATGAAAAACGGGATGAATCCGTAGGTGGGAAGGTAAGTTCAGCTTCATGGTCACTGGGCTTATGCATTTACTGATCTTGTAGGGTCCGATGTACCTGGGGTTAAACACGCTGTGTTTTCTAAAACGTATATTCTTGGTAGATAACCAAACGGTATCCCCTTTTTTGTACAAAGGTCCAAGTCTTCTATGTTTGTCTGCTGCGGCTTTGTACTTGACTTTAGCTGCCTTCAAGTGTTCTTGTGTGTTTACCAGTGTTTCTTTAATATGGGCCACTCGTTTTGACACTTCTGGTAACTTGGTGGTCTCCGTAGGATGGACAAAGGGCAGGAACATTGGATGGTATCCATAGGTGCAGTAAAATGGAGATGTATGAGTGGAGCTATGCGTGGCGTTGTTGTAGGCAATTTCAGCTAGCCAGAGATAATCCACCCATTCTTCAGTGCTATTATCAACATAGCAACGCAGATATTGTTTAAGCCTCTGGTTGAGACGTTCCGTCTGTCCATCTGTTTGTGGGTGGAAGCTCGTAGACAAGGCCGTGGTTATATGTAGTGAGGAACACCATACTTTCCAGAACTGGGTCGTGAACTGAGAACCCCTGTCTGACACAATGGTCCTTGGTAAACCATGCAAGCAAACAACATGCCTCATCAGTAAACGAGCTAACTGGCCCGCTGAAGGAACCTGTTTGCAGGCCACAAAGTGTCCCATCTTTGTTAAATAGTCTATGACTACAAGAATTACGGTGCATCCTTTATCCTGCGGAAGACCAACAATGAAATCTAATGATATGCTCTCCCACGGACTGCATGGAGTAGGGAGGGGCTGCAATAGACCCTGTGGGCGTAGGTGATCAGACTTCATTTTTGCAAATTTCACAAGTCTTTATCCAGTTTCTAATGTCCACCTGGAGAGACGGCCACCAGAACTTCCGGTTGATGCGATCCACGGTCTTTCCTACCCCATGATGTCCTGCACTCGGTATGTCATGACACCAATGGAACACTTGTTTCCTCAATGTCTCGGTAGGTACTAAAAGACGATTTCTGTTCAATGGGAATCCATTCTTTATTTGGCATTCTGTATGGCTCTTCAACCATGTTCTCCAAGAAAAGGTGTTAACTCCCTTAAGCACTTCTTTAAGGAAGGTATCAGGACGTATCACACACAGTACTTTCGTGGGATCGATAATGGAAAGCTCCTGACTGATTTCCGGGTCCTTGGGAGAAGACTGTCTAGTGAGGGCATCTGCTTTTCTATTCTCAGTGCCGAGTTGGTATGTGATAATGAAATGATATTCTGAGAAGAACAACATCCATCTGAGCTGACAAGGAGTAAGATGTCTAGCAGCTGTCATGAATTGTAGATTTCGGTGGTCGGTATACACCGTAACCACGTGATTGGCTCCCCTCAGAAAGTGTCTCCACTCCATGAAGGCATTCTTGATAGCCAAGAGTTCTTTTTCTGCGATGTTATAGTTCCTTTCGGCGTCATTTAGTTTTCTCGACATATATGCCACCGGATGAAGTTGTCCTGTTGAAGAGTGTCTTTGAGATAAAACGGCTCCTAATGCTACGTCAGAGGCATTTGCCTCAACAATCTATGGTTTCTCTGGATCAGGGTGTGTTAAGATTGGGGCCGTTACAAAGGCGGTTTTCAAGGCGAGGAACGCGTCTTGGGCTTCTTTATTCCACTCGAATTTCTGTGATTTTCTCAGCAGTATGGGTGCAACCAATTTGGAGAACTGGTTTATGAACCTACGGTAAAAATTCGCTAAACCAATAAAGCACTGAACGTCCCGAACAGTTTGAGGAGAAGGCCAATCTTTTACAGCGGTTATTTTTCTTTCTGCCATTTCTTGTCCTGATGGAGTGAGCATGACGCCGAGAAACTCCACAGTGCTAACATGGAACTCGCATTTACTTAATTTGCAGAACAGGTGGTGTTTTTGCAGGATTTGTAAGACAGATTTAACATGATGTATGTGTGCGTTCTCATTTTCCGAATAGATGAGAATATCATCAATATACACCACAACATAGTGATCTAAGATCTCACGTAGAACCTCGTTCAGGAAATATTGGAACGCTGCAGGGGCGTTGCATAACCCGAAAGGCATTACTAGATATTCGAATAATCCATAACGGGTTTTAAACGCCGTTTTCCACTCATCGCCACTCCTCATGCGAACCAGGTGATAGGCGCCTTTGAGGTCCAATTTAGTGTATATCTTCGCTTTCTTAACTTGTTCCAGTAATACAGGAATCGGCGGTAAGGGATAACGGTTCTTCACCGTGATTGCGTTCAGCGCTCTAAAGTCAATACAAGCGCGCAGCTCGCCATTAGCCTTTGGTATGAAGAAGAGCGGGGAAGCGGCTGGAGACTTAGAGGGACGGATAAATCCTAATTCCAAATATTTGTCTAAGTAGGCTCTGAGGTGGAGATTTTCGGGCTCAGTCAAGGCGTATATTCTCCCACTAGGTACTACAGCCCCAGGGATGAGGTTGATTTGACAGTCGTACTGTCTGTGAGGTGGTAATTCTTCCGCTTGGACATCATTAAACACCTCGACATAGTCATGATATACAACGGGTAGTTGTATATCTTTTTCAGCTGCGGTGGCTATACACATACCAAAGGCCAGAGCTGTAGCAGGTCCTTCGGTTATCTTTAGGCAATGTTCCTGACAATAGGGAGAATTCATCTGCACCGTCCTGGTTACCCAATTGATTTCAGGATTGTGCTTTTGGAGCCACGGTAAACCCAGAATAATCCCATATTGGGGCGCTTGTATGATGTTGAATGTTATTTGTTCCCTGTGGGAAGTTCCATACTGAACCTCCATTTTGTCTGAGTAATACCCTATGGGTCCTGTGTCTAATTTTCTGCCATCCACTGCATAGACTTCCTCCGGCTTATCTTTGGGCACTAAGCATATGCCTCGGCATTTTGCTTCTCCCAAATCCATGAACATGCCTGTGGCTCCAGAGTCGATCATGGCTGATGCTTGTGTCCATTCTGATTGTATGAGCAACAGTAGATCGATAAACAAATGTCCTTGTGCAGTTGGGTCACTGTTACTTAAGGAAGGGAGGTATGTCGGACTCCAAGAAACCCCTTCTTCTTTCTTTGAGTCAATTAGTTTTCCGGTGCCGTATCCATGGCGGCAGTCGCCATTCTACTGCCACGAAATCGGTTAGTCTTGGGTTTCACATGGCATTCCTTGATGAAATGACCTTTCTTGCCACAGTATAAACACAGTCCTTGTTTGCGGCGGCCATCTTTTTCTGCCGGAGTTAATGCCGCTCTTATGGTTCCGATATCCATTGGTTCTGGCTGTGATGCAGTGTTTTGTTCTGTGGTTCTCTGACGTTCGTAGTGTGGCATGATTCTCGCTTTCCTTTTGTGATCCCCCTTGCGCTCACTAAGTCTGTGATCGAGGGGGGCGTGGCCACGACGCGCTGCAGGATGGCCGCCTGTTGAAGGGGCTCTGCAGGTCGGGCTCGAACATTCGGCGAATACCATAGCCCAGGTCGGTGAAAACCGGCGAAAATGATCGATATTGCAATTACAATACCCCCAGACACGATGTGGTGAATCTCGTAGGTCTGGGGGGCCTGGAATCCGCTCAACTGCCGAGGGACCGCTGGAGCGACTGTCTACAGGAAAATGGCCTCTGACATCTCCACCGCTACTGCGTAGCGCCCCGGTCCGGGGTCCGGGACTAGACTCGGCTGCCTGAGCTATCTGCGGGACTAGGCGAGGACCCGACTGCTGGCTTCCTGTCGACCGACACCCGGAGGGGCCGTGCCGAGATCCCGGAGGGCGGACTGCGGAGAGGGGCACCCACCGGAGAAATTGC
Organism: Calotriton arnoldi; assembly: GCA_963921515.1. NCBI lineage: Eukaryota > Metazoa > Chordata > Amphibia > Caudata > Salamandridae > Calotriton > Calotriton arnoldi. The sequence goes on along the minus strand of CAWUFW010006050.1, from coordinate 980,438 downwards.
GGCTGGTGTCGCTACTCGAGACCGCAGCTGGACTCGCACTGGAGGCCGTGGGCCCGCCGGAGAGGCGGTTGAGCATCGAGGGCGACCTGGCATACCTGCAGGCCGATAAGGTGAGTGTAGTGCTTGTGGCCACCGGGGGAGACCCCTCAGGGCACTGAGGCGCCCGCTCCGCTTCCCGCGGTAGCGTGCTGCCGCTGGGAGGGGTGAGATCGGCTGCTGAGGGCCGGGGGGGGGTCCTCCACTGGGGCTGGGGCGCTCACCTGCCTCAGAAGACGGCTGACGGGCTGTGGTGCCGGCGACTGGGAGCGGGGGGGTCACGGAAGGCCGTTTGCGGGGCCCGCTCACCGGCGTAACGGGCTGGTGTGTGGCTTGTCGCGCTGCGGCCTGATGGGGCCTTCCTTGTCCTGGCGCGTGGCTGCAGGGCCTCTTCCTGATTTTGTGCGGAGGCCTGCACCCGATCTGACCGACGACCTCTGCTTCTGGGGGCCCTCGATCCCTGTGGTTGCTGGTGCTGCGGTCCATCATCAATCCCATGGCAAACATATAGGAGCGGTGACCGACCCCCCTGGGCTATATGGTGCAGAGTGCCTGATCCCTCGTCGCTCACCTTCAGAGACCCCATGAGCCCACATGCGGTGCTGTCCTAGGGCGGCCTGGCTGGATATCTGCTGCCGGTGAAGTGTGTGCTGTGCCTGGTATCTGTCCGCTACTTCCTTGGGATTTGTGCTGCCGTCTTGAATTTTCCTATGGATCTCTAGGTGCTGCGGGCTCACCCTTGAGAGAAGATTTCTGAGGCAGGCCTGTGCATATTGAAGAGGCATGGGTCGGTGGCCCTACCTGGCTGGGAGTGTTGCACTGGACGCTGCCCGGAGGACGGAGTGGTGCTGCCTTGTCTCTCGAAACATCGCGGAGCGCACCTGATCCGGACACAGAGATACATCTGCAAAGTCGGGCCGTGGGGGACTGTTCTCGAGACACTATGGGCAAGACCGACCCTAAGCAACCGAAAATTCCCTTTGAAAAACGCCAGACACGCACTATGGACGCCCCGACGGATCAAGGGGGAGCATCGATGCTACATGATGATCCAGATCTACCTGGGGAAGACCTGCGCTCCATTCTAAAGGACATGCGATCAAGCTTGCAGACCATAGACGGGAAAATAGATTCCTTGACGGCTAGCCTAGATGCCGTAAAGAAGAGGGTAGACACACATGAAACGCGCTTAGACCTAGTGGAAAACAGACTCTCGGATACCCAAGATTCGCACTCTGAGGTCAAGACACAGCTGTTAAACATGGAGAAAGTGTTAGAAGTGATCAGGGCAAAGAATGAGGACTTGGAGGCCCGTTCTCGAAGGAACAACGTTCGAATTCTTGGCCTTCCAGAGACAACAACCATATCAAAGATGGAACCCTATATAACTACTCTCCTCCAAGACCTGTTTGGGCCTGTCCTGTCTCCACTGATGACGGTGGAGCGTGCCCACCGTTCACTAGGTCCTAGGCCGGCACCGGGCCTTCCGCCACGGCCTATTCTCGCGCGTATACTGAATTACGCGGACAGAGATGCAATCCTGAGGGAGGCCTGGGTGAAGAGCCCTGTAACTCACCAAGGCAACACTCTATCCTTTTTCCCTGACTACACTCCAGCGGTGCAGGCTGCGCGTCGGGAATTTCTTCCAACAAAACGGATGCTACAGTCATCCTCCATCCCGTATGCAATGTTGTACCCGGCAAAGCTAAAAATCACCTATGATGGCCAAGCACACTTCTTTACGGACGCCAAATCCGCTCTCAAATACACAAAGCATATCTGCCCACGGAAATCGCAGCAGAGCTCACCGAGGGAGGGGCAGAACTCACACACGTTGCTTGCTGATAATGACTAACTTTTCGGCACTTCCGCACCACTTGATGATTCCATTTACAGCTTCTAATGCATTGACATGTCTCATTTGAACGCCAGGAGGGGGGGGCGAGAGAATAATTCACTGTTAACACGACTGTATAGTTTGCGATATGTCCGATATCCGGGGTTAGCTGACTGTGGAGGCTATTAACGTTGATACCCTTAGCCTGACCACCCCGCCACTAGGCGGGCGTTAGCCGTTGTTCCCCGCCCTCACAGGGAGATCTCCCATGAGTTTGTACCTCACACGTTTGTTTAAGGGTGGGTTTCACAGGGGGGTGGGTGAAAGTTCTCGACCTATTTGGGAGGTTGTAGTGGGAGGGGGATGGGAGTTCACAAGAAGAGAGAAATGTATTTTTGCTTTTTGATTGTCATACGGGGCAAAAGGGCAATGAAAGATCGGCTTCTCAGATGCATTGGTCTAGGAGGGCTATATATGGAGTGTAGGGCTTATCCCAGGGCAACTTCTCCATTCACTGATGTGCAACATTGCTCATGGCTGTAGTTAACTGTCTAACATGGAACATCCGAGGGCTCAATGACTTCAAAAAAGCTAGACTGGTACACACGTATTTACGCAGGCACCACGTCGATGTCTGCTTTCTGCAAGAGACGCACCTGAGATGTGACACCGACTCCAAGCTTAAACACAGATACTGGGGGGAGGGACACTCAGCCACCTTTTCCAATTATGCCAGAGGGGTCACTATACTGATCAGACGACGACTGGGCTGGAGCACGATAGGGACACTGGCAGATAGAGATGGGCGATACGTCTTGGTGACTGGATGTCTTTGTTCCACGCGTGTGACATTGGTGACCATTTATGGCCCAAACACGGATGACCCGCAGTTTCTGTTGGATGTATGGGCTAAGATAGTGCAAATGGGCTGCGACACTGTTATCTGGGGCGGTGATTTCAATGTTGTGTTGGATAATACCCTAGATAGAGAGGGAGCGGCGCGAAACCCACACCCCAAGACTACACAGTTACTAAACACTATACTGAAGGAACATGGGCTGCGGGATGTCTGGCGGGAATTCAACCCACATCTACGGGAGGGAACTTGCATCACTGCCCATCAGCAGGCCTGGTCTCGCCTAGACTACTGGCTGCTCTCTGCGGATGTACTGACATGGACGGTGGAGACGAGCCACCTTCCGCGTACACTCTCGGACCATGCCCCGGTGCTGCTGAGCTGGCGCTCTAAGTTGGCGGGGGTATGCCCAGACGTGGGTCCCTTGCTCACTTTGCCACTGGATTCAAGCAAGCCTGGCTGATGACGGCTGGAATGCCAGAAACCGGTCCTAGGATGCTTGTTTCCGGTCCAGGGAAGACATGGCTTGGCAGTTCGGGCTGGACTGTTCCCATGAGGCACAGGGTCAGACTGATTTGCATATGGCCATGTCTGAACTGGGGTGGTGGAGTGAGCTAAAGAATGATGATGGATTAAACCCAGATCAGTTGACTGGGGGTGAGTGTTTGATTGGCTCAAACGTTCCGTCCATCATCCCCTTTTGTATCGCTTTGTTCGCCCTAAGTTGGCGGGGGTATGCCCAGACGTGGGTCCCCTGCTCACTTTGCCACTGGATTCAAGCAAGCCTGGCTGATGACGGCTGGAATGCCAGAAACCGGTCCTAGGATGCTTGTTTCCGGTCCAGGGAAGACATGGCTTGGCAGTTCGGGCTGGACTGTTCCCATGAGGCACAGGGTCAGACTGATTTGCATATGGCCATGTCTGAACTGGGGTGGTGGAGTGAGCTAAAGAATGATGATGGATTAAACCCAGATCAGTTGACTGGGGGTGAGTGTTTGATTGGCTCAAACGTTCCGTCCATCATCCCCTTTTGTATCGCTTTGTTCGCCCTAAGTTGGCGGGGGTATGCCCAGACGTGGGTCCCTTGCTCACTTTGCCACTGGATTCAAGCAAGCCTGGCTGATGACGGCTGGAATGCCAGAAACCGGTCCTAGGATGCTTGTTTCCGGTCCAGGGAAGACATGGCTTGGCAGTTCGGGCTGGACTGTTCCCATGAGGCACAGGGTCAGACTGATTTGCATATGGCCATGTCTGAACTGGGGTGGTGGAGTGAGCTAAAGAATGATGATGGATTAAACCCAGATCAGTTGACTGGGGGTGAGTGTTTGATTGCCTCAAACGTTCCGTCCATCATCCCCTTTGTATCGCTTTGTTCGCCTCTAAGTTGGCGGGGGTATGCCCAGACGTGGGTCCCTTGCTCACTTTGCCACTGGATTCAAGCAAGCCTGGCTGATGACGGCTGGAATGCCAGAAACCGGTCCTAGGATGCTTGTTTCCGGTCCAGGGAAGACATGGCTTGGCAGTTCGGGCTGGACTGTTCCCATGAGGCACAGGGTCAGACTGATTTGCATATGGCCATGTCTGAACTGGGGTGGTGGAGTGAGCTAAAGAATGATGATGGATTAAACCCAGATCAGTTGACTGGGGGTGAGTGTTTGATTGGCTCAAACGTTCCGTCCATCATCCCCTTTTGTATCGCTTTGTTCGCCCTAAGTTGGCGGGGGTATGCCCAGACGTGGGTCCCTTGCTCACTTTGCCACTGGATTCAAGCAAGCCTGGCTGATGATGGCTGGAATGCCAGAAACCGGTCCTAGGATGCTTGTTTCCGGTCCAGGGAAGACATGGCTTGGCAGTTCGGGCTGGACTGTTCCCATGAGGCACAGGGTCAGACTGATTTGCATATGGCCATGTCTGAACTGGGGTGGTGGAGTGAGCTAAAGAATGATGATGGATTAAACCCAGATCAGTTGACTGGGGGTGAGTGTTTGATTGGCTCAAACGTTCCGTCCATCATCCCCTTTTGTATCGCTTTGTTCGCCCTAAGTTGGCGGGGGTATGCCCAGACGTGGGTCCCTTGCTCACTTTGCCACTGGATTCAAGCAAGCCTGGCTGATGACGGCTGGAATGCCAGAAACCGGTCCTAGGATGCTTGTTTCCGGTCCAGGGAAGACATGGCTTGGCAGTTCGGGCTGGACTGTTCCCATGAGGCACAGGGTCAGACTGATTTGCATATGGCCATGTCTGAACTGGGGTGGTGGAGTGAGCTAAAGAATGATGATGGATTAAACCCAGATCAGTTGACTGGGGGTGAGTGTTTGATTGGCTCAAACGTTCCGTCCATCATCCCCTTTTGTATCGCTTTGTTCGCCCTAAGTTGGCGGGGTATGCCCAGACGTGGGTCCCTTGCTCACTTTGCCACTGGATTCAAGCAAGCCTGGCTGATGACGGCTGGAATGCCAGAAACCGGTCCTAGGATGCTTGTTTCCGGTCCAGGGAAGACATGGCTTGGCAGTTCGGGCTGGACTGTTCCCATGAGGCACAGGGTCAGACTGATTTGCATATGGCCATGTCTGAACTGGGGTGCTGGAGTGAGCTAAAGAATGATGATGGATTAAACCCAGATCAGTTGACTGGGGGTGAGTGTTTGATTGGCTCAAACGTTCCGTCCATCATCCCCTTTTGCACCCCAAATACACTCCTGAGGGCCTTCAGCTGGCGGCCTCCCCCACATGCTCTCTTAGATACTGTATTTCAGGAGGAAATAGCGACTGAAATAGATAATTATTTCACTACCAATGAGGGATCAGTAGACTCTGCAGCAACGCTCTGGGAGGCCTTCAAGGTAGTTATACGCGGTGCATGCATTTCAAAGGGCTCGGGGGTCTTGAAATCTATACGCGCAACCTTAACGACACTAGAGAGCACCATAAGGGGTCTTGAAACCACATTCTATGTCACGAATGACGTAACAATACTCGCCTCAATAAAACAAGCAATCTCAGACTTTGAGGAGGAGGCGGAGAGGGAGGTCAGATTTCTGGGTAAAGAGACTAAAGCCAGAAGCTACGGGGAGGGAGACAGACCAGGCAGAACCCTCGCGAATCTGCTAAAGCAAACCCCAGCCCCTACATTTATTTCTGAGCTGACAGACATGGACACCCCGCCTGTCCGAGGCCAAGTGGACACACATGCGCACCTGACCGCTTACTATTCCGCCCTCTATACCACAACGCACACGTATACTCCCGCAGACCTTACGGAATATCTGGACTCTATACAGCTCCTATGGCTCAGTCCTGAACATAGGGAATATTTAGATCTCCCATTCACGCTAGAGGACATTACACAGGTGGTCAGGGGTCTGCCGTCGGGTAAGGCGCCTGGCTTGGACGGATTGACTACGCTCTTCTACAAGACGTACGTTGAGGCGCTTGCCCCCCGCCTTCTTGATGTCTATCAGGAATCCCTGGAATCGGGGACTCTTCCACCAACATTGAGAGAGGCGGTTATTATCAATCTTTTAAAGCCAGACAAGCCAGCGACTAGCTGCGATTCATACAGGCCACTATCCCTGATAAATGTGGATACTAAAATCCTAGCTAAACTCGTCGCAAATAGACTCCAACCACTGATGCCCCTCATCACCCGACCGGATCAATCCGGATTTATTCCGGGACGTTCAACAGCCCATAATCTCCGCACCTTCTTCTCGGTTGTACATCAAATAGAGCCCAAGCTTCCAGCTGCTGCAGTCTTTTTGGATGCTACTAAAGCATTTGACTCGCTTGAATGGTCTTACCTTTTCACTATCCTCTCTAGACTGGGCCTGAGTCTTAAATTTATCAAACTTATTCAACTGCTTTATACACGGCCTACGGCCCGCCTGCTGGCGAATGGACTCCTCTCGGACGCCTTTGAGATCTCCTGCGGCACCCGGCAAGGGTGTCCGCTTTCCCCCTTGCTCTTTGGTATTGCAATGGAGCCATTGGCTGCACGAATACGCCAATACCACTCGTCGAGGGGCCTGGTTTTCACGGACCGCAATCTCATTACCTCTATGTATGCGGATGATATTACCCTATATGTCAGGTACCCAGATGACAATCTAAATCCGTTGCTGAGGGAAATACTTCGGTTTGGTGGCCTTTCTGGAATCACTATAAACTGGAGGAAATCTTCGATATTGCCTCTGACGACCGCTCCCCTAAACAAAGCCTTGGACTTCCCGCTAAAGTGGGAGGAGGAAACTGTAAAATACTTGGGTATATGGCTTAGTAGAGACCTCCAGCTTATCTGGAGTCTTAACTTTGGGAGGTTGTTTGACTGGTTCACGGATAGAATAAAATTCTGGTCCGCACTTCCCCTGTCGCTGGCAGGACGCATAGCAATACTGAAGATGATAGTCCTCCCTAAATTTTTGTATCTGTTTGTGAATATTCCGATACCTCTGACACAGGCGTTTTTTAAACAGCTTCGCTCGGCCGCGATCTCTATGATTTGGGCGGGAGGTCCGCCCAGGATCGGCTGGGACATTCTCACACGTCCGTTGTCCAGGGGTGGCCTGGGAGCCCCAGACTTTGAACTGTATGCTTTAAGTGCACAGGCCCAATTCTTGCACTACTGGGTTTATCCTACTCCTTTTCAACCACACGTGGCGACGGAGCGAGATATTGCAGATCAGATACCGCTGGAAGTGGCGGTGTACTATCCCTATCGTAGGTCCCCGACTGAAATTAATACTGTGGAGACGACCAAATGGGCCTGGGAGGGCCTGAGACGGCGGTCTCGGGTACAACTACTGTATGCGCCCCTAGTGCCACTAGCATACCATCCCAATTTCCCCTTTTTGCAGGATAAAGGGGCAGTAGCGAGGGCTCATAAAATGGGACTTAGGACAATGGCAGATCTATACCCAGACGGATCTTTCTTATCCGAACCGGCTGCGCAATCGTGCGACCCTATACCAATATTGGAGAGCCTTCTCTTCTATCAACTTAAAGCGGCCTGCAGGAAGCAACATGAATCATTTCCGGCTCCTCCCCCTACATTACACTCTCTGGACAACCTGCTGGCCACACCGTCGCCACGGAGACTGGTTACCAGGCTATACACCTACACGCAGCTTCACATGCCATGGTCAGATCCCGGGGCGCTTGCGCAGTGGCGCGAGGACTTGCCAGACCAGATTACTGATGATATATGGTCTTATTGCTGCTTACAAACGAAACGCCTATCCCCAAACTACAAATTACGCTTAATCCATTTTAAATTTCTTCACCGCTACTACCGCACACCACAACATTTATTTAGAATGGGGTTACGTCCAACATCTAACTGCTGGAGGTGTAGGAGGGAAGGCGCCGCTTTTCTGCACGTCGCTTGGGAGTGCCCCAGTGTCTCTGAATATTGGGGGGGGGTGGCGGATGTCATAGGAGCTATTACAGGTGAGGCGCTGGAGTGTACCCCGTTGGTTATGCTGCTGGGCTATGTAGACAAATCTAAACCAGAGTGCAGTCGCCTAATTGCAATGCTGTTGGTTCTTGCGCTACGCAGACTAGCCATACATTGGGGCTCTCCGTTCAAACCACTCATAAACACATGGCTACAAGATGTGGCTTACTGTCAGGAACAGCTGGCTAATTACTGGGATCTCATGCCGACAGCGTCTCGGCCTAAGAATATCTGGGACCCATTTATTGATTGGTTGCGTCTCCGGGAGAGTCAGGCCACTGAGGATGGACCCAGCCGGGAAGGGATCTGCCCCTCTCTCTCAGACACCTAGATTGTTATACTCGCTATTGTGCTAGGCTAGGCTTAGAATGTATTATGGCCATAAACATGAGCGGGTGTTTCATATATATGTGTTGATAAGATGTGGGAAGCTTAGCCTTGATTGGTTTTACCACACCCTGCCTCCAAATGTCAATATTGGAAGATTGCTGTCTCTATGTTGGAGCCCAGACTGTTTCCGGCTCAGTAGTTGCACTATCGATCTGTAACATATGTACAAATGTTAATTGAATGCACCCGTGTTTGCCTAACATGACTGTTCTCTCACAAAAATGATAAATAAAATTTACACAAAAAAAAAGTCTGTGATCGAGACGCAACACAAGGCTAATTAAATCCTCACAGGTGGTGGGTTGCGGGTCGATCTGAGCGATAACTTCCTTGAGGTCTTCCCGTAACCCCTGATGGAAGAGTGCAGCTTGTTTAGCCTCTGGCCACTTCATCTCAGCCACTAGTCTCCTGAATGCGTTGAGGTGTACCAACAGATCTTTATTGCCCTGTCTTAACTCTAGCAATTCCCTATCGGCAGTAAAGGATTCAGCACGTCTATCAAATACTTTTAAAAATTCGGTTCTGAATGCCTCCCAATCATGTAGTAGGGGATCATCTCTATTCACTAAAGGCACTGCTCACTGTGCAGCATCACCTGCTAAGTACGAGATGAGAAAGGCTACTCAAGCCTGATTAGTGGGGAAGGACTTTTGTTTGCAGGAAAAGTGGAGCATAACCTGCGTCAAGAACACTTGTACCTTACTAGATTCCCCATGAAAGCGCTCTGGAGTAGCTAAAGGTATGGAAACCGGCATTTCTACTACTACCGAATTTGTAGGCAACGCCGACTGAACGCCTACATCAAAAGGGTTTCTTTGAATACGTTCCACCCTGGCTTTTAACTCTGCAGCTTCCTGACGGGACGCTGCTAATTCTACCTGTACATTAGCAAGGACAGTTAGAACATCTTCAAGAGTGGCCATTCCTGCACAACCCGACCGGGAAGACAATATATCGTGGGTCGGAAATTCTGTCAGGGCATTCAGTCCTCAGGATCGGTTTGTTGCTCAGAATGGTCCACCTCTTGATATACCCAAGCCTTAAGAGCCGTAATGGCACAGGTCAGTGGGAGGATCAAGTGAGGGAAGGAAAGGACGGGAACAGCAGGGAGGGAGACCTGAAATGACGACAACAATCATAAATACCTTCTCCCTATCTCCCCATAATACCTACATATAAGAACAATGAAGTGGATAATGCAACCTCCTATACCTGTAACAAAAAAGAAGTACACTTGTAGTTTGAGATATTCTATATAGACTGCGACTTCGTTGTAGTAATACCAATCACTTCGTTATGGCTGCTGTGTGGGAAACATAGAAAAGACCATTTACTGAACATGTGGCATACCCTGTATCAATAACAAGCTTTAGGGAGTGCGCATTCTCCTTAATACACATGAAATGATTCAAGCAGGAACCTACCCTTTCTAGACTCCACCATGCATCACAGGGATAGAGCGTAGTCCTATACCACTCCTGTTACCCCTGTTAAATAGAGCCAGAAGAATAACACAATATAAATCTTCACTCCAGAGAATATTGGTATGGAAATATCCAAGAAAAGAACACAGCCCATACAGTCACAATCCATTGGATGGTTAAATCACCATTACATCCGAAGTTTTTAGAAACATGGAGGAATAACACAAAAGGGGTTGCCTTATCTCGATGGTAATCACGTAGTCTTGTACTTGTCGTCTAACCCCAGGGTAAGGTTCTCCAACGACAATAAACCAAAGTTAACTTTTTTCGGCGTGACATGAGCAACGTCTCCGCCGTAGTACACACAGGAGGAATCCAAAGGCTAGAAATGCAGGGCTGGGACGGCAAAGCCGTACCAAGGAAAGGGAACAGGGAACCTTCCTCCGCACGAGCGCAAGGCTCACCAACGGAGGACGGGAAGGAATTCCTAGCACGAGTGCCAAGTACAAGAGTAAAAGAGAGTCGGTGCAGAGCACCCATACCAGACCTCTTCTGAGAACACGGGAAGCCGAAAACACTGTGAGGACGAAGAATTTCCGACGCCTCGGCGAGCACCGCTACTTCCTTTAGGGCGGTTCCTCGCGGCGCCTTACGTCACCAAGCAATGCCTCATGGGAACAGTAGTTCATGTTCTCTTCCGGATCGCATACGCTGTGCAGCTGGCAACTGGACGCATGTCCTGAATACAGTCTCTCTCGCCTGTACTAGCGCGCTCGAAGCAATGTGCTCATAACACCAACGCAGGATAATGGGCGGCTCCAAGCAAAAGAGCAGCAGGGAAACCAACGAGGGCTGCAGTCCAAGACCACCTCACCCCACGGGCCTGCGAATCTAGGCCCAGGCCTCACCGGCCCCCAAAGTACTGCGAAAAGGTATAGGGCGAGTCATAGCCCTCCGACGATGTCTCACCTCACGCCCACAGGAGCTCGTAGTAGCCAGGCCTCCAGCCGGGGCCCACAGTCATCAATGTCCCAGGAGGACCCCACAGTAGGCCGGTCGTTCAGGCTGCAATGCGGGCGAACGCGCCTTTACTAAAGCGCTGCTAGTTGTAGGCCCCCCAGGGGCAGTGCCTCTGTGCCGGGTCTCTATGGCGGCAGCACGGGCCAACCTGCGTTCAGAGCGCTGGGCGTGCCCCAGGCCCACCGCCGCTCAACGCTCCCTGCAGGCTGACGCAGTCGCACCTCAGTCCGTGCCTCCTCGAAGAGCTGCCACTGATCGCTGACCCTGTGGGGCACCACGGAAAGCACCAACCGGGCCCAGCATCAAGTAGGCTTCCAGGCGACGTAAAATCAGGTAGGCATCACCTCACCGTCATAGCTGAATTCGACGCCGGGCTGCAGTCGCGGGAGCACGCTCGGGGTGAGCCGTATAGGCCCACCGGCTATCCAGCCACACGACCCAGGCGTCTGGGGATACAGCCCTCTCCTGCACAGCTCGGTTCGAGTAGATGCCGTCCTCTCACTTCGGCACTCGAGGCACGGAAGCCGTGCCGATGGGGACACACTCGCTGCTCTTGCGGTGTGGACTCGGGCTGGGGTGCAGTCCCGCTCTGACAGGCCAACGCCCTCAGGTCCTTTCTGCGGGACACGCCGCTCCCTCACGGGAGACCCGCTCGCAGACCCTTCGCTTCCGAGCGGGGATCAGCTGCCCTTGAAGCTTCGCAGTGATGACTTCAGGACCCCCAGGCAGGGGGAAAGCCTCTTGTCGCCAAAAGGATAGGATAAGGGTGCAATGCTAATGCTTTGAGCCCGGCGGGGACAGAGCTTGAGCGAGACGCGTCCACTCACTCCGTCATCTTGGCCACGCCCCCCCGCAGCTAATATTTTAGAAAAATGCGCGCCTCTCTAACCTCCAAATACTCTGAAAAGCTTACAATCCATTTTAGGATTCCTAGATTTTGGCAGAACATACATTTTGGATTACGCAGAAAAAGTAAAACCTTTCTACGACTTGATCAGACCTGATTTCTCAGTTCGACATTGGATACAGGAACACACAAAAATTCTCCATTCCTTACATGCTGACATGATAGCTTCCAAACCCTTACACACACATGTAAACAACCACAAATTTGGTGATCCGTGTAATCACGGGTCAATCGGGTACACTTACCTAACCTTCAATGAAGGCGAAACTGTACCCATAGCGTACAAATCTCATTTGTACACAAACGCTGAAATGCGTTTTGCATCAACTGAAAAAATACTGACAGCAGTACAGACTGCTGTAGTGAGAGAAAGAGCATTAGCTCATGGGAAACGCATAATTGTAGTGACTCCGGTACCGACCTTAGAGGCCGTTACAAAAGCAAGCGTTCCAAACGCAAAAGTATTACATCCACAATGGATACAATGGGCTAATTCTCTCACTGCAACAGATGTAGACTACAAATTTGATTCTTCATTGAAAACGCAAGCATTCTTGCAGTACGAACAAGAATATCCTCTCCTGGATTAAATAATGCCTCTAGATCAGTATGAATACATTATTTACTCTGACGGATCTACTCAGCATGCCGTAGGATGTAAACAGCAATGCAGTGCCGCATGTGCGATTGTAAAGGGACGTATGCGGGACGGTAAGTTCCGTTCTAGCAATACGCAGATGCAGTCTCTAGGAGATTGCACAGCACAGCTGGCAGCACTAAAAGCCCTGATACTGGCACTAAAAAATACAGATCGGGAATCCCCCACACTTATTGTGTGGGATTCATTTTACTGTGTCCAGTCATACAACGAATATCGTTACTATTGGGGCCAGAATGGGTTTAGAGATTCCAAAGGTTGCACAATAAAGCACAAGTTTCTTTGGGAACAAGTGGCAGGGCTGAAAAAAGGCTTGCCACGGGCTCACGTGATTCATCGCTGAGTCATCAGCGTGCTGGCGTGCACGCTGAAGGGAATTCATTGGCTGATGAAGCCGCCAAGGCGAGAGTGAGAACTGCTGCCGTTGCTGCAATCACTCGTTCTAGAACGAGGATAGACGGACAGATAATGATAGCCGTAAATGCTACGCGCAACATCAGCTCAGCCTTGCCAAAAGGTTTTCCACTCAAGCACTCTTACAAGTTAGATGTACAAAACATTCTTTATGCTCAAATTCCAGGAATGGGGGATAGAGTAATACCAAACATGGATCACATTAGGTTTAATACTAGCTGCACACGAAGGTCTGGGTTCAGCACACATAGGTATTACTGCATCAGTTTCACTACTGAAACAACGTTATTGGTGGGCAGGTCTCACTAAACAGACCAAGGGCTTTGTCCTTAAGTGCAACATCTGTCAACAGATGAAGGGTTCCACCGTAGCACGTCCACCACAAACACCATTACTGATATCAGACAGACCACTCGCATGTGTCTATTTGGACCACTGCGGCCCCTTACAATCTGACGGGGCTTACAAGTACATCTTGGTGGCAGTGGATTCATGCTCTAGATTCCTGTGGGTTTGGACTCAGTGATCGGCTGACACTCGAACTGTTATAAAGGATTTGCGAATCTTTATAGGGACATATACAATTGGCACATTACATTCTGACCGTGCCCCCGCATTCAGCTCTCGGGCTTACAAGGAAGCCATGGAAGGTTTTGGTGTGGTATTGCGGTACTCCTCTCCGTATCATTCAGAGGGAAATTCGATTGTGGAGAGGAAAAACCAGGACTTAAAGCAATCCTTAACAGCAAGGGTATTAGGTTCGGGTGGTAGTTGGGTCAATCACCTATATGGGGTCCAGAGGGCACTTAATAATATGCCAGGAGGCAGTACTCCATACGAGGTCCTGTTTGGGACTAGAATGTGGGTACCCAACCTTGATTGTGGCAGCACAGTTGCGGATGAGAAAGCTTTTGACATCAATGATCGTTTGGCTGTTTTACAGGAACTAAATGAATTACGGGCATTACAAAGCAACGTCCAAGTAAAGCGCACCGCCACTGGGGAAGTGAAAGCTGTACCGGCAAGACTTGTCTGGGTCCCGAAGGTGGGGACCTGGTCAGAGAAAAGATTGTGGACAAGAAAGAATTTGGGCCATCCTACAGAACACCTGTACCTGTCCTGGCAGTTGAAGGAACAAGAACAGTACTTCTACCGTCTCTTGCCGGCAAGAAAGAAAAGAGATTCGTCTCCATTGATCTGATCAAACCACACTATGTGGCTGATACTGAACAGTAGGCCGCGTGGGCTCCTGGGTAGCCGTCGATCTCCTCTCGCTACCATACAGGAACTTCAGACAGAAAGACTAATAACGTTTGAAGATTCTACTCTACGAAGTAATGGAGTTACCAATAATGAAATGGAACTCGTGCCTGTTGAAATTGAACAGCAACAAAACAGAAATAAAACACAGATCTCAATTCGGCCTAATACCGACATCTATTTAAATATGCCTCTACAGGAGACATCTGCCAGTTCCACAAAACCTGCTGAGCTACCAAAGATAGATCGAACTGTATCTGGCTACTTCATCAATTTTGATACCTTTTCTCTGGATCCAAGCGAACCAGAGTCACCGCCAGCTCCGGTTTCCCGCAAAAAACAACTTTAGGATATCTACCTTTGGGTGAAAAAGACTTACTTTGTTTCTCCTGGCTACAGCTCTGGATAGCAATTGGTCTTCTGTTCCTAGTCCTCTGGATAGGTGTAGTGACTGTCTTTTTCCTACTCCTGAATGGACATTATCTCGCAGAACGCTCCGCAGTACAACATCTGAACTTGGCCCTGAAACCACATACATCATCTCATCATGAACAAAGAGACCTGTCCTATATGCACTTACACCAGTTCCAGTTCCTGAAGGAATAGTTTGGGATAGGGTTTCATATGATGTATTTGGTCCCACTGAACTTTTAAAAATTCCACATTTATTTAAAATTTCCCTAAGTGATATCATCACTTCCAGTACTTTCCCAGACAATTGGGATTTTGAAACTGTGAATAGTATGCTGTCTGATGATTTAGAACAATCTGCTGCATTCTCTAATAATGAATTGTATGATGATACATCTGATTTTAATACCATGTTTTGTTACCAGTACTATGGTCATCATTTTTTGCGCAAAGCAAGTATCCCATGTAATGTTTTCGCTTACCACCAATGGGAACATTGCCCAACACAGCCAAAAGGCAGTTCACAAACATTTGCACAAAGGTTTGCTTATTTTTCTGGGTTTAACACATCAGACATGCGCTTGTATTACTATAAGCTTGCACCTACACCTGCAAAGAAAAATATGCTCACTAACACAAAACATGTACTCTGCATCCTTTATTTCCCAACTTTCTGAACAGGGTTTCGACTTATGGAAAGACGCTATAGACATAAAATCAGTCTGGGGGACTTAAGAATAGCAGGTTCAGGGAACTGAGGCTTTATTTAGAGCATGCCTCATACCACAGCAAATTATTTTCCTGAACAACTCAGTGCAACAGACTTCCTGTCTGTTGCACGGAGTTGTTCAGGAAAATAATTTGACTTCATTTCTTGGGCTAGCCAAGATCAAGGATTTGAACGCACCTCGGATTCCCTCACCTACTCACTTTGAAGGATGGCAAAATTACACACAACATAGTGAGGATACACTTAATGACATTCTACATGATGGTTCATACAATTCATCAGACCCCAATTGGAAGGGATGGTTGGTCTGGCCTATCAACATAAATGTCAGTCAAGATTCAACGGTACCTCCGAAGACCTGATCAACGATATGTACAACGAGAACACCGGGGGTGGTGACATTTTATAGTGTTGGGAAGCTGTGCCTAGAGTGGCTAAATACCTCAACACTGTCTCAGGTAAAACAACACTTGTCCTCACTCTCAGACGACATGGATCTTAGGGATTTTTTGTTAGGTCCCCAGAAGCCACGTCAGAAACGCTTCTTATATGCTATTTATAATGAAGTATGGAAAATCTCTCAACAGGAGGCTGCAGAGAGATTGCATGAGATTGACAGGGTTAACCTAGAAAAGGCTTTGGCAGTGGTCGACAATGGCATGAACACACTAACATCCAGGATTTATTCACTGGGCAACATTGTGTCTTCTGCAATAGATATAATAGAACAGGACTTGTCTATCCTTTAACATGGTTATCCGTGAAGGTGTGCAGTTCCTGTAGGAAGGTTGGTCAAGGAATTCCTGAGGGATCAAGCCAAGGGGAACTGATCCTTCAGGAGCAAGGGCCCTCACACACCCCAAGGGGTGTCATGCTTCATCATAGGGCAGCTCCTCGTTGGGCCGGCGCTGCAATGCCCAACGGGCCCCACAGGGGGGGCTCTTTGCCGGAGTACTTTTAAGCTGCCCTAGTGAAGTATGGATGTGAAGGTGAGGGTGCAGTGAATGAGTAGAGTGGTGAGTTTAAAAATAACTCATAGGGAATTATAAGTCAAATTTTAATGTGTTAAACCCTAGGTTATGTTAAAAACAAGTGTAGGCCAAATTGGATATAATGGTCCACATTAGCTCAAAGTGTAAATGCTGGTCAACATGTTTCTTGCCGATAAAGTCATGAAAGATCTAGGCAATTCGTCAGGACCGTGAAATGTTCAAAACTAAACTACTCCTAGGGGGGCAATCAAGGCACATGTGTCATCTAGTGCCATGCCATCCCAAATGCAAGAGGGTATTTAATCTACCTTGGTGCAATCGATTAATGTACCGACCTAGAGGAAAAGGAGAAAAGAAGGGGGTGGAGAGGAGAAGCACAACAACAGTATTTACAATATTCAATTACAGTATTGGTGCTTGATCGAGCGCGCACGCAGGGCTGTTGCATGCTAAGGTTCAGTGCATGGCTGGTATAACAGTGCGCATGTTTAGTGAGAAAAAAAGGACTAGGGTAAATGGGGTGAGTAGGTAAGGATGTTAATCAGGTGGTCACACATATTTATTTATTTTATTTTTATTTATTTTAAGAGTTTTATATAGCGCTGGCTAGACCCGTGGGTATCAGAGCGCTTTACAATAGGTTACACAATGTTACAGAAAAAGATAACAATTACACATAACATCAAGAATAAGCAACACATTGAGAGAGGAAAGGAAGGTGGGACAAATAGAGCGGAGGGGGGGGGAAGGAGGAAGTGTGAAGGGGGAGGATGAGGATGAGGGAAAAGACAGGAAGGAGAGACGAAAGGAGGTCTGCCCAATGACCGACTGGGTAGGTGACATCCTAGGAGGGAATCCATAGTCCGTCTCCCCTATAGCTAAACAAGGTAGCTCCATCGGGCATCGGTCAAATAGCTAGGTCTCAACTGACGAGGGGAAGTTCACAGAAGAAAGTCCAGTTGGTAATCAGGGTGGGAACTATGAGCAAGGACGGGCGAGGGCAGAGGTCAATAGCTGGAAAGAGGAGAGGGGTAGAGCGAAAAGGGGTAGGGGGTAGGGGGAAGGGGGAGGAGGGAGATAAGGACAGGAGAGACGCAGGAGAGTTTGCCCAAAGACCGGCTGGGTAGGTGATGGCCACGGAGGGAATCCATAGTCCATCTCCCCTTTAGCTCGCGAGGTAGCTCCACCGGGCATCAGTCAAAATGGCTAGGTCTCAGCTGATTAGGGAAAGTTCTCAGATTAAATGTCCTGGTGGGTGAGCAGGAACAGGGTCAGGTGAGGGCTGATCAAGATGGCAGGTGCTACAGTACTTTACTGGGAAGGATGGGCCAGTCTCCCTTAGTTCTTAAAAGGGTCACACGATCTCCCAAGCGTCAATATGTGATCGGGGGTAACAGTCCATTTAAAGCCCACCTGGACGCATCTCCCTCTCGGCGGGACAAGCGTGGTAGGAGCCGCCATTTTGCATTGCGCTGGGGGGAGGGGTCCGCTCACCTCAGCCTTCAGCTACATGTGGTCAATAGCTTAGCTACAATAATAATGACAGGACTTGAGGTGCTGTGGTAAAATGGTAAGTGGATGGCAGGGTATCCGCGGGATATTTTAAATGCTGATGATCCCGGCCATGGGAGCATCTTAACCAGCTACAGATCGGCGGCCATCTTGGTAATGACCAACTAAGTGCTGAAGGTCCTTGGAGTTTAAAGGACCAACTCTGACTCGGGCGTGAAGGCCTTAGGGCGATGATCCTGGGACAAGGGCTCGGCAATCTATTATGAGGCCACCAGTGGATGTTAGATCAGTGGCAATCATCCGCTCGGTACTGCCACGCGATGATGGGATTCTGTGAGTGCAGCCATTAAGGGGTCAGGCAGTCAGGACTGGGACCCGGCGCCTGTTTATGACAGCGGCCATATTGAAGTCAGGCGGCCCGGGTCACGGCACCCCGAGTTGTTTAGCACACCCTGGAGGCAGAAACCTTCATCCCTAAAGTTCGCGGCGGCTGCATCTCGGGACCCCCGGTTCTCAGCTGGGTCGCCGGCAGCACCGCACTCCACCCCTCTCACCGTCTCGATTGGCTGGGCAAAAGAAGGCGGGTGCAGGCTTCACCGCTGCTGTGCAGACTCTCAGGGCAGGTTGTCCGGTCTCGTAGCCCTCCTCACGTCAGCCCGTACGCAGTCGACTACCTGCGAGATTGGAACCGGACCTTGGGCAGTAGGCGCGGTGAGCGCCTAGGCAGAGACGGGCGTGCGCGTCAAGTCCGGGACGTCCAGTCCTCCAGGTGCAGGTAGGTGACTCCAAATTGGAGATTCGTGGTCCAGGAGTAGTTTGCGGCACAGTTAGATGTCAATGCGGAGTGGATGGCTGGGTTAGCGAGGGATATTTGCTGTGACGGAGATCCCTATCCCGGGAGCTCCAAGGCTGAGCTCCTACCGGGCGGCCATCTTGCCCCTGTGTTTCAGCGGCTCGCTAGGTTGACCTTGGACTCCTCCTCGTCTCATAAGATTCCGATGCACTGGAGCCGACTCCGAAACCAACCCATCGGTATTGCAGAGGTCTCATCCCGCCATGTTATGGACCCCGCCCCAGCCCTACCGGCTGCTTTGATACATTCCTGAGATCCACAAAGGTAAGACTCAGTCTGAAGCACTGGATAGGTCTGCTGTAAGTAACACTCTTCTCTTCACACATAGGCTGAAAAATTCGGGAGTGTGGTTTTTATACGGGATGGTGAGATACTTAAATCTCCATGAGGCACAATCACATTCAATATGCGTACCACCATGATGGCGGTGACAATGGCAACAAAAGGTGGGCAATTAGATCGCCGTGAGAGATGTTATACATCAAGATCCACGTAATAGGTGCTGGTCGGTAGCGGGTGACCAGGTCTCTCATGGGCCATGCAGGGTTACAGAGGGGAAATTAGCCCACAGGGTTGTCTTACCGCTATAGGGAAGATTCAGTGCTCCAATGAGCAAAAGCGGAGTTGTGCTGAAAGCGTTGTCCTGCCTAGGGGAGAGTGAAAGGAGGAAAACTTTAAATACACGATGGTACCACACGTAAACAGTTAAACAGGTGGAGGAGAGAGAGGACAGGACACAGGGGAACCTTGTGGTTCTACTTACGGTTAAGGAACGCCACGGACAGTGTGCGACCTACCCGCGGCTCAGCTGATGCTCGTCTGTGAGCAGGTCAGGTAGTCCCAGGGTACAAGTAGCAGAAAGAGGCTGCGTGAACACACAGTCTATACGCTGCTAGTCTGTCTCATGAAATCATGTCAAGGAACATCGCGGGCACCATATTGGGGCAAGGTGGTGTTAGAAATGGGTGCCATCTTGGAGTGGGATGTAGCCCAAACTGGGTAATAGTTGTGAATGGAAATAGAACGAAAAAGATAGGATCACGGTGGATGCCTAGATGGTGAAGTTACCCAAATGACTTGTAATTGAACGAGGGATTGGTAATTAAACCCTGCAGTGCACATGAGGGAGTGATCTTCCTTCTATGGATGACCTGATCCCATGTGTGGTGCTCACTTCATTGGTGTCAGTTGGATAAGAGTATCGGTTACGTTGTTCTTACATATCATTTGTCTATGACCTAATGATAGGGGGCAGGTCACAGGGTGAAGGACAGGTCAGGTATTGGTGTGGGGGTTGCGTCGGTTGTGTATCTCGTCCCAGGGAATGTCATCATTCAGTCCCGTCACATGTGTGGACAAGCGGAAAATCCATTGCTGTTCTTTCTGGAACAGATAGCTTTTAGTCGCATTAGGGAGCATTTCCAATACTGTCCAGGATAGGTGATCAGGAGGGTGTGGTTTATCAATGAAGTGCATGCTCAACTTGGTTGTGATCCTTTTGCAGCGTATGTTGCTACGATGTTCAATTTTTCTCGTTTTTACCATGCGTGTAGTCATGCCAATGTAACGCATGTTACATGGACAGGTAATCATGTAAATGCAGTTAGTGGAGTTGCAATTAGAGTGTGCTCGTTGTGTCCATACCTGGTGGTTGTTTAGTTGTATGGTTTTGGAGGCTCTGGTGAGCGCACATACCCCAGATGACCCACATGGGTAGTGTCCAGTCACGTGTGGTAGTCCCCACAGACTTTGTTGTGTTTGTTTTTGTACAGTTTTGTGTCTCATGTGGACTATGGTGTCTTTTAAGTTCCAGGTGCGTTTGAAGAAGAACCTTGGTAGGGGGTATTGTAGTCCTCCGGTCTGTAAACTACTCCAGTGTTTCTTGATCACTCTTTTAATCTGATTTGATTGGGCTTTTGGATGTGTTTCCAGAAGTGAGGATCTGTTGTTATTGCGTGCTCTTTTGCGTGCCATCTTGACAATGTGGGTTGGATACTGGTGTGTTTCAAGGCTAGCTGATAAGGTGGTAGCCTGTCGTTCAAAATCATGCAGGGCACTGCAATTACGACGTAGACATAAGAATTGGCCATATGGTAGATAGTCCCTGAGATGTTTGGGGTGATGGCTATCATATCTTAGAAGACGGTTGCAGTCTGTGGGTTTTTTGTATGTGGAGGAATGCAAGCTGCCTTTCTGCAATGTGATCGATAGGTCAAGAAAGGGTAGGTTTACAGCTGACACACTCTTAGTGAAACGTAAGAATGGGTCAAGAGTATTGATCCATTCGCAAAAGGTGTCGCATGTTAGTGTGTCTCCCTTCTAGAGTATCAAAATGTCATTAATATAGCGACGCAATATGACGATATTAGAAGAATATGGGTTCTGATCACCCTGGATGGATATCTTCTCAAAGTTAGCCATATACAGGCAGGCCAGACTAGGGGCGAAGGTACTCTTGTGACCAACTTTACCATCAGACACAAGTACCTTGTGTCTGATGGTAAAGTTGGTCCCTGAATTGGAAGAAATTCTGTTTCAGACTAGCACATTCTAGAATGAAGCCGATGGGTGTGGGGGATGTCCATGTTTCAGATAGTAATATCTGCTCCATCACCTCTAGTGTGGCATCTAGAGGAATATTGGTGTAGAGGGCTTCTACATCGAGTGTGACCAATAGGTCTATCTGTACCCCTGTCTCATTGATCTCAGCAATCAAATTGAGGACATCCCTCGTGTCTTTGAGAAAAGAGGAGTTTTTTTGGACAAGGGGTCGTAGAAAGTGGTCACAAAAGATGGATAGTGGCTCAAGTAAGGACCCTATTCCCGATACAATGGGTCTCCCCGGAGGTGGGGTGATACCCTTGTGTATTTTGGGGAGAGTGTAGAAATAAGGGATCTTAGGATGGTGTTGATCAAAAAATCCGCCTCATTCTTGGCCAACCAGCCTTGTGCTGTGGCGGAGTCCATCATAGAGTTAATGATGGTAGTGAGTCTATGAGATGGGTCCGGCATTATTGGTGTGTAGCAACGCCGGTCAAACAATTGTTACTGACACTCGGCGTCATAGTCTGCAGTGTCCATAATGACAATGGCCCCTCTCTTGTCTGCTGGTTTAATGGTTATGGTGTTGTCATTGGCTAGTGCAAATGTTGCCTGTTCCTCCAATCGTGACATGTGAAAATGGGAGTCCGTGGGGAGTGCATTGACTTCTCTGAGAACTGCTTGTTCGAAAATCAAGATCTCAGGGGAGATCATCCCTGATGAGGGGGGTATATGTGGATGGTTTTCGGAGGCCTGTATCATAGACCTCGTTGGTAGGTTTGTCATGAAAGAAATTATTTTAACAAACTTTTTGGAAGAACTGTTGGAGCTCACAGTTGGTCCGGAAATGGTCCATCTTGGGGGTAGGTACAAAACTGAGGCCCTTTTGCAGGACCTTTGTTTCTGTACTAGACAAAACCCGGTGTGATAAGTTCACTATGAGTTTGTCCTCTTTTGGTTGCTGGTCTGGCTCCTTGTCTGTCATTGTGTATCCAACAGTGGGGTTTGCCATTGTACTCTTTTTTGTTGTTGTTGTTGGTGATTCTCTCCTTCTTCCTCGTCCTCTGCCCCAACCTCTGCCTAAAAAAGGAGGGGGTTGAAAGGGACCCTGTAAGTGAGGGTGGGGACCTTGGGGGTACAGAGGGTAGACTTGGGGCCACATAGGGGGTGGACCTTGATATGCATTCATCCCATACCTAAAAAGGGGCAGGAGTTGTGGACTGTGTGGGGGATGACGAGTATCCTCATTGCCCCAGCTCCCAGTGCTCTATTTGCTGCTCATTGATGCATTCCTCTAGCGTGAGGGCCAACTGTCATCTGATGAAGTGTCACCACCCACTGGGTAATCCTCCCTCAGGTAAGGATAGATTTTTTCTTTGTCTAATTTCTTAAGATCTTTCTGGAATTTCTCTATCATGGGTTGTAGTAAGTATTCTTTATTCTCATTGATCTCATTATTGATCTCAGTAAGGGGGACTTATAGCTTGAGATCTGGATATTGGTTTTCAAGGCATTTTCAGCCATGGTGATTTTGATCATAAGTGCGTCTGCCAAACGTTTGGCTGTATTAATGATTAGGACTAAGAGGTCCCTAGTGCACTTCAATGCGTTTGAAGACAGGATCTTCTAGAAAGATGCGGGGGTATTGGCCACAATCAGACCCCTAGGGGCTATATTGGCCCTGAGATATTCTGTCATTAATGTTTTGTTTTTTTATCCTTCAACATTGTGATCAATTATATTATTGAGCTGGACGCTACAATCATTGCTCTCAGGTCACGTGCCCTGGCGATATATCAACAGTACGTCTCTGTTTTCAGCATACAATTTGACCGAAAGACAGACTACAATGGCACAAAGAGATGCAAAATATCCAATGCTGCACATTGAAAAATTGGACTAATGACTTTTCACCGTGGCTGAGTCACCCTCCACAGAATGGTTAATCCATGGCCATATTACACTGCAAGTCACGACATTCCAATTTCAATACTGTCTACAGTATCACCAAGTAGGCAGGTATGAAGCGTTAGGTAAGGAATACATACATGAATCTTGGGAATTACCGTACAGATTTAGATGCAGGTATGGGGACACTGAACTCCTTCTCTGTGGTTCAAACTGCGAGAATTTGTTAAGTTTGTCTCTCATTTGTCAGGATATTATGCTTCACGGAGCCTGTAATGCTTCGGTTGCAAACTTATCATGTCACTTAAAAGAATCCCCAGCTGCCATGATTCATCCAGTGTTCAAACTACTCTCGAATGGGAGTTATTTAATGTTGAATGATCAAGGTTGTTGTGGGATGCTGTCAGGCATCGCATATCTGATCACAGTAGGTTCCCGGGTTACTTGTTCTATGCAAGAATTGTTTCCACCAACCCACACAGTCAGGGAGGCGCCACTATGGCCTTCATTGAATGTTTCCTTTATACGGTTTGATTCTCTGAGCAGACTGAAAGCCATGCTTTTACAGAAGGATGTGGCCTTAACCTCAGCCCGAGAGACTTTTGATCTTCAGGTTGCAAGGTCCTCAGCTGAGATACATGCACTAGTACGAACTAACTTCCCACTCCATTTCGGGGAAATGGTGCATCGTATCTTTAACATGTCTGATACAAAGGGAATTGTACACCTAGGAATAGGTTCTGGACTGTTAAGCACTTTTCAGACAGTCTTCGGAGTGATTCCAGCATTCATACACTCCGTATTAGGAAGCGTTTTTGGAGGGATTCTGCTGATCCTACTACTGGTAGTGGGTATCCTGATTTTATATTTCCTGCTATGCGATGGACGTCCCAGATTCCAAAGAGATGGAAAAAGCACTCTTGGTGCGATGTTGCCGTGAACGCATGGTACTCCATCTGGGCACACCTCAGCTTCGGGATCTAAGCGAGCATTGGTTCCTATCGTTCAGATCAGTCTGGGTTGACTGCGTCTTGCCTGTGCTCCACTGCCTATACTACGGATTCTAATGCGTGTTGGACATGTGTCTAACTCTTCCATCGGCTGCACAACCAGACATAGACGTACTACTGCACCGCTTAAAGGCTCACGTGTTGGTGTCCTCAGCGTATTCCAATGTTGATGTCGGCATTCTTAGAGCCACCACAGGATGCTTCAGCTCCTGTCGGAATGGACACCGGCTCTACTACAAGCACACAGGCTTCGAATGTTTCAAATGCTTCCTCAGCAGCAGCTGTGGGAACCGGAGAAGATCACCTTTGCTCTGTTGACCTGATCCAAGAGGTGTTACAGGGACCGTCGTCTGCGAAGGCAAGCAGCCGTGATGTTGCGTCTCACCACACAGGACACAAACATTTGGCTCTCCATGTGATGGGAACAATTCAACCTTTTTCCAAAACTAACAAAATTGGAAGTCGACAACACCAATTTTGTTTTATTTTTCTCTTTTGCTCTCGCTGAACACTATGGCTTTCAGCATGCTCAGTTAGTCTAACTGTGTACTGACTATTTAAATTACTTATAAAGCTTTTTTAACATTTTTGCATCGTTTTTAACACATACCATGTTTTTAGATGTTTTATACTCCTATTTTAGCAATGCTTTTATGCTTTTTTAACAGGCATATTTTAGCATGTTAGTTTTGCCGTCCAGTTGGATGAGGAGTAGGTGTTATGAACCCTAATGTACCCCCATATAGGCCTAGGTAGTTGTAAGACCTTTTACCTACATTTGTCCTACCT
The DNA here is from genome assembly GCA_963921515.1 of Calotriton arnoldi. Lineage (NCBI taxonomy): Eukaryota > Metazoa > Chordata > Amphibia > Caudata > Salamandridae > Calotriton > Calotriton arnoldi. Next base: position 955,439 of record CAWUFW010006050.1, on the reverse strand, counting down.
TGCTCTACATAACGGTTCTGGCGCTGACCTTTTGCCTAGTTAGGTGCTTAGTAAATGTTGTGTGGTTTTCTCCGAAAACTAGCCTCATTGATTATGCATGAGGATTCTTAGTATCACAGCAGGGTTACCATCTTCTGTACAAGGTTCACCACTATGGTCATCCTTGGCCGACATGCCCACAGTACCATGACACATCTAGGTAGAACCCCTGAGGGTACCTTTCGGGTATACAAGTACTACATTTTCGCTGAGCAAGCCAGAAGAGAAGCTTTCATGCTGACACAAGACGCTGAAGTCCCTGCACGCAGACACTCCAGCACGCAGTGGTCTGACATCCCTTGCGGGGTGTCCAACTCAAGACCAAGACGGGGTCCTTCATTTTCTCACATCAGGTAATGGGTTTGGCTCTTTCCTAGGGGGATTCTTGGCTATACACCTACATATATGCTAAGCACACTTAGGTACATCTAGTTAGGGTTTGCATCGTAGGAGTACTCATGATTACTGCCATGTATCTATATGCCTGCATATATCCACTGTTTTAGCACCAAGGTAGAATTATACCTTTTATTTATTCTGTTGGTGCTTGTAATCGTATATATCTGTTTCTGTCTCATGGTTGTTGCAGCACACGTATTTTATACTAGAATGATGCTGGTTCAATAAATGCTGATTGAAAACGTCCCTACCGTTTATTCCGTGTATCTCTCTGAGACAAAGCGAGCACGAGTGACTGAGCGAAAAGTACTGTACTGTTTCCACGATCCCTGAGGGATACTGGTTGTCATGTTCAATAGTTGCCAGAAACTATTCGCTCCTTGGTAAGGGGGGCTTATAGTGGCACAGAGAGCTAGCTGGTCTACAGGCGAACATTTCCTGTGGGGGTGTCTGGAATCAATCTGGACACCAATCCCATAGTTTATGTTGTCTAAACGCGCAGATCCTATATAGATTTATAGGAACTACACAACAATAGGGCCCAAGTAACCCTATATATAGGTTGCAAAATTCCCCAGAAAGCCTGTTGGGACCCGCCGTTTTGTTGGACTTTAACTTCGCCGTGGTGGCCTGGACCTCAGCCAACGTGATTTCCACTTCAAATGTCTCACGCGCCTCTGCGTCCAGCATAGGAGTGGCAACAGACAGCAAGTAATGCGCAATGCGTGGTGTGTCGTGAAGGGGATGAGCTTTATAGAACTCCTCGTAATAACAGGCAAAGGCCTTTGCAATGGAGTCATCCGTTGCAAAACATTCACCTCCCGGCCCAAGGATCCACAGCACCCATATAGCCTCTGCTTCCTTCCTTCCCGGCCATGCTAGGAGCTTACCGGCTTTATCACCAGTATCATACAGCCTATGGAGCGTAGCAAGCATTTGATTCCACGCCCCATCCTGTTCCAGATCACAATATTCGGCTCTCAAAAGTTCCAACTGTCTAAGCCTAGGGGATTCTATATCTGGGCCCGGGTCTCCCTCGAGTTCCAGAAGTTTGTCCTCAAGCTACTCCAAGGCTCCCAGCAACAACCTCCTCTTTTGGGCAATCAGGCTTTGGGTGCTGTCCCGGAGGGCAGTCTTGTATGATTCCCACAGGCTCACTGGGGATTAACGGAGCCTTAATTCTCTTGAATGTAGAGCTCTGAGTCTACTAATAGCCCTGTAGCCACCTCCCAGTCTCGCAAGTCCCATGCATTAGGCATCCAGACCATGCCTTTCCCTGGGTCACATCCACCTAGTTTCACCAGTAAGGGGGAGTGATCAAAGACCCCGGGCCAAGTATTCTGCCTGATGTATGGCCCCTACCTCACCCACAGGGGCAAAAATATAACCCAAGTAAAAAAACACCCTGTGGGGCCCCAGAAAAGTAGGAGTACCGTCTCTAAGTGGGGTGTGCCTGGCAACACAGGTCTGAGAGGCCAAGGGTAGTGACAAAGCGTGAAAGTGGGGTATTCGGGGTAGGCATCCCAGATGCCTCGGTCCGAACCAGCTCTAATGCCATGACATCATTAAAGTTTTGTCATCGTGGGGGCCAGGCAGTGTGTATACGCCAAGAAAAATAGCATCTGTCCATCCCCAGAGTCCCTGTACTCCCACATATCTGCCAGAAGGGTCTATCCACCTTTTCACCACCTGGAACGGAGGGTTTTTCCTGACTAGAATGGCCACACTCTGAGACCCCGAGGTATAGCCACATGGGCCAGAGCAGTGGAAGCGCCCCTTCCCAGGAATCTGCACTGTGTCCCCTGAAGATGGGCCTCCTGCAGGAGCGCCACATCTGGTAGCAGCCTTTTAATATTTTAGGCCACCAATCCCCTCTTAACTTTGTACCCCAGCTAAATGACGTTCAAGAAAGAACTGAGAAAGATTTAGTGTCAAATGTTGGGGTGTGTAATGAGGCACCTGCTGTGTTTTTTTTAAAACATATTTTTATTAGCATTTCAATTTAACATCTGTCAAATATATCAGTTCCCAACATTACATGGTGCATTATTCCAAGCTTAACATGATTTCACAGTAGTAGCTTATTAAACTTGCAATTTGCATCTTACAATTATATATCATTCAGTGTGAGAAAGGGAGCACCTAGGGGAAATGACCCAGATTATATAATTCAATATGTAACTACTTATTAACTATTGTTCTGTGCAGCGTGGCGCCGGAAGGTAGGAGTCAGTCAAGAGGAAAGAAAAGGGTCCGGGGGGGGTTCCAGGCAGGGCGGAGGGGAAGGGGGAAAAGGGGCCCACAGATCTGCCTATCTGCTTCTGTGATCTTTGATCCCACAGTTTTTTATTGGATCGGTTTACCTATTATTTAGATGAGCCATGGAGTGTGACCGAGTCTTGGGGCAGCGTTCAGAATATTCATGGAGATCATGTGCTACCAGTTCTGATGTTGTGTTGCTACTCATACCCATGTGCAGTGTATTCCTGATATCTACTCGGGCTATCAGTTCCTATTCTCTATGCGAGTGGGAGCTGTTGTCTTCCTCAGTCCCACTACGAGACCCATTACAAGGCCCCCTATGGTTTTCCCAGTTTGCGAGGACTTCTCGCCAGGGTTCCGCCATTGTGTGGCGTCTCGGTCTCCGTGCATCCTCCCTAGCCAATGTCCTCCCCTCTGCACCCGCCCAGTGAGTCACATCCCTTTTCCAGTCTCTAACTGTGGGGCCGCAGCTTGATTTCCAGGTTAACGCTATTCTCCTTTTGGCTAGAACTAATGCTAAGTCTATGAACTTTGTGCCTATTTTGCGTTTAGGTGGTCGGGGGAATAACCCCAGCAGACAAGACCCTATCGTGGGTACCAATGTGTGCCCCATTGCCGCACTTACCAATTGCAGGGCTTCTGACCAGAACCTGCTTATTGTGGCACATTCCCAGGTCATATGAGTGAAATCTGCGTCATTATAGCCACATCTCTGACCGTTACGAATGTCACCTCCGTAAGCAGCACGGAGCCTGTGGGAGTCATATACATCATGTGAGTATAATTGAACTGTATCTATTTCATCCTGGTGTTGCGAGAGACCCATTTAGGATATGACAAAATTTTGCCCCACTCTGGTTCTGAAATCTCCTTGTGCCATCTTGTTTCCCATTTATTACGCAGACGTTGTAAAGGGCTACGGAACATTTCGGATAAGGAAACATAAAACCATTTCACCTGGTGTCTAGATCCTCCTAGAGTGAGTATGGCCTGCAATACCACATGGGTTGTGGGTTCTTCTCGTTCGTTATTCCACAGCCCTTTAAACATTCGAGTCAGAGCCTCGTACTGCAGGAATCGTCCCGCCTGAAGTCCTAAGCCCTCAGGCAGGTCTCCCAGTGGGGAAGAGTAGATTGCTCATAGCAGTCCCCCACTGTCTTTAAACCTACCTCTGACAGTTGGTCAGAGGTAAATATCGTCCTGCGGTAGGCCTATCAGGGGATTGCCGGGGCGCACAGGGGCGCCCCCACTTTTTTGGCCACGCAGTGTTTCCAGCACTGCAGGGCGGTGAATTGTAGCAGGGATTAGTTGTACGGTCACCGGATTCCATCAAGTCGGTCCCCTCTGGTCCTGTGCCCTACAACCATTGTGCCAGCCATTGGGACGGGTATGCCCAGACGTGGATCCCGTGCTCTCCATGCCACTGGAGTCAAGCTATCCTGGTTGATGAGGGGTGAAACCCCGAAATCGGTCCTAGGATGCTGGTTTCCAGTCCAGGGAGGACCCGGCCTGGCAGTTCGGGCTGGACTGTTCCATTAGGCGCATGGTCAAGACTGACTTGCATATGGTTGGGTTCAAACTGGAATGGCATGGGGAACAAAAAAACTATGGATTTAGGCCCAGATCTCTGTACTGGGGTGAATGCATGACATTGCTCTGCATTCTGTCCATCAATTTTTGTTTTTGCAATTATCACCCGAGTGGGATGGGTATGCCCAGATGTGGGTCCTGTGCTCTCCATGCCACTGGAATCAAGCTATCCTGGCTGATGAGTGGTGAAATCCCGAAACCGGTCCTAGGATGCTTGTTTCCAGTCCAGTTCGGGCTGGACTGTTCCCATTGGGCGCAGGGTCAAGACTGATTTGCATATGGCTGGGTTCAAACTGGAATGGCATGGGAAGCAACAAAACGATGGATTTAGGACCAGATCTCTGTACTGGGGTGAATGTATGACATTGTTCTGCATTCTGTCCTTCAATTGTTTTTCCAATTGTAGTTGGGCAGCAAAAAAATAGAGTTCGAAGTTTAGTACCTCCAGCCCTCCCTCTGGCATGGGGTGTTGCAACGTTGTCAGGGACACCCTCCGAGGCCCCTACTCCCAAATAAGGTCTCGCAGCAGGGCACCTATTTGCTTGAACCACCCAGCGGGCACAATAGTCAGGAGATTAGCAAAGAAATATAAAAGGCATGGTAGCATAACCATCTTTGCCAGGGATACCCGCGCCATTGTTGGAAGGCGCAAGGAGCACCAGAAGGGTACGCATGATCAAAGGGCGTTAACCGCTCTTCCCAGGTTCCCCACTCTCAAGTCCTCCAAGGAGTGAAAGATATGTATCCCTAGGTATTTGAAGGAGGAGGGGGCCCAATTGAGGTCCAATAGAAGATCTAGGGGGGCGCGGAAGGTCCGGGAAAGTGGGGAATAAGTAGGTCTTGCTTTTATTAACCTTTAGGCCAGACATGTGTTCAAATCTGCTCAAGAGATCAAGAGCCACTTCAGAACCCTGTACGGCATCACTAAGATAGATCAGGAGATCATCTGCATAAAGTGAAATGATATGACCACATCCCCCAACTGTCAGGCCTACCCCTACACCTCCCGGTCGGAACAACGCTGCCAAAGGTTCTGTCCCCATGGCAAATAAAAGGGGCAACAGTTGGCAACCATGTCTAGTGCCATGGAAGATCCAATATTGTGCGGATACCATCTTGCCTGTCCTAACTCTGGCCGTGGGGTGTTCATATAGTACTTTGACCCATTTCACTCAGTCATCTCCCAGCCCTATGTGCCACATACTTTCTAGCAGGAAATCCCACCGTACAGTGTCAAAGGCTTTCTCGAAATCTATTGACAGGAGTGCTGCCCCTGGAAGAAGTTTAACCCCGAGGTGGTAAAACACTGAATACAATCTACGAAGGTTAAACGATGTGTTCCGGGTGGGGATAAAGCCATTCTGATCTGGGTGGATTAGTGTCGACATGTGAGGTAATAGGCGGAGCGCTAATATTTTGCTAAGAATTTTGAAATCCATATGAAGCATGGAGAGGGGGTCAGAATCCCTCGTAGATGCAGGGTGCTGCCCAAGTCTTAGGGATTCTGCATACAAGGTCCCTAGGTGGGGGGCCGGTTTCTGTGCAGAAGCTGAATAAAATTCCACGGGGAGACCATCTTGGCCCGGGGTCTTGCCTGTGGCCATACTCCTAATGGCTGCCCGGATTTCCTGGATTTCTATCGGTCCGCCTAACGTCTCCCTTTCCTGCCGGTCCAGTCTTTAAAGAGGGAGCAATGATAAAAAAAAGTTTGCTGTTCCTCCCGGTATACTTGGGGGGTATTTTATACAAGGAGTCATAATAGTCTCTAAACAGGGATATTAATGGCCTTCGGGTCATGGACAGGATAGTTTGCGCTCGTGCAAACATGTGTGAACGAGGAGCCACCTGTCTCAGGTCTAATCAGCCAAGCCAGTAAGCGTCCAGGTCTGCCTTCTTCCTCCTGTACTCTAGTGAGGTACCCCCTGTAGTCATGGCATCTCAGTCTTTCAAGGGCCTGGTGGTACAATACTTGTGTATCCTTCAGCAGCAGCAGTTCCTGGTTAGCAGTGTCTGGGCCTTGTATATTGTCCAGTTCGTGCAATTTGTCTTCCAGGGCTCTCAGTTCTTGGTTTAGTTCCCGCTGGGCCCCAATCGACTGTCCCAGGCAGAACCCCCTTGTCACCACTTTAAACACCTTGCACTCAACCAGTGCCGTGGATGCTGTGTGTGCATTAGTGGAAAAGTAGGGGTCAATAGTCATGCCCAGGAATTCCCGGAAACAGGGATCCTCCAACATCATCGGGTTAAGTCGCCACACTGGGGTCAGTGGGCGCTTCCCCAGTGGCCGGATGGACAGTAATAATGGACTGTGATCTGAGAAGGTGTGCCTCAGATATTCCGTACATGTAATGGAGTGTCCTAGGCTGGAGGAGCACAGGAAGGCGTCTATCCTAATATGTAACTGGTGCATGGAGGAGTAATATGAACAATCCCTGTCATGTTGATGTTGTATCCTCCATACATCTTCCAACCCCCAGTGTCCTGTCCAAGCCGTCAGGGCCGCCGCTGTGTGGTGTGCCTGGGCCCCCGGTAGCGGGGGGTGTGACCGATCCAACGTGATGTCAGCTACGCAATTAAAATCACCTCCTAAGATCACCATTCCCGCTATATGAGCCGAGAGGTCCTGGAGGAAGAGTCCCTGCTCCTGGTTAGGGGCGTATTCAGTGCCCAAGGTAATCCCGCACCCAAGCAATCTTACCCCCACAAATATATATCTGCCCTCCTTATCTATCAAGTTATGAAGGGGTTCAAAGGGTACTCCCGCAGGTATCCAAATTAACACTCCCCAAGCAAATGCAGAGTATGTTGTCTCATAGATCTGCCCCTCCAACGTCTACGCAATTTCTCCACTTCAGACTGTATAAGATGTGTCTCTTGCAGTAGGGCAATCTGTACCCCCCTCCTCCGTAGGTATCTATGGATGTTAGGTCGTTTGGATACCGATCCCATACCCCTAATATTCCATGTCAAGCGTGCAAGGTGTGGATGCCATTTGCAGGAAATCAGTCCCCTCCTCGACCCCCCGCCCTCCCCGGGCCCCCAAAAACCGTGGCTAGCACCTCTTCGGCAGCAGAACACAATACAAATGAAAACAAACCCCCAACAAGTCCAAACTCCCTTTCCCCAGAGCAGTCTGGCAACGGCCAGCCACCCAAACCATGAACAGTGCATCAATCTTTACAGAAGACCCCAATCAGGTTTGGGTGTAGCCTTCTAGGTAGAGGCGGGTTGCTGTGCACAGGTTATGGTGTTCAAGCTGGCCTGTGCCGGCCCATACAGGAGCAATGTCCAGTTCGGTACCTCCCTTTGCCAACAGAGCAACCCATTCTGCTTCTCGGAGCATTCCTATCTGGCCAAGCACTTTACTTATAGGTTGTCAGCAGTCCTAGGGGTAATTGTCGGCAGCGGGATACTATCTGCCCGGGAGGAGTCAGAGTCTCCGGATCCCTTTACTGAAGGCGACTCTCTGTCTGACGGAGAGTCTCTAGGCTTCATGATCTTGGTCACAGCCTGAAGTGCCGCTGCCCTTTCCTTCTCAGTTTGGGATGAGTTCGGTTTCTTAGATGGTCTTCGTCTGGACCCCCTCCTGGACCGTTTCCCAAAGTGTTGTTCTCGGCCCGAAACAGTTGTTTCTGCCTTCTATTGTGGATTCCCAGATTTGTAGGTTTCGATCCAATCACAGGCTGCCCCAGGATCTTCGCAGAAATAAGTCTTTCCATCCAGCTGTATGCAGAGCCTAGCAGGGAAAAGCAAAGAGTATTGCAGGCCCTCTTCCCGCAACGCTCTCTTAACTTCAGCGAATGATGCACTACGTCGTTGCACCTCAGGCGTGTAGTCAGGGAAGATGGATACCTTACTGTTATCAACCACGAATGGGCCATCTGTTCTTGCTCTTTGCAGGAGGGTGTCCGTCTCTGAAGTGACGTGGCGGTTGGTCGGGCGCAGGCGGGAGGGCGGGGACCCGATAGGCTCTTTCAAGAGTGTAGAAGGTGGATAGGCCCTCTGGGGCCACTACAGTTGGAGACAGGTTTCAAGAAAGGTTAGCATGTACTTGCCCTCTGTTCCTTTGGGTATTCCGGTCACACAGATTTTATTCCTCCTAATTCGTCCCTTAGTGTCCTCTGCCCTGCGTTCCAGGGTGCAAACTCGTTCAGAAAGTTCCTTGACTTGATGTGTCAGCGATTGGTGTGTGGGGCGAAGTTCAGCAATGGAAGCTTCCGTTACTCCCACTCTCTTCGCTAATTTGCGATGTTCCATGCGTAATAAACCCAGCCTCACTGACACCGTACTGATATCTTGGTGAAGAGTAGATTTAGTGTCCACGATGGATGCCAGTATCTTGGCTAATTGTTGCTGCACTGGGTCTGTCGGGGCCTCTTGCTGCTGAACTGGGACATCATCTCCCTGTTCCACCGGCACTACGATCGTCTTCGCCCTAGCCTTCCCCATCTTTGCACCATGCAGGGAACTGGGGACATCCAAAGGGTCCCAAAAAAGAAAGGAGGGGCAATCGGCGAGTTGTGGGCTCTCAGGCCCAGCCCGCCATCAATCGCCCCCAAGCCTCCTTCACGCAGTGTGAGTAAGCACCCACTGGCAGGTTAAACTCCACCTTCACTCACAGCTGGACCACACAGTCAGACGGCTCCGACAGACAGGGCCCCAATCCTGCCCGGAGCTGCTAGGGGACCATACACAAGGCATTCGGTATAGGGAACATGTAGGGTCTTCTTGCTACGGGTCTGTGTGCAATATACCAGAGTGGTTGCAGGTCCACGTGGGAAGGTTCAAGCCCACGCCAACAAGAGATCGCCCTTCGTGTTCTCCCCGGGTTCGTGGCGTAGCACCTCCGTGCCTATCCAAGATGTCCGGGGGATAAGTAGAGTCCGAGGCAGAGATCCTCAGGACTATGGCCAGGAGGGAGCTCCACCGCCTGCCCCCTCAAACCAGGGAGGCTCCTACACCACTACCGGGCTCAGATTCGGGCCCCGAGACTCCCCAACAGCAGTCAGACCCCTGTTTGAGTGTGTAGTTACTTAATGTGGCTCGAGACTCTCAGGCTCCCACCCAACAACTTTCAGGTTCATCAATCCACCAGAGCAGAGTATGATGGTTACGGCCCAGGGGCAATGTAAGCTGCGGGGGAGGGGCCGGGCCTTCCCTTCCAGGATTAGCAGCTCTTGTACAAGTCCTCCGATTCACTAGGAGCGCAGGGGGGGGGCTCGGTTGCTCCAGGTACATGCAGCTCGGGTTCGGGGCCTCCCGCCATCCGCCCGCGGCCCCTCACCTGCCTTCCTTAGGTCCAGGATACTTGCAAGCACTGCCCGGGCGTGGTCTAGAGGCTGCCAGGGGGGCTCCATCGGGTCCGGTCTGGTAGCTGCTCAGGCGCCACTCTTTCCACCAGTCTCTGCCAGCTGTAGGCCCCTGGGCTCTCCTGCGGTTTCACTCTCATTGTCTTCCGTAGGGTTGTGGCGCCTCCGTTGGCTCTCCACTACCACAGTGATCCCTCAGCTCCTTGCTGTGTTCTGTCCAGGAGCCCACGACGTTGCAATCAGCAGAGAGCCGTCTACGGGTCTCATATTAGTCTCATGTTTCCCCGCCACTCAGCCATCTCCTGTATCCTCTGGGGTGCCGGGTTCGGACACGGCTCAGGCCGATGCAAATTCACAACCTGAGGCCGCCATTTTGCAGGCCTCGATCTCCTGCATTCACCGCTGCGGTGCTGGAAAGAGAGCAGATTCCAGAGCTCTGACCGGGCCCTTTAGGCTGCGAGGCCCTCTGAGTCTATTGGGGAGTCAAAGCCGCCCCGTGTGTGCAGGAATTTCAGGATTGTGATCGGGCCGGCGCAGAGCAACAGGCTCACACATCCGCCATCTTTGGCTTTCAAGCCCCCCCACCCCGCTCGTGCTGTGTTAAAGAAGGTGTAGCAGTCATGACCCCAACAGCTGGGTAATGTGGTAAATGTGTTCCTGACAAAAATCATGGGCGAATTGTGTGGTTCAACAGAGTCAAGGTGCACTGCCTGTAAGTGGGGCACGTAGGCCAATAGAACTCCAAGTAATCATTTTATATCATTTTTGTCATAAATATAGTCCATCTTTTTTGACAAATTTGCACAAGAGGAGTGAAAATATTCAAGTTTTCCATGTTTTATTGGCGTTAGTATAGCTCCAAAACAGTTAAATCCATTGGATATAACAGCAAAGATATCATCCTTAAAATTAAGCCCGATGCATTTCGAGAAAACCATCTAAGGGGCATCTGTTGAAAATTACTAAAGAGAACATCCCATTATAATCAACGCTATCAGATTGTATTTGACCCAAGTAATGCACACCCTGTGTGGCTCATACAGATATTACTACTGACATAAAACTCTCAAATACATCGATATCACAATTTACATTGCTGACAAAATATAAATGCCTCGAAACATAATAGACTTAAACAAACCCACATTTAAAGTGCACCTAAAATACCTTGTGCATGAAAACATGCTGAATATAAAACATTCCCAATATCAAACTAAAAATTAAACCCACTCTAACGCATGCTGTGATAGCGATAACCAATAAATAAATCACCAACTGTATGCTTGCTAACAAAAACCTCAGTGGTTTAACAATCAAGTACTGCAATATCGGAAAAGCCTTCCCAACAACAATGGATCGAAACGTATCTTAAAGAGAAACACCATGTTTTAACTGAGTGGCCATAAACGTGTAACCACACTGCCGTCCTTCATGTACACTGCAAGCTTAATACCGGCTTTCAAACCTACACTCAATTAATGACACGTGACCCCCCCAAGGCTAATCCGCTTTAAAGAAAACAAATGGATACAAAATGTGTTCCTGAGCCAGACCATTAAATGGCTGACGTGTCTGAATCCACCTCCCTAAACCCCAAACCAATTGCCCATCCCTTCCCTTCACCCTACCCCACGAGGACCCCTGCAACTGTATGCACCCATAACTTAACTAGAACTACTCACCAGGGGAGACAGAGGTCTGTAGCTCACCACCCCCACCCACTAACTCAGCCCCACAAACTCTGTAAACACCAACTGAGCAAACTATCCCTGTAAACAGGGGTTCTTTACTAGGAAAAAGAGAGTCTTGCTTAGATTCTCAGAGCTGTCCATGGAGGGGTGTGGAAATACTAATTCCCCACTTTCGGGCCCCGGATACCTCACCACACCTTCCGCTATGGCGCCATTGTTAGTCCTGAAGCCGTGTCTTCTGAAGGGGCGATCTCTGGTTCACATTCAAGAGCATCAATGGCCACTGCCAGAGGGTTTTGGGACTTTGATCCTGTCCCCTGACCAACTCCTGTATCGCTGTGGTCTGAGTCCCCCTCAAGTTCATCTTTTCTACTCTTTTTAGTGTCTACTGACCGGTCCCCTTCCGAATCAAGGGAGACTTCTGGGTGTCCAGTTGATCTTGTCCTTCTCCACACTGTACCATTCCTCCTCTGTGGCTGGCGCCGACCCTTCCATCTAGGCCGTCGCCTATCCTTTGGCTGGGCACCCTCCTCCGCATAAGGGCGCAAACCAGGCTCTCTTTCTCTATGCCTCGCTAGCCTGGGACGCTCGTCCAACCAATTCCATGCCTCCTACAATGACTGAAAATAGAAGGACTTTCCCTGGAATGGAATTTCAGTTTTGCGGGAAATAAAAGTATCTATTGCAGCTGGAGAACCCTCAACCTGGCTTTCACTAAATCAAAACTGCACTGCTGCTTCTGAACCTCCCTGATGTAGTTGGGTAATATGAGGATTTTGGAGTTCTCGTGACATACCTCCCCATATCTGCGTATCCAACTAAGGATCATGTCCCGATCTTAAAAGTTCAAGAAACGTGCTATCACAGTTCTAGGGGGGTCTGCCCCTAGTGCCCAGGCGCCCTTTCTATAATAAAGCAAAAGGAGAACTTGTCCGGAGGGAGGGTACTTCGCAGCCACTCGTCTAGGAATTGTACCATATCGGGCCCACAACCCCTTCACGGAACCCCACAAACTGTAGGTTATTCCATCAGCAGCAGTTTTTAGTGTCTTCCAGTCTCCATACCACCTCTTAAGTAGAGGCCCGGGCCTCTCTTACCTCCTTGTGGAGGTCTGTGACCATATCTTCCAGTTCAGATATCCTTGTTTCCGCTGAGGAGACCCTATTTGGTAAGTTTTGGAGATCTCGACGCAAAAGTTAAACCTCTGAACGCACTTCACCTACTCTCCCTACCAGGGCATCCCGGGATGACATTCGCCAGGTGAAAGACAGCACTATCAGGCATAGATTGCAGAGGGACATCTAGCGGAGGAGGGGGAGTGGGGGGGGGGGGAGTGCAGGGCGGGCGGGAGTGCAGGGCGGGCGGGAGTGCAGGGGGCGGTCACCACCTTTGTGTATCGGTCCATTTTCCCGATGATGGGGTTTAGGTTAGCCATAGCCCCAACACAAGCACTCCGCTCAGTGTATCTCAGCACACTATGGCTTTCGCGAGGGCGCGTAGGGGCCCGAAGCAGTGACTCAGAACGTCTGCTCGAGCTGGCAATTGCGATCAACCTCCACATGTTTAGGCAGGACCCCAAGGTCAGCAAGGGAGCGGGCAGGGAGAGAGGCCCAGACACCGACACCACCTGGATCCACAATCAATCTACCAGGCCGTCTTCACCACAAGAACAAGCAGACCTACAGCCCAGAAACTGGGGTTTCACTCACAGTTCGTAGAGGATGCACAGTGCTGCCAGTGTTGGAGATAGTCAAGAGGCCCTGGGTAAGGACAGGGCCTGCACTGCACCCTACGCACTGTGGTACATGCCCAGCCAGCTGCCTCCACATGTGAGGGGCCCGGGCGGGGGGGGAGACGGAGTGTCTCTCAACAGTGTGGCAGTCTCACCAGCCCTCTGGCCCCTTGTTGGCAAGCCATTGGCTGCATTTCTCTATATTTCATCCTTATAAACAGGCCTTGTCTCAGCCTCCAGGCACTCAGTTGGCTCACACCCCGGGCTGGGCCTATGACCCGGTGTGACCTCTCCGGCGCAACAAGCCACCCCTCTTTCTCTCGGATGGGAGCAGTCTCCAGACATCTTCAATATTGGCCAAACCCCCTCAGATTTTAGCATGGGGGAGGGGAGAAGCAGGTCCGGGGAGGCAAAGGAAGACGTGGCCCCACACCTGCAGTAGCCACCTGAGCTCCGGGATCTAACTTCATGAGCCGCACGGGTCTGCCTCGGTGGCTCCTCCTCTGCCAACCGTCCTCGCGGTCCAGGCCTCACCATGCTGTCGCTCCCAGAGGCGTGTACCAGCACTCCATCACACTGGTCTTTCCTCTGGTCCCTGCCTTCCTCCGCTCATCCCTAGCCCGAAGGGTACAGCCAGGACGACGTCCCGTAGCCGCATGTCTTCAGCCACGAGCAACTCGGGGCTCCGCTGAAGGTTGCAGGCACTGGTCAGCGTCAATCGCTCCAGGCTCCCCCATCCCACTGTGAGGCCTCCAGAGGCCCTCGCCTCTCACTGGGTGCCCCACTATATAGGGGGGCCGTAGGTGGGGATATAGCCCAGGCCCCAACCTTCAGGCCTCACTAGTCTACAGACGACACCCTCTTTATGGCCCAACACTGGTCACAAGTCACCAGAGCTGCGGCACGTAGGTTTGCAACACAAAATTCTGCTCTGAGGCAGTGACAAGAATTCAGCAGGATTTCAGTGGGCAAGAATGGAGCTCGCTCAAAGATCGTCCGACTCAGACGCCAATTTAGCCACACCCTCCGCCTGCCTCCGTTCTTGATCCTCTGTCAATGCTGAGCAAGACATTTTAAGCTTTTTCGCCACATTGGTATCTTGTTTTCATCCATGCAATGAATCTTTTATCTTTTCAACTGTTAGTGTTTCAGTGTTGAAAGCTTAGATTTAAAATTTTCATCTTTAATGCCTTTTGGTCTTAAGGCACTGCCTGCTACGTCTTTTTTGGTGTCAAAAGATGTCGGTCAGTTCCATTCCATGTATTTTTATGCCCAAGGGAGTTGGATCCTCAACATCAGGATCCTGGATCTGTTCCTCTATTGCCGCCTCTGTACACCTTTTGTGTCTGATCCATCATCAGATAAGCCTTACATATTCTGCCAATCTCTGCCCTTTTGCCTGTGCCATATCGTAGTGTGTATACTTTTGCTTTTCTAAAATTTTCAGAGTCTTGAATGTAAACTGAGTGTAGGTCTTGTACTAAAAGACCTTTGGGAGACAGAGGTTGCATATCTGGGACCATCCCTCTGTGCAAATTTTCGACTGCACTTTTTGCAAAATTTGAAAATTCTATTTTTCCAGGTTCTTTATTCTGAAGACACTGAAGGTATAGGGAGTGAGACAAAACCCTCCAAATATAAATTTGCTGACATTCTTACAGTGGATTTTTCCCACAAATCTTGTTCTCCTTGGCGTTTGACATGGTCTCTTCTTTAGATGCACATCCTTCTTTTCCCAGATCAATGTCTCCGATGTCCCGGCCCCAGCGTTGAATTTAGACCTGGATCTTTCCATAAGACAATATTTTCAGACCCAACCACTAAATGGCAGATTACTGCAATGCATGTTTATCTGGAAGAGGTTCACACACTATAACCATCAGTTTCATCATTATATGAGATACTGATAATCTTATGTGAAACATTGCTGCTTGAAAGGTAATGGCTATTAGTTAAATAAACTAGATGCCAGCTTGCCAGAGAGGTGGCTGTATTCAAAAGCACGGGAGGGAAGTACAATTTATTTTTGTCATAAATCCATGCACTCAAGTACTACATTAATAGGGGGCGCTTGCAAACTGCCATCCTTAACATGGAAAAAAGTGGACTGATTAAGCTCTGCCAGAGTACACGTGTCTGGTCAGAGAATAGAGAGTGGCCCAAAAGGGATTTACGACTCGTACTAACCAAAGTAGGAAGGATCTTTATGATGTGTGCGCTTTCATTTTATGTTCTGGTCATTATAATGTTACACACTCAATTAGATTCGGTTTATAGATATATACTGGAAATGAATAAATAATGGTAAATCCAAAATGTGTCATTATATCCTTTATTTATAAATCTATATTCAAATTCGCAACCATTTCATTATCATCTTATTGAGGCAGCTGCATGGTAAACGCTTTTTTTTTTCCATCTCCACTCAGGACAGTAGTGACCAAGGGGGTATTTTTAACAAAAATAAGGGGTAATGGGCAGAGAATTTAAGTTCTCTGTCCTGACCTAAAAATATGGTGGAAGCTTCTCAACTAGGTTAAGTCAGGCCTTGAAAAATCTAATTGCCCACTCGCTATGGCAAGTCTCATTTTTATCAGGGCAAGCCATTTTTCGGTCCTACACGCCCATCGGCAAGTGAGCTGGAGCTGGCATAGAACAGGTGTTCCGTTCTTTCAGAAAGTGAATGAGCAATAAAGATACCTTTAAATCTTCTTTTTATCTTGTCACATTTACTGTCCTTTCAAAGACAGAGGTCAAACGTCAGCTTATGTCTTTTTACAAACTTCTGCTTATTTCATCCTGAAGATTGGGGTTTACTTTTCTTTCTCTGACTGCGCAGAGTGTGTATCTAAAGGCTGTAGGTTATCAATTTTTTCCTGACACAACGTTTAAATAGCTTGTAAACGAACAGTACAAATATTTTTAAAAATATCAACAATTAGGAAAGCACTTTTTTGGTAATTCAGAAGTGTGATAAAAACAAAGATTCTAATAGGATCACGACAAATCAGAACACTTTACTTGGTGATGTGCAAACGATAAATATTTGCAGAAACCAGATTTCCAAATGTTATAATTTGTACACTTTATAGTTTTATAAGAAAACCTGGATACCAGTGGCAAAAGTTGTGGCTATTTCAATAGAAAATGTGCAGACTGTAAATGACAGTGTGGTAACACATCACGCGTTAGTAATAGATTTATTAAAAAAGAGAGTTTTTAAACGTGAACATTCCTGATCCTGTCTGGATGAGAATGCAGTTAGTGAACTAAGAGGCAAGTCAGGGGTCATGTGTACCCTATATGTGGGCAAGATTAGTATTATATATGGAGCAATGGTTTAGCATATTAAAATAATCAAATAAGGATTTTCTACATCACATATGCGGAACTCACATACTTAAAGATGCGCTCATTTGTGATAACGAAGAAAAAGGTGGCTCAGAGAAATAAAAAATGAGCCCAGATCACACACATAATTTAAGACCAGTTTTTGGGTCACGAGCATTACAGTTAGGTCGAGTATATTATTTAAGTCAGTAGACCTACAGGTCTGGTAAAATTGTTATGATTTTTTGAAGCCTGTAGGTCTATGAACGGAGTACTACAAATTTGTCAGACACTTGCGCCTCAAATCCCAAAGTACAAAATAGCTTGCAGCTTGACTGTTATTGGCTGGGAGGAAGAGGCAGGCTAGATTTAATTGGAAGACATACAAAAGAGGTTCAACAAAGGAGCTCAAACAAAAATTATCTAACGGATATTGAAGATGAGCAAATACTTAAGACATGCCTTGGTCTTCTCATAATCACACAAGATCACTAAGGTGGTATACGCAGAGCAACTCAAATTCTGGCTGAAATTCCCACCTCGCTTCCTTCTGTACTTCAACATTTTAATTAGGGGAGACTTGTCAGCATTGGAAAATTATACTTTAATACAACATAAATGACAACGTTCATACAAATAATTCAAAGCACTTGTAAACCTTTTATGATTCATGGAATACTGCTAACAAAGTTTAAGCAGAAAATGCAGTACCACCTTGAACATGTACTGGTCTGGCACAAAAGACCTTTTTAATAAAAAGCCTGTCACTTGCAAGAATGTTGTTCATATTTTCTGGTTCAACAGTATTCATTTGGTTCAAGACTATTCAACATTTTCAGAAGAGGACAGAGGTAGTACTCAAAGAAAAAAGGGAGCCCTCCCTCACTCACCATTTAGGGGTTTTGGTTCAAGAACTTTCCAGGGACTATAGGAAGTTTTACAATTATATTCAATTATTTCTGCTCTTACCTATGGAGACCCTATTTTACCAGACCGTAATTCTTCCCACAAAATTGCATGATTCTTTGCCTACCCATGTGTTTTTGACAGAGAGGAGCATACAATGCTCTCCACCGCCAGAAAATAACTTCCCCTTCACAACTCTAATCCCCACCCTCTCTCTACACCACCCACACAAAGGCTGTATCATATATTTACCGCCTGCTCAGAACAGGTGATAGATGTTTGCATTAAACCCCAAGGACCTGAGAATTTTGTGTGATTTTATGACTAATAAATCAGGTCTCACATGGTTAATTCCCAATCCATAAGTTCTAACTCATAATTACACAGTACTGGCAAGGTGTTCCCACACAGTAATGTACATTTCAAATTCAAAGTAAGCCAGTACCGTCCAACTTGTAATTGGGGCCTAGCTAGACCGCAGCTTCGCCAAGCTCTTGTTGTGAAGTCAACCCATTGCAGTGCAGCTTTTGCCTAATGACTGCATGAGCTGTCACTCCAATGACGCGCAGATTCCTTCCCTCTATTATTGGTGGGCACAGTCTAGGAAACTGTTTCCCTTTGATATTATATTTAACACATACGTTCCCTGTGGTCCCCACAAGCCCAAGGGTAAGATTAGTGAGCAAGAAACAGGGTGGTGTTTCCAGAGAGTAGCACAAACAAAAGTCCCAAGTGAACTTGTTTGTTGCTCTTGCTACATCTGATTTTACAAGATGGGAGACCACATGAAACAAAAGGGATCTCTTGTAGAATCTACTGTGTTGAATCCTTAAGAACACAGTTATAGAGGATTGAGGAAGGGGAAGCACGGAGTATGTAAACAAAAGACGAGCTATATAAGGACACAACATCCAGTATTCATTGTGCAGAATCTGCAGTCCAAGAAATAGTGCTGTTCCCTTTTTCTACAACAGCACTTGGGATACCCTCAGTGAAAGACTGCCCTTACTCAAAAGAGCCTTGAAGTGTTCTCTGCTCAGAACGCGAGACATTGAGAGGATGCTCAAATGGTTGAGATTCACAGCAAGAGGGGAGGATTTTAAATTGTATAGGAGCTACAAATGCTCTTTCAAGGCAGGCCATATCAATACAGTTCCCAACGCACTTTCTGGTGAATACATAATAACACTTCAATGCAGTTTCTGGGATTTCATTCAAAACAAAGCAAGTAGTTCTAAGCTGTAGTGTTTAGTAGTCGTGACTTTGTGAGCTGCGATGAAATTAATCTTTTTTTGAACTGTTCATTATCAGTGTCAGAATATTTCACTGATTAAGTTGTCAAAGGCACTCTTGCTCGGCTGATTGGAGAATCTGGAGACAATACCAAAGCATATATTATCATCAGGGATTTACCGTTGTTGGAATTGAATTAGGACACCAAACTAAATGGCTTAGTGGAAATAATTCAATTAATCCACTATTCAGGCTGCGCTATTGTCTCATTGAGATCAGCAGCATTTGTGGAGGCTTATGTAACTGGCTGATCATGAACCATGCAGCATTTCTCAATTTTAAGAATTTAATGTTCTGATTCACTGTGTTTACAACACTGCTCCTCTGCTTTGTTGTTAAACTCAGGGCAGCTGGCAGAAAGTTCTTTCTGAATCATAGTTTCCTTCTTTTTCTGTATCAGTTTGCCGCCAGTAAATCCCAAAATCCCACCTCCCAGTGCAGCCGCAATGCCGCCCACTTTGAGGCCTGCAAGTAGCCCTAAAGGACCCCCAATCACACCTCCAAGGAGAGCTCCTGCAATGGGCAATGCCGCCACCTTCAGCTTGGCCGTCTTTCCCAGGATTTTAGTTCCCTCCTCTACGTCCACTGCAGCCATGTTGACGTTTTCCTCTATAGTGTCAATATTCTCCTGCTGCAAATGGACCCCCTCTGAGAACTCAGTGACCAGCTTACTCAGGTCCATCAGGTCACTTTCTAATGTCTGCCACGACTCAGCAGCATTTTGATCATCTGGGATCGGAGGGAGAGGTGAAAACATCTGTACCTCTATTTGGCTTTGGGTCATTCCCTCAGCCTCACAAAAAGGTTCTGTAGTAGATGACCTATTGAGAGGAACCTTTAGCAAGGAATGCTGTCTTCTCAACTCTTCTGCAGACTCAGAATGTATCTGGAGAAACTGGCTTGTGGCATCTGCAGCATTTTCCCTGACAGGGCTGATCATTCTCAACAAGGCTTCGGAGTCCTCCTCTCGAACCCGGATGCACACTTTCTCCATCTCACGGATGTTAGCTCGCAACTGCTGTACAGTCCGCCCAGCATTGACATGCTCCTTATGCAGCCTGGTCCACAACTTGCAGCGCTGGTACTTCTCAATGTTGATCTGGTGTTTGTGCAGCCTCTCAAGGTCAGTTGGGATAGCCACCTTGATGAATTTCTGGATGGCAGGCTCCACGCGGCGCAGGGGGAGTTTCTCATGAGTCTCATACATCTTTCCAGCAGAAATTGATGCTCACTGGATTCTGTAAAACAGCTCTTGGGCTCTGGAACCCACCACCTACAGAAAAGGATGGATATGTATAGGCGTGTGAGGCAACAACAAGCAAGTATTTATAGTTACAATTACCATATCAGTATAATGATCAGTAAGAAAAGGTTTGGTCTTTGAGGAACAGCAACGCCTTCATCAACACCAAACACCTCACAGAAAGAACACATATACTAAATCCTCTATGAATGAAACAGAAATCTCTCAAGCCTCCATGGAAGAAGCAAAAAAAAACAAAAAACCCAGCCTTCCAGAGAGGAAAAGGTATGTCTTAACCATCCATGGGAGGGAAAGCAATGCCCTCAACTCTCCCTGACAGGAAAATAAATACCCCCAATCTCCCTGAAAGAGAAACAACCCAACCCTCAACATAGTTGCCAATTGAAACTCACCTGTTTTGAGCAAGGCTACCTCTTTTTAGGCAGTCCTAATTCCCACTTTGTTTCCTGATCTAGTCTACAACTTTTTTAATATATGTAAATATATGTGGTGAAAAAAGCAATTTGAACCCTGATTTTCTTACTTGCGTGTGTTGGAGTCCTCGGCCCTTAATGCCTGAAAAATGTTTTAATTTCACTCACCTGTGGCTGTATAGAGCAAGAGATGGCAATTTATATTATGTGATCGCTCATTGCAGGAATTATGTCTCTGCTATGTAAATTAACCATAATTTGGCAGTACCTTGCTTCACAAGATCTTGCTGTTCTGATTGAAAGATCTCACAACCCAGGGATAATTTGGCCATCCTCCACTCCTCTCTTGCATTGCAACGAGTATAAGTAGTGCACTGCATGCTGCTAGGAGGGATCCAAAAGGAATTATTAGAACTCCCAAACGACTGAGGCAAAACCAACATGGTCAGTGTACTTTCTCCTCCCAGGGCAACTTCAAGCCCTTCTCAAGAAGTGTGAGAAACTTGCAGGGTGATATGCTGTCTTAAGCCCCAAATGGACTTCTGCCTCTATCTTTCTACACCCAAACACCAAAATTGCTCCATAGCTAAGGAGAATAGGAAGCGGAATGGGTTGGAGGAAGGAAGCAAAGGGTGGACTTTCAGAGAAGTGTAGATCATGCTGGTTTCTGCAAAACAAACCATGATTTTTAACATTTTACATTTCGGCACAAGCCACATCTACATAGCTACAGTGTTTTATTCTGCATGGATATTGTATTAACTGTGTTTGAACAAAAACATTCATATTGCAATGTTTTGTGTGAATTACAATATAATCAGTCAAAAGACATTAGCAGTCTGTTTTTAAAATCTTAATTCTGCACCTGCAATTGCCGATAAAATAGTTATAAAACATATGGGATATTATCTCTTATTATTGCTAAATTACAGTAATAAAAACAAGGCTAATTACTTTGAAAGTGCTGTTCAGATGTGATGCATACTATCACATACTGTAATGAAGAAAACAGGCTCTCACAGGGAATGAGTGTGGCTTTAATAAAGCAGGAGCAAGACAAGGCTTTGTCAAGTGCTCAATTATTTGGGGCTTATTCAGAGTCTGGAATTTATTAATATTTATATATCCTCGCTATTTGTGCTGTTTTCACATTTTGAGAAATGACCTTTACCCATGTGAAAACGCATAATGAATACAAGAATGAAGCATCTAACGATCATGCTTATATTTAGATGCTAGAAGGAAGATGGCAGCTCCTCTGAGACGGATATTGGACACTTAGCCATCTGCTCAACAGACAGAAACTACAGGTTCTAGGCCAGCGGTCTCCAACCTTTTCTGTACTGAGAGCTACTTATGTTCAATGAAACGCATTGAGAGCTACTAATATTATTAGTGTTGTATAATCTCAATTTTGTTATGTGTATATTAATTCAACCAAGCAAAAGCTTTCCAATTTAATAAGCTGGGCTGCACACAGGTGTGCTATCATAGGTAGATGGAGAGCTACAGTAGCTCACGAGCTACTGGTTGGGGAGCCCTGTTCTAGGCTATCCAGTCAACACAGGAATTAATAGGCCATTTGGCTATGATAACACACAAATACCACGCAAATTGAATTAGACATTCTGTTGTAAAGGCTGGTGCGGAGTACGATATTCACGAAGATAGGTGGAAAGAAGTGACAGCTAGTATGCAGGAATTTCAAACACATCAGTTAGAAGAATTCTGTGAAAGGAGCTAATGGTGATGTGTCTCTGAAAAAATCTCGTCTACAATGAGTCATTAAGAACAGTGACAGAGTGGCTTGTTGGAATATATGGGGTGTTTAAAATTTTACCTTAAGCCAGTAAGGCTAATATGCTATACTTCCTGTCTTGGGTGCAAAGCTAAATGACAGAACATAAAAGTTAATACGAAACGTGTCCTAGAGATATTATAAAGCTGATCATGCTCCAGCAAGCAGCCTCAATCAAGATTCCCCTTCTTCAGAAAGGAGATGCTAAGGCGTCAGAGCAAAAAAAAGACAAAAATGGAAAGGCAAAGCCACATACAAGAATGAATGAAAAACAGCTAAAATAATGATGTGTGGCAGTCAATGGAGAAAACTGCTGTGAGGGTACTTGAGATACTCCTTTCAAATATGTTTTTTTCAGGCCTTACCGCTAGTGAGAAATCTCCTGCCTACATGGAGCAGAAATAATTTTAATCCCCCCTCCACCCAGCTTTCAAAGACCTCAGTTAAACCCTGTAAGGAATGTGACAAGCATTCCAAGGGGGATCCTTATTCTTCCCAGACTTAGGTCTTTAAAGATTACGAAATAGTTTGGACCACACCAAATGAATAAGTATAAACAGTAGTTGTATTAAGTATAAAACGAACAGTCTATATTGGATGAAGTGGAATAAGGGTCCAATGTATTACGGTGTTTAGTTATGGCACTTGTTTTCTTATTGCGTTTACAGACACCACAAGTTTTAACTTTTACCACAACTATTTATTAACTTTTGTTACAGACACATATACAAAAAAGCCTTTTGATGACATGCCCAGCAATGTCACAGAAGACAGATGTTGGTACAATAGTTGTCGAAGGCAGCTTTGGTAGATAAGAGTAGAGCCAATGCATGTTTTGTCCCATTGACTTTTTCAAAGCATTTGTATTACAGAAGCAGCTTGTCAGAAAGAAGTATCTGATAAGAATATAGCAAACATAAGGAGATGATGGATGGAGCGCTGAAACTTTTTAGACACTCACCCCCAGTCACAGATCTGGGTTGAATCCATCATCGTTCTTCAGATCACCTCGCCACCCCAGTTCAGACCCAGCTATATGCAAATCAGTCTTGACCCTGTGCCTCATGGGAACAGTCCAGCCCGAACTGCCAAGCCAAGTTTTCCCTGGACCGGAAACAAGCATCCTGGGACCGGTTTCGGGGTAACACCCCTCATCAGCCAGGCTAGCTTGAATCCAGTGGCAAAGTGAGCAAGGGGCCCACGTCTGGGCATACCCTGCCAAATAGGGTGAACAAAGCAAACACAAGGAGATGATGGACGGAGCGCTTAAACTTTTCAGACACTCACAGATCTTGGTTGAATCCATCATAGTTCTTTAGTTCACTTTGCCACCCCAGTTCAGACCCTGGTCCCAGGATGCTTGTTTCTGGTCCAGGGAGGACCTGGCCTGGCAGTTCGGGCTGGACTGTTCCCATGAGGCACAGGGTCAAGACTGATTTGCACATGGCTGGGTCTGGACTGGGGTGGCCAAGTGAGCTAAAGAACGGTAATGGATTCAACCCAGATCTGTGACTGGGGGCGGGTGTCTGAAAAGTTTCAGCGCTCCGTCCATCATCTCCTTGCGTTTGCTCTGATAAGAATATGTCAATTGCAAGGCATTGTGTGCCTCTGTTAAGGTAGAGTGGTAAGTTATGACATGGTTGAAGCTCCCAACAAAGCTGTATATAGTGCTTGAAAACTGAATGGATATCTTGAGGGAAAAGGGTCTTGAGAATGTAACGGGTCGCAGAATTCAGCGTTCACGGACACCAAGTCGGGCTTAAATGTTGAACCAGAATGGACGTCAAAGCACAATGCTGGACTACCATCTTTGGCTCTGGCAGTACAAATTGGGAAGATGACCATTTTTGTTAGGAAGGAATATATAATCCTTACCCACCTACACAGAAAATAGCTTTTCCTTCTATGGCAGGTGAAAAAAAGATTGAATGCCGGACATTCTGCCCTTCATCCACTGAGCATCTCCGACTCTGTTTGACCATACTTGTTCTTCCGAACTCATTCAGACATATTGGTCCTGCGTGCAGAGAGGTTCACTACCAGTGGAAATCCCTCAGAATTGCTGCAAAGACACCAATGCCTCCCACGATCCTGACAGCTCATTCTTTTTCCCTGGGCTTTGAATGATGTAGAATGACAGACTAGTTGTCTTGATTCCTATATGTGTTTCACATGATCAGGAGCAGCTGGAATTAGAGGATCAACATGAGATGAAGAAGGACAAATCATTGGATGAAAACCTTGTAAAGGGTCAAAACTTTGGTGAAGTTATGAAATGTGTCATTGTAAGAAAAATCGAGCTAATGGTAGATGAGAGGCCTACTCATCCTGGAAAACATTATACTATCAAAGGAGGAGATTATTAAAAAATTAATTGAAAGAGAAATAGGTAGTAAGGTACAGGAAAATGTAGAGAAATTAATGAAGGAATGAAAGAAAGAGGAGGATTGATAGTGTAGAGGAAGAGGAATTTTGGACTGTGTTAGGGGAAGATGAGTCACAAAATAGAAGACCAGGAGGGAAATGCTAAAAAAAAATAAAAACACAGGAATACCACGGACATTGACACTGGTTTGGCAAGAAAAAAATCAAGTGCTTCTGGTGAGTAAATGATTGGTGTCCAAAGCAGCAAAAAGGAGAGGCAGGTTTACCCTGTGAAGGAGAGAGGCAGTCAGCTAACTGGTCTGAACAGGGGGAAGATGAAGATTTTGATGAATATATATTGGATCTGGGATATAATGAGGGACTAGATTATTTTTCTGAGATAGGGAATTTAAGAAAGGAAATTTAAAAAAAAAAAAAGAGGGGAAGGATCCTCTGGGTCATGCATTGTTTAATCCTCCGCAGTTAAGACATCCTCGAAGCTCAGAGTGGTGGCCCTCGGACATGTAGCAGACTACATTAAATATTGGAATAGGTGTCCTTTGAAAAGAAATTAGCATAATTTAATGTTACCAGAATGCTCACGGCCAGTGATAGAGGTCAAAGAATCAATGAACCCAAATTTAGACCCAGACCTCATAACTTATTTATGTTTGATCGTGATCCAAGGAAAGGGTTAGAGAGATCACTGAAACAATGTGAAGACAGGTATCTAGATGTTTTAGGTCCTGTTGCAAGGATCTTCGATATGGTGGAAGAATCCTATTTAAATGGTACAGAATTAGATATTGATTTACTACGTGGTTGGAGCCAAAGAGCAATCTGTTTTATTGGCAACGCCAAAGCAGGTTTAATAGCAGAGAGATGCAAAGCAGTACTTTTCAGAATAAGCCTCAAATTAGGGGATTTTGCAAAAAAAGAATCTAGTTAAGAGTCCATGGGACTTTAACTTGGAGATGGCATAGTAAACATCGCTAGGTAAACACGTCCAAACTTTCACCGCTCTTGACAAAACACACGTGTCTATGAGGAAGGTTTTCGGAGATTGAAATGGCCGGAAGGCGGGGTCAGACTTTCGGCCGACCATATTACAGAGGCCCATATTATCAAGGAGGAGGAAGTACACAAAGTAGAGGAGGTTACAGAGGTGGCTCATCTTTAGAAGGATTCTATCCTCAACAAGGTAGAGGAGGAAGAAACAGAGCTGGCCGTGGGAGAGCAGAAGGATTTCAGGCAGGACAAGGCAAGTATGAGGAAAGTAATTGGTTCTATCCAGAGTAACACAGGAGGGGGATTGAAATATTGTCAAAAGGAATGGGAAGAGATAACAAGAAATTCCTGGGTGTTGGAAGCAGTAGGGGGTTATGTGATAGTTTCATTCAGAACCTATTCACGGAAAAGAACCCAGGGAGATTTATCTTCAAAAAGAAGTACAAATTACTGTGGAACAAGAGATAAAAGAAATGTTGGAGAAAAGGGCAATTATACAGATAACGGAGAAACAAAAAGGGTTTGTAAGTACGCTTTTTGTAGCGGAAAAGAAAGACAAGGGATGGAGACCAGTAATCAATTTAAGGGATTTGAACTATTTTGTGGTTTACAGACATTTCAAGATGGAGGGAATCCATCTGTTGAGGGACATTTCAGTGGACAAAGATTGGTTGATAAAAATAGATTAGAAGGATGCATATTTTTCGATACCAATAGCGCAGATAAGTCAACAGTATCATCAATTCAGGTGTAAAGGTCAGCTTTACCAGTTTTCTTGTCTTGCATTTGGTCTATCGTCAGCACCTTGGTGTTTTTCAAAGGTTTTGAGACCAGCTGTGGGTTATTTTACAGAAAGGAGGTGTGAGATTATTGGTTTACTTAGACGACATTTTGATTATGAATCAGAATGTGAAGGCATTACAAAATTACAGTGTTATGGTTCAGGATTTGTTACAATGCTTAGGTTTTGTGATAAATCAAGAGAAATCAATAATGGAGCCAACAGAGTGGATGGAGTTTTTGGGTTTTGTGGTAGACACAGTAAAGGCACAATTGCAATTACCAGAAAGGAAGATTTACTTGATAAAGTGAGAAGTGAAGAATTTATTGAGGAAACAAGAGGTGAGTTTGAGGCAGTTGGCTAGAGTGATAGGGCTTTGGAGACAAAGTGAGATTGAATGCCGAAGCTCAGAAGGAGTTGAATTGGTGGTTGGAGAACTTGCAGGCATGGAATGGTCGGTCAATTTTTGGAGCAACCCCAGATTTTGTGGTGGAGATGGATGCAAGCAATTTAGGATAGGGAGCAAGACTAGATGCTCTAGGGACAGGAGGAAGATGGAGTATTTTGGAAAGAGAGCACCATATCAATTGTTTGGAGATGAGAGCTGGGGAGTTAGCGGTTCGTAGCTTCCGGAGAAAGATACAGGGTACTACAGTACTTTTGAAAATGGACAATACTTCGGTTGTGACACACAAACAAATTGAGAAGAAGCAGGTCGAAGAGACTGTCAGAGTTGGCAAAGAATTTTGGGAATATTTGTATGGAGCACAAGATAAGTATAAGTGTGCATTATTTGCCAGGGAGGTAAAATTTAGTAGCGGACTAGAATCCCGCTTCCTGAAGGTTTTCAGCGATTGAAAGCTGAAACCAAGAGTATTCCAAGAAATACAGAGATGGTTGGGTCCGTTGGAGACAGAATTGTTTGTGTCAAGGTTGACAAATCAGTTAGACAGGTATGCGAGTTGGAGGCCGGATCGAGGGGCAAGAGCAGTGGACGCTTACAGTCTCAATTGGCAAGATATGAAAGGTTATGCATCCCCACCTTTTTCCATGATTCAGAGAGTTTTGATACAGGTGAGGAGGCAGAGATGCAAACTGGTGCTAGTGACTCCGTTTTGGGTAATGCAAGCTTAGTATCCATCAGTGATGGAATTAGCCATGAAGGATCCAATATTGATAGAGGCAGAAGAAGGTCTTTTGAGAGATGTGGAAGGAAGAGAACATCCTCTAGTGGAATCAGGAGTGCTCAACCTTTTAGTTTGGAGCATTTCAGGAAATCAAATAGATTTGCACAGTTATCAGGAGAAGCTTCAGAGTTCTTATATGAGTCATGGGCTCCAGAAACGAGAGTGATATAGAAGTGCATGGAAAGTTTGGTTACGCTGGTGCGTGGAAATGGATATGGATCCCCGTTGAGGCTGATGAGATTATGATTACAAATTTCTTGGCAGATTTGTACAAAAAGGGATTGAGTTATAGAACAGTCAATTGTTATAGGTCGGCGATATCGGCTGGTCATTCTCTGGTTGATGGATTGTCTGTAGGTAAGGGACAACTGGCATGTAGAATAATGAAAGGGATTGGTTTAAAAAATAAAACACTGGGTACAAAGTATAGTACTCTATGGGATGTCAATATGATTTTCAAGTTGTTTGTAGGATGGCAAGGTAGCAAGTATTTGACACAAACATTTAGCATGGAAGTTGGCTATTTTACTGTGTATGATTTTATTTAAAAGAGTTTCAGATGTAAAAGATCCGGAGATTACAGGTAGTATGTACCAGTCAGAGGGGCTGTTATTTGAAATAAGGAGAAGGACTAAAACAATGACGGAGAAGTTTTTTTTATCCCAGGTTTGATGACCATCCAAAATTGTGTGCGGAGAGATGAATCAGAGAGTATGAATCCAGAGTGAGTTAGTTCAGGAGTGGATCAATTGCTGATCTCTAATGTAAAGCTGCATGGAGCAGTATCAACAGCAACAATAGCAAGATGGGTAAAGAACGCGATGCGTGAATCAGGTGAGGATTTGGATAAATTCAAGGTGCATTCAATTCTTGGGGCAATGGCATCAAAAGTGTTTAATGCTTGTGGAAATTTAAGTGACATTTTAAAAGCAGCGGGTTGGTCAAATGATAGATTCTTCAGGAATTTTTATTTCAGACCAATTGAGCATATAGTGAACCTAGTTTTAAAGGACTTTAAACATGCATAATGCTATCCTCCTGTCTGGTCATAAAATGATGATTCTCAGAGGTTCCTGCAATACGGCATTGAAGGGGATACCTGTAGGTGTAGTGGAAGCGCTGACCTTCTGACGAATGTGCGACTACAAAAGCTGCGCCCCCCCACAATGTACCATGAAGTATAGTATACCTCGGGTGGTGCAAATAGTACGAGGGAACTGGTAGGGGTGGAGTACTGTCCCTGCATGAACAGCGTGTCTCATTCACCAACTATAATTATTTTTACCCTGAAGAAGACCTGAGACTTTAGGCGAGCACAGGGTTTGAACCATGTTGGTAACAAAATAATTAACCAGGGGTTAAGTGATTCATTAGTTTCACGCTATAACCCAAAGTTCGATTTTTTAACCATACCAGAGGTACTCTTTATTAAAGTAGCTTTTGGGTACACCTCTAGGTATTTTTAACAACTTATTTTCCTGCCAAATCAACAGGACCCTAGAATTTGTCCTGGCAACAGATTTCTAAGAACTCCCAGGGTTATGAATAGTTGCCCTTGGTTGAGTTCGCTGGGATGACACTGTTCCTACTCCAGTGTGAGAGGTCGTCAATGCCTTGTTAAGTTAAGGGTAAGACGACCTCTCAAAAATCTTCTGATGACCCTCTTCAAAAGAAGTCCTAATTACTAATGGGATGACAGGGACCCTAAATAACCTCAAGTAGTTTTGTGTGTTAAAGATTCTCAGAGGCTAATTGTATAGAGAATCGTGATTTTATTAAAGACAAGGAGGCTAGCATTATCCCTTCCTCCCACCCTTGAAAGTGGATGAGGTAAAAAAGAAGATGGTACAACTACAGAAATGGTGCTTTAAAGTATATTGATATATTTAAGTTTAATAATAAGGTTTATTTATATGTTGAGTAGAAATTATTTTAGATGTTATTTTTTGAAAATTTCAGCATCTCAACGAGTTAAGCCAGGGTAAGAAGATGGTAAAAGATGTTATCAGAAGAAGAGAAATAAAAGAGGATGAGATTGGAACGTAGGGGTTTTTTGTACTTAGTGGATGTTTTACTGTTCTATGACTTCATGTTGTTTTAAGTGCTGCTCAGAAGTGGTGAGTAAAAGGTTATGCATAATGCTAGCCTCCTTGTCTTTAATCATCCTCATCATAGACTATTTTGATCACTATGGATCATAAAAGGTATAGACAACAAGACAACCACAATACATATATACATACACATATAAATATCAGTACATAAAAGGTGGCTGTTAAAATACATGATATAAAAACCACAAAAAATTCATGTCACAACTGTTAACTTAAAATAGCAAGGGACTAAAACCACAGATAAAATTTACAGCATAAAAAACCCACCACATAACTTCATCGACATCAAGTAATTCATATCAAAGGTCGGTGGCAGACTGTAGGAGTTTAGCTCGCTTAATCCAAAATGCCTTTAAAAACTTAACCACACAAAAAACTACAATCTGGCTGGTGTCACTCTGCAGTATTCTAAATGGTTCCTAATGCTCCCTACAGCCCAAATTTTTGCATAGGGGAACAATCCATTTTGCACGTATAGATTTATAAAAAGAACAAAAAAACAAAATATGGAGAAGCGATTCAGAACACCCTTCACAGCCTACACACAAATCGTCGAATGAGCCTTTCTCCTGTTGCCATCTGCACATAAATGACTTTATAGGTAAGGTGCCATACCTGAATTGGAGATAAAGATTCCTCGCCAATGGAGGGACGATTTCGTTAATAGTGCTTTCATAGGCTGCTATTGGTTTGCGGTCAATAAAAGACACTGATAGGGAGCCCTTACACTCTGATATTATCAATTGCCACACTTTCCCAAAATACTCCCTTTAGGCTAGCCTTACCAATCTGGCACATACTCTCTGGGAAGGTCCAATATTCATCCAATTTCAATCTTAGAAATAAGGCTTTGATCGCACAGAGCCACGGTATTTTCTGTGCATACTGTGGGACCAAAAGATCCTTAATACCATCACAGTAGGACTCCAGGGCAGGTGTTGTCCATAACTTTATCTTCAATAAAATCAAGGTTCTCTATACAGTTAACCTCTGAGAATCGACATTTCAAAACCTGGTACCAATCAGCAAATATCTCCACTTAACACAAGCCTTTTTCCATAGTTAGCAACTGAGTTTCCAACATTGAAAAGCTCTGTTCAGTTTTTGACAAAATATGAAATAGACCAAAACTGGATGCTCTTGTCCATCGTCTTGAAATTGTAACAGAACAACTCCCAATGCCCTTATTTCCAGAAGCATCAGTTTCTACTCCAAGTTTCTTTGTAACGTTAAAGTGACGTAGAATAGGAACCTTTATGAACTTTCTCTTAGGCTATTAAATGCTTCTTCAGCTTTAAGTCCCAATGAAAACCTACTTTCATATTTTTTTCTTTATGACATGCATAATATCACCAGTGAGATGTGCAGAATTCTTAATAATTTGGCAACAAAAAATGTGAACATGCAATAGAACTTTTGGTTTCCTTCACATTGGTGGGAAACAGACATAAGAGTATGGCTGCCACCTTATTTGGCTTCATAGACAAACCCAAACCTAAATCCAAACTATTCAACTACTCCCTTCTCAAATTCACATTTCTCAGCTTTACAAGTCAACTGTTGTTGTTGAACACTAGATAAACTGTTGACACATGCTCCTGTTGTTCAGTTAAGGTTTTACAAAAAAAACTGAATTTAATCCAGCTATATCAGCATAAATTGATTCAAGTCATCAGAAAAAGCGAAATCCATGAAGCGTTTAAAAGTGGCAGGAGTACTGCATAACCTCAATGCCATTAAAAGGAGCACAAAAGATGCTTTCCATTGATCAACTTCCTTTATCCGAAGGAGATGGTAAACACACTGCAAATCAGGTTTGTTAACGGTGTGTGCCTCGCACAGCTTATAGAATGCCTTTAATGAGATGATGGAAAACGATCTTTTGTCGTAATTTGAGTTAACCAACTACAGTCGATACAGGGTCTGAGATCTGTATCTTTCTTGTGAAAAAAGAATAAGGGTGCTCCAGCTGGTGATGAAGAAAATACAATAAACCCATTCTGTAAATTCTTATAATTAGGCCATAATTATCTCCAGCTCAATATCGGAACAGTAAGTAAATGTGCCCAAAGAATACTATGCCACCTGGTTCAACTGGTATAGTTCAATTATACTCCTGATGAAGGGGAAGAGAATAAACGTCAGGTTTAGCAAAAACTGTAGCATATTCATGATATTAAAGAGGAGCTGAAGAGAAATTAGCTACTATCACGTTTGAAGTAGAAAAGGATTCTTTCAGTTCTTCTTTAGGAGACCAGTAGCCTCCTAAACAATAGCAATGATCATAATAAATCGGTGATGATAATTGTGGAAGCTGGCTTGATAAATGGTGCTCACTTAAGTAAGTGTAGCACCCTGCACCAATCCAGACGACCCTTATGATGATTTAAGTGGTCTTAGACAACCTTAGAAAGCCTCCTAAGTGGTAGCTGTGGAGAGCAGCCTTCAGGCTTAGTCCAGAAGGAGTGTAAAGCAGCTTGTTTTACCAGTGCGTAATCTTATGGTATAGATTAAGTGAAAAAGAATCACACAGAGTAGTTACAAAAATAGGTATTTTATTACAGACACTCACTAACACAATGTATTATCTCCTACCCGGAGATACAAATGCAATACACACAATATTTAGGAAATAGAGCACGTAAATAGCACAAAGACGGGGCGTGGCCAAGCGAGCCATGATGGCGGACGTGTCTGTCCAAGGCTCTGTGCAACGGTCCGCACATCGACAGCCACCCGTGCCGGTGAAGCCCCAAAACAAGACGGGGAAATGAGCTCCCACCAGTGACTCCCCGAACAGACATCGGGCACCTGATAACAGAGAGCGGGAGGGGCGCTCTGCACCGAAGAGGCACCCGTAGGCTGGGAACCACGCCAGGTATGGCGGCGCCCAAAACCTGAAGATGGACCCAAAAAAGGAAAGGACGGCGAGCCGAAGTACCAGCGGTCACGTCGCCCCCCCCCATTCCAGCAACAAAACCCGCCACCAGCGAGTGACGACAGCAGGGGCCGTGTGAGGGGGAGCCTGCTGGTCCTGTGGCAGGGCCGGGCCGTCCGTTACCGGCAGCAATAAGGTGAGCGCCAGGCCGGCGGCAGAGGGGCCTGGCGAGGGTTGTGGGCAGCGGACCCGAAGCGGAGGCGCTGCACCCCGCTGGGAACCCAGACAAACCCTGCCCGGGGGTGGGCGCTGGTGTGGCGACGTTGCGGCCCAGAACTACGCACCGAGTGTGGAGCGGCGGTGGGCAGGAAGAGGTCGCCCTGAACCTTGCAGCACCGAAATATTCGCAAGAGAACGCAGGTGAGCTACTAACTCCCAGCCCACAACCTGGGCAGTCGGCACTGGACTTCGAGGTGCGGGGAGCTGCTGCCAAGGGAAGAGATCATACGCATGGCAGATCGCTAGAAGAGAGGGCAACCGCTCAACCCCCCCCACACCCCCCCCCCCGGGAGAATATAACACGCAGCACAACCTGAAGAGATAACAGCAATAAGAGACACAGCATGTGATGTGGCCCTTCTCGCAACCCCGAAGTGACATAGAAGGCAACCCTGGGGACGAGACGACAGAGCAAACAAGCATCAGACACCCTGGAGAATAAAGAAAATAGGCAGAACAAAGTAGGCTAACATACCACAACCTAGCGAGGAAAAACCACACAGGGAGGTTGATATCACAGGCGGCAGTTCCTGAGGCCCTGTGCCTTCGCTCACTGGAGCTGCTACTGGACGGATACCCGGGGGCCAACGGTGGGACCGGAGGGCAGACCTTCACCCCGCGCAGACACAGCCAAAGACAGCCTCGGGGGAAACAGCCCAACACGTCCGACGGGCGGCGCCACGCTTGCCGGGGGCCTGGCTCGGCGTGCACGTCACGGGGGAGGCATCGGCCCAGTCGAACACTCAGCAGCTCGCCCCAGTGGAGAGGACCTAGAAGTGGGCCGCGCTTGCTCCCCGGGTCTGCCTGGGAGGCTCTGCCCCGTGCTGCAAGGTACGAGGGGCACCCACAGGCGCGGGAGCGGACCCAGTGCACACAGACCCACAAGTCAAGTGGAAACCCGACCCAGGGACAAACAGACCGACCCCCCACCACCACAGAACAAGCCAGAACCGGCCCTGTAATACCCCCAGCAATACACCCAGCAATCAACCAGAACAGACTCACCTGACCTGAGCCGGTCAAGAGCAGCGAAGAGGCGGAGAAAACCACTGCATACTCCATATCGAAAAGAGAGCAACAGCTCATGCAAAGATCACCCATCTAGTCGGACAGACGAAAGCGGTGCCCAACCTGTGTACCACAGAGCACCTCTCAGGAGACGGATGCCCCCAACTCACTTAAGTAATCACGCCAGCCTGAAAACAACCCCCCCCCGCACCCAACAAAAAAACCCTTGGCCCAAACATGGGGGGGATTGAGATCCAACGGGGGACCACAAACGCCGGCCCACACAAGGCATCCCTCCCCGACAGCTAAATGTCCCCATGCTGATGAGGGACCAGCAACAGCGGACACTCCAGAGTCACTATGGAGGACAGGTTCGGAGCACTGGCCATGGATCTTAATCTACTCAGAGATGACCACTGTAAACTAGCCGACAAAGTGGCGAACGGACAAAAAACCCTCTCAACTGTTGAACCCCAGGTCAAGTCACAACAAGAAACTTTGAAAGACCTCTGGACCTGGGTCCAGCTCCTAGAAGAAAGAACGGACGATTTGGAGGGACGCTCACGAAGAAGAAATATCTGAGTGCTGAACCTACCGGAAGGATCAGAAGGGTCAGACCCCGTGGGATATGTAGAGACATGGCTCAAATCATTTACGACATCGGAGCCGACTCCCTTCTTCTCGGTGGAAAAGGCGCACTGTGTCCCGTCGCGGCGACCGCCTCCTGGGTACCCACCTAGAATACTTCTGCTGAAGCTCCCCAACTACTGAGATAAGGACACAGTGCTGAGAGCAGCCAGGCAGAAAGGACCCATCTGCGTGGAGGACAAACATGTCATGCTATTCCCGGATTACTCCTGGGCGGTACAACGACTACGTACCTCATTCCTGGAGGTCAAACGCCCGCTCCGACAAAAAGCAATTCAATACTCCCTTCTCTTCCCATCTCGCCTCAAAATTATTCATGGAGGCCGCACCACTTTCTTCACAGACCCGAAGGAAGCATATGACTGGGCGGAACAACACTACAAGGCAAAAGAACCCAAGTGACCCCACGAAGCGAACGAGAACCCCGGGGTAAGCAGCTGCAAAAAAGGAAATCCCAAAAACAACCAGGAACACGATCCGGGACATCGTTGAGCACCCCCCCGATCTTGAAAAATAATCGCGGAACGTCGGAGAGCGTTGCAGGCGGCAGCGGAGCTGGGCCCAACTGCAGGGAGCTCAGATGGAGAAAGAGGCCCACACATCTTCACGTCAGAGGAGGACCTAAGCGATACCAATACTTCCCGGGAAGGCTCAATGACCCCACCGTTGGTGACCCCACAGACGGGGGACCCACTCATCTGAAAGACATTAGTAACTGCTTGAATATTCTTGATGCTCTTATCTCTCTTTCCCCATGCAGGACCATTGACATGGTTTCAAACTCACTGCTAGACAATTCCATAGTATCACTCCGAGCGCACTGGACAATGACCCCCCTACAAAACACTAGAGTATTCACATAATGCTCAGTTTGGACGTACCGCCAGGTGTGGTAGGTCCGCAGAGTTGGGACCAAGTCCCCTTACAGTTTTTGCCTCTTCCCTCAACCGATCCCCATCACCAGACACTCACTACAGGCGGGCAGCACGACTGCATAACACTAGTCAACCTCAAGGTGGGGGGAAGCCACGTGCCACTGAGCCCTCAGGACTCCTCACTTCGGGCCCCACAGATTCCCCAGCATGACCATAGACACAGATGTTAGTCTCATCACACTAAACCTTAGGGGTATGCACACAGCGAGCAAGCGATATGCCATCTACTCCTAAATCAAGCGGCAACAAGCACAGATAGCCATGTTACAAGAAATACACCTCACAGCGCATGAGCTGGAGTGCCTACGCAGACGGTGGAGGGGTACCCTCTGTGCCACAATGTATATTCAGCTTATGCGAGAGGAGCTATGATCTGGCTCAGACCGGGGATCCCTTTTCAGGAACTTCGGAGAACTGTAGACAAAGAAGGGAGATACGCACTCCTAGAGGGCCAACCGGTGCTTCTCAGCAGCATATACGACCCAGACAGAGAGCAAGGCAAATTCTGGGACCACCTCTCAGGGATCCTAGCCCAACACACATCAATACCATGGGTATTAGGGGGCGACTACAACTGCGTGCTGGACCTCACCCTAGACAGATCCCACCCCCCTGCCCCATGCTCCCCAGCCCATAAATAGACAGAACGCTATCGGTCATGGGTATCTCACTGGGCACTCGTGGACGCATGGAGAAATCGACATCCAACCACCACACTCTACTCCTTCCTCTTCATCCCTCACAACCTACTGGTAAGACTAGACCGCTTCGCGACCGAAAAGAACTGACCTCCTATAGACCCATAACACTACTGAAAGCGGACTACAAACTTCTGGGGAAAATACTGTCTTAGAGTTCCACAGGCCTGGTGAAGAACATGTATGGAGCACGGACACAGACGTTGCCGATGACCAGCAGGACAACGAGACCAGGAGCAGCAGGAATCTTCCCCGGTGCAGTCTCGGTTCCTTAAGCGAAGTCCAGAGTGTCCAGACTGTTGAAGTTTAAGTGGTGTATGATCTGAATCTTGTCCCATGTTGAATATAGGGACCCACCCACAGGTAAGCCCTTAAGTACCCTTGGTAAAGGGTTGGGACGATTCAGGGGTCCCTCCCAAAGGAGGGGCTGGACAGTGGGGAGGATACTCCCATGTCTTTTGTCCAGTTTCGCGCTAGAGCGGGAGCCAACGGCTCCCAGAACTGGAGTATGCAGGGAGGGCACAAAATGTGCCCTTCAAGCAGTATCAGTGGCGCTGACAAGCGCCCCCACCCTGCCCCAATACACTAAACCCTGTCCGGGAAGTGGTCACACCTCCCTGTGACAGGATATCTATTGTTCTGCCTAACCCTGCTCGAGCTTGGCTCAGCAGCAGGAGAGCAGAAACTTGCCTCTGGTCTGCAGCAGCCCTAGCTTGCTGTCCGGTTCTGGAAGACTGGTACCGGGAGAACTGAGGGCCTCTGGGAGGAGCTTTACCGTGCATGGAATCATACCTCCCACACGGTCTACGGTGTGGGCGTATGATTCCACCATGTATGATACCAAACATGACAGGGTTCGTTACAGCCAGTTTAGAGATGGTCATCGCGCAATGGCGCATGGCCACTCTATATGTCATAATGGCTGATGCATTTACAACCTGGGAGAATGGACTCCGTAGCTTGTAGAGGTGCCCCGCTCATGCAGGAGCACCCTTACACTTAGGACCCAGCACCCTGCCTTCAGGATTGAAAGGCCTGCCTTAGGGGTGACTTATAGGATTTAAGTGTAGTGACCTCAGATACAGGAAAACCTATATCTGTGGTAAGTGGTGCTAGCACCAGCTTATGCAGGCTGCAATGGCAGGCCTGTAGTCACAATTTGAGTGGTCACTTATGGGTGGCATAATACATGCTTCAGCCCATGGGAGACCTCTGGTGTACCTATGCCTGGGTACCTTGGTACCATATTCTAGGGACTTACAAGGGTACCCAAGTCGCCAATCTGGAGTGTACCCAAGTACTCACCATGTCCAATTTAGGGAGGAAGCACAGAGACCGGGGTCCTGATTAGCAGGATCCCAGTCAGAAAAACATAATGACATTAGCAAAAAGTGGGGGTGACCATGAAAGCAGATCCTACTTTCCTACGATAATTATATTGTTCTGGCAGCCCAACTGACATTATTATTCTCCCTCTTCATCCAAGGAATTACAAAAATTACAAAATAGTTTGTAGAACCTACAAAATCAAAAGCAAGTACTTATCTATGATAGCCAAAAAATACCTGTAGTGGAAATGAAGTTGCCTTAACTTGTCCTGAACCAAACTGTGTAAAATCAATAGTCTGGACTCCTGTAGGTAGCATCTTAGCTTTAATAGGAATGGTATTCTTAATTGACAAATGAAGATAAACATGCCACAAGCTCTGCTACTCAACAACCCAGGAACATCAATAGTTTTTCGATCTTCAATTATCTGTTCTATCTGCAAAAGAAACAAATGACTAACCAAACTACCCATTGAAAATACTTTATAGCACAGACAAAGCACCACCAACCTTATCCCTTTCACAGGGGCCAGTGTCTTGTTAAAATCATTTTGAGGTCTTCTAGGGCAAGCAAATTTTAAACATCCAGACCGATGCCAGAAGAAACCCCTCAGGGCTACTGGGGTCGTGAGCAAACTAATGCAAGCCCGCATACAGGGTGAAGGATATGGGGAAACCTTCTTGGACACCATGCACAGTGCCTTCCCGTCTACTGATGTGAAACCAGATCACATCACTGCCTCCACAGAATCAAGGCTGCTCTCCATCGATTTCTGTCGACGGATTTACCACCCATTTTCCTCAATTCATGCCATTTTTCCAGTTCCGCTCCATTACAGTGCTCTGTAATGCCAAGTCAGAGTCAAGTTTTATTTATTTATGATCTTGGAACTCCAAAGAGATCCACATAAATTAAAAGGCCAACAGCATATAAGTAAGAAATTTTGTATAGCAAGGATTCTACAATCATTAGCGAAAGCCGACAAAAAAATCTCCAAATACAAAACATTAGAATATTTTATACAATAAAAAAGTTCAAATATCCTTTATGCCCTAAATACTATAAAACATCAGATAAAACCAATGTTGATAATTATATCCTTCATATAAATGTGTATTAGTACACATTTGAAAAACACTTAAAAAATTAAAAATCCTATAACAAAACATTTTATTTGGTGGTTCATAAATAGAATCTGTTAGTGCAGAGGCCGAAAGGATACATAATTGTAGACAAATTAGTCTCATCCATTTACGCCGATACAATAATAGAGCGGGGCAAATAAATAGCACATGATTAACGTCCTGGATAGAATTATTACACAGATTACAAATTGGAGAAGAACCATACCATTTAGATAGTACGCTGTTTAAAGGGAGCATACCCTGCCTCAATAATAGCCAAAAGCGGCACACTCCATGGGGCAAGTTCCAAGAGATATAAGCCTGTACTTTATTTATCACACAGGAGTCTATGGCCGGGTGGGTACCTCTCTTTAAAATACGAGCTTCCCTATCCCTGGTGAAACTTAATTTCCAAGTGGCCTGCTTCAAAGTGGCCCTTAATTGATATGGCGATAGGGTGAAAAGTAGGGATTCATCCAGTTGTAGCAACTCAACCGCAATTCTAAAAATTTTAACAATTAATGACTGCTCCTTTAAACTTTCTAATATTTCTTTCTGGATTAAAAATCTTAGTGTGCCAGGATCACCCTTTACCAGGCTTGTAACCCATCGCACTATCCCAGCAAGACCCTGTACCAAACTACTTCTTAAACCAAATTCTAACCTTAGTGCAGCCACGGGGCAAGCAGAGTTGACTGAGGCTAGGCTCCTTAAAATTTTGCCTTCTGTTGTATTTAAAAAACCCCATTTTTCTATATCAAGTAATTCAATACCATACAACAGGGAAGCAGGAATTTTTGCACGAAATACCTCTAATAAAAGTGCAAAGTGTCTTTTTCCAGTAGATCTATAGAGGGAGCCCAAGCTTTTTCCCTGTGTAGTAGCTTTATATATGTTATTTTATATGCATTAAGATGGGTCTTCAAACTGGGGTTGGGCCACCCGGAGGGGCCTTAATTGACATGGGGGGGGGGGGGCACCAGGCACTACACAAGAGAAGCATCACCCTGACACCAGTGCACTGTTTCCAGTGAAAAAAACCACTCTGTAATGGGCCATCACTAACATCTTTTTTCATTCAAATCCTGGCTGGGAGTAGGCATCAAAACAGAAGTGACTCCAAATAATCCTCAACCACCACCCTCTCCATTTCCGATAAAGAATCACACTTTACACCTTAATACTTGGTTACTTTTACACCTTAGTAAGGCCTGGCTGACCAGAATAGTATGTTGGCAATTGTGTATTTGAATGTATTTTTAAAAGATGAACTGAAATGTTTAAATATGATTAGCCAAATTTAAACATTGCCAGTATTACAGAATTATTGTGAAAAAATGTTTTCATTCTGGGGGGACACTAATGATTTGTTTTTTACACTGGAGGCGCTGCATTAAAAAGTTTGATGGCCACTGCCTTAAGACCTCCCATCTCCACCAGGGTTTCTCCTACTCCAACATTCTAATACTTGAACAGGATGCATGCAAAAAAACTCTTTAGTTGTTTTCCCACGCCAAAGCCTCAAACAGCAAAGAGATATTTGGGTCCTCACCAACATGAGTTTTAAGCAGGCTTTTGGAGCTGGGGTCTTGCAATCTGCTTCAACCTTGGACCACTGAATTGTGTATACTCTTTTAGCTGGCTGAGGTGGAAACACAAGTGCACCATGCACTCTGCCTATGGCAGTATTCCCTCTAAGTCCCATAAGTATGGCAGACTGGCCCCACACGTACAGCTTTAAGGCCTTTTATTTCAGACTGGGCTACTGCAAACGTGACTAGTAGGCTGTGAATTGGCATGTTAGCCTCCGTGGCATGAGGTAAATGAGGATTCCTGGTATCTGTAGGAAAGCAAAACTGTAAGAAAAGCACAGCAATTAATACTACACCTGCCTTGTGGACTCCGTCCTTAATTTGTCTACGTCATACTCCACGTGCTAGCCAGTATTCCTTTGGCATCAAGCATACAAAAGCGCCAAAACCATACAGATCATTGAAAAAATGGCAGACCTAATAGTGGATGAAACACCAATTGAACACGCATATTGGATTCATCCACATCATATAAATTGGGAAAAATATTTCCATTGTTGTCTCAATTACCACAGACAGTAGACTGAAGAGTTATACCAGCAGCAATGTTTTGCAATAGCAGCAGTCCAAAATCCACATCAGTTGTCATCAGAACCCTATAAAGTAAAGATCATTAATGTGCCCCTCCACCGCAAATATTGGATTGCTCTCAAAATGCAATCTACCAGATTAAATAAGAAAAAAAGTTGGCTCTACTACTTCACTCTTAACATTGCCTCAAAAGTTGAGCTATATTTATTTAATGATCACTTAGAAAGTGCAATCTGTGTTGAAACTTGTTTAGGAATAAGAGGCAAGTAAGTGCTAGGGAGGCTGTAATGCATATAGCTATTGTTGGCACAAAAAAAAAAAAAAGACTAAACATTTTGATCGAAGTGGTCAAGGCAAGGTTGGGGCCAGTGTCTGAGCCTAATACGCAAGATTAAATCTGGGAGAACTGTGTTTTCACATCTGTAAGAGGGTAGGACTCCTCCACCATCAATTAAGATGGGGTGGACGTCTGCACTCATACAGTTTAAGTAACTCACGGGGAAAAATGTCAAAATAATCAGTGCATGTAAATCCTCCAGTGCGATGGTCCATATGAACGATCAAGTGTGACTCTGAGCCAAGGTGAGTGGGAAGAGATAACAATTAAAATGTTCAATGCGGCCATGCTCACGGAATAGTTTCAAGTGACT
Organism: Calotriton arnoldi; assembly: GCA_963921515.1. Taxonomy (NCBI): domain Eukaryota; kingdom Metazoa; phylum Chordata; class Amphibia; order Caudata; family Salamandridae; genus Calotriton; species Calotriton arnoldi. Next base: position 914,287 of record CAWUFW010006050.1, on the reverse strand, counting down.
TGGAACAGAGCCTTTCACTCAGGGTCTGATTGGGATCACAATTTGGCCCGGGCACTGACGAAAAAAGTGGCCCACATTCGCGGGGCGTGGCCCACATTCGCGGGGCGTGCCCTTTCATGAAACACACAAGGAATGTAAGTGGGAGGATATTGTTCTTGGGAAGGACACAAGGCCAAGGTGACAATGTCCTACAAGCTGAACAACTGAAAAACAGCGAGGCCCCTTTCTCTTAAAAGATTATTCCCCAGCCCTCCAGCGCAGGAGCACCTGAAAAACAGCAAGGCCCCTTTTTATTACAAAATTATTCCCCAGCCCTCCAGCGCAGGAGCACTTGAAAAACAGTGAGGCCCCTTCGTCCTAAACCATTATTCCCCAGCCCTCCAGCGCAGGAGCACCTGAAAAACAGCGAGGCCCCTTTCTCCTAAAAAATTATTCCCCAGCCCTCCAGCGCAGGAGCACCTGAAAAACAGCAAGGCCCCATTCTCCTAAAAAATTATTCCCCAGGCCTCCAGCGCAGGAGCAGCTGAAAAAGAGCCAGGCCCCAACTATTTGTAAATTACTCAGCCCTCCCCAGCCCTTCACTGCCTCGGGGCAATGGCCTGGCAGGAGAGGGGATAAAGCAAAAAACACAGCTGATGGGCCATCCATGGGGGGGAAGGGGGGGGGGGGGAGGTTAAGGTGAAGATGGTGCCAGTTCCCAATATTACCTGGCCCCCACAGCAAGACCCATTCTTCCTCCCCCACTATGCCTTGAATGAGAAGGGCTGTGGGCGAGGTGTTAATGAAAACACTGTTTCAGGGCTGCGTGGGCCCCAGGGGGGCCGAGGTGAAAATGGCTCAATGGCCTGAGCAACACCTGGCCCGCAGGGAGGCCGATTCTGGCACACAATCACCCCTCCCCAGCCCACCATCAGCGTGATTGCTTGGCAGGGCAGGGGGGGTCAAGGAGAGGCCACAGCTGATCATCGCTGAAGGGCCACACAGCGAAGCTGCTTTCCTCTCCCTGTCAGTGCTCTCTGTGGACTGGGAAAGGGGGAAAAAACGTCCCACAGAGGGCACTGAGACACCGGCCCTTCGGCCAATGCCTGAGTGCCCGCATTACCAATCCGTCCCTGCTTTCACTGTCTTTAAAAAGGAAAAGCTGATTAACCTAAAGACCACTCTTACGTAGGGTGACCAGACGTCCCGGTTTTCCCCGGACGGTCCCCGTTTTGGAGAAGTGTCCCGGTGTCCCGACACTTTTCTCCAAATAGAATAAATGTCCCGGTTTTTGAATAGTGTTCTGATTTAACACAGAAATGTCCCGGTTTTTGTTATGTAGTAATGGGAAGGGAAATCCTTTAAAGAGAGGCATTTTCTCTCGGGATTTCCCTTCTCTTTCTACAAGCAGCAAGAATGTCATTGTGCCAGCCATCGGAACAACAGAGTTTCCGAACAGCCAGCACAACGCAGCTCTGCTCACTGGAGTCAGAGGTCACAGCCTGCTCCAAGATCCATCCAGCCACCAGAATGACCCTGCTCTGCCCTTTAAAGTGAGCGTGTGGGCTGCAGTAGAATTAAGCAGCAGCCAGAAGGAAAGGGGCTTTGATTGAAGCCAACCTGCATGACGCCTCCCAAGCCCTGACAGCACCAGCAAGTCAGGACCCTGCCTCCATGTCAGAGCTGCTCTAGCCAGGATCCATCAGCAGCCACAGGAGGTGCACCCTCCCAGCCTACAAACCAGCACTGGAGTCACAACATAAGAATTTAAAAGGCAGTGGGACATTTTCTCTTTGTTGTTTGGCCTGTGTTGTGTTTCCATCCCCCAAAAAAACACCGCCCATTTGTTTAAACTTTCTTGGGCACAAGTCAGATTTGGATGGGGTCCTTAGGGTTGCCATATTTCCCAGAGACAATTATTGGTTTCATCCCATTTTTCATTTACTTTAAACAAAAGCATCTGCTATAATTTTTAACATTGGCTTGCTATCTTTATTTACTTTACTTAGCCGTCAGCGGTCAAAAAGATATGGTGATACTAAGAAAGGAAATGCAACCATAATTAGGAACTTGCACACACCAGGAGGAGTGGATCCCTCTGGCCTACATGGATAGGTCAAAGCAACTCTGCTTTTTGCAGAGTATCTTTTTTTATTTATTTTTTAACAAAGATACTGCAGGGGGCTTACATGAAGGTTGGATGAGTTACAGAGGCCTCTTCAGCTGCCAGTGGTGGTTCTGCACTCAGCAGTACACAGAGAACCACATATGAAGCTGGCATCAGCCATCACCAGGTGATGTGGCATTCCACCTGTCACATAATTTAGTGCTTCAGTGCCACATAATCCTACTGGCCCTTTATGTTATATAGAGAGCATTAATTAAACAAGCATGTAAATTGGTGTGTAGGAAATATTACAAAAGATGTGGATTACAAGGTATAGGAGTCACATGTCATCCATACTGCTGGCCATTATATGCAAGAGCGTCTGGCCTGGAGAAACAAAGGGGAAGATTTGCTGAGTGTTCACACAGAGCAGTAACTAAAGTTGCTGCGTTGCATGAAATGGAGACAGTACAACAGCGCCATACCTACAGTGCAAGTTTGTGCTTGTGAAGCATATGTTTTGTTTAGGAAGGGTCTCCCTTCCAGTACAAAATACTATGCTTTGACGAAGTAAAAACTTTTCCCTCTAGAGATTACCATCAAAATCCATGCGTGATTGCATGGAACCCCATTGTACACCCCTTGATGCAAAGTAGCATTTACCACTATTTTACTTTATGGCTACTTTTCAATGCAAATCAGGATTTGCGTTGGAAAGTAAATCCCAAGGCAACTCTTTGTGCAGAGTTTGCGTCACTTTTGTGACAAAGTTTTCAGCCAATAAAATACCTCTCATTTGTCATCTGTATTTCTTCATCTTTGTCTGTGGAGGAGGCTGTCGTAGTCTTTTTTCTATGTCCATGACAGCTGTCAGATAGTCCTACTTTTATGTCGATGGTGGTTGCAAACTGTAGTCCTACTTCTATGTCTATGACATGTCCCGGTTTTTTGTTTTGAGAATCTGGTCACCCTACCCTTACGTATTCACAATTGTGGTCTAATTGTAACATGTTACTCTTTCTCTACCTGTTGGAGCTACTAAGAAAGCGTGTGGCATTTTTTCATGAATTCTCCGAAATATATGTACGTTAATTCATTTGTATACATTATTTTAAGAAATGAGAATTGTTCGCCACGTTGTTTTTAAATTGTTGATGATGTGAGTTCATACTTTTTTAAAAATTACAGTGCACTAGAACTACGGTGCTAAATAAATAAGATAATTAGTGGTTAGCTTTACACTAAAACTGGGTTTCACTGCTGTTGAAATAATAAATCACCATATCGGACTTTAGGAAAGTAAGTGCATGTTGCATTATAATGGACGACTGCTAAATGAAGACAGTGCGCAATCTCTTATGTTCACTTTCTAATCATTAAGAAGCACCAGAAATAATTCACATATGCCGCATGTGAGAACAGGAAAAGTAGCAGAAAAACAAATCATGAGAAATTAGGTACCCCGTTAACTTGCATTGGGGTGAAAGTAAGTGTTCCTTATTAGGTAGGGGTATTTGCACGTACGCGAAGCCAGAATATAAAACGCTGCTGTAATCGAACCAGTTATAGTCCGAATGTAAAACACTTCGCCTCGGTTTGTAACACAACAATGGTGACAGCGCCTCGTCCGGGTAACTCACCTGTCCCTGAAAGAAGAAGACACCAAATCTCCCAAAACTACATTATTATGACATGACTCTGGACTGGAAACCACAGCTGTTTAGATCGTTCACCAAGGCTCCTAGGAGTTCTTCCCAGAACTTGTCCGCACCCTTTCATGTAAACACAAGCTGCTCCTTCGCCTTCGTCCCTATATTCTCGAGAAAAAATTGTAACTTTGTTATTTCAGGAAATAATTATCTTTCTGTCCTCCAGAGCAGTAGAGCTCAATAAGTCACTTCCGATCGCTCCGGGAAATAAGTGTAATTTATTCACATTAGTATCTCGGAACGCCCCTTCCACCGCCCACAAGTAGTCACCGTTGGTTGGGCCGCCAGAGTCAAATGATGTCACTTCCGGCAATCACAGCCATTTAGTAAAATTGAATAGTTACGTCTGGGCAATGGCATAAGGAGGAGAGGTATAGCACCTATAATAGGCTTTTATTGGGTGGGCCCTCCTGGTTTCCTCTCACCTTCTTCTCCCAGAATCTACTCCTTCAGTGCCCCGACCGCCGAGTCATCATGGGCAACCGGAGGCGGGTTAGGGCCCGCATGTCGCCTCTCGCTTTCTTTGTGCAGGCTTGTCGGGCGGAGCTGAGACGGCGGCGTCCGGAAGTGGAGGTGAGCCCGGCCGTCCTGTCTGAGGCCTGCGCCGAGCGATGGCGGCACACCTCACCCAAGGAGCGCGCTCTTTTCGAGCACCTCTCCCGGGTCGACAAGAAGCGCTGGGAACGGGAAAGGGGGGCGCCCGATCGGCGTGGCAGGCCACGGAAGGATCGAGAAAAGAATGCTCACGAGAGCGGGGTCCCTGTGAGTATGCTCCAGCGAGAGGTGATCCTTGGTGGCCCCGAGGAAGCTACCCTTTCCCACAGTGAAGCTCCTAAGGAGGTCAGGGACCCAGAGTCTGCCGTGGGCTCGCCCATGGGAGAGGGGGTGGGCGACAGCATTGATACGCAAGGACATTCTAGGCCACGGACCAGCAAAGAGCGAAAGGAAGTCCAAACCAATAAGGACAAAAAACACCTAAAAGAGTCTCACCGGGAGCAACAACCCGGAACTTCCAGGGGCAATCAAATCAGACCTCCCCGAGACCCGCTGCAACCCAAGCGACCACTCTCTGCTTTTTTACTATACTCGGCGGAGCATAAATATCAGGTGCGATCCGAATGGCCCAGTCTAAACTACGCCGAAGCCCTCAAGAAGCTGGGCGAGTATTGGGCGAAGCTGAGCCCAGAGCACCGCCGACCATTCGAGATCCGTGCCGCAGACCTCCGGAAGAAGTACGGGTCTGATCTGGCAGCCTACCAGGTCAAGACCCGAGAACTTGGGGTGGAAATGGCGGTTGCAAGCCCGAAAGGAGTGGGTGATGAAAAGGCGGAGGTGACGCATATATCCCACAGCATAGAGCCGAAGAACGAAGATGGATATGAGGGTCTTCAAACATCTACGCAACTCATGTCTCGAGAAAAGAGTGAGGAGATAATGAATGACTTAGGAGGCGAGGAAGCAAGCCACGAAGGAGCACTAGACGGTGGGAATCCATGGATGGAGGAGAGGAGAGCGCCTGTTCGATGACGCCTACATTATTGATTTCTCTTCTTAGGCTATGTGAGACTTCGCTTCCCTGCAGCTTCTTTCAGCATTACTCTCAAGTGATGCCTTTTACCCGACAAGTAACAGCGCATACTCGTTGATTTCATTAATATTCGTCCTTGGTTCAGCATCTTGTTAAGAGACACATTACTACTTTGAGTTCTATGTTGGAGGAGGAATTCTGCCCCGTGTCCTGCGGCGGAGACATTTTCCGGTGAAGATGCGATTTTTTTGTGAGTCTCCTGGTCTTGTATACGCTTAATTTAGCCCCAGACTGAGTTCTGCTCCTACACTGAAGGCGTAGAAGCTACCTGATGGCATTACAGCCACTTCTGCGACGAGGGAACGGCCCTTAATATTTTGTTCCATTTTGTCCACTGTAGTCGAACTAACGCTTAATATATGTACTTTTTTATGTGTGTAAAGCAGGCATTTCACACTTTTTGAATCTTATTAGGTAATAAAAGTACTTGAGTTTTTTATGCAGATCAACTGCAATAACGAGACTGTAATAATATTGAATTTCGTTTTACGTAGCCCAAAAAATTGCATTTAAGTACAGGCACTTTAAACGCCGTAAATACCTATAGGATTACTGACCTTTAGTTGCTATGTCGTTTTCTGTCTTGTCAGTTATTCTGCTGGTAACTGGCGTTGTCACGGAAAATGCTAGTTGTCATGGATCGAATTTCTATTTCAGAGTTGTTTTTCACTGAAAATATCCCTCTTATCGAAAGTGTTTACACCATGAGACACTGGCCTGGTTTTGGAAGGCAGTGGCCGATCTTCAAAGAACCTTTTATTCTCTTACGTTGTATTTCTCAGATTCAGGAAATCGTGGCATAGTAATAATATCTGGGGAAAACACCATAACGCATGGTTTGACCGCCTCACCTGTTCCTGCACCATTACATCCCTTATCCACGGTTTCAGTGCTTGAAATGATACTATAATAGTGCACTTTTCCACCCGTTCCACCCGCCAGGTCTGTACACATTCTGCACATAACTCGTAATTCCAGTTCAGACATAAACACCCATTTCCGTCTGAGTTGGCATTACTGACAAAATCGTAACAAGGGCCTAGGTCTCAAATAACTTTGGGCCCTTGTGGTGACTAGAATCATTTTCAAAGTAACTTGGATCAGGTACTAAGCTAAGTATACTAGTTCCCATAAAAGCAATGGCGATTCTTGGACATCATGTGCTCATTTCTCTTTCAGGAAACGTACTTGAATGTTGTATGCCATTTTATCTCATGTGAATTAGCATGATTGATGCTCAAGTTAGTTCTCAGGAGAGGTTGATATGTTGGATTTCAGCCTAAGCCGTATTTTTGGATGAAAATTAACCTTTTCGTTAAAAATGCTACATCCAATTCTAGGAGTTGACCGTAAACTTCATAGGCCATTCACTTAAGACAAATGTCCAGCTGTAGCTGAGCAGGCTGGCTCACCCTACATGACTAGACCTAGGCTTTGAAATGTCATTTTCTACAATTAAAAAAAACGTGATTTTTTTTTATTTTTATTTTTTTATTTTTTTTATGTAAATGCTTATGCCAAATGAACGAACAGACTGAACTTTCAAGGTAATGTGCTCGAATTGCCGAAGCCGTATTTCACTGAGCATGCAGGTGTCCTTCAATGTATTTGACCACATTGAAAACAGTCAATTTCTTTACTCTTATGAGAAGAACATACATGTCTTTATTAGTGCCACAGAAATCGTCCCAAATAAACGCAGGCACATTTATTCCTGTTGATGCCAAGAGTAGGTGCGCTTCTGGAGTTGAAATTGGAAGGAAACGCCCATACAATGCGGAGGGGACTGTGGGAACAAATGCACATTTGCATCATGTATACACATTCAGAATTTTTACTTGGTGAAACTGTTGTGCACGAATTCTGGAAATTTATGACCAGCATAGATTTCTAGGTATACTCTTGGGATTCTTTTTGAATCCCTGACATTTGCAACATTTGCTCTAAATGGATTAATCTTATGGAAGCAAATTTCTGACTGGTCACTAATGCCAAATTGTGAATTGGGCCCTGTATGACTCGAGGCGCTCAGTCGGTGTGCCCCAAATTCCCACATGGCCATTATTTCAAACTCCAATGGCACCTTTCTTGTGATTCTGATGCTTCCTAGCAATCACCTCCAATGCTTCCCGTCTCACATCAGTCCTAAGGTGCCCCATACCATGTCCCAATGCTAATAGTCATCTCTGAGTGCCCCTGGATGCCAAATTATTGTGCCACGGGTATTATGTGGAAAAGGATTCTTCACACCCACTGTTGCCACAAACTCTTGGTGCACCCCAAATCAACCACTCCAAGCCCCCCTAGTCCCAGATTCCTCCTCCGCCTTCCCAACATCAATTGTCCCCAGTGACGTGCCCCATATTTTCCCACCTACAGTTGTCCTCAAGTTAACCCCAGGTGACTTTCTGCTTTTTAGCAGTTTACCCTTCTGTGGGGTCCCTTTCCCTCAGGTTCCTCTACAGTTTATTTCCCATTAGAAGCCAGAATGTTGTTCCAGATCCTCCTTCTCACTGTGCCCACACCTCATGGTCTTCAATAAGTGTCTCCAGGGGCCCCACCATATGAGCCTAAGGTGCTCCACCTACATGCACTCATTAATTGGCTCCACAGTGACCACTCTACCCTTGCTTCATATGTCCTTCCTCAATGCCAATTTCCCAGTTCAATGAATATTAGATTTATAGAGAGCCAAGATGCCCCAAGAATTCCTGGCACTGAGGAAACAACCTAATTAAAATGTGTTTTACTTACTACGTTTTTGGATAAGGATTTATGAAAGGCTGAAAAGCCTGACTTTTAAAGTGTCTTTCAAAAACCATTCTCGTATTCAGTCACTCACCTCGGTGCAAGGGCTGTTTCCGTAAGTGACCACAAGCACCAAGGAGCTTCTGCCCATTCTGGATATCTTCCAATTGGGAGACTGAATGTGGTTGGATTCGGCTGACTGCAGTCCTGTACTAGGAATGTACGGTCTGATGCGTTCTTTAAAATATGCTGGTCCTTAGTGAGCAAAGTTATTTAAACAGGACACGTTTCCTGATAAGTGAGCAAGTGCAGACTTTTTTTTTTATTATTATAGATGAGTCGAGATGGAGTGTGGGCAGGGAAGGTTCAGGAGAAGCTTTGCTCCAGCATCCAGTACTGCATGAATGATTTCAAGAAGATAAGCACATAACTCATATGGAGTTATCTCTAGTCCAATCTGGAGGTGGAGAGCGCTTACATGGTAGTCTTTCGGGCTGCTTAAGTCAGGAAAGGTAGATTATTTTCATGGCGTATAGCAATGTGAATCAAGTAGCTACCATGGTTTTATTTCGAGATGAAAAGGAGGCATTCGAATAAAGGACAAACCCTAGGTTGCTGGCCGATTCAGTTTTTACCAACATGGACCCAAGTTCTGAGGGCCATTGGAGGTTAGACCAGATGAATTTTTGACGGCTGAACAGTAGTAGCTCAGTTTGTTTTTGCCATTTAGTTTCAATCAAGTCTCTGTCTTCCATTGTGCCATATTTGAAAGGCCAGCTTTGAAATGCTCTTTGGTGACTAGAGTCATGGGCAGTCAACACAATTAGCTTTGTTTCATTGACGTAAGAAACTATTCAAGACCATACACTCTAACTGCTTTAGCCAGAGGAGCCATGCACACATTAAACAGCGTGTGGCTCAGGGAAAAGCCTGTGTAACCCAATGTTCTTATGCAAAAGCTAAGACACCTAACGTAACTGATATCTGTTCAAGAGAAAGGAGCCTTCCATTTAAAGCACCCAGTGTGTAAACATTCGATTAAGACATGGTGATAAACTGTTGAATGCTGTAGAGAGGTCAAACAGCAGTGCTGTGCCCTCTTGATCTAAATCGGTTGCGTTCTCTAGGACTAGTTCCTCCAGCTGTAAGCCAGATGTCCGTTTCCATGACACCTAATTGCCCCTCCAGGTTCGGTGTTCCACTATGCCTCAGATACCACCACCTCCATGCCCAGAATGATGCCAATCTGTTAGAAAATGCCTCTTTTTGTGTGGTCACATCCATATATATATATTTTTTTTGGTTGACTTCTATTGCTGGCCTTTGAACTCTGCAGGTTATGGCACTGTTGACCAGTCCCCAGGTTTGTGCTCTGACCTCTAAAACATGGTAAAATTAGCTAATCACTAATTGACTACAGCCTTCAATCTTGCCCTGCTGGAGGATTTTGATTTCCATAAAAGACTTGAGCAAGAAAGGAAAAACTTTGTGATGACCTGCTTGTTGTAGCTTGCCTCTGTTCTACTGCGGGCGTCCTGAAATTGCATGTAGTTTCCAGTCACCCACAAACGGTGACTTCTGATTGGCACTTTTCGCCCTGAAACTCAAAAATAAATCATATTTCTGTTCCCCTTATTGGATTTTACAAATTTGTGTTCTTATTAAATTAGTCTTTATTTTTGCAACATTGTTGTGTGATTTTTGTGTTTTTTGACTTTTTAAACATTTTGGTACTGTTGAATACCTTATATACTTTCCTAAGTTAAGCAAGTCTGCTGTGAGCCGTGGCTACCAGGAGTTGAGACCAGGTTTAAAATATTGAAACTGTTTAATCTGATTAGTTTTTGAATTTGTTATTCTGGAAGAACTCTAATTTTCAACATCTAATAATTCATTTTCTTACAATTTTAAAATGGCATTAAGTGTAGGGTGACCAGATTCTCAAAACAAAAAACTGGGACACGCCATAGACATAGAAGTGGGACTAGTTTGCAGCAACATTCAACATAAAGGTAGGACTATTTGACACCTGTCATTGACATAGAAAAAGGACTACGACAGCCTCCTCCACAAACTCATATGAAGAATTACAGACGACAAATCAGATGTCTTTTATTGGCTGTAAACTTCTTTGTATTTTAACGGACTTTGCCTGAACATTTGCTGTAGTTGGTGACCACCGTTGCCTTGAAACTCCAGGTACTGCTGTTTGTAGAATACTCCTACCCACATCCTAGTCTACTTTACACACCATGATACCTCGGTTTGGGCCCAGCCATATCCAAATCAGTGTGTCACTGGAACCAAGCTATACCTGGTTTTTGAACTCCAGCTAGGGCAAAACCAGTCCTGGGTTGCTTATGTTCTGGTTCATAGCCTGGCAGGCAGGCTGGACTGATCCATTGGTGCAGCGTCAAGAGTCCCATCCATCACTTTTTGCATACTTTAAGAAAACAAATTGACCATGATATCCCTTTTCATATTAAAGAGTGATTCTTGCATAGGAAGGAAGGCCGGAGGAGGTTTGGCTTTCACAAATGCAAATAGACATCCCAAGTCTTCCTGAGCTTGAAAGAGACTGCCTGATCTTTATATAGGCACTAGATCTCCCTCGGAATGGGCCCAGTCTCCCTACGTGTCTGTGGAATTAACATCGTTTTCTGTTGGGCTTCTACCTTGTAGTGATGCACAGAAGTGTGCTGGAGTGTAATGAGGTTTCTTTAGTGTCCTGACCAGCCAACTCAGTGCATAGCATATAAACAACTTCCAGTAGAGTGATAACGTAGAAATAATATACCGATGTAGAAACCTTGAGTGAACTTAAACAAAATAAAAACATACATTTAAGGACACATTTACATGCTGTACATATTTAAACTTGTGAGTCAGTGGGAGATGTGGCATCTGATGGTAAATAGATGTGGGCTTTGGGTTCATCATTTTCAAGACTTTGGTGAGTTTATAGAGAGTGCTTAAAAAACAGATGGGAAAAACTGGCTTAGAGCTGCATGGTATATTTTCCGTTCTCGGTTTCAAAGTACGATGAAGGTGCAAAACCTTCAGGACGTAAAAAGTCCCTTAAGAACTTTTTGGATGAGGGACCAACCCCCACCACCAAGCAAGACCCATAACACCTCAAGAGTCCATCCTAGACTTTTTTAACAGTTTTTTTTTTTTTTGCTCCGGTGGACCCCCCCATAAATTCATCCTCCCTCACCTCTACATCAGTCAGTGTCTGAGGGACTGACAACCCTCAGTCACTCAAAAATCCAGGCCCTCTATCACACTTACCTCCTGCTCATCAATCAATCAGCCCATGACATATAAAACAAATGGCCAGTATGTTTTGGGTGGAAATAAAGAGAAAATGTCCCATAGACATTTGAATAGTCAAGTTGTGAGTCTTGTGTGGCTGCTGAAGAATCCAATTCATGGCTGCTCTGAAGCGGAGGCTGGGTCCTGACTTGCTCCGGATCAGTCGAAGAGCCAGGTCTTGAGGCTTTTCCTGAAGGTGTGCAGAGTGGGGGAGCGTCTGATGTTGACTGAGAACTCGTTCCAGGTCTTTGCTGTGATGTAGGAGAAGGCTCTTCTGCCTGCTCTGGTTCTGCGAATGCGTGGGGTCTCTGCCAGGGCAGCAGAGGTTCCTATTGGGTACGTGGAAGGAGACTCTTTCGTTGAGGTATTTGGGTCCGATGTTGTGGAGGAATTTGTAGGTGTGGGTGAGTAGCTTGAAGGTTACTCTCTTCTCGATGGGGAACCATTCCGTCATAAGCACATGCTCAGAAAATCCCTCTGCTGCAGACAGCAGAGGGATTTCCCATTTTTCTTTTTTGCCTGGGGAGGTGTGGAAGAGCTTCCCCAACCTCCCCAGGCCTATTTTTGAATTTCGTTGTAATGACGATCACGCGCATGGCGCGCGATCGTCATTGCAACGAAACTGAAACTTAGTTTCAGTTTCTCAGTTTCGGTGCTTGTGAGGCTATCTCAGCCCCCCGAGCACCGAAAAAGATGGGAGAGGTATCATTGGAAAGGGGAGTTCCAATGGGACCCTTCCCTAGTGGATCCCTGCTTGGGGATCACCCCAGGAGGGCGATCCCCAAGCAGGGATCCACCCACTAGCACCAGGGATGGGGGAGCGGCCCCTTGGGCAAGGGCCTTTGCTCCCCCCATATTTGTTTGGGCACAGCAGTCTTTCTGCCCCCCGGGGGGGGGCGGAGAGCCCACTAGAAACCAGGGATTATTTTTTTTATTGACGGGGTGGGGGCTGCCCATAAAGGGCATGGCAATGCCCCCCCCCCCCCCAGAGAAATGTCAGTCTTTCTGCCCCCACTGGGGGGCAGATGGGGGCAGCAGCCCCCAATCTGCCCCCTCGGGGGGCAGTAAGCCCACTAGAAACCAGGGATTTTTTTTTTATTGACGTTGGGGTGGGGGCTGCCCAAAATGGGCATGGCGATGGCCCCACCCCCCCATGGAAATGTCAGTCTTTCTGCCCCCCCCAGGGGGCAGTAGCGCCCCCAATCTGCCCCTCGGGGGGGGGGGGGCAGAAAGCCCACTAGAAACCAGGGATTTTTTTTTATGAATTTGGGGTGGGGGCTGCCCAAAATGGGCAGGCCAATGCCCCCCCCCAAAAAAAATGCAACAGTCTTTCTGCCCCCCGAGGGGCGGATGGGGGCAGTGGCCCCTGATCTGCCCGGGGGGGGGGGGGGGGCAGAAAGCCCACTAGGCGCCAGCGATTACGCTGGCTTTTTTTATGGGTGGGGGCTGCCCAGAATGGGCATACCAATGCCCCCACCCCCCAAAAACATAGCCACAGTCTTTCTGCCCCCCTTGGGGGCATATCGGGGCAACCCCCCCCCTCCCGATTCCCCCCCCAGGGCGGCAGAAACCCCACTAGGCACAGGCTTGTTGTTAGCAATGTGCCTACCTGTGGATTTTGGGCCCTAGCGCAGCCGGCACATAGGGAAACCTAGCAAACCTGTACATTTTGTAAAACTAGACACCAAGGGGAATCCAGGATGGGGTGACTTGTGTGCCTCTCACCAGGTTCTGTTACCCAGAATCCCTTGCAAATCTCAAACTTAGTTTAAAAAAAACACATTTTCCTCACATTTCTGTGATGGAAAGTTCTGGGATCTGCGTCGATCCACAAAATTCCACCCACCCTGCATTCCCCAAAGTCTTCCGAGAAAAATGGTACCTCACTTGTGTGGGTAGGCCTAGTGCCCGCGACAGGAAACGGCCCAAAACGCAACATGGACACACCACATTTTCACAGTGAAAACGGACCCTTTTTTTGCAAAGTGCCTAGCTGTAGATTTTGAACCCTAGCTCTGCCGGCACCTAGGGAAACCTAGCAAACCTATACATTTTTGAAAACTAGACACCCAGGGGAATCCAGGATGGGGTGACTTGTCTGGCTCTCACCAGGTTCCGTTACCCAGAATCCCTTGCAAACCTCAAAATTTGTAAAAAAAAATAAAACAACACCTTTTCCTCACAATTCTGTGGTGGAAAGTTCCCGAATCTGCGTGGATCCACAAAATTCCACCCAGCCCGCGTTCCCCAAAGTCGTCCGAGAAAAATGGGACTTCACTTGTGTGGGTAGGCCTAGTGCCCGTGACAGGAAACGGCCCAAAACACAACGTGGACACACCACATTTTCACAGTGAAGACGGACCCTTTTTTTGCAAAGTGCCTAGCTGTAGATTTTGAACCTTAGCTCTGCCGGCACTTAGGGAAACCTAGCAAACCTATACATTTTTGAAAACTAAACACCCAGGGAAATCCAGGTTGGGGTGACTTGTCTGGCTCTCACCAGGTTCTGTTACCCAGAATCCCTTGCAAACCTCAAAATTTGTCAAAAAAACACATTTTCCTCACATTTCTGTGGTGGGAAGTTCTGGAATCTGTGTGGATCCACACAGTATTACTTCATAACCTGTCGCTCTTTGAGTGGTCAATGTACTTTTACTTTTCTGCAGCACAGCGAATGGAGAGTGCTCAACATACAGCAGGATGCCCTGTAACACTGTAATAGTACTACTCTTTTCTACTGCAAAAGCTGCTGCTGCAAGCGCTCGCTCACAAGGAAGGTGACCTTTCATTACTGGATCTAATAGTCCACTAAAATAGGCAACAGGTTTGTGACCCATCGGGTATTTTTGAGTAGGGACTGATATCATGGAATCCTCTGTGGCAGCAGAAAACAGAAACACTCTCTTTGTTTAGTGTGGATTTGCTAGCACTGGGGCTGAAGCAATTGCTTCTTTCAATGTATGAAATGCACTTACACTGTCATCACTCCACTGTATGCCTGTGTTGTCAGTTTTAGCTTTCTTCATTGCATATAATAGTGGTTGTATGATGGTAGCATAATCAAATACCCACTGACGTACAAAATTACAAAGGCCCAGAAATTTCTGCATGTCTTTTACTGTCTTGGGCTGCTGAGGCTGATCATGCATAGTTTGTATTCTAGAACCTGCTATCTTTTTGCCTTCTGTAAACAAAACACTTGGCCCAAATACAGCACTTCTTTTTGTACAAACTAATTTTTTCCTGTCTACTTTGTATCCCTTAGCAAGTAGCGTTAAGAGATTGACAGTGTCCAAAACATATTCAGATTCTGTTCTACTACATATTAGTAAATCATCTACATATTGCAAGACTGTACTGTTTGACTGGAAATTTAACAAATCATCTCTCAATACTCTATTAAACACAGATGGAGACTCACAATAGCCTTGTGGGAGTCTAGAGTACTGGATTTGTTCACCATCAAAACTGAAGGCTGTCAAATAATGACTGGATAAATTCCTGTGTTACAAGGTGATGGACAGGAATACAGGACTCGCTGATCCTTCAGTCTTTGTATTGTTCCTCTAATACCTTCTTTTGCTTCTTTAGACAGTGGATACTGTTTTACACGTGGCAATTGTGCACCTGGCTTCAACTTTATCTTAAATGGTTCTGTAGATAGCATCAGTCCTACCTCATCTGGAGCTGATGTCCAGAGACAAGGTGGGCTTGCTGCAAGTGCTTCAATATCATTGGAGTGGGATGGCACAACTGGTAACGTGGTCTGTGCACGGTAAACACGCACTAACAAGGGTGCAGTGTGTGTATAAACTATCTCAGTCCTGGTGGGATCGTCTGCAAAGAGTTCTGAATCAGAAATGTCCCATGGTCTCAGACCAGGCATAAGAAAAATCAGGACTTTCCAAATTCCTCCATCATTATCTGATGCCACCAGAGCGCCCCACCTACTGGATATTTCCATGCACTCAAGGTAAAGGGTATTCACCTGTCCCAGTTCATCACCACCAGCTTGTCTCCTGAAAATTAGTCTAGGTGGCAATTCCATCCATCTCCCCAAAAGTATTTCCTCTGTCTTCAGAACCGTAAGTACTGCATCTGCTAGCAATTTATAATGCACTGGCTCTACCCTTCCAACCACATTTTTCTCTGGTATGCTTAGCAGATGTATCCCACATTTCGCTTGCCCTGCTATTTCACGTCATGGACCCATCTGAGGAAAACCTTATTGCCATGTTTAATTTAGACATGATATCCCTTCCTAATAAATTTGCTGGTGAATTTGGAGGATAAAGGAGACGCTCCTGCGTTCGCACTCCTGCCACCTCTATGGGCACATGTGTTGTGTATGGAATGCGCTGTACTGCACCAGAGAAGCCTTGCGTATCCATGGTGGCAGAGGACAATTGAACATTTCTTTCTGAGAGGCAAGATTTTGTTGCCCCTGTATCAACCAAGAAAGCATATCTCCTTCCCATTATAATAATTTCTACCATTGGTTCTTCCTCTGGGTCTAGAGTCCTAGCTACCACAGAACAATTGGGATTTCCTGGTGCGTCCCATCAGGCTGTATGTTAAAAGGGGTTTCCACCTTGAACAATCACTCCCCCTTGTACTTGACTCCCTGTGCTCACCAATGTAGTAGTCTGCACCTGATGCTGGCCTCCTGTCTGTACAACAGGTGCTGGTGCCCCTTGAACAGGTACATTAACAAATTGCTGTTGTGGCATATTTATTTATTTAGAAGTTTTATATAGGGCTGGCCAGACCCGAGGGTATCGGAGCGCTTTACATCAGTTGTATTGCAGAAAATAACACAATATATTCATAGCAAGTATGGGTCGCAGCGTAGCCATGAGGCGCTGAGGTCTTTGAAAGTCTTAGAGGAAAGTTACTGTCCTGAGTAGAGCTCCACTTTTGGGGAGGCGTGACACGAACGGGGTCGGGCGCGGCGGGGGTAGAAGTCATCAGGGGTGTGGAATTTAATAAAATATCTACTTGTCCATGGGGCAGGTTGCTTCATAAATCTACTTGTCCTGTAACAAAATCCACTTGTCCCTTTGGTGCCATGTAGTGCAGCGACAAATTATGGCAATAACCTCAGTATGTAAGAGCTCATATATAGCCTCTCTGATTATGCCAGGGCGCATACCATAGTAGTGTTTGAATACTTGCAATCCCCTTATGTTGCCATGTTTCCGCAGATCTACATACTGGTGCTGAAGGTAGTGGTAAGAAATAGTTCCAGGGTTAGAATACCCTTTTGAGTCTGTGCATACCTACTAACTTGCATGTTTTAAGGGTTTTCAACAACTCTTTTCTAATCTTTTCCCATACTGAGAAATGTTGGAAATTTACTCCTGACAATGGCAGACTTAAACCTTCTTCCAGAGTTGGGGAAAAAGTGGTTGGAGGGAAAGTGAACTTGCAAACACTCAGATTTTCGCATGAGCAAATCTACACATGCATATTTGCTCATGCTAAAATGCAGTTCAAAAATATTTTCTAGGAGGACTACTTCTTGTCCTACTTCTGTAAATTCTTGGGGATTCACGAAATCCGTATAGCTGCACTTAATGCAAGGACATATACCATGGGTGCATTTATGAGACTTTCTTTACTAATTGGGCCCCGAATTTGGGCTGGCGTTGACCATGACCTTTTGCGTTTATTAAAATTCGGTCTCTCTCTCTCTCTCTCTCTCTCTCTCTCTCTCTCTCTCTCTGTATCGGCTGGCTACACTGTGAGTGACAGCATTCTGCTCTTTAACAAGAAGCATATTGGCACACAAAGTAGTTTTGTTCAGTGCCAGTAACTACTGTGGCAGTGTGTGCTTTTTGAGACCAAAAACAATTTTTGCTTTTGCCAATGTTTGTTATAATGATGAGGGCCCAGCAGCTCCCACGCCTATAAGGTTTTACAAAAACCATGCAAAAACAAGTCACACATTGACAAAACTAAAAAGCTGACCACCAATTTCAGACTTACTGGCTTTGCCAATGCTGGTTTATTTTTGTTTCCCATAATCTTATTGAAACTGGTTACACTGATTTTCTATTATGAGTTTTTGGGGAAATACTAGCATGCATCAACACATGTTACTAAATGATGCTGCAAAGAAATGGTACCTGAAATATTACAGTAATTTAGCGAACTCTTACTCCTGCTTTCCTATTTTTTATAACCATTTTATTTTGAAAGCAAAGAATCATCAATCTTGCTTTCAAGCTTCTGCAAATATTTGCATCAAATCAGAGAGCATTCTGGGAGCATTATACACAGCCTCATATTGCTACACTTTGAAAACGTGTGTGCACATTTTTATACTGGAACCACTGTCAGTAGTGCAGTCAGAGCTTACAACATTTACTTAGAGCGCTCACCCTAATAATAAAGGCTTTCAATTAATGAACCATATATACAAGTTTGAACAGCATTAACATATGGACAAAAATATTACCTTAACTGCAGACAGTGCCCTTCCCTGATCCATAATGTGGTACTGTAATCTAACAGCCAAAAGGTTTGTGCTGCAGGGGGTTGGGCCTACTTGTCCCAAGGACAAAATACACATGAAAACTTGTTGCCCTTGACCCCAAACAATATGTCCTGGGCGTCGGGCTATAGGAATTCCACACCCCTGAGTCATTGAGGACACAGAGTCGAAGCCTAGCAAGGAGTCTGCTTCAGCATTCCGGCTGTACCTTCAGCATACCGGCTGTATGGTTCACTAGGGAGCGGTCAATGAACAAGACTTTGAGCTGATTTTTGAATTTTGCAAAAGATGGAATAGTTCTGATGTGAGGGGGAATAGAGTTCCAGACTTTGGGCGCGTTCCCGGCGAAGGACCGGGTCGCGGTTTTTTGTTTGCGTGTTTTCAGCGGGATGAGAAGCAGAGTGTCCGAACATCTGAGGTTCCTGGTCTGACCGGCTTTTTTGAGTTTGGAAGCCAGATATTCCGGTTTGCCGGTGTGCAAGGCTTTGTGTGTGAGGCAGGCTGTTTTGAAGTTCGCCCGCATTTCAACTGGGAGCCACTTTAGTTCTCTGAGTGCAGGTGAGATGTGATCAAATTTCTTGATTCCGGTGACCATTCTGGCTGCCGCATTGAGAGTTGTTTTGAGGGGAGCAAGATGAGATTTTGCTATGCCTGAGAGGACTGCGTTTCCGTAGTCTAGTCTTGACAACACCAATGCTTGGGTGGCTTGTTTGAGATCCTTGGGCGGGATGAAAGGTTTTATTTTGTTCAGTAACTTCAGGTTAAGGAAGGCGCTCTTAGCTGAGTTCTTAATGTGTTTGTTCATGTCCAGTTTCTCTAGCGTGATACCTAGTGATTTCACAGAATCGGCCAGGGTGAGGTTCCCGTTGAGCGCATGGATAGCTTTTAGCCATTCCGCAATTTGGGGGTTCTCTTCTTTGTTCGAGATGAGGAGAAATTCCGTTTTGTCTTGATTCAGTTTGAGGTGATTACTTGACAGCCAGTGTTGGACTTCTCTCAATGTGTCGTTAAGTCTTTGAATGTCTTTGATGGAGGAGGTTTCCAAACCTGTGGTAGTGGAGTTATTTGTTGTTGAGGATAGGGGACATACTGATAAGGACCATATTGAGGTGCTGGCCCTGACGTGTTCACATTTTGTCTTCCCCTTCCTCTCCCTATTCCTATCACTCCCTGCGCTTCATAACTCTTCTTAAAGCGGCATTCAGCAATAAAATGTCCAATGTTACCGCAGTAATGGCATTTCAAATTTCTTCTTCCATGCATCTGTCTTCCCTCTCTTTGACCCCTTCCTTGCTCCCTGTTTGCAACAGGAACCTGCACAGTCATTTCTTTTCCTGTCTTTTCCTTCTAATTTTTCTTTATTTTTTTGTGTCACCAGTTTGGCTTGGGCTCCGTCACTTTGGTCTTTATTTCTTCTCTCCTTTTCTTCCTTTTTTCTACAAAAATGTATAATATGTGCTTGTATTTCTGCCCAGGGTTTTACATCTAAGGCCACAACCTGATCTAAATGGTCTTGTATGTCTCCTGGTAGCCCCTGTTTTTAAAACATTGTAGAATAATCTACAACTACCTCCCATGTCTACAGGTCCTACATCTGCTTCCCACTTTTTCTTCATCATTGTTATGTAATCTGCACAGGACTGTCCTGGAGACATAGTTTGTGTCATCAATGCCCCAATATCTGGTCGGTCTGGGTACCTATTCCTTAATTCAGTCCACACCCTAGAGCGCACTACTCCAAAAGCAGACCCATCATGTTTTCCTTTAATAGTAGTTACTCCTTGTATCCCTGCACTTCTCATTATACTGTCCACCTCATCCCCTACTATGGAGCTCAACAGGCTCTTTACATCCCCGAGAGCTAAAGGTATCCCAGCTGTTGCATTTTCAAATGCTTTTATCCATTTCCCTGCTCCTTCATGTAATGGAGGCAGGCCTTTTTTATATTTGCTTTATCCATGTGTTGCCATGGAACATAGACAGGATGTGCTCCCTGTGTCTTATACACCAGTGTCATCTGCATTACAGCGGTATTCCTGCCACCATGTCCCTCATAAGGTGTCTCAGACCTTAAAGCATATTTCTTCCACACACACAGACTTTGTTGTATGTAATCATAATCCCACTCTGGGTCCCCATAACCTTGAAAAATACATAAATCAGCCATATTCATCAATTCAGGGTCAAAAGATCCTGCTCTTGGCCACACTTTCATCTGTGGCACCATACCTTTTGTCCACCCTGCAAGGTTATTAGTAAATGGGACAATATTATACCAACTATTTTCTCCTTTCACTGCTATTTCATTGGGTGTCAAGTCACTGTTTCCTTTCCTTTCTGTTCTCTGTATAGAACTTGTCATTCCCTGCATATTTCGTACATGAAGGGATCTTACTTCAGCCGGAGGGGAACTTTGTCCTAACTCTATCATACCCTCTGCTCGAAATGGACGCCCAAACTTTGTTATACATCTGGGAAACACCTGCTCTCCTCTTGTTTGTTCTCTAAAGGCACTTTGTTCCTCTAATCTTCTTCTATTTATTTTAGCATTTCTGTTCTCAGCCTCTTGCCACAATTCAATGTGTTCCCGGTCAAGAACCCTTCTAATTTCACTCCCCACTGAGTTTATTTCTTCCTCATCTTTCTCATCCTTTCCTGTCACATTCTTGATTTCTATATCTTATCCTGTATCCCTTACAACTGGCTTTTCATCTGGTTTAAATAATATGGAATTGCATATATTTGAACAGTCATCAGCAATAAGGCTTAATCTCTCAATTGTATTCTGTATTCCCTTTACACTGGTGGTCATGTCACGATAACCCTTATCCTCTTCCTGATGTATTTTTGATTGTGCCCCTAAGTCAAACTTCACCTGTGGGGTACTAGTATAGTATCCATTTCCCTCACTTTAGTTTTGAGGAATCTTACTAGCCCATTCTAATATGTCTTTTGACTTTTGTTCCAGCAATTTTCCATTATTGTCTTGTCATAATTTTACTGAAATGTCTCCTGTTAGGAACACTGTTCCCTCATATACATTTTCAGGTTTAAGAGAAACTTTATTAATTGTTTGAGCAAGATCAACCTCCCCCATTTTTAATAAGTCATCAACCTTTGGTGTAACTTTGTTTATGTCAGTCAGGGGTATTAATATCGGATCTTTATAGCCTAAAACTGGAACATCAGTGTCCACTGAGTCTACTGAGGTAGTGGATTCCTTATCTTCCACTGACAATGATGGATACATACCCTGACGGCATAAGGGTCCTTTAATTATCTCAGAATATGTCGGGGTGGTGCTGTGGCTTCTACATGGGAATCGTGACTGCTGATTGAATATCTTCCACATGTCTAATGATGCTAATCTCTTTGTTCTTTTATCCCCTTTATATGCTCCTAAGATATATGATATTACATGGGCTATCACTGTATTATCAAAAGAGCCATCTGGTGGCCATGGAACCAGGGAAGTCGTTGTACCTTCTGCCCATTCCTGACAATGTCTTTTTATTCTATCAGAGTCTCCTGGAAATGTGGAAATCATATGGCCTAAAGGAGTCCCTTTCTTTCCCTGCCTCCCCTGGGAAGATTTCTTAAAGAAAGGCATGACCTCACAATTTTCCTTTTAATCTACCAAAAACGTTTACTATTCCTGTTCGTGGGGAAAAAACTTGTGGACTTTAACACAGACTACTCCCTTTTTTTAGCCTCATCTTCAGTTATCCCTAAATAAGCAAGTTGTGGGATACTTACAAGAGTTTCACACGACACACCTACACTCAAATCAGATGGATCTATATTACACAGAATAAATCTACCTGGTATCCTAGTAGACCCAACTTTTACTATTTTTTAAGGCTCCTGTCCTAATGGAGTTAACACTAAAAAAACTGTTGGTACCTCTGATAATGCAAGAGAACTCATGATCTATTACACATGATATAACAATCACAAATCTACATTATATATATATATATATATTGTTTAAAAAAGCAAATCACATAACATATTTATACAAAATGTCAACTTTTTCTTTCTTTCTCTGACGTTTTCCTAATTCAAACTGTCAGGATAAACTTCTTATATAACTCCTATTTCTCTAATAATTCCCCAAGACAAAGAAAAACAGTCTGCCAAGTTTAACTAAATAAACATCTATTTCTCTGAAGATTCCTAAACAAAGGTCTGTCAGGATCAACAAAACACATTTAATTCTCTCTCTTCCTCTCTGACGATTCCTAAACAAAGGATTAACTAAATATACATCTCCGTTTGTAACAGTTGTGGATCAATACACAAGGATTCGACGATCGCCCTTTTTTCCTACCTTATCTGGCCGCCGCAGACGTCCCCCAGACCGGTACCCCTGTCGTCCAAAAAATAGATCTTTCGTCTCAACAGGCGTCTGTCATACTCCTCAAATTGTGCACGAATAAATTAGTTGTCCGAAGGGGAACCTTCCCAGCGGCAGGCCGGAGTAAAGGGGATCTCCTGGCTGGCTCTGCCACGATGTCGGGGAAAAAATCCTTTAAGCAGTGAAAATCATTTAATCACCACATCTGCAACAAAAGGAGTACAAATAGGTTTATTGCATATGCCAGAGTAATACAGCCCGGAGAGCGACCATGCTCTAAGAAAAGCACAAGTCAGTCTCATATTACACATGCTGCGAGTCTAGTCTTATAATACTAATTTTGGCTAACTTCCATAACTTTCATACAATGTGAACAATAGAAAAAGCTTCCTGCTTTTCCGTCATGTCCCACCCAGATTACATACATTGATTTCATGGACAGTTCTTTCCTGTGTTTGTGACTTCTCACGCCACACTTACAGACTACAATTGGACCATTCTTGCTGCTCTGAATTTCCTTTTACATATTCAAGACAGGAAGTTTCTCAGCAAACATACAATGAGAAGAAAAAACACTTAAGCCAGACCGCATTTAGACCTTTTTTTTAAAGCAGGCTGTACATTATTTCCAGATACAAATGTGCAACTTAAACATGCACTTTTAACCACACATTTAAACCACATTATACTGTTTTTCTTTCTTTACATGATATTTCACAGTTTGTGGGCAAGTGATAAGTAAAACAGAATGATTAGGGTCTAAATCTAAATTAGGGTTTTGATTCCTTTCACATCCCTAGGACCAGCGCCCCATAGGTTAAAATTGAGTGCCTGGTAGGTTGCTCTCTGCAACCAACACCTCTGGAATACAGAAGGAGTCCTCAAAGTAGCAGTCCTCCAGCCTTACTATATCCATGTCTGCCCAGGCATTCAGTCGTCGAGTCGTAAAGAAACCCCCCCTGGCAGTCGGTTGGCTCACCAGTGGAGTTGCCAGGGCATACAGTAGGATTGCCCCTCTTCAGCATCGGAGAGCCATATGAAAAAGTTTCGCTTTCCAGGTCGGTGCAAGTTTCACCCCTAGTACCATCACCAGTAATGACCCCTCCCTGTGGGCTTCATCGAATTCCCCTATTTCAGCTAGACCAAGTCCCGCCAACCAGCGGGCAAAGCACCACAGTTGTGCATCAAAATAATACAATAGTTAATCAGGGACTCCCAGGCCTACCTTATTTGTGTACAAACAAAAACAATGGTTCTGTCGGGTGTACGCACTATTTCTTTTAGAAGAACTATTTCTTTGAGTATTATTATACAAACTTCATTGATGTTATCCGCAATATTTAGAGACAATGGAACACATAGTAAAGAACACTGACGCAAATTGGTGAGTATTCTGATATTTTTATATAAATTAATGCATTTATATATACTCGCAAGTTTGTAAACAAGGCTGTCAAAACAAGATGAAGTCTACAGTGATGTGTACTAAGGTGACATTTGTGCTCAGTGGTAGAACATAGTGCATATAATATGTACAGGGTGATTACAAATGTAATAATACAAGGAAAGAAAATGAGTAGGGCCAGAATAATGCGACAGATACAATGACTCTGGTGCTTGTACAAATTATTCAATCATTTGCACCCAGAGACTTGATAAATCTGGACCATATAAGAGCGTCTTATTCAATATTGTGTCATCTGTTCACCCAGTATGTTTTTTCCTCCAAAAACACGGCATGTTATAGACTTATTGGCTCTTCAAATCAATTGTGTGCTGCTTCAACATACCTCTCCAATGCACATTCCCACTACATCAGAAGTCTGTTATGTTATGTTGAGGGTTCCTTGGTTCCTTGTATAGCGCTAATTTCACTCCCCAGGGAGTATCCCAACGCTGAGCCAACACAAATTGATTTCCTTGTTGAAACTATCCCACTGGGCTGCTGCTTAGAAAAGGCCAGTTTTCAGGAGCTTTTTAAAAGTATCTAGTTTCCCACATGAGTGAATGGCAAGTGGAAGTTTGTTCCAATGCCAGGAAGCCAAGTACTAGAAGTTATGGCCACCATTTCTAACTCAATGAATATGGTGTGGGATCGCCAGGGCAGACGATCTAAGAGCCCTCCAGGTATGGTAGAGACTAATGTGAGTGTGAAGATAAGGCTAAGGCTGTCACATTCAGAGTGATTTTGAGGAAAGTTAAGAGTATCTTTAATACCTTCGTATAGGACATTTCCGTAGTCTAAGTGACTGGTAATAAGGGACTGCATAATGAACTTCCTTCACTGTAAAGGGATACAAAAAATATATTTCTAAGCACATGTAAGATCGCATAGCAGGCACAACATATCATATAAATCTGGGCTTTCATGCTGATTAAGTTACCTATAAGAATGCCACCATTTCGTGTCTCCTTCTTGCGAGTACGACCATCTCCAGGCTCACACTGCCACCAGTCATCTGATCATATCTCTTTTCCTTGCCAAACAGGACACCCTCCGTGTTGTGCCCATTAGGTTTGAGACAGTTTTATTTCATCCAAAGTACCAAGAATCTCATGTATTCGCTAAAGCTTGGTGGCCTCTTGATTTTTGGCGATGGATATCACCAGCTAACTTTTGTCAACATAAGATGGTATTTCAAAGCCGTAGTGAGCAATTAACTTCATCAGGGGGACCATGTACATGTTAAAAAGTGTGGGGGTCAAAGGGCGATCCCTGCGGAACCAACACCAAGTCCCAAGGAAATTGGATCTGAAAGACTGCAGATAGATAGCTTGTGTTCTTTGAGACAGGCAAGAGATGAACCAGGCCAAAGCCCTAGAATGTATCCTGATTTCATACAGCCTCTTAAACAAGATTGCATGACAAACCGTTTTGAAGGCTGCTGAAAGGTCTAATAGGCAGAGGGCTCCAGGTTTGCCCTCATCCAGGCTGATCCTAACCGTATCTGCAGCTGCCAAGATTGCAATTTCTGGTCTACTCTCTGCCCTAAAACCAGACTGAGATGGAGCCAATATATTATTGATTTTATCAAATATTTGGATAATTGTTTTTTTTATAATTTTTCCAGTAATTTGGCTGGCAAGGCCAGGAGCAAGATAGGGCGATGATTAGAAAAGTTCACAGGATCAGCAGAAGGCTTTTTGAGCAGCAGAAGCGCATATGCATTTTTCCAGGTTTTAGAAACCTTTGCTGTTGCAAGCAAAAGATTTAAAAGCTCCACCAAATGGTGACAGAACAGAGATGTAGACAAAGATACAACATGCAAGGGACATGGATCATCATGGGAGCCCAATTGAATAGGCATCATCCTACTTTCGATATATGGAGCAGTAATTTCTGCAAAGGTCCCTAAACTACTGCTTCAGGGTGTCGCTGCTTTTGTGGAAACTCTAGGGAATGGGGCTCTAACTGAGTTTCAAAATTATCTTAAATCTTCTTAATCTTGTTAATGAAAAAAGTGGATAGAGTCCCTCAGAGAGAAGCAGGGATTGGCATTTCACAGACCGCTGGCTGGGAAAATTCTTAACAATGATAAAGATTTCCTTGGTGGATGAGGAATTGTTTTTGATTTTGTCAGCTAGGTAATTTCTGCATGTTGCGTGCAAGTTTGTGTGATAGATGTTAAGGGTGAGTTTATAATGGGATCTATCGGTGGTAGATCTAGAACATCTCCATTCACGTTCCAACTTTTTGCATTGCTGTTTGTCAGCTCTGAGTTCTTCCGAGTACCACTTTGTTGAGGGTACTTTCCGGGAAGAGTTGCCTGGCTTTAGAGGGGCAATGATACCAATGATCTCCTCTATTGCTACGTGATAATTTATTGCTGCTATGCCTATACCCCTGGAGTTGACAATTGCAGGCAGCTTAAGTGTATCACCGAGGTTGGCCTTATTCAGTTTTCCAAGAATGATGACTCGATAGAGGCATCCTAAGAGGAGTGCTGGTGTCAAGTTCGGGCTGAATCACAAAACTGATTAAGTAGTGATTGGTCCGTGATAATAGGACTGGAGAATCTACCTGGAGCGAGTTGTACTTGCTAAACATTAAGTCTAACGTGTGTTCAGTCAAATGAGTAGGGCCAATTACACGTTAAGTCATTTCAGTGGCTTCAACGTCCTTTTTTTTTTTTTAGCTTGGCAGTAGTCTGGTCCTCCAGGTCTTAAAACTTACATTTTAAATCTCTAGTGACTAGAAAGTGTTCAGACCTAAGGATGTGAGAAGCCAGTAAGTGCATCGCCTTCGAATTGAAGTTTTTTTTCTGTTGGAGGCGGGGGGCTATAGATCAAGGCACGTCCCAATTCCTTAAAGGGCGATATTTCAAATTTATGTATTAATATTTCAAATTGATCTGTGAGAAGGGTGTTGATGATGGTACATCTAAGCAGATCTTCAAATTTAACCACAAGCCCACCAACTGCTTTTCCCTGGCAATCTAAGCCATCCCTTCCTTGGGGTGTAGATAATAGTGCCTTATTATACACACCCTAAGGGAGTGGCTTACCGGCTTTCCCAGTGTAAATTTGTGCAATGGTAGGTAGTGCTTGGACATAGAAGGGATGGGGTACACAGAGAAGGGTCAACCTGTATATGTGTAGCACCCAGGTTATAGGGTCTCCTGTCTCTCTTTTCCTACATTCCCACTGAGCTGTGTACCTTTCTTTTTTATGCTTGAGCCATTTTAAAGCCAGTGATATGTGCTTGGTGTCTATTAACAATGTCTTCAGTGGTGCAAAATAAGCTCTTTGTGTCTATCTTCTAACGATAAAAGTTGTTCCATGGAGTCAGCCTATGGACTGCGATAGGAGGCACCTCAACAAAAGATTGTGCCCAAGGCCACTTCTACACAAGGAACATGGGTTGCCTGCTCGCCCACTCACATTCTGTGTCTTGGTAGTCCCAATGACCAAGAGTCCACAAACAGCTCCAGATTGGCCAGGTAGTTGTTGGGGTCCAATCTATACAAGCAGTGAACATTATAAGATGTTTGCCATCTCCAAGGAAACCAACGTGACAGAGCATCATTCGTAGCAGGATGCCAGGTAACTGTGCAACGTCTACAAGAAAGAGAAACCCTTGAATCCTTTCAAAACTTGGGGAGTGGCTTGTGGATTTGTTTATAGACCTAAATCGGCCCTGTGGGTCAAATCTAACTTGCACCTACAAAGGTTTTGCACATTGATCCATCAAGCACAGACACAATAATCAAAACAAAAAGGGGAGAAGACACACAGAAAAATGGCCCAAATTATTCTATTTATTTAGAGCTAAGAAAAGATAGAAAAAAGCTTACTGAAAAATTTAAACAATAAGCAAAAATGGAGACTCATGATATTACATTTACTGTCTAACAAGGTACAGAATGACATGAACATACAACTTAAAGCACTAGAAAAGCACAGGCACCAACGTTAATAAACTCCACCACAAAAGATTGGAAGCAGGTGCACGCCATTAACTTCTCCAAACCAGATATTTGCAAGACAAGGTTGAGATCTTAATCATGCAACTCCAGTAGATATACACTGGAGGAAGCCTAAAGAAAAGGACAACACTCCAGGACTACACAGAAAAAAGAATGGATGCTCAGATAAAGACTCACTGAAGCTAGGATGAAAAGGGACTCATCAAACCCATCAGGTCAGCTTTAACTGCAGCTGCCAAAAAACGAGCAGATACCACTACAACAGCAGCATTGAGAATTAGTGCAAGTGCCAGCTGTTCTCAGGACAACACACACTGACATGGTTGGTTACTGCTAACGCCAGGGTATCACAAAGGGTTATTGTTGCTTGTGCTCCCAGAAAGCATTATTACATAGGTTGTAACATCTACCCCAGGAAAGAAGGCACAGCTACTCTGCCATTTCTGCTGAGTGCTGCCCTAGTGACAGCACACACCTAGGCTTTTGCTGGCAGAAATCTTTGACCAACAGCCCGTCATATTCCATCAGATAATTCAACCTACTTGGGTTGGGCATTCTGATGTATCTTTTTTCCTGTTCGAGACTGCCAGGGAAAATCTGGTGATTTCGACCAGGAAACCCAAGGTATGATCCCTGTGCATTGGAATAAAACTTCAAGTGTGTCAAGGACTTTTTCTGTTTTTCAATAACAAAACTCCTGCTTTTGGAGTTTATTTAAAAAAAAAAAAAAAAACTTTGCTGCGTGGGCATATTAAACCTGATGCCTGCCCAACAAAGTGTCAGTGCATTCAGCAAAGGCACCAAGAAGGAGGCTCTAATGAAGGCAAATGAGGGCTTTAGCCATATTTTTACTCTCCAGATGACCAGGACATAGTGCAGATGCTCGTAGAGAGAAGTGCATTTTCGGCAAGTAAGATTGCCAATTCTGCCCCCTCCAAGTTTTTTTTTCTATGAAGCTGACTTCATGGGCAAGCTATATAGTCTCATGTAGTTCTACCTGGTTACCCATTTAGGGGTGTCAAGAACTAAAGAAATTACTAAGACCAAGCATAGGATTTGGGATCTGGACAAGACAAACAATTTATCAGAAGGAAAGCATCCTCTGTTACCATGAATGCTGACTTTGTCCCACTCACAGCTTTTGGTGCCAACACTGAAGGCTTCAGTGGACCTTGAACTTTTAGGGGCTACACCAGCTTCAGCATCCTGTAGTGCCTCGCTGAAGTATTTTCAGAACTAAAAATGTAACAAAGTCCCAGGGTAAAAAGTTGAACCATTATGACCCACTAGGCTTTCCTGACCTCTGATCCAAAGAGGTTGCCCTGAAATTTCAGTATTTACAGTCATTGGCAGCAAATACTGCCTTCGGGGCAGGAGCCACCAGTCATTGTTGCAAGTGTTGCCCTGGGTACAGCAGTCACCAGCTGCAAAAACAACAGTTGATGGCCAGAATGCAGAACAATGTCATACATTCACCCCAGTACAGCGATCTGGGCCTAAATCCATCGTTTTTTTGCTCACCATGCCATTCCAGTTTGAACCCAGCCATATGCAAATCAGTCTTGACCCTGTGCCTCGTGGGAACAGTCCAGCCCGAACTGCCAAGCCAGGTCTTCCCTGGACTGGAAACAAGCATCCTAGGACCGGTTTAGGGGTTTCACCCCTCTTCAGCCAGGATAGCTTGATTCCAGTGGCATGGAGAGCACGGGACCCACGTCTGGGCATACCCATCCCACTCGGGGTGACAAATGCAAAAACAACAGTTGATGGACAGAATGCAGACCAATGTCATACATTCACCCCAGTACAGAGATCTGGGCCTAAATCCATCGTTTTTTTGCTCACCATGCCATTCCAGTTTGAACCCAGCCAATTGCAAATCAGTCTTGACCCTGTGCCTCGTGGGAACAGTCCAGCCCGAACTGCCAAGCCAGGTCCTCCCTGGACTGGAAACAAGCATCCTAGGACCGGTTTTGGGGTTTCACCCCTCTTCAGCCAGGATAGCTTGATTCCAGTGGCATGGAGAGCACGGGACCCACGTCTGGGCATACCCGTCCCACTCGGGGTGACAAATGCAAAAACAACAGTTGATGGACAGAATGCAGACCAATGTCATACATTCACCCCAGTACAGAGATCTGGGCCTAAATCCATCGTTTTTTTGCTCACCATGCCATTCCAGTGGGTCCCTTGCTCACTGTGCCACTGGATTCAAGCTAGCCTGGCTGAAGAAGGGTGACATACCCTGAAACCGGTCCCAGGATGCTTGTTTCCTGTCCAGGGAGGACCTGGCCTGGCAGTTCGGTCTGGACTGTTCCCATGGGGCACAGGGGCAGCAAACACCAGCTATTGTTGCACTTTCTGCTCAGGGGACAGCAGCCATCAATCATGATATTATACCTGCCCTTCAAAAAGCAGATACCAGCCATATCTCTGCTTGTTGACTTGAAGACAGCAGTCACCTTCAATTGTTGCAGGATCTGCCTTGGGAGCAGCAGTCTGCAGCCAGGGCAATGGTTACTGCCTTGGGGCCAGCAGTCTCCAGCTGTGGATGTGAATGCTGCCCTAAGTTAGCAGTCACCTGCCATAGACCTGCATGCAACTTGGGGGCAGCAGTTGCCAGGTACTGGTGCAGGCTCTGCCCTAGGAGTAGCAGTCTCCAGCCATGTCAATGGTTACTGCCCTGGGGACAGCAGTCACCAGCTGTGGTTCTACAGCTGTTCTAGAGCATCAATCGCCAGCCATAGCAGTGTATGCTGCCTTGGAGGCAGGTTCTGCCATGGGGGTGCAGTCACCAGCCATAGCATTGCACGTTGTCTTGGGAGCAGCAGTTCCCAGCTACTGTTGCAGGTTCTGCTCTTGAGGAAGCAGTCACTGGCTATTGTTGTGGTTGACGCCCTGGAGGAAGCAGCCATCAAACATGCTTATGGTAGCTGCCCTGGGGCAGCATAGGCCTGCTATCAGTGTCTGCTGCCTTGGAGGGCAGCAGTCACCAGCCATTGTTGCAGGATCTGCCCCGATGGTATCCAGCATTGACGATGGCTACAGCAGTCACCAGCTGTCATTGTGGTAGCTGCCCTGAAGGCCGTAAGCACCAGCCATAGCACTGCATGCTGCCTCGGGTCAGCAGTTACCAGCTATTGTTGCAGGATCTGCCCTGGTGGTATCCAGCATTGATGATGGCTACTGCCCTGTGGGCAGCAGTTGTGGTAGCTGCCCTGGGGGCCGTAAGCACCAGCCACAGCACTACATGCTACCTCGGGTCAGCAGTTACCAGCTATTGTTGTACATTCTTCCCTGGGGCAGCAGTCACCAGCCATAGCACTGCATTTTGCCCTGGGTGCAGCAAGCATCAGCCATACTACTGGTAGCTGCCCATGGGCAACAGATACCAGCTATATCCCTGCCTGCTGCCTTGAGAACAGAGGTCACCAACCATTGTTGCAGATTTGGCCTGATGGGCAAAAGTATGCCCTTTAATAAGAAGGGTAGTAGTCACCAGCCATGTCAATATACTCTGCCCTATGGGCAGTGGTTACCAACAAAAAAGATTGTACTTGGGGCAGCAGTAACTAGGCAAAGCCTTGTGTGTTGCCCTCTAAGAGGGCTGTAACAAGAACAGTCAAAGCTACACTTGGTGCAGCAATAAACTACAATAGTGGTGTGTATTGCCTTTGTGGCAATGGCAGTATTTGTTGGGGGCAGCAATCGCCCGCCATAACAGGACATGATGGCTTGTGGGTAACAATCAACAGAAGTGTGTGATACCCTGCAGAGCAACAATAGAAATGTAATTGCTCAGAGGGCACCAGTAACTAATCAAAGCTGTGTGTGTTATTCTCACAGAGCAGTCTGGTAATTGGACCCAATGCTGCCTTTGTGGCACCAGTACACTACAGCAGTGATGTACGCTACACTGGAAGCAGATGACACTAGCAACAGCGGTCTATGTGGACTGTGTTGCAGCAGTAACTATAAAAATTGTGTGTGCTGCCATATGGCAGCAGCTACCAATTGGAGTGTTTAATTTTCCTGGGGGAGCAGCTACCATCCACAGCAACAAGTGCGGCCCCAGAACAGCAGCGATTGGTCATAGCAGTCGTGATCCTCTGAGGAACTAAATATCAAACTCTGGTATTTCAGTGTTTCTTCACAAACATTATTGTTATTAATAAATCACAGGACTTTGTGATGCTCTGGAGTCACAGTGTACTGAGCTTCCATGTATCAAAAGTACCCAGCCATTACAAGGGAATCTGTCTTGTGAACAGTGGTTGCCTGTAATCGTAGCGTGTGTTGTTATGGCATTAATAACCTAATCAAGTTAGTGTGCTCTGCCCTGGAGGCAGAAGCCACCAGCAATATAAGTATCTGCTATCCAGGGGTAGCATTTCTAGCCATAGCAGTGGTAGTTGCTTTGCGTTCAGGAGTCACCAGCCATTAACAGTCATGCTACCCTAAAGTTATAACGGAGGGTGTTGCGACAGGGTAGCAATAACATACAATAGCAGAAAGATAGTGCTTTCTTGTGGCAGCAGTAACCAACCATTGCTGTGTCTTCTTTCCTAGGGGTAGCAATAATCAAGCATCCAATATGCCCTCAGCATGTCAGTCAACTCACATAACAATCAGTGCTGCCCAAGAAAGCATTAAAGCTTTAAGCCAGGCCTTGGGGCAAACTGCTTGAGTTTGTTGTCAGTTAGGTGGGCCTGGGGAAGGACCAGCGGGGCCTCAAGCCCAGTCACCTGGGCCTCCTTAATTGATCAGCCCATCATCTAATCTCATAAACTGGCCCTCAGAACCCACTAGCCAGACTTCAAGACCTATCATCTACCTTGATAACTAACGAAAAGGAATACAACATGCACAGGTTACACATAGGACCTACCAGAAGCACCTTGTGACCTAATCAGCTGGACCTATGCAGCAATCAGGTGGGCCTTAAGGCCCGAGCCATGGATTTTAGGATTCGTAAGGCAGCCCAAGGACTCACTAGGTGGGGCTCAACACCTAACACCAGGAGCTCAGGGCCTTTACAGAGAGGTCACTGCATGAATGCCTCCTCTGAACTCGCTGCACCCCTCCACTTTCTTTTTATCATCACTTCCACTCAGCATTTCCCCCAGGATGCTGTTCATGCAGTTTAACCCTAAGTCATACACTGATGCCTTTGAACCCCAGTGGTCGATCATACTTTCAACATGACATCAGTTTGTTTCAAAAAGCTTAATTCAAATTTAAATAAAATCTTGAAAGTACATATACAAAGGGCATCATTCATGAATCTATAAAATAGCATTCCGGAAATCCTAATAAAGTGCATACAGAATGTACAAGATGACAACCTACAAAGCAGTTCAAAATTGCAAAATGTGAGGGGGCGTGGCTTGGCGCCAGCCAAGATGACCATGTAACTAAAGAGCTCTGCAGCGGCCCTCCGTACCTCCTTCCAAAATCCGAACAAATCCGCTCTGCTCTGCCTCCCACAGCTGAGCGGGAGTTCAGTAAAGTGTGCAGCTGCCGGGGAGCCGACGGTGCTGGGGAGGACCCGCCCGGAGGCGACCGAAGCGACTTGGCCCTGCCTGACACGGGACATCACTGGAGACGAGCTATGCATTGCCGGAAGCCGAGCAGAGACGGCTGAAGGTGGGTGTCCCTGGCGTGAAAGGGTGCCATTCGTAGTCTGAGGCCCGTGGGGGAGGCCACGAGCAGGGTACCCACCGAAGTCTCTTGGACGCCCTCCCCAAGATCATTGTTTGCCCGATAGTGAGCGCGGGCGGGGCGCGTCGGCGCTAAGAGGAGAGCAGCGGCCAGCCGCTTCCAAACAACCCGGAGGGGGGGGAGGCAGAAGAAGCGGCACTGCAGACCCCAGCGGGGGAGCCTGGAGCACGAGTGAGAAGGCCTGCACCTCCGGGACAGTGCCCTGAGGGCATCCAGAGAGGTGGGGAGGTGCTGGGAGCCCTCGGGAGCGTACAACAAGAGCAGAGACTGCCGCTCCGGCCTGGTAATTAATTGCCGGCTCTTGAACCGCTGGTATATGGGCACAGTGGACCTATAGTGGCTTCATAACAGGCCAAAATGCTGTTGGAACTACACTGAAGAGTGGGAACCAGCCAATAATACAGGACTCAGCTTGCTTAATCCTAGGAAAGTGAGAAATAGTGACAACTGGCAAGCAAAGGACAGGCCAGTGCGACACAGTGAAGTCACCGAACAGAGCTAGGTGGGCAATATAGGTCCTGAGAGTGCTCTGAAGCGCCCGGAGTGGAATGGTGAACGAGAGCCTAAGAGGAGTACACCAGAGGTTCCTCAGCCGCGCCGCCCTGACGGCAGCTTGATCTACACAACTGGCTGCAACCCTCAACAGGGGGCGGGGTGTAGCAATACGAAAGATAGCCCACTAGAGTGCCACCGAATATGCACCAAAAGGGACCTCCCCCCACGCAGTCCAATAAACTGGACAAATACACGATGCCCAGGCAAGGGGGCCCGGTCGGAGGTGCGATGGGGGGACAGGAGGAAGAGGAGACTGAGCCCTCGCTTAGGGCCATCATGGTAGCTATTCATGAACTAGGAACAACCCTCGAAACAAAAATAGATAAGGTCACGATAGAGATGAATCTCCTCAGGGTGGACATGAACAAAACCTCTGAGACGGTCACAGTTGCAGAAACTAATATCACTGACCTCCTGATGGCCACCCGGAAACTGGAAGATCAAGTCCAACGCCTAACCAACCAACAAAAGATAATGACAGCTAAACTTGAGGACCAGGAGGGCCGGGCACGTAGGAACAACATAAGGGTGGTGGGGGTCCCTGTCACGACTTGCTCCCTGCGTTCTCATGTCCACCACCAGGGGGCTGAACTGTGGGACTCTCCAGTGTCATAATAAGCTACTGGACCCTCCCGTTCATGCATATACTGACTTCCAGCCATTCGGACACTATTTGGGAATTGACATCCATTCCCAATCCATGTGGAAGCCAGCCTGCTCATGCCTGAAACTCCATTACCTAGAATTCCCTGCTCACTGCTTTGTCGCCACCCATGCCGGCCAAGGATGGGTGGAGGAATTAAGCTCACCTGTGGCTGGCTGCTGCTAGCCTGCTCACACCTGATGCGTGTGATTACTGTGAGCTCTTTTAAGTCTCAGCTCCCTTCAGTCCAGGGTTGGTCATTGTAGCTGTGTTCCGGTGAGACCGATCCTTGTTTCCTGAGCTGTTGAAATTCCTTGATTCTTGAGCTATAGTTAATCCTTGTTCCTTGATTCCTGAGCTATGGCTATTCCTTGTGTCTGAATTAGCACTGCCTGCAGTGCTACCTTGTTTCCTGAGTTCCTGAGTGTTAGACTGGGGTAGCTTGGCGCGGAGCGGGTAGGCTAAACTCCGGAGGCAATGTGTAAAGCATCTGCGCAGACCGCACTCACAGGCGACACACTAGGCACACCACAAAAGAGACTCCACACCAGGTTGTGTAACACTAGTCTTGTATTAGGAAAACACATTAGAGTCATAATCACAGGCACATATAATGCTGTGCCAACTGTCACCAGGTAGCAATTTACAGGGGGGGATTATGTACAAGGCAGGACCAATCGGGCCGCTGCCAGAACCATCACAGAGTACAAATAGTGAATGTAACTATCAGTAGTAAATGTGTATCAGCCAGTACCTACTGCAAGATCATGAACTTAGCAAGGTCCCTTTAGCATGAACCAAAGTAGGCATAAGCCTGTGAACGTAGAGGCATCATCAGTAGCATAAAAGCATGATCAACCCCTTTGGCATAAATCACATTTGCATGAGGCATAGGCCACCTTAGATCCGGTAGAAGTCCATTATGCATAAAACCATCAGTGTAACCTTAGGGGAAAAGCATTAGGCATAAATACATTATGCAGACATCATGGCATTACTGAGAGAGGCCTATCCTGCACAAAACCATCTGTATAAATGCAGCATCCCAATAGGCCCAGATCATAATCCCCTCATTAGGCATGAACCATGAGCATGGGGCATAAAACATAATCAGTAGAGCCCACATGAAGCAATAACCCCTTCCTTAGTTGCACATCTCATCAAGCCGTGGTGAGCACATTATACCGAACACCAATAATGTGCATAGGGGCCATCCAGGGACACATCAATACATCTGGGAATCAACCTTAGGCATAAAACCACATTATGCATCATAACAGCAGAAGTCACGTGGGGTATAAACACATTAGCATGCGACACCTCACTAGCATGAAACCATTAGGCATAAGAATATATTGTCCCACAATCAGGCCTAAACCAATCATGCGTACATCATGGCATCATCATGTGCATATTATACATGCCACCAACGTTGCAGTCTAGCCTGTGGCGCTACTGCGCCCGGGGAGCCCCTACCCTGGGACTCTAAAGGTAAAAATATGCCCAAAAAGAGTACTGGCACCACGGTGCAATTGGGAGCCCCACTCCGGGACTCCGGGTGACCAGATTGCCAGCACGTTGCAGCTGCCCGCCGCCGCGGTGCAGCTGTACATGGTACAAACCAGTACTGTCACGTGGGAGCCCCCTACTCCGGGACTCTGAAGGCCCAAAAAATGCCTCACGTTGCAGCGGCCCGCAACTGCGGCGTCGCTGTGTAGCCCCCGGGGCACTGTGGCCCGGTCCGTGTTGAAGTCCCACGGGGGCTTCAACCAATGTGGCTGCAGGTTGCACCTGCCCACTGCCAGGCGGGGCAGCTGGGAAAATCAGCACTACCACTCGGGTCCACTTAGGAGGACCACGAGGGGGGTGGGCACCGACAATGTGCCCCATTGCCCCCTCCACAAGCAATTCCCCAATGGGCCCCACTCACCAGCTCTCGGGGCAGGCTCCGGACGTCTCTTCGGGCAGGGAAGGCACCGACAATGTGCCTCGGCAGTCCCTGCCCGACCAGAACCTCTCCTGTCCTCCCAAGGCTGAGGGCGTCTCGGCGGGGCTCCTCCTGTTCTTTGGCCCGACTCTGCCTCGGCTGGGATGGAGCGTGCACTGCTCCCACTTCTCGGTGGCCACGGGGCTCTCTCCAACTCACGAGAGCCCTGCTCAGGCAGGCCTCACTTCCCCAGTCAGACGGTCTCACGCTCCCGGGTCTTCCCGGATGACGTCCTCCTGTTGCCGGGCAACTCCCAGCATGCGTACCAATCCCAGCGCGGCTCCCCTCTGACGTCAGCGGGGGAGCCCGCGTGGGATTCCTGAACCGCCCGGCGGCGGTGATCTTGGGCACACAGCACTTTGCTCCGCAGTGCTTTTCAGTTGCAGCGCTCCTGCTCCACGGCGCCTTACGGTCCAGGTAGGATCCCCAGGCAGCGGCGGTGAATTCTGGCGGCAATGAGGGGTAGGCTCCCTCCTGAGTCGAAGTCTCAAGCGGGGTGGGCACCCGCGAATTAATAAAGTATGCAGGCGGGGTGGCACCCAATCCTCCGGCACCACCATGCGGCAGAAAGGCGGGGTGGGCTCCCGCTCGCTTCGGGCAGCGCAGGGGGGATTCCCTCGTGCTGCAGGCGCCAGCTCCTCTCCTCCTGGGCACAGTTGTAGCGCCTTGGCAGCACAGCGCTGCAGGCGTCAGCTCCGCACTCCTGGGCAGACCAAGCGCTCACAGGGCGCTGTAAAGCAGGCATAGCTGGAATAAAGTTATGGCGCTCACCAGGTGCTGGGTTTAGGGAAGCAGGAGAGCACAGTCAATGCTGGGCAAGATCAGCCGGCAGTGGGCAGCTCATCATAACAGGACAGCAGTTCCTTGGAACAGTCAACCCACATAATGTGGCACTCCTCCTGACACAGCAGTCTTTACTCCAGTAAAGGTCTCTCACCGGCACTGTGGACAGCAGAGGGGTACAGATGGGCACAGGGGCCAGCGTGCAGGCCCTTGCGGCGGTACCTCCTGGCAGGTTGTCCCCTCCAAGTCAAAGTCCAAGTACAGCACTAGCACATGGAGTCACAGCTCCGCTATTTATACGCCCCTCACCCCACCTACTGGAAAAGGCCAGAAGCTTCTGGAAGGCTCCCTGGGAAACCGGTCCCAACTGGTTTTGGGGAGGTGTAGAGCACCCTGTCACTTCGAGAACTAGACCGGCAACCCACCGCAGGCAGGCACAAAGTACACCAAAATGGCGACTGTTAAAAGTGACATTTTCTAAAGCAGTGTAAATAAACCTGCGTACACCATTGCGCAGCATTTATTATTTTCCGCCCAACCACACCAAACATACATATTCATTGTGTTTTATTGTAAACCACCAATTTCATGTTGGGAAAAAACTAGGGGGAAGGCAAAAAAAGTTCCGGGATGACACTGCAAGCAGGGCCAAGTCCAACACGACCCCCTCCCAGCCAAAAGCCGGGGTAGACCAATCAATGCCTTGATGGTCTTCCCTGCTTGGGGCGAGAGAACATGGACGCGGGCCCGCAACTGCAGGGGCACCCACAGGTTCTCCGCCATTCTGGACACAGGTGGTTCCCTCCGTCAGAGCTCCCAGGACCTCCCGAGCTACCCCACTGGTACTCTCTAGTTGGTTGCGGCCAGGACCGGCCCCTAGGCCATCCAGATGTCTCGGGTCCTTGCCGCCTCACCGAGTGGGGGGCAGTAGCCCCAGGCACATAGTACCCTTTGGCCACTCTACCTCTCCTCCGTGCAGTTCCAAACTGCCACTGGTCCTCCCACCTGGGGTCCGCACCCTCAGGCTGACCAGAAGTCAGGGGCGAGGCTCTCCTCCCCCTGGCTCTCCTTCTGGGGTTCCGCACTCTCCTCCCCTGCGGGGCACCCTCAGAACGCCACTCTTCCACCAGTCCCAGACCTTGACCCGGTGACTGATCCACCACCCTAGGGTCTAAACCCTTAGGTAGCACCGGTGCCAGAGGAGAGTCCTCCCTCCCTCTGCACCCCCTCCCAGAGTTCCGCACCCTCCCACCTGGAGAAGTACCCCTGGAAGACAAACCGGGGGGGACACTGATGACAGAGACGTCCCTCCCTCCAGATCAGGCAGTACCTGAACCTGGCCTCCCAACCCCGGATCTCGACCCTGTGGTTGAGCCGGTGCCAGAGGCGAGTCCTCCCTCCCTCTGCACCCCCTTCCAGAGTTCCGCACCCTCCCACCTGGAGAAGTACCCCTGGAAGTCAAACCGGTAGGGACCCTGATTACTGGTGTCCCACCCTCCAGGTCAGGCAGTACCTGAACCTGGCATCCCAGCCCAGGATCTAAACCCTGTGACTGAGCAGACCCCAGAACCACTGGAGCTCCGTTTACAGACGCCCCTGGTTCTCCTGACACTAGGGGATCCCCCTCAATGGACGGCCCATCAGAACAGCCTAGGCTCCCAACCTGGGATTCCCTTATGGAACTCTCCAGGCCCTGAGACTGCGGTTGGGGCACCTCGGGACACCTCCCCGTCTCACTCCTTCTCCTTGTAGACAGGACGTGAGGCCCTACAACCCTCCCACTACACAGGGACCTAGCTGGGCTACTTTGAACCTCTCCCACCTCTCTGGGTTGGAAAATCCTTGAACCACTCCCTTCAGGATCACTCCCCAATGCCTCTTCAGACACTCTGGCACTTACTCAGAGGTCTGCCTCCCGTGCAAGCTCCCTGGGATCAGAGAACCCACACTGCAACAGGTGTTGGCGCAACGTTGGAAAGCAATTACTGAGCACGTGTTCCCTGATAAGTAGATGGAACAGCCCTTCCCAATCGTTCACCGCGCTACACACCACCCAATCCTCCAGTGCACTGCAACATGCATCCACAAACTCCCCCCAGGACTGGCGAGACCGTTTTTTACAGCCTCTGAACTTCAACTGGCACCCCTCTTCCCGGGAACCAGGTACCATCTTCCGGGCTCTGGGAGTGGGACTTCCTACACTGGAATTCACTTCCGCTGCCACCACTGCACCCCACCCTCCCTGGTGAGTCCAGACTCCTGAAACCACTCTCAGGGGACAACCTACCCTCTAGAGCTAGTTTCTCCCTGGCGAAGGCCCTCTCTGCCTCCGCCATCCTTTCCTGCGCTAGGACCCTCTCTTCCACACTCAGCTGCGCTAGCTCCACTCTGAGCCTCTGCAACGCCAGCTGATGCTCCCTTTCTTTCCTCCTATCTCCCCACTCCTCTGGGGACAGGGAAAGGGATGGGGCACTGCCCCTGGGACTGGACCCAGCACAGGACTCCCTATCTACGGTGTCCTCACTAGCTACTGGCGTCCCCGCCCTGTCATCTTCTTCCTCCTCTTCAGAGCCACCGCCCCCCAGGGTTATGGACTGGGAACCCTCGCTCTCAGGGTCCTCCCTACACCTGGGATCCTCCTCAGAGTCTCCCCCTGATCCACCACTTAGATATGCGGAGGGGTAATCTGAAAGGTCCCCACAGAGCTCTAAGGGTTCTCCCCTTTTAAAGACTTCAAAGAGGAACAATTTTCTGCGGAAGTCACCTTCTATTGGTATCCCCCTTTCTCTGCAGAAATCCATCACCTCCTCCCCAGTGTACTCCCAAAGTTCGTCCTCATCATAGACTAACCCCATCTTGGCGAGATACACAGGCACAGTAAACAGGGGAACACAATTCCAAAGTGACACTTTTAGGAGGGTACCTAATCAGCAATAATAATCCCCAAATCTGTGATTTTCTCTAAGTGCAGAGTTTGTAGTGCAACCTGTTGTCGCCGTGGTACTGCGCAAACACAAGTCCTATCCCACCGCTGAACACCAATGTTAGACTGGGGTAGCTTGGCGCGGAGCGGGTAGGCTAAACTCCGGAGGCAATGTGTAAAGCATCTGCGCAGACCGCACTCACAGGCGACACACTAGGCACACCACAAAAGAGACTCCACACCAGGTTGTGTAAAACTAGTCTTGTATTAGGAAAACACATTACAGTCATAATCACAGGCACATATAACGCTGTGCCAACTGTCACCAGGTAGCAATTTACAGGGGGGATTATGTACAAGGCAGGGCCAATCGGGCCGCTGCCAGAACCATCACAGAGTACAAATAGTGAATGTAACTATCAGTAGTAAATGTGTAACAGCCAGTATCTACTGGCAAGATCATGAACTTAGCAAGGTCCCTTTAGCATGAACCAAAGTAGGCATAAGCCTGTGAACGTAGAGGCATCATCAGTAGCATAAAAGCATGATCAACCCCTTTGGCATAAATCACATTTGCATGAGGCATAGGCCACCTTAGATTCGGTAGAAGTCCATTATGCATAAAACCATCAGTGTAACCTTAGGGGAAAAGCATTAGGCATAAATACATTATGCAGACATCATGGCATTACTGAGAGAGGCCTATCCTGCACAAAACCATCTGTATAAATGCAGCATCCCAATAGGCCCAGATCATAATCCCCTCATTAGGCATGAACCATGAGCATGGGGCATAAAACATAATCAGTAGAGCACACATGAAGCAATAACCCCTTCCTTAGTTGCACATCTCATCAAGCCGTGGTGAGCACACTATACCGAACACCAATAATGTGCATAGGGGCCATCCAGGGACACATCAATACATCTGGGCATCAACCTTAGGCATAAAACCACATTATGCATCATAACAGCAGAAGTCACGTGTGGTATAAACACATTAGCATGCGACACCTCACTAGCATGAAACCAGGAGGCATAAGAATATATTGTCCCACAATCAGGCCTAAACCAATCATGCGTACATCATGGCATCATCATGTGCATATTTTACATGCCACCAACGTTGCAGTCTAGCCTGTGGCGCCACTGCGCCCGGGGAGCCCCTACCCTGGGACTCTAAAGGTAAAAATATGCCCAAAAAGAGTACTGGCACCACGGTGCAATTGGGAGCCCCACTCCGGGACTCCGGGTGACCAGATTGCCACCACGTTGCAGCTGCCCGCCGCCGCGGTGCAGCTGTACAGGGTAGAAACCAGTACTGTCACGTGGGAGCCCCCTACTCCGGGACTCTGAAGGCCCAAAAAATGCCTCACGTTGCAGCGGCCCGCAACTGCGGCATCGCTGTGTAGCCCCGGGGCACTGTGGCCCGGTCCGTGTTGAAGTCCCACGGGGGCTTCAACCAATGTGGCTGCATGTTGCAGCTGCCCACTGCCAGGTGGGGCAGCTGGGAAAATCAGCACTACCACTCGGGTCCACTTAGGAGGACCACGAGGGGGGCGGGCACCGACAATGTGCCCCGTTGCCCTCTCCGCAACCAATTCCCCAATGGGCCCCACTCACCGGCTCTCTGGGCAGGCTCCGGACGTCTCCTCGGGCAGGGATGGCACCGACAATGTGCCTCGGCAGTCCCTGCCCGACCGGAACCTCTCCTGTCCTCCCAAGGCTGAGGGCGTCTCGGCGGAGCTCCTCCTGTTCTTCGGTCCGACTCTGCCTCGGCTGGGATGGAGCGTGCACTGCTCCCACTTCTCGGTGGCCACGGGGCTCTCTCCAACTCACGAGAGCCCCGCTCAGGCAGGCCTCACTTCCCCGGTCAGACGGTCTCCCGCTCCCGGGTCTTCCCGGATGACGTCCTCCTGTTGCCGAGCAACTCCCAGCATGCGCACCAATCCCAGCGCGGCTCCCCTCTGACATCAGCGGGGGAGCCCGCGCGGGATTCGTGAACCGCCCGGCGGCGGTGATCTTCGGCACACAGCATTTTGCTCCGCAGTGCTTTTCCGTTGCAGCGCTCCTGCTCCACGGCGCCTTACGGTCCAGGTAGGAACCCCAGGCAGCGGCGGTGAATTCTGGCGGCAATGAGGGGTAGGCTCCCTCCTGAGTCGAAGTCTCAAGCGGGGTGGGCACCCGCGAATTAATAAAGTATGCAGGCGGGGTGGCACCCAATCCTCCGGCACCACCATGCGGCAGAAAGGCTGGGTGGGCTCCCGCTCGCTTCGGGCAGCGCAGGGGGGAATCCCTCACGCCGGGGATTCCCTCACAGCCTCGCGCTGCAGGCGCCAGCTCCTCTCCTCCTGGGCACAGTTGTAGCGCCTTGGCAGCACAGCGCTGCAGGCGTCAGCTCCGCACTCCTGGGCAGACCAAGCGCTCACAGGGCGCTGTAAAGCAGGCAGAGCTGGAATAAAGTTATGGCGCTCACCAGGTGCTGGGTTTAGGGAAGCAGGAGAGCACAGTCAATGCTGGGCAAGATCAGCCGGCAGTGGGCAGCTCATCATAACAAGACAGCAGTTCCTTGGAACAGTCAACCCCCATAATGTGGCACTCCTCCTGACACAGCAGTCTTTACTCCAGTAAAGGTCTCTCACTGGCCCTGTGGACAGCAGAGGGGTACATATGGGCACAGGGGCCAGCGCGCAGGCCCTTGCGGCGGTACCTCCTGGCAGAGTGTCCCCTCCAAGTCAAAGTCCAAGTACAGCACTAGCACATGGAGTCACAGCTCCGCTATTTATACGCCCCTCACCCCACCTACTGGAAAAGGCCAGAAGCTTCTGGAAGGCTCCCTGGGGAAACCGGTCCCAACTGGTTTTGGGGGAGGTGTAGAGCACCCTGTCACTTCGAGAACTAGACCGGCAACCCACCTCAGGCAGGCAGGCACAAAGTACACCAAAATGGCGACTGTTAAAAGTGACATTTTCTAAAGCAGTGTAAATAAACCTGCGTACACCATTGCGCAGCATTTATTATTTTCCGCCCAACCACACCAAACATACATATTCATTGTGTTTTATTATAAACC
Source organism: Calotriton arnoldi (assembly GCA_963921515.1). NCBI lineage: Eukaryota > Metazoa > Chordata > Amphibia > Caudata > Salamandridae > Calotriton > Calotriton arnoldi. The sequence goes on along the minus strand of CAWUFW010006050.1, from coordinate 870,877 downwards.
ACCAATTTCATGTTGGGAAAAAACTAGGGGGAAGGCAAAAAAAGTTCCGGGATGACCCTGCAAGCAGGGCCAAGTCCAACACTGAGCTATAGTTATTCTTTGTTCCTGAGCTTCAGCTATTTCTTGTTCCTGATGTGCCCTGCTTGCAGTGCTCTCTTGACTCCTTGTTTCCTGAGCTGTAGCTATTTCCTGTTTCCTTGAACTAGCACTGCCTGCAGTGCTACCTTGACTCCTGAAGCTTTAGTAATTCTCTGTTCCTGAACCAGCACTGCCTGCAGTGCTACCTTGACTCCTGAAGCTTTAGTAATTCCCTGTTCATGAACTAGCACTGCCTGCAGTGCTACCTTGACTCCTGAGCTTTAGTAATTCCCTGTTCCTGAACTAGCACTGCCTGCAGTGCTACCTTGACTCCTGAGCCTTAGCTCAATTCTTGTTCCTGCCCCAGCACTGCCTTCAATGCTACTTTGTTTTCTGGATTCCTGAACCTGCACTATTCTAGTATACCTTTGTAGCCTCCCCTTCTGTATATCCTTTTCAAGTCCCTGCCTTTCTTCCCATTTCCTTGGTTCCAAATCCTAGTTTGCTGTCTTTCTATTCCTGCTGTCTTGCTTCTAATTACCTTGTATGTTGGTTACTTGTTTTCAGCCAAGTGTGCCCTGTGAATTCCTTCCTTTCCTGTTAAGCACTCCTCCTTGCTAGCTCCTTGTCTATTGTGCCTGTATTTAGTTCTACCCCCTTGCTGTTACTGCCTTGTGAGTTCCTGTTTGATCGCCAGGATCCGTGGGCACAGCTGACTACCTAGGTGGTATTTCTTGTTCACTGTGAGTACTGTCTTTGAGTTACATTTATAACATCACCATAGGTATCAGCTCCACAAACCCTGCCTTTGCATGCATATCCTATATGTGGGTAATTGCAGTCAGTATCTGTAACAGCAATTGTGGGTGAGGAATTTACTGAGCTTCAGTCTTACCGTGTGGAGCTCCCGAGTGCTTTACCCCACATTCCCTTTATTGTTAATGTTGTATCATATATATGTCTTGCACGTCCATCCTGAGTGTAGTTAGTCTGAATGCTAAATTACTTCATGAGTGCCTGTCCTTTCTGGGTCTTAGCCATCTTGTTCACTTGTACAGGCTTCCCCTTTGGATCCCTTTTCCTCCTCTAACTTCTTGTATGATCCTGGGCAGCGCTGTACTCCTCTTTCTGTGTAGGTTTTCTACCCAGTTCCCAGTCCTTGCCCAAGTCCCTGACTGTGTTCCCGACATAGATAATCTCCTCATATACTTAAGATACATTGACGATACCCTACTTTTATGGAAGGGCTCCTGGTGCCAATTGGAAAAGTGTATCGACATTTTGAACCAGCATAATCCTCGCATTAGATTCACTCACCAGATAAGTCAGGAATCCATTAACTTGTTGGACATTCTAATTGAACTAAAACAAGGTCGCTTGCACACAAAAGTGTATAAAAAAACGACTGATTGGAATAATGCATTGCATTTCCAAAGTTTTCATCCTCCTTCTCTCAAGAATCACCTACCACTATCGCAGTTTATTAGGATTAAGAGAATCACATCCGATGGGAATATATGTGAACACAATATTGAAGAAATGTCACAACAATACCAACAACGAGGTTATCCACTTGAAGTTTTGGAGACGGCAAAATGAAAGGCTCAACATATACAGTGTAATGAATTGTTAAAAAAATAATTTAAACAAAAAGAGACAAGAGAAGTCTTTGTTATAAAATTTTCAACATCAACGCCATCAATCAAACGCAGCATACTAAGAAGATGGGAGATAATTGAACAAGAATCAGACTTCAAGGAAGTGTTCACCTCAAAACCCATGTTCACACACTCGCGATCTAAAAATCTAAGAGAACTCTTGAAAAAAAGATCCTCCAACGCAGCTGTTATTCAAACTCAGGGGATGCGGAAATGTTTTAACTGCAGTCACTGTGGCAATGTGATTGCAGGGAATACATTCACGCACCCACATACTGGCAAAGTTATTAAATTAAGACACACATCAGATTGCAATTCCGAAATGGTGATTTACGCCATCAAATGTCCGTGTGGATTAGTGTATGTTGGCAGAACATCGAGAAAGATAAAAATCAGACTCACTGAGTATAAAAGCATGATTAGAACAGCCAACACAAAATCTTGCCTAGCTGCTCAATGGGTAGAAAAGAAACATACCATACCCCAAATTAGGTTCACAATCTTAGCAAAGATCATAGCAGCACCACATAAAGACACTAATCAGCAGTTGGCACAAAGAGAAACTTATTGGATAAGGTATCTAAATACCTTGATACCATCTGGTTTAAATGATAAATTAGAAATGGATTGTTTTCTGTAAAATTGAATAAGGCATTTTGTACTCATGTTGGATGTGTTTTCCAATTAAATTGTTTAATGTACTATGTAAGTATGGATGACCCTAGGTACTAACACATAGGTATTCACGCTGTTGCACAAAAGACAAATGGCTTGTTTGTCGCTTGACATATTTGACCCTTCTATTCGCTGGTTATTTTTTGGCTATTTTTTTGGCTATTAATTCTTTTTAATATATTGGCGTAGGAGTTTATTATCATTGGTTGAGCACTCAAAACTGACACTCGAGATTCCTAATGCTCTAGACTGAGTGGTACTATTATTTACATACGTTACTCACATTAAGGAAGGGCGCATACCCCTAAGCAATGTTATTATAATCCCTCCTGAGCACAAGGTTGTCCTTAATTAACGCATTAATTTTGGTGGGCACATTTGCGCCACCTTTTGATATCGCCGAGATGATTTTTTATGAACATTGTTCAATCTCATCCAAGAGAAGAAAGTTTATGTGACCGGGAAGTCTGTTTTCACTAGTTGTGGTAACACGTCACACACACGCAATACGTACACGTTCACGTATAACTCATGGCGCGTCTAGTAGGGCTTTGAACGTTGGTGTCCGAAGAAGTGAAGAGTTGTCAGCAGGCAGTATTTTCAAGTAAGTGGTAGATAGCGCATGGGGGAAGGACTGAGTATCATAAGCTGCGGAATTTCCAGTGATTAGGATTTGCCTTTTCATATAGATTTTTAGAAATACGATTACCGTGTCTCGAGTGGCGGTGTCCAATAGAGAACTGAAATGAAATGAAATGAAATGAGGTATTTATAAAGCGCTAACTGCCACTCCGAAAGGAACATCCTGGCGCTGGATTGGAGGTGAGAAGGGGCTCTGGTGAACTTAGATGAGAGAGAGACAGAATTCATCTGTGGCTCCGAAGATCAAAGTTTTCAATGCTTTCCTAAATTGAGTTTCAGTTTTTGTCTCTCTCAGATGCATTGGCAATAGGTTCCAAGCTTTGGTACCCAGGACAGCCAACGTTTTCCCTCCCTTTGTTTTGTACCTGAATCTGGGGGGGTTAAGGAGGTTGGCTGATGAGGACCTGAGGGTTCTGGTTGTAATGTAGGAGGTGAACCTTTTAGAGAGGTACTTAGTTCCTTGTTTAAGTGAAGCTCTAAAGGTGATTAACAGGATTTTAAAGAGTATTCTTTTATGCAGAGGAAGCCAATGAAGGGTTTTTAAGGCAGCGGATGCTGAAGCCCTTCGTGGTAGTTTTAGGACCAGTCGGGCCGCTGCGTGTTGGACAACTTGGAGTCTTTTTAATGTTTGTTTATTGGCTGCAGCAAAGAGGCTGTTGCAGTAGTCCAGGCGCGAAAGGATCAAGGCGACTGCTACTGTTTTCCTTGCAGAGAATGGAATAAGACCAAAGAATTTTTTCAAGGATTTTATGATCCTGAAGCAGGTCCCTGCTACAGTCGTAGCGTGTGGCTGGAAGGTAAGCCCAGAATCAAACTGTACACCTAAGTTTCTGGCTACCTTTACCGTATTAGGCGGAGGTGTAGTACCTTCAGGCCACCTTTCCCCAGGCACAAACGAGACCTCTTTCCCTATCGGTAGGATCTCGGTTTTATCGGTGTTGCACCTGAGGTGATTGTCCTTCATTCACTGGATGACCTTGGTTAGGCATTTTTTGAAGTTAACTAACGATAGGATCATTTGGGTGTCATCTGCATAGGATGTAACTTCGATCCCAAATGATATAATCAGGGAGATGAGTGGGGTCATGTAAATGTTAAACAACAGCGGGCTTAACGATGAACCCTGAGGCACTCCTGTTGTAGTGGTGCGTTCGACCGAGAGGAAAGTTCCAAGGGACACAGCTTGTCTGTGGTTGGAAAGAAAGGATTTTAGCCAATCCAGTGCGGTATTAGAAATACCGATGGCTTTGAGTCTTGCCAGGAGGATACTATGTGAAATAGTATCAACTGCGGCCGACAGGTTGAGTAGAATCAGCACTGCCTTCCTTCCACTGTCGGCTATAATTTTTAGAGAGTCCGTGATTTCTAGGAGCGCGGACTCTGTAGAGTGCTTGGGTCGGAAACCTGATTGCTGAGGGTGGAGGATGTTGGCGTCCTCGACGAATTTGTTTAGCTCTTTGTGAACAAATGTTTCCGTGATTTTGCCTAGTAAAGGAAGTAATGATATTGGACGGAGGTTGGAAAGGACAGAAGGGTCGATATTTTGCTTCTTTTTCAGCGGTTTAACAATTGCTAGCTTCCATTCATCTGGCACTATGCCTGAACTTAATGAGGAATTGACTACAGAACTAAAGATGTATAGGAAATAACGAGAAGTGGATTTGGAAGGCTGGGGGAGTATCAAAACACGGGACAGTCACTTACGGAACTTGTTTCCTCACTCAGATTTGGAAACACGCAACTATTTCTACACCACGAGTGACCTCACGTCCTTTCGAGACCATAATAGTAAGCGACTTTTAGTGTGCAACTTGAACGTTTGTGAATCATAAGGTTTGTCAAAGAGGACAATATTGTAAGATGCACATTTACTTGTATTTATAGTTACATTCCCCATACTGGCGATCAAGGTCTACCGAGGACCGGGTAGGTGTCAGTTTATCAGGTTTTTTTGGGGGGGAGTTGGTCACTTACACAATTTAAGGGAGTTGATGTTTGTTTTGTATTTAAATTAGGTGATTGGTTTAACTAAAAGGCACATGACTTTGGGGCATAATGGGTCACGGAGCATCAGATAGAGGGTAAGCACGTGTTTGCTGGTTTTGGACACATAAGAGGGAAGCATTGCCTTGTGAGCAACAGCATGAATGCATTAGATGCTTGGAATAAGGGTCTTTGTCTTGAAAGCTCTGATATACGATTATGCAATGGAACCATATTTTAACTGTGAATTTTGCATTATTTGTTTTTGTAGCGTTCCCCTGACGAAGGAATTCCCGAAATGCATTGGGAACACGGCACAAAATATGATTTGTTTAATATGATGTAAAAATGTGAATTGTTCAATAAATATCATATCAACGAAAGGTTGATTGGAAAATTGAGTATTGTTAACTCCATCATTCCTTCTTTGTTTATCATTTGGTTGATTAGTCATAAGGAATACATGTAAGCACTATGCACGAATAGGCAACCTAGAAATTGTTACAATCAGTTGAATATTTGAATTTTTGTAAGAAGAGAGTTGTTTTCGACAAATTGCACCGTAAGGGCTTGAGTAGTGCACCTTGTTATATGTGACAGGTTCTGTACACATTCACTTGTAGATATCACAGCCTGACAGGAGCAGGTCAGGGTACAAGGTAGCACACATTGATAAAAATAGAATAATTAGACTATAATATCTTACTTAGTAATAAAACAGGTGTGCAGGCTATACCCATTCTCAACAAAAGGAGAATGATACCATACTCAGTTTGGTGAACAAGAATTCTGATTCCAGCTTGTCTGCTGTAAGTGGTTGTAAAATACAATATTCAACCACACAACCAAAGAAAGTGCAGATTCATTTCATAACCTCTGTTCTCAATTCAAATAATGTTACCCATTCTTATAATCCAGTAAAGATCACAGTCCCGGATCCTAAAGGGACCTTGTTAAATACCACATTCATAGTAAACAATAATCAGTTTAATAAAAGAGAGAGAAGACCTATTAAAACACAGGCAGCTAGTAGCAGGTATGAACAGAATCCAAGATTTAGTCCTGTTGCTTGTTGTGAAGTTTCCACGCCTACCAATGTCCTTGTAGAAAAAGATCTACAATCTTCACAGGATATATTTAAATCTAAGATTCTTGAATTACAACAAGAGAATAAAATGTTTCAGACTCTGTTAAATAACTATAACCCAGAGTTCAAGTGGGAATATAAAACCCCTGTACAAGACTACTTTTCCACCTCTATGTTAGCCTCCTTAGAAATGGAGAATGAAACCTTGCGCTTGCTTTTGCGTTCCCCTCAGAGCTGGTCCAGCGATTGTGTGAATAATACTATGGCTGATCACTCAGATTCTACTCAGAAAAGCCATAGTACTTTGTCTCACAGTGCAGTTAATGAAAGTATGTGTTTGAAGTCTGAATTTTCTAACTCCTCTGGTGTTTTGTTTTCTAGTGCTAAATTACATCTAGGCACTACATCTCAAATGTGTCCCTCCAGTTTTCAGGAACCCCAAATGCCAGGCAAAACACAAAACATCTCCTTGCTTTCTTTTCCTGATAGTGAGGTCAGTTCTATCTCAGAGATAAGCCATAGACAGGCCATTGACATACAGACAAAACCTGAACCAGTGCCCAACATAATCCCTGATGTGACAACACCCTCTGACTCAGTCTATGCTCTTTGTCTAACTTCTGCGACTGAAGCCAACCTCCTCACTGAGAAGGAACAAAATCCTGACCCCTTGTTTGCTCTCTCGCCTTCAAGCACGCCACATATTGAAAAGTCAGGAAATATTATTACTCTATGCTCTGATGCCTCTGTACCACCTTGTAATGCAGAAGGAATTGAACAAATCTCCCATGACCAAGAAGTCTCTGACCTATTATTACTTAGTCCCGGACAGTCCCTGACAGTCCCGGAGGGGGGCGGAGGGCCTGTCAATGGACTTGTTTACGGAGGACCTTATACTGAAACACCTAAAACCGAAACGCATATCGAGCTTCTTTTCAGTTGAGAGAGCATACAGGATGCCGGTGCCCCACAAAGACCGGGGTTTTTTTTTTCTATGAATCTGACTTCATGGGCAAGCTATATAGTCTCATGTAGTTCTACCTGGTTACCTATTGAGGGGTGTCAAGAACTAAAGAAATTACTAAGACCAAGCATAGGATTTGGGATCTGGACAAGACAAACAATTTATCAGAAGGAAAGCATCCTCTGTTACCATGAATGATGATTTTGTCCCACTCACAGCTTTTGGTGCCAACACTGAAGGCTTCAGTGGACCTTGAACTTTTAGGGGCTACACCAGCTTCAGCATCCTGTAGTGCCTCGCTGAAGTATTTTCAGAACTAAAAATGTAACAAAGTCCCAGGGTAAAAAGTTGAACCACCCAGGGTAAAAAGTTGAACCATTATGACCCACTAGGCTTTCCTGACCTCTGATCCAAAGAGGTTGCCCTGAAATTTCAGTATTTACAGTCATTGGCAGCAAATACTGCATTCGGGGCAGGAGCCACCAGTCATTGTTGCAAGTGTTGCCCTGGGTACAGCAGTCACCAGCCACAGTACTGCATGCCATATTTGGGGCAGCATTCACCAGCCATGGTTGTGGTAACTGCTCATTATTCATAACTGTGTGTGCTGTCCGAAGTGCAGAGGTCACCAGCCCCAATAAAAGGCCCTGCCTAGGGGTACCAACAATCGGCTATACCCGTGTAAGATGCCCTATGAGAAGCAATAGCCACCCAAAGTGCTGCATGCTGCCCTAGGAGAAGAGGGCACTGAGAATAGCTGAGAATACCCTCCTTGGATTAGCAGTTAACTACCATGTTGGTGTGTTCTGATTTGAGGGCATTATTCATAAGACATGGAAGTACTTGCTGCCTTGGAAGCAGAAGTCAACAACCACAGCACTGAATACTTCCTTGGGGGCAGCAGTTATTGCAGTTTCTGGCTTGGGGTCAGCAGTCATCAGCCATTGGTGCAGGTGCTGATGTAGGGGAGAAGTCAATAGACATGGTTGCAGGTTCTGTTTTGGGGGCATACCATAACAGCCCTAGGACTGCATGCTGCCTGGAGAGCAGCAGACATCAGCAATGATAGCTGTCGCTGTCTTGGGCCAGATGTCAAAAGACCTAGCACTGCCTGCTGCCTTGGGGAAAGCAGTCACCAGCCATTGTAGCAGGGGCTGCCCTGTGGGCATACATCGACAGCTTGATCACTGCAGGCTGCCTAGAGGGCAGAGGTCACCAGCCATGTTTACAGGTGCTGCCATGGGGGCACAAGTCAACAGCCATAGTACTGCATGTTGCCATGGGACAGCAGTCACTGGCAATGATGCATGTCCTGCTGTGGCACCAGACATCAACAGTCATAGCACTGCATGTTGCATCAGGGGCCGCAGTGCTCCGCCACTGTGACAGATTCTGCCCTCGAATTTTGGTAACTGCCTTGGGGGCAGCAGTCACTGGCCGTGAGTGTGGTAACTGCCCTGGGGAAGCAGTTACTAGCTGTGGTTGTAGCTGCCCTGGGGGCAGCACACATGTGCCATATCACTGCCGGTTGCCTTGAGGGCTGCAGTCACCTGCCATTAATGAAGGGTCTGCTGTGGGGGCAGCAGTCCTAGGCCATGGCAAAGGTTACTGGCCTATGGGCAGCTGTCACCAGCTGTGGTTGTGGTAGGGGCCCTGGGGGCAGCAGTCATTAGCAATAGCATTGCATGCTGCCTTGGGGAATGCAGTCACCAGCTATTGTTGCAGGTTCTGTTCTGGGCAGCAGTCGTCAGCCATGGTTGTGGTCGATGCCCTGGGAGCAGCAGCCATTAACCATGCGTACAGTAGCTGCCCTGGGGGCAACAGACACCAACTGTATCACTGACTTCAGTCACCAAGCATTGTTGCAGGTTCTGCCCTGGGGGCTGCAGTCTCCAGCCATTATGAAGGTTACTGCCCTGGGGGCAGCATTCACCAGCCATAGCACTGCATGCTGCCTTGTGGGCAGCAATCACTAGCTGCTGTTGCAGCTTCTGCCCTGGAGGCAGCAGTCACCAGCTGCGCTTATGGTCACTGCCCTGGGGGCTGCAGTCACTAAAGCACTGCATGCTGCTGTGGGGGCAGCAATCATCAGCTACTGTTGCAGGTTCTGCTGTGTGGGCAGCAGTCACCAGCCATGGTTGTGATGGATGATATGGGGGAAGCAGCCATCAACCATGCTTATGTTAGCTGTCCTGGGAGCAGCAGGTACCAGCTATATCACTGCCTGCTGCCTTGAGGGCAGACGTCAACAGCCATTATTCCAGGATCTAGGAGCAGCAGTCTCCAGCCATGACAATGGGTAATGCTCTGGTGGCAGCAGTCAGCAGCCATGGTACTTCATGCTGCCTTGGGGGGCAGCAGTTGCTTGCCATTGCTGTGATCATTGGCTGGGGCAGCAGCAATCAACAATACGTATCGTAGCTGCCCTGTGGGCAGCAGATACTAGCTATATATCTGCTTGCTGCCTTGAGGGCAGCAGTCAACGGCCATTGTTGCAGGATCTGCCCTAAGAGCAGCAGTCTCCAGCCATGGCAGTGGTTATTGCCTTGCAGCCAGCAGTCACCAACTGTGCATGTGGTAGCTGCCCTGGGGTAGCAGTCACCAGCCATAGCGCTGCATGCTACCTTAGGGGCTGGAGTCTCCAGCTGCTGTTGCAGGTTCTTCCATGGAATGAGCAGTCACCAGCCACAGATCTACATATTGCCTTGGGGGCTGCAGTTGCCAGGTACTGTTGCGGGGTCTGCTCTCGGGGCAGTATTCACCAGCATAGCACTATATGCTGCCTTGGGGACAACAGTGACCAGTTTCTGTTGCTGGTTCTGCTTTGGGGGCAGCAGTCACCAGCCATGGTTGTGATGGATGCCCCGGGGGCAGCAGATACTAGCTGTATCACTACCTGCTGCATTGTTGTTCAGCAGCCACCAGCCATTATTACAGGATCTGCCCTGGAAGCACCAATCTCCAGCCATGGCAATGGTTACTGCCCTGGAGGCAGCAGTCACCAGCTGTGGCTGTGGTAGCTGACCCAGAGGCAGCAGTCACCAGCCATAGCACTGCATACTGCCCTGGGGCTGCAAACACCAGCTATTGTTGCAATTTCTGCTCAGGGGACGGCAGCCATCAATCATGATATTATACCTGCCCTTCAAAAAGCAGATACCAGCCACATCTCTGCTTGTTGACTTGAAGACAGCAGTCACCCTCAATTGTTGCAGGATCTGCCTTGGGAGCAGCAGTCTGCGGCCAGGGCAATGGTTACTGCCTTGGGGCCAGCAGTCTCCAGCTGTGGATGTGAATGCTGCCCTAAGTTAGCAGTCACCTGCCATAGACCTGCATGCAACTTGGGGGCAGCAGTTGCCAGGTACTGGTGCAGGCTCTGCCCTAGGAGTAGCAGTCTCCAGCCATGTCAATGGTTACTGCCCTGGGGACAGCAGTCACCAGCTGTGGTTCTACAGCTGTTCTAGAGCATCAATCGCCAGCCATAGCAGTGTATGCTGCCTTGGAGGCAGGTTCTGCCATGGGGGTGCAGTCACCAGCCATAGCATTGCACGTTGTCTTGGGAGCAGCAGTTACCAGCTACTGTTGCAGGTTCTGCTCTTGAGGAAGCAGTCACCGGCTATTGTTGTGGTTGACGCCCTGGAGGAAGCAGCCATCAAACATGCTTATGGTAGCTGCCCTGGGGGCAGCATAGGCCTGCTATATCAGTGTCTGCTGCCTTGAGGGCAGCAGTCACCAGCCATTGTTGCAGAATCTGCTCGGGTGGTATCCAGCATTGACGATGGCTACAGCAGTCACCAGCTGTCATTATGGTAGCTGCCCTGAAGGCCATAAGCACCAGCCATAGCACTGCATGCTGCCTCGGGTCAGCAGTTACCAGCTATTGTTGCAGGATCTGCCCTGGTGGTATCCAGCATTGACGATGGCTACTACCCTGGGGGCAGCAGTTGTGGTAGCTGCCCTGGGGGCCGTAAGCACCAGCCACAGCATTACATGCTACCTCGGGTCAGCAGTTACCAGCTATTGTTGTACATTCTTCCCTGGGGGCAGCAGTCACCAGCCATAGCACTGCATAATTCACGACGTAAGTAATAGCAGCTTCAATAGCGTAACACAGGGAGGCCGAGGGAACCAGGAAATGACTCCACACACTGCACGCGTGCAGTGTGTGGAGTCATTTCCTGGTTCCCTCGGCCTCACTGTGTTACGCTATTGAAGCTGCTATTACTTACGTCGTGAATTATATAAAGAAACAATAAGACAAACGCTTCTCTTACTGGAGATTCCAATATCACAGAGATACAGAAAACTATTGCAAGGTGCGTTTTATATGAGAAGAGGGAACACTCATACAATTTACTGGACAATTGATGAGCCCTGAAGAAGTCCTTAAACAGGACGAAACGCGTTGGCTACTGTGGCTACTGTGAAGAGAGGAGAACAAAATTTTAAGAATAAAGGAATGTGTGAATCACAACACTTGGTGGAACTAATTCTTTACCTTTAATGTGTGCGGATCAAATTATTCTTGTAAATTGTTTGCTGTGGAAAGTTCTTTTTTCACACATTAGGAAACTATGGGGTCTTGTTTCCTTTGATCATCGCACCATATGCCAACAAATTCCCGAAACTCAAATAAGTGCGGTACTGTATCCTAGACCTCTTTTGTAAATCAGAAGTGTGTGATACCCTGCAGAGCAACAATAGAAATGTAATTGCTCAGAGGGCACCAGTAACTAATCAAAGATGTGTGTGTTATTCTCACAGAGCAGTCTGGTAATTGGACCCAATGCTGCCTTTGTGGCACCAGTACACTACAGCAGTGATGTACGCTACACTGGAAGCAGATGACACTAGCAACAGCGGTCTATGTGGACTGTGTTGCAGCAGTAACTATAAAAATTGTGTGTGCTACCATATGGCAGCAGCTACCAATTGGAGTGTTTAATTTTCCTGGGGGAGCAGCTACCATCCGCAGCAACAAGTGCGGCCCCAGAACAGCAGCGATTGGTCATAGCAGTCGTGATGCTCTGAGGAACTAAATATCAAACTCTGGTATTTCAGTGTTTCTTCACAAACATTATTGTTATTAATACATCACAGGACTTTGTGATGCTCTGGAGTCACAGTGTACTGAGCTTCCATGTATCAAAAGTACCCAGCCATTACAAGGGAATCTGTCTTGTGAACAGTGGTTGCCTGTAATCGTAGCGTGTGTTGTTCTGGCATTAATAACCTAATCAAGTTAGTGTGCTCTGCCCTGGAGGCAGAAGCCACCAGCAATATAAGTATCTGCTATCCAGGGGTAGCATTTCTAGTCATAGCAGTGGAAGTTGCTTTGCGATCAGGAGTCACCAGCCATTAACAGTCATGCTACCCTAAAATTATAACAGAGGGTGTTGCGACAGGGTAGCAATAACATACAATAGCAGAAAGATAGTGCTTTCTTGTGGCAGCAGTACCCAACCATTGCTGTGTCTTCTTTCCTAGGGGTAGCAATAATCAAGCATCCAATATGCCCTCAGCATGTCAGTCAACTCACATAACAATCAGTGCTGCCCAAGAAAGCATTAAAGCTTTAAGCCAGGCCTTGGGGCAAACTGCTTGAGTTTGTAGTCAGTTAGGTGGGCCTGGGGAAGGACCAGCGGGGCCTCAAGCCCAGTCACCTGGGCCTCCTTAATCGATCAGCCTGTCATCTAATCTCATAAGCTGGCCCTCAGAACCCACTAGCCAGACTTCAAGACGTATCATCTACCTTGATAACTAACAAAAAGGAATACAACATGCACAGGTTACACATAGGACCTACCAGAAGCACCTTGTGACCTAATCAGCTGGACCTATGCAGCAATCAGGTGGGCCTTAGGGCCCGAGCCATGGATTTTAGGATTCGTAAAGGAGCCCAAGGACTAACACCAGGAGCTCAGGTCCTTTACAGAGAGGTCACTGCCTGAATGCCTCCTCTGAACTCATTGCACCCCTCCACTTTCTTTTTATCATCACTTCCACTCAGCATTTCCCCCAGGATGCTGCTCATGCAGTTTAACCCTGAGTCATACACTGATGCCTTTTGAACCCCAGTGGTCGATCATACTTTCAACATGACATCACTTTGTTTCAAAAAGCTTAATTCAAATTTAAATAAAATCTTGAAAGTACATATACAAAGTGCATCATTCATGAATCTATAAAATAGCGTTCCGGAAATCATAATGAAGTGCATACAGAATGTACAAGATGACAACCTACAAAGCAGTTCAAAATTGCAAAATAAGAAGGGTAGTAGTCACCAGCCATGTCAATATACTCTGCCCTATGGGCAGTGGTTACCAACAAAAAAAGATTGTACTTGGGGCAGCAGTAACTAGGCAAAGCCTTGTGTGTTGCCCTCTAAGAGGGCTGTAACAAGAACAGTCAAAGCTACACTTGGTGCAGCAATAAACTACAATAGTGGTGTGTATTGCCTTTGTGGCAATGGCAGTATTTGTTGGGGGCAGCAATCGCCCGCCATAACAGGACATGATGGCTTGTGGGTAACAATCAACAGAAGTGTGTGATACCCTGCAGAGCAACAATAGAAATGTAATTGCTCAGAGGGCACCAGTAACTAATCAAAGCTGTGTGTGTTATTCTCACAGAGCAGTCTGGTAATTGGACCCAATGCTGCCTTTGTGGCACCAGTACACTACAGCAGTGATGTACGCTACACTGGAAGCAGATGACACTAGCAACAGCGGTCTATGTGGACTGTGTTGCAGCAGTAACTATAAAAATTGTGTGTGCTGCCATATGGCAGCAGCTACCAATTGGAGTGTTTAATTTTCCTGGGGGAGCAGCTACCATCCACAGCAACAAGTGCGGCCCCAGAACAGCAGCGATTGGTCATAGCAGTCGTGATCCTCTGAGGAACTAAATATCAAACTCTGGTATTTCAGTGTTTCTTCACAAACATTATTGTTATTAATAAATCACAGGACTTTGTGATGCTCTGGAGTCACAGTGTACTGAGCTTCCATGTATCAAAAGTACCCAGCCATTACAAGGGAATCTGTCTTGTGAACAGTGGTTGCCTGTAATCGTAGCGTGTGTTGTTATGGCATTAATAACCTAATCAAGTTAGTGTGCTCTGCCCTGGAGGCAGAAGCCACCAGCAATATAAGTATCTGCTATCCAGGGGTAGCATTTCTAGCCATAGCAGTGGTAGTTGCTTTGCGTTCAGGAGTCACCAGCCATTAACAGTCATGCTACCCTAAAGTTATAACGGAGGGTGTTGCGACAGGGTAGCAATAACATACAATAGCAGAAAGATAGTGCTTTCTTGTGGCAGCAGTAACCAACCATTGCTGTGTCTTCTTTCCTAGGGGTAGCAATAATCAAGCATCCAATATGCCCTCAGCATGTCAGTCAACTCACATAACAATCAGTGCTGCCCAAGAAAGCATTAAAGCTTTAAGCCAGGCCTTGGGGCAAACTGCTTGAGTTTGTAGTCAGTTAGGTGGGCCTGGGGAAGGACCAGCGGGGCCTCAAGCCCAGTCACCTGGGCCTCCTTAATCGATCAGCCTGTCATCTAATCTCATAAGCTGGCCCTCAGAACCCACTAGCCAGACTTCAAGACGTATCATCTACCTTGATAACTAACAAAAAGGAATACAACATGCACAGGTTACACATAGGACCTACCAGAAGCACCTTGTGACCTAATCAGCTGGACCTATGCAGCAATCAGGTGGGCCTTAGGGCCCGAGCCATGGATTTTAGGATTCGTAAGGGAGCCCAAGGACTAACACCAGGAGCTCAGGTCCTTTACAGAGAGGTCACTGCCTGAATGCCTCCTCTGAACTCATTGCACCCCTCCACTTTCTTTTTATCATCACTTCCACTCAGCATTTCCCCCAGGATGCTGCTCATGCAGTTTAACCCTGAGTCATACACTGATGCCTTTTGAACCCCAGTGGTCGATCATACTTTCAACATGACATCACTTTGTTTCAAAAAGCTTAATTCAAATTTAAATAAAATCTTGAAAGTACATATACAAAGTGCATCATTCATGAATCTATAAAATAGCGTTCCGGAAATCATAATGAAGTGCATACAGAATGTACAAGATGACAACCTACAAAGCAGTTCAAAATTGCAAAATGTGAGGGGGCGTGGCTTGGCGCCAGCCAAGATGACCATGTAACTAAAGAGCTCTGCGGCGGCCCTCCGTACCTCCTTCCAAAATCCGAACAAATCCGCTCTGCTCTGCCTCCCACAGCTGAGCGGGAGTTCAGTAAAGTGTGCAGCTGCCAGGGAGCCGTCGGTGGTGGGGAGGACCCGCCCGGAGGCGACCGAAGCGACTTGGGCCTGCCTGACACGGGACATCATTGGAGACGAGCTATGCAGTGCCAGAAGCCGAGCAGAGACAGCTGAAGGTGGGTGTCCCTGGCGTGAAATGGTGCCGTTCATGGTCTGAGGCCCGCGGGGGAGGCCACGAGCAGGGTACCCACCGAAGTCTCTTGGACGCCCTCCCCAACCTCATCGTTTGCCCGATAGTGAGCGCGGGCGGGGCGCGTCGGTGCTAAGAGGAGAGCAGCGGCTGGGACGGTGAGCTGCTTCTGAATGACCCGGATGGGGGGGAGGCAGAAGAAGCGGCACTGCAGACCCCAGCGGGGGAGCCTGGAGCACGTTGTGAGAAGGCCTGCACCTCCGGGACTGTGCCCTGAGGGCATCCAGAGAGGTGGGGAGGTGCTGGGAGCCCTCGGGAGTGCACAACAAGAGCAGAGACTGCCGCTCCGGCCTGGTAATTAATTGCCGGCTCTTGAACCGCTGGTACATGGGCACAGTGGACCTATAGTGGCTTCATAACAGGCCAAAATGCTGTTGGAACTACACTGAAGAGTGGGAACCAGCCAATAATACAGGACTAGGCTTGCTTAATCCTAGGAAAGTGAGAAATAGTGATAACTGGCAAGCAAAGGACAGGCCAGTGCGACACAGTGAAGTCACCGAACAGAGCTAGGTGCGCAATATAGGTCCTGAGAGTGCTCTGAAGCGCCTGGAGTGGAATGGTGAACAAGAGCCTAAGAGGAGTACACCAGAGGTTCCTCAGCCGCGCCGCCCTGACAGCAGCTTGATCTACACACCTGGCTGCAACCCTCAACAGGGGGCGGGGTGTAGCAATACGAAAGATAGCCCACTAGAGTGCCACCGAATATGCGCCCAAAGGGACCTCCCCCCACCCAGTCCAATAAACTGGACAAATACACGATGCCCAGGCAAGGGGGCCCGGTCGGAGGTGCGATGGAGGGACAGGAGGAAGAGGAGACTGAACCCTCGCTTAGGGCCATCATGGTAGCTATTCATTAACTAGGAACAACCCTCGAAACAAAAATAGATAAGGTCACGATAGAGATGAATCTCCTCAGGGTGGACATGAACAAAACCTCTGAGACGGTCACAGTTGCAGAAACGAATATCACTGACCTCCTGATGGCCACCCGGAAACTGGAAGATCAAGTCTAACGCCTAACCAACCAACAAAAGATAATAACAGCTAAACTTGAGGACCAGGAGGGCTGGGCCCGTAGGAACAACATAAGGGTGGTGGGGGTCCCTGTCATGACTTGCTCCCTGCGTTCTCATGTCCACCACCAGGGGGCTGAACTGTGGGACTCTCCAGTGTCATAATAAGCTACTGGACTCTCCCGTTCATGCATATACTGACTTCGAGCCATTTGGTCACTATTTGGGAATTGACATCCATTCCCAATCCATGCCGGCTTTTGTGGAAGCCAGCCTGCTCATGCCTGAAACTCCATTACCTAGAATTCCCTGCTCACTGCTTTGTCGCCACCCCTGCAGGCCAAGGATGGTTGGAGGAATTCAGCTCACCTGTGGCTGACTGCTGCTAGCCTGCTCACACCTGATGCATGTGATTACTGTGAGCTCTTTTAAGCCCCAGCTCCCTTCAGTCCTGGGTTGGTCATTGTAGCTGTGTTCCGGTGAGACCGATCCTTGCTTCCTGAGCTTTTGAAATTCCTTGATTCCTGAGCTATAGTTAATCCTTGTTCCTTGATTCCTGAGCTATAGCTATTCCTTGTGCCTGAATTAGCACTGCCTGCAGTGCTACCTTGTTTCCTGAGTTCCTGAGCTATAGTTATTCTTTGTTCCTGAGCTTCAGCTATTTCTTGTTCCTGATTTGCACTGCTTGCAGTGCTCTCTTGACTCTTCCTTTCCTGAGCTGTAGCTATTTCCTGTTTCCTTGAACTAGCACTGCCTGCAGTGCTACCTTGACTCCTAAAGCTTTAGTAATTCTCTGTTCCTGAACCAGCACTGCCTGCAGTGCTACCTTGACTGCTGAAGCTTTAGTAATTCCCTGTTCCTGAACTAGCACTGCCTGCAGTGCTACCTTGACTCCTGAGCTTTAGTAATTCCCTGTTCCTGAACTAGCACTGCCTGCAGTGCTACCTTGACTCCTAAGCCTTAGCTCAATTCTTGTTCCTGCCCCAGCACTGCCTTTAATGCTACTTTGTTTTCTGGATTCCTGAACCTGCACTATTCTAGTATACCTTTGTAGCCTCACCTTCTGTATATCCTTTTCCAGTCCCTGCCTTTCTTCCCATTTCCTTGGTTCCAATTCCTAGTTTGCGGTCTTTCTATTCCTGCTGTCTTGCTTCTAATTACCTTGTATGTTGGTTACTTGTTTTTAGCCAAGTGTGCCCTGTGAATTCCTTCCTTTCCTGTTAAGCACTCCTCCTTGCTAGCTCCTTGTCTATTGTGCCTGTATTTAGTTCTACCCCCTTTCTGTTACTGCCTTGCGAGTTCCTGTTTGATCGCCAGGATCCGTGGGCACAGCTGACTACCTAGGTGGTATTTCTTGTTCACTGTGAGTACTGTCTTTGAGTTACATTTATAACATCACCATAGGTATCAGCTCCAGAGACCCTGCCTTTGCATGCATATCCTATATGTGGGTATTTGCAGTCAGTATCTGTAACAGCAATTGTGGGTGAGGAACTTACTGAGCTTCAGTCTTACCATGTGGAGCTCCCAAATGCTTTACCCCACATTCCCTTTATTGTTAATGTTGTATCATATATATGTCTTGCACGTCCGTCCTGGGTGTAGTTAGTCTGAATGCTAAATTACTTCATGAGTGCCTGTCCTTTCTGGGTCTTAGCCATCTTGTTCACTTGTACAGGCTTCCCCTTTGGATCCCTTTTCCTCCTCTAACTTCTTGTATGATCCTGGGCAGTGCTGTACTCCTCTTTCTGTGTAGGTTTTCTACCCAGTTCCCAGTCCTTGCCCAAGTCCCTGACTGTGTTCCTGACATAGTCCCGGACAGTCCCGGACAGTCCCGGAGGGGGGCGGAGGGCCCGACAATGGACTTGTTTATGGAGGACCTTATACTGAAACACCTAAAACCGAAATGCATATCTAGCTTCTTTTCAGTTGAGAGAGCACACAGGATGCTGGTGCCCCACCAAGACCGGGGGCCCCACCTAGGACAATCATTGCCAGGATACTGAACTATCGAGATCGAGATGCTATATTCAGGCCGCGCGCCTTAAAAGGGACCTGCCCTTCGAAAATGCTCCGATCCGGTTTTTCCCAGATTTCACTTTCGTGGTACAGCGGCAATGATGCACATTCGACAAGGCAAAGTGTGCATTCCGGGCTGAAGCCACATCGACGAGAATGGTGGGGCAGCAACAAGGAAGGAGGAGACGACTCACATGGAACACAAAATGCAGCTTCGAGTGGAGGTCCCTCCCTGGAACCTCGCCCGAAAAGCCCGGCCCGTTGAACGCCCCCAACACAAAGAGTCATTGGTCCTCTCCCGCGAACCGGGGCCGCTGGGAGACAAGTCGCAATGAAAACAGGTCCTGCCCGACGTCTGGGGAGGAAGAATTGAAGACTTTGATACGAACTCATCTATATTTGAAGGTTCCGTAAGTGCAGTGGCTCCAATATGCAAGTGCAGGGATGGTTAAAATACTGGACACTAGATAATTGCGGGGGGAGGGGAATGGGGGGCTGTGGAGAAGCTATGAGATGGGGCGCCAGCCGACCCCAAAATTTAGAGACTGTTTAGTGGGCGACAGGTGCTCTGCAAATTGGGAATGTGGGTAGTTTTAGACCTACTGTGCAGGGTAACAGTGTGGGGGGTGTTCAGGGGGGACGGTTACTTGTGTGTTATTATGTTGTACCAATTGCATATTGTCTATGTTTTAGCTTCTGAGCCACCACCAACTAACACATGTAACATCCGAATCTATAGCGACAGGGGACGTGAGGAGGGGGAAACCAGGGAGAAGTTGGGGAGAACGAAACTTACTACAAAATGGCCACAACGACACCAATTAAAAAACCCCTGCAGATTATGAGGTGGAACGTCAATGGCCTGGGGGACAAAATTAAGCGCAATATGGTCCTGCAATGCCGAAGCAGGCATTCCTCTGACATAGTTCTCCTGCAGGAGACACAATTGAAGGGAAACAAATATTTGGCACTAAACAGGTTGGGGTACATGCTCTTAGCCCATGCAGGATTCACAACAGGCTCCAGGGGGGTGGCAGTCCTCATCAAGAACACATTACCCTTTCTGCCAAGGCGCACATGGCACGATCCATCCAGCTGGGATATTTGTGGCGATTACAGGGACATGGGAGGGCTGCAGCATTAACATCTGCTCCATCTACATCCCACCAAGACTCCACACAGAGACCTTCCCTGACCTAAGTACCCTTCTACTGGATATGCCACAGGGCACCCTAATACTAGGAGGGGACATGAATGCCACAATGTCATTGGAGCAAGATAGGGAAATGGTGTTATCCCGAGGGATGGGCACGCAACCACTACGAGCCTTTGCAGAAGCGATGCCGCTAACAGATCTGTGGAGAGTACACAACCTGAATGTTTGGCAATATACACACATATCGGCGGCCCACGGCAGTTATTCCCGTCTAGACTATATTTTTACCCAGACTACGTATGCAGGACAGTTTGGGGGGGCGCACCACAGGGCGAGGGGCATATCCGATCATTCTACAGTTGAGTTGACGTTACAAGGCCCCATCCGGGACTACACTCTCCCACCGCAAGTGGATCCATGGAACTTCAGAGACCATGAGTTTCAGGACGGAATCCGGGAACGAACGCAACAATACTTTGATGAAAACACGGAGTTGGTGGACTCCCACAGTACTCTTTGGGAAGCGTATAAAGTGGTAGCGAGGGGGTACGTACAGGCGGTGGCTGGGGGAAAGAGAAAGGAGCGACGTTCCCACTGCAACAAGTTAAAACGAGAAATAACTGACATGGAGATGCAACTGGGGAAGGAAGGGGTGACAGACTCGGTGTTGAAACACAAACTGCGATTGAAACAGGGAGGGCTTAGGAATTTGGAGAAAGAAGCAGCCCGCGCACACGCGATAGCCATGCACAGACACATATACGATCTTGGCGACAAAGCCAATAAGATGATAGCATGGCTAGCGAGGAGAGACAAGGGGCGAAGTTGGGTCTTAGAGCTTCGCGACCCAGGCGACCACCCAAGGAAGACAGGAGCGGAAATAGCAGGGGCCTTTGCAACCTACTACAAGAAAATATACCAATCAGTCTCTAGCAGGTTGGGAGAAGACAGCGTAGAGCTGCTCAATGATATTCCCCTTCCGACATTGTCAGGGGAGGACAGGGAGTTAATCGACAAGACCTGATGACAGAAAAAATTGTACAGCTATTCAAGATCTACAATCTGGAAAGGCAGCGGGCCCAAATGGCCTCCCCGCAGAATTATATAAGTGGGTGGCACAGGGAGTGGCCCAGCCAATGCTCAACATGTTCGAGGCCGCACCAGATCAGGGACGGATGCTGGAAGATTTGCAGATGGCAACTATTGTTGTCTTCCGAAGAAAGGAAGGCCCCCTGAACTAGGTAGTTCCTATAGGCCAATTTTGCTGCTCAATTTCTAAGTGAAGGTACTGCCAAAGGTATTAGCCAATCGACTGGGGCCGGTGGTGTCGACCATAGTTCATCCTGATCTGTCAGGCTTTATGCCACACAGAAGAACCAGGCTGAATCTACGCCGCCTATATGGTGTGATGTGAGCGGCGGCAGCCCGGCCAACTGAGGTTGCTGCGCTACTGTTGCTTGACGCGCGAATGGCATTTGATAGTAGTGAATGGTCATACCTTTTCGCGGTCCTTACTAGGCTAGGAATACGGACCAAAGTTCTGTAAGTGGGTAAAAATCCTTTACTGTGGACCAATGGCAAGGGTCCAAGTAAACGGGACAGTCTCTAGACCATTCCGTCTATATAGGGGTACAAGACAAGGCTGCCCACTCTCCCCTCTGCTCTTCGCACTGGAACCACTGGCGACCTGGGTCCGGGGGGACCCGCTTGTACGGTGTATAGATGTGGGGGGCGGCTGGGAAGAGCGCATCTCCCTATACGCGGATGACATTTTGTTATACGCACAAAGGCCCCGCCAGATTTTCCACAGGCTTATTCACATATTGTCTCTTTTTGGCAGCTACTCGGGTTACCATATAAATTGGGATACGTCCCTGGTGTATTCCCTAGCGGACGGGGCTCCGGTTCTCACGTCCGCCTGCGTGGCCCTGGTCCATCGACAGGAGTTCAAATACCTCAGTATCTGGATCACCAGAACAGAAGAAGACTTCATGGCCCGAAACGTCTATGCCCAGCTTGAGAGGATGCGGGGGACGTGGCCTATTGGTGGCGCCTCCCGGTCTCTCTTATGGGTAGGGCAGTTCTGCTTAAAATGATGGCCCTCCCCCGTCTGCTGTACGTGCTGCAAAATATCCCCTACCGAGTGCTGGAGACAATTTTCCGGGCGCTTGAGGCAGAACAGCGCACCCTGATGTGGGGGGGAGGCAGCCTGTGAATAGCACTTCGGAAACTGCAGCGGGGGGTGTATGAAGGCTGCCTGGCAGTCCCCGATATCAGGAACTAATATTTAGCATCGCAGCTTGTTAATGTCAATGACTGGGTATACGCAGCACACAATGATCCGGCAAATCGATTAGATTGTTTAGCCATGGGGACCCGGGGCTATCAGGGCATACTGTACAGAAAAAAGCAAGACGTGCTGTTGCCGCCGCACACACAGATCGTGGTACAGGCGTGTCGTAGAACCACGGAAATACTGGGGTGGGAAAACAAATTGACAGAACAAACCCCACTATGGGATAGTGTCCTTCCGGGTGAGGTTGGGCATCTAAAGAGTTTCCGCAAATGGAATCTTATCGGGATAGAGCGTTTGAGCGACGTTTGGCGCAGTGGGGCCGTGATTACGTTTGAGAAGCTACAGGTGGAATATAAAATGACAGAAGGAGAAAGATTCTGCTACCTACAATTGACACATGCTTTGCGATGCCACATACCGGAGGGAGACCAAATACCTGAGTACCCCCCCCTGGAAGACAGACTCCTACTTGACCCGATGATTGATAAAGCGGTCTCACTAACATATCGAAAGATCATGAATAACTCCCCTGGTGTGCTGGGTGCCCTGAGGGGGGCGTGGGAGGTGGATGTGGGTTCGCTGGAGGATGACGATTGGGAAGAAGCCATATAACGCCCGAGGGAAATTGCCATACAAGCGCGATTTCGGTTGATACAACTGCGAATTCTAAATAGGTCATATACCCCCAGGACACTCCAATACCGCATGGGCTGCTGCGACTCTAAAGGGTGCGTTAGGGGATGTGGAGAAACAGGCACCTTCTTCCATATTCTCTGGGCCTGCCCTAAAATACAGGAATACTGGATAAAAGTCACCCGAGTAATGTCAGCAGTGGTGGGAACCCAGGTGCCAGCGGAGGCGAGATGGCTCATATTGAGGGTAAAAGGGGAGACGGGTTGGCCAAAATACACCACAATGTGGCTCAAGCTGGTAGCTGGGGTGGCCAAGAGAAACATAGCACTGGCATGGGGAGGGCCAACCACACCAAAGACTGGAGACTGGGTAAGAGATGTGGACTGGTGTCAACAAGCCGAAAAGATAGTATACCAAAATAGTGGCTGCCCCAGGAGTGGGAAAAGATATGGACTGCGTGGACCAAGTACAGAACTGTATCATGAGAGGGGAGGTTGAGAGGAGTGGGGGGGGGGGGAGAGATGCTGCGACAGGGAAAGTTGTGTGTTTAACGTGGACATTCTCATTCTTTTCTCGTATGATTTGCAAATATGATCAAACTATAGCTGGATCCCATGACTTGTTGCCTAATATTCTTCCTGGTATAAGTATGTAGTTGGAAATGTGCCAGAAGCAATGGTTTAATAAAAAGAATGTCTAAAAAAATAAATTGCGAAATGCATAGGAATGAATAGCGACAACAAAAAAGATGCAGCACAACCCACCAGCAGCTAACTATTCTGATATGAGAAACCTCTACGGGTCCGCTATGAACAGAATTTAAGGATGAGCCTATGCGGGATATTATCAGAAGGAACGGATATAAAACCTTAAACTGCAGAAATAATTAGGTTAAAATACAGAAGAAACATGATAAAAACCAAATATCCTTCCATAGATTTACATGCTTTGACTGCTGCTTTGAGGCAGGAGCTAACTCTAAAACACACCTCAGCGTTATCTAAAAGTTCCAGATAAAGCATTGAAAATCTACACTGCCTGGATGCTAAGTGCTTTAAATAGGGTTTTAAATAAAAGGCAAAATACAGTCTAAAATATGTCCAAAAAAACCATAAAATGTATTAAAAGACTGAGAGGAGGCATCGTCACAGGGAGAAGCCAGCAGGCTACTACTAAACATACCAGGCCCAACAGGGAAACTTAATAGTCGCCAAACTGGTCCAGCCCTAAAACGGGCTAGGAGGTACCTTTCCCACCTGGTGAAAGGAAGGTCTAAATACCGGACTGTGGCACTAATTCCCCTAAGTTGAATATATTCTACAAACTGCATTAGAGAAATCATTATTATAAAAATTATTCAAGTAAAAATAAAAGGAACTGGTGGAGTCCTTAATTAACACAGCCTGGAAGGCAGAGCAATGAGTATCCAATTCAACCACTGAGATTCTATGTGATAAATTAATCCAAATTGAGAGATAGCTCGTAGCACGGCCATGAGGAGAGGGGGTGGCGGCAACTAAAAAACACATAAAACCATCACACAATAGAGGGCAAGTAGCCCACGCCTCTTGAAAAAGGTTACTATCAAAATGGCTAATAATCGTCACTTAGTCTGGGTTCCTAATCTTGGACCTAATACCTGCAAAGTTCCAACTCAGTCAATGAAAGGACACAGGAGCACCTCTCAGGGCCAGGATGATTTGTCTCAAAAGCTGGGGAATGAGTAATAGGCTCAACTGAGACCTCATGAGGAGGAATAATTAGTCAGTCAACTTGGGAACAACTTGATAAAACCTCAAAACGATAGGTTAGTGGGACAGCCGTAGGTATACTCACTGTACGAGCATCATCATGAGTAACAGCTGGAAGAGCGGGCTTCAGGTTGGAATTACAAAAGCTGCCTTGCGAAACTAGAGGCTCTCTAGGTACTGGGACGTTTAGAGGATTATAATGGCCAAAAACAGGCTGAGGTTTATAAAAAATAACTTAACGGGACCATTGAAATCTTGCTCTCTTTATAAACCCGGTCAGAAGGATGAGTAAACAAACTACAAGCCAGCTGTGGGTGACTTCAACTTGTTCTCTCCTATCCATTGGTCATTGTCTCCAGGTCCAGGTTATTGTTTAATAGCCTTATGGATTACTTGAGTAGTACTTATGGTTTACACCAATCAAACCAACAGACACATGTACCTGAAAACAATAACTCATAAAAAGAAAGCTGTGGTAGCCACTAATGACCATGCATGGTTAGACCATAGGAATGGGCGGCTGTAACAAGTTATTGGACAACTCCCTTAAGTCAAAGAATCTGCAGTTCATGGGATAATGTCTTACCCCCGACACAACAACCTTCAAGGTGGGAGATCCCAGATCAAAGCACTTTCATCAAACAAGCTCAGGACAGCCAGGAGTCGGAGACGTGGCGAAAAGTAAGCATACTGGCATTTGGATCCCTCCCTTATCCTGATTTTAGACAATGCTGAAGTCACGCTCTAAATATAGAGAATAGTGCTCCTCCATTACGTTCACACCAGGGCATGGCTCTGGCAGTAAAGGACCTTCTCAGCTACAAAACTCTCTCCTTCAAATATACCTACGCTTACCAACGTGTTGTCACCAAGGCTCCTCTTTGCCACAGCACTTGCAACAGAGACAGCAATAGAATAAAGAAAATGGAGTCCCAGGATGCCAGAACTTAAATAAAGAAGGGAAAGGAAGGATTAGAGGAGAGACCATCGGCAACGGTATTACCAGAGAGTGATTGGCATTTTCCTTATAAATAAAACACCTATCAATTAGCAGAGAAAGAAATTTCAGAAGAGACAATCATGGTAGATGAGATAAGTAGCAGTAAGAATTCTACCAGCTGGGAAAAGGTAGAACTTTTAAAGGAAGGCAAACCTTACTCGCAAAGTCTTGCTGTTATTTCTCTTCTTTCCAGTGAGAAGAGAAGATTGCAAGACGATTGGTTGTCCCCCAGACTGCAAGTCTGCTACAGTGAGGGTGCTCCAGGAATACCTACCTAAATCTTTTCAATTTTGGACCAAGAACTTTAAGTTACTTTGTCAGGAGTGCCTCAACTGCTTCAATAAATTCCTCAAATATACCTTTTACAGATTATTTACATCTTTTATGTGAGAAATCTCTTTTTAAAGTGGCTCACAATATTGACCGATTGTGTACAGCAGACCAAAGACCTACCATTTAGAGAGTGACCCTCCTGTAGAGCATTAGGTGTTATTTTGTGTAAAATCAACTTGATCTAACAATGCTGCTGCAAATCCTAACTTGTGGGTCTCTTTCTCCTGCTTTCCAATAAACACTAGTGAATCCACATGGGCGCCTCTGGGTCGCTAAAACTCCCTCGCACCCAGGGTCCCATCATATCACCCATCATCTTCAACCTCTACATGAAGACCCCTGAAAAACATAATAAAGAAAAATAAAAAGGTCAGTACGAACTCTCTTATTAAAGAAAGCAGAACTGTTCCTATAACAAAATGACTTCAGAATTGCCAAGTAGGCTTTCAAACTCTTGATGAGATTGTTGTATTCCTCTTAGGGTGTCCGTATATAGGTTTTCCTGTATCATGTCCTTATATAGGCACAATTCGCCCTGCCCTTATATAGGCATATAATCCCAGTCCTTATTTAGGCATTAAACCGTGCACCCAAATACAGGCATGGTCTCCGACATCCGTCCACCCTAACGTCACAACGAGTTCTTGAAGAACAGACCCTTAGGCTTCGGGAGTTTCCCTAGCACAGGACTATTGATTTCTTCAAGAACTCATCTATTATGCATGAACCGTTATACCTTAGGGGTTCATTCATGACGTCTTCCGCTGTCCGATTCACGTCAATGCTAACATTATGAGGTACCTCTCAGGTATAAATATACCTTCCCTAGTCCTTGTAAACCATAGGAGACCTCGACTTCAGAGGAGCCCGTTTCCCGGCCTGACACACTGAGAAGACGCTGTCATCCCTGCACGCAGAGAGTCCAGCTTCCAGTGATCTGACTTCCCTTGCGGGGTGTTGGAGTTCGAGTCTGGCAAGAGATTCCCACCTCTCTCATTCTTAAGGTATGGAGCTGACTAGAACCTAGAGGGACTCTTGGCATACTAGACTCTTGGCATACTAGGCGTAACATACTCTTAGTATACCATAGTAAGGAATACTTCACCTATTTCATACCTCTCCCTACGCCTAGGTTAGGTTAGGTACACTGGGGTAGAACTAGCTTAGAGACGCATCGTATGAGTACTCGCATTTTTAGCTCATGTTATTTATGTATGTGAATATACGCTAAAAGATAATGCTAACGCAGTACTATTTATTTCTACTGCTTACGCTGTACATTATTTATCTTGCATACTGTCTTGTGATCGTAACAGCACATATTACTTACACGAGAAACAAGACTGTTCAATAAATCCTTTTATTGAAATGCCCGTCTATTCTTTCTGTGTAACTTTGAGGAAAACTAAGCATGCACGATTGAGCTGAGTGAAACGGTTATCTATTGTTTCCACGACTCTGGGACACGTTCTGATTCTAAAGGGAAACAAAGTGGTCATGTTTTGCGGCTGCCAGAAACTACTCCCTTCTTGTTATCCAAGGAGTTTCTAGTGGCCTCTGAGCTAGCTGGCACAAGTAATTAAGTTTAATATACTCGATAGGGACATACCGACCTTAGTCCTATGTCAAACCTATAGGGTATATTATTCCAATGCGCAGAGCCTATTAGGGAAATAGGAGCTACACTACAAGATAACGCCATGCACCACGGCATTCCTGGTGACTCAAAGGCACACCTTCAAGGGCATCCTGCATTCCACAACATGCTCTATCAAGGGCCTGATGAAATAGGGCCGCATTTCCCCCATCCTGATGAATCTCCACTAGTTCTGTAAACCAGTCTGCATCATCTTCAAAGCCAGTTGCATCATCTGCAAAGAAATCCCGTTCAGCAACTCTTCCTCTTAGGCTGACAAGCAAACCATCTTTGGTGGCTCAGCATATCGGCAGACAGGAAACCATCAGACTGGAGGCAAAGAAGTGAAAAAAGGCAGCATGTCTTCTCCATCTATGTGTCCATGACCTGGAATGATATGCACAGTGCTTTAAATGGGCCGGTACTCACCGGTACTGAGTACCGGCACTTCTTATATTAATCACTCTGAGTTCTGGCACTTCTCTACTTCAGAGGAGAGTACCGGTACTCTTGAAAAGGGAGGCTCATTGGCTTTGCTGGTGAGCAGGAGTGGAACGTGTCTCTGGCAGCCAAGGCGCCGCTTCTGCAGCCCGGATCTGAGCCCCAGCTGAGCTATTCAGCCGGGCTCATTTGAATAATGTCCGGGTGCTCACCATCACGCTGTGCTTGACAGAGCAGGGTCCATTCAGGCCCTGTGCTGTCAATCACATTCACACTATCCTGTGCATTTGTGCAAACACAGGAATCATGTCAGTCACCTGGCAGTGGCAATCAGGCTACTGCCAGTCCGGCCCTGGTGGAAATTAAAAAAGCCATGGTACATCCAAACGAAGAACTTGATCCATTATAAAACTGTAACCTCCGGTGTCACCTGTGTGAATCATCATCACTTCTAATGTAATTACATGTCAATTTGGATATTCTCCCTCTTTTCTAGTAATGTACAATGTCAATTCTCTTTTGTTTAATAAAAAATAAAAATAAAAAAAGCCATGGTAGGTGAAGAGAAAACATGGCTTTTATCATACCTGAGTCTTTTGTGTGTCTGCTATGTTTGTGTGTTTGCCTGCATTTGTATGCCTGTTTTTGTAAGTAAAAAGTGAGAGAAAGAGAGAGAGAATCAAGACACTCTCAGGAGGTATTTTAAAGAAAATGGGTGGCACTTTGTTTGTACATGTCTGCTCGGCGACAAAGATTCATAAATAACGTAAAAGGGAGGGTTGGTGGGTGGGTGAGTGAGTGAGTGGATGGATGAGTGAGCAAGGGTGGATGTATAGATGGATGGATGAGTGAAAGCATGCATGGGTGAAAGAGGGTGGATGATTGGATAAAAGGGCGGATGATGGGTGGATAAGTGAAAGATTGGATGGATGGATGAATGAAAGGTAGAGAGGATGGATGAAAGGGTGGATGATGGATGAGTGAAAGGAGGGATTGAGTGAAAGGGTGGATGGAATGAAAGGGTGGATGGAATAAAGGAGTGAAAGGGTTGATGGATGGATGAGCGAAAGGATTAATGGATGAGGGAAAGGGTGGATAAAGAGATGGATGAGTGAAAGGATGAATGGATAGGTTTGGAGATGGATGGATAGGTTTGGATATGAAGGGTGGATAGACGGAATGGTGAAAAACTGAATGATGGATGAAAGACTAAATAGACGATAGAAGGTAAAGGTTAAATGGTGGACATCAGCAGG
The DNA here is from genome assembly GCA_963921515.1 of Calotriton arnoldi. Classification (NCBI taxonomy): domain Eukaryota; kingdom Metazoa; phylum Chordata; class Amphibia; order Caudata; family Salamandridae; genus Calotriton; species Calotriton arnoldi. Next base: position 841,765 of record CAWUFW010006050.1, on the reverse strand, counting down.
TAAATGGTAGGATGAAAGGATGAATGGATAGATCGATGGAAGAGACAAGAGATATCTTCTGGGGAGGGTCATGATTGTTTGCTTCATTTGCTTGGTGCCATAAGAGCTTTGGTTTGAAGTGGCAGTATTTTCAGTTTCTTCCTACCCGCGTGCTCAAAAATATATAGTATTGTGCCAAACAACAGCAATTAACAGTATGGCATTCAGAAGGTGCAACTATTGCAAAAAAAAAGGAAATGTTAACATATTATCGCATTTCTCTTTCATTTTGTGTAATGAGTTAACCTGCTTTGTTTATATAAACACATTTCTCATGTGTTTTGGTATGTGATGCAACTAATATAGAAGTTGTTAAGTATCATCATGTCTTGCCCTTAGCCCCGCCCCAAGCCCCGCCCCCTCACTACACCTCTAGCTCATTTTAATGAGTACCTGCACTTATTTTTTCCCATTTAAAGCACTGGATATGCATGTATCAATCGGACAACTTTGCTCCATTATAGGGAATAGCTGTAGACCCACTTCACTGTTAGAATCCAATTAACCCTCCAATCATTCAACTATTGCATTGCTGCCTTTAAGCCTACACAGCATAATGCTACCTTTTTGCTAGATTCGCACTTTACAAATACCACACGCATACATACAAAATGAGAAGGGGGCCATAACGTGCTGTTTCAAGATTCACACACTTCTTTATGTTAGTCATCAGCTCAGTACTAGCATTAATTCTTCAAACTCAGAAGTACAGGAAATGATATCGTCCTCCCCTTGACCCCAAAAAGACACAAGAGGAAGTGGCTTCAGATAATCTAAGCAGAACGCTTCATAAATATTATTTTAATTGTAGGTTTCCCCTTCAATTTGTTATATGACTTAACACACATGGCAGATGTCTACCTAGCTTGTCTTACCAATCCAATCTTACTTTATTTCGGCCCGTGGACCATAAAAGAACATTACAAATACATACGATATTATATATATATATAGCTTCTCTTACAGCGGTAACTGTAACCATGACAGTAATTGTTCTGCACATAAGCAGTCTTTGTTCTGTTGCTGACTTTCCCATATTCATAGTGTGACCGATGGAATTTTGTCAATCAGAATCCGTACTACACGGGCATACCGGCCAAGTGACTCCATGTCATGCGTGACACCTCCAGCCAAACCTAGCAAAACTTTGCTTGCTGCGATCTCTGAGCCTCTACTTTCAATGATGAAAGACAAACTACAAGTCAGTCCCCGTATGCAACTTGCAGCAGGTTTAAAGTGACAGTCTGAATGAAGGGGTTACACATGAATGGGGGCCACTTGCAGGTACATGTACTTGTTTGAGGCTGCTAAAGAGAAGCTTGCACTCTTGCAAGTCCAGTAAAACCTGTGCAGCATCTCTAACAACCAAGGTTTCTAAACGGTTTCATTATTTTAGAAAAGTAAACATTTTCTTTCTCCTGGGCTTTTCCCCTTGTTTTCTCTGCTCCACCTCTCGTTGATCGTTTTGGCCCTTCTGGACTGCTTTTTATCTTCTCTTTCATCTTCTTCCCTTCTGTTTATTTAACTTCGTTCCACTCATATCTTAGGCCGCTCAATTCTGCATTTTCCATTCTTTGTTCATTTTCCATTTTGTTTCAGCTGTTTCTCTCATCCCTCTACCAACCTCCCCTTCTTCTCAATAAAACGCAGCATTTGTTCGTTCTTAGTAATTCACGAGCCTCTCGTGCGTGCAATAGCTTCCGAAGAAGCAGACAATAGAAAGTGAAACCATTCTGCGCATCAGAGACCTGAGAGAATTGATGGGTGTGTGCGTAAAGCTGCTGTCATTTTTTAGCGGAACCAATGAGAGGCAGCAAGCTGTCAGCCAATCCGACCTTGTGCTGCCCACAAGGCTCAACGTGTGGCAAAAAATACTAGACCCAGCATGAGAAGCTAGGGGTTGCGCTAGAAATCGGAAGCCGGTGAGGTGAGGTGAAAATATGGAAGCGCATGGAACATGGCATTGACTGAGAAACGTGAGCTATTGTTAAGGAGATTTAGGAGCAGCGAAGCGACCACACAATAGATTTTTAAGGAACGGGCTGATGTTTGACTGGAAGGGATCTAGAGCGGAGTTTTCATGTCACTCCGTTCCAGGCGTGCGTAGATTATTTACTTTTTCCACACTGCATTTGTAATATTACAATTACATGAAAGCAAGTTAAATCAAATGTGAAAGAGTGACCTTTACGTGCATAAGAGTTGTCGGATTACATAGGACTGTGATTTGAAGAATCAGCGCATTCAGGGGTAGAGTGGTATAGGGGAACTCTAGATTACGTTTTAGTGCCTTGTTTACTCAAGCAACAATTTAGATCTTGACACTCCATTCATTGCCGTCAGAGTTTCAGAATAAATCCGCCATCCTGTATGCTGTCGTGAAGGTTACTTGTAGCCAGTCTGTTTTTCACCTACCAACGATAAGCACATCAGAACCTGTAGTTTCAATTTCCTTACTGTTACTGTGTTGTCCTTGTCTCAGCGTGATGCTTTTAAAACAGTTTTATTAATCTTCAGTATATTCAATGCATAAGTGCAAGATAACATTCATGGGGAAATAAAGAGATGCTCTGTCTTCCCCGTTGATGGCTTGATAAGTGAATGACTATGCACATCCAAAACTTCTACATATTAGCAACATCTCTGATAAAAACAAAAATGTGTGTCCGTGTCCGCATCATTGTGCAATTTTTTTTTTCAAACGACACCATTACCCTCTGTATTGTTTGAGATGGCCCCGCCTTCAGGACAAGCTCTTCCCCACAAGCATGTCTCGCCAGTACAATTTACGGTAGTCTTTCTTCTGTTACCATTCATTACACTCATAAATTCCTTCTCTCCTCCGGACGACATACTGGAGTTGCTCTTCCGTATGAAGCTTCCCACACCTATGTAAAACGTGATAATATGTATGGTTTTACAGTTTGTGTTTTCGGCCGCTGAGCCAAGGCAGTCATTTAAGTGACGCGGAAGGTGAAACGCTCATGGATTATATGCAGAATTGGAGCGGGGAGCGGAGATGAAAGTTTGCGCGCCATGGGGACGCCTGTGAACAGTGGCTTAACTAGGTCTTTGGCCGCCAGTGGCAGGCACTTAGTTTGTCAAAGGGCAAAGGGGGGGAGGGGGGCGGTGGCGATTCCTGTGACTGCCGCAGCTAAGAGCAGGGGGAGGCCGCGCCGCCTCCAAAACTCGTGCGCCCGGGGCGGACCGCCCCACCTTCTAAGCCACTGCATGTGAAACAGTGTTTCCAAATTTTTAGACCTGTCCCAAGCCCAAAGGTGTCCACGCGTAAGCCAAATTTCAGTCCAGCGCAGAACAGTATCAGACCAAAACTCACCTAAAATCTCAAATTATTCAAAACTATCCTTCAGTAAACCTTTTTTATTAAACGTATTTTTATTGGCATTTAAAGTAATCACACATGAGCAGTTACAGACAATGCTATCTTCCGTTCTCCCATTGTACTACAATATATCACTTCAACAGTAAGCGGTGTCTGTTACACAATATTCAGTCTCATCATCTGCCGAATTCGGCTAAGGCAATATCAGAAGCGTTATATACAGTAGGGCTTTATGATCTTGAGTGCTGCCATGCTAACTAAATTGGACCTAGTGCAGCTTATTCTCCAAGCCTTGCATATCTAGACGTGACAGCTCATCCACCGCATCTCTAATCGAAGCTCCAACAGAATGGTCTCTTGCATGGTGTCGTACATTTCTAGTCTGCTCATTGGGATCACAGTTCCGGCTGAGAACAATATAGCTAACATAGGCGACAAAAGGGCGAAAAAGGAGAGAAAAAAGCGGAAGACGTGAGGAGAGAATAGGGCAGGGCTTTAAGTGGGCCGGGTCTTGACGGTGCTCAGCACCGGCAGTTCTATAAAGCAGGTGCCGAACCGATTCTCTATCGGGCTCGCCATTTTTGCCCTCGGTGTGAAAAAATAAATCTTACCTCTGCAGCAGTTTCACCCTTCACTGTTTTTGAGGTAACTTAAAAGAGGGTCGCTATAGAACTTTTACAGACTCATCATTTCAGGACTGAAGCATTTTTAATATTCTATACAAGGAAGCCATAGTTGTTGCTGATTTATCTTACACAAACAACAACCATTGGCAAAGCCAATAGCCCTGGCTTGTTGTAAGTGTAATATTACTTGTTGCATCAGTATTGTATATCTGTAAGCAATGACAGAAGCAGCAAAATACCAGTTGGGCGGCACACCATGCTAAGCACAGATTTTTAGATTGCGTATATTTAAGCGACGCCCTTAATTACATCGGCCACGCCCCTTTGAGAGACCCCCTAGTTTTTTCATTCCACTTAAAGCCCTGGAATAGGGTAAAGAGATAGAGGAGAGGCGAGGCGGGTGATGGTTAGCGGCCTCTCAACACAGAAAATGTGGGCCATCAAAGCGGGGGTGCTGTAATATCCAAGGTCAGTATTTGTCGCGGGTGGCATTCAAATGGAGGGTGGGGCTGCCTATACTAGGGAAGGGTATGAGGCGCCCGGGGCCCGTGGTGAAAGCTCCACCGAGGGGAGGGGTCGAGCGGCGCCGCCAGTGGTTCCCCAGAGGCTATCAGCATCCGGGGGACATACAGCATCTTCAAAGAGGTGTAAAGTCCGGAGCTTCGGAGGCTGGAGACGGGCATGTTCCAGCCTGCAAAAGTATTCCACCAATGGTTGCCAGAGTTTGGTGAAGTTAGTGTCTCGAAGCTGCAGACGCGCCGTAAGTAACTCCATTGCCATTGTGTGCCACAGGCGAGTGAACCAAACAGTGATCGGAGGCGTTTCAGCTTTTTTCCAGTAGAGAGCAATGATTTGCTTGGCAGCGCCAAGCATATGGAGGCTTAGGTGCCAATCTCGACGAGTCATGGCACGCAGGTTCACCGGCCGGAGGCCCAGCACAGCCATGGTCGGGTTGTCAGGCAGCGGGTAGCCAATTACCTGTCTAATATGACTAAGGACCTCCTTCCAGTAGATGGTCAAGAGCGGGCACGTCCACCAAATATGAAGAAAGTCTCCTGGGGCACTTGTGCAGCGCCAGCAGAGAGGTGAGGAGGTAGGGAACATTTTGTGTAGCCTATGGGGAGTATAATACCATTGCGTCATGACCTTATACGCGGTTTCCCGCTGGGGTATGCTACGGAAGACCTTCGGGATATCCCGCCACAGGTGATCCCATTGTGTGGATGTAATGTCGGTGTCTGTGGCCGACTGCCACCGTGACTGGTAAGCATGTGGGGAGGCCCGCTGAGAGTGTTGAAGAACTTGATATGTACGAGAGATTAAGCCCCTGGAATTGTTAAAGGAGCGCACCAGCCGCTCAAAAGGGGTAAAGGGTCGAGTGGCCGCCCGTGCCGAGGATGACGCCTGGACCCAATGTCTGAGTTGAATATATTGAAACCTAGCCCCCTCCGAAAGCTGGAAGTCCCGCTTACATTGGTCAAAAGATTTAAAGGAGTCCCCCGAAAAAAGATCCCGAAGCGTCCGACAGCCCCCTCTGTCCAGTCAGAGAAAGAGTGCGGGTGGTAGGCAGGTGGGAAATGTGAGTTGCGAGCGATGGGAGTGTGGGGGGATGGGAAGGAGGTGAGGCCTCTAGGCAATGCTAACTTATCCCAGATATCAAGCACCGTCTTTGTGGGGACAGCTATATAGGCGCTATGAGAGCGGGCCTCCCGCGGAAGCCAGGCAAGATCCCAGATGGGTCGACAGGTCACCGCCCTATCCATGTGAAACCAGACTTTCTCACTCTCCCACGCCATCCACTCCGAGATAAAGCGGAAGTGTGATGCCGAGTAGTATTCTAACAAGTTAGGACAAGCCAACCCCCCCTCTGTCTCGCGGTAACAAGAGAATCTTATTAGAGAAGCGCGGTCTGCCCCCACCCCAGATGAACGTGGTGAGCTCACGCTGGAGGCTCTGGATCTGATGCTGTGGGATGGGCGTGGGAAGGGTCTGAAATAGGTAAAGTATCTTTGGGAGTATCGACATTTTGACTGTGTTCAAGCGCCCCAACCAGGAGAGCGGGAGGGATTTCCACGCTCTCAGGTCCGTGAGGACGGCCTTTTTACACTCCTGCCAGTTCGCTTGTGACCACGTGGCAAGGTCGGGGGTCAAGTTGAGCCCCAAGTACCGGATGGAGTGGGAGGCCCATTGGTAAGGGACAAGAGACTGGAGCACAGAGATCTCCTCCTCAGGGATCGTAAGATTTAGAGCCCATGATTTAGCATGATTAATTTTGAGACCTGAGACCAGTTCAAACGAGTGGAGCAATCTATGTAAAGCCGGTAAAGAGGATCGAGGGCGGGATAATGTAAGAAGGAGGTCATCTGCAAACAAGGCGATTTTATGATCCAACCCTCCAAGTTTGATGCCATGAATATTGGGGGAATGGCGTATCATGGCAGCAAGGGGTTCTACTACGAGGGCAAATAATAGAGGGGATAGGGGACACCCCTGACGGGTGCCCCTATGGATCGAGAGGGGTCTCGTAAGTTGGCCGTTGACCCGCACCTGGGCCAGAGGGGAGAGATAAGGAGCTATGACTCTAGCGATCATCTGGGGGCCCAATCCTATTTTATGTAGGACAGCCCGTAGGAATACCCAATCTACTCGGTCAAATGCTTTCTCAGCATCAAGCAACAACAAGTAAGAGGGTATCTTCCAGTGGTGCGCCTTCCCGACTAAATGTGCGAAACGTCGTACGTTATCAGCACCTTGTCGGTGGCGAATAAAGCCAACCTGATCAGGTTCAATAAGCCCGGGAAGGTGCAGGTCGAGTCGCTTAGCCAGTATTTTAGTGTAGAGTTTAAGGTCCATATTTAGGAGCGCAATGGGGCGAAAGGAAGAGCATAGTGTGGGATCTTTTCCTGGTTTGGGGATTAAGGCGATTTCAGCCATGGCCATAGATGTGGAGGGCCCCTCCGTGTCCGAAAAAGAATTAAACAGATGGAGTAAATGGGACTTGAGTTGCGGGAGAAAAGCGCGATAGAAAGAGACCGGCAGGCCATCCGACCCCAGGGATTTACCAAGAGGGAGGACCTTCAGGGCGCCGACGAGCTCCTCCGGGGTAATAGGATCCTCCAGGAGCTGAGCGTGGTAACGGCTAATCGGGGACCATTCACAGGCCTCCAAGGCAGCCTGCACCTGTTCTGGACTGGACGGCTCCCTGGCATAGAGAGACTAGTAATATTCCTGAAAAGCTTTTAATTTAGCGGCTGTTAGGTATTAGAACTTGTACTTAAACAGGCTGAAATTATTAGTTAGTACATTTTAAATGAGATGAAATAATAACAGTCAATAGGTACTTCTCAAAGAACGTTTGTAAATAGTGTGTGATGTCTAAAGTTTTGTCGTCCTATGTGTATGTACATATATTTATGAGTGTATTGTGTTTATTGAATCAACAGCCCTGAGGAAGTCCTTTTGATAAGGACGAAACGCGTCGGCTGTATCTTAAATCACTTTTGATTGTGTTTTAAAGACCTCATTGAAAATAAAGGAAGAAACTGTGAAGAAAATTTGTGGACATGAATTTTATACATCTTTTTGTCTAACTTGTTATGTGGTGCACCTGTGCTATTATGTTTAAAATGTTTATATTCCTGAAAAGCTTTTAATTTAGCGGCTTCAGTGGTAGCCCACGTGCCATCTTCTAGTTTAAGTTTAGCGATGTGTGCCTTGGCAGCCCGTGTCCGGAGGCGACGTGCCAGGACCGTGCCCACTTTATCTCCCCCCTCATAATACCGTTATTTCAGAGCTAAGAGGGCGTGCTCTGCCTTGTTGGTTCTAAGCGCCCTTAGCTGGCCTCTAAGCATAGCGAGACATCTCTTATGAAGCGCCAGAGGATGTTCCTGGTCTAATCTTTCAAGTGCCTTTATATCCCGAGAGAGGTTGTCTTCGAAAAGACGGGCTTTCCGAGCCCGAGCTATGGCAATGGACGTAATGCAGCCTCGAATCATGGCCTTAAACGCGTCCCAGACCACGGGGAGGGGAGTCTCAGGGAGGTCATTGGACTCGAAGTAGGACGTGATAGCATCCCGAAGTTCCGCCGCATCTACGGGGTCCCGAAGGACATGGGGGGTGAGGGGGGGGGGGAGGCTCCACCGGGGGGAGCGGTTAGAGCGAGAGAAGTGATCCTGAATGAGAAGTTCCACGTGAGCGTGGTTAGAGACAGAGATGTCGGACATGGACGCCGAGAGGGTGTCTTTAATCAGAGAATGTGAAACAAAGATGTAATAGATGCGCGAGTAAGAACGATGGACGTGGGAATAATAAGAATAGTCGCGGGTAGCTGGGGAGTGATAGCGCCATATATCCATTAGGCCAAGGTCAGTTAGGCGCCTCTTTAAAGCGGAGGACACTAGCCCCTGTCCCCTGAAACGAGCCATCGCTGCAGTCAAGTCCCGCCTCCCAAACCAGGTTGAAGTCGCCCCCCAGGATGAGGTGATAGTCATCGTGTGTTATCTGTTCCCGCAGTAAGCCCCTAAGGAAGAGATCTTGAGCCTGATCCGGAGCGTAGATGTTGCATAGGGTGAGAGTCCGCTGCCCGATTGTTAGACTTGGCATCTTTTGGCGTGTTTCCCCTGAGTTTTTGCTTTCTGACCTCCCGGTTTTGACTCTGTTTGTGCTGGCTTAGTGTTTCTGCGCACTTTTCTCACTGCTGATCAGTGGTAAAGTGCAAGTGCTCTCTGTGTAAATTGTGTTATGGATTGGTGTTTCCATGATTGGATATTTGATCTACTTGTTAGTCCCTAGTAAAGTGCACCGAGTGTGCCAGGGCCTGTAAGTCAAATGCTACTAGTGGGCCTGCAGCACTGATTGGGCCACCCACGTGAGTAGCCCTGAAAAGGTAACTCAGACCTGCCATTGCAGAGTCTGCGCGCAGTTTGTAACTGCCATGTCGACTTGGCCAGTGCACACACTTGCCAGTCCCTAACCTTCCCTTTTCTTACATGTCATCCACCCCTAAGGTAGGCCCAAGGTACCCCTGTGGGCAGGGTGCAGTGTATGTGAAAGGTAGGACATGCCCTGGTGTGTGTGGCATGTCCTGATAGTGAATTACTGCCAATTTCGTTTTTTCACTATTGCGAGGCTACCTGTTCCCCATAGGACAGAATGGGAAGTTTGTTTATAACATCTTACAAACATAACTGGCCCTGGGAACTAGGTAGGAAAATAAAGTTTAGTATGCCTGAACTCAGAATCTAAAGATGCATCTTTTAGTGAAGGTGATTTTTACATTCTGTGTTTGAAAATACCACTTTTAGAAAGTAGGTATTATCTTGCTCAGTCATCCTGTGTGCCTCTGCTGGAATGTGGATTGCCTGTCTGGGTTTTGGATGACAGAAGGCTGGGGAGCAGGAGTGGCTCCAGATACTCTAGGTGGGTCAGGAAAGGGCTGAATAGACCTGGGCTGCAATTGGGGAAGGGGGAGGAGATTTTCTTGCACCTCAAAGGGCCTGGTCTGCCTCTGACGATGCCGTCTCCACCTTCTGCCAGGAAGTCACACCAGAGAAGGCAGAACTGGTTCTGGCTGGGCACAGACACTCTCTGCCTAAGAGATCACAGGATTTTGGGATATAAATATTGGGGCCCAGACCCCTGAACTTTAGAACTCTTTGGGACCAAGAAGACTGCCAAGAAGAAGAGCTGGAGAAGCTGTGAGGAGGAACTACCACATTGCTGTGTGCTTTGCTGTGTTGGCCTGCAGTGGCTGCTTCTGTCTTGGGCAGTGAAAGGACTGGACTGAACTTTCTGCAATCTACTTTTGTGAGTTTCTCCAAGAGCTTGAGGTAGAGCTTGCCCCCTGTTCAAGAAGTCTAAGGAACAGCAAAGACTTCAAGCTCTTCTGCCCTCAGCACTGGGGACTGTGTATTTTGTGCTGCAACAGAGGAAAAAGCAACCCGATGCCGTCTACGACGCCGCTGCTGACTCCGCGTCCTGAAGGCACCGCAGAGGGCACCGCTGCAACGCCGCACCGCGACCCTGGTCTCACCGACGCCTGCTGACGCCGCCACCGAGCCGCTGCTCGCACCGCGACCTGTGGGCACCGCACACCGCACCGCCTCGCTTCACGACGCCGCCTTGGTATCCCCGACGACGACGCTCCACGCCGAAATCTACGCCGCTGCTTGCACCGTTATTCGAGGGCACCGCTCGTAAAGTTACACGACGCACCGCCCTCATTCCACACCGCAGCCTTGGCCTACCGACGCCGGCACCATCGACTCCAGTTCGTCAGCCGACGACAGCGCTTCAGCCACGACGCCGCCGCTGCTTGCACCGTGACCTGTCAGCACCGCGACAAGCACCGCCTTCACCTCGCACCGCGACCCTGGTCTCATTGACGACGCCATCTAACGCCGCCACCGAGCCGCTGCTCGCACCGCGACCTGAGGGCACCGCACCGCTGCACTTCGCACCGCAGCACCTGACGCCTGCCGACGCCAGCGCTCCTGACTTCAACGGAGGGGAGTTCGACCTGCAACGCGTGTGACTTCAAGGGCCCCGACGACTCCTCCACCGACCTCCGGAACCGACGCCAGCGGACGCCGTGCTTTCGGAAGCTCAACGAGAGGTCGCCGACGCCCTGCATTTCTAAAAGGTACTGTTTGCGGGTCTTCCCGACACCGTAGCTGGCGACGCCGCGGTCAGCCAGAACTGTTTGGATTTGTCTGCTTACGATGCCGTGATAGCCCCGGACGGAGCTATCGACATCAAGGAACTATTTTTCAAGCATATTTTGATAACTGAAGATTTTTAAGTACTGTATTGTGGATTTTTATTGTTTTTTGTCTTGTCTTAAATATATAAAAATATTGGATATTTTCTAAACTGGTGTGGTGTCCTTTTGTAGTGCTTACACTGTATTACTGTTGGTTATGTGCAAATGCTTTACACACTGCCTTTAAGATGAGCCTGACTATTCGTGCCAAGCTACCAAGTGGTGAGCAGGGGTTATTTTAGGAGTGTAAATCCCTTATCCTGACTAGAGTGGTGGTTTCTGCCCGGCTTTGGCACATGCCCTAGCCGACCAGAAATCCCATTTCTAACACCGATCTTGACCATCATTTTGAGGAATCTGCCATCCTTGCTACGGGTCACCCTGAAGCCATCCTGGTGGATGCCAGCCCGACAGAGGATAGCCACCCCGCCGATTTAGTGGGTGCAGATGCCCAGAGTTGAAGAGGGTATCGAGGGTGAGCCATGCGAGAGACATCCTCCCTCAGCAGGTGAGTCTCCTGCAGGAAGACAATGTCCGGATTTTGCTGTAATAGATATCGCCATATCTGGTGGCGCTTGTTGGGGGAGTTAACGCCCTTTACATTAAGGGAGAGGAGTCTCAGACAGGGAATGGAGGTCATGATACAGGCGGGCTGCGTGCGAGCGCCATCGCAAGCAGAGGAATTGGAGGGGAACGCAGTGCAACCCCCCCCCCCCCCGGAGCAGTTCCAAAGGAGACAGGTAGAGTGGAGGCGCGTCGCAGGGTCCAGCGCAGTGTAGAAGGGAGAAGGAACAACATTCACAGAGGGGAGCACACCCACGATAAGCAGGACCACCCTCCCGCCAAAGAAGGGAAAGAGGAGAAGAAGAAGGGAGCAAGAGAAGAGAAACAAAGTATCCAAATGTAACAACGGCCAACGTGGCCAACATGACCTATTCCAGTCCGGGAGCAGGCCAGGCTCAGCGGCACAGGCCATCCCAGAGATGTCACTCTCCGAGGAATAGGAGGGGGGAGCGGGTCTCAGAGGATCAGCGTCGCCGTCAAGGAGCACGATCCGGAGCCGCCGCCAGGGTGCAGTCGAGGCGAGGGGAGATCAGGCCAAGAGAGTGGGGGACCAATCCCACCCCCGCGGGAGGCCAGCGCGGATGATGAAGATCCAGGTAACATGGAGGGGCGCCTAGAAGTTACTTCGCAGAGGGCTGGGAGCCCGAGGGCGATCGCCCACCATCCAAGGAGCGAAGGTGCTGGATAATGTCTTGTTTAGCTTGGGATGAGGCGCGCTCTCCTCGATGGGACGGGCGTCTTGAGCGGTGTACCTTAGCCCATTGAGGTTTTGCACACCACAAATCCAGGGCACGTCTGCCCAACAGGCGCCTTCACACTCCCCGGTGCAGGTAGCGACGTCTCAAGACCCCCAGTAGGTATGCCGCAGGTAGGGACCGTCCAATGTCCGGAGGTACACTGCCCGAGGGGGCGCCGGCAATCCCACGGTGACAGAGAGCGCCCCGTCCGAGAGGAAATAGGGCTGCACTCCCAGGCCACAACACTCCCCACCCGGTGTCCCAAACGACGTGCAGAGTTCACTAATGTCCTGGAGAATTGCTATGAGGAGGTCGCTGTTGCTGAATCTTCCCGGGGCCTAGTAGAGAGTCAAACTGCAGCCAGGAGCACCCCACTCCGGATCTCCCCAGGGGCCCTCCAGGACCCGCACAGGCACTCGCGCCGTCAGGGAGAGGGGTGTACACGGCCCGCGGGGGACGACCAGGCAGCGATGGCCAATGCGCACTCACCGGGGGTCTCCAGCGGCGTCACCACAGGGCAGCAGGGAGGCAGGTCAGGCCGCAGGTCTCTACGATTCAAGTGCGGGGGCCCAGAATGGCGGCGAAGTCAGCGTGCCCCGGTGCGCCCACGTGTAAGGGCCCGGGCCCCCAGGCCGCCGCCTCAGACCCCCGAAGGAGGGGTGAGCTCCCCGGCGCGGCGTCGGAGAGATGCAAGAGGCCCACTCCGGGCAGGCGCCCCTCGGAGCCCAGAGAGGCCCAAGATGGCGGCCGCGACGTCTCCAGCCCAGGTCCGGCCCTATGATGCTCAGCGCACCGCCGCCCTCCGTCCAGCGCCGCCGGCAGTGTTCTCAGGAGCCCCCCGGGGCCCAGCCGCGTGCGGAGCGTCCCTCCGGAAGTGCTGGCTGCTCGGTCAGGGTCCCGCGGAGGCCCAAGATGGAGGCAAGTCAGGTCGCTGGCGGTGAATGCCCCCTCCGTGGGTCGGCGCCAGGGGATCCGAGCCCCTGCACCTCCGCCGCAGGTCCCGGCAGCTTCAGCGTGGTGCCCTGGGAGGATGGCTGCAGGGCGAGGTAGGGGCTAGCCAGCCACAGGGACCGCGAGGCCCGGGGAGTCCAAAATGGCGATCGCGCCCGCTCAGGCCAGGGCGCACCTCAGCGGCACCGCACACACCACAGTCACCCGTCCAGGGGGAGCGCCAGGCCCCCAAAAGCAGCCCCGGACTCTCCGCTGATCAGGCAGCGTCACCCGCGAGTCCCCAGCGCCACTTGAGAAGCTTATGATTGCAGCGGCGGCACGGAGCTCCCACGGCGTGCGTCTCACTCAATTAGCAGCGAGACCACGCCCCCCCTCAGTAAACCTTTCAGGCATATTTCCAATTTATATTAATACATGTATAAAGGAAGGAGGTTCAGTGGGCACTTATGCACTCCCACAGTCATATCCAGTCGGGGCTTTAAGAGGGCCGGGTCTCGCCGGTGCTGAGACCGGCAGTTTTTTAAAGGGGTCCTCAAAAGGGGTCTCTATTGGGCTCTGTTTTGTTCCCTGGCACAGGTGATCCGTTTTTTCCCGACTACAGTGACGGCAGGCACATCGATGTGCGCGTGGTCACACTGCTCACTTCTCACTAGTGGAGACGTTAGGGCATGACGACCTGCAGGTGAGCGTTGTAGGGGAAAGGAAATCCTTTAAAGAGAGTCATTTTCTCTCTAGATTTCCCTTCTCGAAACTCAGGAGCAGCAACATTGTCGTAGTGTCATCAGGGCTTTAAGTGGAAGCTTTTTCAATATTATATACAAACCATAGTTGCTGCTTATTTATCTTATGCAACTAACAACCATTGACAAAGCCAATAGTCCTGACTTCTTGTAGGTATGATGTTACTTGTTGTATCATATATCTGGATGCAATGATAGAAACTGCAAAATACAAGTCAGGCGGCACACTATGCTAAGCACAGATTTTTAGCTTACGTGTTTTAAGCCACGCCCCTAATTACATTGGCCACGCCCCTTAGAGAGACCCCCCAGTTCTTTCATCCCACTTAAAGCCCTGTATCCAGTGCTTTAAATGGGAAACAATAAGTGCAGGTACTCATTAATATGAGCTAGAGGTGTGGCAACTGGGCGGGGCTTGGGGCGGGGTGAAGGGCGAGATATGATGATACATAACACATGAGAAATGCGTTTATGTAAACAAAACAGGTTAACTCATTACAAAAAATGAAAGCCAAACAGGATGATATGTTAACAGTTCCTTGTTTTGAAATATTTGCTGCTTCTTAATGCCATATTGTTATTTGTTGTTTGGCACAATACTATATACTCTCAAGTGTGTATATATATATATGGTGTACATCTTTAGACACAGCCAACGCGTTTCGCCCTAACAAGGGCTTCTTCAGGGCAATGAAGTAGTGGTGGAGTACGTGTGTCAAAGAAATTCAGTCCGGTAACGTGTAGTCGGTATGGGACGTCCTATGTAGGGACGTAGTATCAGAAAGAAAGGCCTTGTCCGGCTTGGGACTCGCTACACTTCTAGTTGCACAAATACTCCTCTGACAAATATTGGAGGCCTTTGACCATTGACTCACTTACACAGCCTGGCATTTCTCTAATAAGGATATACAGGCACCCTCCGTGGCCCAAGGCCTTTCTTTCTGATACTACGTCCCTACATAGGACGTCCCATACCGACTACACGTTACCGGACTGAATTTCTTTGACACACGTACTCCACCACTACTTCATTGCCCTGAAGAAGCCCTTGTTAGGGCGAAACGCGTTGGCTGTGTCTAAAGATGTGCACCAAGTGTGTGTGAAATAAAGACATACAACGACATCGGCATACGACTATTGATTGATTATCTGTCTGAATACCTTGTAACTTACGAATTGCTGCTCGTGTGTATTGCCTCTCATCTATCTTCTTTCATGTTTCTATTTGTGGTAATGTGGCAGCTGACCATTTGAGGTGGGCAATACCATAACCAAGAATACCACGTGACAGGCTTAGGTAGTGCAGTTTTCAATAACCCGGCTGCCTTTCTATATGCTGATCCATAAGCAAACACTCACACAAAGTCTCAGGTGGGATTAAAGCCATTTTAAACTCCTTGCCTCCTATGGCTTTCTAAATTGCCACTGTCAGTGTGCTGCCTCCATACCTGTGTTTCCCCAAATGCACACAATAGTGTGAATGTGATTAACAGCATAGGGCCTAAAGGGCCCTCCACTGTCAAACACAGTGTGATGGTGAACACAGGGACATCATTTACACACCCGATGGAGGGGGGGAGGCTAAAGCACTTTCAGCTGAAGTGAATGGTCGTTGTGCCCCTGATCGCCGGTGCGGGGTCTGTCTAGACCCTGCACTGTTCATCACAGCATAACGCAAGGCAAGTCCTCTCAGACCCCTGCAGTCTCAGGCATTCAAATGAACGCTGCTGGACTCTCCAGCAGGGACTCTGCAAAAGGCTACTGCGCTTACAAGCTCCTGAGAAGCAGAGTGACATCTACCCTGTGCTAGAAGAGATACCTAACCGGAGCCTGCAGTGCCGTCTATTAGCGTACCGGTGCTCTCCCTGGCTAAAGAGAAGTGCCGGTACTGACGGCCAGAAGATTCGGAAGTGCCAGTACTCAGTACCGGTGAGTACCGGCGCATTTAAAGCACTGGTCATATCCAAAGCTATTAATAATAACTACTGATTTTGAAGATTAGTCTCCACTGTGACCATCTAACTGGCACTTTGGTCACCACAAATCCAAACCCGAATCTGAAATTGATGAATAAAGTTTACGAGAGCAGACTATAACCCACCTTAATGATGTACAAGGGTGAGAACTTCAAACTCTTTCGGCAATGGCTGCTAAAACAGTACATTTAACTGATCTTGCACATATGACACCACAGAATTGTTCACCTACAAAGAGACCACCCTAAGGTTGAAGCAATTCCAGCATGACCTGTTTGGCATGCTACAAGGGTTGCCACAGTAAGACGAGAGGTCCACTCTCTTTAGTTAAAATGTACAAAGGCCAGTCCTTCACCATGACCACTTACTTTGGCACTTATAGGTATGCAGGACCTACATTATTGCTTCATTTGCAGCATAGATTAGACTAAAGCTCCCAGTTTTGGTAAGAAGCAAATGGGTTTGGGGTACAAATGAAAGCAGGGCTATTAGAGCGGAAAGGAAAGACCTCTTCAGCGATACCCTTCCTCTAGCATCTATACATTTAGGCTCCCTCAACTCTGTTGACACTGTCATCATTCCTCTTGTCCCATCCCTCTCAATTCCCCATTATAATTAGAACTATCCCACTCTCATTCCACCACCATCGTTGCCATAAGTGACATACGCACCATCCTCGACCATGGACACACCGCTGCTTCCTTCCTCCTCGACATCTTCTCCGCTTACAACACCGTCTCCCACTACTCACTCATTGCTATATTAGACACAGCAGGATTACAAGGACCAGCACTCAAATGGATAGCTTCCTCTCCGGAAGAACACAATGAGTCAGGCACACACCGTTCACATCAGAACCCAAGGACCTCATCTACGGAGTCCCACAGGGATCATCACTCAGCCCCGTACTTTTCAACATGTACATGACTCCTCTGTCTAACATCAGATACCAGGACTCAATATCCTCTCCTACACTGACGGCACCCATCTCATTTTTTTCCCTCTCAGATGACACCTTCACCACCAAATGACAAACTTTAAACAGCGTGGCCAATTGCATGAAAGAGAACTCCCTCAAGCTCAAAGCTGACAAAACTGAATTGCTGATCTACTGGAATAAGAGCTCTCCTTATGACATCACCTGGCGGCCTGCTGAACTCGGATCCACACCCACCCCAACCGTCCACACTAGGAACTTAGGCCTCATCCTGGACACCAACCTCACCATGAAGTTCCAGGTCAACGCCGTCAGTTCCGCATGCTTCCATATCCTCCGCATGTTATGTAAAATCATCAAGTGGCTCTCACTGGACACCAGACGTACCTTAATGCAGGTCCTAATCACTAGCGAATTTGGACTATGGCAATGCTCTCTACGCTGGCATCCCAACCCATCTTCACAGACTTAAAAACCATCCAAAAGTTCACCGCCATACTTGTCCTCGACCTCCTGTGCCAATCCCTTACCACACCGTTCCTCAGAGTCCCCTGGCTCCCCATCTAAAAGCGCTGCCAGTTCAAACTTCTCACACACTCATTCAAGTCACTAGACAACACGGGACCCGCATACCCCAATCACCGTCTTCACTTCCACTAACCCACCAGACAACTTCGCTCAGCATCACTCTCACTCACACACACAGCCCACATCCACAAAATAGAAGCAGAACAGGAGATCTATCATTCTCGTACCAAGCTGCCAAATCCAGGAAAAACCTCCTCCAACACAGCAGGCACCCCCTCCTCACAGACCTGGCTTTTCAATTAGTCTTCTTGTGGGACCCATTGAGGTTGCCTGTACTCAGGCCCAGCCTTACCACACGACTACTCTCACCTACTTAGCGACTGGATATCCTCATGTGTGACAAGTAGCGTTCTACAATTCCATCTTACCTTACATTACCACTGACGTGTGCAATCTCCGAACCTTTACACGTATCACCCACCCAGAGCTTTAAGTGTGACAGGTCCTAAAAGTGACTTGAAAATTGGTCGCTATTTCTCAATAACGACTGTAAAAAAAACGTAATGTAATCCATCTCATCAAAGCAGTCCCTATTTCCATTTAACATATTTTACTTCAACCTTTGTTACCTACGAGTATCTGCTTTTTTCAGATGTTTCTGTAATTTTATTTTCAGGCAACATATGACTTTTGTATAGGTTATATTGTGAACTGAGTCGCCTCCAGGTGTCTCAGGGTGAGTTAAGGTTGTGGGTGGGTATTTATGACTGGGCATGAATGAGAGCCCGAAGGCTGAAAGCAGTACGAGTTTCTCACAGTGCCTGACAGTGATTCAGTATCATGTGCAGAGTAGATGTAATCCCAATTCTTGCCCTCTCTGCAGAGCACACAAAGCGATGCTCACCTTTATGCCAATTGTAAATGAAAGCAGCGCCAATGCAGCCAGAGGCTGGGTCACAGCTAGTTTTGTATTCTCATCTGGGCAGAGAGAGGCAGGATTGTGGGACCCTTTACTCCCCCACATCTTTCTGAAATCCTCCATCTGTGCATGTCATCTCTTTCTTCTTCGGCCCCAGCTTTCCTATTTGCCCTTTTGTTATCTATTCCCTTTGATCTGTGCAGGATATGAGGGAAACCCAGGTGGAACCGGAAGCTATTCTTTATAGCTGCCAAATTTCCCACGTCCATGCGTGATGTGCTGCTGCAGTCTAGGTTTTATTTTAGTTCTGGGACTTGTAGTCCTGTTTTGAAAATGACTGCAAGTCCCAGAATTCAAAGAAAAACCCTGGACTGGAGAAGAACATAACACGTGGGCCTGGGACACTTGGAAGCTATGATTCTTGAGCTGGATCTAGGCCCGCATCAGTGAAATATGTGGCAGTTGTTCCAGTGTAATTTGCTGACACTGGGAGTTATTCAGCAGCACCCGCAACTTGTCTGCTTTACTTTCAGAGCAACACTCTGTAGAGTTTCAGGGGGTTTTCTTATTTTCACTTCCAACAAGGCCCAATACAAAGGACTCACTTAAAGTGCCATCAGCCCTCCTTTTGTTGAAATCGGATCCTGGCCGGAAGGTATCTGGAGCCCAACACGTACATGCTAATGCAATGGAGTCAAAATTGTGACTAGACAAAATATGGATTTCTAAAGTAGTTGGATTAACCACCAGTTATCTTACCTTATTTATTCATCCTCAGAACTGGCGAACATACATAAGCGCAGACTCGAGCTTAGCAGCTAGCTGGGCTGGAGATTGTCCAGGCTCACTTGCCGGACTTCCAGGATGATGCACGAGTAACTTGAAAAGTCCTTAGCCACACATTAGGAGGAGAGGAGACTATTCAATACAGTCTCTTTCAGGCTTAGTTGGTGCCAAGCTTTGATTCGCCTCCTGAGTACCAGTAATCCTGCTCACTGAGGCCTGTGTACACCCAGGGGTCAGGCAGATGTCTTCAAACAGGGCCATCATTGGAAGCGCATTGGCGCGCTGAATTGGACTGATGGCCCTGCAAGCAAAGCATCTCTGTGGGTGGTGTCAATAATTATACATGTAGTTACATTAAGGCAGACCTGTCATCGTCCCTTGATGTAAATAGCTGTATCATTATTGTGTGCGAGCCTGGGACATTCTGCTGCCGCCTCAGAGGTTTGGGAGGAGGCACTGGAAGGAGGGCCTGAGCCAGGCAGAGAGTAGAGGAGCCAGCTGTGCCCAGAAGATTGTGCACTGGAGCTAGAGACAATAAAAATTAAGATCGCTGCCTCACCCTGTAAATATTTGCACATGACCCAAGCCAGCCCAAACATCTGCCACCAGCCAGCTGTATTTTACCCCGCACAAATCAGTAAAATGTCGCCCATTTGTGCGGGAAATAGCCCAATCTGGCAACACTGCTGTGAAATTAGGTGAGCACCGCATTGTTTGTAATAAACATTTCATCCCCCGAGATGAGAATTTGTTACTAAGCAACTACTATAAACTAAACCACAAAATCTAGTGTGATCTAAAAGAACAATAATTGAGCCTGCAAAGTGCTCAGCTAAGTGGCAGCAAACCGCCTCCTACTGTAATATAAAGAGGAGGTTGTCTCCTTGTCATAAAGGGAATTTGAGACTTTGATCAAAGAAGCAAAATATGCTTCCTTGGCTGAACCCCAGGAAAAAGGAAAAAACTTGCCAGCCGTATGGAAGATGACCAAGAAGAAGGTCCCAAGGGAAATTATGTCCAGGGGCGGTAGTTGTCGGATGTGCACAAACATAAGAGGTTCTTAGTTTTCAAGATAAACCTCCATGTTTCATCAATCAAAGATCCTTTATTCGGTTTCATAACCATCAAAGGTACAAAACATCCATGTAGTACATACAACAGATTTCACTTCATTCAATATCCTTAATATATAAATATACTGTCGTAAAGCATTAAAATATAATCATAAACTTAATCCCACCAGACCAAGTGCAGTGCCGTTTCAGTACAGCTGTTTCTGTCGAAATATCAAGATAGTCCATCGAATTATTTGTCCTATCTCTGCATATCTAGGTTAATAAATAAAATTAATCCCAAGTTTCAGAAATATGTAATTCATGATAATTTATCAAATACAATGTTGTAAAAGTGCTTTAAAATGGTCTGGCCAACCAGTATTAACTATATAAAACACAATTCATACCTAATACGTATATACTTAAAATGGTTTCCACAGGACAACCCATGTACTAAAATTTACAATAATTTCAGAAGCTTCTCCCGCTTTATCCAGATATTGAACAAAAACCGGCTCACGGAAAAAACAACCGTGCCAGATGTGTCAATCTTGAAGATTCGTTTCACCTCTCTAAAGTGTGGTACTTCCAAGGACAGGCAGATCGGGCGCAACCATTTTCTACGCACACCTTGGCATTCAGGAAAGACAAACATAATATGGTCAAGAGTCTGGGTTCATGCCACAAGCAGGACATGAATCAATTGAGGGATTATTATACCAGTTTTTACTGAACGATCGAAGGGGCAAACAGCCTGTTCTAAATCTAACAAACAAGCTCTTGGCCTAAGGTGGTGTTCTATTGTCCATGTAACTTTCAAAAATAGGAGTAGGTTTAAATGTCAGGAACTGCTCGCTAAGATGTCCCGTAGTGCCCCTAGTTTTTATTTTTTGCCACACTATGTTATGTTATCAGCATTTGTATAGCGCATGGCTGCCCCAGCAACGGGGCGTCCCAGCACTAAGCCATGGTAGTAGCGGACAGAAAGAGAGTAGTGACCAGGAGGTTGATATTAAGGCCTGCTTGTCCGCCTTGTACAGTAGTTGGAGCGAGTCCCACACTCTGTTCAAACCCAGCTTTTTTACACCAGTCGCGAGCAAACCTTAACCAGGGTATCTCCAAGGCGCGGTCCATATTCTTCACATCACTCAAGCAATTTCTATATTCAGCTAATTCTGGGGTGGTCCTGATTCGGATCCATAATAGTAGTTGCTTTAAATGCACCAGATCAGATACTCTTTTCATCCCCGTGTCAAAATAAAGTGGGACCAAGGGGGTACTTATGGGGAACGAGAGCAATGATCTAACAAATATGTTCTCCATCACAGCGAGCCTCTCCATATCGCTGTAACCCAAGACTTCTGCGCTATACAATGTAGCGATTTGGGCCTTCACTCGATAGGCTTCCAAGGCAGGGAAAATGGAACACGAGTATGTATTCTTCTGAAACTGTAAAATGGTCCTAGATCTATGAGATATCATAAGGGCTCCTTTATTTACTTGATGGACCTACCTAAATTTGTCCGACAGGGTCACCCCCAGATAGTCAAAACTAAAGACCCGTTCCAAATGGTCCTTCCCAGCCATTGGTGAACAGCTCTTATTAATGCTCTTACCAAAGACCATAAATTTGGTTTTTGCAGCATTCAATTCCAGACCCCTGTGATCACAGAACTCCAGAAATGTATTTAGCACATTTTGTAACCCCCATCAGGGACTAGGAGATTAATAATGAATCGTCTGCAAACAGTAGTGTTGGTGTTTTTAGGTCTGTTGAGAGTAGGAGCATCGTTGACACACTTTGTCAGTTCCTTGGCCACATCATCTATATATAAGGTGCACAAGGTAGGTGCCAGAACGCACTCCTGTCGAACCCCTCTTGCGACTGGGATGCGCTTTATCAATCCACCTCCGTCACCCCACCTGACCTGTGCATAAATGTTTTCATGCAACCTAGCTAGAATTCAGTTAACCCACCAAGAACTCCCATGTCTGCTAGTACTCTTCAAAGACTCTCCCTGCGTATCAAAGCAAATGCAGCACACTGGTCCTCAAGTGCCACATAGAGTTTTTGGTTAGCCATGCAGGACATATTTCCAATAAAGGAGTGCAAATTTAAAAACCTGATCTAAGGTGCTAACTTTGGCACGAAATCCTGCCTGAAAGGGAGTTAAAATCCTCCGATCTTCCATCCACTCTTGTAATCTATTTAAAATCTGCCCGGCGAATTATTTTTTTAAGGTTATCTACTAGGCTAATAGGCCTATAGTTTGATAAACAATTGGCATCTCCTTTTTTAAATATCAGGATTATTTCTGCCCCCCTCCAGGTATCCTTGATCTCACTACCCCTTGCTATAGCATTAGAGAGGATATTCACATAACTAGCCCACAGCCCAGGTTCTGATTTGTATAGGTCACCAGGAATGCGATTTTTGGTTAGCCATGCAGGACATATTTCCAATAAAGGAGTGCACATTTAAAAACCTGATCTAAGGTGCTAACTTTGGCACGAAATCCTGCCTGAAAGGGAGTTAAAATCCTCCGATCTTCCATCCACTCTTGTAATCTATTTAAAATCTGCCCGGCGAATTATTTTTTTAAGGTTATCTACTAGGCTAATAGGCCTATAGTTTGATAAACAATTGGCATCTCCTTTTTTAAATATCAGGATTATTTCTGCCCCCCTCCAGGTATTCTTGATCTCACCACCCCTTGCTATAGCATTAGAGAGGATGTTCACATAACTAGCCCACAGCCCAGGTTCTGATTTGTATAGGTCAGCAGGAATGCGATTGGGACCAGGGGCCTTTAGTGCGTTAAGACTATTAACAGCAGAGAGGGTATCTTCTAGACTGAAAAAAATCTCAACTGTCTTACCATTTCCCAGCTTGGTGACATTGCCTTTGGGACACTCCTCAACCACATTAGGGGGCTGTTTTATAGATGGGACCTGAAAGTATAGTTTTGCAAAATGGTCCTCATCTTTCTGGCGGGATATTATTCCTCCTGGGAGTAAAGCTTCCAGTTGCCCCATTTGGAATAATATGCCAAAATGTCCGGCCATCATCAATTTAAAGGCCTGGAGCATGTCCTGCCAATTAGCATACTCCCACTTCCTTTTTGCATGATCGATTGTGCACTTGTAATCCTGTCGGGCTGTGCTAATCTCGAGTCGATTGCGGCCCCTAATAGCGCTTCTCAGCACTTCCTTGGCTTGCTCACAGTCGGGCGAATACCATCTTGGGTCTTTTGGAGGGGCTTGTATGTTACCACTAGATTTAAAAAAAATTAAAAATGCTCTGTAATTTGTTAAAAAGAACTGCCATGAATATCTAGGATTGGTATAGCCTCCTCAGGGGAATTCTCATAATTGGATAAAAAGTTTACGAACCACTGATATAGCTCAGCAAGAATGTTTTCATAGCCATAACCCTAGGCCAGGAAACTCTTCTATAGTTGTTGACCATAACAGGTTCAGGAACCACAGTGCTCTGAGTGGATAGCGATTTCGAAAGGTAATTCCCTACAAGTGTAACAATCTGGGGATTGTGGTCGCTATCTGTACATTGTAAAACAACCAAGTCATAAAGCAATGGCCAGAGACTGACCTCCAGGAAAACATAGCCAATCACACTAGTAGTGGCTCCCCTCTTGAACGTGGCTTCTCTCATTTGGTCAGAGCGGGTTCTCCCATTACATGCTCTCAAACTTCGCCCCACCATCACTGATGCAATTTGTAGAGCAACATTGGAGAGACGGTGATAAGATTTACCCTCAAGGCTAGGGATACCCCATTGCTCGTCTTCCTTTTCTGTTATCATGTTAAGAGAATGAGAGGGTTCAAATGAAGAATTCAAATCACCAGCTACAATCACTTTAGCATTCTGCTGGAACTGAACAATCAAATCATCTAAAAGAGATATAATCGGTGATTCACTAGTTGAAGGCATAGACCTAGCATATAATCAATCAATCAATCAATCATGTCACTTATAAAGCGCACTACATACCCGCGAGGGTCTCAAGGCGCTGGGGGAAGAGGGGGGTGGTGCTGCTACTGATCGAAGAGCCAGGTCTTGAGGAGTCTTCTGAAGGCCAGTAGGTCTTGGGTCTGTCGGAGGTTGGTGGGGAGGGTGTTCCAGTTCTTGGCGGCGAGGTGGGAGAAGGATCTGCCGCCGGCGGTCGTTTTCCGGATGCGGGGGACTGTGGCGAGGGCGAGGCTGGTCGAGCGGAGCTGGCGGGTGGGGGTGTAGAAGCTGAGTCGTCTGTTGAGGTAGGCTGGTCCGGAGTTGTGGAGTGCTTTGTGTGCGTGGGTGAGGAGCTTGAAGGTTATCCTCTTGTTGACAGGGAGCCAGTGCAGGTCTCTCAGGTGGGGTGTGATGTGGCTGCGTCGGGGGATGTCGAGGATAAGACGTGCAGAGGCGTTCTGGATGCGTTGCAGCCGTCTCAGGAGCTTAGCCGTCGTTCCTGCGTAGAGGGCGTTTCCGTAGTCCAGCCTGCTGGTGACGAGGGCCTGGGTGACTGTTTTTCTTGTTTCGGTGGGGATCCACTTGAAGATCCTGCGGAGCATTCGGAGGATGTTGAAGCAGGATGAGGAAACGGTGTTGACCTGCTTAGTCATGGAGAGGGTGGGGTCGAGGATGACCCCTAGGTTGCGTACGTGGTCGGTGGGTGGCGGGGCTGTTCCCAGTGATGTTGGCCACCAGGAGTCGTCCCAGGCTGAAGGGTTGGAACCAAGGATGAGGACCTCCGTCTTGTCCGAGTTCAGCTTCAGGCGGCTGGTCCTCATCCATTCGGCGACGGCCTTCATTCCTTCGTGGAGGTGGGCTTTGGCGGTGTGAGGGTCTTTGGTGAGGGAGAGGATCAGCTGGGTGTCGTCGGCGTAGGAGATGATGTTGAGGTTGTGCTGTCGGGCGACGTGGGCGAGGGGTGCCATGTAGATGTTGAACAGCGTTGGGCTGAGGGAGGAGCCTTGGGGTACGCCGCAGATGATCTTGGTGGCCTTGGATCGGAAGGGGGCGAGGCGGACGCTTTGTGTTCTGCCGGAAAGGAAGGATGTGGTCCAGTCCAGGGCCTTCTCTTGGATCCCGGCGTCGTGAAGGCGTGTTCGTAGTGTGTGTGGCAGACCATGTCGAAGGCGGCTGATAGGTCCAGGAGGATGAGGGCTGCTGTTTCTCCGTTGTCTAGCAGGGTCCTGATGTCATCGGTGGTGGCGATGAGGGCGGTTTCGGTGCTGTGGTTGCTGCGGAAGCCGGACTGGGAAGGGTCCAGGATGTTGTTCTCCTCGAGGTAGCGGGTCAGTTGTTTGTTGACGATTTTCTCGGTGACCTTCGCGGGGAACAGGAGCAGAGAGATGGGTCGGAAGTTCTTGAGGTCCTTGGGGTCTGCCTTGGGTTTCTTGAGTAAGGCGGTGATCTCGGCGTGCTTCCAGCTTTCCGGGAAGGTTGCTGTCTCGAAGGAGATGTTGATTATTTTCCGGAGATGGGGCGCAATGGCTGTACTGGCTTTGTTGAAGATGTGGTGAGGGCACGGGTCTAGCGGTGAACCGGAGTGGATGGTGTTCATGATCTCGCTGGTGTCCTCGTCGTTGATGGTGGTCCAGGAGAGCAGGCGGTTGGTGGTTGTGGGGGCAGTGGTCTCGGTGGTTGCCGGGGCAGTCGTGGTGTTGAAGCTGTCGTGGATGTCGGCGATTTTGCGGTGGAAGAAGGTGGCCAGTGAGTCGCACAGGTCTTGCGACGGCTGGATGTCGTTGGTGTTGGAGCTGGGGTTGGAGAGTTCCTTCACGATGTTGAAGAGCTCTTTGCTGTTGTGTGCGTTGTTGTCTAGGCGGTCTTTGAGTGAGGCCCTTTTGGCGGATCTGATGAGGTGATGGTGACTGCGGGTGGCGCTCTTGTGGGCGGCGTTGCTGTCCGCTGTCCGTTCGTGGAGCCAGATCTTCTCCAGTTTTCGGTATGTTCGTTTGGAGGCCTGGAGGTCTTCGGTGAACCAGGTGGCTTTCTTGCTGGTGTGGCTGTTGGGCGGATTCTTGAGCGGGGCGAGGGTGTTGGCGCAGTCGTCGATCCACTGTCTGAGGTTGCGGGCGGCGGTGTCGGGGTCGGAGGGTTCGGCGGGTGGGCTCAGGGCGAGGGTTGTGGTTAGCTGGTCTTCCGTGACTCTGCTCCAGCAGCGGCGAGGCATTTGTTCGGTGCGGTGGTGCGTGGTGGGCTTCCTGTAGGTGAAGTGGATGCAGTGGTGGTCAGTCCAGTGGGGTTCGGAGGTATGGTTGAAGGAGACGTGTGGGCTTGCGGAAAAGATGGAGTCTAGCGTGTGGCCGGCGGCGTGGGTGGGTGTAGTCACGAGCTGTCTGAGTCCGAGGGTGGCGAGGTTGTCGATCAGGGTGGTGGAGTTGGTGTCCTTGGTTGTTCTCGAGGTGGAAGTTCAGGTCCCCGAGGAGGATGTAGTCCGTGGAGGCGATGGCGTGTGTGCTGACGAAGTCAGCGATGGAATCGCTGAACTGTGGTCGGGGTCCGGGGGGTCTGTAGATGAGGGTTCCTCTGAGGGTGGTGTTGGGATCGGTGTGGATCTGGAAGTGCATGTGTTCGGCGGTGCTGAGGGTGTCGTCGGTGTTGGTTGAGACTCTGAGGGTGTTCCTGTGGACGATGGCGATGCCTCCTCCGACTCCGTTGGTGCGGTCCCTGCGGGTGATCTTGTATCCGTCCGGGATGGCAATGGCGATGTCGGGGGCTGAAGCGGGATTCAGCCAGGTCTCCGTCAGGAATGCGACGTCTGGGGAGGTTGAGTCGAGAAGGTCCCAGAGTTCGATGGCGTGTTTGCGGGCGGAGCGGGTGTTGAGGAGGATGCATCTGAGGTAGTTGGGTTCTTTCCTGGGCGGTGGTTTGGCGGGGCGGGTGCTGGCGAAGCTGCAGTTCCGGCAGGTGAAGGGCCCTTGGGTGCGCTTCGGGGTGGCCTGGTAGCAGGCGTGATCTTTTCCGGGGGTTCAGTGCGTGGAGGGTGCTGGCGTCGTATCGGCGTCTGTTGATGTGGCGGGCGCGGGGGATTCCCGGACCAGGGGGTCTGGCGCTGGGCGCGGTCACGGCGCGGATGGGCGCAGACGGGCTTGCCTTAGGCGCGCCTTTGGCGCGCCAGCGGCCGCCATAAATGGGGAGGTGGGAGGGAGGAGCAGGGAATGGGGCAGCGAATGGGCAGTGAGGGGGCGGGGCCGCAGGGGCGCAGCGGCGGGAAACAGGCACAGAAGGGAAAACGAGCACAATCAGGGGCAGCAAGGGGGCACAGAAAGGAAAAACGAGCACAATCAGGGGCAGCAAGGGGGGGCACAGAAAGGAAAAACGAGCACAATCAGGGGCAGCAGCAGGGCACACAGACGGAGCTGTGTGGTGGGGAGCGACCTACCAGTCAAGGTCAGGGGTCGCTCTCTTCACCACGCAGCGGCCGCCATAAATGGGGAGGTGGGAGGGAGGAGCAGGGAATGGGGCAGCGAATGGGCAGTGAGGGGGCGGGCGCAGCGGCGGGAAACAGGCACAGAAGGGAAAACGAGCACAATCAGGGCATCAAGGGGGCACAGAAAGGAGAAAAAAACGAGCACAATCAGGGGCAGCAAGGGGGCACAGAAAGGAGAAAAAACCGAGCACAATCAGGGGCAGCAAGGGGGCACAGAAAGGAAAAACGAGCACAATCAGGGGCAGCAAGGGGGGCACAGAAAGGAAAAACGAGCACAATCAGGGGCAGCAGCAGGGCACACAGACGGAGCTGTGTGGTGGGGGAGCGACCTACCAGTCAAGGCCAGGGGTCGCTCTCTTCACCACGCAGCGGCCGCCATAAATGGGGAGGTGGGAGGGAGGAGCAGGGAATGGGGCAGCGAATGGGCAGTGAGGGGCGGGGCCGCAGGGCGCAGCGGCGGGAAACAGGCACAGAAGGGAAAACGAGCACAATCAGGGCATCAAGGGGGCACAGAAAGGAGAAAAAACGAGCACAATCAGGGGCAGCAAGGGGGCACAGAAAGGAAAAACGAGCACAATCAGGGGCAGCAAGGGGGGCACAGAAAGGAAAAACGAGCACAATCAGGGGCAGCAGCAGGGCACACAGACGGAGCTGTGTGGTGGGGAGCGACCTACCAGTCAAGGTCAGGGGTCGCTCTCTTCACCACGCAGCGGCCGCCATAAATGGGGAGGTGGGAGGGAGGAGCAGGGAATGGGGCAGCGAATGGGCAGTGAGGGGCGGGGGCGCAGGGCGCAGCGGCGGGAAACAGGCACAGAAGGGAAAACGAGGCACAATCAGGGCATCAAGGGGGCACAGAAAGGAGAAAAAACGAGCACAATCAGGGGCAGCAAGGGGGCACAGAAAGGAGAAAAAAAACGAGCACAATCAGGGGCAGCAAGGGGGCACAGAAAGGAAAAACGAGCACAATCAGGGGCAGCAGCAGGGCACACAGACGGAGCTGTGTGGTGGGGAGCGACCTACCAGTCAAGGTCAGGGGTCGCTCTCTTCACCACGCAGCGGCCGCCATAAATGGGGAGGTGGGAGGGAGGAGCAGGGAATGGGGCAGCGAATGGGCAGTGAGGGGGCGGGGGCGCAGGGGCGCAGCGGCGGGAAACAGGCACAGAAGGGAAAACGAGCACAATCAGGGCATCAAGGGGGCACAGAAAGGAGAAAAAAACGAGCACAATCGGGCAGCAAGGGGGCACAGAAAGGAGAAAAAAATGAGCACAATCAGGGGCAGCAAGGGGGCACAGAAAGGAAAAACGAGCACAATCGGGGGCAGCAAGGGGGCACAGAAAGGAGAAAAAAACGAGCACAATCAGGGGCAGCAAGGGGGCACAGAAAGGAAAAACGAGCACAATCAGGGGCAGCATATATATATTTGTTAACTCTAGTTTCAGACCCTTTGGGAATTCAAGCATAACCCCCATTCATTCAGTTGAATCTACTTCCAGAAATTCATGGGTAAACACAATGTCGATCTTTACCAATATCAGTAGGCCTCCCACCCTGAATTTCTTGGTGGTAAAGCTTCCACGCTGTATGAAACAAATCCATTGATGAAAATTTTGTCCTGTGCCCAGGTCTCCTGAATTAGACAAACATCATATTTTCTAATAAAGGAGTACCATTCTTGCTCGATGAGGTTTGATTTAACTTAAGCCAGATTCCAGGAAATCAATGAGAGACCTTCCTTACAAACAACATTCTGGTGTGACACCATGCCTTCCGTCCCTGTCATTATTGCATTAAGTGGACTGGGAGCAAGTGCACTGTGAGTATATATGAGCCTGAAATTAAGATGCTGGCCTGACTGTACCAGCCCCTCTGGATGAAGTGCACTGGCATTGGGTGGCATAAATAGGTCTCCTGTAGGTTTCCCTGGGAAGCTTCTCCAAGTCAATCTATGAGATTGAGAGGTGAAGCACGGCCATTGGTGCCAGTAGGGTCTCGAGGTCTAGTATATTTGAATTGTATGTTGGAGTTGCCAGGTGGGTTAGTTCTATGATCAAGGGCAACTAAATTGTCAGGGCCCGGCCCTCATCCCCCACAACATGTTTGCACATAAAAATGCACACAACTTAACACGACCAACAATGACAGCCCATCAAGTTACTTCTATCAGCACACGGCAGGCGCTAACAAGTTTGCATATTTTTTTCTGTTGTACTGTTATTGATAACCATGATTGTACACATTATTATCGTTGCTAAATCTCCAATTGTGTTGAACGATGCAGCACTTAAAAGACCAAAACGCTGTCATACTGTCATATGTATCGCTTCACTTGTCCTTGTACTTTGTACGTTAAATTGGGATTCAATCAAAATAATTAAAAAAAAAGGGTGACTAAATTGTCAGCCATAACAGAAGAACCCAAAACGAAGTCAAGGACATCAAGACCAGAATTCGGACAGCCAGATCTTTTAACATTAGCTATGTCGTCTCGTATAACAGAGCGACACCCTCGAACATGACATATCGTCTTATTTTGTCTCTACTATCGAGCATGGTGTTAGCTTGGGGATGTTTATCATTGTAATATAGCCATATACTGCGGCAGCGGGTACAGCCCGGGAGGGCGAACCCCCCAGTAAGCACTCATGCAGACAGTGCGGCCGGGAGCTTCGGAGGGGATGAACTTAGTGGCCTGACTCCGTGATGGCGCCCACATGTAGAAAGCCTGTAAGGAATGGGGACACAGCTTGATGACACACAGGCACAGGGTCTTTTTCGGGGGCCAAGAGGAGAGACCCTCACAATTCATAGCAAGCGCGCGGCCTGCAAAGATATGCTATACAAGATCACACCCAGTGCCTGACCTTAAGATGGCCACCATGTCACACACGAGAGGGGAGCGTCGTGTTTTTAAAAAAGTTTAATAAAAACAGAATCAAAAAGGAGTGACCAGGCGCTGCGGAATGGCTACTCCCTATCCTTCCTCCATCCGGCCTACCCATCAGGATACTTACTCTACGAACTCACCTCTGACCGTGAAGACCTAGCTTTCTGACCGATGCCCGATGGAGCTACCTGATAGCTAAAGAGGAGATGGGCTGTGGACTTCCCCCTCGGCCGTCACCTACCCAGCCGGACTCTGGGCAGACTCTCCTTCGTCTCCATCCTATTTCCCTCCTACCACTTTACCCTACCCCCCCCCCATGCTCCATTTATCTTGTCCACTATGCTCTCTAAATATTTCCCGTTGAGACCTAGCTATTTGACCGATGTCCGGTGGAGCTACCTGATAGCTATAGAGGAGATGGGCTGTGGACTTCCCCCTCGGCCGTCACCTACCCAGCCGGACTCTGGGCAGACTCTCCTTCGTCTCTCCATCCTATTTCCCTCCTACCCCTTTACCCTACACCCTTTCCCTTCTAAGCTCAACTTATCTCATTTTCTACGTTCGTGAAATGTTTTTCTAGTAACTGATGTAACTTGTAACTTATGTAATTTTGTAACTTTGTGGAACCTTATGTAAAGCGCTCTGATACCTCCGGGTCTAGCCAGCGCTATATAAAACTCAAATAAATAAATAAAATATACTGGATGTTTCCCCCTGCTTCGTGGTAGGTTAGTTTTTGCATAATTGCTATGCGGACTCCTGGGAACATGAGCCTGGTTGGTGAAGGATATATTTTCTCTGTGTGACTGGAGGTTAAAGCCAGAGGAACTAGAACCACTCATGGTCAGGACCCCCCCCCCACCCCGCCAATAGTTCTACAGGACTGCACTTCAGGTGCGGGTAGGAATCTCTCTATATTACGTTTTCCCAAATTAGTTAGTGGGTTATGTGTAGGGTTTTGTGTAAGGTGTAAGGGTCCAGAGGAAGAAGAGGTAGAGCTCAGGCAAGGATTAGCAATTGCTGAGGACTTATTAAAAGCATGCTACACCATGTAGGGTGTGTGGTTGGAAGGATGTTGTTTTTGTTTTGATCCTATGTGGCAAGGGTTTACATGTTGTGCGTGACGGCCATTGAGGTGCGGTTATCGTGTTATGGGAAGCAGCAAGTAGCAGTTTATTGGATGATGAATTGCAAGAGACAGACGTGCAGTTTTATGATTTTCAGTATGCTGTTAGCTGTGAACAGCTCTGCTGGTCCCTTTATGGTATTTCATATGATATTACCTGGTTACTGCACTGGGTTTTCCAGTCTGAGATTTTGTGTATAGTTGTGGCCCTGTGCCGGCATGATTGGAGGGAGAGAGAAGTGCAGAGATCTGTTGTATAGCCAAATACTCACTTTTATGAACAAGCATTGAAAATGCAATAGGTCTTGCCTTTGATTAAGTTAAAGCTATTTGCTTTGCTAATGGTATTGTATAGCAACGCAAATGGCTTTAACTTAATGAAAGGCGAGACCTTTTGCATTTTTAATGCTTGTTTATTTTCTTTAGGCACAGGGAGACTAAGTGATTTGTCCAGAATCACAAAATGCTGAGACTAGAACCTGGTTCCCCAGTTCCAAATCTGGCAGCTCTGGCCGTAACGCCACATCCTCGTCTTGAAAGTACCACCGGTTGACCTCTACCAAGAGTAAAAGAGTGCAAGAATAGCCCATATATCCATTTAATCCTAATGAAGGGGTGGTATATGGAATATAGTGCCCTCTGTCATGAGGTACATGAATATTGCAAGTCACTAAGGATTGTAGCGGGCTGAAGGCCATGGATTATGATGTTTAATAGAGCTACGGAGAGCGATGTGGCTCGCAATTTCCTTATAATACACTCTAGGTATAGTAACAGAGGATCATGGACTACATATCATCTGACAAAAATGTCGTGTCCTAAATGTCGTTTAAAAAACATATCACCCATTAAATTCCATAGACAAAGGCGACACCAAAGGATACAATATTTTTGTAAGCAATATTTAGGACACACTATTATGTGAGATGATAATTTTGTCAGCCATATCCTGACATACGAAACCATGCCATGCATTTAAACGTCTGTAATTATAATATAGTTTTATAAATAACCAGAAACAGTACTGTAACTGATAAAGGTTGTACGGAGTTTGCAAGAGTTTCTGGCAGGCTGAAAAACAGCTCCCGTTGCCTTCCGAGCAGAGTGATTCCATAGCATGAAAGGTGCCACAGCCGGCGCGGCGTGCCAGAGGCGTCCGGGCACCTGTGGAAGGGACTCGGCGCTGGGTCCCTGCCGTGTGCCACAGAAGGCGTCGGTGCTCGGGAGCTGCAGCTGGCATCTGTAGGGGCCTCGACCGCTTTAAACCGAGGAGGAATTCACCCCTGCCTGTCCTCGTCCACCGTAAGCCCCCTGGATCCCAGCCATGGAGTGTAACCGAGCTCACCGTGTGATCCCCGGCTGATTCATCCCAGCTCAGCTCCTCACACCAGCGCCCTCCTGACCTCCCTGGAATAAAGCCCCTCAATCTCTTTAAACCCCTTTTATCTTGAAATGATTTATGGGAAGGCCGGGCTCCCAGTGCCTTTGCCAGAGGCGGCACTCATGGAAACAATAATATCAGAGAAAAGCAAAATACGGGATGTTTAAGCGAGGAAAGTGGGGGAGCGCGAGATGTGCAGTCCAGCGGCGCGCTGTGTGGCGCTGCGCATCTCCAGCCTTCCACACACTTAGAAAAGCAATGGCCGGGTCGCCATGCTGAGAACATGTGCCGGCCAGTTTTCTTTTATGCATTAAACTTTTATGGGACACGGGCTTTTCCTTAAAACAACACGATGAACAGTAATATTTTTTGTGCGTCTGCGTGTAGTCTGAGGCATTTGCAGCCTGGTTCTGTTATCTGTCCGTGTAGCGCTTTTGCTGCCGTGACCCGTTTCACAGCACTAAGGAACGACAGGAGAGAGAAAATGAGGGAGCAGCAAAGATAGAAGTGGAAAATGGCAGAAATAAGGGACAAATATATTATTTTCATTCAGGTTGCTTGTCTAGCGTTCATGCAGTCCTATAGTCGCTTCAAAGCGCTGACAAGATCAGGAGAAAAGAAATAACGAGAGCGTGTGAAACAGAGAAAAGGATGGAACAAAAGGAAAGCGGATCGTGATTTCATGTCGTTGACATGCTTCTTGTTTGTATAGCGCGTGCGCTCTCCTGAAGCTGCTTTAAGCGCTTTAGTGCATAAGGAGAGAAAGATGGGACAATAGACGAAAAGAGGGCAAAAGCCATGATGTAGCGTTAGCTGCTTGTATAGCAGGACTTGGAAAATATTATCCCAGTGGGGGAAATAGGAAATAAGGTACATCTAGGTCTCGGCGGGGCTTGCAGAATGCCCAACAGAGTTTGTTGAGCGGCGCCTTTACATCGCGCTTTCTCCCAAAAAAGTGCCCCCAAAAAAGTGCCCCCAAAAAAGTGCCTAGTGTCACGCCGCCAGTGAAGCCTCCAGTCTACATGTGCACATCTTCTGTCCGTCCGCATGCACATCGGAATCCGTATCGATTCCAAAAGGCCCTCGCATGGCGAGAGCAGCGCATGCGCGCTGCTAACGCCAGGCGAGACCTAAAAAGGAGAGGTATTTTATTTCTACTGCCTACCACACAAAGTAAAAATATGACATTCACAAACAATGACACAATTCCTCCAGAGATCGGGGCTCAAGTCAGGGCAGGAGTGCCATGTAGAGGACTTTTTTTCCCAGCAGTATGACAGATCTCTTCAGTTATTCCATGCCTGTTCATTTGGTGGTGTTTGTTTTTTTTGGCTGTAGAGTGCTGATGATGGCCATCCCCTATAGCAGATATGTATTATGAGAATTTAATAGATATAAGTGAGAATATATCGCTGACCTCTGCTTATTATGGTTTTAGTATTATTTTGGGCCATGGCAGTTATATATGGAAGTACATCACTATGTAATGCCACGGTGAACCATAGGTCAGCCCTTTTTGCTTACCTGCATAAAGAAAGCAGTTTGCTGGGTGTGCTGTTTGCAGTTTCTGGGTTGTAAGCTGAGGATTGCGCTTGGGGGTGTGACTGTTTTCTGGGCTCTGTTGCCTAGATGCAGGTGGTGCAGTTATTTAGGAAATAGCCAAATTTTCATCGGTCTTTAGAAGTATATATGCTCCAGGGTACTTCTAATGCTGGTTGGTAGTGAGTTCCAGAGCTTAGCAGCTTGTTCTGAGATAGAACTGCCTCCTACGGATTTCTTACTATAAGGTCGAACAATAAGTGGTGCAAGCCTGGAGTGCATTGTTCTGTTTGGTTTGTATTGCTTAACTTTAACTTGTAGGTATTGCTGTCCTTTTCTGTGGGAAGTTCTGTGGACAATGCAGACTGCCTTGAACATTGCCCTTCTAGCTATAGGTAGCCAGTGGAGCGATAGGAGGACTGTTCTCATGCGTTCTCTTGTGTGAATGCGGAGAAGAGGCCCTGCCGGCATTTTGGATGAATTGTATTTTGCGTATAATGAATGCAGGTGCACCAAGGTATAAGCTGTTGGCATAGTCAAGCTTGGCAATTACAAGCATGAGAATGGCTTGCAGGTTATGTTGGTATGCAAGGTTTGGGAAGATGCGACTTAGTGTTTTCATTGTGTAGAAGACAATCCTTGTGACACTTCGAAGGGAATGGAGAGGGAATTGATCTTAATTGGCTGTGTCTTGATGCTACACTTTACTATGTTTTTGCTTTTATCTTACTGGCAATAAACTTTTTTATTAATTAATGTAAGACATTGGTGTGTTAGTTGACTGGGGTGTGAGCCCTGGTCGAGCAACAACCACAACTCTTGTCAGGGTGACGCACAAGTCAACACTAAATTAATCTGTGCTCAACCCTCTGGTAGTTTGTCACCGAGCAGTCTGGCCTATCTTGGAATCAATGTGTTTAAAGTATTTGTGCAACACTTCAAACAGTAATAAAGTGAAAAACACCACACAAATAGAATCCCACACCAAGTCAGAAAAATAGAGTTTTTTTAAATTAATAAAACAAGGCCAAGACAACAAAAATCCAAACAGTAGAACCAGAGATATGGAATTTTACAGATTTCAGTGAAAACGGCACCAAAAAGCACAAAGCACCAACTGTGAATATCTGGTCTTGCTGTACTGGGACAAAGTCACAAGTTCAGACGGACCGCAATGGAGCGCGGGCCAGCTGCAGGGACCCAGTTGGGTCCGCTGAACAAAGTACCTTAAATCCTGGTTTGCAAAGCATTGCAAGGGTCCGTGTTGAGGATGCGTCGCACAGTCGGGGTGTTGCATCTGTTCCAAGGAGCTGCAGTGCGGAGTCCATCGTTGAGGCTGCCATCAACGAGAGATGCGAGGGCCTGTGCTGAGGTTGCATCGCGCAGCGGTGGTTAAGATGAGGCAATGGGCTGCGATGTGGGTACCCTTGGTATCACGGTAAGCCCTAGAGGCAAACGCTGGTCCCTGGTCCGAGTGGAATGCAGCTACTGCATATGTTCCGATGAAGACTTGCAGATCTTTTATAACAGTTTGAGCGTCAGCTGATCACTGTGACCATAACCATAGGAATCTGGTGCATGAATTTACTGCTAACTGGGATGTATTTAAAGGAGCCTTCTGAGTTTAATGGCCTGCAATGATCAAGATGCACACAAGCCAATGGCTTGTTTAAAACTAGGAGAGGTGTCTGCGGGGGGTGTGCTGTGATGGGAGCTTATTTGTTGACAGATGTCACAGCTAAGGACGTATTGCTTGGCCTGTTTGTAGAGACCAGGACACCAGTAGTTATGCTGTAGGAGTGAAACTGTAGCCGCCACACCTGCAGGGTAGAAGCTAACACCTCATGAGCAGCTATGATCAATTCTAGTCTGTGGTCTGAATTTTGAATCACTCGATCTCCCACTCTGGGAATACAAACAAAAGGTATGTTTTGTGCACTCAGTTGGTAGGAGCATTTTGCTGGATATTTTTTTAGGTAATGGAGTGCCAGTCCGTGAAGCATTGACGGCTACTATGATGTCTCCATCCACTCTGGTATGGGATTGAGTAATTGCAGCTCTGACAGCAGTCTGTATTGCTGCCTTTCCGGCTTCATCAGCCTGTGAGGACCCAGCAGCGTGTATTCCAACACGTTGGTGGCTCAATGTGTAAATTACATGAGCATGTGTTAGAGCTGTGTGTTCAGCCAGTTGTACAGTGAAATCACCTAGTGATTGGGTAAATGTTGTAAAAGGCTGGAGCATCACTCATTTTACCCCATACCACTGCGCAAGCAGTGAAGTATTGATGTTTACTTCCAACAGCGGGTTGGGCAGAACCACCAGTATAGACCATGAAGTCGTACTGGTCAAGAGGCAAAACGTCATTGGGCATAGGGTATTCTTGTTGAAGGAATTCTTATGTTTGTAGTGTAGGGTCAAAGACATAGTCTACCTCAGTAGCTTTTAAGGCGGTGGCCCACCGTATCAATCTAGGATGTAAGGCGTTTGCGTTAGGAACGCTGGCCTTTGTAACAGCCTCTAAGTCTGGGATGGGAGTCACGACAATTATGCGTTTCCCCTGAGCCAATGATCTTTCCTTTATAACAGGTGTCTGAACGCCAGTCTGTATTTATTCAACATGTGCAAAACGCATTTCTATATTGGAATATAAATGCAATTTATATGCAATTGGTACAGTACTACCTTCATTGAAAGTGACGTGTAGTTTGTGGTCGCCCAATTACGCGGATCACCAAGTTTGTGGGGTTAACACGTGCGTGTTAATGTTTAGATGCACCCATGTTGGTTTGCAGTGATCTCAGAATCTGTGTATGTTCTGGTGCCCAATGTGTGCTTGAGAAGTCTGGACGTATTTAATTATAAAACGTTTTCACTCGTGTATAATCTGGTATGTATGTTCTATCAACGTTGAGAAAGCCTAAAAGTGATTGTACCTTTTTTATTGTATTTGTTGGTTGTAGGAATGCACTTTTCTCTAAGAAAGGCGATGCTAAGCTTTTGCCTTCATTTGATAACTCCTATCCCAAGAACAAGACACAGAGATGGGCAATTTTTGTATTTTTGAAGTTGAATTGTAGCCATTTTCAGGAAATCTTCCGACAGTGTGATCTACTCAGGCTAGATGTGTGTTTGTCATCATCCGTAAGGTATATGTCATCGACATAGGTCAATGCTTCTAGGTCAATTTCTTGTAGAATTGATGTTACACAGGCAAAGAATAAGCCTGGGCCGTTCTTATACCCCTGAGGGAGTCAACAAAACATTTTTTGTGGCCCGAGTGTGGTGAATGCAGTTAGATCCCTGCTTTCAGGTGCTATGTTTTGGAAGAAAAAGCCATTTGAAATACCTAATGGTGTTTTATATTTTTTGCACACAATGTTGTTCATTAGTGCTGCACTGTGTGAATTTTGTGTTACAAATGTGTGTGAATGACTGTTTAAATGTCTGTGGTCTAAGACGAAGTGATATGAATGATCTGGTTTCACTAATGGAAACAAAGGATTGCTCATTGGTGTGATACAAGGCTCAATTATGCCTTGATATTCAAGTTGTGTTAGAATTTTTCTAACATGTCATTCAGTTTCATATTTAATGGGATATTGTGGTTGCACTTGCGGGGTGGGCCTTATTGGTATAAGATTATAACGGGAATCTTTATCCTAGCCTACATGGTTGCGGTGCAATGCCAGGGCTTGTGCAAGGGCCCACTCCGTTGCATACGCATGTTTGACACCTTCAGGAATGAGAACGGAGAAGGACAGTATTATTATGTCTTTCCCTTGTGGGACTTTTCTAACAAACTCGGATGGCCAATCACTCTCTGCCAAGAGAATGTCAAGTTGGTGTCATATTTTCCCACAAAGAACTTTGAAGGTGCGGGGTATATCACCCTCAATTTGGATGTTCAAATCATATAATATCCCTAGAGAGCTAGCTCTCTGATCTGGTGTTTCCACCTGAACAAACTCATTAGTTGCTCTCGCCACCAGACACTTTTGAAGATTCTGGCAAACTATCGTGACCTCTGCCGCTGACTAGCAGAGTCTGTGCCCACTCCTTGTTCCTAAGCTCCGTCCTCAATATGGGTGGCATATTTAAGGGAAATACCTGCTACTTTCTTGTTCTTGAATTGAGACTTCTGTTGTGGAAATTTCTCTTCCCTTTTAGGTCGAACCTAGCAGCGCATGCGCTGCTCTGCGAGGCTTGATGTAGTTGGTCGGAGTGGTTAGACCACGCCCACCACTTTCCATTTGTTCCTTCTTGTGCCTTTCTGAATTGCTTTCTTCGAATAGGTTAAACGTTGCTCTTTGGCCCGCCTTTGGGTGTGTTTTTCGCTTTGCAGCGACTGCCCCGGTCACAATTCCCCTTACACTGGGTTGTACTTTTCGTTTCTTTGGCGCACTCTTTGTTTCACTTAATTGACCCCGTGTCCTGAATGCAGCTTCAACATGGTTTTGCCTGCAGAGCGCTAAATTCTAGAGATGCTCCCTGCACTTGTGGGCTTCGGTTGTGCCTAAGCTACAGCACAATGACTGGAATGTTTCACTCTCGGAATGAGCATTTCACTCTCGGGTAAATTTCATATCCAGAGCCCCTGTATTTCATGTCGTCCGCGGATTTGACTAATTAGGATAGCACTACATTTCTCTCACAGGCTCTGCACGTTCAGTGCTAGCGATATTCGTGAGGGATGTTTTATAGCTGAAAACGAGAAATGTACAGCTGAAGACAAAATGAATAGCTTAGTTCGTGACTGCTGGGTCGGACAGGCAACCCCGACGAGACCCTTATTTGTTATCTGTCTATATGTGTGTGTATTTAACCCCCATTCTCATTTTATCAGTGCGTTTTTTGTTAATATATCATAGGGTCTGCATGTATTACACAGTACCTGTCACTAGCACACCAGCGTGATGTTACCCAGAGTACTCCTGGGCATGCCCGTGTTTTACATATCTACGCACTCACCCCACCAGTCAATAAGTAAAGGTTGCATGGGAGATAGAGCCTAATAAGGCGCCACTAGACAGGATCCATCTCGTTTAGTAACTTCGAGCGCGAGCTGCCTTTTATAACTTTTCTGTTGCTATCACATGCAAGGATTTTCAATCAAAACCATTCTGAAATTGACTCCCTGTTTACCCTCAATGCTCTTACTTCGGGAAGCTTGGCCCCTCTTCCGTCGCACACCGGCCTCCCGTCTCTGCTCTGAATACAGGCAGCAGCTCGCCTTACACGGCTCCAGATGTAGAGGCCTTTCGGCCATGCAGGTATGCAAAGAAGCACACTGTGATAATAACATGTAAACGTGTGCATTGTAGTTAGTGTCATTTTAAAAATAAGCAATACCGGCATCCGTGCTGGTTTTTTTTTTTTTTTTTTAAACGCTGTAGGGTACTTAACTTTAAAATGCCTCTCTACTATTTAAAAAAAAAAAGTTTTTTTCTTATTTCACTTTCCCGTATAACTGCCCAATCACTGTCTCCCCACCCCCCATATCACTCTTCCTCTCTCTCCCTCCCAGCCTGCAGCATGGCGGTAAGCTGTATATTGACACTAATTACCAGGCCAAGACACGCATTAATAATTGATAACCACGCACCCACAAGATTAAACACTCGTAGTTGGTTTTAGTTTGGAATTTTCTATATGTCTCGGGCCACATCTCGCTGCAGCAGAGCGCTTTGCAAAGAAGGTATACATACATATAAACCTCACAAGGGCCTTGAATATTACCAGTCAGATAGATTACTAATAGGAACATGACCGTATTTGCGTAAATGTATAAATTAATACGCAGACTGAAGACTTGCAGAATTCGATACATGAGCACCTATTATCTCTTTTCATCTCCTCCGTAGTTGTACTTCACTTTATTAAAGAAAGACTAATGTCTGGAAGATGCTCTACTGTTTCCTGTGAAGACTCCCCTTGTCTGGTTTCTAGTCAGACTCTGTTGCTGATAACGTTGTCAGGGACTATGCCGAGTTAGGTGTCATTGCACTACGTCTTTTCAGCATTGAGAGAACAAGTTGTCAAGACTTCATACAGCGATATATTATTTGGAAAAATAAGAGGAGATTTAATCGCTCTCTGCATCGTAGTGCCCATGGGCCTCTTCATGCACACGCCGTTACACCCCACTGCCTTGTTCTCTGATGTTCAGCCGCACGGACTCTTGCTTGTTTACATATATCGAACCAGCATATACATGCATTATAGAAAACATACCAGGATTCCCAACATGTCTGTCTGACAACCTTGTTTCTAAATAAAGGACCTTGCCACTTATAGGAGTAAGTAACTGAGTGAGGATTTATCAGGAAAGACTTGTTTTTTTCACGACGATGTTTCGAAAAGTAAGTTAATCGCATCACTTACTCCACCGTTTGTGTTTTTCATGATCTTTTTGTGTCATTCGCTTACAAGTTTAACATTCTCAGACGGCTCACTATTGACAAGAGATGTACACTTTGCGACCTTTATGGGTCGAATAATGTTCCTATATAAATTACACAAAGGAAATTGAGACATTTACATATTGCTAATTGAGTAGGAAGGGCGCGTTTGCATTGCCTGCCACATTCGGGCCATATAGTTATTATTGCGCCTCTAATGAATCGGTCTGCTGTGCATATAGTTCAATATTTTTAGGCATTTAATATACTGTTCCTCTTTGCTGGCTGGCTAGTCAGGCAAGTCGTGCTGAGGCGAGCCGAGGGGCTGTTCTGTGATCAGCTAGTGAGGTCGTGCTGAGGCGAGCCGAGGCAAGGCGAGCTCTGCTCTGTGTCCCTGATTCCCGCGACCGTTCCCCTGCGAGTCGCTGGTAGCTGCGGTCACACCGGAGCGGGCCGGAAGGAGGCCCTGACGGCCGAGGCGTTCGTGGACTGTGGGACCGGCTCCTGGGTGGAGACACCCTGGGGCAAGCGCGGCCACAGTAAGTGTGGGCCCCTGGCGGTTTTGCGGATGCGGCCCAGCAAGGTTTGATGCAGCCTGCAAAACTGCCCTGTGTGCCCCGCTTGCCCCCACGCCTCACCCCCAGCTCCCCTCCTCCCCCCCTCCTGCATTTCAAACAAGCTCACAAAAAGCAGCACACCTGCATACCATGCACCTTCAGCAATAATCAGTTAACCCTCAGCTCCACCCCCGCCAACAGCATAAGAGGCTCAGTAGCGCACAGGTAAGGGGGAGCGGCGACAGCAGACCGGAGTCCAAGGGCCATTGGGCCCAAGAGGAACCAGGAAATAGTGTAAAAGCGAAAAAGGAAAAGGACACATCGTAAAGAGGAGCAAGGATTAAAGAAAGAAAAAGCGAAGAAGTACAAAATCCTTTGGCATCCCGTCACTGCCCTTTACCCAAGCTCACTATCAGCTCGGGCCAGCTTTTGCAAAAGGTGTTTCTGTGGCAGCAACCGTCCGGACTGCCAGGCAGGTTTCAGGCGGGTCCCAGCAAGGCATCAGTAAGCACCCACGCTTCAAGCCACACCTGGGTTGGGCCGAAGCACACCCATCATGAGACCAGGGAAAGCCCGAGGCGTGGAAAAAAAACTCAGGGCAGGCCCAAAAGGGAAGAAGGGGGCCCACAAGGCATGGACTACACCAACAAATCGCCTGGGTCAGAGCCAGCGACCTACCTAGACACAGATAAAACCAAAAATGGACAGCTGTCTACAACCACCATAAGCGCTGTGCATAGCGCAAGCACGTAGGACCCTGTAACAGAGACCTACTCAGACATAGTTAAAGAAGGAGCAAAAGAAGGAGAGCCGTCCGCAATCACTGTGCACTGCACAGGTGCCAAAGCCAGCAAGCGGGCATTGATTTCAGACTTTCTAAAAGTATGTCGCAGACTTTTGCCCGTGAGCCACAAGGACCACACGGACCATAAGGACGCCAAGCAAGGTAATAACAACACAGACCCCCTATGTGAAGGCATTGAGGTCTCCTTCCACAGCAGTTGTTTCAACACAAACAAAGAAATTCAGCGCACGGAACAAAATGATCTTCTCTCCCTCATCAGAGAAGACCTAAGCATGGAATCAACCAATCAAGATTTACCAATTCTTAATGACCTAAACCCACCTGCCAATTTTCAAGGGCACCACCTTCAGTTTGTAGAGGCTCTAATCCATACCCAGCCGGACTCGAGCTGGGATTTACTAATCAGTCAAATGTCCCAACCAGTCCATCAGCAACCTCAAATTTCAAACCAAAAAACCGAGGGCGACTCAGCGCATTGGCTAGACAACAGTCTAAGTCCATTTGCACCATCCCATTCTCCCTTCTCACTGGCAGCCCCACAACCATTGGAACAACCAGGGTCTGCCACAGCCTGCGCGCAAGACTGCGATACCTTTGCCCTATCAACTGAACTATGCATAACTGTACAGCAAACGGGCCAGGAATCACCTCAACAAAAACTAAGCGGGTGCTTGCTACATGAAGCTAAAGAGCCCAGACCAGCCTTGGCGACTGTATCCAACAATTTACACAAAAATGAACAACCAAGTAAGATCAAGGACCAACCGGCTCAATCAGACCGATCCCAGATGAAAGCATCGATCTGCTCCCCAACTACCGCCATATGGCCCCACCTGCTAAACACCATGGAAACTATCGGAAATGCAATGACATACCACGCTGACAAGCTAGACACCCAAATCGAGCTATTCAACATCCTACCCATCCACGTTCAGGGGACAGAACAAAAGTTGCATTTTCTCAACACCATGATAGCGAAGGCCCAGCAAGATCATGACACTACATACCATACATGTCACTGCCCCCAAATAATTGACAAACTGGCATCGGTACCAACTTTAATGGCAGAGCTGTTGGGGGCAGTTAGGGAACCTCAAAGTCCAAACTGGTAAGAGTCTGCGAACATGAGGTACTCAAGGGAGAAGGCCGGGCGAGTCCCCAGACCCCTCGGAGCCACATCCTAAGAGACAAGGAGATCCACAAGGCCCCTGAGTGTGTAAGCTCACCCATTCTTGAAGCCTTGAAGGAGCTCGAGCAAACGAGCATACAATCTCAAGCAGGAGCACCAGACGTGTCACCCAACCATCACAATTCACTATTGATAGCAGATGAAAGCCCCAAACAGACAAACTTGACAACTTCCCTCACGAAGAGGGAATGAAAACGCCTGAGGAAAGCAAGGAAAAGTAAATTAAATGAACAAGGGTCAAACACACCGTCGTCACCAAATATAACGCTCAACACGAATAATAAAGAAATCGAGAAGGATAAAATTGAACAAAGTATCATGAATGCTGTCTGTATATTGGACCATTCCACTTTACTCATGAAAGAGGCTGCTGTCTCAAGAAGCCCCAAACAACAAAAAAGCGTAAACCCACCAACAAGGTAAATATATAGCATATTCAATCCTTTGGATAGGCAGGAACCAAACAAAACTAGCACCCAGGTCACCGAAAAAACAAACATCATTTCAACCCCTCAAGGAACAACGATAAAAGCGAGCAAACTCAGCCCATAGGAGGCTGACATCAACAGGTTAGCTGTCTCAGAGTAGAGGTGCTACAACAAAGAAGTCAAGACAAGAGCACACCCCTTGGGAGGCATGGAGGTCAAATCGGCCACGAACCCTCAAAGCACTCAACAAAACAGTGCACAACATCATCCAAACTTAGCCCTACGGTACCTAGAGCCTACTGAGGCATTAATAGAGACCCCAAGCGACCGAGCCAAAAAACAACTAACTGATTCTCCTAGCACAGGTCACAAAAAGATGGAGATGGTTCCATATTACATCTTGAGGGGAGCTCATGACATATTGAACAGAAGCGCAATATTAAGATTACTTGAAGCCCTCCCAGCCCTGAGTCTCATCAAATCTAGTGATCTGGAAAGAATCGAGTTCCAATCCAATCCTAATCGATCCGGCTCAGAAATCACAATAGCAACCTGGACAGACCACTCCTTCATAGAACAGATCTTGCGGCACTGGGAGTCCTTTACTATTTGGGGTATTGAGCTAAAAAAGGTGGAGCATCCCCGCTACCCAAGCCCGTTACAACAGCCCAATCGAACTGTGGGCATCTTAAAAGGAGTAAAAGGCCCTGATGAGTTCAGCAAAACGAAAGGTGATGGCCAAACAATTAGGCAAATTACGATCACAATACCACACTCCGAAGCTGCCAACCTCGAGGACAACCCGCAGGCGATAGCCTCAATCATGAATCACGGAGCTGCATGAACCAAAGTATGTAAGGATTCCAAAAAAGCTCAGGGTTGCAAGATCTGCTCATGGAAAGTGAACGGCTTAGGTTCAAAACTCGAAGATGCTGATTTTGTAGAGTTCATCCTACAGTATGACATACTTCTATTCCAAGAAATTTGGCAGACCAGAAACTCACCAATTGTAGGCTACAAAGAATACCTCAATCCAGCCATAAAGGACGCAAAGCATGGAAGGGCAAAAGGCGGCCTATCGACCTTCATCTCGACGGAAATTTCTTGGACAGATGTAGTCATCACCCTCGACTCTCCCTGGATGCAATGCATCAAACTCGTAGCTTCAACCCCGACTAGCTTGTGAATTTTGAACATCTACATACATCCAGTCCACAAGCAAAAGGGGCATAA
Organism: Calotriton arnoldi; assembly: GCA_963921515.1. Lineage (NCBI taxonomy): Eukaryota > Metazoa > Chordata > Amphibia > Caudata > Salamandridae > Calotriton > Calotriton arnoldi. Next base: position 796,822 of record CAWUFW010006050.1, on the reverse strand, counting down.
AATCCAGCAACTGATCGCCGCACTCAAAACTCTAAAACTCACTTACCCACAGGCCAGCATAATATTGACCGGGGATTTTAATATGAACTTATTGCAAGGTCAGGAAAAAAACCTAGTAGGCTTTGTACAGGCACAACAGGGCAACACAAGCAGATGTGACACCTTGGGCAAGAGATGCGCGGCTTTATTGGACGAACTTTCACTGTACACGCTAAACGGACGAGGCCCTCAGGACAGTCCCGCAGCATTCACTAGAGTGACAAATAAAACCGGCACAGCCATCGATTTCACCCTGGCGGATCCCGATCTATTTCATTTTATTCCCAACTTCCAAATAAAGGAATGAGCAGAAAGCGATCACCATCCTCAAACCTTTACATTAACCATCATTCTAAAAAGGTCTTGGCAAGCCAATGCTCTTACATTATCAACTCAATCCTACAATTTAAAACGACTCACATGGAACAAAAATAACATAGACACCATCATGGAGACATGTTTCATGTGATTGGCATCACCAGAAGCAGAGCCAGTCCCTATAGAGGCCTGGGAGACGTTTGTCAATAATTTAAATTAAAAAATTTCAAATCATTCCACCAGCCATAAAGCCCCCAGAACCATTGCGGCAGCCTGGTACACAAACAACCTAAGGACAAAAAAAAAACCACCTAAACAAACACCTAAGATCAATGCGAACCGAGGGCTCACAACCCACACAACAGACCCTTACAATAACAGCTAAAATGAAATGCGATCTAAAAAAAGAAATCAAGGCGGCGAAGCGAACATACAATGAACAATTCTGGATGAAAATGCTCCACGCCAGCAAGCAAAGAAACTCCAAATTGTTTTGGGCAAACATCAACTTCTTATTAAATGGCAAAAACCGACATTTCAATTTGGACATAATGGAACACACATGGAGAGCCCACATAGAAGCCACATACAACACGACATCATTCCCAAGTGTGCCAAACATCTCCAAACCTTTAAAAGCGATCGGGATGGTCGCCATTCAGACAACAAGTCCCAAGGCCCCAAAACTCAGAAATATCTAGAAAATAGATACTAAAATCTGCACACCATTATTGAAAAACGCACCCTACCACCCAAAAGATCAAACATGACAAATTCCATCCAGAAGTTCAGGAAACAACAAGGTCCGATCCAACGGAACACCACCTACAGATTACACAAAAGCAGGTACTGAACATCATAAAACATTTGAGACCTGACTGGGCCCCGGGGCCAAATGGCCTGCCTAACGCCTTATTTAGAAAAGATCCTTCCTTTTAGTCCGGCCACCTAACTTCTCTGTTCACATACACCTTAGAGACTAGCATCATTCCAGACTCTTTGCGAGGAAGCATCTTACAACCCATATACAAATCAGGGGCACCCTCCGACCCATCTATTTACAGACTGATAGCGCTCATCGACTTTGAGGCAAAAATCTACGCATCAAATTTGTTGGCAGACCTTGAGGACTGGGTCAGTAGCACAAACCTAATGCCGAAAACACAAACAGGAGTTCGGGCAGGGATGGGCACTTTAACGAACATATCCGCAGTCACCCTCTTGGCCAATCAAGCTATCGCCAAATCAAACGTCCTTTATGCGTGCTTTGTAGATCTCAAAGCAGCCTTCGATAAAGTGCCCAGATCCAAGCTATGGGCGGAAATGAAATCGTGGGGAGCTCCCACAAAATTATTAGAGGCAATCATCAATCTTTACTCAAAAACATGGGTCCAAATAAAAAAGGGGGACGGGCAAAGCTTAACTAATAAAATTTCGACAACCAACGGCTTAAAACAGGGGTGTGTCCTGGCTCCATGTCTATTCAACATCTACACAGCTGATTTAGAGAACAACCTTCGTTCAACACAAGGAGATCCTCCAAAATTGGGTAATGTCCCAATAGTAAGCCTCCAATACGCGGACGACATTGTCCTACTCTCGCAAACGCCTTGAGGCTTGCAGCGGCTGATCATCCAACTAGCAGAATATTCCACCTCAGCTCAACTAGTAATCAACCTCCAAAAATCAACGGCCGTGTGCTTTTCCAGTACCCACAAAAAACGCCCTAAATTCACCTGGACGTTAAATAACATTGTGTCCCAGGTGGATACATACAAATATTTTGGGATACAACTAGACCGCCAGCTCAACTGTAAGCAACACCTGGACCTAGGGCAAGTAAAAGCAAAACAACTGCTATTTGCATTTAACACCTTGCAGAAAAAACTTAGCAATTGTTGAACAGACCATCTACTAAAAGTCATAGTAGCAAAATTCCTGCCATCTATTTCGTATGGATCAGAAATGTTAAACACTAAGGACTCAACAGTTTTAAACACAGCACAATCTAGCCTTTTTAAGAAATTATTCTCAACTCCATGCTACATTTCTCAAACTTGATAAGATTGGAATACAGCTTAAAAAACTAGATACCAACAAGACAAGGAGTCCTGGCCAAATATAACTGGTGGATGAGGGCAGCTGAGCAAAACACCTTAGCCCACCACTGTTGGCAGGAGGTTGAAAAGCAATCCAGGTTGAGCAAGTCAGTATATCCAGTTTTAAAACAATCCCTTTCAGCATTAAAGCTAGAGGAAGCTTGGCTCACAATATCGGCCTACTCTGAGTTCAAACAATCAGCCACAAAGCCATTAAGCTACAATCGCTGTTAATAGACAAAGCCTCCTTGGTCCTCAAAACACACGTGTGGGCGGTGATGCCATCTTACAAATTGCTGAAACCTCAATCGTATTTGTTAGAACACTTCTCAGAATAGTATAAGCGAAATCTGACCATATTTATTTATACGTTTTTTATAGAGCTAGCTAGACCCGAAGGTATCAGAGGGCTTTACATATTGAGACTGGGATCCTTCCCATCGAAAGACCTTACCCCAAAATGGAAATGGACCTGGTCGACAAAGGAATGCCGCCTTTGCGGTCACGGAGAAGAGTCACTACTCCACCTGTTATGTATCTGTTAGAAATGGGATTTTTGGTAGGCTAGGGCTCGTGCCAAAACCAGGCAGAAACCACCACTCTAGTCAGGATAAGGGAGTTACACTCCTAAAATAACCCCTGCTCACCCCCTTAGTAGCCTGGCACGAGCAGTCAGGCTTATCTTAGAGGCAGTGTGTAAAGCATTTGCACATAACCAACAGTAATACAGTGTAAGCACTACAAAAGGACACCACACCAGTTTAGAAAAATCCAATATTTTTATATACTTAAGACAAGACCAAAAACGATAAAAATCCACAATACAGTACTTAAAAATCTTCAGTTATCAAAATATGCTTGAAAAACAGTTCCTTGATGTCGATAGCTCCGTCCGGGGCTATCACGGCGTCGTGAACAAACAAATCCAAACAGTTATAGCTGACCGCGGCATCGCTGGCCAGCTACGGTGTTGGGAAGAACCGCAAACAGTCCCTTTTAGAAATGCCGGGCGTCGGCGACCTCTCGTTGAGCTTCCGAAAGCACGGCGTCCGCAGGCGTCGGTTCCGGAGGTCGGTGCAGGAGTCGTCGGGGCCCTCGATGTCACACGCGTTGCAGATCGAACTCCTCTCTGTTGAAGTCAGGAGCGCTGGCGTTGGTAGGCGTCGGGTGCTGCAGTGCGAAGTGCAGCGGTGCGGTGCCCACAGGTCGCGGTGCGAGCAACGGCTCGGTGGTGGCGTCAGCAGGCGTCATCGGTGAGACCAGGGTCGCAGTGCGGCGTTGCGGCGGTGCCCTCTGCGGTGCCTTCAGGACACGGAGTCGACAGCGTCGTCGTCGACGTCGTCGGGTTGCTTCTTCTTCTGTTGCAGCACAAAACACACAGTCCCCAGTGCTGAGGGCAGAAGAGCTTGAAGTCTTTGCTGTTCCTGAGACTTCTTGAACAGGGGGCAAGTTCTACCTCAAGCCCTTGAAGAAATTCACAAAAGTAGATTGCAGAAAGTTCAGTCCAGTCCTTTCACTGCCCAAGACAGAAGCAGCCACTGCAGGCCAACACAGCAAAGCACACAGCAATGTGGTAGTTCCTCCTCACAGCTTCTCCAGCTCTTCTTCTTGGCAGTCTTCTTGGTCCAAAAGAGTTCTAAAAGTCAGGGGTCTGGGCCCCAATATTTATATCCCAAAATCCTTTGATCTCTTAGGCAAAGAGTGTCTGTGCCCAGCCAGAACCAGTTCTGCCTTCTCTGGTGTGACTTCCTGGCAGGAGGTGGAGACGGGATGGTCCGAGACAGACCAGGCCCTTTGAGGTGCAAGGAAATCTCCTTCCCCTTCCCCAATTGCAGCCCAGGTCTATTCAGCCCTTTCCTGATCCACCTAGACTATCTGGAGCCACTCTTGCTCCCCAGCCTTCTGTCGTCCAAAACCCAGACAGGCAATCCACATTCCAGCAGAGGCACACGGGATGACTGAGCAAGAAAATACCTACTTTCTAAAAGTGGTATTTTCAAACACAGAATGTAAAAATCACCTTCACTAAAAGATGCATCTTTAGATTCTGAGTTCAGGCATACTAAACTTTATTTTCCTACCTAATTCCCCGGCCAGTTATGTTTATAAGATGTTATAAACAAACTCCCCATTCTGTCCTATGGGGAACAGGTAGCCTTGCAATAGCGAAAAACAAAATTTGCCGTAATTCACTATCAGGACATGCAACACACACCAGGGCATGTCCTACCTTTCACATACACTGCACCGGGCCCATAGGGGTACCTTGGGCCTACCTTAGGGGTGGCTGACATGTAAGAAAAGGGAAGGTGAGGGACTGGCAAGTGTGTGCACTGGCCAAGTCGACATGGCAGTTACAAACTGCGCGCAGACTCCGCAATGGCGGGTCTGAGTTACCTTTTCAGGGCTACTCACGTGGGTGGCACAATCAGTGCTGCAGGCCCACTAGTAGCATTTGATTCACAGGCCCTGGCGCACTCAGTGCACTTTACTAGGGACTAACAAGTAAATCAAATATCCAATCATGGAAACACCAATCCATAACACAATTTACTACAGGAACACTTGCACTTTACCACTGATCAGCAGTGAGAAAAGTGCGCAGAAACACTACGCCAGCAAAAACAGAGTCAAAACCGGGAGGTCAGAAAGCAAAAACTCAGGAGAAACACGCCAAAAGATGCCAAGTCTAACACATGTCCCCTCCAGCTGAAAGTACTGCGGAAGAACCTGGACAGACCATCTGCATTGGCGTGTTCTGTGCCAGGACGGTGTTCCACCGTAAAGTCCATTCCCTGTAGGGAGATGGACCACCTCAGCAGTTTTGGATTCTCACCCCTCATTTGCATCAACCATATTGAGACTGGGATCCTTCCCATCGAAAGACCTTACCCCAAAATGGAAATGGACCTGGTCGACAAAGGAATGCCGCCTTTGCGGTCACGGAGAAGAGTCACTACTCCACCTGTTATGTATCTGTTAGAAATGGGATTTTTGGTAGGAGAGGGCATGTGCCAAAGCCGGGTAGAAACCACCACTCCAGTCAGGATAAGGGAGTTACACTCCTAAAATAACCCCTGCTCACCCCCTTGGTAGCTTGGCACGAGCAGTCAGGCTTATCTTAGAGGCAGTGTGTAAAGCATTTGCACATAACCAACAGTAATACAGTGTAAGCACTACAAAAGGACACCACACCAGTTTAGAAAAATCCAATATTTTTATATACTTAAGACATCTGAGGGGCCTGTGGTCTGTCTGAACCCGGAAGTGAGTCCCAAACAGGTATGGTCTCAGCTTCTTCAGTGCCCAGACCACAGCAAAAGCTTCCCTTTCTATGGCACTCCACCTCTGTTCCCTGGGGAGTAGTCTCCGGCTAAGGAAGACTACAGGCTGGTCTAGGCCCTCTTCGTTCAGTTGTGAGAGCACCGCTCCCACTCCATGCTCTGAAGCGTCAGTCTGCACGACAAATTCCTTGGAGAAGTCAGGGGCCTTGAGCACGGGTGCCGTGCACATGGCGGCCTTCAGGGCATCAAAAGCCTTCTGGCAGGACTCAGTCCAGATCACCTTCTTGGGCTGCTTCCTGGAAGTCAGCTCTGTTAAGGGGGCAACAAAGGTGTCATACCCCTTAACAAACCTCCTGTAGTACCCAGTGAGTCCTAAGAAGGCCCTCACCCCTGTCTGGGTCTTGGGGACTCCCAAGCCAGAATGGCGTCAATCTTGGGTTGTAGGGGCGCCACCTGGCCGCTTCCTACCTGGTGTCCCAAGTACACCACCGAACCCTGCCCGATCTGGCACTTACTGGCCTTGATCGTGAGGCCTGCCCTCTGCAGCACCTTCAACACTTCACCGAGGTGCTGCAAGTGTTCTTCCCAGCTGGAACTGAACACTGCGATGTCATCCAGGTAGGCGGCACTGAAATCCTCCAGCCCAGCCAACACCTGGTTGACCAACCTCTGAAAGGTGGCAGGGGCATTCTTCAACCCAAAGGGCATCACCCGGAACTGGTAATGTCCTTCTGGGGTTGAAAATGCTGACCTCTCCTTGGCCCCATCGGTTAAGGCAATCTGCCAGTACCCAGATGTTAAATCAAACGTGCTGAGGAACTTGGCAGCTTCCAACCGATCAATGAGCTCATCAGCTCTGGGGATGGGGTGTGTGTCAGTCCTGGTGACGGCATTGAGCCCACGGTAGTCCACACAAAACCGCAGTTCTGGAGTGGCACCGGGTGCAGCAGCCTTTCGAACCAAGACCACTGGGCTGGCCCAAGGACTGTTGGAAGGCTAGATCACCCCTAACGCCAACATCTGAGAGACCTCCTCTTTAATGCTGGCCTTGACCTGGTCAGTCAACCTGTAAATCTTGTGCTTCACAGGAGGGCTGTCACCGGTGTCCACGTCATGGGTACACCAGTGAGTAACACCTGGGGTCAGGGAGAACAGTGGGGCAAACTGTCCTAACAACTGGTGACAGTCGCTCTGCTGCTCTGGAGTCAGTGTAGGGGAGAGGATCATCACACTTTCCACTGACCCATCGCGCTCCTTGGTAGACAGGAGGTCAGAGAGAGGTTCACTCTCCTCTTCCACACCATCATCTGTCGCCTAGAGCATGCTCACTTCGGACCTCTCGAAGTGGGGCTTGAGGCGGTTCACGTGGAGGACCCTCAAAGGGTTCCTTGGAGCCCGCAAATCCACCAGGTAGGTGACATCACTTTTGCGCTCCACCACCTCAAATGGCCCAGTCCACTTGTCCTGCAAGGCACAAGGTTCCACTGGGGCCATGACCCACACTTTTTGCCCATGTTGAAATTCGACCAGAGTGGCATTCTGGTCATACCACTTCCTCAATTCTTCCTGGCTGGCTTCTAGGTTCGCCTGCGCGAATTTCCTGAAGCGGGCAGTTTGGTTTCTGAAGGCCAGCATATAACTAAACACATCCTGGGGAGCTTTCCTGGGAGCTGCCTCCCAGCCTTCCTTCACCAAACTCAGAGGTCCTCTCACAGGGTGACCATACAGAAGCTCAAAGGGACTGAACCCAAGAGACTTCTGTGGTACCTCCCTGTATGAAAAGAGAAGGCACGGCAAGAGGACGTCCCACTTACGCCTCATGGGTTCTGTTAGACCCTTAATTATGCCCTTCAAGGTCTGGTTGAACCTCTCCACCAGACCGTTACCTTGTAGGTGGTAAGGGGTGGTGAACTTGTAGGTTACACCACACTCCTTCCACAGGGATGTCATATACTTGGATATGAAATTGGTCCCCCTGTCAGAAACCACGTCTCTGGGGAACCCCACTCGGGAAAAGATCCCCATTAACGTCCGGCCCACCACTGGCGCCGTCGTTGTCCTGAGAGGGATTGCCTCCGGGTACCGGGTGGCATGGTCCACCAAGACCAGGATGTACCTGTTGCCCATGGCTGTCTTGGGATCCAGTGGCCCCACAATGTCCATCCCTACCCTTTCGAAGGGCGTTCCAACCGCTGGAAAAGTTTGGAGAGGAGCTTTGACCTTCCTCCACTCTTACCACTTGCCTGGCAAGTTTGGCAAGACCTGCAATGTCCATCTGACTGCCTTCGCATTTGGGGCCAGAAGAAGTGGGTGACAAGCCTGTCAAAGGTCTTGTCCTGCCCCAAATGTCCTGCCAAAGGCATATCATGAGCCAGACCCAGTAGGAAGGTCCTGAAGCACTGGGGTACCACCAGCACACGGGCTGACCCAGGCTCAGCGACCTTAGGCTCACTGTACAGGAGATCATTCTCCCAGTAGATCCAATGTGAACCGGACTGATCACCAGCTGCCTGGTCTGCAGCCTGCCGCCGCAGACCGTCCAGAGAAGGGCACTCCTTCTGCTCCTTGCAGAATTCCTCCCTGGTGGGACCCCCTTCTTGCTGCCAATGGGTCAGCTCAGAGATGTCACACAGTTCAGCTACCTGCTCCCCTGTAGGCACCGGGACATCCCTCTCAAGGTCCGCCTCCTCCCGGTCCGTGGGAACTTCAGGGGACGTTTCCCGCACCCCTTGCCCTTTCTCTTGGCAGGGACTTGGGTCACTGTTTCAGGCTCCAAGTCCTCCTGATCACCCTCTCTGGCCGCCATTGACCGAGTGGACACGCATGCCCACTCTGGCAACCCAAGCATCTCCAAGTGAGACCTGAGCTCAACATCCTTCCATACGGACTGCTCCAGGTTGTTACCTAGCAGACAATCTACAGGCATGGAAGGGCTCACAACCACCCTCAAGGGACCTGAGACCCCCCCCCCACTCGAAGGGAACCTGCGCCACCAGACACTGGCGCTCTGAATTGTCCACCGCAATGACTTGGTGGAATGCCCCTGGGACTACCTGCTTCTCAGAGACCAGGTGACACCGGACTGAGGTCACACTGGCTCCAGTATCTCTGAGAGCCTCTACCCTTTTCCCATTGATGGTCACCCAGGTGCTGTAATTCTTTGTGTTAGGGGGCACAGGGTTTCCTGGGACCATCTCACTGTCCCCTAGTGAGACGAGGGTCATTTCTGCGGGGTCCCCACCCTCCTGTGGGTACTCCTGCTCCCCAAGCGCTACACTAGCCAACACCTTGGACTGCCCACCGGTGGGTGGCTGTGCCCCCTTAGGGTACTTGGGGTCCCCCTTCATGTGACCCACATGGTCACATGCAAAACACTTGGAGGGGCCGGTCTCAGCAGGCTTTCCTGATGAGACCCCTTGTTTCTTATCTCCTGGGGGATGGGAACCTTTACCCTGGGTGTTAGTTTGGGGCCCTTTAGAGAACTCCTGTGTTTTACCCTTGTCCCCCCCCACTTTTCTGCAAGGGACCCTGCCCACCTTTGGCTGAGTCTCCACCATATGCTTTCCTGTGGACCCTGGTACTCACCCAGCGGTCCGCCTCCATAGCAAGCTTCCTGGGGTCAGTCAGCTTACTATCAACTAGGTGCTGGCGCAGATCTGCAAAACATAGACTAGACAAGTGCTCCCATGCAATCAAATTGTAGAGCCCCTGAAAATCTGTCACATTACTGCCCTTCACCCAGCCATCCAGTGACCTGCAAAACATATCTACACATTCCAACCAAGTGTTGGCATCGGACTTCTTAGTGGACCTGAACTGATCCCTGTACTTTTCAGGAGTGAGACCATACTTAGTGAGAAGGGCGTCCTTCATGTCTGGATAGGTGAGGTGATACCCCTTACCCAAAGCTATTAAAGTATCCCTTGCTTCTTCTGGGAAGAGAGGCCACAGGCCTGCTCCCCAATTCTCCTCAGGGACCCCATTCATGTGTATCGCTGCCTCGTAACCCTGAAACCACCTTTGTGTGTCATCCCCCTTCTTGAATTCTTTGCCTACATTCTTAGGGATGTGCACAATCCTGTCTGCCTGTCTTGGCGGGTTGCTGCCACCATCTGAGCTGGCTCTACTCCTCTGATCCAGCTCCTTTATCCTGAACTCATGCTCTAACATCATCCTTTTCTCCTCCATGGCTAACTTAAGCTTCTCCAGTTCTGCTGCAACTCTCCTTGCTTCCCGCCTGTCCTCCAGCTCTCCTGGGGACAGGCCACTGCTGCCTGGCCTGGAGGGTTCCCCCCTTCCCAAAAGCACATCCACCCTAGGAATAGGCTCCTCCGCCTCTCCACTGAGAACACCAGACTGCTCGCTGGCATGTCTGGCTGCTACCCAGGCCCTCAGCGCCTTTTGTAGCTCCTCCTTCCTCGTGAGGCCTCTGACTTGGACTTTTAGGTTTTTGCAAATTGATTTCAATTCCCTAACATTGTAGGATTCCAACCTATCCTCCTCAAAGGCAATTTCCAGGGATGCAACAGATGATGCTCTTGATTCGGGCATGATGAAGTAGCAAGTTCAAACTGGCAAGATCAAAAATAGGCCAAAAATAAAAAGAACCAGTATATGGCACGTAATGGTCTGCGCTATGGTAGTAGTGCACACCAATCACTGTAAGTCAAGTGCAAACGCAAGTCCTATCCTCACCGCTTCCAACCAAAGTAAGAAATGGGATTTTTGGTAGGCTAGGGCATGTGCCAAAGCCAGGCAGAAACCACCACTCTAGTCCGGATAAGGGAGTTACACTCCTAAAATAACCCCTGCTCACCCCCTTGGTAGCTTGGCACGAGCAGTTAGGCTTATCTTAGAGGCAGTGTGTAAAGCATTTGCACATATCCAACAGTAATACAGTGTAAGCACTACAAAAGGACACCACACCAGTTTAGAAAAATATCCAATATTTTTATATACTTAAGACAAGACCAAAAACGATAAAAATCCACAATACCGTACTTAAAAATCTTCAGTTATCAAAATATGCTTGAAAAACAGTTCCTTGATGTCGATAGCTCCGTCCGGGGCTATCACGGTGCCGTGAACAAACAAATCCAAACAGTTCTTGCTGACCGCGGCGTCGCGGGCCAGCTACGGTGTTGGGAAGACCCGCAAACAGTACCTTTTAGAAATGCAGGGCGTCGGCGACCTCTCGTTGACCTTCCGAAAGCACGGCGTCCGCAGTCGTCAGTTCCGGAGGTCGGTGCAGGAGTCGTCGGGGCCCTCGAAGTCACACGCGTTGCAGATCGAACTCCTCTCTGTTGAAGTCAGGAGCGCTGGCGTCGGTAGGCGTCGGGTGTTGCGGTGCGAAGAGTATCGGTGAGGCGTGCGGTGCCCACAGGTCGCGGGGCGAGCAGCGGCTCGGTGGCGGCGTCAGATGGCGTCGTCGGTGAGACCAGGGTTGCGGTGCGAAGTGAATGCGGTGCTTGTCGCGGTGCTGGCAGGTCGCGGTGCAAGCAGCGTCGTCGTCGTTGTTGAAGAGCTGTCCTTGGCTGACGAACGGGAGTCGATGGCGCCGGCGTCGGTAGGCCAAGGCTGCGGTGTGGGATGAGGGCGGTGCGTCGTGTAACTTTACGAGCGGTGCCCTCGAACTATGGTGCAAGCAGTGGCGTAGATTTCGGCGTGGAGCGGCGTCGTCGGGGATACCAAGGCGTCGTCGTGAAGGGAGGCGGTGCGGAGTGCAGTGCCCACAGGTCGCGGTGCGAGCAGCGTCTCGGTGGTGGCATCAGCAGGCGTCGTCGGTGAGACCAGGGTTGCGGTGCGGCGGTGCCCTCTGCGGTGCCTTCAGGACACGGAGTCGGCAGCTGCATCGTCGACGTCGTCGGGTTGCTTCTTCTTCTGTTGCAGCACAAAACACTCAGTCCCCAGTGCTGAGGGCAGAAGAGGTTGAAGTCTTTGCTGTTCCTGAGACTTCTTGAACAGGGGGCAAGCTCTACCTCAAGCCCTTGGAGAAACTTGCAAAAGTAGATTGCAGAAAGTTCAGTACAGTCCTTTCACTGCCCAAGACAGAAGCAGCCACTGCAGGCCAACACAGCAAAGCACACAGCAATGTGGTAGTTCCTCCTCACAGCTTCTCCAGCTCTTCTTCTTGGTAGTCTTCTTGGTCGTCCAAAAGAGTTCTGAAAGTCAGGGGTCTGGCCCCAATTGTTTATATCCCAAAATCCTTTGATCTCTTAGGCAGAGAGTGTCTGTGCCCAGCCAGAACCAGTTCTGCCTTCTCTGGTGTGACTTCCTGGCAGGAGGTGGAGACGCCATGGTCAGAGGCAGACCAGGCCCTTTGAGGTGCAAGGAAATCTCCTCCCCCTTCCCCAATTGCAGCCCAGGTCTATTCAGCAGTTTCCTGACCCACCTAGACTATCTGGAGCCACTCCTGCTCCCCAGCCTTCTGTCATCCAAAACCCAGACAGGCAATCCACATTCCAGCAGAGGCACACGGGATGACTGAGCAAGAAAATACCTACTTTCTACAAGTGGTATTTTCAAACACAGAATGTAAAAATCACCTTCACTAAAAGATGCATCTTTAGATTCTGAGTTCAGGCATACTAAACTTTATTTTCCTACCTAATTCTCGGGCCAGTTATGTTTATAAGATGTTATAAACAAACTCCCCATTCTGTCCTATGGGGAACAGGTAGCCTTGCAATAGCGAAAAACGAAATTGGCCGTAATTTACTATCAGGACATGCCACACACACCAGGGCATGTCCTACCTTTCACATACACTGCACCCGGCCCACAGGAGTACCTTGGGCCTACCTTTGGGGTGGCTGACATGTAAGAAAAGGGAAGGTGAGGGACTGGCAAGTGTGTGCACTGGCCAAGTCGACATGGCAGTTACAAACTGCGCGCAGACTCCGCAATGGCGGGTCTGAGTTACCTTTTCAGGGCTACTCACGTGAGTGGCACAATCAGTGCTGCAGGCCCACTAGTAGCATTTGATTCACAGGCCCTGGCACACTCAGTGCACTTTACTAGGGACTAACAGGTAAATCAAATATCCAATCATGGAAACACCAATCCATAACACAATTTACCACAGGAGCACTTGCACTTTACCACTGATCAGCAGTGAGAAAAGTGCGCAGAAACACTACGCCAGCAAAAACAGACTAAAAACCGGGAGATCAGAAAGGAAAAACTCAGGGGAAACACGCCAAAAGATGCCAAGTGTAACAGTATCCATTCAGCGCTACTAAACGTTCGGAAAATTCTCTTATGGCCAATACTGAGGAGAGGACAAATAAGGTCCTGCAGAGCGGCCATTATAAAATGTCTAAAAGGCTCGTCTGTCCAATTGTCCTGCAAGGCAATAACATTTTTGAACCTAGCGGCAAAAGAACTAGAAAAGAACGACATATGAATTGAACTGTACTAGGCAGAATCGCCTTGTTCATCTAATTTAAATTCTGCAGTTCATACGCCATTAGCATTTTATTACACCCTGGAGAAATATGCATGCTTGTGTACAGTTTTAACACACTCATCTAGAAGTTTGCTTTCGTAGCAGGGCCGGACATTATATAGAAGCAGTCCTAACACTATTTTACCATTTATATAAATGAGTTTATTGTCATTTTAACCCAGAACAATTGTTTGATACTTTATGTACCAAGGTGGTTCGTTCCACCCTTTTATGATTTTAAAGAAATCAAATAAAAGTATTTTTGTACAGGCAATTAATATAGCCCATTCGCTCAAGAACTCTGCTTCCCTAGTTGCGAACAAAATGCTGTGCTGCCCAGTTCATGGTGGTACAGTTGTCTCGTCAAAGATCTGGCTTCAGGGTCTTGTCGGGGCGCTTACCATTAGATGCTCTGATGTTGGTAAACTCTGTGCTTGTTGTAAGGGGGTGGGGGGTAAATAGTGGCAGGTGCTTTAAAGGGAAATCTGTTCGGCTGCATATTGCATAAAAGAAATGGGATGTAAAAAGAATGCTCTGAACCCCAAACACATTATTGATGGGTGATTTTGTTTTGTTCGGAAATAACTTTTGCATGGCCCTCCTGACTGTACTAAACCACCGTAATACATTATGGCATATCCAGCTGGCATGAAATTATCTTCCAGGCCGGTGTGCCAACCCTCTTCAAGCTACCACATTGTGTAGGTGGGTTGTGCTCGCTATGCATAAGAGTCGTTTCCTGATTAGGGAATTGTATGCCATTTTCTTACAGCAATAACAACATTTTATGCCAGGGCTTCCTTACGCGTTGATGTTCATGTTTAATCAGGATTTTCCCATTTACACCTGTGTGCATCTAACATGTAGAAGTGACTTTGCATTTTGAAGTAAGTTAGCCAAAGACATAAAGCGATTACCCTTTGCATGGCGGTATTAAAGTGTTACTGCTATGCGTGTGATTGAACATGGAGCTTTGTTCAGCTTCATAGATAGAAGTGGGTGACCAGTTGGCAAAGCAATACAGGGCCCTGGAGCAGATGCAGATTTTTGAATTCTGTGGGATGGATCATGTATTTCTTGACTATGTTTTAAACAAGCTGGTACTTGTTGAATGTTAAGAATAGTGATTACACCAGGCTCTGCTGCTTTAACTTTTGTTGTCATTATTTTTAAGCCAATATGTCTGTCTTTCTCCCTTGAATTTCATCAATTCTTATCACTCTTGGGAATTCCTCCACTTCCCTACCAACTTGCACAATGAGATTCTTGATCTCCTCCTCTTAACCCTTCCCCCGTCACCTATTTATTTGCCATTCCTATTTGCTTCCCTTGCCAGCTTTGTTGCTTCGTCCTGGCATCTGTTCTGTGCCTTCTGCCGTTAAATCTTTTTCTTACCTCTCCTAATCTAAAATCCTCCAATCTGTCTGTCTGATGTTGTGCCATCTCTTTCTCTTATCTCTCCTGAATCATGTCAACAGTCCATCTCTTTCTCCTACATCTCCTGCTGTATGCTGCTCCATCCTGTCTGATCTTCTACTGTAGTTGGCTCTTCAGGGACTTTACTTGCATAATTCAGTTTCGTTACTTAGCCACATATTTTTCTCATCCTGCTCTACCTTTGAGTTCTTTTTCACCCCATACTTCCTTCCCTCCATCGTTTTCCCCCTTTTCCTTCAAAATTTCATAATATACATGTGTATGTATTACACAGTGGTGGTAGCCATTGTGTAGGCATGGTTCAGATGGTGTTTCCATAGAAATGCATTTTTTGTTTGGCCTATAACTTTTGACGCTTTTGGACAGATTTCCATGCAATCATGGAAATCTACTCACTCAGTTAGCTATGTTTCAGCATGCCAAATTTTCGTGCAGATTCATCCATGAAAAAAAGTTAAAGGCCAGGGGTTGGAAAAAGAAGTGCTTTCTCATTTTAGCTCTCATATGAAATTATGGTCACATCTACAGCCTAAACAGCTGAACCGATTTACACCAAACTTGGCACGATAGTAGAACTTTAAGTCGGATTGTAATCTTTTTAGGTCGAGCCTGGGCAGCGCATGCACTGCTCTGCGAGGCATGCTGTAATCTAGACTGTGGCTTAAAGCACCCCCATCTTTTCCATTCATTCCTGTTCATGCCCTTCATAAATGCATGCTTTTGGTTGGTCAGCATGCTTAATTAGTTCTGCCTTTTTGTGTTTGAAACCCTCCCAGGAGACTGCCACTGTTACACGTGGCCTTACACTTTTTTTATATAGGTTCCGTTGTGCGCACAATTTTTTTTCTTGTTTGTCTCCACTTGTGTATCATCACAGCGCCCACTTCACGGACACTGCGCTTCACATTTCAGTAGGCATTTGTATTGCAGGTTTAATTATTGTTTTACTTTGGAGGCCGCGTGCCTTTTAACGACATGCCCACTTTCATTTTCACCATCGGTTCTTGTTCTCCTGCTCGTGGCAGCCTGCTCGCCCTGTGCCATCTCTCCCTTCACCCCGCCCCCACCACTCCTCCATAATCACTGCGTGTATTTTAAGTGATCTGCCCAAAATCACAGGATATTGAGCCGACGCCGAGATTCGAACTCCCGTGTCGGCAGCTCTGACCGCATGCCCTTCACAGCATGTTTGATGTTGTTTCATTGCTGTTTTTTAAATGTTGCCAGATGGAGCCATTTATAAGCTTAAATGCTGTTCCAGTAACATTGCATGCTGTTTCTCCCCAACCCCTCACCGCTTTCATTTTCACCATCGTGTCTTATTTCCTTCTCGCTCTGTGCCGTCTTTCCTTACCCCTTCACCCCGCACCCACCACCCTTCTAAGATCGCTGCTTTGATTTTAAGTGATTTGCCCAAAATCACAGGACACCGCTTTCATTTTCACCGTCTTGTTTCCTGCTCGTGGCAGCCTTCCCACTCTGTGCCTTTTTAAAATATATTGTAACCTAGAATTAACACTCATTCCCTTGACAATTTCTCAGCTGCTGCGGTTTTCAGTGTTTGGAAGGTGCCCTCTGGAGTGCGTTATTGAAAATGATGTTGCTTGTAGTAAGACTTGTACGGGAGGTGTGTAAGGTTTGGAAATGTGCTTTAAACATGGTGCAACATGAGAGAATCTTGCTCATCAGCGACTCGGCACCCTGAAAGCTCCGGTGCCGCACAATATGCTGCATTACTAAATCATTATATGGTCCCAAAGGCGGGACCTATTGCATTGCAAATGCTTGTTTAAGATGATGTCAGAAGAGCGTTGTGAGTCCTTTTTCGGTTTCACATACTCTTCTGATCTGGGTTCTGATCATCCTCCTCTCTCAGAGCATTTTTCGGATGTTTCCTGAAAAAACGAGAATGACGTGTATCAGTATAGTGATACCTATTAGGCTGCTTAATTGTTTCACGGTTACACAAATTATATCGTTTTTCGGAGGACTGCTGCTGTGGGGATGAACCCCGTGACTTTGCTTTTTCTTTTTTTTGTTTATCCCAGCATTTTCTAGAATATTCCGATGCCTGTTTCGAGTTATCCTTTTCAGAATTACTCTTCGGTTGTGGTTTATTAGGTCTGGCTCCCAAATTATGTCGACCTATAGATGTGTAGGTTTCAGCAATAATTTTTGGTAGACAGAACCTGCGTGAGGCATTGGCGTACTGCCAAAGTTGTTGCTTTCCCTTTACTGTGGCTTAAAATTATTGAGGCTACTGTGGCATAGTTGCCAAAAAGTTTCATTCCCAAATCTAGGGCAGGGGCAGCCCCCATTAATTTTGAATCTGCTGTAGCACTTCAGGCAAAACAGCTAAAGATGGTGTACCATGCGTGATATATATTGCAGCAAACACTGTGCCCCAAATGGCACATTCATCTACCGGCGGAACCATCGCTACAGGTAGGCACATTGTAAGAATTCTATGTTTATCATGAGGTCCCGTATGGGGAAATACTGTTTTAAGCTGATTTGTTTGTTGTGCAATCCAGAACGGAATTTCTTCCCGTCTGCTGGGAACTTTACCCATTATTGCGTTAATAGTAACTGGACTAATTGCAGGCATTGCTAAATGCGGCGGTGCAGCTTGAACAGCCCTCGCAGAGTTTGTTATTGTTCGCATAACGAACTGTGTTAAAAGGCTGTATAATCTAACTAGACCTGTGTAAAGTGTAAGAAGCTGTACTACTGTGAGTGCTCCTTATTGTGGATATGGTGTGTAGCAGACTAAGACTGAGCATGTTGCCCAGTCATTGCTGAGGGGACCCAGTCATGCATTTGCTAGTGGATGTGGTAGGGCGCCTTGGAGCCAATTTGTGTGTTCCTGAAATGTTAATGGTATTTCTAAATCTTCATAGGCTTTGCATTGGCCTGGTATGGGTGCTTCTGTGTATGTATGAAATACTCTCGTGTTGGCATCTGCTGCAGGAAAAGTGACCCATGAATAATATACCTCTGTTTTATAACCTTCTTGTAAGAGGAAGCCCTTGGTGTTGTAACATCTGGGTTACTGCATGTCTGCAATTTAGTGGAATAACCACTGGTACTGCATTTGCCAATTTAATAAACGGAATTCAGGGAAGGGAAAATCTATATTGGGGTGATCCTTTTAAAGGTATAAGCTTGAACAACCTACAGACAAAAATTGGGGTTGCCTATTTAGCTGGGAGGATCATTTCCTAACACCACGGACGTGTCGGTATAACATGACTAGGGGCTTTGGGCACACATGAGAACTATTCAGGAGACCCATTAAATAAGTACCTGACCTATAACGTTGGTGGCGCCATGTTGTACGGTTCCTACTAATCAAGTAAGATTGTGCGTTTGGACAACATGTGCGTCAAAATATGGGGACTGAGTCCACGCATACAATCAGACTATGTTGGCCCAATTCCTGGCTAGCTCATAGTGCGCCATCTGGACCCCTAAACCTGACAGGGTACCGGATGGGTGTCTGCAAACTCAGGCCATGACCACTCTGTCTCCTCCAGGGAAATCGTGGAAACAGATCTACCCTTTTTGCGGTTACCTTAGGCATGCCCAAAGGGATATACAAGAAATACACAAATTGTCATATCAAATATTTGTTATGCACTTTGATTCTTGTGTAAAATACATGAGCTGCAGTCATCAGAGGGAAACAAAGCATTGTTACCAGCATTACAAGAATGGGGAAGAAGGTGAATAATTCAACCGTTATAACGTTGCAGTGAATATATGAATATACATCATAATGATAACCCTACCTATCACTAACTATACTATAGAAAGCATAGTAAGAAGTGCTTTCTGCCAGGACCTCTTGGAGCTGCCTAACTCCCCATTTACCTGAATGTGTGATGTATCCGGAAGCCAGTCTGGTGTAGAACAGGCCACCGTCCTTTGCAGAATAGTGAATGAAGTCAGCAAGGCTGACAATCTGTCACAGGCGAACGTCCAGGATAATCCATGGATGTGCTCCTCTGACGAGCCAAAGCTCAGAAGCAGTTTATATAATAAAAATTGGTTCAGCTCGTACTGTGTCTGAGTTCCTAATATTATTTGTCTTTCCGATTCAGAGCTGTCTCCAAACAGACAACAAAATACTAGGGCAGAGTGATAAAGCAGTATCTTTTTCTTTAAATAAAGTTAGTCATGTGAGATCTTCCAGCAATAGTTTATTATCTCGCTGCAGCAATGTCTGGGTTGTGCGAACAGAGAGTCTGATTAACATACAGAACACAGAGTATATATACATTTCTTAATCACATAAGATCGAATGAATAGCAATGATCTCAGCGTGAAAACATCAAAAGGGTAGTTGAAATTGTGCAGCTGTAACAAGGAGGTTCTCAGACAACTTTCCTGCTTGTTGCCAACAATAGGTTAAATTCCTTCAGCTGTCACGTTTCAGGACGCGCTTCTTACAATATCTTATCACCAATCTTGAGAGCAGAACAGGCAACTAAAATGGGTGCGTTTTAATCATGGGTGAGCAACTGCACAATTGCAGCTTGTCTGACAGGCTGCTGTGAACCTCGATAACAATGCACAAAAATAAGCAACAGTTAAGTACTTCCTTAGTGATTTCTGGACCATGAAAAGAACATCCTGCAATGAAAGTGATTACTAATGCACGCACTCCAACTAACACTCTCCATGAACCCAGGCGTGCTTGAATAAACAGGAGAATATATTTTCTCTACAGGAAGGAATGAAGCTAAAAGTAAAATGGCTTCTACATGAAAATAAAATAGTTTCCTCAAGCGTACTCGGTGTATTTTTTCCTTGAACAGAATGTACAGTGTTGGGATTAAAATGCTTATGAAGAAATGTGCGTTGCAAGCAAAATACTTTCTGAATATGTCATCATGTACGTGCAAAGTAACTTAAAAGTCATCGTCTAAAAAGATGTCAAGTTTAAACGTGAATTAATTTAAAATCAGACTTCACCATAAGTTTGGATTTTTCACCATAATTCCGAAGACACAGGACCAAACATGAATGAGTTAGCTGTTCCCATTTGGAAGTTACAGCTTATTAAATGTAATAAGGTAACTCCAATGTTATCCTACGGGAGAGGTAGGGTTTGCAGTAGTGAAAAACAAATGTAAGAGTTTTTCACTACCGGGACATGTAAAACTTAAAAGTGCATGTCCTACCTTTTAAATTCACTGTGCTGTGCTCTCTGGGCTGTCCAGGGCCTACCCCAGGGATGACATATATGTATTAAAAAGGACGGTTTATGCCTGGCTAAATGTTTATTTTGCCAGGTCGAAATGGCAGGTTAAAACTGCACACACAGGCTGCAATGGCAGCCTGAGACATGTTTTAAAGTGCTACTTAGGTGGGTGGCACAATCCGCGCTGCAGGCCCACTAGTAGCATTTAATTTACAGACCCTGGGCACAAGGTAGTGACACTTTGCTAGGGACTTACAAGTAAATTAAGGATAGGATAGGATAGTATTTATAAAGTGCAGTTATATCAAGTGGTGTCAAGGCGCTAAGCGAACAGGGAGGAGTGAGAACACCAACAACCAGCTAGGAGACAAAGAGCCAGGTCTTCAAAAGTTTCCTGAAGACCGGAAGCGAGTCCGCCTTAGAAATGGGAAGAGGCAAAGAGTTACAGAGTTTAGCGGCTGCCACAGAGAATGAGCGACCACCCCATTTGGACCTGCGAAATCTGGGAGATAACAGTTTTTTTTAGAGAAGAGGATCTCAAGGCCCTACCCGAGTATACCACTGAAACATGGTTTTAAGATATGATGAGCCGTTGCTATGCATTGCCTTGTACACCAAATTCAGAACCTTGAAGGAGATGCGCTTCCTGATGGGAAGCAAGGCTCGGATTCCTTCCCTGGCTGACTGATACTTCGGGATGTTAAGTATCAGCCTTTCCTCAGCGTTCTGTACCATCTGAAGTTAGTTCAGGGAGCCTGCGCTGATGTTGAGGTACAGAGCGTTGCAGTAGTCCAGCCGGGAGGTGACTAGTGCAATGATAGTGGGCCGGTGTAGCTCCAATGGAATGTATGGCAAAACTTTCCTCAAGATTTTAAGGATGTAAAAGCAGGTGCTGACTGTACGGTTCACCTGGGCATCAAAAGACAGGCCCTCGTCGAAGGGGACCCCCAGATTTTTAGCAGTTTTAACCAAAACAGGAAGGGGACCGCAATCTACGGGCCACCAGGCAGTAGACCAGATGATAGTCTGTGGTCCAAAGACTAGTACCTCGGTTTTGTCCGCATTTATTTTTAATGAATTGTCCTTCATCCAGCATATAATGCTGGACATACATTGATTGAACTTTTGGGTGAATAGGCCACGTTACAACGCATGCAATACATCGCATGCCATTACAACGCGGTCGTTACAACCACCGCCTTGTTACATTGCATACCATTATAATGCAAGTCGTTACAACGACTTGCTGTAGGGGGCACTGGATGTTGGAATATTATAATTTACTATTCCAACTCCAGTCTGTGCAACAGTAGGGAAGGTGTTGGATTTTAAATCCAACACCTTCTGCCCCTTACAGCAAGTCGCTGTAACAACTTGTGTTGTAAGGGTTTACGATGTAACAACGCGGTCGTTGTAACGACTGCGTTGTAATGGCATGCGATGTATCGCATGCGATGTAAACGGTGTTTCCCCTTTTTGGCAACCGATTGCAAACCATTAGATATGGAAGCAATGATTTGTGTGTCATCCGCATAGGAGAGCACCTGGAACCTGAACAATCTAACCAATTTTGCCAAGGGGTCACATAGAGGTTAAAAAGAGTGGGGCTGAGCAAAGATCCCTGGGGGACCCCACAAGGAAGGTCAAAGGCCTTTGCTTTAAAGCCTCCACAACTGACGATGTGGGTTCTACCGGTCATAAAAGAGTGGAGAAGCTGCAGGTCCCTCCCAGTGACTCCTGCTTCCCGCAGTCGCTGAGTCATTAGAGCTGGGGAGATGGTATTGAATGCCACCGAGAGGTCGAGGAGAATCAACACCGCAGATCCGCTTTGGTCAACCTGCATGTGGATACAGTCAGAGGCTGCTACCAAAGCAGATTCAGTGCTGTGACCGGCCCGAAATCCATTCTGAGAGCTGTCCAGGATTTCCTGGGATTCAATATGTTTCATCAGCTCAACATTGATACATTTTTCCAGGATTTTGGGCAGGGCGAGGAGAAGGGAGATGGGTCGAAAGTTCTTCAACTCTGAGGCATCGGCGTTGGGTTTTTCAAGGAGAGGTGAGACAATTGCTTCCTTCCAGGTGACTGGATAGTGCCTGGACATAAGTGTGTTATTGAAGACCTTACACAGGAAGTTAGCTATTGAATCGGGAGCAAGTCTGAGTGTGGACAGCATGCAGGGATCAGAGGGTGCTCCGGACTTCAGGCCAAGTAAAAGTTCCTTGGTTCGTGGAGCTGTGATTGAAGGAAAAGAGGACAGAGCAAGCTGCCCGGGAACCTGGCTAGGCTTCCCCTTAGGAGCGTCTGCGTTTTCCCCTTCGGCTACCTCTGTGACAGGATCATCCTCCACGGTCGGGGAGAACTCGTGAAAGATCTTAAGGACTTTCTCCTGGAAGTAGAGTGCTATTCTATCCCAGAAGTCTTGGGAGGGGTTCAGAAGCTGTGACCCCGGGGGCTCAGGTCCGCACGCCATTTCCGTTCTTTCCTGCGGCATAGGCGTCTGAGACCCATGAGCTCTTCCGAAAACCATGGAGCCGAGGGTTTAGCTCTTTTAATGACACAGCTTTTGAATGGAGCAACGATGTCCAACGCCTCGGTAATTCAACTGCGAAAGCCCTCTGCCGTGGGAGGGTGAGCGATGTAATTCCCATCCGAGACTGAGACCAAGGCGGCCTTCCAGTTGATCGCAGTAACCTTGTTCAGTCTCCTACACCGTATATGTTGGGGGGGAATCTATGTAGGTTTTAGTGGGATGAGGGAGAGTGATGTTGAACTCGATCAGCCAGTGGTCAACCCAGCTGAGAGGCTGAACTGCCTCGATCTTAAGACTATTGTGGTTAGCAAAAATGCCATCCAGGGTGTGGCCGGCCCTATGGGTGGGAGAGTGGACAAGTTGCTCAAATCCCTTGGAAGTCATGAGGTCAAGAAGGTGATTAGAATCATTATCCTGTTTGATTTCAAGATGGAAATTAAAATCCCCCAGCATAGTGTAATGAGCCATGGTGACAAAGGGTTCGAGTGTTTGGCCCCATGTCTCAAGAAACCTGGCCCTGGGCCCAGGCGGACGGTATACCAGAAGGCCTAAAAAGTTGCGATTTTCGGATAACTTAATTCTGAACGTGGCTGCTTACAGAAGAGAGCCTGTGGCACCTTCCAAAGGGCTGAGAGTACAACTGAAGGAGTCCCTAGCCACCAGGGCTAGGCTGCCTCCTCTTCTGTCAGGGTGGTCGCATCTAAGGATAATATAGCCTGGGGTGAAGGTGTCTGCCAAGTCGGGACCAGAGGGATCCTTAGCCCAAGTTTCAGGGATAAAAAGGCAGTCTAGATTGAGTGTCTGGATGGTTAGGGCAATTTCGGTCTTGTGTTTGATCATTGAGCGAGCGTTAATCAGTGCTCCCTTAAAAGGGCTGGGTTCGCATCCACCCAAAGTTTTACGCTCGTTCACCTTTCCTGCTCCTGGCCTCTGGGGCCGTACCAGGGAACCTGCAATGGAGGCCCGACCGTTAATGGGGTAGAAGTTGCATTCCCAGCAATGGTCTGCCTCCCCTGTGATAAAATGAATCCTATCTACACACTCCCTGCACTGAGATTTAGGACGCAGCTCAAGAAGGTGCGACCTGGAGTAAGCTATTTTCTGGAAATCTTTGTCTGAGACAAAACGGGCAGCATGCCTGGCCCCTGGCGCCGTCCAGGTGCGGACGGGCGCAGACGGGCTTATCTCTGGCGCCCGCTGCAGCGGCGTGCCCTCCGCGCGCTCGGGGATGCATCCTGTTAATATGCCCCCGTATTCGGAACCGGAAGTGCGGAACTGGAAGTGCAGAACCGGAAGTGCGGAAAAGAGCTGAACCGCCAACTCCTAAGATGGAGGCCAGCTCAGGAGAAAGGTGAGAGTAAAAATGAAGAACTCTTTCTGCGCAATCGGGGGAGCCCCGCGGCGGACCGAAGAGTCCAAGAAAAGAGGTAAGGAGAAGCTGAGCGTGCTCACCCGAACACTCCCTCGAGGTTAAAATAGAATAAAATAATGCTGAAAGCAAGTTATAAATAAATAAGACCAAAGCTAGGTTAGAACAAGTGCCGCGTACACAGAGGCTGATCGGGAACGGTGCGCGTCTTACTTCTCTGTATGTCGGTTCATTATAAGCCACTTCTACCATTTAAACGGAGGGAGATCAAGCACTTTGCACTGCTTAGCAGTGGTAAAGTGCGCAGAATCCTAAGGCCAGCAAAAACGAAGTCCGGAAACAGGAGAGTTGATGGCAAAAAGTTTGGGGGGGGGGCACGCCAAGAATGCCAGGTCTAACAATGAGATATCAAGGATTAGTCTGAATCCATCGTTACTCCTAGGTTTCTAACTTCTCTTGAAGTTGTCAATGGGGCTTCAAGTTCCTTAGGCAATATAGAGCTAAGCTGGTAGTTTTGCAATTGCCCACGTCATAATCTCTGTTTTTGAGGTATTGAGGTTTAGATGATTATTCATCAAGTAATGTAATGTAAAGGTAACTTGCAAAGCGCAACTATTACTCCGTAGAGTGTCCTGGCGCTCTGCACTAACAATGTAGGAACCGAGAAACAAGAGACGAAAGAACAGAATTAGTTATTCAAGAAGAGCCATGTTTTCAGCTTCTTCCGGAATAGAGTGGTGGAAGTGAGGCATCTTAGATCCAGCGGCAGGCTATTCCATAAGGTAGGACCCAGAAAAGAAAAGGACCTACCTCCCATTCTAGATTTACGGATCCGAGGGATTTTGGCCAGAAAAAGATTTCCTGAATGCAGTTTCACAGGAAGGATGTAGAGTCCAATTATCACTTTTAGGTAACTAGGACCTGTTCCATGCAGAGCTCTATGGATGAGTAGTAGAGTTTTGAACGTAATCCTGTTCTTTACAGAGAGCCAATGCAGTTCTCTGAGGAAAGGGGACACATGGGTTTTTAGGGGTAGGCTGAGTATCGTGCATGCAGCCGTGTTCTGGACCACCTGCAGTCTATTAATCAGGTAGTCAGGGTGGCCCAGGTATAATGCATTACCATAATCCAGTCTAGCTGTATTCAGAGCCTGGACTTCAAGTTTCCGAGCAGCCAAAGATAGAAAGTGCAAAAACTTCCTCAGCATACGTAGTATGCCAAAACATGTTCCTACTATTGCGTTTACTTGTAAAAAAAATAAAGGTTCCCTGTCGACCTTAATGCCTAGATTTTTTAATAGCATTTGTATGAGTACATGGGGGAGAAGAATCCTTGGCCAGAAGGCCTGCCAAGGCACTTCCAATCTTAGACCGAAAAGGAGGAGCTCTGTTTTTCCAGCATTGCATTTCAGCTGGTAATGGGAAAGCCATTCAAATATTGCGGCCAAACACTTTCTGATTTTCTCCCCCGGGAAAGTTTGGCCCCTGCCCCATGAGAAAGGCAGCTGGGTGTTGTCTGCATAAGAGACAACTTTAGCACCCAGAGTCTCTGCAAGGCATGCCAGGGGGGCAAGATATATATTAAAAAGGGTGGGGATTGAAGCCAAGCCCTGCGGCACTCCCACCTAAAAGCCTCGTCGTGCAGAGGAAAAAAGGGGGACACCACACCTTTTGACCCCTATCATCAAGAAAAGAGGCCAGCTATTTCCCCGCTTGTCCACCAATCCCAATGGACTGGAGGCGGGACAGAAGAGTTGAGTGGAGTATTGTGTTGAATGCTCCTGACAAATCCAGCATAATCAGTACAGCTTTACCACCCGCATCAAAAGTATACCTGATAGAATCGACTACCTCCACAGGTGCAGTTTCTGTGCTGCAGCTGGGGCGAAAGCCAGATTGACTGGGGTGTTACAAGTCATTGCTTTCTAGGTACCGAGACAGCTGCTGGTTAACATGTTTTTCCAGTATTTTGGAAAGGGTCGGGAGAAGCAAGATCGGTCTGTAATTAGACAGATCCGTAATTACTGTTTGTGGTTTTTTTAAGCAGGGGCACAATTTTGGCCTGTTTCCATTTCTTAGAGAACCATAGTGGACGAAAGTGAGGTATTTAGGAGATGATTGACAAGAGGATTGATAGCCTCTGCTCCCATGACCATAAGATTGATGGGGCATGGGTCAGAAGGAGAGCCAGATTTAAGACTCCTGATGGCAAGAGGTGAGTCCTCCAGGGAGATTGGATCAAAACTATCCAAGGAAGGAGTTGAGTTGGAAGTTTGCGTAGCATGCTGGTTGATATTCAGACTCTCCTCTCTCCATCCTGAGAGGGGAAGACTAGCTTGGATATTAGAGATATTATCCTGGAAGTAATCGGCCAGTTGTTCCAACCATTTCCTAGAAGGCACCTGTTGGGGTATGCAGGCTACTGGGGAAATGAAGGACTTCACTATGATAAAGACGTCCTTGGATTTATTACCCGCCTTTAAAATTCGGGCCTCAAAGTATAATTGTTTCTCTTTTTTAATTTCTTTCTGATACTTTTTTAGGGATAGGTTGTACCTCGTTTTGGAGATAGGGCAATAAGACTCCCTTCATTTCCTCTCTAAGTGCTTACACGCTAATTTGACTTCTCTCAGAGAGTTAGTGTACCATGGATTAGAAGGTTTGGCTCGACATGAATGCAGTATCTTTTCCGGTGCTAGAGCAGAAGTAGTGTCTCCAATACAGCTATCTAAAATGTCTACATCCTGGTCCACATTATTTGTGAGAGAGGGCATTTTCGCTTTTAGGGCCCTACAAAAGACTTCCGGTTGAATTTTATGAAAGGTTCTAACCCCTTTAAGCGTAAGGTCAGTATGGAATGTGGATTTCTCTATTTTGGGCCACCTAAACCTAATCGGGTAATGATGTGACCAAACTAAAGGGATGGGAATATCCACTTCTATGGGTAGACTAGTAAAAATCTGACCCAGAGTATGTCCAGCTTCGTGTGTAGGCAGGAATACAGTTTGGGTCATAGTCATTGCTGAGATGCTTTCGCGTAGTGTTAGAATATCCCTTTCTTCACCCACCTCCATGTGAAGATTGAAATCCCCTACAAGAAAAAAATGGGAGTATCTAAGGGCTAGGAGGGATAACGCATAATATAGGGAAGAGAGAAAGGAGCCAGCTGGGCATGGGGGTCTATAGACTAAAGCTCCCGCTATGGATTGCTTGGGAGCTAAGGTAATGCAGAGACCTAGAACCTCCGCTTCATCCAGACCTACTACAGGAACAGGAGTGTAAATAAGATTATCCCTATATATCAAGGCCCCCACCCCCTTTCCAGTCTTGCGATCCTCTCCGAAAATTTTGTAACCCATAGGGATTGCAGAGCAGATCAGGACCAGAGGAGTCAGTTAACCACATTTCTGTTACAAACAAAACGTCTACGGTCTCATCACATAGCATATCAGAAATATAGTCAGCATGTTTAGGGAATGACCGGGCATTAATAAGAGCTGCAGCGAAGTCTAAGACCTTATTGCTTTTTGATTTAGCAGACAGACTAGAGTCTCTGTCAAGGTCGCTCGTAGATGTATGGAAGCTGCAATAAGAGCATCTTGTTTCTGTGTGTGCAGAGGAGTCCAGGACTAAGAGTATGCAGGTTTGTGTAGGCGCTAGTCTGCGTAGTTGATCTGAGCTGTAGGAATAGTTCCTTTTACCTTCAGGAACCATTCGGGCATAGTAGCTGGTGCTGGACACTTCCGGGCGCAGACGGGCTTGTCTTTGGCACGCCTTCAGCACGCCAGCGGCGCATCCGCCCTGCGTCTTTATCTGCATCTGAGGCCTGGGACACTAGAGCGCACACTCGGCCAAAATCACGGCTCTAGGTATTCCCCAAGTAGGAAGAATGGCCACGATGCCGAGCGCTATGCCGAGAGGCAAGATTAGCTGCTCCCTCCTCCTCGTACCAGAAGAGTGAGTAAGTATGGATAACGTTAGAGCATATGCAGATTCACGTTCATTTAAAACATTAACATTGCAAGTAAGAGCAATTTTTAGCAACGTTCCCTCGGTTCCCCACCTAATGCAGTCGCATCCACGCTGCGTCTTTCTTTATCGGCATCTGAGGCCAGGGACACTAGCGCCATGTGTCATCCATGTGATTATGGCACGGGGGCAGTCTTCAAATTTTGAATTGTAGATGTCTTTGGGCTATCCATTTTTAAAATGATTTGGGTGTCATCCGCAAAGTTGTCACAGGTCAGGTTGAATGATTTAATCAGTTTGGTAAGGGAGTTAGGTAGATGTTGAATAATAGAGGGGATATAATGGTCCCTTGAAGTACGCCATAGTGTTGTGTGTGAATAATTAATGTGAAAAGAGGTAGCTAGATTACACTTTGTCTGTGAGATAAGAAGCAGTCCATTTTAAAGCATTTTCATGGATTCTCATATTGCGAAGTCTTTGCAGTAGAGTGTGGTGGTGGACATTGCTAAATGCAGCCAATAAATCCAGAAGTAATGAGGCAGCTGCTCCATTTTTGTTCATTTTGAGTACAAGTTCACCCCCCCCAAAGGATATAAAGTCTGACTCTGTTCCACAGCCTGGTCGACAGTAGGCCACAATGTGCGGTACAAATAGAGAGGTGAGTAAACACTGCCCTTTCAAACGTTTTTCCTACGAATGGGCCATTTGCTATGGGCCTGTAGTTTGCTGGGTCTCATGGGTCATAGTATTTATTTATGAGGAGAGATCTGATGTAGGTTTTGAGCTCAGGACTGCAGAATTCTGTCAGGCGTTTATGGAGTTCTTTTGTAGAGCGGTCTGCTTCAGTTATGCGCATGGAGAGGTGGTGTCTTTTTGTGGTTCTGATGGCTCGTTTATAGGCTCTATTATAGAGCAGGGTGGGATTTTGCCTGTTTCATCTCCTGCTTTTCTTCATTTGTATTGTAGTATGCTGAGTTGTGTGTTCATTCTTTTGATGTTGTCATTAACCAATGTTTTGTTGTTTTTGTGGTTAACTCTGGATGTGGCTTTTGTTGGTATCTGTTTGCCCAGTGCAGTGGAGATCTAGTTTAGACAGTGTTTAAGTTTGTCTTTTGGGCGTATGTTTTTTCAAGGTGTGTGTTAAGTTGCTGGATGTTTAGTTTTTTAGGTCTCGCCTACTCAGCGCTTGCGGTGTCTCTTTGAGACATGCTGTATTCAGGTATGGACTTGAAGCTCTGCCCATATTTTTCATTGGCTTGTGTCATTGTCCTTTGTAAATGTTGGCTTCTGATTTGGTAATAGGCTTAATAGTCCCTCATTAGTACCACCTTTTACTCTGTTGTTACCTCCCATGAGGACTGGCCCTCTTACATGTGTCCTTACTTGCGAGCTTTCAATAGCAGTTCGGAGAACTGTTTACTTAATTAATGTACACAGCACTCACGGGATGCCAGCTTCAGCAATGGCGGCTGCTTCCCGCCTAACAGACTTGGCATTTGCATTTCTTGGTTTGAACAGCATTTGGTAATACCACCACACCTTTTAGCAGACGGTAACATTCACGGTTTTTCCTTAAGGTGTAAGGCAGTATGACGACTTTTCAGTAGTGACTTTACTGTAAACTAGATGAATGGTAGAAATATGCATTTATCCGATCCACTCATATTTCACCCCTTTACACAGTCCTGTAAATGAGCGGTGAGCCTTAGGTTTAACACTTTTCTGTAAACTGCTGGAGTTCAAGGTAATCGTCATTTGTATACTTTCAGAATGTTGAAAACATGCCACATTTAATGATAAACATCTTTGTATTTAAAAGAAAGTCACTTTTTAGTGTTAACAAATTTTTTTTTTTTTTACAGATGCTTTCGTTGAGATCTACCTTCTATCGACAGTTCACCTCTGCCTACAAGAACCAACTGACTCTTCACTTTGGCAGCACAGCCAGTGATGTCATTGTGCCCAACTATGACGTTATCGTGGTCGGAGGTGGACATGCTGGGACTGAAGCTGCAGCCGCTGCATGCAGGACAGGGGCACGAACCCTGCTTGTGACACACATGATCGAGACTATCGGTATAGTAGAAATATTGATTTATAAGATTTATATACATGTGTAAGAACTCGCATTGTAGACCCTGCTTAATGGTAAAAGGTGTTATTATCCAACGCGGCTACTGGATTAACATTTTGGCAACAAAGTCCTTTCTTTGAAACCTTACTAAGCTCTGAGCAGGAAGCAATACATATAAAAAGTTTAAATCAGAATGAAATCCACGATATAAATAAGGAGATAGATCAAGCAAAATACTGCTCGTAAAAACGGCCAACCCCCCCCCCCCCACTCTTTCCAAAACAGAATGCCTATCTAATAATGCCAAAGAAAGATGTCAGGAATTCTCCAACTTTTTAGAGAAAATGAAGCAGACCGTCCCGTCCCTAGAGAAAGTCAAGAAGACCTTAATTCTCCCTCGCAAACATTGTGAACTCACAGGACCCCAACGAGAAGCCATTAAATGCCAACACTTCCTGGTCTACTTTGAGAGAAGTCCCAGCAGTAGAACTGACTAAAATAATTGTGAATGCAAAACACTCCTCCAACTTTTCTGAACCCATTAATACGACTCTACTCAAGGAGTGTGCCCTTAACATCACTCGGTAGTGGACCAACCTATTCAATGCCTATAGTTCAAGGAATGTTCCCTGGCTGCCTGAAGACCGCTCGGTTCTCACTGCTGATAAAGCAAGCCTTGATAAACCCAATAGGTGTCGCCTTTGGCTCTTATTGGCTTTCCCAATGCCTTTTGCCGATGCTGTGCATGATGGTCAAACATTAAAAAAAAAAAAAAAGCCAGATGATGCGGCTGTAGTGGCCATGTCATTTTGTAGGTGCTTACAAGCGTAATGACGGATGTGCGCCTAGAAAATGATGCAGGCTCCATTTAAGGATCCGAGATGGATTGATACATGTATAAAAATGAAAAACTAGTGCAAAAGAGATTTTTTTTAGCGCAAAGAGGTGGACAGCAATTTGCTGCCTGATCCTCCCCTTCGCCCCTCAACAAATAAAAAGGAACAAAAAAAGACAGTCGGATTGGGGGACAATGGAGGAGTTGGTGAGGGGGGACCAGCCGGGAGTGGGTGGGGAGAGGGGAAAAGAAGCGCTTAAGGGAGAGCAACACATGGGGCTGGTAGGAGAAGCACATTACTGTCCTTACTGGAACGAAGGATGGGCCTAACTGGCTCAGTGCTACAATGGTTCATCTCCTTCCTAAATAACAGAGCACAAAGAATTAAGACGCAGCATTCACTCTCTCAACCCTCCATGGTCACCATAGGGGTTCCACAGGGCTCAGCACTCTCACCCATCCTTTTCAATTTACTCATGGAACCCATGGCAAACGCACTGAACTCTGCGAACATTCTATATCACCTATATGCGGACGACACTCAACTGTATATGAAAATCTCCCAACCAGAAGACTTCATCTCCCTCAACGCTATTCTACAGAATACTCAAAGTTGGCTCACTGACAACCACCTCATGCTTAACACCAAAAAACGGAATTCCTTCTCATCTCCCCTCCCAATCACACACCCAAGATAGACTTATGGTTGAAGCATCTTACCTCCTTTGACTGTGCTCTCCACATCATTGACTCCGCGAAATCCTTGGGAGTCACCATAGACAAACACTTGAACATGCAGGCGCAAATCAATATTGCCACCAAGGGAGCTAATCATCAGATGAGCATACTAAGGAAACTTAAACCCTTCCTCCCACAGAACGACTTAAAAATGGCGGTACAAGCCCTAGTGCTACCAAGATTGGACTATGGAAGCACCACTCTATGCGGTCTCCCCAAATACAAGCTTGCCCCGCTGAGGGCTTCGCTTAATGCTGCGGCCAGACTGGTCTCAGGAACTAAAAGAAATAACCACATTTCTCCGACCCTGAAAGCTCTGAACTGGCTACCCTACGAGGCAAGAATACACCTAAAGATCGCCTACATGACCCACAAAGCCCTGCATAGCAATACCCCCAGTTGCTTAGCACGAAAGCTTGAGCGATCAGGAGTATGCAGACAATTGCGTAGTGCGAGTTCACTACTACTGAAACCACAATCCTTCCACAAAAAGAGAACTCGTTGCAGAGCATTCTCAGGGATTGCTCCGAAGATTTGGAACTCCCTACCTCCAGTGGTACGCGGAATCACTTCCTTTACCTCCTTCAAAAAAGAAGTAAAACTGCTCCTAATGAACAAATTCACAGCCTAAGACTTTAACTCTATGATGACTACCAGTCTCCTATGCTACCCTTATACTACTGTCTACCTCTTTTGTACTGAATGACGAATATCGAATGTATGTATACTACCTCAACCACCTAATATGTAATAACTGTGTATTGTAAAGCGCTCGGATTCCCTCGTGGATCATCCCTTGATTACTACTAGTCACCTATGCTACCCATATACTCCTATCTACCTCTTTTGTATTGAATGGCGAATACCGAATCTATGTCTACTACCTCAACCATCTAACGCTCAACAACTGTATATTGTAAAGCGCTCTGATACCCCCGTGGGTCATGTTCGCGCTATATAAAACTTTATAAATAAATAAACATGAGCAAGAAAGCAACATGGAACGTGGAAGAGGCAGGGAGTTTGGCTGTGGGAGAGCGCTTGAAGAGAGTGCTTTCAAAACAAGGGAGACAGCAACACAGAGAAGCACATATCGAGATAGCTGGATGTTTTTTGTAATACTATATAGGATGATTTAGTGGATCTGGCTGACATGGACCATTAAAAGTGGGATGGATATCTCCCCTCCTGAAGACATTCTGCTAACCCCATCAGCTATAAATCTCCACCATATTGAAGACAGCAACGTAAGACTATCGGAATGCTTTATTGTACACTCAATGAGCTATTTATATAGACCATTAGAACAGATTCCAGATGGCCTAGATGTAGGTCAGAGAATGCTGATGATGTGCATATATGTACAGTAATTTACTGTAGAGTCGGAAAACATACAGCATTTAAACTTGGAGGAAGGTGTATGTATTGAATTTGATCGTTGTAAGCTAGATTACATCCGCTTTGCACACTTGGCACACTAGCACTTTATCATATTAGTGAAAAGTAATAGACTGAGTTAAACATGGCCGTAAATGCAGTGGTAGATGGTCGATTATTGTAGTCGGAATACGAACAGAATCCTATACTTTGAAGTGTATGTACTGAACTTGATTGTTGTAAGTTAGATTTGTAAGTTTTAATTGCAGAATTTTTTATATTAGATAATTTTTACGCTATATGCTGAGATTCACATTTTTATTGTTATCATTTGATTAATACAATAAATTCCACTTACTACTACATATGTGTCCTAGCTGCTCTTCTCTGTGAGTAGTTTGGACTGCTATTGTACAATGCTTATCTCATTGACTGATTTAGAATTTACAGTGCATTATATCTTGCTGGGTACTGAAATTAATTTACCATGCTGGAACACATTAATTGTATTTACGGCCATTATTATTGCTAGGCTGTGTATAGCCAGAGAACGGGTTAGCTAATTTTTCCTACAATGGATAAATGGCGGGCGCATGTATGTCTTACATATGAAATAGAAGCTTCTGCTCTCAGGGTCAGAGGCTGCAATGATCAAAGGCGGTTTCATCAAACATGGGGCCAGTTGTTCTTAGAATAAAAGTAGCAGGTGTACAATATTTTGGCCATTGTAGTCTCCTGCTGTTTATTAATTAGTCTATTTTTCTGCAGATCTCTTATGATGTAATGATGTAAATTTATGAAAGGACGATTAATGTATTGTAATAATGCTCAGCTCTAGTTATAGACAGGTTACTTAGTAGGTGAATTCTTAATAAGGAAAACCTATATCTCCTTCACTTTAAAAACTTTAGGCGAAGAAAATGTTTTTTTCTTGCCATACAGTCTGCCAGGTTTGAAAATACCCTGTGGGGTTCTAAAGTTCCCTTTCGGTGTAATACTTCATGCAAAAAAAAAAAAAAACCTGGCTGCATATCAATCTATTTTAATGCACATTGATGAATGATCAGGTAAGGCACCTGCTTGTAAAAAGTTGACTGTGCAAGGACCAGCAGCAGCTGCTGATTGATCCCTCTTCTCTTGTTTGTTGTTCATTTAATCTGAGCTTGATGTCCCATACAAAAACAAGACTTTCAAATCCTATGCATTGAATATGAACTCAACGACTGTCGGTGATGATGACAGACAAACTATGCTAACATTTGAAAAAGCTGTAAATCTAGGAGGAGCAGGTTGCACCGGAATTGTAAACTGAAGATGTAAATAGATGACAAAAGATCCAAGTTGAAGATGGTGCTCATAGTTAAGGCATCAGATTTGGCATCAGAGTTGGTGGCGCAGAAGCCACAATAGGAACGGCATGAGTCAGAGATCTAGATAAAGTATAGAGGTAATGTAGCTTTACTATATGTGTGTGGCACATGTGGTAGGATCATTGGCGATCCCTATAAAGCAGACTTGATGAGCAGCTGTTGAGCACCACAAAAATGAACAATGTAATAACTTTGGCTGAATCAGCTCCCAATGATCCAGAGAAAGCGAGGCTTGTTGTTCCAGTGGGATGTTTAAAAAAGAAAGTATGATCGCAATCACATCATTGAACGAAAGGTCGTAAGGTGGGCAGCAGGAGCTAGTGAAGCCTCAAAATCCAGTGCCCATTCAGGCTGTAAAGTAGGTTGTTCCTTGGTAGAAAGTGGTAGCATGGAGGAAATGTTACTCAGATGGATACAGCCTATTTGTATTCATCACTGTAGTTGTTTTATGAGTAGAATGACGCCTACAAATAATTAAAGTTGTCGAAATACAGCTGAATAAGTTTGAAAACAGAAAAGTTGCAAATGCAGGTATATTTTCAAGTAAGTCTTAATGCAAGTCAACAGTCCAGAGCCAATTTTCTTTAAAACATGTGCAGTGCCAGTTGCATTGAAAGCAAGAAACATAGCACCAAGCAGATCAGTGGAGTTTGGAACTGAGTGTTAAAAATACTGTATTTCCACTGCAGAACATGCTGTCTGAACATTTAAAATGTAGGCTATAGAAATTAAAGGAATGCTTTTGTGTTAAAACTGATAATAGTAAATTTTTCTTATTAAGGCCACTATTCGTAAGGTTCTTGTTTTTGGCCATAGAGGAACTCCTGCAGCCCTCACCGGAGGAGGGTACAGTGCAACTCCTCAACCTTTGATTGTGTGTTGGTACTGTAGGAGCATATTTATTTATTTATTTGAGTTTTATATAGCACTGGCTAGACCCGGAGGTATCAGAGCGCTTTACATAAGGATCCACAAAGTTACAAAATTACATCAGTTACAAGTTACATCAGTTACGAGAAAACATTTCAAGAGCGTCGGAAGACGGAATAAATAGAGCTTAGAAGGGTAAGGGGGTGGGGTAAAGGTGTAGGAGGGAGAAAGGATGGAGAAAGAGACGAAGGAGAGTCTGCCCAAAGTCCGGCTGGGTAGGTGACGGCCGAGGGGGAAGTCCACAGCCCATCTCCTCTATAGCTATCAGGTAGCTCCACCGGGCATCAGTCAAGCGACTAGGTCTCAAAGAGAAAACAATAAGAGAGCAAAGAGAAGGGATAAAAGGAGTGTAAAGGGGAAAGTGGGTGGAGTAAAGGGGTAGGAGGGAGAGTACAACGGAGAGACGAAGTGAGGTCTGCCCAATGTCCGGCTGGGTAGGTGACGGCCGAAGGGGTAGTCCACAGCCCATCTCCTCTCTAGCTATCAAGTAGCTCCACCGGGCATCGGCCAAAAAGCTAGGTCTCTACGGTCTCCACAATGTTGTTTTATCCCAGTGTTAAACAATGAAGTCCCACAAATGTTTGGGTGGCTGTCAGTAAGGTTAGCTTGACGCTTTGGCAGAAGGAAAATGACACATTAAAGGGCTGAGCTCCATGAGAGTTGTAGAGGGCACCGGCACTTTGCGGGATCATCTGATAAGAAACTGGTAATGTTGGTGAAATGCCCCCCAGCATGGTGTAACAGAACAGGGTTGAACCGATCTCTACCTTGCAGCAGTGTCCGACAGCGATATCACTGAATGGATGAGCCGAAATCTGAGTCACGGGCGCCATCTTAGGGTCAGGCTCTGCTCGCATGAAGATCGCCGTGGTGATGAGGTCGGCTTTGCAATGACGCTGTTCAAACCTGTGCCCGGACCCACTCCGTCACCAAGTGGCCCCCGTCATGCTGGCGGATTCAGACTAGCGCCAATATGTAAGCCCATAGGTGGTAATCAGCAGCTATGCACACTATCATTCCAGCGTTGACTCCAGCACTTGGCAACCGGAGCTGCAGCTATGTCACAAACAGTCACTGAGGGAGACCATGGTACCACCTGCCTACATGCCCCGCAATGCTCCCAGCCAATTTTAAGCAATATGTCCAGACTCCACATCAAGGAGATCAGCTCCGCTACTATTCTCGGGGTTAGCACCACAATAATAACGCTCCACAGTCATCCGCTAGTCCGGTCCGTTTGTTAATTAGCATGATGCGCGTCTCACTCACCCCGCCACATGAGCCAGGAGCGCTGATCCGTCACAGCCCCGTACACTCCCAGCGCAGCCGGACACGCACCTCACTTGTTGCAGCGCCTGGGGACAGCACCTCCACACAGTTCGGCACGAGAATACCTCCGTCATCCGCCGCCGTGTGAAACTCCAACCGCAACCCCTCGCCGCAGAGCTCCGATAGCAGGCGACCTCTGGGAGCGCGGGGAGCCGCTCTCACGCTAGCTCACCCTCAGGATACCGCTGTTTAGGGGGCAGCGCCGCCTCAATCACAGAGCGCGCTCCGACTTCCACCGCCTCAGGGTAAGTTGCGGCTGGTCCCAGCCGCCATTTTGCATGCCCGCGAGGCCGGGGGGGAGAAAAACACGTATGCTGCGTTGCCGGCTTGTCAGTTATGGAACCCAGCACTGCCACATACCGGGCAATTCCCGAGGGGTTGCGCTGCAATGCGCTGTCACTTGTGGGGCATAATCTTCAGCGGATCCGCAGATTTTTAACGGATCATTAGCCCGGTTAGGAGAGCCTCACTATCCTGCGGCCATCTTGTCTCGGGCTCGCCCCGCCCTGCATAAATGTGGCCTTGGATGAGCCTGCAGCATGAAACATCCATTCTGCAAACATAGCTACCATTGGGTAGAAGAGCATGATTAGAGATAATAGCAGATGTAGGAGAAGCAAGTTTACAGCAAGACCAGGCTAGAAGGATCGCAACAGCCATGTATTGCAGTCTCATCACATAGAAATGAGAGCATTAATACATGAAGTTGTGCTAATAAAGACTGGACTTTCATTGGAAAAACTGGAATTCAAAAGGAAAATGAAATGACATGGAAGAAAAATGTATTATATATAGGTTCAGACCATCCTAATGAAGTTTGCTTTTGACGGATGTAGAAATGAAAAGTAGGAATAGGTAAATAATTAGTCCCATGTATTGGCCACATTAGATGAGGATCAGTTGCTGGAGAGAAAGGTGTACCTTCTGCCTGTAGATGCGAGATACTATTGTAATATGCTAACTTCCTTGAGAAATATTGGTTTTCTCAGTGAGATAAGGCACAAAAAGTGCCGTCCTCTTAAAACGAGGCTAAGGCACTTTATGTGATTTAAGTATTTATACTGCCACGCACATTTGTACAACTGCATATGTCTGATATTGTTCTTGCTCTAGCATATATTAACCTTCTCTAAATACATTAAAAGATGTGACATAAGAAATGGTGTAGATGCATTTTGATAAATTGTTAAAGCGATTACCTAGGACAGCGAAAGTATTCTGTAACACCTCTTTGTCTCTCTGCCTAATGTGCTCAGCAGCCATTTTTGAAGAATAAGTTGTACTTTTTTGTGTGACTTCATAACCAATAACAGGAAGAACAGTTCTGTTTTTTCAATGGAGCTGGCCCTAAAAGAAAGTCCGTTAAATTCATGTCATCATGTAGTTTCAACATTTGTCCCCCCCCCCCGTCCCTAGTATGACGATCTAATTGTGACAGCTACAGCTGGCACAACTTCCCAATACTGTAGTTGGTAATTGTTACAGAATTTACGTAGGATTTGGTCTGATGGCAATCAGGACCTGTAGTTTCAGATAAGAACCTATGCATATATTGTTTGCTATGTTCTGGCCACAGAAATACTCCATTTAAAGCATATGATGTCAGATTAAATTGAATCATTTCATTTGTTTCGCCATTATAATACACTCTTACCGATTTCCAATCTTGAAAGTGCATAATTAGCTCTAGAATGGAAGGGAACCTTCAAATCTGTTAAGGAAGCAAAACTCTGACATGTAGTTTGCTGAAACCGTTTGTTTAAGAAAAAATAATTTTGCATCAAATATTGTGTCAAGTTCTTTGATTTGCTATTCCATGCACCACCAGTAATTTCTATGCACTGCCAGTGTGGTGGAATGTCACTCACCCCATTTGTTAGCAGAAGAGCTGATGTTTACAAATCATCCTCCTTTGCTGGTAGTGAATTTTTATAACTCCTTCTACGGAAGGGTTGATAAGGAGCATATTGCCACATTGGAAGTTTTTTTTAACATTATGGGCAGAGGAGATGTTCATATTATGAGGTTATAATTTTAGGTGATTTTAATATACATCTTTGTCAACTTGACTGCACTTTTTTGAAAGGCCATCTGGCGCAATACCGTTGGTCTCCCACTTCGGGCACACAGAACAATGTCTCCGACTAGAAGAGCTCTTTGCAGCTAACAATCTGCATTGCCTTGAGCAGATGAGAGCGGATGATTCTGTTCCAACTTATTAAGATAGGGGCTGTTCCACCACCATCGATTTTATCATGCTTTCTGCCCCCTTGATGTCCGCAGTTCATAAACTGAGTGCTTCTTGGAGCAGTTTCAGCGATCATAATCCCATAATGCTGGAAATGGCCTGGACCCTAGATATATCCGGGGAGGAGGGTAGGAGCGTCCCGAACTAAAGTGGGAGAAGTTGATACCAGAGGCCTTTTTAGACAACCTGTATGTGGAAAGTGCAGGCAAGATCACACTTTGCCTTAACAGTGGAGCGCAGGACAGATCTGTATTAGATGCTTTTAATAAATTAACTAAGCAGATTGCCGCAAACTTAACCATACATGGTAGAACCAATGGGATCAAGGGGAAAAAGTGGTTTCATAACAATTGCTCCAAGACATACAGGAACTTAATGATGGCACTTAAGCAGAAATCCAGGGTTGAGGAAAGGGTCAGGATATGTAGGAGAGCATATAAACTTGCCACTCGGCAGAGGAAAAAACTTATTAGGGAGTGGGTGTGGGAGGCCCTATGTCAGGCCAATGTGTTGGCCAAGAGTACCAAGTTTTGGGAAGTGGTAAACAGCACTTTCTTATTCAGCAAACTCCAGAGTGGACTGTACTATAGTTCAGAGAGATGCGTTCAATGTTTTGAAGGGAGCTATAGTGCCGATGACCTGAGGGAGTCTGACACCATGTGGGAGCCTGACACCATGTGGGAGCCTGGAACTGAAATTTCACCATTTTCTTTGAATGTAGAAGAGGTGTATAAGGCCATTGTGGCGACAGCCGGGGGGAAAGCGCCGGGCCCGGATGGGGTCCCTCCGGATCTTTATAAAACTGACCGTCTGACCTGTGCTAAGATCCTGACATGGGTCTTCAATGTGGCCTGCATGTGTGGCTCCCCCTCTTCTTGGTCTAAGGCCATTATTCTACCTATTTTTTATTAAAAAAAGTTGCGAGGTACGACCCAGCAGGTTATCATCCTATTTCCCTCTTGGACTCAGTCGCAAAAATTATGGGTAAGGTGGTCCTGGAGCGTCTAACCTCTGGGTTAGAAAATTTTAACGTTATTTCAGATCTGCAGAATGGTTTTAGGCAGGGAAGAGGGACACTGGATCAAAGCATCAACCTACACATGGTTGTGGGGAAATGCACTAAAGCCAAGAGGGGTTGCCTGCACATGGCTTTTATGGACTTAACTACGACGTTCGACCGTGTCAATAGATCTAAGCCCTGGCCCATCCTCTTGGATCTGGCCATGGACGAAGATCTGGTGTTTTTTTTTATACACCTCTCATTCCAACCTTGGCCTCGGTGAGGTACAATGAGAATGGCTGCGTGTCTGCTTCCTGGGAGGTCAAGAAAGGGGTAAGACAGGGTGGCATTTTGGCCCCCTGCTGTTTACCCTCTATATTAATGAGCTTAGGGTTGTGTTGTCAGCAGCCAGTAGAGACATTTCCAGGGCTGGCACAAAACGTATACTGGGTTTATTATACTTAGATGATGCGGTGTTGCTCGCTCGGACTGCTGTGGGTCTCCAAAATCTTTTAAATACTTTTATCGATTTTATGGATTATTTAGATCTTTCAACTAATTTTTCCAAAACCCATACCATGACGATTGGCAGCCAGAACTCTATCGGATGCAAGTGTTTCTGCAGGGGGTGTAGAACTCACCAAAGTTTCTACATTCCCTTATTTGGAAGTGTTGTTTGATGATAGAGGGTCATGGGTTGCTCAAAGAGTACTTAAAAATAACACCTTGGCAAGGGCAGTGGGTGCAACCATGGATTTTGCCAAGAGACTAGGGGCGAAACCTGTACCCACCTTAATAAAGGTCTACAGAGAAAAATGTATCCCTATGGCCACCTATCATTGCGATGTGTGGAGTTATAAAGACGTAAGAGAACTGCAAGTGGTTGAGAATAAATTCTTGCGTAGACTTCTTGCTGTTCCCACTTGCACCGCCTCTTTCATCATGCATGAAGAGCTTGGCCTGGGCCATATTTCTGACTTTATTGCAGTTGCACCATTAATGCACTGGTTGAGAATCTGGTCAAGTCCCGTTCCTATTTTAAACCAACATGTCCTAGAGGACTGTATCGCACTCGAGGGGGCCTTGCATATCCCCAAGCTAGGTTATGTCATGGAGCAGTTGAGGAAGATAGGCTGCCCTGACCTGTTTACGAATCCAAGACCACTACGCCCCAGTGATATGAGGGACATCAAAAACATGTTTTTGGCTAGGCGGCAGGGAGAAAGGGAAGACATGGAACTCGCTAAGCCCACTGTGAGACAATATATAATGTTGAGCTCAAGCCCACAGGGGCAGCCCTACTTGTCATTTGTCAATAATGTTCATCATCGTTTCCAGTTGATCAGATTCAGGTTTAATTTTATGCACTGGTTTTTAGCTGTCCCCAAAGGATTCCCAAAGTCAGGTGCTTTTAAGCCATGGGCTTGTGATAATTTTTCAGAGCAGGACACCATGCACTTTGTTTTTCTGTGATTTTTATTTTTATGGTACCCTGCGGAAAAAATGTATCCTCCCTTTGGTAAGGACCTGACAATTTGTACAAGTAAGGCCTGCTCTGTTGTATTTGCAAATACTTTCTTCCCCCATGGTCTGCTTTGGGGTTGCAAGCTTTCTTTCAGGAGCCCCAAGACAAAGGAAGAAGTGCTTAAGGATTAGAGAGCTCCCATTTGTTTTCAGCGCGTATGGGTAGAACTTGCACACACTTAATCGTGGCATTCATAATGGATTGAACTCGACTATTCTGTTCCTGTGAATGCACTGACACTTCTGCACTTTATATGTCTAATTTTAAACCCCTGATTCTGTGATTCTTTACTTCTCTTTTAATGTCTTTCTCTAACTTGCCCCTTTTACAATTGGTCTTAGCTGTTTTTTTATTTCTGTCAAATCTGAAACGAACATGCACTTATGGTTCTTTTAAAAATCTTGGTATTCATTTTTATTTTAAGTATATAACTTTTATTAATGTGCTTTTATAGTCTATATTGGCTGAGTAAAGAATTGTTGATGATAATGATTTGCCAGGTCTGTGGGCCTAATGCTCTTTTCTTCAATAGTATTTTACCAATATTTATAACCATGTTCTAAAATTAACTCAAGACATTTTGGAGAGTAAATGACTTTATGCTATATAACTAATTGTATTGGGAACCATTCAGGATCTTGCAAATAAAACTTAGCTGATCTTCATTTGATGTTGAAGTAGACAAAGCATTGACAAATGACTTGGGACTTTCAGCCCAGGGTGCCTGGCATTGTTCCTACTGTGTACAATTATATATTTCATGTTGTCTATTTGATTGATGACTGTAATAATGACCGACCAGGTGTCTTGCTTCGCTTTTCAGATAACACAGAATCTCCCACACAGTGGCTCAAACACGGCGAAGCAGGAGACATAAAACACAACAACACCTAGAAAAGGGTTTTATTTTACAAAATGCAAAGACTCTCTTTTTGGAATAAGGCTTGGGGTTTATTTATGCAATGCTCTCTAACAGAAAGGCTTTCCCAGATGCCAAAAATTAATCACATTCAAATACACATAGAGATATACATTTATATGCAAGCAATCATAATACACTTGATAGATGCAACAGTTAAATGCATGAATAATACTAATGAATAAACAAGCAGCAAATAATATGAGATAAGACTCAAGTCAATATACTGGACGTCCTGCAAGAGATCAGAAAGATATATACACTGAATCACAAAGAAAACACCTCAAATGACCACAGCCACTGGCCACACATCACAATGGCAATAATCAAAACTCAACACTTCACCTGGTGCAAACACTGCATCTTAGCCCACTCCTGACCGGGAGATTAAACAGCCGGGGATAAGAGCCTCAGCAACCAGGGTTCCGCTGTACCGAAGTAGACGCGTCCGTCCCCATTCGGATTCCAAAATCCCCGTTTCTAAGTCAACAACCCTCAGCTTTATAATCTCAAAACACACACTAGAAGATTCAAGAGTCTTCCTCCCCGCACAAGGAAACTTACTAGGACTGGCCAGCTTCCAAGCAAGCATTCCAGGGCAGAAAGGAGTTCCCACGTTACCTCTACATTCTCGCATGTTCCAGCCTTTATCTTAACGAAGCTTACGAAAGCCTTCTAGAGTACATTAAACAATCTCTCACAAAACAATCCTTGAACGTGATTAACCCAAACAACTTGCAAGCGTGTCTGTGTGCGCAGAGAAGCTGAAGCCAGGCAGAGTCAGAATTCAGGATGACATGAGGCCATGTCAAAGCCAATAGTAAGAAATTAATAATACTTATCAATGTACAACACAGTGCACATTTGTGCACCACTGCTTATAGCATCACATACTTCATCTCTCAATGTACAACATAGTGCACATTTGTGCACCAATGCTCATAACACTGCACTTCGAAACAAAAAAGTACATTCC
This sequence comes from Calotriton arnoldi, assembly GCA_963921515.1. NCBI lineage: Eukaryota > Metazoa > Chordata > Amphibia > Caudata > Salamandridae > Calotriton > Calotriton arnoldi. The sequence goes on along the minus strand of CAWUFW010006050.1, from coordinate 753,801 downwards.
ACACCTCTCTCTCTCTCTCTCTCTCTCTCTCTCTCTCTCTCTCTCTCTCTCTCTCTCATGCACATCCCACATGTTCTGTTCTTGGCAAGGCTGTCCTACTCCGTGACAGCTCCCACTGAAAGACTGCAAGATTAAAAGAAAGAAACCTTTTAGAGAAACAAGGCATATGCAGGACGTCGTACATTCAGGCAAGGATAAAATAACACACCAAAGTCAATTAAAATAATGGTAGTCAAAGGTCATCACAGGGTGTCAGACCACCAGAGTGCCTCTAGCACTACATTCCACCCCATGACCTTTGACTATCATAACATACATATATCAAAAAACTGAACTTCTTAACTGAAAGCACAACTATGATTGAAGCACGTTAAAACAGTGACATTATAAACGCATGTGCTTAACTGAATGCACAAATATAATTGAAGCATACGCTAAAACAGTGAAATCATAAAAGCATGTAACAATCATTTCAAAGCATGTAAAATAGCTCATGCACATCTGAATACTTAGCAAGAATAAATGTCTGATGAATGCACAAAATGAATGCACAAATAGAATCAAGCATATGAACTCAGTAATGCTCCTAATGTCACAAATGGCTAATTCTGGAACTTTTACTATTGAAGCAGCCAAACATATATATTTTGTGCTTAAAAAATAAAGGCAACATCATCATCTTCAAACTGAAAAGCATCTTCTTCAATTTCAATGTCACAATATATATATTTTGTTGTTCTTTTTTTTTTCTTCAAAATAAGGCTTGGTAAGTTCTTCTGGTTTGTTCAGCCAAAGGATGTCAGCTTGCATCGTCTGGTGATCACTCCAGGGTTGGGGGGGTCCCACACCCTCACGGGATCACTCAAAGGCACCCACTCGCAGGACAGGGACATCAGGTACACCAACACGTCGCAGTATGATCTGGAAAAGATACAAGCATCACTTTTCTTGCAAAAAATATTTTTCAAAAAGTGCACGTTTTCCTTTTTCTGTTTTGGGTCTGAAGGCACAATATTGTCATTTCTGTCTGCACGGTTCTCTGCTGGCTCTGGGGAATTATCTGAGAATTCTACCCACACTATGGCCTCTGAATTCTTGGTATTGGAGTGAAACTCTCCTTCTCCCTGCACAGTAAGAAGGGCTGGGGCAGTCTCCTTCCTGGCTATTTTTCCACTCACTGCTGAATACGTGCTCCCTTTATCATTTGGCATGAGCCCAAGGCAGTCCATCTGCTCTATCTGCTCTGGTAATTTTCTTTTCTTCAACTGGCCCCTCACCTTCTGTGGGACTGGTCTGCGCTGTGCATACTGACACATAGGAATCACAGTTCTAAGTAAGTCTAGGGCAATATGCATCCCTTCATACTCTGCCCACCTGTTAGTAGGCACGCAGCACTTTTTGGGACCACATCCCCCGGCAGCACACGCGCCAGGAGGCGCCATCACGTTTTGGCCCGCGCCAGAGGCGCATAAAGCAGCTCCAGGGCTCCCGCAGCACGGGAGCTTGTTTTTACTGTTCCAAGTAACTGAGGCACGCAGCACTTTTTGGGACCACATCCCCCCGGCAGCACACGCGCCAGGAGGCGCCACCACGTTTTGGCCCGCGCCGGAGGCGCATGATGCAGCTCCAGGGCTCCCGTGGCGCAGGACACGCGCGGGCGTGCCCGGGCCAAGGGTTGGCCCGTCTGCACCCGTCCGCGGCCGAACGAGGCTGGGCTGGGCCCCGTCTCTTGGCTTGCTGCCACAACTTCGTCTTCTGGTGGATAACCTGAGACCAAAGGTAAGAGGATGGGGAAACGCAAATTAACCATGCCCACCACTAAGAATCGCCCACTAACCGCTACCATTACCAGCTTCCTGACTACTGCTATGGGGGCTATTAATAGTGAGAACGAATGTGTGGAGGAGAGATTAGGGGCTACAAAACGAGCATTACACAACAGTACAATGGTGGAACCAGAGAGTTGAACAGAGAGTGAACAACTGAGGGGCTCTAATTTAACTACAGGTGCTACAGCATCGAATGTCTTGGAAGCCCCCAACACCAATACTAATACCAACGTCAATCAGCAAGGCTGCTTCCTTGACACATTACGTCCCCCTCCTCCGAAAAAGGCAAAGGCATGTAGTAAGTCAAAGAGGGAACTGCCACCAGCGGTAACTCGGAGAAAAGCACCGGCACCCACTGTGAGGAAGAGCGTAAGGGTTCCTGACTTGGAAGCTGACGTAGGTCCCAAAGACAATGGAGACTTACTGTCGCATGCACAATTCGTCAGTTCCCTCGAACTAGTAGTGAAATCCCTCCTCGACCCGTTTTTAAGTATTTTGAATAGCATTGATATGTCACTGAAAATTCTGATTGGTTCAAGTCTAGCCAGCCTAACCTCTGGAACAAATAACGCACCAGATTTTGACTCTTTGCCTTTGCGCCATACTACTTTGCCCGCCCAGAGCTTAGCCCCCTCGATTTCGGACCCGCCCCTAGGTCGCTGCTCTGCTATTAACACTAATATTTTATCCCGCCCCTCTTAATCTCAAACAAATATTGCACCTGTTTTAGCTGGAGGTCAGTCAGCCATCTTAAATGGGACAAGTGATGTTGGAGCTCTTAATCCTGCTGTCAATTGTTATGTTAAATTAAGGAAAAGTCACAAAAGAACCCTCCATCTCCCACCTGAAGCTACTCCGCTGGTAATAGTCCTCAAGAATGTGCCATCTCTGCCACCTAACAAGGAGGAAGACTTGTCGCAGTTAAAGAACAAAACTGTACATTGGCTAGTGAAAGCCACGGACTGGCCGAAAAGTGAAGATTTATTCCAGCACATAAACAATGTTGAACGTGTTTCGTGGGTGGGCACACAACCTAAAATGGAATCAGGTGACTGTGTCGTTGTAAATTTCAAAAGCAGGTCATTAGTCCATTCCCTTATGGATAGGCTCTTGTGGAGCAGCAATGCCAGTGGCCCTATCGAGGCGGTACCCCTGGGATATTTTTATAAGCCAAACTCAGGCGCAGCGCATAGGCCACTTTGTACAACTGCTAATGTCATAGATAATTTTGCTATTTCAACTTCTAATCATTTTTCTCCTCTCGATCATGTGGATTGACTACACCATATGGTGCATGGATCTGCTTGGTATACTAAGCGTGATTTAGAACAGAGACTTGCCAAGGGTAGCACTGGTGGCCTGGAAAAATTAACACAGAATGTCCTGCCACATGCAGGCAGCCCTATCCCCCTTGATTCAACAAGGGTAGTATTGATGGAATCCAATAACATCCCACCAGGCGAGGAGGTCCAACTCTTGGTGCCTTCTCATATGGCCATGAAATCCCAGGGTGACTGTGAGATAACTGCTCATACTAGTAATGAGGAAGTATTTTGCAGTCACAACAGCACAATTGTCTATGGCAGCCTTTTTTGGAATATTGCTGGCCTGTCTAATAAGCTGAAATCTAAACAATGGCTTGATTTTATAAAAGGTTATAGTATTGTATGTCTACAAGAAACCTGGTTGAGCGAGACTGTCTACATCAATGGTTATGCCTCCATACACACCCCAGCCAATGTAGCTCTGGGCGGTCATTCTAAGGGTGGTCTATTAACTTTGGTAGCGACAACATTAGCAGACAGAGTAGGTAAGACCCAGCTTCATTCACCACATTTTCAAATTATTAATATTCAGACTGTGACGTTGGTCATTGTTAACTTTTATCATAACAATTTTATTCCCAATAATACTGCCATTGCCGAAGACCTAGAGAATTCTTTATGCAGACACATACAGGAAATAAATACAGATTTCATTGTTCTCTGGGGGGGGGTGATTTTAACTGTAAATTATGCCCCTTATCAAAGCAGTCTGCATGTTGTTTGCTAGATGGGGCCAGGGACGGTGGTTGTCACTTTTATCACAACCCCTGTGGGAATATTTTTAATTCATTGCTTTCAAAATTTTCTCTTTTTTTCACAGTTGATCTTATTCAACCAGAAGGTATGGACCTAGTTTCATTCATGGGTAGAGGCCAAGGGACTCTAATTGATTTTATTGCCCTTTCTGAATATTTTAAACCTCAATCTGTGACCTTTTCTATCCTTAAGGTCTGTTTTTGTGATCATTACCCACTGTCTATCCATTTAGAGATTCAAACTGGTGACCCCTCTGGGACACTTAAATTTTGACCCATAATTTATAAAAAAAAACAAGGGGTTATTGCGCAAGTGGTCTACCGTTAATCCAGACTCCGTTCTCCAACGGATCTTGACCACCAACATGAGCCAAGTCTTAGAATGCCTTGAATATAGTCAATCACAAGCTTTATTTCGACGTAAAAGTCATAAAAGCATCATGAAACAACAACAACATGACTAATAAAATTGATATAGATATAAAAAATACATTAATAAATGTACACTCAATTATCCTTGATTTGATTTGATTTTGGTTAAAAACTGGCAGCATTTCATCATTTTGTTTATAAACAATTCAATACAAGGGGAGAGTTCATTAATTAAAAAGACTAAAAAGCTTGTGCATAGAAATTTTAACAAAAATACTATTAAAACATTATCAATTCATCAATTCATAAAGGCTATGGCTTTCTTGCAAGCGCTTTCCACCGAATTTGCCATGCCTGCCCCAAATACTTCGCTATACAACAAGATAAAAAAGGTCCGGAATCTGCCTTAAGAATGCGGAGTGCAACTTGGTGCTCCGTGTACCAAGTTGTCGACAAATCGGACTCAGCCATTTTCTCCGTGGGGTTTTGTAGGCTGGACAAACGAACAATAAATGGGCAATGCTTTCCACAGGGGCTTGGCAGCTGGGGCAATGTTTTCCATTGACGGCGGACCATTTTGCTATCACTTCGCCCACCGGTAAAGAGCCAAACCTAAAATGCATGTAGAGAATTCTGTCTCTGGGAACTGTAATCTGATCAAGGTAAGGCTCGTAATATCTACATTGTTTATGGTAATAAAACTCAGTTGACAATCTACCCGCGTCAGATCTGCTGATTGCACATTGGTCCACCCATTCCCAATACAGACGATTGAGATCTTCTCTCCTTGGGGGATCCTGGCTGGTCCAGCAATCACAAAGCCCAATTGCAGATAACATTTTCTTTATGTCGCGTAGCCAACCTATTTTCCCCCAGTATCGAGCCTAATAACCTCAGTGAGGGCCTCTGCATAGTGAGAAAGCTCAGGGGTCCTCCTAATGCGGGCCCAAAGAGGAGAGGACGCAGCCTAGCTACGTCACTAATTGACCGCCTACCCATATCCATTAGTAGTGGTGTGAGAGGAATATATTTTGGTGCTGTGACTAGATCTCTTAAAAATTTATATTCCGATCTCCGGAGCTCATCAAGATTGTCAAACCCCCAAACCTCAGCTCCGTAGAGAGCGGCACTGACAGCCTTGGAGTCATATATCTGGAGGGCTGGAGCAACAGGCCTAGTGTGGGAGAGACGATGTTCTCTTGCTATTGCACCAGCCAGACGTTTATGGGCCACCAACATCTTGCCTAGATGGGGTTTCCATGACATTTTATCAGAGAATCTTACGCCAAGGTAGTCAAAAGAAGCAACCTTTTCAAGGGGAATCCCGCCCAAGAGAGGGCCATTCCTACATGTTCTATGGGGGTTGAAGGCCATAAATTTGGTTTTATTGGCGTTTATGACCAGACCTCGGTTCTCACAAAATAAATGGAATCTATCAGTTAGGCGCTGCAACCCAACTTGGGTCTTGGATATCAATAACGTGTCGTCTGCAAACAACAGGGTCGGTATCTTTTGCCCCCAAAACGGGAAAGTCGGCCGGCTCTTCCAAGAGAAAATCCACGACTCCATTCATATATAGGGAAAAGAGTGTTGGAGCCAAGACGCATCCCTGCCTTACTCCTCTCTTGACAGGGATGCGCTCTGTAAGTTGACCCTGCTCACCCCACCTGACCTGGGCGAAATTTCCCTCGTGCAGCCGAACTAATAAGTTAAGAACAAAGTGAGGTATACCCATCTCGCCAAGCAGGACCCATAACTTGGATCTGGGAACCAAATCAAAGGCAGTCTTTAAATCGATGAATGCTAAATACAGACTGCCTCTGCCTATTATCACAACCTTCCAGTATATTAAGAGGAATCTAAATACCTGGTCCATTGTCCCTGTCTTTGTCCTGAAGCCTGCCTGAAATTGTGAAAGGATATCCCCATCCTCAGTCCAAGTCTGTATCCTGTGCAGTAGCATCCGACCAAGGACCTTCTGCACAGCATCAATCAGACTTATAGGTCTGTAATTGGCAGGGTCATCTCTTGCTCCCTTTTTATATATGGGGACTATTTCCGCAGATTTCCAAGACAACGGGACCGGTGCTCCCTCGGCTATGGCATTTGTTAGCAGCAAGATGTAACGTGCCCATTGGGTGCAATCAGCCAAAAATAAATCACCGGGCAGGCCATCCGGGCCTGCAGCTTTCGTGAGGACTATTTTGTTGATTGCAGCTTCTACCTCCAGAATTGTAAAATGCTCCTCCTTATTCAAGTGCCCAGAGTACTCTATTACTTCCCTTCTTGAGTATCCTCCTCAACGGAATAAAGCCCTTTGAAGTGGTCAAACCAAACTTGACTAGTGATGTGATTCGGGGGTGGACATGAACCTGACCTACTACCCCAAGTGACCAATTTCCAGAAAAGGTTGTTATCCTTAGATGTGCATGCATCTGTTAATTGCTCCCATCTTGATGCATCCCAAGAAGCCTTTGCCTCTCGCTGAGCCACTTTATAAGAATTTCTTGCGATTTTAATTTGTAATTTATCTTTCCCCTTAATCGCCTTGATTAAAGCAGACCTTTTTTCCCTACATTCTTTGTTGAACCAAGAATATGTGTCCCTCAAGGAATTACAAGCTTTTACTTTTGAACTGGGGTCAAGAAATATGCCATAATTTGTGAGAATGTGTGCTCATGAACCCTGGACACATCTGAGGAACTTGTTACAGTGTGTGCCACAACTTGAAGCTTGGCCGTGCCAGAGGCTAACTCTCGACTTATCCCATTCAACTTGCCCTCATTTAGTGCTACCCTTTTCCACTTCAGGGTCCTTTTGCAATTTGACTGTGTGATCTCTCTAGTAGCTACCTGAGGATGGATATTCTGTGCGTAGCAATCTGCTTCCCAGAGTGGTTTCAGAGATAAGCACAGGGGATTATGATCACTCTCTGTAGTTGAGCCCACTAACATATCAATCAAATACCCCCATAGCCTAATATCAAGGAGGATATAATCGATCCGAGATGGGCAACTGGCCCTATTATAAGTATTAGCCCCGTGCTTATCAGAATTAGACCTACCATTAATTGCTCTTAGGCCATATTCCGTAGTAATGGAATTCAACTGGAGAGCCTGCTGGGTCCATCTTTTAATCGGGGAGATCAAGCTGAGGTATTGCCCACCTAACATCTTGAGGTTCAATTTCCATCAAGTCCTCTGTAGCCAGGGGTTCGTAAGTGCAATTAAAGTCACCTGCGACTATTATTCTTGCAAATGGTGAACATTTATCTAAACAATCCTCTAAAACAGAAATTATGTTCGAAGGCCTGCCATAATTTGTCCCTCTTGCATAGACATTAAAAAGTTCGATTTGACTACCACCCCTTGGACCCCTTATACTGAGCCAAAGGATATCTGGACTAAGGCTTGACTGGGGAACTACTCGACAATCTAGAGCGACGCTCATCCAAACAATCAAACCCTCTGAAGGGCGACCTCTTCCCACAGTTGTCGCAGGGATAAAATGACAGGTGTAGCCAGGTTTATATAGGGGAACCAAACTCCATGTCTCCTGGAAAATACAAATGTCAAAGTTCCCTACAAAATCATTCCAATGAGGAAGAGGAAGTTTACTACTCAATCCCGCCACGTTCCAAGATACAACCTTCAATTGATGGCTCAGCATAGGGGCTATACATTGTGAAGAGGTAGAAATATTTTCTGAAAAAGAACCTGGAGATAAAGCTAGAGGTGGCAAGTCTAAAGACAAGTGCATATCAGCGGCGAGGTTCCCATCTGTAATGAGATTCGCCCCATTTGTGCCCATCGAAGTTTGGGAACTTTGCCTGAAATGGTTTAAGCAGTTTGGGGACGACAAGTGCAATGGATCTTGCAGTCAATCATTAGACTCCAAAGAAGAGGAGCTCGCTAGGTGTATTATTGCTTGCGTGTGTTGTGGTCTACCCTGTTCATGCAAAGGTTGATGTCTGAACTGGATGGAAGAACCATCTGGAGGGCAGGTGCGAAACTCTAGGGCCAGAAGATTCCCCGCGATCTCACTTCCTTTCAAGGTGATTTCAATGTCATCCAATTGTGTAAAGGGAGCGGGGCGCCTTCGTGCCATGAGTATATCGTCCCTGATCACCGATTTGCAACCCCTAGTGTAACGGATCCAATAAATCACTTTGTTAATTAGGGATTCTTCATTCTCTACAATACCATTGGGAACGGTTTTCAATCTTGGAACATTAGTCATATAAATTTTCCCAGAATGAGATCCATTACCAATGGTTGCAGCAGCTAAAGGAGTCTGCAGGTCACGATTACCATAAGTAAGATGTTGTATAGTTGGTTGTGCCTGTTGCAATTGGGCAATATAATTCGTTTCGGAAGTCTGTAGGGTTTGTGAAACTGCCAGCCTCTGGAGCCTATCTTGTATGTGGCTAAAAGGCTTATTAATACCCTGAATCCTAGATTCATTAGGGATGAACTTGGAAATCGAAGGTGCAAGAGTGTCTGATTGCTGAACATTGAGATCGTGGGTGGGAATTTTCATGCTAGAGATTGATGGAGTTAATTGTTTAGGACGACTATTGGCGAGCTGCGGGCAATGATATTGTACAGCAGTAACATCCTCGTTACGAGGCACGACCTTCCTCGCTATGGATGTAACTAGGGTTGTAAGGTCCTCTACCATCCTTTTCAGCACACCAATCTCTGCTCTTAATGAATTAATATCAGAAGCTACATCTATAGGCTTGACTTGATTAGCTATGCCACACGCCCCAGTAATATCTAGCATATCTGGCAGCGATGGCTGGGGAGTTTTAGCACTAAACTCATCATCGATTACCTGGAGGGGTAAAAATCTATTCGAACAAGGAATGGTAGGTTCTAATTCGTGGGTTTCTGGGGATGCGCTAATGCTAATGCTGGCAGGGGGAAATAGAAAGTTGAGCTGAATCTAAAACGAGAAGAGCAGGTTCCTTGGGCTTCATTGGTAGCTTTTTAGGTGCGGCTTTTGGAACATCGTTGGGATGACGGGCGAACAGGCCCTTCTCAAGCTTGGATTTGGAGATGATCTCTCAACCAAACCCTCATGAGTTGGGGATACCGGTTGATTACATTCCAAAATTCCTCACACTCGCTTATTAGGATATCTATCCTATCAAGTACGCAATTACTGCCTGGATGTTTGAGGGACTTTCTGGCCCTTTTCCTTTAATTGGCCTACCTACCCCGTTTCCCCAGTTCCCTCCATGATTTTTCGCTTCCCCATCCCAAATTACCAAATAACTCCAGTAGTGTTACTAATAGGTGCCCACAGTTCAAACAAGCTAGACAAATAAATGTACCTATAATTAATAACAAAAGGATAAAAAAAAAACACACAATAATAAGACAAATAGTGATAAAAAGGCGCTACGCAATCCCATACGATCCCCTGTAAAACAAAGGGGATCAACCACCATCAAGAACAATGTCCAAATAATGCTAGATAAATGAACATTGGCAAATCTCCTCAGATATAAAATGTCCAGGATGCACAGTACCTTGTTTTGCTACATCCGCTGTAAGATGTAAGGGGGTGGCCCAGCCCTGCCTCTACCTGTCACGGACGGGCAAGGACGGGCCCGCCTTGGCCCGGGCTTCGCCCGGGCGCTGCCCGCGCGCGTCCGCGCTGCGGGAGGCCAACAGCGGTTTTATCGCGCCTCCGGGCGCGCTGCGAAGCGTCAAGGTAGGCGACAGGGCAAGAGATGCTGGGAGGTGTAGTCCAAAAGGGCCGTTCCCCTCACGGCAGATATGGGAAAGATTCTGTAGCGTTGGCCGTTCCCTTCACGGCAGCGTTATGGCAGCGTTGCCCCCCGCAAGAGAAGAAGACTGCTGTGGTTGGCGTCCCGCGCTGCTGGAGGCCAACAGCGGTTTTATCGCGCCTCCGGGCGCGCTGCGAAGCGTCAAGGTAGGCGACAGGGCAAGAGATGCTGGGAGGTGTAGTCCAAAGGGGCCGTTCCCTCACGGCAGATATGGGAAAGATTCTGTAGCGTTGGCCGTTCCCTTCACGGCAGCGTTATGGCAGCGTTGCCCCCCGCAAGAGAAGAAGACTGCTGTGGCTGGCGCCCGCGCTGCGGGAGGCCAACAGCGGTTTTATCGCGCTCCGGGCGCGCTGCGAAGCGTCAAGGTAGGCGACAGGGCAAGAGATGCTGGGAGGTGTAGTCCAAAAGGGCCGTTCCCCTCACGGCAGATATGGGAAAGATTCTGTAGCGTTGGCCGTTCCCTTCACGGCAGCGTTATGGCAGCGTTGCCCCCCCGCAAGAGAAGAAGACTGCTGTGGTTGGCCGTTGAATATAGTGTAAATCCACCATCCATGTTAATGGCCTTTGCTGCAATAACTGAGACTATTAATGCTGCTTTATCCAGTGACTATAGACTAAGACCCCGGAAGCAATGCAAGTGGTTTAACAGTGATTGCTCACAATCCCACAATAAACTTGTCAAGGCACTGGAAAAAAAAAACCCTGGACAACTTGGTGGTAAAACATCTTCGAAATGAATATAAACAGGCGCTAGGGAGACGCAAACTAGATATAAGAAAAGAAGTTTGGGAACAACTGCATGTAGCTTGTCAAAGTAAAGACCCCAGACTCTTCTGGAAAACCGTTAATTCTGACTTTTTCCAGAGCTCCCACAATAGCAGTATTGATGTTACAATCATGCCTGAAGTGTGGGTAGAATATTTTTCCTGTTTATACAGCAGCAATGACGGGCACTATTCTAACTTAAATCACAGGGCATCAGAGCTGGCTCAGCCAACGCTTGACGAAGTCGAAAAGACATTAAACCAAACAGTGAAGAACAAGGCACCTGGCCCTGACGGCTTCCCAGCAGATCTGTTTTTGGCCAACTCTGCTTTATGGCTCCATCTGCTGACTAACATTTTAAGCTGCATAGCATCCCAGGGCCCTCCTAAATCATGGGGATCCGTGAGAATAGTCCCCATTTTTAGGTCTCGGCCTGGCGTTGGAGCGCGCATGCGCTCCTCGCCGGCGAGAGCTATAGTAAACACTAGAAAGAAGGGGACTTAAATCCACGCCCTTGTGTCCGAATCTTTTATGATTCGCTCGCGTCCTGATTTATGTTTAATTCTGGCTTTCAATTTGCTGGACATCATTTTTGTTACCGCCCTTGCAGTTTTGAAATGCCCCATCGCGACAAGCGCATCTGTTTTCACTCAGCCCAGACGCAAAGACTTTTCTTATCTGCTTGTTTATTTAACAAGCAGATAAGAAAATTCTTCACGAGGGCTGTGAAGCAGAGAGCCACGGCGCACAGGCATTCCGAGGGCGCCTGTTCCCAGCAAACTGAGCTCCATAGTTTGTTCTCTTGAACGCCCCTGGCTGTCACCTGACAATGGCAAAGTTCACGGCTCTACAGACTTCTAACATTTCACCTCTAGCTGCCAGACACTATGATCTGTTAGTTTGTGGAGCTATGTGTAATTCCAGCGCCCGGAGCTTCTTTGAGCTGTGTTTATTTCAATTATTTATTGGCTCTGGTTTAAACGGTTTCGATGATGTGTTTTCTTTAAGCCTGAACCCAGAGATCATTAAACCATAATCAGCTTGAACATTTACGGGTACTATGAACCTATGTCGATATTTATTTTACAGACTGTTTTTCGCAGCATCCCCCATTACTTGCTGAATTTCCTTGGTCACTTTCTAGTTTTTCTGTTGCTGCGCATTCATTTCCAAAAAGAAAGGATACCGTTACCTTTATGGAAACTTTGTTATTCTTAAATCATTGTTGGCTCTTTCCCATTAGCAACTTCTAGGTATCCCGCCGCCTAGTGGCAGGTCAGAAAACTGCTCCTAAACAGGTTATTCAGAGGTTTGAGCGCTGGTTACAATAATGCACGAGTCCCTCTCTCAGCCCTACTTAAAAGCGCGCTGTAGCCAATTTCCTACTTGGAAAATAAAGGCGACAATCAATTTGTTTCTTTTGGCCTATTGGTGAGGGGTCAGCAGGAATGATGCCTTCTGGGAGGTTGTTGCCATCTTATTCTGCACTCAAGCCAAACCTGGTTCAGATGAGGGCACGCAGAGCACAAACGTACATCCGATGACTGCCCCCAAGCAAGAGACGCAGGGGTGAGGCCGGCAGCTCTGTAATCTGTCAATAACAACTGGACGGCTTAAAGCCGGAATGGTAAGGAATAGGCTACCCACGCTCAAGAAAGAAGGAAATGGAGGGAAAACAGGGAATTATGATTGAAAGTAAAATTAAAAGGATCCAATGTTTTTGGGAAAAGGGAAGGAGCAGGAATGTGTCTCCATGAGAATTTGCTGAGCAAAGAGGCAGGGTCTATCTAGTGGCTTAAACACGAAGCTGATGAGTGTGAGCAGCGCATAGGAAACATACCTGATGCTTGCATAGAAATGGCATGCAGAGCCCTGAATTAACAGTTATAGCGGTAGTTTCCAGTCCCAACACTTGGTAACAGCGAGAATAGGAAAGAGCAAGTGCATAAGAATATATCAAATTGAAACAGAGTAAAAACACAGATAAAATGTACAAAAGAACGTTGTGTACATTATCGGATCCGTCCAAAGTTACCGAACTGGATTTTAGGGCTAACATCAAGTGAATAACATGACAATTTATTTTCCGCATAGATCTGGTTTATTTCTTTACATTTTCTGAATTACCCGGCATCTTAATCTATGGACTGCAGTTTTTGTTTGGGGTTTGTAGTGGCTCTTCAGCACCTCAGGAAAGCACACCTTAGATTTATTCGACCTTGTTTTACCTTAAAGTATATACCAGGCCCAGAGCCCTGATTAGCGACTCTTTCATAAGTACACGGAGTCTGCACAGTTAATGAATTAAGGGGGGATGTCAATAATTCCCCCACATTTCAGTAGTATTAGCTGTGTAGATATTCTGTTCTTCCACCTACAGATGCTCGACAGCATTACTGCTTACCCGACTGTTGCATTGCTTGCTCTGGGTACCTGTCCAACCAGGCCTAGTCCCTTGCCTTCTCCTGTTCTGCTCACACTGGCAGAGGGGTTTCATCCCTTTGTTCCACAACTGCGTCCTACAGATAAGAGCCCCAACTCCTTCCTTATTGATGTACATTTCTGTAAATTACCTTTCTATCAATAACAGGGCTATTCAAAGTTATTTCATGATGGTACAACAGTACAAGACCATGCAAAGGACTGAAAAAATATGCTAACATTTAAATTTCTTTCCAAATATGGCACCTATCCATGCACACTCCTTATTCATCCAGTTACTCATCCTGGCCAAGATCAGAAAAAGTCTATCCCGCTACTATTTATCATGTCATTATGCACATCCCATGTGAGCTCGGAAAAGTCGGTCGGTGCCACTCTTCTGAAGTCGGACCAGAGGGAGCAAGAAGACAAGACAAATGAACCGACGGAGAGTGTTAAAATAAAAGAGCTTCAATGTTAGAAATTGTCAAGCACTCTGCCACAACAGTTCTATGGAACATCAATGACGATAAACGAAGACGGTAACCAAGACAACGCTTCAAGCAGTTGAAAGGGGCTAATCCAAATGGGAACGAAGGAGCAGCCTGACATGCACCTACTCCTCACTCATACATGAATCACTAAAACAGGCAGTGCTTTGAAGCCCCACAGAAGCTGAACTAAAAGGTTCACATCAACCATCATCTTTTAGTCACCCAGTGCATAGCTTTATCAGCTAGTGTTTATTGAATCGCTCACAGTGCTCCGACCTAGAGAAAGAACTATGAATAAGAGCTTCTAAAACAAGCATTTGCAATGCAATAGGTCTCGCAGTTGTGAGAGTTTGAGCTATTGGCATTGTAAATGGCAATGCGTTTTATTTACGTGTTGGTTTTTAAAACATAAATAAAAGGCATTGTCATTTACCATGCCAATAGCTTAAACTCTCGCAAATGCGAGACCTATTGCATTGCAAATGCTTGTTAAGAAAGGGGACAGGTCGGACCCAAAATGTTATCGGCCCATTTCATTAATTGACTGCACCTGCAAATTGATGAGCAGGGTTATATTAAAGTGGTTGGAGGCCTGGGTAACCGACAGTGGGAAATTTTCGGATGTACAATATGGTTTTAGGAGGTGCCTGGGAACTATTGAACAATGTCTTAATCTGCACCTGGTCATAAACAAGTATACAATAGCCAAGCCCGGATCTCTCTATCTCTGGTTCATGGACCTTACATCGGCTTTGACTGGGTGCAGAGAGGGAGACTATGGGAAAAGATGTTGATCCTGGGCATTGAACCATCTATTGTCCATTTTTTAGCCACAATGCATCAAGATGTGCCTGGGAGGGTCAGATATGGAGTGGGCGGGAAACTCTCTGCTCCAATAAAAATGAATCGTGGGGTTCGCCAAGGCTGTGTCCTTGCCCCCTTTTTATTTTGTTTATATATTAATGATTTAGAAAGTTACATTAATCATGGGAATGTGGATGCCCCCAAGATAGGTACCAGAAATCTCCCGGCATTACTTTACGCACGATTGTGTCCTAATGTCTAGAACTAGTGTGGGTTTGCAGAAGCTTGTGACCAGGTTTGATGATTTTATGAATGCACTGGGTCTAAAGACCAATATAGGGAAATCTTACACCATGGTGGTGGGTAAATCCCCCACCATTTTAAAATCTTGTTTTATCAAAAATGAAAAGCTGTCTTATGTCCCTACTTTTTCTTATTTGGGAATCCCGTTTGACCAAAAAAGCACCTGGCACCACCTAGTTGAAACAAGGATCAGTAGTTTCAACCAAAACCTGGAGGCGGTATTCAGATTTACGAAAAAGCTAGGCTCAAGACCGATTGATACAATAATTAACATCTACAAGGCTCGCTCTTGTTCTGTTATACTGTATGGGGCTGGAGTATGGGGTTTCTGTAACCCGGTGGGACTACAAAGAGCCGAGAATATTTTTATGAGACGCTTGTTGACAGTCCCCAATAGCCTCCCTGCTACTGTCTGTCATAGCGAACTTGGTTTGATCCCTTTGTCCTTCTGCATACAAATAGCACCGACTCTATTGTGGCACTCTATCTGGGCGAAGGAAGAACCAGCCCTTAATCGCGCAATTATCTTAGACTGTTTTAAACTGGATTACATGTCAAAGATACCTTGGCTCAGTTATATAAAAAAACAGTTAGTCACTGGGGTTGGCAGATTGTTTTCATAATCCAGCTAATATTGCCAAGATCCCAAAAGCAAAACTGAAAAGGGACCTCCTAACCTGTTTAAATTCAACTAGAGGAAATTTAGAGAAGGCAAAAAAGAGTGTCTTAGAACACTCGCTTCTAGTACGCTCTCTAGGCATTGAGCCTTATCTCTCCTTTTATTTTAGTCATACCAAATTGTTTTACCTCATTAGATTCAGGTTTGGCATTTCGCATTTTTTGGTCTCTTATCCCCGCAAAGTTTACTGTGACGCCAAACTGGATCTGTGCCCTTGCGATTCCAAGTCCACTTAGAGCATGCTTCATTTCATCTTCTTTTGTCAATTTTACATTAAGCCAAGGCGTGATTTTATCATCCCTCTCCTAAAGTTTTTAAATATCAGGAAATGTCGGGCAGCTTTATATCATCTACAGCTTTTAAATGATGAATTTACTTGTCTAATGATTCATAGATATATTTCTTCAGCTGTTCGTTTGCGTGACATTGTCGGGAAATGATTTTATTTGTTTTAACGATTCATTTCTGGGCCCTATTGCTTACTGGGACAGGGGATTGTTATGAATTCACTTATACCCTGTCCCCAATTTATGCTGCTACTTTGTGCTAAGTTACTGATTATTATTATGATATTCTGATTATGAATTGTCATCGCTTCGAAACACATCATTTATGGTCTGTATTACCTTTTAATTCATGTTTTAAATGTCTTTTTGATGCATTCTTTTATGGCTGATAGTCAGCCCAATAAAGATATTTTGACTGACAAAAAAGAACTTCATAATACTTATCAATGTACAACACAGTGCACATTTGTGCACCACTGCTTATAGCATCACATACTTCATCTCTCAATGTACAACACAGTGCACATTTGTGCACCACGGCTCATAACACAGCACTTCGAGATCAAAAAGTACATTCCACACCACTCTCTCATGCTTTCAAATGCACATCCCACACGTTCTGTTCTTGGCAAGGCTGTCCTACTCCGTGACAGCTCCCACTGAAAGACTGCAAGATTACAAGAAAGAAACCTTTAAGAGAAACAAGGCATATGCAGGATGTCGTACATTCAGGCTAGGATAAAATAACACACCAAAGTCAATTAAAATAATGGTAGTCAAAGGTCATCACAGGGTGTCAGACCACAAGAGTGCCTCTAGCACTACACCAGGATGATGAAAAAAAACTATTATGAATTCTCTGCATCCAGATAAGGATTTTCATTGACCTACGAAGCTTAGGAATTGAGTTAATCTGAAAGCTGCTTGACCTCCTGAATGTCCATGGACTCGCCTAAGGACTTATCGTAACAGTGTCATTTAATGAAATGTGCAATATGTGGTATTTGCACCATTTTCATAGGCCCCTAAATTTGATATGGCTCTCCCAAAGAATTTCATCAGGCAATGGATATACAGTGATGTTAACGATGATATCTGTTAGCAACTGTATGTGAGAATACGTGTGGCTGTAGCTTGTGTATCTCGGAAGATAATGCCTGTGCAGCATTTTCAGAATAATATTTAACATTGCATTATAACATAACATAATGTGTATTTGTAAAGCGCACGTTCACCCAGAGGTCTCTTGGCGCTGAATAACAGATGTTCATTGTTGCCCAACTCAATGGTACTCAATGGTACTCTACGTAAGGAATGATGAAGTTGCAGCAAAAATTCAAACGAAGGTCCATGGTGGGTGTACATACTGGTCATGGCCTCAGTAAGAGGTAAGCCTCTATCAGTGACATCAACTTGCTTTAGACATTGGCATTTCCAGGAGAGATGGAAGAAAAACAACCCTTTTTGCTTCATGATTGGGCTCATCTTGTGACAAGCTGATAGCGCACTTTATTGTAAAGGAACGTCTGTATCTGATGAAGATTCTTTTAGGGGTGCCAATATAGTTCATGTTGCAGCAGGTTCAGTTGTTGTAGATGTTGCTTGCACCACATCAGTACTTGAAGATGGTAGCGAAACTTAAGACTCAGCAATCCCTTAAATTGGACTAGAGATTTCAGCTTGGCTGATCTCTTCTCCGGGTAACTCCAGAACAGGGTGATGATGTGCTGGACTAATCTGGAGGCACTTGGCAACTGACGTGGGTCACTGAAAAGAATCAGGCACATGATACCTCTTTATGTGATTGATCAACACCTTCCTGTTTGTCTTAACACCAGTCCATGGCAGTAGAATTACGGTGTGACTGCCTTCTGCCCCAAATGGTGGCACAGATGCTCTGTAGGACTGTCTAAATTGTACTTTTTCAAGGATCCTTTCCTGGAATAATTCTGCCAGCTTTTAAAGCCACCTGTTTACAGCACTATCTTCAGTGGCAGAGTAAGAAAAACTCTTCTTGTTTGCTGATTTTTATATCACGTCCTCGATATTCTGCAACAGATGAATGCATGAGATGTAGTCAGATGAATTAAGTTGCAACTCTGCCTTTTCAATTATAGTTGTAAATCTGCCACATAATGGAGTATCCCAAACAACATTTCATAAGGTCTGTGGCCATCTAATACAACCCTAGGCAAATTGAGTGCTCGCTGAGCCTGATATAGGTTATGGGCAGTTCCGTCCAATATCCTCCTAGTGGAGGCTTGCTTAAATGTACTGTGATGGATGGATGGTGTGCAAGAATAGCAGCTGTAGTCCACAGCAGACATGACATCAGCTAATATTTTTGTGGCAAACTCTGGATCATTGTTTAAAGAAATGTGTGCACTGCTACTAGGCTCTGCAAATCATTTATGACTGCACAAGCAGTGGCAGTCATTTGTGACGAAACCCACAGAAATCTACAGCACAAATAGACTACAACCGTTATATAAATAGACTGATTGACATTTAGCTGTGGACCAATATGGTTGAGGCATACAACACTGAATGGTTTATTGGCTATCATGAGAGAAGTGAGTGTCAGTTTTGGAGCAGTAGAGGATTTCATTTGTTGACAAATGGTGCTCTGCTGTTTAAGTTTTTTTTTAGTATTTACTGGTAAATATGACCACCAGTATTACTTCTATAGTTTTGATATCGAAGCAGTAATACTGACATGAGCAGGTGCCAATCCCTCATGAGCAACTTTTATAAGGGCTAACCTGACTGCTTCTTTAGGAATCTGTCCCCAATCTGTGGTATAAAAATTTAGGAATATTGTCAATGGTGTGACTATAAAAATATTCAGAAGAGAATCCCTAAGGGGGATGACCCCCTTTTCCATATTGCCTTTATGGCCACCATAGTATCAAAATTAATGTTAGTTTGAAGCCAAGATACAGGAGCAACCCTGTAGGTTTGCACTGTTACCATTGCAGATAAATCGGCTGCAAAATTCTCGTTAGCATGACTTCCTTGATCTTTATTGACCGTTGTATGCTGTAGAAGGACTAAGGATAGCTTCTATAGACCGGCCACCTTTCACTAACGCTGTTTAGCTTTTATCGATTTACCTTTTGAATCTATGAATCCGCTTAAAAGCCAATGAGGCAGGTATGCATCGTAATCTTCAACACTGAAAGCTTAATCTGACACTATAAGTAAGTGAGCTAATGGATCAGTCTTCTTTAGGGCCATAAGGAGGGCTTGAATCTCAGCCATTTGTGCTGTTGAATCACCTAACGTTTTAGTGTGAGTTGGTAGCCCCTTAATGCCTTGGAAAACTTCCTGCACTGAATTGCAGTATTTTTGTTTGGTACCATTGCAAGCTGCACTGTATTGAAGAAAAAAAGTGGTAGGAACGACCCTGATAACTAGGCTTTTCTTGTCGCCCCATGTTTGTAGATATTTTGTTTCTAACATGTTTTCTTGCAATCCACGTACAATGTGTGTCCATTTAATTCTTTTCAGAAAATGTGGGTTTTGTGAAGTCCTATAAAGGCTTTACACCCTCAGCGTAATGCGGCAAGTAAGCTCTTCCAAAATGTTCTTAATGTGTTTGAACGCTGTAAGGTGGCATATTTCCGTAGGAAATCTGCCACCAATCCTTTAAAATCACTAGATAGTTCATATCTCAAAAGATAGCACCAAATAATGCAATCTTTCATTTGCAATCATCATCAATCACTTTATTTTGGTTCAAGGAACCATAAAAGTACAATATAAAAACAGTAAAATCACATAAGACATACAAAGATAAGAACATAGTTTGTTACAGTACATACCATGGCCAATTCAAGACAGTAATACATTCCTATAAGGGTAGATACAATACAGTATAGCAACAGTAAAATCACTTGGAGTATTCAAAGATAAGAACCTAGCTCATTACAGTGCACACCATAGCCAATTCAAATCCGTAACACATTCCTTAAAGATTAGATACAACATGGTATACCTCCATGCTATCTCTGATACCAGATAACAAAAACCTCAGTAGGAGTCCAGAGATGGGTTCAAAAATGGGTTCCCGATGCCAGCCGGAAAGATATTATAAAACATCCAGATTAAAAAGCAAAGTGCATGATATTTAAAATCCTTAAAAGAATGTGTAAGATCAAGGAGTAGACCCTTATGGCAACAAATTCTTGTTAACCCGCCTCGCTCTAATGTGCCAGATTGAGATGAAAAACTTTGAAATTAAGTTCACAATACTACTCCTATTGTCTTATTTACGTACTCTCAATGCGTGCCATCTATCTCTTGCCCAAACAGCAGACAAAGAGGAATAATCCAGCGGGCCCTTCTTGGCATAAGATCTGCAAAAAAATGTTAAATGCTCATCGTTCTCCACGACATTGCAGCCCATGGGACACAAGACAGAAGAGATTACATCTTTTGACTAAGAACTGGTAAAGGAAGTTGTTGGCAAAAACCCCTATCCCGAATTTCATAAGGAGGGCTTGCGAGTGCGGTACATTAATATAATCCATTAATCCCTCAAATTCTGGGGCACATTTAAAAGACAGAAAGGAATCTGTTAGACTGCCCGAGGCAACTGTTGAAATTGTAGCGCAGTAAACAAATTCCCAATAATGGGTGTTAACAGTTTGTCGGGCGCAGCTTGGAATTGTGGAGGGGGACAGTCAATATTCTCTCAATCCTAATCTGGTCAGCCAGACATTAATGTGAGTTAGGCAGTGTATCGTATGTGCTTGATTGTTAGCCAATATCTCCCTAAGACAAGCTCTATAGTGCTCTAATTCTTCTGTCGTCCATAGCCTGACCCAGTACAAAATAGGTTTTAAACAGGCAATATCTGAAAATTATCTAAGGTTTAGATCGTACTTTAGTGGGAGAAAAGGGGCACTCTTTGGGAACCTCAACAGGTCTTTAATAAAAGAATTTTCACTTGTATCTAATACAACAAGATTACAGTAGCCCCACTAGTCGGCCCTGTACAGAGCCGCCCCACGAGCTTGGACTTTATAAATCTCCAGGGAAGGGGGGATAGGGTGAGAGGAAGCCTTTTGCAACCCTAATGATTGATCCAGCTCTATATTTCAGTATCAGTGAGCTTTTTGCAATTTGACCAATCCGTTTGTGAGAATCCTTAAATCTTACCCCTAAATAATCAAACTCAGGGACCCTATCTAATGTGGCTCCTTCTAAGACCACGTTCCCTCACACTTTTTTTCCGGGGGCTGAACACCATATATTTAGTTTTACTGCTGTTGATTTCTAACCCATGATCTTTGCAGAATATGCTAAATATCCCCAGCAGGATATTTAAGCCCCATGCAGTTCTGGACATAAGGAGTGTGTCATTTGCAAATAGCAGACCCGGCATCTTCAGCCCGACTATCTTAGGGACGTCATTCTCACAATGCTGTATATATGGGATACAACCATTAATGAATAAATAACCCGAAGAGAGTGGGAGCCAGGACACAGCCCTGGCGAAAACCTCTTCTAATAGGAATATGGTCCGTGGTCTCCCCACCTGGTCCACACCTAACCCTAGCAAAATTCACAAAGTAAAGCTGCTGGATTAACGAGAGCAGGCCAGCAGGAACCCCAATTTTCCCCAAGACCTCCCAGAGTTTTGGCCTTGAGACGAGGTCAAAAGCAGCTCTCAAATTTACAAATGCAACAAAAAGCAACCCCCTGTCAATATTGGTGATTTTCCATTTTATAGTCAAGAACCGCAGGACTTGATCTATTGTGCTTGTCTTGTCCATGAAACCTGCCTGAAATTGTGACAGCACTTTTTCGGACCGCTTGCATTCCCATAATTTTACCTGAAGTTGCTTGCTATAGATTTTTAAATATTATCAATGAGGCTTATGGGCCGATAGTTACCTGGAACTTGTTTATCTCCCGTTTTTAAATAGGAAAAATTTCTGCCTCTTTCCAGGTGTAAAGTATTGGGGCGCCTTCTGCTAGAGCGTTGGAAAGGCAGTTTATATAGGGGCACCCAATCAAGGGTTCAAAGCGATAGAAATCAGAGGGGATTTTGTCAGGACCAGGAACTTTCCCTGCTTTATGAGCCTGGATTGCATTCAAAGTTTTCTTCCAGTTTAAATACTACCGGTATACCTTCAGTGCCTTTCAAGGTAGTCGGGGTCCTAGAACTATTATGCTTCTCCTTGCATGGTGGGTCTGCATAAAGGTCAGAATTTTTTTTAAGCCACTCTTTAGCGGAGATATGGCATTCTGGATGAGCATAATCCCTACGTCCATCATGGGTGACTAAATGCCAGAACCTTCTAGAATCTTTCCTTTTTCTGCTTCCCGCAGGTCATCCCAGAACTGAACTTCCCACTGGGATTTGCTGGTCTTGATACCCATCATATACTCCCATCTAGCAGTAGTAATATTGATCCTTATTTTGCTCTTATAGCATTCACCAAAGCTGTTTTAGCCTTCCTATAGTGACGATTAAACCATTCATGTGTCTTGGGAAGGTTATTGCGGGCCTTGACCTCTTTGATGAATAGTTTCCCTAAATTAGCAAATATATCATCATAGACAACCAGAATCTGGGAAATTGTTGGGAGGTAGGGTTGCGGACCACTTCGTGCATAACGTTACTAGCCCTCAGAGTGGGCAGATCACAGACAATCTTCTCTATCATCGCGGGCTATAACCATATTGTCCCTAGTTGGAATTTACCCTACCCTATCAGAGGCAAGAGATGGTTTGACTACCAGTGGGAAAGCAGGGGAGCTGGGCAGTCAGTCAACCAGAGATAACCAGCTATGAAGAGGATAAACAGGAGGAGCTCCATTTTCCTGGCCCGCACTAGACCTTGCATTACTGGTGGAAATCTTGCTGGCCACTTGCAGCCTCAGCTTAAAGCAGATTTCTGACCCTGGAGGGGGAGGTGTATGCTGATCTTAATACAATTAACCCCTCTACCTATTCTGGAGCTGCCAGTTTAAGTTCCATAAAATCCTATTGAGCATCATATGAAAAACGTCTAGCATACACAATATCAGAATGAACAATTGAATAGCAATGTCTGAAATTTCTAATCCAATGCAAGATTGTTTTTCAATGAGTCCCTGTCTTCAGTACAGCCAGGGGGTAGTTTAGGAATCTTTGTCATTAAAATGGTATGTCACATTTGAGACTGTGGAATACTAGCGTCCTTCAATGAAGAAATTGCCCTTTGGAACATGGGGCAGCTAGGCATAATAGGAATGGGAAGCAAGCCAACTGATTGTAATAAGCATGTACCAGAAGTAGAAGCAAAGGCAGTTTTGCAGCATGATCCTTTTCTGGATTCATATGCTGTGCATTATTCCGCCAGCTAGTGGTTGGATCCAGAATTGTCCTTTCTTTTCCCCTTTTTTTCCCCATGGGCGTCGTCGACCTCCATTTGGTGGCATGTCCGTCCCATGTATGACGTCAGACGGCACTCCGGATGTTCCTGTACATAGTCTCTATCTTCAGATTCTTTTTGTCACTGTTTGGTTTGGAAGCAACAGAGGAGCTCCGAACGTTTTTGTAGAAATTTGAAAATTTTACAGAAAATACATCGATTTGCAGAAGACCATGAAATGAGAAGACACAGAGAGAGATGGGTACTCTTCACTCTCCCCTCTGATGGGGGACGCCACCGGATACAGCCACATGGTCGGAGAATGACGCAAGGTAGGGGTCATGGACAAAACCCCCTTTAAATTCTGCCCAAACTGCCACCACTAATTTGCGCAGCGAGACCTCCACAAAGTCTGCAACCTCTGTCTGCCAAAAGACCACAAGGACTGCGAGGCCGGCGCTGCCTTCATACCAAAGACCTTGAGGATACTTTGAAGACAAAGACTGGAACATTGCATTACCATGTCCAGCAGCCAAAAGCCACAGATCACGCTTAAAGAACTGGACCTGTCGAGTGCTGACTATGAGAATGCCGAGGAGGCAGAGACAGCCCACGGAGGGTCGGACGTCGAACTTCTAGAGACCGACACTGAAAGGAAGCAGGTGGAGAAGAAATCAGCGAAGGACGCTGAAAGAAATTCACAGAAGGTAGTAAGATAGCTGAAGGGCCCAGAACCCAAAAAGTCACACAAGGCAGTTTCTGCATCAAAGCAAATGTTGACCGAAGGTTAGCCGCGAGCGAAGGAGGCCCAAACATCCCAGCCACGGGATACCGATGCTGGCAAAACGTTGAAAGCCTCAACAACCCCATCAAGTTGAGAGACCGTAAGGGAAAAGACAAAACCTTCAGAGATGACCGAACTGTCGATGCCGAAGAAGAGACCTTCACCGATGCAGACAAGGCGCAAGAGGTCGAAAGGGAGAAGTGAAGTCTAGAGGCAGAGATGGCAGTGCTTCTCAACGTAAGGAGGAGTTTGATGACTCCTTAATGGAATTTTGAATGTGAATCTGGCTCCCCTCACAGGAGGAGGCCAACCCCTTTTTGTCCAGAGTCCTTTGGCACCTGGACAGGTGGGAAATTAGCTAGTCAGGTAGGTGTGCCCACCCCCAAAGCTATTACCACCCCTAAGGTGGCCTAACCTGATGTTGGTGCGACTTTTCAGAAGTGGCAGTCTTCGTGTTGGCACACTTAGGAACTCTGGGACAGGGTATGCCTACTTCCCACAGGAAGTGGTCATATAGGGGGGCGTAGTGATCCTAGGGGTCAGTAGCCCATTGGTTACCACCGTACACTCCCCTAACGCCCCTAACTTCAGCATCTAGGGGAGCCCCTGGCACCAGGAAATCAGATCCTGCTGACCTGAAAGAGGACGTGAAGAGTTGCAACTGCAAGAACAGAAGACCCAGCAACTGACTTGGCACCAACCCTGCCGGCCTGCCTGCTGACTTCGATATTTGCGCCAAAATATGACTTGTACTGTAGCTACTGAGTCCCCAAAAGCCGGGAGACCTGCCAGCTTTTCACCCTGGAACCAAGACCTCCTGAGAAG
This sequence comes from Calotriton arnoldi, assembly GCA_963921515.1. Classification (NCBI taxonomy): domain Eukaryota; kingdom Metazoa; phylum Chordata; class Amphibia; order Caudata; family Salamandridae; genus Calotriton; species Calotriton arnoldi. Next base: position 728,995 of record CAWUFW010006050.1, on the reverse strand, counting down.
TAGCGGACCTGCTTCCCTGCATCCTGCAGGCATCCAAAGACTCCTGAGATGACTTTGTGACTTTCTGTCTCCTTCTCCGAGCCTCCGGGAGGTACCATTGAGGAGATGACGAATCTGGAAGAGGAAGAAGAAAAGGAGACCATAGCAGCCTGATTTAGCATTTCTGTTTATCCAAATTTCATTAAACCTTCATCATTAAGAAGTACATTCAGCCTACGCGTCTAATTATCCGGCCTGCCCTCCCACACTCCCCCTTGACTGTCTCCTTGGGAATGACCACCCAGAGGTTGGTCTGAGCCAAAAAGAGGTACTGGCCCAGTGCCAGTCCTCACCCAAGGATTCTGGAGGAGCTGAACCGGCAGTTAGTGCAAGTAGACCCAAGAAGAAAAGAAAAAGGAGAAAGTACAGAACAGGTGGGCAACGTTTAGCCAAGGAGATCCTGCTCCACCTGGGGGGGGGGGCACCCTAAATGGCACTGGTGAAGCCCCACCTGACCCACAAGAAGTCCTGACTAGACAGCAAGCTGTTAAGCATGAGATGATGGGTCCTCAACTAACAAAAGAGAGAGTGGAAGGAAGTTGTTTGCTATAGGATGTAGTAACCCCCCACTCTAAAACCTCAAACGGGCAACCTGAACCCAGAGAAGCCTGTAAGTTAGCACTTTCACCTGTCCGTGAAGAGCTAAAGGTGTGGTTCTGGGCATTGGCAGCTGTCAGTGGCCTCTACTGGGTGTTAGCCTTTATAGGTACACTGTCCTTGGCATGGTGGTCTGACCCCATGTCACCTAGCAGGCTAGGCCACTGACCCTGTTGGCCATGGTGGGGGTTACTCCAGTTGTGAGTAACCTCTTTGGGTGAGCTCGTGGTTGCCCTGGCTAAGATAGGGTTAGTAGAGGTGGACACCTCTGACCCCAAGGCAAAAAGAATGGGCAAGGGAACTAAAGAAGCAGACAAAGGACATTTTAAATTGGGTCCTAACCCTGTTTCCCTAGAGGGAATTACCTGGACAGGAGGATGTAAGGCAGAGTAAACCCTGCAACAATCTAGCCTGTTTCCTTACTCTACCTTGCCTGACAGACTAGGAAGACTCTCAGGTTTGGCTGAGTCTCCTGGCCTGTGGGCTGGGGAGGGGGCTTTTGTAGGAAACTGGGTTGCTGTTGCAGTAATCCCCCCACTGTTTCCCTGGTAATTGATGCAACTTTGACTGAAGTGCACTGATTAGGGCTCTTAGGCTGGTGAGCTTCAAAGAAGCTCCCGTCTTTGAAATGCGAATCTGGCTCCCCTTACAGTAGAGGAGGCTGAGCCCGCCCCCACCGTCCAGAGCCCTTTGGCACCTGGACTAGCAGGAAATTAGCTAATTAGCTATTCAGGTAAGCATGCCTATGCTCCAGGCTAGTACCACCCCCAAGGTGGCCTAACCTGATGTGGGTACGAATTTTCAGAAGTGGCCATCTGTGTGTTGGCACACTTAAGAACTCTGGGACAGGGTTATGCCCACTTCCCACAGTAAGTGATCATAGAGGGGGCATAGTGACCCCAGGGGTCAGTGGCCCATTGGTTACCACCCTGCACTCCCCCAATGCCCCTAAATTCAGCATTTAGGGGAGCCTCTGGCACCAGGAAATCAGATCCTACTGACCTAAAAGCCAAAGAAGGACGTGAAGAGTCGCATCTGCAAGAACAGAAGACCCAGCAACTGACTTGGCGCCAACCCTGCCAGCCTGCCTGCTGACTTTGGCAATTGTGCCAAAAGACGACTTGTCCCTCAGCTGCTGAGCCCCCAAAGCCCGGGAGACCTGCCTGCACTTCACCCAGGAACCAAGACCTCCCGAGAAGTAGTGGACCTGCTTCCCTGCATCCTGCAGGCATCCAAAGACTCCTGAGAGGACTTTGTGACTGCAGAAACTCAACGCCTGAAGACATCACTGCACCTGTCGCTCCTAGGCTGAGTTAAAGTGGGCCAACGGTATCAGCGTGGTCCCCTGGCCCTCCAGAGACAGAGTCCAGTGTGGTGTCACCTCTCGTGAACTCCGCGACGTCGCCTGCAGCCTCTGCACTCAGGCCCCCTACGACCGCTACCGGTAAAAAAAAACAGACGCCTAAAGACACCTTTGCACCCGTCGCCCCTGAGCCGTTGAGAAGAGGACCAAAGGTGTCCCTACATTCCCGAGTATCTTGAGGCCTGAGTCCCCCTGTTGGTTCAGCCAGATTGGCCTCCCAGACTGAGCCTGCAGCCTCTTTACGCGAAGATCGATCCCCATACAATAACGTTGGGCCCCCATTGCTGTTTTGCACACCTGCACTCGCCCTCCCTAGTGCCGCTGGTGGTGTTCTGTTGGTGCTGCCTTGGACGTTGCACATCACTCACCTTAACTCCTGGAGATTGGCCCTGTAAATCACTGTACTGTACCTCAATACCGCATCTACTTTCCATCCCATAGGATAACATTGCAGCTTCCAACAATTGCACTGTCAACTTTTTGAACTGAAAAGAACTTCTATTTAAAAACGTACTTAACTGAACGAATTGCTTCTGGTGCCTAAACATATATAAAGATACGTGTTATTTTGTAAATTGGTGTCGATCTCCTTATTGAGTTATGTGCCTCATTTATTGACCAGTGTGTGTATTTTCAGCTGTCTTTCACTGCTCTATGATAAGCCATAGGCTGCTCGACCACACTACCCCCTAGAAGATCACCTTGGAATTGCTAGAGCAAGCCCCTGTCCACTTATAAGGGAACTCCTGGACTGTTTACACAATATATCTCATTTTGATGTACCAATTAAAGAGCCAGCTTCCTACACCATGGCAGTGGGAGGAAATCACCACGGACAATTGCATTTTGAACATGATGCATCACAAATTTTGCATAGAACGGCTCAAAAAACCACCACCAATTCCCCCAAAAACAAGAAGATATGAAGGAGTTGGGGTCATACAGCTCAGGAAAGAGGTCAAAGAACTCTTACAAAAAAAGGCAATAAAGAAGGTGCCAGTAAGGGAACAAAACAAGGCGAACTACTCACCTTACTTCCTGATTCCCAAACAAGACCTCACTTTGAGATCAATTTTGGACCTCCGGTTCATAAACAGATTCATCTGCACACAACACTTCAGGATGACAACACTTCAGGGAGTAATCCCACTCTTTCAAAAAGAGGACTACATGGCAACTTTAGATCTGAAAGATGCCTATCTGCACATACCCATGAATCGAGCACACAAACGGTAGCTACAATTTGTACTAGAGAAAATTCACTACCAATTCAGAGTCCTACCATTCGGCATAAAGGCAGCACCAAGGGTCTTTACAAAATGTCTCGCAGCAGTCCCAGCCTTTCTGAGAAGGAAGGGAATACATGTTTACCCATATCTAGACAACTTGCTCGTAAAGGCGAACACAAAACAAAAATGCCAAAGGGACATTCACACAGTAATCAGAACTTTAGAACGCTTGGGGTTCTCCAAAAACCACAAGAAATCGTCACCACAACCGGAACAGGAAAAGGTGTTCCTGGGGGTGACCCTGAACTCGACATGCATGCAAATACCCTGTGCAGAGGTGGGTAAAAATGGTGGCAGAGCAAGTTCCTCTATACCAATGTCTCTGCCATTGAGGGCAGTCATGAAACTAATGGGTATGATGGCATCATGCATCCCGCTCATAACCCATGCAAGACTGCACATGCGGCCTTTCCAAGAATGGCCACGCAAGAATTGGTCACAGGCCATCAAGAGTTGGGAGGATCTAGTAGTTGTCACAGCAAAAATACAAATGGAGATACAATGGTGGGCATCAAAGAGCGCAACCTTAGGAAGACCATTCAAGACACCAACTCCAAAAGTGGCCATCACAACAGAGGCATCCCACAAGGGGTGTGAAGCACAGGCAGCCTGAAAGTACTGGGACAATAGAACAACATAGATGCGTTGACGCACGTCAACTTCCTGGAAATTAAAACAGTGTTCCTAGCTCTGAAGGCTTTCCAAGCACACATAACAGGAAGAACCGTACTAATACAAACAGACAACATGACAACTATGTTATACCTGAACAAACTGGGAGGCACAATCATTCTCCCTGAGCAAGCTAGCCCAGGAAATATGTCAATGGGCAATACCAAGGAGGATCAACCTACAAACTGTCCACCTACCAGGAAAAGAAAACACGGAAGCGGATGGACTAAGCAGACAAGAAAACCGCTTCCACGAATGGGAACTGAAACAGGAAACCTTGGAGAACATCTTGGAGATGATCTTCTAGGCCTGGGGCAATCCAACAATCGATCCGTTCACAACAGCAGAGAACAGAAAATGTCAACACTTTGCCTCTAGGTTTCAACACCACCAGTCTAAGGGGAATGCCCTGTCACTAAAATGGTCAGGGAGATTTGCTTACACCTTTCCACCAATTCCCCTAGTACACAAGGTGCTGGAGAAAGCCAGACAACCAGGAACAAACCTCATCCTCATAGCCCTGCAATGGGCCAGACAGTTCTAGTTCTCAAACCTACTAGAGATGTCCAAGGAACAAATGATCAAAATTTAAAAAGGAACAGGACCTCCTCACAGTGCAGGAGGGGAAGGTGTCTCACCTGGAACTAGCTACACTCAATCTAATGGCCTGGCGCCTGAATACATAGAGTTCAGACACCTACAGTTACTGCTTGGAACCTTGGAAACACTAAAGGAGGCAAGGAAGCCTACCACAGGACAATGCTACTCCGCGAAGTAGAAGCGATATATCCACTGGTGCAGGAAGAACAAAAGAATGGAAATAAGAACAAAACAGGAAACTGTACTAACATACCTCACTCACCTGTAGGATAGTGGGCTAGCCTATTCAACACTAAAGGTACATCTAGCAGCAATAGTAGCCTACACCACTGGCACTTCATGTAACAGCTTCTTCACATCACTAGTGGTGAAAAGGTTTTCGGAGGGTTAAAAAAGAATTGCACCCCCGAGAGCAGTCCAACCTCTGATGTGGAACCTTAACACAGTACTAATGCAATTAATGGCAAAGCTGTTTGAACCTATGCACAAGGCAGATCCCTAATCACTCAAAGTTAAAAAAACAGCATTCCTAATCACAATCACCTCCTTGTGGAGAGTAAGTGAACTACAAGCTTTAACGATGCAGGAACCATACATGCAAAGAAAACAAGGACAGGGTGTTTCTCGGAACCAACCCACAATTCTTACCAAAAATAGTGAGCAAATGTCACGTGAATCAAAACATACAACTATTGGTATTCTTCAAAGAGCCACAAACATAAATGAAAAGACCCCTATACACCTTAGACGTAAGGAGAGCTTTAATGTACTATCTGCAAGAAACAAAAGACTTTCGCTAGGGAAACTAATTGTTCGTCTCCTGCGCAAAAGCAAGCAAGGGTTCTCCAGTATCAAAAGGAACCATCTCACAATGGATTGTGGAAATAATACAAATTTACTAATTAGGCGCAGGGAAGACACTACCCTCATGCCCAAGAGCACATTCAACAAGTCAAAAGGGCTCAACTTTAGTGTTCCTAGCAAATGTACCCATAGGCACAATCTGCGCAGCAGCAACGTGGACTTCACACACATTTGCAAAACATTACTGTGTGGACATTCGAATGAACAAGGAAGCACAGGTGGGACAAAAAGTACTGCAGCACCTGTTTGCAAATTCTTCCTCATTTCATCCCAACCGAATGAAGGGATACTGCTACATAATCTAATGCACATCATGTGAATCCAGAAAAGTATTAATGCTGCAAAACGAAATGGTTACTTGCCAGTAGGAGTAGTTTTGCAGCTTGAAGAGTTTTCTGAGTTCATATGCGACCCACCTCCCTCCCCAGAAATGGGAAGCAATGCAGTCAGGTGTGAAAAGGAAAAAACAAGAGGAAAGAAATCCAAAACCAGAAAATAAATCAGAAGATTGTGATTATGCACAGGAACATACAGGGCGCTGCCTGACGTCATACATGGGATAGACATACCACTAAATGGTGGTCGACGCCCACGAAAAAAAAGGAAAAGAGAAGACCGTTCCGGACCCAACCACTAGATGGCAGACGAATGCACAGCCTGTGAATCCAGAAAACTCTTCAAGCTGCAAAGCTACTCTGTCTGGTAAGTAACCATTTAGTTTCCATTGGCGTAGGCAACACTTTAAGCTGCGGCACGGCCAGCAACTAGGTTGTTTGTGTATAAGAAATACAGGCACTTTTTTAGGCCCCTTGAGTAGCGCCCAGTGATTATCTAGGGGCTCATCTGAAGGTTGAGTGAAATTTCCGGCAGGAAGAGAAGTAGTGGAACTTGAAACCCCACTACTCTGTGGGAGGGGAAAACTTGAACGACTACCAGAGAATTTAGCAAGGGAATCTGCTACACCAAGTATTACTTTGCTTTCCTCAGCCCTTAAAGTTTGATACGGTCAACTGCCTCCTCAAGAGTAGAAGGGTTGGAGCAATGCATTGTGATATCAGGGATATCTGGCAGTGGAGCTGGAGTCACACTTTGGAGTCGGGCTATGGGAGTAGGGTCCAGCTAAAGTGCTTCAAACCTATTGGAGCACTCTACATTTGGAATAGCTCGGGCATACCCAGTTACTTCTTGTAGGTCGAAGGGAGTTGGGCCCTCTTTGGGCTGTGAAGAGTCAATGTTAGGAAGGGCTTTGGATGGCTTTCGCTTTCTCTTGAATATTTCTGCCACCTTTCCCCCTCCAGGCGCTCTGTCATTGCAGTCATTCCTGGGTGCGCCAGTTTTCAGGATACTCTACACCTCCTTAATTAAGGTGTCAATGGGTCAGATGTACGAAATTCTTATTTTGCATTTCCTAAATAGCGATTCTACACACATTCCACTCACATTAAACAATGCATCTTTAAATGCATTTTTTATTTTGCACATGGTTACCATCAACTTTGTATCAATGGTAATAACATTTCCTAAATGCCTAATTCCAGGGGCGTAGAATGTAATAAAATATCTACTTGTCCATGGGATAGGTTGCTTCATAAATCTACTTGTCCTGTAACAAAATCCACATGTCCCTTTGGTGCCATGTAGTGCAGTGACACATTATGGCAGCAATCCTATTATAAAGGAGCTCTGATAATTGCTTCTCTGATTATGTCCAAGCTCATACCATAGTAGGGTTTGATTACTAGCAATTACCTTATATTGCCATCTTTCCGCAGATCTACATACTGGGGCTGGAGGTAGTGGTAAGCAATAGTTCCCCATTTGGAATGCCTTTCTGAGTCTGTGCAAACCTACCAACTTGCATATTTTATGGGTTTTCATTAGCTCGTCTCTAATAATTTCCAATACAGAGAAAGGTTGAAAATTACCTCCTGACAAGGGCAGAAGTAAAACTTCTTCCAGAGTTGGGGGAAAAAAATTGATTGGTGGGAAAGTGAACTTGTTTCCACTCAACAGATTTTCACATGAGCAAATCTACACATGCATATTTGTTCATGCTTAAAGTGCAGTTCACAAATCTTTACTAGGAGTATGATTTTCTGACCTACTCTTGTAAATTCTCTGAATTCATGAAAGCCCTAAATATGCACTAATGCAAGGAAATACCATGGGTGCACTTTAGTGACTTTCATTAAGAATTAGGCCCCTATTTAGGTCTGGCGTTACCCAAGATCTTTTGGTTTTATTATAATTCTCTCTCTCTGTACAGGATGGCTTCACTGTGAGTGACCGCATTCTGTTCTTTCACAAAGAGCATATCGGCACCCACAGTATTTTTGTTCAGCGCCAGGAACTACTGTGGCAATTTGTGGTTTTTGAGACCAAAAATATTTTTTGCTTTTGCCAATGTTTGTTATGATGATGACAGTCCAGCAGCTCCCACAAAAATAAAGTCTCACAAAAACCATGTCAAAACAAGACACGCATTGACAAAACCAAAAGGCTGACCACCTATGTCACACCTATTGGCTTTGCCAATGCTTGTTTATTTTCATGTTTACTGTAATTCTGTTGAAACTGGTTACACTGATTTTCCATTATGAATATTTTTGGGAAATACTAGCATGCATCAACATATTTTACTAAATGATGCTTCAAAGAAATGGCACCTAAAATTTCACAGTAGTTAAAAACGTTTTTTTCCTACTTGCATTTTTTTATGAACATTTATTTTGAAATCACAGAATCATCAATCTTGCTTTCAAGCTTTGGCATAAATTTGCATCTAATCAGAGAGCATTCTGGAGTCATTATACAAAGCCTCATATTGTTAAACATTGCAAACGTGTGTACACATTTTTATACTGAAACCACTGTTGGTAGTGCCGTCTGACCTTCCATTTCCTTAGAGTGCTCACCCTAATATTAAAGGCTTTGTTTATCTGGGTGCCCTGGCCCCACCCAGGGCACCCAGGGTGCTTTGATGGGGACCGCAGGGGGAGCCTGAATGCCCCCCTGTCCCAGCTGGCTCCCTGCCCCATGCGGGAACTGCATTGCCCCTCCAGCATTCAGGGGGCTGCTAAATAGACAGTTCCCTGCGTGCCGGAGCAATTGTCATCGGTTTCCCTGCACGCATGACAGCAGGCAGGGAAACAGATAAAACCTCCGCTCCCCGCAAGCGGGAGCAGTTTGACAGCTCCTGCTTTCCGGGAGCGATGTTAGTGTTTGCTCTCGCTTGGTGGCAGCTGTCACAGCTCCCACCAAACGAAAGCAAACTGCTATCTCCCGAGGGCGGGCACCTTCGGGAGATAGCGAAAGCCGGCCCTGGGGGGTGGTGGTACCCCGGGCCATAAATCGCTCCAGTAGGGGGCCACAGTGACCCTCTCCTTTGTTTTGCACGGCCAGTCTCAGGGAGGTGGTGGTCCCCGGGGCCACATATGGGCCGGGGTTGCCAGGGATCCGTGCGGACCCCCTCAATATTGTTTAATTTAGCCCTGGGGAAGAGGTGGTCCCTGGGGGGGGGGGTATGCGTTGCCCCCGTATATGTATATGTAGCCTCGGGGAGGTGGTGGTCCCCGGGGCATAAAAATGCCAATGGAAGGGGACAACATGCGCCCCCTCCATTATTATTATAAAAATATGCATGCCCTCAGTACCTGGCCCACCCGGGGGCTTCATTAAAAACAAGCGCAGGAGACCACAATTGTTTTTTTTATTTTTCACTGTGACATTCACGAAATTCGTAGTGAATAAAAAAATAAAAAATGTGATTTTGCCCTGGCAGGGTCCCAGGGGGACCTCGAAGACAAGGCTACGGGGTCAGGGTATTCATATTCAGCCCCTTTTCTTGTTTTCCTTTTTTGCTGTTTTTTTTGGGTGGGGGAGGGGGGGACTCGGCTGAAGCAGAGTCCCAAAATGGCTGCCAATCGGAGCTCTCCGGAGCTCTGCACGAGCTCGTCATTATTCACGAAGGCCTCACAATCCTAGATACGCAAATTTGGATTTCCCTTAATATCTTAAAAACTACTGAACAAATTTACACAAAATAACAAAAAGCGTGCTTTCTGGCCGAAAAAATTCCTTTTTGCCAAATTTGGTGTAATTCCGTCCAGCGGTTCGGGTTGTAGGCATGTCTAAAATCTCAATGGGAAGTAACATGGAAAAAACACACTTTTTTTTTTTAATTGCCTCATTTTTCTCTGCCCCCGCTTTACGGATCGCTCCAAAACTTTCTATGCACAACTAGAATGACCGGCACACTTTTTGGGGACAATTTCGTGAAGATTCATCGACCGGCGCCAATGATATAGGCAAGTCAAAAAACGATTTTCCTATGGAAACATGGTCCTAACTATAACTACCCACCAGTAGGTGATATATATATATATGTGTGTGTGTGTTTATATATAGGCTTGCATTTTGCATCTTCCTACCACAGGCCATTGCATAAGGCAGTGGGCATTTTACTGGGACATAAATACAGAGACGCTCAAAGAAAGTTTCCCAACAATACGGTAGAAGGCACTTGGCCTAATGTGCGATTGCTAATACCTATATATACTGGGTTGTTCCATAGTAATAAAGACATTTATTGAAAGTTGTGATATTGATTTGTCAGTGTATACCACATTGGTATATTTACTTATCCTATTTGAATCAAGCACAATTTATTAGACTAGCAAAAGTGGATATGTACATTTTTATGTTGCAGCCACAGCCCCTCAACTTTGTGACGGACAGTTGAAGCAGTTGCATCTAACTCAAGAGGGACGTTTAGTAACAACATGAGTTACTGCACCTCTGTGACAGACTTGTTAAGTAGTTGGTTCTGACTTGGGAGGAACATCTAGAAAAATTCTGAAGGGCTGCATATGGCCATGTCTGAACTGGGGTGGCGGAGTGAGCTAAAGAATGGTGATGGATTAAACCCAGATCAGTTGACTGGGGGTGAGTGCTTGCAATGTTCAATACTCCGTCCATCATCCCCTTTGGTTTTGCCTTGTTAAAGACTTCACAGTTTCCACTGACTCGAAAAGGACATCTAGTTATAAACTTGCGTTACTGTAGCTATGTGAAAAGCCAGACTGGCTGGCTTTGCCAGTGCTTGTTACATATGTTATTGATCCCTAATCGTTACTTACTGGGAACAAGCAGCACAGCATCTTGAAGCTACACTCAGAAAGAAAGATCTGTGTAAGCCAGGGGCATGTTTGTTGGGCCTGTTCCAATGCCCTAAGCCTAAAAAGGGTGGTTATAGATTTCTGTTTTTAGCGTTGGTGTGAGCCAAAAGGTCGATAACAATGACATGAAATGTGAGAGAGAGGCCCCCCATACATCCGGTAGAAGAGAGAGGTGCTGCATTGGGACAGGGCGGAAGAGGTGACACTGAAAAATGAAGAAGCCGAGGAGATGCGAAATCCCCCAGTAGGTGATGTAAGGGACAAAGTTCTCCATCATTTTGAAAACTGACCTGACAAAACGAAAATGTTGGAATTGGAAAGCTGCGTTCTTACACTGGTGTTAATCTCATGCATAGAGAAGACTCAATGATCGATGTGTGGGAGGCAAGACCCAACTCAAACTAGGCCTGTGTATTTGGCCCTCGAATCAACCTGCCCAGATCATACCAAAAAAGCTGTACTTAACCACTAAAGTTGGAAAAGTTGTACGAGTTTACAATACACATCATGCTGTTAATGTTTAAGTTTGTCAGCTCAATGGCTGTAGAAAAGATAATAATGAAAACTTTAAATAATGTAGTGGATGATGCTATATGTGTTGCAAATAAAGAAATGCATTTAAATAATTCTCTGTAAAAAGATTTTTATTTAAAGTGCTGAGGTTTTTTGCTGAAAGTGACCTCCCCAGCATACTATACCATATTATGCCAACATAAAGTACAATTGTAAAAACTTGCACACTTACGAGTTTAGTCCATATAGCTGTATAATTCATTGATTTGCTTGAAACCATGAGTTGAGCAGTTTTAATAGGTTGTACAGCCATCTTTTGCTGTGGCCTTGTGGACGTATGTGGAGATTTTTCAAGGCTGCAATAAAATAAATCAATTTTACAATTTCAAATTTAGGTTAAGTTTTAAGTCACTTTTGTTGATCGTCTCTAAAAATACAAACATACATCTCATTCGACTGGTTGAAGTCCGCACAATTCCTGCTTTAGTTTCTACCTCCTTAGCGAAATCAGCATTATGTTCCTTAAAAGCAAAGATCTTTTAGCACTGCTATAGTATAGACACTGCTTTCTTGGGACGTATCCCTTGTGTTGTTTATTAAACACTTTCTTATTTCATGAAAAAAGAAGCACGTTCCTTCAATTAGTAGAGACTTACCCAAACTCTTCTTCTTAGGAAGAGCTTTTAGGGTTTTTCAATTATTTTATGCAGGTAGGAATGCTACCCTGATTCATAAAGGTAATAGTTTCTAGGCCTCATGCTGGATCTCTAAAGCACCCCGTGTTTGTTAAAATAGTAGTATTTTTTTTTTTTTTACGTACGCTTTTTAGCATATTTTTGAAAATGCAAAAATACAGAAAAGTACCTCAAACTGAAGTACCATAGGTGGCTCCATCTTTACATTTTGTGCCTGTTATGAGTGCAGCTTACTTAAGGACAGAGAGATCCGCTTTAGTGCAGCTAGTTCATCTCAGTTCTTTTGTCTAAGTGACGAGAAAACAGTCTTTTACGCAATGTTTTCACCATCTGGAGTGGTTCTTTTTCCACCCTTCAAGTTTTTTTGTCTTTTCCTTCTATTTTCTTGATTTAGTGATGCAGCATTTACAAGAATGCTTTATTCAGTCAAGAAAATAGTGTCCCCTGTCGTCACTTGGGTGCATTAGCTGCTGTGTTGGACTGGCTGCTGGCAACCAACCCAAGCAATGTAAATCAGGTACAAATCAATAAGGACACTCAATAAGGAGCAACACACAGGTAGCGGGTACAATTTAGCTTTAAGGAAATACTAGCACAAGAATCTGTTGTGGCAATAATGGTTATTCATTAGCAAAATGGTTACATGTATATTGATGGTGCAATGCTAGCTCAGTAATATTGCAGGAAAGAAACAATCTTTGAATCATTCACAATGCAGTGAATCAAAGTGCAAGAGTAATTCCATAAATCAAGATAAGGCAGAAAAATTTGGTCTATCAACCCCTAGTACTTAACTCAGTAGCTAACACCGGGAAGCCCGCTCCAACCTCTGTCCCTCCCTCCCTAGGAAACGGTGCAACAGGGGCAGTGGCAGGGGGTGCGACGGCAGATCTGCATGACTCAGTCTGTGAGCTTCCTCAAGACATCCGCACCCCTCCATTTATATCCTAAAAGCTGGCTTACACAACATTATGTTCCTGTCTTGCACCGGTGAATCTTGTGTTATCAGTGTTTACCCTAACTCAAGATACTTGCTCTTACTTGTACCCATCCAGCATCCTCCCTGGGCCCTCAGACTACTCCCAGGCTCATTCAGGGTCAGTACAGCCTCAACGGTATGTCTTCCATGATTCACATGCCTCGGCCTGGAATATTAAACCGTGCTTTGGCAGATAATTGTGTCTATTAAAAAAATAGCAAAAACAAACAACTGTCTCAGCGTTGGACATGGGTTTTCTGCATGCATTTCCACTCATCAACACTGCCTTAGCTAATTAGCCCCTTCACGGCACAGTGTCTTCCGCACACTTGGCCTATACTGCACAGCTGCTTATAAGCACTTTTCCCAATGTGAGGGGGTGATGTAATTTCAGAATGTGCACTCTAGGAGTCTGTATTGTCTTGCCTCCTAACTATGACATTGCCAGGGGGCGTGGCTTGGCCGGCTGCAAGATGGCCGCACTTTAGTGGGCTCTGCCGGCCAAGCAAACAAATCCGTCAAAATCCTACAGACAACGACGTGAACGCTGCATAACACCTGCTTTTCCGGCAGCGGCTTCACCTGCGGCGTCGATCTGTGCTGCTCCCGTCCCTCGGCGGCCTGTGAGGGCCGCGATCCGCCGCCCGACTGCTGGGTTGGGCCCAGATCCCGCGACCGACGGGGCCCGGCCTCCCTGCCTTGCCGCTGGGCCGGCTGCCTGGAGCTGCGGATCGCCTGCGGGGCTGCGTGGGGTTTGGACCTGCTTCGCCCGGTGAGTGCTGTTGCCGCTGGGGTTTGTTCGCGGCGGGGTTGGGGGCCCGCGGGCTGCACCACCCGGCCCGGGCCTCTCTGAGACAGTGACATTGCCTCCCTTTCCATTTGGCGCCGGCAGAGGCGGCTCTGAGTGCCCGGGGCCTGGTGACGGGGGCGGCGGGCCCCCCACGTCTCCCCGCTGTGGCTGTCCCGGCTTGGCCTGCTCTCCCGGCTCCCTCTCGACGAGCGGTGCGGGGTGGCTGATAGCCGCCCGCTTTCCTGCGGCCCGCTCCTGCGACCCACTGGTGGCTGCATTACATCCCGCTCCTTGGGAATGTCTGGCTCTGGGCCCTAGCTGGTGCTGCACCGAACCCTGGGCCTGATCTCCTTCGGCGCATAATGTGCCTGCGCCGGCCCTTACGTCTGCACAGTGCCTGCTGGTGACTACTTCTGCAACCAATCGCTACTGAAGTCCTGTGGCCTGACGCAGGATTCTCTTTTCATCAGCTTGCGGTGGTGTTTTCCTCCCGCGCCTCCGCAGTGTCCATAGGGACCGATTCCGCCCAATTGCTGGGCCGCTGGACTGGCACATCCGCCTCTTTCGCCGCCCTGCTGCCGCCTCGCAGTGCCCGGCCGTCGCGGCAGCCGGCCGGTGCTACTCCCCTGGTCTGGCGGGCTTGACATTTCGCCTGGGTCACTGACTACTGTTGCGTTTCTGCGAGCTGCCTGCTGTGCGCTCTGTCGCTGGTCCTGATCCCTCGGTGGTACTGATCGCCAACTTCTGCCCGCCATGGGGAAGACTGATCCTAAACAGCCAAAGATTGCCTTTGATCTGCGTAGATCGACGCAGCAGGACGGTGCGGGATCGGATGGTGGCGACCCGGCAACAACTATGGAGACGGCCCCTGCGCGTGAGGATGACCTGAAGTCGATTATGTTAGATGTTAAATCCACGGTCACGGGCATCGCGGCGCAACTCGATCAACTGTCCGCTCGTTTGGACTCCGTGAAGACCCGGGTAGATTCACATGACGCTCGTCTACTTCATGTGGAGTCCAGGGTTTCCGACGCCGAGGACGCCGCCACTCAAGATCGGCAAAAATTATTGCAAATGGACAAAATCCTTGACATCATCCGGAACAAAAATGAAGATTTGGAGGCGCGCTCCCGGAGGAGCAACCTCCGCATCACGGGAATACCCGAATCTACCAACATCTCCCGTATGGAGGATTACGTGGAGCAGCTCGTCCGGGACCTCTTTGGTGAAGTCCTCTCCTCCGTCTTCATTGTGGAGTGGGCGCACCGCTCCCTTGGCCCTCGTCCTGCCCCCGGTCTACCAGCTCGCCCCATCCTTGCAAAAATCCTAAATTTCAGGGACCGCGACGCCATTCTCCGCGCAGCACGAGAAAGGGGCAAAATAATTCATCAGGGTAACACACTTTCCTTTTACCCTGACTATACTCCCACTGTTCAGGCCGCCCACCGTGAATTCCTTCCAGCAAAGCGAATCCTCCAAAAGCACGAAGTCTCGTACTCATTGGCCTATCCGGCGAGACTGAGGGTCCGGCAAGGCGCAAAAACGCTTATTTTCCCAGATCCTAAAGACGCTCTCGCCTTTGCAAAGAAGCTGGATAAATCACCTCGCTCCTCACCCACCGGCTCTCAGGCCGCTGCAACTGGCCATTTAAGTGACAATGATTGACTGGCTGAGTTTTAACTGTTAAATATTCTGTTTGGGTCACTCTGGCTTCCCCTGTTGCTGTAACCTCCCTAGCCCAGTTGCTTCCAACTATCATATTGTGACTCCTGTTGGTATTTCAACTGAATCCATCTGATCGTTGTCTGTCCTGGCTATAGCTTGGCCACCCTGCTTCACTGCAGGGGTGTATGCTGAGCTCTGCCATGCCCCCACAGGATAATTCCCTTAGCTGTCACGATTTTCCCCTTTCCAAGTTGTGGGCTCCTGGGGTGGGAATGGGTGGTATCTCAGCCTGATTGGGGGGGTTGGAGTGGGTGTGGGGGGGTCGGGTCTTTCGGTACTGTTTTTGGGGATAGGGGGGTGGGGTGGTTGGGTTGGGGGGTTCTGGGGTTGGAAGCCTCCCACAGGGGCTCTGTTGTTTGTTTTGGCAATATTTCTTGCTTCCGGCTTTCGCCTACAACGCAGCTATCACTGTGTTCTTTCACTGTCCGCACAAGATGGCCCTATTTCAGTGTTGCTCCCTGCAATGTTAGTGTTCCCTGCCAGGCCTGGCGTTGTATTGCTCCTTAGCTGGCTTTGGTCCGCCGCTCAACATTCAATATGTAATCCCATATCGCGTTGTATCACACATGTTCCTACACTCTTACTCCTGCGCACAGCGCCCAAGGTCAACCTCATCCCCACGTTTGGGGCTAGTAGTTTTAATTCGGCTCCACATCTTGGCAGGCCATTGTTTGTCCTTATGCACCACTGTTGGCATAGTCTTTTGCACCTGTCCCTCATAAGGTTAGCACCATCATATGCACCTACACGCGGCCATGGGTCACTCTTACCATATCCCATAATGAGACAGCATGACGGACATTAATTTCTGGACGTGGAACGTTCGCGGCCTAAACGACTTTCGTAAGGCTCGACTGGTACACGCACACCTTATCCGACACAAAGTGGACATCTGTCTGCTGCAGGAAACCCACCTACTCCCAGCATCTGCTGCCAGACTCTGTTCCAGACACTGGGGAGAATCACATTCCTCTTTCTACTCCAACTATTCCCGGGGGGTGTCTATCCTAATTCGCAGGGGACTCGCATGGCACACATCCCAGGTAATCCCGGACCCCGCTGGGCGTTTCGTTATCCTACACGGCTCACTTCAAGGCCATCCTCTGACGGTGGCTGCATTATATGGTCCCAATGCGGACGACCCAGAATTCTTTACTCAGATATGGCATCACATCTCCTCCCTCAGTCCTGCTGCGCTCCTTTGGGGTGGGGACTTCAATGTCACATTGTCCGCGGTGTTGGATCGCTCCGGCCCCCACGCCTCTCACCCACATGCCACGGCGCTCCTTAACTCTATTCTCACCGAGAACTCGTTGTATGACGCCTGGCGCCACATGCATCCGGCGGCCCGGGAGGGCACATGTGTCACTGGCACACGTGGTTGTTGGTCTCGTCTGGATCTCTGGGTCACCTCTCCTGACATTCTCGCCTGGCTCAACTCTGTTGACCATATGGCGCGTACCCTCTCAGACCACGCGCCAGTCCGGATGAGCCTAAGGCTACCCCACTCTCATCGACGTGCTTTCTCATGGCGGCTTCCATCTAATGCACTACGAGACACTGTATTCTGTGATGAGATCCAGACCGCGATCACTAATTATTTCGAGCTCAATGAGGGCTCTGTAGACTCCCCCTCCACTCTTTGGGAGGGGTTCAAAGTCGTTATCCGCGGTGAGTGTATCTCTAAGCAGGCGGGGGTCTTGCGCTCCATTCGTGGCGCCCTTGGCAGATTGGAAGCAGAACTTAAATCCCTGGACTCCTCCCACGTGCTTGATCCAAACCCGGACACACTCGCTCGCCTTCGCGAGAAACATATCGAATTCGCCGCGGAGGCCGATAGAGAGCTCTCCTTTCTGGGTAGGGAGGCACGGGCGCGCCGCTTTGGCGAAGGGGACTGACCCGGTAAAACTTTGGCCGCCCTCCTTCGTCCGCCTCGAGCAGCATCCTACATAACAGCGCTTCAGGACGGAGGCCCCGTCAGGACTACCTCCGCTGAAGAGATCAAGACGAGATTTACTGATTTTTACACGCAACTTTATTCCTCCGGGTCTACTCCCCCGCGCGAGGTCATAGACCAATATTTCGATACCCTCGAGCTGCTATGGCTCGAGCACCATCACCGGGAATACCTGGAAGAGCCCTTCTCTAAAGAAGAGATACTCGCCGCCATAAATAGTATGCCGGGTGACAAGGCCCCTGGTCTGGACGGCCTGCCCGCCTCCTTTTACAAGGCTTTCGCCCCACTACTTGTGCCACATCTGGCGGCCATGTATAATGACTCTTTCGAGAGCGGTCGGCTCCCGCCTTCACTTCGCGAGGCTATGCTAACCCTGCTGCTCAAGCCGGATAAGCCCCCCGATCTCCGAGATTCTTATCGCCCTCTGTCCCTTATAAATATGGACAATAAAATCTTTGCCAAGTTACTTGCTTCCCGTCTTCTCCCTCTCATGCCGCATATTGCCCGCCCGGATCAATCCGGCTTCATCCCTGGCCGTGCAACATCCCATAATCTACGGACTATTTTTTCTGTCCTTCATCAGATTAACCCAACGCTTCCTGCCGTAGCCGCCTTGCTAGACGCCACCAAGGCGTTCGACACCCTAGAATGGTCCTTCCTCTTCCCTCTTCTTGCGCGTCTAGGCTTTAGTCCAGTGTTTATACGAAAGATTTCGCTCCTGTATACTCTCCCTACTGCCCAGCTCCGGGTCAACGGCCTTATTACTGATCCCATCCCCATTGGACGTGGGACCCGGCAGGGGTGCCCGCTTTCGCCTCTACTCTTCGCCGTCGCAATGGAGCCACTGGCGGCTAGACTTCGTCAACACCATACTCAGAAGGGCATCGGATTCGCGGCCCGCGCTCTCCTGGTCTCTATGTATGCGGACGACGTCACTTTATATGTCCGCAACCCCCAGGAAAATTTGAGTCCCCTGGTGCGCGAGGTCATCCGGTTCGGAGGCTATTCAGGTGTCCAGGTGAACTGGACTATATCGGTCCTTTTTCCGCTCACTGATGCTACTACTCCCTTTACCCCGGACTATCCCTTCGTGTGGGCGAATGGTCCCACTCGCTATCTGGGTGTCTGGCTGAGCAGAGATGCGGACGAACTCTGGCGAGCTAACTTTGGTCGCGCGGTGGACTGGCTGGAGACGAAGATTCCTATATGGAGCCGACTGCCCTTGTCATTGGCCGGTCGGGTGGCTGTCGTCAAGATGGTAGTTCTCCCGAAATTTTTATATTTATTCCTAAACGTGCCTCTTCCTCTCACTGCCCACTTTTTTCGCAGGGTCCGCTCTTTGATCATCTCCCTCATCTGGGCTGGCAAACAGCCTAGGATCGCTTATGACACTCTCACGCTTCCAATGGAGTGTGGCGGCCTCGGTGCCCCTAACATTAAGCTCTATGCACTATGTGCTCAGGCCAGCTTCTTGCATTTTTGGCTTCACCCCCTCCTTTTCAACCGCACGTGGCGGTCGAGGCCGATCTCGCTGCCCCATGGCCACTTTCGACGGCCCTGTTCGCCCGGCCAGACTCCGGCGCTCTGAGATAAACACGGTCGAAACTTTGCGCTGGGCTTGGGAGGGCCTTCGCCGCCTCTCCAATGCCCCCATGCTCTCAGCAACAACTATGCCAATCGTTCGGCATCCGTCTTTCCCTCCTCTACAGCCGTCTGGAATGGCCAAATGCGCCGCCCGTTTGGGGTTGACCACAGTTGCGGATCTCTACCCGGGGAACACTTTTTACTCTCCGGGGAACACTTTTTACTCTCTCGCGGCCGATTCCGGTCCTCTGGATACTTTACTGTTCTATCAGCTACGCGCAATCTGCCGAGAACTGCATTCCACGTTTCCCCAGCCTCCCCCCTCGATGGGAACGCTGGATTTTATTTACTCGTCTTCCTCCCCTCAGAAATTGGTGACCAAACTCTACGCTCTCACGCTGAAGGCCTCATCCATATCCACAGACCGCGCCCGTGCGGCGTGGAGTGCGGACCTTGGTATCGACATCCCACAGGCTGACTGGCTCTACTGTTGCAACCAGACAAAGCGCTTGTCCCCAAACTAACGCCTGCGCCTTATTCATTTTAAATATTTACATAGGCTATATCGTACTCCAGTCCAGCTGCACAAGCTGGGACTCATTCCTAGTGATAGTTGTATGCGCTGCTCTGCGTCCGCGGCGGACTTCTCTCACCTTGCCTGGCTATGCCCTAGGGTCTCTGCTTATTGGCGTGAGGTCTGTGCAGCCATCTCAGAGATGGTCTCCTCACCAGTTCAGCCCACTCCCTCACTTTGTCTACTGGGATTCGTCAAATTCTGCCCGGATGCGTCGCGTCGTCTTATTGCTGTGCTGCTTGTCCTCGCGCGGTGTAGGGTCTCCATGTGCTGGGGTCGTAGACCTGCACCCAAGTTCGCCCAATGGCTCGAGGATGCATCGCGTTGCCAGACCATGTTGTCAGAATTCTGGGACCTCATGCCGACTGGATCTCGCCCACTCGATATCTGGGGCCCCCTAGTGTCCTATCTCCTAACCCGCACTCCCCCGAGTCCGGTTGCCTCCCCGGCGCTCCCCGCCGGCTCTCTGCCCGTGGCGGCCGCTGAGGTGGGCCAATAATCGGACTTCCCCCGCCCCTTCTTCCTCTCTGCTGGGCCTGCCCTTTCATTTAGAGATTGCGTGCCATCTGTGAATTGCTGTCACTAGTTAGTCGAGGTAACACCGTCTACCATGCTGCTGCTCTCTGGTGCACTGTGCTATTAATGTTTAAGGCTGCCATTAATGTTTTCGTTGTATGTGGTGCTCTGATACAACTCGAGAATGTAACCTGTTTATTTGATTTGCTCAATAAAGGTTTTTGAAAACAAAAAAAAACTATGACATTGCCATCCTGCCACTGCGTGCAATGAGACAAATGGCCAGCACTGAAGGGCAATTGAAGCCTTTGTGAGCCTATAATTCTAACTCTTATAATATTTCCCTCAGAAACAACTCTCTAGAGCTCAAACTAGATCCATTAGGCACTGTCCTCCCAAGTGCCTAGGAGAGACCATTTCCTCATTTCACATACCTTAGATGCAATTTTCACAACTGGCAGCAAAGTGCCTGCAGTGCCCTCCACCTGCCTCTGCCTTGTCTCATACCCAGCGTTCTTTTTTTAATTTTGGGCCAAGCCCCAAACAATGTCTACTGAGGTTTTGGTGCAGACCTTGAAGTTGTCCTCTTTGGTGTTATGGGATGCTTTAGAACTAATGAATTAGTCAGTGGAGAGGGATGATTTTGTGCTTTTGGCTCCAGAGTTTCCTGTGCTGAGCAGTTTGCTGCTAAGATATTCAGCGACAGCCAACGTTTGAGGAGGGCTACCATTACACTGATTTCAGTGAATTAAGGAAGGCATTTGCTTAGTGGCTCTCCACATGAGGATTTAGTTGGATGATGACGAGTCCTATAAATTGGTGTTTGGACTGTAAAATCCATTCAGAAGGGGAATCTACTGAGCCAAATTACCCAGCCATCAAATATCATCTTGTTTTGCAGGTGTGATCCCCCATTCCTTGTTTAGTTTGAGTGGTGTTGTTTGGGTGGGTGTAATGTATCCTCATGATAGGCAGAGGTTCTGAATATTTTTAACATGTTATAACTGCTCCTTTTTGGACCTTGCAGGTCAGATGTCCTGTAACCCTTCATTTGGGGGCATCGGGAAGGGGCACCTTATGCGGGAGGTGGATGCCCTAGATGGACTGTGTGCCAGAATCTGCGACCAATCTGGTATTCACTACAAGGTTCTCAATCGGTGTAAAGGGCCAGCTGTGTGGGGGCTTCGAGCACAAATCGACAGGAAACTCTACAAGAAGAACATGCAGGTTAGTGCAAAAGGAGACAGAAGATGGAAGTGGATGTAAATCTAGCTCTGGAGTCAACATCTGCATATTTGTCATTCTGGAGACTGTGGCTAGGGTATGTTGTGCAGTTTTCCATGTAATGTCTGGAGTTTGGTATCCACATCTGAAGTCTCACGTTCTGTGTCCAGATTTGGACGGCAAATCAGGAGTCACATCTAACAGTCACATCTTGCCCATCTCTTAAAGATTGAGCCAGATCGGAATAAGTCTTAAGTAAAGCAGCCTCATACATCAGCTTGCCACGCTAAATGACAGTTTTTTTCTCTTGGCTCTATCAGCAGCTTTCAACACGGTATACCATTCTGTTCTTTCTTTCACTCTTGCTTTTTTTGGGATCACTTGTATTGTGCTTTCATTGTGTCTTTTTGACTGCTCTAGCTTGAGCTGACCTGAAACTCCCCCACCCCCTTCCTATTTTCTGAGTCTCCCAAGGCTCTCTCCTTACCTCACTCCTTTTTTGTATCCACCCTACTCCTCTTGCCTTTGCTATCTCCTTTGGTCTTTCTGATAGATTTTATACTGATAGTTTTCAAATCCTTGTCTTTTTCTGCACACTTAACCCCTCGTTGAACAAGATCTCAAATTGTATCTTCTCAATACAAACTTGTTGTGTTCACGTTCCCTCCACATGAACCCTATTACAACCAAGATTATCTTTCTCCCCCAGCTTCTTCTCATTTCATCTGATACACCCACTGTTTATTGCAGTTCCTACAGCTTCCCGTTCTCAGTCTCCCTATGTTTACAATCTGACTTTTGCCTTGCCCCCAGTTCCATTCTCACCTCATTTTCCTGTTATTTCTTTTATGTGCCATTTCCCACAATACAATATCTACAAAATGTGTCACTTCCTATTCATGCTGTGAAGCTGCTAATCTCTATTCTTGTTCTTTCTTGACCACTGTTCGTAGCAGGACCTTCAAGCGAATCATAATAAACCTCACATCCTACACGTCTCTTGCCTCTTTGCTGACTCTCCTTTCATACTTGTATCCTCTGTAGCTTTCATTGCATAATTTTCCAGCGTTTTCACAGTGGTGCTCCCTTTTATCTAGCCTCCCTTATTACCATAGACGTAATCTAACTGCACCTCTCTTCTCTTTCGTCTATCACATTCTTCTTGTATTTCATTGTCTTCTCATCTCCTTTTCACTGCTTTTCTCCTATTTTCCCAAGTATTGTTATTCCCTTCCTCTTCGTCCTATCTGCTCTGCTTTTTACTCTTTGTGTTCTTTTCTAAAGGAACATCATGTATATACCACTGTGCTTTCATAAGTAATCTTACTCCTGATGTCCTCTTATCTATTTTCAATTTTTTCTTTTTGTAGCACCTTGTAGTTGTTTATTGCTTTGGTCTAAGCACTGTAGTAGTTCACTAAAAGCCAAAACCATGAATACTTTAAATGTTTATTCACAGATTGGTTAATAAATGTGTATATCTCCCCTGAGATAGCTTGTACCTGCATCGAAAGCTTCATAACGTTTGCCTACCAAACTGTTGTGTGGCCATGGTTGTCCCCTTTGATCTCTTTGCAGCCTTTATTGCAGTCTTTATTACTGTTAGTCAAGCTTAGGCATAGCTAGTGTTTCTTTCCCCATAGTATCATAATATCATGCAGACTTTGTGTTCTCTGGCCTGGTGTTTTGCATGTGATAACAAAATAAGTAATAAAAACAGAGCAGTACCTCGTCATATGCACCCAACCATCATAGATGGCAGATCAAATGGATAACAAAGGTCACATATTCAATAGTTCTCAATCAGTGCCTTAGTGCTCATCAAATTCAGCACCCTCAACAGATAATAGCGGTACAGAGACCATAAATCTCTGAGGCAGGATGATTCAGGGAGAATTTTTTTTTAGTATAGTTCAAATTGTTTGTTGCTGTATGTAATCTCCAACATCTGTTGTTTAGTCATCGTGACACATACCTGCTCCCTGTCACTCACTATCAATGGTTTGGCTAGTAGCAAGGCAAGGGATGTAAATTTACAGTGAGAATAGGGATACTTCTGCACCCAACCCAGCAGGCCTACCCATGTAGATGTTTGTCAAGGAACCGCTGTAATTTCTTGAAGAATATCAAACACTTTGCACCAGAACTGATAAATCCACAAACACTTTGCACCAGAACTGATAAATTCACGAACAGCTAGAGGCTTGCCCGCAAAGGGCACACCTTGAGTCTTCCTCAGTCCCCACTTATGCAGTGTTGGTGGCGTGTAATATGCCATGTTAACGTACCGTAGTGGATTAATCGTAGTCGACTGCTGGGCAGAAAATCTCCTGTTTGTGCACAGCAGTGCTCCCAAATTTAATCTGTCAACGGGCCTAGATCCGTCTCCCATCCTTCTCTTGCGAAGCTATCCCTGGTAGGCCTGTCAGCTTGCGCTGCCCTTTATTGCAGGGTGATGAGCTTTTTGGTGGTTCTATTGCTTACTGCGATTTCTATTGGTTTGAGACTGTCAGGCTCTCATGGAAAATTTGGCTGCAGTTTTTTACTCATCGATTTTAGTCTAAAGTATAGGAGAGTATCAAGAGGGGTAACAGTCAATTTTCGCCTGAGGTTATTCATGGTGAGAAATTCACCTTGTGGGTATAAATCACCCCATGTCGTGATGTGAAGTCTGAATTTGAGACTGTGCTACCTGTTCAAATGTTGCAGGATATGGTGAATGGGTATGCAGGGGGGCATGCAGAGTACATATTATTTTGAGTTTTCCTTTATTCTGAGGCTCTCCCACGCCATAGTTGTACAAATCACTATTTTTATTTCTGTGCTCACATTGTTCAATCACGAACATAATGCGGTCGTTAAGGGAGTAGGATCTGTGATATCTTTCTCCATAGCGATGTGAGATGATTATTATGGGGGGCAAAAATGCGCATCTTGGGCTTGGGCGCATTGGCAATATAGCTCCATATTAGGAGCAGCAGATCCACCTCTATGATAGGGTTATTGCGTGGTGTCCTAAACTATTCAAATTATTTTCCCGGCCCAGGTAAGTCTAACTAGAAGGGTGGTTAGTGTTTTGAAGAAACATCCTCTCAGCCACATAGGAATGTTTATAAAGTAATACAGGAATTTCAGGAGGATCACCATTTTTACGAGCCTGACCCTACCAGCCATCGTCAATGGGAGCTTTAGCCATCAGTTTATTTGCTCTTCTAATGCAGTAATCGCCCTGCCATAGTTCAGGGATAGGATTTCCTCCATATTTAGGCTTATCCATATCCCAAGGTATTTGATGAGGGGCATCACAACACTCCAAAAGATATTCAGTGTCAAATCTAGATTTTAACCGCATTAGAGGGACAAGGGCAGGCTTCTGACAGTTTATGGTTAGGCCAGACAGACCACCAAATCTGATAAACTCTTGTTAGACAGGTTCGAGGTTTGTTTGCGGATCTCTAACATAGAGGGTAATGTCATCGGGATACATAGATATTAGTTGGGGGTCTGTCCCGAAAACTCTATGCGCACTGCGTGTAATGTTGTCTTAGTTAAGCCGCCAGGGGCTCCAGAGTACGCACGAGTAGTTGGGGGGGCAGGGGGAAACCCTGTCTGGTTCCTTGTGCGATAAGGATCGGCGAAGAGAGCCCTTCGTTCATGTATTGCCTAGCCGCCTGAAAACGGTATATCAGTTTAATCAGGGAGATAAACAATGGGAGTACTCGCCTGCCGCTGGGAGTCATCATGAGAGAGCTCCACTCCAGCGTCGGTGGCAGGTGTCCAATGCCCAGCGCCTGTCCATACACCGCCAGGAGCATAGGTACCAATAAGTATGTATATCAATTGTACATTTTGACCAGCAAGCCGTTCGAGCCAGGCACATTGTCGTTGGGCAGCCTCGGATGGATTCTTTTATTTCATCAATCGTGAGTGAGAGAGACAGAAATTTGCGTTGAGCTGCACTTAGCCATGCAAGAGCAGTGTTTTACAAGTATTAAATCACGTGTGCGGGGGTGCCCCCACATTTAAAGGCATAGAGATCACTAGAATGATAGTGGAACACCTCTTGTACTTCCGCTGCCTTGTAATGTTTGTCCATCCTTGTGCAAGATTTGAGGGATGTCATTCATGCCCCAAGTTTTCTTAATGATGGCAGCTAGCGCTTTCTCAGGTCTCTCGTCCTCTGCATATGCGTGGGCCTGGGCATATTTGCCTAGGTAATTGACCTCGCTTTCCCCGAGTTTGTCATATTCTGTAATACAGCGTTTGAGGTCTTCCGTGTACTAGGTACCATCATTGCTTGTTAATTTCCCCTCTAGCTCTTTTATCTTTGTTTCTAATGTTGCCATGTGTTGATGTAGGGTCTGAAGTACCCCATGTTGCCTATGTAATGTTATGCAGATTTGTAGAATGCAAAATCTCCCGGGAGGGTAGCCTGGCCTAGCCAAACGGTGGATAATCATTCAGTCTATCCAAACAGTGACCCCTTAGAACCACTTTGAAAGCCTCCCAAAGTATAGCCAGTGTGTGTTGTTACTGACCCTCTGTTTTCCATGAAATCGTTTTGTATGTTGCCCTGTATTTCAAGCCGGAAACCGGTATCCAGATACACCCTCGACGACAGGTGCCATAGTCTTGTACCCAGGGACACATTCGGCAATGTAATGTCAAGTGCCAGAGTGATCAGAGAGCATGCGAGCTTGGTGCATCACAGCCCTCATCCAGGAGCTAACATCACCGGATGTGAGACAATAATCTAATCTGGACCACATTTTGTAGACTGCTGAGTGAAATGTTCCTTCCCCTATACCAGGGTGTCTGTGTCACCAGACATCTACCAACATGTGATCCCCGGTGATAGTAATAATGTTTTCACTGGCAGCAGAGCGGTCCCTGGATGTAGCATACAATCTATTTATTGAGAGACTTAGCGTAGTTAAAATCTCCGCCCCAGATAACTGACTTGGGTACCAGCTCCTTAATCTTCCCCATAGGGCACAAAAGAAATCAGAGTCATCCATGTTTGGGCCATGTACATTCACCATGGTGACATGTTTGGAGTGAAACACGCCCTGCATTATGACATATGTGTTGTTACTTACTTATCAGGCAGAATGGAGTACCCTGCCTGATGAAGATTGCTACCCCCGTAGCATAGTTCGAATATGATGACATGACACATAGTCCGTCCCATTTCTGGAATACACATGTCGGTTCGAGGCTGGAGGTGCGTTTTTTTTGTAAAAATACAACATCTACATTCTTTGGTGCAGGTATGCATGCACCATCATCACCTTTCTGAGGTTATTTAGCCCTGTACATTCCATGTAACTTTGCAGGGTCTACCCCACAGCTCCTTTCTTCGTTTGTTGATCTTGTGGTGGCTGTTTCCCTACCCCGCTCAATGCAGATGGGTCGATGCCACCTCTGTGGTCCCGGCCCAGCCAGGCCTCATCTGCAAGACTGCCATGCTGTGCATCACGCGGGTGGCCCTCATGGCCCAAATGAGTCTCTTCCCGTACCCCCCACTCCTTGGTGTTGATTACTTCTTTTTACCCCCCCTTGTCCTCACAACCCTTAAATCTGCTGCTGTAGCACAAGATCCAGTTCACGTAAACTCCTGTTCTTTCATTTGAATACCTTACCTTTGACCTAAAAGGTGTCACTAACCTGAGCATGTTCATGAAAATTCACCTCCTTGAACAAAGTCCCTCATTCTCCCCTGCGCAAAGTCAGTATCCCGTTCGGTGTAACATGAACCCTTCATGGACTGAAATGTGTAATGTTTGGTGTAACTGATGCTATTGTCTTTAAGGTTTTGCTTTCATCCTTCTGTTCTAAAAGCTCCTCAAATAAATGCAAGCAGAAATCTGTCTTCCTGTGTGAGAGGCAAGCTTGTTAGTGTGCCAGATGCACTTCTTCTGATAGTGGTTGGTGTAACTTGTGAAATTTATTCTCTATAGAAAGAAATCCTGAGCATCCCGAATCTCAAAGTCCAAGAAGGCTCTGTAGAGGATCTTCTCATTTCCGAACCAGAACCACAGCTTCCAGGAAAATACAGAGTCACAGGAGTCATTATGGGTACGCCTTAAATCACTTTCTGTCCTTAGACCCTTTTTTGCTTTTCTGTGAGCTTGCCCCTTGAATCAAAGTATCTTTTTGGAATGTTGTAGTATAGTGTGATATTGTTTTTCATGATACAGCTGACGGAAGCCTCATTGAAGCGGGCAGCGTGGTCCTGACTAATGGCACTTTTCTTCGTGGGATGGTTGGAATTGGCCTGGCACAACACCCGGCTGGACGTATGGGAGAACAGCCCTCACTTGGACTAGCTCATACCCTGGAGAACCTAGGATTCACTGTGGGGAGACTAAAAACTGGGACCCCACCGCGCATTGCCAAGGACTCTATAGACTTTAGTGTCCTGGAAAGGCACACCGCTGACAACCCCCCAGTTCCATTCAGTTTCCTGAGCGAATCGGTGTGGATTCAGGTAGGAGACATTCCTGATAAGCACTTACTACGATAGTTGTAAGTCTACACAGAAGGTGAACCTGTGAGGATGTCAACAATGTCACATCTTGTGAGAAAAGCATGGAGGAATCTGTGAGTGGGTGTTGAAATTGAAGAAAATAAAATTGTTGAAATCTGTGGTTTTAGACTTTGTAGTGGGCTACTTAGCCAGTTGTGATAGAGTGTGACTGGGTGCACGGATTCATGAGTGGTCACTTGGAGCAGTGGGCCCTGTGTGAGAGGGCAATTGCACAAAAACAGGCATTTAGTGGGCACTGGTGCAGAGGTTCCTACATGTGAGAGAACAGTGGCACAAAGGTTCCAGTATTTGGGGAACATGTTTTCTCTGTGTGGAGAGCGAAGCAGTGGTTCAGAGGCTTCCTTTGTGCAAAGAAACATTTGTAAAGGGGATCTTTTCGGTTATGGGGCAATGAAATGGGTCTTGTGTGTGAACAGGAAGAGGCTTAGAATCCTCTGGGAGAGGTTGAAATAGAACAGGGCTTTTGAGAGTAGGAGCAGTGGCACAGGATTCTGCGCATGAGGGCGTGAAGTAGAGGGTCCTGTTTGTGGGAGGGGGAAGTGGCGTCTAGTATAGGTGAAAGCATTGGGTTTCCCTGAAAAATGTGACGAATGGCTTCAGAAATTGCTATCCCCTTTGGTGCATCTGCCCAGCTGTGAGCATTCAATCCCCTTCTCAGACCCCTTAATAAAATCCTCCATTATAACTACTTTAAGGGTCCCAACAAATGATTTGTTCTCAAATGGCATTGGCAGATGTGAAAACACACTTTTGTTTTTTTTTAGTTTTGGTAAGTGACAAAAGCACAGCTTGTGGCATGTATACCCTGCCCTCCAACGTCTTAAATAGGTGTAAAAAACCTAAAAGGAAATCAAGCTGATGTAATCGCCGCATTCAGTTTAACATTGTGAGACCCACAAATTAAATTATTTTATAGAATTTTTAAGCTGCACACAGTTTTTTCATTGTGTAGAATACCAAAAACCAACTTCTAGCCTACTTATTTATATGTATAGCACTTTAACGATCCTCTTGAAATCATATTCCCAAAATATTTACTGAATCACGAAGGCCTGCTTCAACCGGAACGAAGTGTGATGAAACATGTTGTCTGACTGGTGGTGAACTTGTATTGAAGGAGTTTCACAATGTAATAAAAGAAGGAATAAAGTTTTCTAACTTTGGATAAATATTGTAATTCTTTTTTAATATGATTTGAAGGGGACTGTTACGATACTATACATATAAATGAAATAAACTAGGAAAGGATTTGTTAGTATTCTGTATATTGAGAATACTTTGTGCAAGCACAAGAAATGAGTAAGACTTTTGGTAAATGAAATTGGTTGATCAGCAATAGGATGTAAAGGCCACTTTGCAAAGAGGTTATGGGCTGGAAGCTTTTCTCATAGACTGTGTGGGAATGATAGTGGAGCAAGGATAATTTAGACGTGGGTAACCAGTAGAATTGACCATACGTGGTAGAACTTAAAGCATATTTTCCTGGGTTTAGGATACTTATCAATATTGTAGGCCTAGAAATATAGGTTTTAAGGATATACTTACGGGAATTTTGTTTCTTGGAAATATTCTTCTGTTTAGTCAGTAGTAACAATATTTATGATGATAGTAATGTCCATGGTGAAGGCTATTGATTACATGTTTCATGGCATTGCACGTTTTACAATGGGCATTCAGGATGGCCTTTGAAGAGAGCTCTAGTACATAAAATATTGATAATAAGAAACTGGAGGTGGGTGAGGTTAGGTAGGAGTAACTCTTGCTGTATTTTTTTTTTTAATTATACTGTGTCAATAGATTCTTCACATCCCAAAAGTTAAGTTAGAAATTAAATGATTCCTGACGCTTCACTGTCCGTATTCCAACCATACAACCAAAGCTATTAATATTACCCATGGCTTTATTAACCAGGCTTCTTCAATTTCCATTTAAATGAATCTTTGACTTAATTTTTCATTACACTTTCTCTTAATATGATGTGTTTATTCAATTTTTAAAATTACATATGTGTGGGGCTCTTCAACTCAATTCAGGCATAAAATATCCTTCTTAAGGGGAAGTACCTAAAACCAATTTAAAACAGCTACTAAGTCCACTTACTATATGGGATGAAGTACCCCTTGCTGAACATCGTAAGGATATTGCAAGTCACCTAGGAGTTCTGTGCCCATAGAGAGGAACAAACCTGAAGGCTGAGTTCCTTAAATAAGGTCTTAGAACTCAAAAATGTGATGCACTATCCCTTTAACACACATTATAGTACATGGTCACAAACATCAAACTTCCCACAAACAGCTTAAATCCTCGGGCTTCTGGTATCGTGGCCATGGCGGCCAAGATGGCAGATGTACTCCCTTGAGTTCTCGGACCCTCAGTGCCAGCCATCACCGGAGACCTGGCCATGCAAAAATCCGAACTTCTAGGCACGGCAAGCAATCCAGGTCTCACGTACTGCCCTTGAAACCAAAATCAGCGATGTCGGAGTAAATGTGACACTCCTGCAGCAGGATCTCCGCAACATAGCGGAGAGAGTTACTAGCACTGAAGGGCACATATCTGAGTTGGAGGATTTGGTGCCCTCCCTCAAGGCAGAGGTGATCTGCTTTTCTTCAGCCTCCTGATACCTAGACGACTGATTGGAAGATGCCGAAAACCACACCTGCCGGTGCATTCTGACGTTCCTGGGCTTCCCGGAGGGGGCAGTGGGGATAGCCCCAGAGGCTTTCCTGGAACAACGGCCAAATACCTGTGCCCCAAAAGAATCGCTCACTGCATGCTTTGTGGTTGAGTGGGCCCACCGACCTTTGACGGAGCGACCTTCTCTGTGTGCCCCTCCCCGACTGATTATGGCCAAAATGCTAAACTACAGAGACATGGACGCAATCCTGAGTGCAGATACGGAACTGGAGGAGCTTCAATACCAATCCTTAAAGATCCTCATATTCACAGATTATACTAGGAGAGTACAACAGCAGCGTAAATCCTTTGAGGCAGTCAAGTATAAATTATGATCCCTAAAGATACGTTATATTCTTCCATATCCCACCAAGCTAAGGGTAGCTCATAAATCCAGGTCACTCTTTTTGATACTCTGGAGGTGGTGTGGGAGTGGGTGACAGAGCAGCAGCCCCTTCAGTTTCATTAACTCCACCCCCCCTCCTAACCCCCAACCCCCACATGGACCGGCCATAATACATAGGGTGGGGATGGGGCCGGTGCATGCCCAAGAAGCCGCACTGGATGCAGAGGTGGCTGGGAAACTCGGAAACGCCCGGGGATCTGTTTGGAATCCTCACCCTCAGACACTGGCCAAGCGATCCCGAGCCTGCACACTACACCGGGGGGATGGGATGCCGATGGCGAAATGACTTGCTCACAGGATCTTGAGCCAGTGAAACCGCCTGGGAAACTCACTGGGGTCTAGGGATGGCTTGAGATACTCTTACAACAAAACCCCTTAGCTCCAACAGGTCTATGGACGACAACCTTACCATGCAGATAGTCAGCAACAAACAGTCTCCTACGTTCATTTTGCTCGCACTGATGGACCGGCTGGTACACTGTGGCCTCACTTACAAACATTTGTTTGGTTTTATTGATTGTTTGGCGAAAGATGCCCCTGGGGATGGAAGTGTAGGGTGGGGGTGATGTTTAGAGGGGGAGTTGGACCGTGTTGGCTGGATTTTTTTCAGTGATGCTCTAAGATGGCAGCCAGGGCCACACAATCGGTGTCTCAGTCAAGCTATCAAATGTGCAGCTTGGCCTGCACTCCCTTGAGGAGCGCCAGGCTCGGCTCCACATGTGACCCTTCTTCCTCAGCGCCCAGGCCCCCAAACAAACCATGAGCACTTTTAATGTCAAGACATGGAACCTCAACAGCCTCAATGACCGTATTAAGAGAGGGGCTGTTCTGGGGTTTGCTAGGCGCCACACTCCTGATATTCTTTTAATGCAAGAGACCCACCTCATGGGCACCAACTGCCTGCTTCTGGCCCGCTATGGTTATGAAAAGGTACATTACGCACGACACACCAGGGATTCCCAGGGGGTTGCCATCCTCTTGCACAAATGCATGCCCATGACAGTCACCCACTTGGAATGGGATTCCCATAGCAGGTACATAGTGGGAGGAACAATTGAGGGAAGATTTTACAATTTCATTAGCGTCTGTATCCCTCCACAATCGCTAGGGTCCACGCTCAGTACCCTGCGGGCGGTGCTGCTACGGCTCCCGCATGGGCATACTCTTATTGGGGAGATTTTAACACGGTAATGTACCCTGACCAAGACGGCTCTAGACCTCCGGTCTCCACTCCCGTTACATGGACATGTCTGGCGATGTGGGCCTCCAGTCTCGGTCTGGTTGACGGATGGCGAGTATGGCATACCTTCAGGGGGTGGGGGGAATACACCAGTACTTCTGCGGTCAATAAAATCAGATCTTCTAACATTGACCAGTTCCTCCTACCCACCGCGGATCTGTCTCGCATGACAGGTGCGCACATGCTACCAAGTGGAATTTCAGACCACTCTCCCATTATGCTCCATGTAACAGGAGCCTGGGCCAGCCATCGACTGGTCTGGAGGTTCAAAACTTTCAGACTGATGGACCCAGAGGTGCAGGAATACTTAATGCAAGAGCTAGATGCCTTTTGTGAGCTGAATGAAGGTACAGTCAATTTCCCAGGCACCCAATGGGTGGCAGGGAAGGCCTACATGCGAGGTGTGGCGAGCTTATATCCCTGAGCAGAAGACCGCTAGGACTTACACCAAGTGGCGGAGCTCGAGGGCTGGATCACCGCCTGGAGCGGAACTCAGAAGGCGAGGAGAGGGAACTCCACCAGGTGGCGAACGATTGGGCAGCCCTTATGAAGCTGTGTCTAGATGAGGCGTGCAAAAGTTAAATCGCGTCCCAAAGCTGGGTCTACGAGTGGGGCGACAAGTCTGGCAAGCTTCTCTACTGGTTGGCCACCCGTGCTGCAGCGGAGCGAGTGGTGCTACATATTGCAAGCAAGACCTATGGACAGATACTTATGTCAACACTAATGTCTTTACAAAGTACTATGAAAGGCTATATGCAAAAAGGGAACGGCCACCACAGGAATATTCCAATCCCATGATAGCAGACTTGCCTCTGCCCATCTTATCGTCGACAGAGAGGGCAGACCTGGATTACTCTATTGATCTAAATGGGTAGCCCTTAATGAGATGAACTCGGCCAGGACACCGTGCCCTGATGGGTTCCATGCTCTCACATGCGACACGGATTCGCTTCTGGAGCTGCCAGACTTCAGCCCCATGCAGGTTAAAATACTCTTGGGATCACTGGCACTGGGCGGGGGAAGTGGGGGTTTTGAGGGTGTACCTCTAAATATATAAATCACTGGTTATTACCCCGATCTGCATTCCCCAGACAGGTCTAGATGGGAGTCCTGGATGAGCCCAATGAGGATAATAAGTGGCGTTGAAGTGACTGATCATTTGTGGGCCTGGAACCCTAATTGCAAAAAGAGAAATTGCCAGGGTCTGGATCTCGGCAAACTCTCCCATGAACTGGTGTGCAAAAATGGAGGAACCTTTTTGTAAGGCGAGAGGGCGCCCACATAAACATAAGAGGATATGGGACTGTTTGGGAAATTACTGTGGACTGTTTTAATTGGCGCATCTAAATTCTTAATTATTATGTGTTGTAGTCATGTCTGGCTCTGTTGCTGAAAGGTTGTTGTATGTAAGTTGTAAGTACAATAAATACAATACAATTATGGTTTATCAACAAAAAATTCCTTGGGGTCCTGCTTCTTGACATGAAAAAAAAATATGGTTGCAGATATGAAGAATAAAAGTGGAATCTGTAGTTGGAAATTAAACACACCAGAAAGGATTTCGTAAATTGTTGCAAAAGCATATTGGAATCAGTTAAATGTAAATTAGATTTAAAAAGGGCTGCATCTCAGAATAAGTGGCAGAGAGATTGTTTCTTTATTGCAATGAACTATGTGCAAAAAGTAAACACATAACCAGACACCTTTCCTTTCTGCTGATCCTTGTTCATTCTAGAAAAACAGATCATAAGGACGAAAAGCAGTTGCAATGATGCTGCATGACCTGCCTTTTACCTTGGCTTCTTAGACTATTACAGTTGAGCAGCCTCATCAGTGTCTTATTAAAGATGGCTAGTGACTTATGATCGGGCTTCTAACCGCAAATTCCTCACCTTCTGACAATTCCACCGGTGTCTGAGTGGATCTGGAATCTTTTCTTCTTTCTGCGCCTTCTGACATAGATCCGGAGCTTCCTTTTGTCTCTCGACACTCTTTATCTCGATATTTCTTCTAAATCCTACAGTGTGCAAGAGATTTCTCTGCCTAAATGACAGGTTTTAAGCCCTGTAGAGACTGTCTAAATCAAATGTCTGTGACAGATTCCGATCAGGATTGCTTTTGGTGTCTAGGTTCGAGCCACGACTCAAGGGCTGCAGCAACTGCGCAGCAGTGAATCCGAAGGCCATCCTAGACTGCGAAGCGAAAGTTATATCGTCGTGCATAAGACGACTCCTCGCTGACACCACTCCAAATTGTGGCCCAAGTCCAAGATTTGGGCCTGGTCCAGTTTCCTCTCCAGGAGTCACTGAAGCCGCTCCCCAGGCCTGTGTCCGTCTCAGTCTAAATCGGCAAGTAAGTGTAAAAAGAACCATTTGCTTGAGCAGGTGCGGGGGAGATGCCCAGGATCTAGATCACACTCCTGGAGTCTACCGACTTCGGAGCTGATCCCACTACTGGTTCCAGCACAACCAGAGTTTCCGGAGCCATCTTCCATCCCGCAACAGATTAAAGAGTTCTGAGCAGCCATACTCCTGCACTTTGCCTCCTTACTGATTCTCTGGTGCGCCTTCAGGCTCCCCTAGAGCCAAAAGGCCGTCCATCCGGAGGAGCGCCGGTGGGTCTGCCCTCGGCGGCAGCTGGGTCCTCATTCTCTATTGAAACCTAGTGCCAGTCCAGAACCTGTCTCTGGTGTGCGGTCCATGCCGGTCCCAGAGACTTTGATGCTGATACCAAGTCAATTAACTGTGGATGAGTAGCTTCCAATAATCCTATTCGACTCTAAGAGATGGCACCGGTCAGACCTCACCCAACGGCAGTTGAGGCGCCAGTTCCTCCCTTTGCCCTGCTGCCTTCATAAGGATGACATATCTTACATTCTCTTTTTGATACAGACTCAGATAATGAATATGCTGCAGGTGATGAGTTCGTTCAGCCCTTTCAAGAATTCAATTGATATGATGACTAGTGGTCTCGATACCTCCCCTGAAACGGGACTCCTCCCATCCCCTGGCCCAACCACAGAGGGATTTGCTTACTTGGCCGTGGTAATGCGTTGGGCAGCTGAAGTCCTTGACCTCCAGCTCCCCACCTTGGAAGCCAAGACCATCATATTGATGGGAGTCTCCAGCGGGGGCAAATATCTTCCTAGCCCTTTCTGCCATTTAATGAGGCCTTAACACACACCTTATTAGGAGCATGAGGCAAATTTTGCTATGACCCTCCAGTCAACCGCCAGATTGCGTAACGCCATTTCCCTGCCCCGGGCTACCCCGCTTTCCTATCTCAGCACCCCTCCTCTGATAGTTTGGTGGTGCAAGCGTACGCAAGTAAGGCCAATCCCAGCATATTCCCGACTGCTCCCCCGTACTGAGTCTAAACATGCTGAAACCTTTGGCAAACATGCATTTTCACTACCAGCTTGGGACTCGGATCTGTGAACGCCAGCTGTCTGCTAGGGCACTATTTCCACACCCTTTGGGACTCGGTGGCTCAAGTGTTCCTAAGTGTCCCCAAATATCTTCGACCTGTCCTTGCCCAAGCCATTGAGGATGACCGGGATGCTACTGGGTTCACAAATGGTTGTGGCTTGGACACCACGGATTCTATTGGGCTGACCATCGGAACCAGTGCTGCCATTCTCCACCATTCCTGGCTGCAGTCCACTGGTTTTTCTGGCTATGTCCAGTTGGCGCTCATGGGCAGACCGTTTGATTGGACTCACCTGTATGGGGACAAGGCAAACTTCACTCTCGAGCGGTTCAAAGAGAGCAGGGCTTTGGCACGCTCCTTGGCTTATCCATTGAACTTGCCAAGTGCATCAGCCCTACCGCTCTTTTCGTAGTTTGGACAGAGGTTTCCCATACCCCCAGTCAATCCAACCCCAGCATGGCGCCCAGCAGGTTCGCAGCTGTGGTGCCCACTGCCCCTGCATCCAAGGTCCACAGGCTGCCCTTTTCCCTACACCCCCCACAGCCCCACCTACAAAAGCCCTTTAGTGTGCCCTTAGATGAGCACAACCACTCAGTGGGAGACGAGATCCGATGATTCATACCGGGCTGGCAGGCCATAGCATCAGAGAGGTGAGAGCTGCCAATTGTTCAGAAAGGCTATGACCTCCCCATGCTTTCCACACTTCTGCACCTTCCGCCTTCTGCCCAACGACTGACGGAGGACCAAGCTTCCATTTTGCGGCAGGAAGTGCAGACCCTTTTGGCCAAAGACGGCTATCGAGAGGGTGTCTGCGCCAGATGTGGTTTCCATTCCCGCTACTTTCTGGTGCCCAAAAAGGAATGGGGCCTCCGACCTATTTTAGACCTGCGCCCACTCAACGACTTTACTCACATTGGCCCACGTCTTGTCTATCCTAGATCCTGGAGGTTAGCGTTTGACCTGCATGACTCCATTTTCTATATACCTGTTCTACCGGCCCACCATGGTTACCTGCAGTTTATGGTGGGATAGGAGCATTTTCATTGTGCTGTGCTCCCCTGTGGTCTCACCAGTGCCCCTTGGGTGTACACAAAAGTGATGATGGTGGTGGCAGCACATTTTCGAAGGGTTGCCATTCTTCCCCTACCTTGACCAACTGGCAATTGAAGGCTAGCTCCAGGCAGTCGTCGACCACCTTCAGATTATGGCCAACTTCCTGTCATCTTTGGGGGTCACTATCAACATGCTGAAGTCATACCAGACTCCTTGGCAGATGTTTCCCTTCATCTGATCCATTCTGGACAAGGTTCGGTTTCATGCCTTTCCCCTGGGAAAGAGAGTCCAGGACATACAGGCAATGATCCTGATCTTTGAGCCTCGCTCCTGGATTTCAGTAAGGTCGACTCTGAGGTTAGTGGGACTGATTGCCTCCTTCATGCTGCTAGTCGGGCACACCAAGTGGCATATGCGGGCTTTGCCTTGGGATTTGAAGCCTCAGTGGGCCCAACATCAAGGAGACCTATCCGACTAGGTTCAGGTTTCGGAGGAGATTGCAAAGGATCTGCAGTGGTGTTTGCTGGACTGTGATTTGGTCAGTGGCAGACCCTTCTCCCTTTCCCACCCAGATCTGACACTAGCTGAGAGAAAGGTGGAGATCAGAGGCCACTGGTCTCTGGCAGAGACCCAGCTCCATTACAACTTTCTGTAGCTTAGGGCCATCTGCTTGACTTTGAAAGCCCGCCTGTCTGTCTGTCAAGGGGAGGCTGGTTCAGGAGCTCACGGACAACACCACCCCCATATGATAGTGCAACAAACAGTGCGGGCAGGGTCACGAGCCCTGTACCAGGAGACCTTGTGCCACTGGAATTGGCTGGACCTCCACTGACCTTTTCTGGTGGTGAACCACCTGGCTGGATAGGGCAGACAAGCCCAGCCGCTGGCACCTTGCAGATCACAGATGGCAGTTTCACCCGGAGGTGCCGTGTGGTTTCTTCCGTGAATAATAAGAACCTTGGCTCATACTGTTGCCACAGCTGAGGACACACAATGTCAGCACTTCTGCCCGTTGGAGTTTCCAAGGTGTCTCTCGCTCTGAGACGCATTCCACCTTGTTGGAACTCAGGACTCATATATGCCTTGCTGCCGATACTGCTTCTGCCCTGAGTTCTAAAGAAGATCAGGACCAACTGGGCCCAAGTCACCCTAGTGGCTCCAGATTGGTCATGGAGACTAAGGTATACAGGGTTTCTGGGCTTGAGCATCTGTCCTCCGATCAGGCTGCCCCTTCAGTAAGACCTGCTGTTGCGGCAGGAAGAAAGGGTTCTGCACCCGCTCAGCTCAGCAGCAGGAGTGCAGAATCGTGTCTGGGGTCAGCAGCAGCACTAGCTTGCTGGCAAACTCTGAAAGGCTATTAACGGGAGTACTGTGGGCTTCCCGGAGGAGCCCCCCAGTGCATGGTATCATACCTCCAACATCAGTAACGGTGTTGGGGTATGATTCCAACATGTTTGATAACCAAACATGCCCAGGTTCGGCACAGCCACTATATACTTAACCATCACATAATAACAGATGGCCACTAAATGTATCAAAATGGCTGACCGCACTTACAAAGCCTGGAGAATAGACTCCGGGGTTTGTAGGAGTGTCCTGCTCATGCAGAGGCACCCTCACACTTATAACCCAGCACTCTGCCTTCAGGATTGAAAGGCCTGCCTTGGGGGTGACTTACAAGTTTTAAGTGTAGACCTCAGATATAAGAAAACTTATATCTGTTGTAAGTGTTGCTGGCACCAGCTTACACATGCTGCAATGGCAGGCCTGTAGCCACAGTTTGAGTGGTCTCTTATGGGAGGCATAATACATGCTGCAGCCCATGGGAGACCCCTGGTGTACCCATGTCCTGGGTGCCTTAGTATCATATACTAGGGACTTTTAGGGGTACACCATTAGCCAATTATGGAGGTACAAAAGTACTTACAATGTCATATGTAGGGAGGAAGCACAGTCACTGGGGTCTTGATTTGCAGGATCCCAGTCAGACTAGTCACAAAAACATACTGACACCAGCAAAAGTGGGGGTAACCATGAAAGCAGCACCTACTTCCCTACAATTATTATCCACGCACTATGCAAAAATCTACTCAGACTAAAAACTATAAATTTGTGTGAATCCAATTTTAAAATTCTTAATACTAACTGATTATTCTGTAAATCCAAATATAAACAGAGTGGGCGAATTCACTTTCTTCACATCTGCATATACATTGGGTAAAAAAATATTAAATGCTTCTCTGATTCAATTACATGCTCACAGAAGAGGCAGTTAGCAGATTTATCACGCCTTGAAAGCCATTTAACAGTAAAGGCGTTAATTAGTAAGGTGCCTAATCTGAATTTGATATAGAGAGCTTTAGCACAAGGGGGAAAAACATTGTCCAAATATGGTTCAAATTTCATAATCATTTTAAAATTCGAAAATTTTGCCATTAATCCTTCTTCCTCTGCCTTCACAACCCATTGGTCAGAAACATCTAACCAATATTGTGCCTTCAGGAGCTTTACAGAGCTACTATAATTACATTTGGGTTATCCAAAGGTCCTTCAATCCTAGAGTATATAGTCAATGTTTCACATACTTTATCCAAAGAAGATCCTTCGCATTAGCCATCTCCATCAGCTTTACTAGTTCCAATCTATGAGACTAGTTCAGGGGTATACCAAAGTATCAGCCAATAAACAAGTGGTCTTAATTTAGCCGTAGTTGCAATTCTCTTTAGGTCTAAATAGAGTGGGCGTATTGGAGTACTTGCAGGCAAGTTAAAAGGGGTTCTAATAAAGTTATTCTCTTTAGTAGTTAAGGCTTTACATCCCGCTATACCCCATAGCTCCGCCTCATCTAAATCTGCTCCTTGGGCCTTAAGAGAATACATCTGTATAGCAGGGGAGACTGATCTTGAAGTTTCTTAATACACTTTCAATACTGCTGAAGCCTTGTGTTAGACATTTTCATGGATGCAACATTTAAACAAATGTGAATTGTTTGTCCGTAAGATTTTTATTCCTAGATATTCAAATTAATTTACCCTTTCTAGGATACTATTCTCTAGTTTCGGGCTGCCCTTGTTGGTCCTGTGAGGATTCAAGGTCCTATATTTGGTCTTTTTCACATTGATTTCCAGTCCTAACTGCTTGCAAAAGGCAAGGAACCTATTCAGTAAGAATTGAAGGCCTATAGGGGTCTTGGATGTTAGCAAGGTATCGACTGCAAACAGTAGGACTGGAATTGTTTTGACCATTCAACTTGAATGAATCATTTACAGTATTATTCATAAAAGTAACCTCATCATTAACATATAATGTAAATAGAGTAGACCTCAATATGAAACCTTGTCTAACCCCTTTTCTAGTTGAGATCCTATCTTTTAATTCGCTATTTCCTCCCCAGTGAACTTGAGCGTAGTTATTTATGAATTCTGATATTTCAAGTATGTAGGGCGGAACCCCCATATCCTGCATTACCAAACCATAGTTTACTTCTAGAGACCAAATCAAATCGGCCCTCAGCTCTCAAAAGCCAAATACAGATGTTGTTTTAAATGAGTGACATGTTTCTAATTTAGCATGCAAAATCGAAAAACCTGGTCTACTGTGCTGACCTTATTTCTAAAGCCAGTCTATAATGTGGATATAATCTGTTTTTCTGCAATCCAGTCTTGTGACCTCTCCAATACTAGCTTACAAAAATACTTTCTGTACATTATCTAATAAGATGATCAGTCTCTAGTTAACTGGATCATCTTTTAATTCCTTTTTATACATCTGTATAATCGCAGCTCCTCTCCATAAAAGGGGAATCTCTGCTCCTGCCAATATTGTGTTGGTATGTAATTTTACATAGGGGCCCATACTGTAAGCTCCGAGCAGAACAAATCCATTGGAATCTTATCCTGGCTGAAAAGGAAAGCCTTTCCTCAAGCTTTCTGTGGCCTTTAGAGTTTTCTGTGCAGTAAATTTTAACTTGTGTGTATGAGATATGTTAAATGGAATAATATCATCAACTAATAATAAATCAAAAGTGTTAAGTTAATAACTGTGCACAGTAAAGAACGGAAAAATGGGTGATCCAGGCCTGCGGGCTAAATAACTCTCTATTCAATTGAAATTTTGAATACTGCAGTGGACGATGATATGCCAAAAGGAACAATAATCATTGTTTTGGTCAGTCTCAATAAGATCCTGCCAATTGGAGTCGTCCGAGTTCAGTTTAGACATAGCCACTGTCAATGTGT
The DNA here is from genome assembly GCA_963921515.1 of Calotriton arnoldi. Lineage (NCBI taxonomy): Eukaryota > Metazoa > Chordata > Amphibia > Caudata > Salamandridae > Calotriton > Calotriton arnoldi. The sequence goes on along the minus strand of CAWUFW010006050.1, from coordinate 688,245 downwards.
AATGCTTCCTGGCCTCCCTGACTCCAAATCTGAAATGAGATTTTACAGCAGAAGTCAAGTTGATCTTGGCCTTTTTGCAATCCTTGTTCAACCAAGGTACCCGTTGCATAAGGCTGGTCCAGTTGTGTCCTGTTGTCCATAGAAAATAGATCCATCAAATACAGAAATAATTTCTGGTGTATATCAATAATTGGAATTTGGCCAGCTTCAAACTCCTCATAAGGGCTTAATTCAGCTATGCCTTGTACATATCAGCCAACACTCCCTGATTGTTGTCAATTTCTGAGCATTTTATAGACCTCTGGTTATTCCCAACTGCTGGCTTGATGTTATGTATAGGCCTTCCATGATAGAGTAGTAGACTCTTGATTTCTAGAGGTAAACGATTGTAAACATTATAAATATTCATGATTGTTCAACTAGTTAGTTCTAAACTTAATAACTAATTCATCTGAGTATAGTATATCTACCTTGCAAATTTTGCAGTTAAGTGAAATCTTAACTCCTAAGTAATCCGCTGGATGGTCTGCCAGCAGACTACGCACAAGATCAATACTATACGATAAATAACGATTCCTATCCAATGCACTAGTAGACCATGTCTCCTGAAATATGCAAATAGGATATGAATTTATATATTCCCCCATGTCTGATCAATAATTTTTGTCTTCAGCCTGCCAAATTCCAGAAAAAGCACATGCAACTGTGTATCCCCCTAGGGTAGTCATTGCAGTATGCAATGTTGCTGAATTATATTCTCATATAATACCCTCTTGAATGAAATGAGTACTGAAAGGGACATCTAAACCAGGAGGGGTGGCCATAACCAGGTTATGTATTTTTATAAGGGTTTTATTTTGTACCCTAGGCAGTTCTCCATCGCTCTCCAAGTTAACTCACTGCCAATCAATCTCATTTGATGACAATATTCTATTGGGTCTAACTATTTTACACATCTCTATCCTACCCTGTGTTTGAGACGGAACTGCCTTAGTGGAGAGAGCTGGAAAAGGGAGACAGCTATATTTAAACTGGATTCATGACCCGTTAGTTGCTGAAGATCTCTTATCTAATCCCACAGGCCTATCCTCAAATTGAGGATTGGATAAAATAAGTCTAATATAATCATGGGGCTCAATTGGAACTACAGTACGTTGGGCTGAGATTATATTTGAGCATATGATTTAGTAACCGTGTCTAACAACCCATATACAATGTATGACCTTTGTGATAAGTGAGTCAGTATCCTGACTGATGTGTTTCCTTTGTTTAGGGGTCCTGACCATATACATTGTCCTCCTAGAATCAGCATATCCCCTGTTACAAATCGGTGTTGTGCCCTGCCTCTGTACCAGGGGTCGTGTAAATGGTAATGGCCTTCTGCTATGAGTAGAACCTACTATGCCCTAGGTTCCTGTTAATGACAATAAATTTGCAAGCAGCGACTTATGAAGTGTTTGATGTACAAATTTGTTATACCTTTCCCTTTGTTGCACCCTAACTTGTTTATTCCCCTGCTGGACATGATTATTGTATTCAACTGCCATTTATCAGGACCATCTTGGGAACTCAGTCCAGATTTATCAACACTTCCTCTATTTTCCCGTGGCCTATTTTCCAAAAACTTGTCTTCTCTACTTTCTCCTCTTAAGCGGACAGTCTCCTTTAGTAACACTCTTTCTACTTTTTAAATTAAAGATAAGACCAAATCTTTCACCTCACTAATTTCTTTCCATAACATATCTACCTCTGCTGTTCCATGAATACATGTTTGATCAACCATAGGAACAAAAGTGTCATTAACAACAGACGTTAGAGCACTAAAACTATTTTTACAAATAACATTGGGTACAAAAGTGCTTCCTTCAACTGTGGAGATTCCGACAAGGCCGGACTTTTTTTTTTAAACTGTCATCCGTAGTCAATATTGTACTCTTATCAGGTATTATAGATTTTATTGGTTTTCCTTGCTTAAGAAAAAAAAGTGAAGCTTTTTTCATGGATTTTCTTCTGCATCTCATGTGATGTGATAATAGTTTACACTTCTTTAATTAAATTGCCAATATCTTTCAACGTAGTTTTCAGCTGCATGTTTGGCCGATTATTTGGGGTTTATCAAACCCTGGGGATTATCTAAAGCTTTTCTTTTTCCCATACATTTTTTCTTGTGTGCAGAATAAAGTTGACCGTATAAACATGTATTACATCCTTATTATTAAGTTCAAGCTTCAGCACTGTCAAGCAATTGTGAAAAGTCTCCCCTTCAAATAGTTCCAGATTATTGGAAATTAATAGCAAAGGTTCCAAAGTTAAAATGATAAAAACATATATTATAAAAGTATCCGATCTAAAAGCAAGTTGATCACTTAAGGAATGAAAGAGGGACGGAGGAAGCCCAACCTCCTCCAGGTGATGATAGGCAAAGACCAGTTCGTCCTTGGCCCAGGCGCTGCCCCCGCTGCACATGTGTTGATTGAGCTGTGTAGTATTGGCCAGAGGTCACGGGTGCGGGGATTCTCCTCCTACTCCCCTGAAACAAGAATTCTAGGAGTCCCCTGAGTGTGCAGCAGCAGCATCTTCTTCCTCGATGTTGATTGAGCTTTATAGCTCTGGTCACAGGTGCGTGGATTCTCCTCCTCCTCCTCTGATGGCACGAGGAGGAAACACTTTGTTTCATTTCAGTCATTTTATCCATCCGGGAGCAATTTTTGATTAGTGTTTATCCAGTGTCTCCTTACTCAAATATAACTCACCATTGCCTCCTTGTTTAAATCCTGAATCTTCTCCAGAGTCTAAATCTTAATTTGAAACAGAGTGTCATTGTTGAGTAAAGTGTGCTGCAGCTGGTGAATTTGTTATGTCTGTTATTTGACCTGTTCTCAATCCAGCAAGCCTTTGCCGATCCAGATGTTTTACCCTCACTGTCAGAATTGCACAGGCATGTGATTATATAGATGCAGTAGCTTGTGCCACACGGGTAATGCTGTATTAATTTGAATTTCCCTTCTGTTCTTGGATTCTGTACATATTCTTCTCTGACCAATTTCAAACAATGTTGGTAATCTAAACAAGGAAAGGTTATCCTTTTTTAGTTTGGTAAATCATTTGTGATACTGGAGGTTGGTCTATCACTCACTATTCAATCTTTATTATTCGTTTCTTTCTTGAAAATATGATCTCATTATTGAAAACTGTTTGTAATTCTTTCTCAATGGTTATTAATATCCAGTTGTTACATATTACTTTCTTAATGTAATCTGCATTAAGTATTTCAATAGAAGTGGTAATCTATTGATCTTTATGCAAACTTTATGACCGAATAGTTGCTCTCCAGGTTTTGCTTTTATCTCCTTTGATGGCTTTGTTTATAATTCTGTCTGGATAGCCTCATTGTTGGAATTTCTTTTATCATCTTTAGTTCATCTTCCATTTCGTTTTTAATCTGACACCATCTGCATAGTTTCATCCTCTGGAGTAAGGGTAAGTTCTCTATTAATGGTGTTGACTGGAAACTCTCATATTTCAACAGATTATTTCTATCTGCAGTGCAAGGCTGTGAATCTCTTATGTCCCCTGCTCTTACATTTTCTACTGCCAATAGATGTTCTAGATGTTTCCAAGTAGAATTTTCCTTCTGTTCTATACAATGGAAAAAGATGGCGTTGCATAAAAAAATATGATTTGTATCTTTATTGTCAAATTGTAGTAAATAGTGTTCCACCACTGTCAATCTTTTCCTCCTGAGTTATGCAGGTATATTGCGACTTCACATCCATAGTGCATGGCCAGACCCAGGTTTGAATACTTAACAGTTTTTGATGGAATCAGTGGGGTACTCTCTTTTTTTTTTTAACATGTTTTAATGAAATTACCGTTTTTTTTCTGAAGTGTGTGGATATGCTCTCCAATCTTTTTGTGTATAGAGTCTGTCTGAGCAGTTGGGCTCTTTGGTAGATCCAATAAATCCTTATGATCCTTTGGTAGCAGGTACAGTATTGGGACCCTTTGATAATCTATGGTTAAAAGTCACTTCTTTTTTCTGAAATCCAGCCTTAGTCACAAGCCTTATGTAGAATTACTTTCAAAATTGCCTTCTTCTGTTCGATCACCTTCTAGAGGCATATGTACATTTGTGTCCTGTACATATTCCTTCAACGTTGTCTGTTAGAATGTAAGCCTGTTTATGAGCCCTCTTTCTACTACTATGATCCCCAAATTAGCCCTTTCTAGGTTCCCCCCACTCTACCCCTCCTTGCACCATCTTACACCTCTTTTACTATACTGATCCCCCAAAACAAGCCTTTCTAAACTCTTCCCTCTGACTCTTCCCCTCCACATCCCTTTTTACTCATCCCAAGCCTCCCACTACTGCTATGACCTCCAAAACAAAATGTAAAAAATTTCTAAATCCTTCACTCTTCTATCCCTCCACTATCCTTTTCAATCAAAATAAAAGACTAACATGTCCACTTCTCAAATTTCATATTTCACTATACTAATTCACTACTAATCCTTTATGGGTTCCAGAGTAGCGTCCTACTCGCCGAAAAAGCGCTTCAACACCTCATTAGGGGTAGCAAGCACGAAAATAAATAAAAACCTTTTTCCCCTCTGCTATCCTTCTCAATCCAAATAACTGACTAATATCCACCACTCAAATTACTTTCATATTTCACTATAATAATTCAACACTAATCCTTTATGGGTTCCGGAGTAGCATGGTACTCGCCGATCAAGCGCTTCAACGCCTTGTCAGGGGTAGTAAGCGCTATATAAATGCAATTACAATACAATACAATGTTATAAGTAGTATTTTATTTAGGAGGTGCTTTCATGATGGCTTAAATATTTGTAGAAACATTTGTTTTCGAAAGGTCTTTACAATATGCAGGTAAAAAATATTTTTGGGACATTCTGGGTAACAGTTATTGAAAGTTTTCACGTGCTAAATAAACTATATTTCTATATTCCAAATGTACAGTACAATATATTGCCATTTTCCAAATGCTCATGAGAGAGCGTAAAAATCACCTATAGATTTAAGCATTATTAATGACAAAGGCTGCCTTGAGCTTCAGACATAAAACTGCATTTAAAAGTGGCACGCAGACATTTGGTGCTGGAAAAGTGAAAACATGAGGCCTGGTCAGATGCTTACCATTTAATGAATAATGTAAAACCATGCACAATTAGTTCATGGTTGACTTTAAATGTGTTTAGTTTAGATTTTACCTCTCTATAGAATGTAGTTTTAATTTGTAAAACGTGTTTTGAACTTGCAAAGTAGCATATATTCGTACTTTCTTACCATGCATTTTGAAGTGTAGAAAAGCTGAAATACAGCTGGTGATTTAGTTTTTGCTTTCGGAGCTTCAGCACTGTCCTCGAGATAAGAATGGAATGTTTGCCTCCCTCTTTCTCCGTGAAAGAAAGAAGCTTCTTATAATTTACAGCCTGTAACTTGTTTTTATCAGTATTCAGTTGTTTGAACAAAGCCTCATTCATTTCATAGCTAGAGTAACTGCGAAGCACACATTTTTCTTATTACTATTGTAAAATGTATTTACAGTTTCCGGCCTAAAAAAATTCTATTCTATTTAGTTGAAGATTGTTTCTTTAGCAGGAAGTTAGGAGATGAAGACATTTAGAGTAAGATTCAAATGTGTTACAAGAACTCGCCTCATTGATGACGTGGGCAGTCAGCTGACGGAAGATCAATGTCACATGTTTGAAACATTTTGCTGAACTATATACGCGTTCCTAGCTGAGAGGTGGGGGTTCTCTTTAGAAAGATTTTGAGTTCTGCAAAGAAAGGAGGTGCTGTGGGCAGACTCTGGGGGAGAAAAAGCAGACCGGCTCAGAGCTGAACAAGAGGAGAGAGAATCAGCTGAAGGGAACAAGGGCAGATTTAGATGCAAGCTTTTTACTAAAAACCCCAAGCTTTGTGCTTTGACTAACTGGCTTTGCCAAGACTTATTTGCCCTATGCTTTATTTCTCTTTATGGGAGATTTTGCAAATATTAATTATTGATTTAGCTTCATGCTAAGCTCACTCTTGCTTGTATTTCTTGAACTCTTCATGAGTTCTGACTGACATCATTTATGCCTCATTTTCTTAGAATAGGAATTCCTTCCATTATGGAACGCGCTGTATGCAGTTTATGATATGCTCTGTATTGATTCTATTTTTTTCTATTTTCAATTCTGTATCCTGATTGATATCTGACTAATGAATGAAGAGTCAGAGAAACTTAAATTTTGATTGTAAAATAAATCCCTTTAAAACTGCTCACAACTCTCTTTATTGACTAAAATATTTAGTTGCATTTGATATGCTCATGTTTATGTAGTGTCCTCTTGGTCATAACACGGTGGAAAAGATCCTTCGCCTTGAGCGGAAAACATGGGTAATGGTACTTTTGCAAGGAGAGATTACTGTGAGATTTCCGCTCTATCACTCATTAACCAGTATTGGGATTTTCCCTTGTTGCATGGGTCTGACCTGTCTCAATAGCTGGCAGTCAGGAATACCTAGCCAGGCCCAGGCATAGCCATACATTATCTAATTAAATGGGTTCTGCTCCAGCAGCCCATTGATGTGGTAGGCAAGTGGACAATCCTACTCCCTGTGTTCCATCCCTCTAGTCTTATGGAATGGCATGGTGATGTCGCTGGTCAGGAAAGCAACATAGCGTTATCCCCATTGTAGTGCTTGGCAGAGGCCCCAAGCAGACTTGTCAGGCCATCCGGTCTAAACAACCGAAAATTGGTCAGACAAGACATCTCAAGAAGGAACATAACTGCATCATAATATGGTACGGTCAACTCTATCAGATGCTAGAGAGCTAAGGAATCTTCATTTAAATTAACCTTTGTTCCCTGGAGAAACTGGCAACCTTTCAACCCTCACAAAGGGTTATGTTTGGCTCCGGGGCATTTTCACTTGGCAGGTAGTTATGGGATTCACCTTTCCATTCTTGCAAGCAAGCTGTTTGGGTCAGCGCTACTGGGGTTTGCTTTATAAAGGGTGACTCAACCTTGATTGACAATGATTGATTTGCAAAAGATGTCTTTTACTTTATATGAAGCTGCGCATGATTTTGCGTCTGCACCAGTTTGAATCAGAAGTCTTTTCATAAGACTATTCCCGTCACTGCAAATGTTCTCCTTCTATAATTTTAATTTTAATACCTTTTCATTGCGTTTTCAGATAACATCAAAACAGTCAACAGTTGTATTATACAAGAATGATTACATCAAGCAGTTGTGTGCTGTCTTTCAGTTGGATTGTGGTCAGTCAGACCCAAGACCCTGTCTGTGTTGGTAATAGTAATCCAGATTGGACTCGTCTAGAATGTGTACCCTTCTTAACCACTGGGGACATTGTAGTTCCCTAACATTGGTAGCTGGGTAGTTTATAATTGTCTCCCATTGTTTCCAGAACTCCTTCCTTGCTTTGGGCGGTATAAAGTTTTTTTGTGCCCAAGATCTGCCACAACCTCCCCACCCACATGTCATCTGAAGGTACAGTGTAACAAGATGGTTTGTTGGGCTGCCAACAGTATGTGGGAGAGGAGTTTCCCTTTCCTATTGTGTAGGGGATGTATTTTCTGTGAGGACACTCACAGCACCATCACCCCAGGCATTCTGCCATGTGTGAGTATGTTACATCTTCAGTAATTTCAAGTACACCCTGACAGAAATTCTTGAGCCGGGAACAGGTCCCTAGGATATGGGTCAGAGATACAGTCTCCAGCACAGTGCATCCCGCAGCTGCATGGCCCATTACTTTTAATTTAATGGGGGTGTAATAGAAGCAGTACAGGATTTTAAATATCCCTCCATAATTATAAAAGTTGAAACCAGGTGATATCAGTTCAGCTGACTCACCCAAAATGAGTGGTTTCAAAATGAGCTATTTGGTTATTTTGAATCTAAGTTAGTGCACTCACTTCCAATGCAAGCTCTGATGTAGCACGCGCAGAACCTTAGTGTACACTTCTCTGGACTGGCTTCAGCAAGGTGCCTTGGACTCTACTGCAAGCATGGATAATGCGCCTGCAACTCTTGTGCTGTATAGTAAACAACCATAATTGGAGTGCAAAGGGCCCCTAACAGCCCTTGCACCAGTGCCACTGCAGCTGCTGTATTAATGACCACTACGACCCTAGCTGGCATGCAGAGCAAACTCTGTAGTGAGATATTGGTGTGACCTCAAGTCACAGACGAGACTGCTAGCCTTATTCTGAATCATCTGAAAAGACTACATTTTTTGGCCAAAATATTTTCATATGTGGCATTGCCAAACTTCATATGTGATAGAATCACAGCCGTGACAAAGAATTTCGTATGCTCAAGGTTGCTAATGGAGTTTAAATAAACGCACGCTAACATTTGGAAAGCAGAGGGCGAGTTGTAAAAAATAATTGGGGGGGGGGCGTCTTTATTATCCCCTTTCACTTGTATTGAGGTAGGGACAATTTCAGTGGGGAGAAAGCTAAATTAAACCCAGTTTTGGCTGTAAAAATCAGCAGTCTCCTGCCTGAATCAGGTCTATTGGCATGTATGAGTTTGCGTCTTTAGTAGACCGGAGGCAGAATGTCAGGTACTTACCTCCTGATAGAATTGGGCTTATTCAGACAGCGTAAAGCCATTCATTATGCATGATTTCATGACCAATTAAAACAGAAAGGAAACTGGATGCCACCACAGAGTAGTAATATCTAAGGATTAGCCACAGTTTACTCCGTATTATACAACTTAAGCTCCAGATAATTAACTTGCATTCTCTGCTGGATCTGCGGCAGACAGTCATGGATCTCCCAAGCAATTCTGACAGGCCTTGACTACCCTTTCTAATACTGTAAAAGGGTACACCACTATATGATGGTTGTTTTGGGGCCCCTCTACCAGGAACACTCCTTGCAGTAGTGCCATGGACTCTCTCAGATGTATATGGTACCATGTTTGAGTGGACAGTGGTTCCAGGGAGTGAGAAAGGAGTGGCACAGTGGAACCTGCTTGTGGACACTGGTTCCTGTGTGTGAGGGGGTCACAGGCATAGAATAGTGGTGTAGCAGCACATGGTTTCCTGTGTATGATGTGATGGTGGCATAGAGGATCTTGTGTGTGAAGAATTCAAATCTATCCTTGATACTTCATATTACCATCGCAAAAGAGTACCTTCTACACAGTGAAAACACTAAGTTGCATGTTCCCATACCTGGTACACCAACATGAACTGCAATCCATCCTCACACACGTTATCTCCAAGCTTCACTATGCTAACATCCTATGGTTTGGCAAACCCGCATTTATCATACGCAAAATACAACTCCTCCAATATGCTGCTGCAGGGCTTCTTCTAAGCCTTCACCCAAAAGAATGCATGACTCTAGTCTTGCGAACTAGACAGGCAGTGTTCAAGGCACTCTGCATTGCCCCCAGAGTCTCTCAAGGAAAAGGACTGCCATACCTTCAAGTCAAATTCAAGCAATACGAACAAAACAGAACAATGCACTCCAGGCTTGCACCACTTATACCACCTTACCATAAGAAATCTGTAGGAAGCACTGCCTTCTCGGTACAAGCAGCCATGCTCTGGAACTTACTATCAGCCCAGTATTAGAAGCATCTAGTAACATAAACCCTTCCAAAGACAGTGTAAAACAAGGCTATTTCCTAGGTAACTGTGCCACCCTGCATCCCAGCAATGGAGCCCAGAAATCAGTAAAACAGTAGCACTGTCAGGTGCATCCTCCCCTTACAACCCACAGATGGGAAACCACCCAATCAGCAAACTGTTTTTAATATGCTGATAGGCTAAAAAGGGGTGATCTATGGTATGCAGTGGCATTATATAGGTATGTATTTGCAAACATCACATTTATGGCCCACAATAATACTAAGACAATAATACGCAGTGGTCAGCAGAAAATTGTAATGTCTACTTCCTATATTCACAGACCTATCTGCTACAAAGGTTGTCCAACACCAGACCTACCAAATGAACAAGCATGTAATAACTGACGTGATTGGTCACGCACTGTTGGACAATTTGGAGGACTTTAATATAATATATATATATATATATATATACTTGCACTTTTTGGTGGAGCGTTGAATAATGGTCAAGTTTGTGACTTTGTTAGGTCTTGATAGCCCAAGCTATGCATTATGACTGATAGAATTGCACTATTATACAAGGTACGATACAACCAACCATTTTGGTTGTGATGTAATATGCAGTTAGCATTGCATTCAAGTTTTTATCTTGTTTATACAAATGTGCAATATTGGTTTTTACTATCTTTTTATCAATCGCATATTTATTCATGATATATAATATTTTTTTATACAACCATGATTTTATGTCTGTCGGCATTTATTGGTTAATTTATGTGATTTATGCTTAACTTTAGCGGGCATTTTCATGAATTATAAAGTCTGTCTTCCATTGTGTTTACCCATGGGGAGGTGACTTTGGGATGTGCACTCTATAAATATGTTTTTACTGGTCCAGCGCGTCATGTGATCAAGACCGCGGAAACGCGGTCGAAACGGGTCAGGCTGGACACTAGTCTTTGAATTTTGGTGATGCTGATTCAACTTAATTTTATCACGCAATAAAGCACTGCATTGGAACAAGAACACGTTGTGGTCGTACCTGTTTGTCCTGCGGGTATTCTAAGGAGTGTGATATATATATATATATATATATATACACATCTTCTTTGCAGCTCACAATGACGCTCAGATATGGGATGTTAACAACAATGCCCATTCCTACAGATTGCTCCAATTCTCCCCCACAACCATGCCAGCTTATTACCAAAACTATGGACAGAATCTCAGACTGGACAACCCAGTGCAGTAACCAGCTAAGCAGACCGTAAACATAAGAAATATCATAAAGGAACTTGCAGAGCTGTTCAAAGCTGCCAGCATACTGAAAATCATAAAGCTGTATGTTTTTCTCTCACACTTCATCATCCACCCCACTGCAACGTGCTGTGTCCCCTAACACGATTACTGAACCTTGGTGGTCATCACACATGACATGGACACACCTCCCACATAGGATAAAAACAAAGGCAACATACTTCCAACCGCACATCCTACACAGTGTACCATGCTACCCATGTAGGCAAGCACTTTAGCACCCGATATAGGGCTACTAAGTGCTATATAAATGCTGCAAAAGAGTACATTACAATTGTGCTTGAAAGAATATAAGCAGAAAGGGATCTGGTAGCTATGAGACTCACAGTATTTCTTGTGTAAATACCACATGCTACACTATCCGGCGCACATATGATTTGTGGCACAGAGAAAACAGTGATATAAAGGCATCTCTCTGTTAGGGGTAGTGACAGAGTATCTGGCGACACAGAAACTCCTCTTTGTGAAGAGCCATAGATGTGCAGTCTTCTTTGTGGAGGCGCTTACGTGTAAGATATTGTATGAGATTATGGTGGCACATAGTACTGAGTAATGGGGCAGTGCTTAATGGTAATTTATTAGCTTGCAGTGGCACCAGGTATCCTGTATGAATGAGCACTGGAAGCAGTATTTGAAGGGATATTGTAGTTAGTTTCCTGTGTCTGAATGAGATGTAACACTGGGTCCTAGGTGAGCAGACAGTAGCGCAGAATACTACATGTGAAGTAGCTGTGCTATAGAGTATCTTATTTTTGGAGAAGGTTCATTGTTCCATCTGAAAGAGGGAGGTCACAGAGGGCCCTGAATGTTGTTGTTGTTGGTGGTGGCCACAAATCATGTTTATGAATGTACACATCTCCATCTCTGTATTAGCGTTTTCTATGCTTACACTTGTTTTATTTCCCCTCAGGCCGAGGAGCAGCTGCCTTGTCATCTTACATATACAACTCCAAGAGTGGAGCAGATCATCCGAGAAAACCTTCATCTCAACAGCCATGTGAAAGAGACCACCCGAGGTCCTCGGTGGGTACATGTAGCGGTGGAGATGTTGTGCATGCTTAAAGCCTTTTTGCATTTTAAATAAATATGTGGGAATGGAGAAGTCCAGTGCACTGAACCCAATCCAAAATTTCGATTTGACCCTATGTGTTATAGAAAACAGTTCAGAACATCAGAAACGTGTACCTTCCATCGGTATAGTGGGTCAAAGTGTGAGTGCTATTCCTAGGAGTATGAAGGATCAACACTTAAAGTGAGTGTAAAATAAATCAAACCATCTCCAACTCAATAAATCGAAATACTGAAACAAATCATAATAAATCAAATTTTGGGGTAGGTGAGAAAAAATATGCAGAATTTGCAGTGGAACAAAAATGAGCAAGATAATTCTTCAATTAGGCGTTGATTCTGAGTTGCACGGTACTGTCAGGTGGTTTACTGACATCAAATCTACTGTTACTGTGAGGTAAATCAACACCAGTACCATGCAATTACAAGTTAAGGGCATAATGGGCAATTACCATATGGGACCGGGTTTCCAACTAAACACAATTCCCAATTTTGTGGAGTTTAACACAGATTGTTACCCATTTACCACCTGCTCTAAGCATATGGTAAGGCTTTGCTTCTGCCTTAGGTTGTGGTGGGGGGAGGGGTGTGTAGAGAGTAGTAGTGGGGGAGGCGCTAGAGGGCGCACGGCAAGATGGCCGCACCCGAGTGAGGCTCTGCCCGGCGGCGCCGTAATCCGACCATAATCCGACCTACAGACCGACTATCCTGCGAGGTGACGGAGAGTGCCTGACTGGCGAGGGGCTCCCGAACCTGATATCACGCCTGGGTCGGCCCGAGACGGGTGGACAAGCAATAAATCGGCGGCGGTGGAGACGGCCGCGAAAAATCTCAAGATGGCGGCGCCCGGGGTGCTCTGAGGCCCGGAGCTCCGATCGGTGACCTGTGCGCCTGCCGAGGCGGGGACCAGCGGTGCAGGGCTTAGCTGGTGGCGGGGCCCCATACTACCGCCGCTGAGGACCACGGGAGGCTGCGGACTCTAGCACCGGCGGCAGCGGAGATCGCGGCGGGCACTGGGCTCCCCGGAGCCGAGAGTGGTGAGTGGGGCGCGGCCTGCTGCGGGCCGGCGACTGTGGAGGCGGGTGCGGGCCCGCCAGTGGATCGCGCTCTGCGGGCTGCTGTGAGGCTCTGGGGTGGTACTGGTGGCCCCAACTCCACCTGTGGGACTGCTCTCTGGACATTGCGAGAGGGAAAAATTACTGGACGCAGGCCCCTGTGCTGGGGGGATCTGCGGAGGACACAGCTGGAGTTGCGGATAGCGGGAGGAGCGGACGGGCCATCTCGCGCGCCGCTGGAGTGAACCAATATAGCTAACACCTACCTCCTTTAAATCCTGCTGAGGATGCGTAGACTGTTCTGACCCACGCTGACTACATCTTGGCTGCAGCCCCAGGGGGAAACGCACCAGAACCGATTGCACCGGGAGTGCATTTAGCGGTGGGTGCCGTAGCGCCGCACAAGCTAACTCAGCCGAGCTGGGGAGTTGAATAGCGACCGGAGAGCGGCGGTGGAGGGGCGACTGGTGCGGTGGCCTTTGAATCTCCGCGGCGGAGCCGGCGGTGCCCTTACCGTCCGTGATCATCCAGGGCTGGTCACACTTGGAGGGCGGCCCGGGTGGCCGTGGGCCAGCTAGCGAGGGCGGACCTGCCGTGAGACAACACTCCACCCACCTGTTGATTTTGGTGTAGGCCTCTGCCCGGCTCCTGCTGGGGACCAATTTTGCACTAGACTCCTCGAGCACCCCCGTGCTAAGTTATACTACGAGGCGCCATGGGTAAAACGGACAAAACGCAACCCCGTCTTACGTTTGAGGCGCGTAAATCCGCCAAGGTGTCACAGAAGGCCGCCTCGGACTCTGAGGCGGATGTGCCAGAGGGGGCTCCCTCGGGCCTTGAAACAACGCTCTTGGCAATGCAACGAAGCCTCCAATCGATAGAGGGCACAATGGCAGCAGTTAACAACCGGCTGGACCACATGTCATCCCAGTTGGAGAAGCAGAGTGCCCGCATGGGGGAAGTGGAGCAGAGAGTCTCGGCCGCTGAGGACGGACTGAGTGACGTCGCGGGGAAAGCCCTGAATATGGAAAAGGTCCCATCAGTCATCCAGGCCAAGAACGAGGACTTGGAGGCCCGCTCACGGCGTAACAACATTCGCCTTATTGGCCTGCCGGAGTCCACCAATGTGGGCCGGATGGAGATATTCATGGAAACGTTGCTTTCGGACATATTTGGCAGGGAACAGCTCTCCCCCATGTTCATCGTGGAGCGGGCGCACCGTTCGCTGGCTGCTCGCCCGGCGCCCGGGGCACCCCCGCGGCCCATTATTGCACGAGTCCTAAATTACAGGGACCGCGATGTGATACTGCGCCTGGCACGTGAGAAGGGCAACATTGACTATCAAGGGAATCGGCTCTCCTTCTTCCCAGACTTCACGGTGGCAGTCCAGGCGGCAAGACGGGAGTTTGCCGATGTAAAAAAGTTCCTCAGGTCCGAGGAGGTCCCATATGCTATGCTCTACCCGGCCCGCTTGAAGATAGGGCCTGACGGGGACTCTCAGATCTTTAATAACCCTAAGGCGGCTCTCGAACATGCCAAACGTCTCAAGCGACGACGACGCGATACTAATCAGCAGTCGGACATGGAGGAACACTAAGCTCTAGGGGTGCATTTCTGGTCATAGTGGGGTGTTGAGCTCGTTCAGTTGATCTATAGGAGCTATTTGTTGAACATGTCCATCTTTGCCATGGAGTATTCCCCTGTCTGGGTAGCCGCTGCCTGGGCTTACGGCATTATCTATGTTACTCTTGCGGACTTGGCTTTTGTGTACTGGTGTCTGTAGGTACGGATCCACTCCCTGCGCAGCCACCTCCTACTAGTTGGGAGGGCAGTTGCACTCTAGCGCCCCACATGGGTACACCCCAACTGAGGTTTTCACCTTCGTTTGATGGGATGGGGTGGGGGGGGATGGAAGGGACGGCTTTAGCAAGTTGGGGATGCTGAAGTGGGTAGGGGAGGGGGAACTGAGGGGGCACCCTCTGGCACGGTATGTTGTGTATTATATTGTTTGTTATTTCACTTCTTACTTGCACTAGACCTTCCATGGTTTTGAAATATTTCATTGTTCTGTTGGCTTACCATCCACTGACCGGATGAGTGGCAATTTGCGGCTTTTAACTTAGAATGTCCGAGGGCTTAACTCTCCAAAAAAGATCAGGGCAGTGTTTGCTTACTTAGAAAGAATGACTATCCACATCGCCTTCTTACAGGAGACTCATTTAACGAATGTATCCGATAAAAAGGTGGGGGTAAGATGGGCTGGACACCGGGTGGCCTCTTCCTATTCTAGTTATGCCCGAGGGGTGCTGATCTTGATAAAAAAGGGGATACACTTTCAGGTTCTCCGATCTGAGACAGACGACCAGGGGCGAGTGGCAATAGTGCATGGGTTGCTGGATGGGACGAGTGTCCTCTTTGTGAATGTGTATGGGCCGAATGTTGATGACCCTGCTTTCTTTGCGGATGTTTGGCGTCGCGTCTCTGGGTTCCCAGATGCGGAAATTATATGGGGGGGGGATTTTAATGTATGCCTGGATATGGATGCGGACCGTATGGGTAGCGAGGGGGCACGACCTAAACAGGCGGCGGAGGCTCTGCGTGGTATAATGGAGGCTGGATGCTTGAGGGATGTCTGGCGACTACAACACCCTGGCACGCGGGAGAGTACGTTTGTGTCGGCGGTACACGGGACCTGGTCCCGCTTGGACCTCTGGCTGGTCACTGAAGCTGCATGCACTTGGGCGACAGGGGTGCGTCACCTGGCTCGGACACTGTCTGATCACTCTCCGGTGCTTATAGATCTGTGTGTGCCGACCTACGGGAGACCACCTTTCCAGTGGCGACTACAGCCATCTTCCCTGACTGACCCGGTATTCAGGGCCGCGGTAGGAGAGGCGATCCGCAATTTCTTCCGGGAGAATGCGGGCTCTGTGGATAGCGCCGGGACTATGTGGGAGGCCTTCAAGGTTACTATCAGGGAGTCTGCATGGGGCCACAGGCCGGGGTGCTGCGCGATCTGCGGCGCAGGATCCAGAAACTGGCGGACGATATCTCTAAGCTAGAAAGGGCATACGATGCGAATCCAATACCCGACACTCTGTCCAAGATTCACGCCTTAGTCACGGAACATAATGACACCGCGGACCAGGAAATAAAACACAAGTCTAGGCGCAGCACTGCTAGATACTACGGTGAGGGGGGTCGGCCTAGTCGCTCGCTGGCTCGGAAGCTGACCGCACCTCGGAGCCAACCATACATCACGGAGATGCAGGACGTGGCGGGCGTGGCCCGCTTCGGCACGGCAGCCATTAGCGAGACCATACTCGACTATTATACTGCCCTTTATAGTAACAAAGATACAGCTCAGGCGGCAGACGTTGACGCGTACTTGGGGGATGTGGCGTTGGGCTGGCTGGCCCCAGGACATCGGGATCATCTTACCCAGCCCTTTGACGAGGAGGATGTGAAGGTGGCCATTATGTCCCTCCCCACAGGCAAGGCTGCCGGGTTGGACGGGCTCCCGAGCGAATTTTATAAGGCATTCGCTGATGATTTGGCCCCTAGACTTCTAGAAGTCTATGCGGAAGCCTACGATACGGGCCATCTCCCACCTTCGTTGCGGGAGGCTCTCCTGGTCATGCTCCTGAAACCCGACAAAGAACCCAACCGCTGTGATTCTTATAGACCCCTCTCAATGCTTAATATTGACACCAAGATACTAGCAAAAATGATCGCTCTGCGTCTGCAGCCGCTGGTTCCCCTACTGGTGCTCCCGGACCAGTCAGGCTTTGTACCCGCGAGATCTACGGTGCTTAATCTGCGTACTGTCTTCGCTACCTTACACTATTTTGATGCCGACTTCCAGGCCGTGGCAGTGTTGCTTGACGCCACGAAAGCGTTCGACTCCCTCTCCTGGGTATACATGTTTTCCGTCCTCACCAGAATGGGTGTCCCTCCCTTCTTTTTGCAGTGGATCAGGGTTCTTTACTCTGCCCCGGCGGCTAGGGTTCGCGTGAACGGCTGGGTGTCCTCGGAGTTCTCCATCGGAAGGGCACGAGGCAGGGGTGCCCCCTATCACCGATGCTTTTCGCCCTGGCGCTGGAGCCTCTGGCCTGCAAACTGCGCCAGCTCCATGCCTCTGCGGCGTTGCGTTTCAGGCTGCGACCACTGGTTGTCTCGCTATATGCGGACGATATGCTGCTGTATGTCCGTGAGCCTGCGACATATCTCCCGGCCTTGCTGCGAGAATATGTCCGGTTCGAGGGCTTCTCTGGCCTGGGGATAAACTGGGCCAAGTCGTCGGTCTTTCCCCTGACGGCAGGGACCTGCGAGTTTGAAATGGACTTTCCTTTGACCTGGACTCAGGAACCAGTCAAATATCTTGGGATTTGGCTTCACAGGGATCCGGCGCAGGTAATCTCTATGAACTATGGGCGTACAATCTCTCAACTTACTGAGCGAGCGGCGCGGTGGGCCCGTCTGCCGCTTTCACTGGCGGACCGTATAGCAGTCATTAAAATGGTTATATTGCCTAAACTACTATATTTATTTGTGAATATCCCTATCCGCCTGAATGTTTCTCTCTTTAAGTCTTTGCAGACGGCCCTATTGTTGTTTGTCTGGGGGGGCAAGAGGCCTCGCTGTAGCTGGGACACCTTGGTTCAACCCTTCGACCGCGGTGGTTTTGAAGCTCCCGATATGCGCCTTTACTACCTCTGTGCTCAAGCGCAGTTTGCGCATTATTGGTTCTATCCGCAGCGTCTCCTGCCCCATACTGCGATAGAGGCGGATGCGATTCTCCCGCTCCCATTAGTGGCTGCGGCTCTCTCGGGTGGGACTGGGGGTCCCCGGACGGAGATCAACCCGGTCCAGTGTACGGCTTGGGCTTGGCGGACGTTGGCGCGTCGTGCGACACTAACATACCTGTATGCCCCCAAGTTGCCGATAGCAGCGCACCCCGGCATATCTGCACTGCAGGAGCGCCTGGCGCGGACCACGTTGCAAGCAGTCGGGATCACCCAGATGGGGGACTTCTACAATGAGGGCCGATTCCGTTCGTTGCGGGACGTGCAGGCGAACCGGCCTCACGATATTATGCTGGGTTTCACGTACGTGCGGGTTCGTCAGGCCGTCCGGGATGTTTACCCTGGTTTCCCCGCGGAGCCCCAGACGCTGCGGGCACTGCAGGCGGTGCTCGCGGGTGCGACCCGTCAGGGGCTGATTACTAAACTCTATAATTCATCTCTTCGTGAGCGGGAGGCGATGGCACATCCGTCCTTTGCTAGATGGAACACGGCCCTGGGGGGGAGCCTGTCGGAGGATCACTGGTACTGTTGCTGCAAACTGACTGGGCGACTGACGGCCAACTGTAACCTGCGTATTATACATTTTAAATTTCTGCACCAACTTTATTATACCCCTGTACAATTGCGAAGATTTGGATTGCGAGATGATGACCGCTGTGTGCGCTGTGGACAAGCAGACGCGGACTTTTTACATCTTTCATGGGTGTGTCCAGGGATAGCTGCCTATTGGGCTCGGGTGACGGCTGTGCTCACGGATATTGTATTGGAGAGAGTGCAATGTATGCCTGAGATGTGTCTGTTGGGCAGTGTGGCATCCCTGAAGCCGTGCAATAGAAGACTGGTTGCAGTGGGCACACTTATGGCTAAGCGGGCTGTGGCGCAGTGCTGGGGTGCAAAGGGATTGCCCACGGTTCGTAAGTGGCTTAGGGATCTATCCTACTGCAGGGAGCAATTAGAAATCTATGCGGAGGAGCTGCCTGAGTCTTCCCGCCCCAAGGATATTTGGGTCCCGCTCACTCTATATCTAGCGAGTCACCCTGACCTCTAAACTGATCTATCCTTTGAGACTCGTGAACGGAGGTGTCCTGCCTCATTAATCCCCGGACTTCTGTCTTATCCTTATAGATGAGTCTAGTGAAAGCCAAACTGCTTTCGATCTATTTGTCATGTCATTACTGCGCCAGAGGTGGGGGGGGTTTTCGCCTTGTTCCTATTATATACTTGGTTAATATTATTGTCTTTTCTCCATCTGGATGCTGTGGGAGGCAATATACTGCAGATATTTATCCGACTGTTCCTTCCTCCGCGGCAGCGGCTCGGCCCTAAGTGGCTATGGGCGGCTTGCTGGGTATCCGTTCTATTTTTCTTCTGTAATGCACAGTCGCGCACTCCACGGCCGGCCCCTTTGGGGATGTAGGCATAGTGCTGTATTCTGCAATGCTTCCCTGTTTACCTTCAATAAAGGTTTAAAAAAAAAAAAAAAAAAGAGAGTAGTAGTGGGAAGGGAAAGGTAAATTCTGGCAGGGGCCTTACATGTCTTAAACACCCACTCCTCAACTCCCCACACCAGAAAACAAGGGGTATTGAGGCTTGACTGCAGCCAAAACTTCAAGTGTTTTTTTCATATGTTAACTTATTGCCTGGAAAAATTTGGTCCGGTGTTCCCACACCCAGGACACCTGAGTACAGGAATGCTGGCCCCACCTTGAATCAGACCCATTATCAGGGCCTAATTCTCAGAGTTCGGTTCTGATTTAAATAGGTTTTGGTGACTCTAGTCAAGGTATTCTCAAGTTGAGCAGGAACCAGCAAACTAAAGGAGTTGTTTGTGCTCAGTAATCATGTTAGGGCCTTATGATGTCTACTGAGTTCCTAAATTTTTTTTTAGTGTTAAGGGCTCAAATATAACTTTATTTCTACCTGCAGTTAGTGTTTTTGCCATATGGTCTCTAGACCCCTATATTTACTCTCCAGTTTATTTAGCCAGTGAACCATGGAAAGTGGCTCTTAATGTTAGATTGAAGTACCTAGAATGTTAAACATGACTGCAGCATGTGCTTATTTGTTGGAGATGTGCTGACTCGTGGCAAGGGTTACGTGGACGTCTGCTTGTTACAGTTGTGTGTGGCGTGTCTTTAGAATATATGTCTTGTTTCACAAGTTGTTAAGGACTTTTTACATCAGTTTACAATAGAAATACAAACAACGTAGTTTTAAAAATTTCAAGGCAGATTAACAAGCGCAGATGTAAAAAATGAACAATAAAAACACAAATAAGTGAGATTTTGTTTTTCTGTAGCGCTCAGTAGAATCACAGGGCCCAATTCACAAGCTGCATTTTGTGGTATGGAACTAGTACTATAGAAGTACTACCTACATACTACAAAATGCAATTGACAAACAAACGGGTGGAGATTTACACCTTCACTTTTCTTACTTTTTCCATGGGGAGAGCTCTACACATGTAAGTCTACTACTTAGGGGTCGATTCCGATTCGGGCCGGAAATTTCTCCGACCGAGCCGGACCCGGAGAGATTTCCGACCGAATCGGACCCGTGCAGTCCGACCGAACGAGTACGATGCGTCCGTATGTTATCGGACTCGAGTCGGTCGGACTCCCATTGAAGTCAATGGGAGCCGGTCGTACAACGCGTACGCGGGCTCCCATTGACTCAATGGGTGCGAGTCGGACAAGGGCGCCCCCTACAGCGGGTACGCGGCGAAGCGATTCGCGCCGTACACGCACAGGTAGGGGGACCCATGGGTCCCCCCTGTGTGCGACTCGCGCGGCTACGCATACAGGGGGTCCGACACGGACCCCCAAAGTACGGCTCCGACAGCTCTTACGAGCCGGACGGCGCGGCTCGGTCGGACTGCTCGCGGCGCGCATCGTACTTACCCGGCCGGGAAACGTCTCCATTGCGCGGTGCGAGTCGAGTCCGAGCGAGTCGGTCGGAGCGGTTCGAGCCGGGAGCGAGTCGGTCGGAGCGGTCGGGACGCCCGGACGAGTCGGTCGGCGATTTCGCATCGTACTCGCTCGGCCGGACCCGCGTACGGTTCGGTCGGGAAACAGGGCTCCGAATCGGATCCGGTAAAGCCGAATCCGATTCGGAGCCCTACCGGCCGAGATCGGAATCGGCCCCTTAGTAGGAATATGGGAGCAATCAGGGGGAGTGTTGGAAAATAGAGCATATCTACTACTAAATGGGAGGAGTTTATGGAAAAGTACGGAGGGGGTTGGAGAGGAGGTAAGTAAAGGTTTAATGAGGGACATGCAAATACAAATACCCAGTCACAAAAGAATAATCTCATTGCAGTTCACAAATTGCACTTGTAAAATTACTACAGCCTAAAGGCCACAAAACCATCATAAATGTACTCCAGTCCAACCTTAGAGTAAGTCACATGGCCACTCGCAGGCACTACAACACACTTTTTTAGAAAATAATGGAGGCAGCAACCTAACACCCCATAGAAAATAATGTTAAAATAATGAAATTATTTAAAAAGTTTAAAATACACATATATAATTGGTTTTAGTGTTAAGAAGTTATGTTGCATTTAAATTTAAATGTTTTTTTAAATATTTTAAAATAATCCTGAACTTAACAATAAACTTAATTAATTAAAAAATCTTCTCCAATTCCATGTGTAGATTTACACATAAGTGTAGACATGCATGTCTCCTCCTCCGCAAAACCAATGTGTGGAGACATCTAAGATTACATTTACGAGAGTAACTTTTCACACGTAGATGTCACCCGCCACCACCGGGTCGCATATCACCCTATGGTAAGGTATAGGGAAAATGAACAAAGTTAAATTTAATACAATTGTAAATTCATTTAAAATAATTTTTAATAACCTAGAACTAATAAAATAAAGCTGTGCAGCTCAATAATTCATTAAATTAAATAGTTATTAAATATTTAATTAATTAAAATAAATACATGTATTGTATAAATGTAATTCAATTAACTTTACATTTATTTTGAAAGTTTAATTTAACTACTTTTAAATAGATTTAATTTTTTTTAATTATAAATAATCAAATTTTTATTGTGATATAAAACTTAACACTAACACAAGCTAAATATATATATATATATATATATATATATATATATATATATATATATATATATATATATTATATATATATATAGACAGGAGTTTTCCGTGTAAACCCTCGATGATTTACGTCAGAGTCCCAGAGGGTCACAGAAAGGCAGCACTTACATCAGCAAGCCCAGGCAAGTTAACGTTGTTCACTTTTTGTTTATTTTTCTTTTCTCATTTTCATTATTTCTCCAGTGTAAGCATGCAAAGTGCAGGGTGCATCAGAAAACAAAAAGACGACCTACGCGTATATTTTGTTTCCACTGAAAAAAACAAAGGTTACAGGAACGTTACAGTTAAGCTCAGATTTCACTCATACAACACCAGTGAAATTCAGCAGTTATAGTTAGCTGAGTTAACTATAACTCACGCCCAGACTTGGGCTCAAGTCACACGTTTTCAATCCAAGAGGATTTTTGGCGACAAAGCCCCCCAGCAGGAAAGCACAGAACAATCTACAGCCACAGTAAAGGTAAGCGAACGCGAGTCGGAGGACCCGTGGGACGCAATTACCTTGTGGTTGTGTATGTTAAAGTGATCAAGCAGCTGGGTACGGAGGTGTGTGGAAGCACGAAGGGAGCGGGGAAACTATTCATGCCGCTTAACCGATTCGGCTTATCCAGTAAATAATATTCACAACTAAGCTCAAAAGTAACACAATGTCAGCCGACGCGCTGAGAGAGAGAGAGGAAGTGGCAGCAGATATGTTCAATGACTACAGAACGCCGGCACAAAACTACAATACCCACAATGCACCATCGAATTCACGAAATACCAGCCTCCGAGATAAAGTAAAGGTATTAGAGAGACTGATGAAAAGTGAACAAAGTAAATGGTGGGAGGGTAAATCCCTCCAACGGTATCTTGATGTGGGGAGAGTCCCACGAGGTTTACGCATCCTACTAGCCCCTAGTTATGAAAAACCGGACAAATCAATGATGAAAGAATGGGCAGAAACAAACTTAGAATCTTCCAAGAAACTCATGATTATTTTAGTTAAATATGCGGAAACAGATCGTGCTAAAATTCAGATCGAAATAGATGTTCTTAATGAGGAATTGAATGCAATGGGACAGCTTGAAGAATTGAAAAAGCTGAAGGAAGAAATGATGAAAAGAATAAAAAAAGAGGAAGACAAAATAAGAGAAAGGAAGGCTTATAAATTCCATCGCGACCGCATGGACTATGAATGCGGTCGCGTATTCACTTTTGCCAAGAAGTATGATAAATTAAAGATATCTAAATATGGCGGAACATCTCAGGGGCTCTCCACTGGTCAGTCTCAACCTGAAAGAGTATTGGAACCAGTTTCCAATTCAGACCTAAGTTCAGGTCGGGAAAGTGAAACCGAATCAGAGGCACGAATGCAGGCAATGAGGCAAGTACCAGTCAATATTCCTTTGGAAGATGAAGTGGATTTTTTATGCCTCGAGAGCAGGGATACCCTGCGCCCAAGAAACAGAAACAGGCAAACAGGAATTCAACAACCAAACGAAGGGAAAGAAGGCAAGCCAAACAGCGACGTACAGCAGCAAAAACCGCAACAGAAGAGACAAACAAGGCGCAACTGGAGACGGTGAATTCAACACCAATACTGTGTAGCCAGACCATCATTAACCTTACTGATGTCACTCTTAGTGAGGCGGAGAAACAGCTCTTAGCTCTTGGCTTATCCTATTGCCCCGAGAGTTCTTTTAACTATGCATTTACAAGGATGGATTTATTCAAAAGCATTAGAAAGTTAAAACTCAAAAATACTTTCTCCTAACGGAGCAGAACCAGGGTAGAAATCAAGTCCTGAATACTCAGCCAACATGCTCCCCATCGTTAAATCTAACATCAACCGACATGCCAACCTTACAAACATTGTGTGATTTAGCCAATGAAAGTGACAACAGAACACAGGAGAATAGTGAACTTGTACTACGGAAGGCTATTACTCCATTTAAGCCACGCTCAACATTCAATCCTATTACCCTTAGAGATTCGATTGACATTTTTAACGAGCAAGTCACAAGTAGTATCAAAAAATTAAATTACGTTGTAAATAACAAAGCTAAAACTAACAAAATGTAATCTACAATATCACCAATTGATGAGCAAACTAAAGAAAAACAATGAAATCATAATTCGGAACTCAGATAAAGGAGGTAATCTTGTACTGTGGAGTAAAAAAGACTATATTGAGGAAGCATTGACACAATTAAAGGACAGAGAGTGCTATCTCCGTTGTGATCAACAAACCCTTAAGAACATGTACAATAGTTATGGAATGAAACTCATAGCTTGGAAAAATGCGGGGCTTTTGACACAGGATGAACATAAATATATGAGGAATGAAAACCCTGTGACTCCAGTAATGTATTTCATACCTAAGGTTCATAAAAATCCCCTTAAGCCCCCAGGCCGACCAATTATATCTGCCTGCAACAGCCTGCTAGAAAAGACGTCACGCTATGTGGATTTCTTCCTTCAAAGCCATGTACAAGGACTGCCCTCATATATTCGTGATACAGGTGATTTCCTTTCTAAAATTCAAGATATATACTCTGGCAAGAAGACTACCTGCTAATCACGTTGGATGTGACATCCTTATACACCTCTATCAAACATCAAGATGGACTAAGAGCTCTGAAACATTATTTAGCACGTCGAGGCTCTAATTATGATCAACACAGTGCAATGTTGGCTAATATGGTTGAATTTTGTTTAAACAATAATATCTTTCTGTTTGAAAACTTTCTGTATCAGCAACAACGTGGCGTTGCCATGGGGGCCAGCTTCTCCCCCAGTTATGCATGCATGCATATGGGATGGTGGGAGGAGTTGGTCCTCCATAAAGAATATAACATGCAAATGACCAACAATGTCATAAAATGGGTCAGGTATATAGACGATCTATTTGTGATCTGGAGAGGAGCTGAAAATGAGGCTATATCGTTTATACAAAAACTAAATGATAATGATTTAAATCTTCACTTTACTGCAGACATTAGCCCATTAGCAGTGAACTTCTTGGATGTGAAAGTGTATATAAAGGAAGGACAGCTGCATACCACTTTACATAGGAAACCCACTGCAGGCAATTCGGTATTGCACGCCAACAGCGCACATCCAAGCCACCTTATTCAGAGCATACCTTTTGGTGAGATGTTGCGGCTGAAACGCATATGCAGTAATAAGGCAGATCTATGCCAGTAGGAATAGATTCCTGGCAAGAGGATACTCACCAAAATGTATTGATAGGGCTATCAAAAAAAGTAATGAAGTGGGTAGGGAAACCCTCCTTGATAACATAGTCAAACTGAATCGATCTGATAGAGGAGATGAAAACACTTTCAGGTTCATTTTCAAGTTCAGCAAGCAGGGTCGAACTATTAAAAATGTAATCAATAGGAACTGGCCGATTATATTGGGAGATCCGGTTATTGGCCATCTCCTCCCCAAGAAAGCAGCCATAACATTCAGTAGGGCACCTTCGATGAGGGATACTTTGGTGAGAAATGACTTGGAGGGTCCAATCAAAGGTACTTGGCTCAGTCAACGCAAGGGGTTCTATAAATGCAAGACATGCAAGGCTTGCTATCAGGGTATTAACACTACCACCTATAAGACACCATTTAATTCAAGAGATATCCCTATCACCAAGTCTCTGTCCTGCAAAACGGATCATGTCATATATGTGCTGGAGTGCCCCTGTGGGCTTAGATATGTAGGTAGTACTATACTACAAGCACACAAGAGGGTACTCCAGCACATGAGGGCGATTAAGAACTGTGATCAAACATATCCGGTAGCCCGGCATTTTGAAGAGAGTCACAATGCAGACCCCACTTTGCTGAAATATTTTATAATTGACAGTGTCCCCACCAGAAAGAGGGGAGGTGACAGAGTTAAAGTTCTCAGACAATTGGAAACAAAATACATTCTTAATTTAGATACTAAGCATCCGGGGGGCCTTAATCAAACTGAGGATTTATACACTTGTCTCTAGAACCAAGTCAGACAGTTTCTCAGCAGTAGGATGAGGATAAATAGTTAAAGTAAAAGTTGTAACAAAAACTACAAATAACTAGTTTTTGAAGTGGAAATGCACTATTAGTCATTTGAAGGAGAAAAGACAGTACCAGACATTATGTCTGTGAATAATTCTTTCAGGTTTCCCCTTCCGGTCTCCTTGTTTTTATTATTACACATAGTTTTAGGTATTTGATGTATATGGTGACACATTAGAAGTGTTTGTTTTTATTGCACTTAGCACTTTATTCAATTTGTATTTTGCACTGATATCACATTCCCAGTTGAATTGTTTGCCAATGGGGTTGGCGACCCCTCCAGTACTGTATGCACAATAGCACTTTAATTGCTTGTGGAAACAAACAACGCAAAGGTATTTAGACCCAGACATGTTTTCAATATTTTATATATAGGAATGTTTTATCTTATTTATTATTATGAGATTTGTAACAATTGCTTCCTTTGAAAATACAATATATTTAGTTTTTTAAAATAATGAACATTTTGCTTTTATAGTGCGTTGCATAGATTTGATTTTAAGATTCTTGATTTTCTTAACATCTTATGGTTTTAGCTATTTATTCAGATATGTCATCTAGTTAATTGATATATAAAACCATTAATTAAAAATCTAGTTATTGTTAAGTGAGGTTCGCCATATTTGTGCAAACAAAACTGGGTATATGGCACTTTAAGAGAATTCACAAAAAATGCATTTAATGGTACCTCCTTCTGTGCTAGCGCGTCATGTGATCAAGATCCTTAGGGATCGAAACGCGTCATGCTGTGGAGTTGTGTGGAGCTGAATAAAGACTGATTCCATATCCAAGCTTGGGTCCGTACTCCGTTTCTTCGGTGGTCAGAGCAAGAGACCACGAAAGGAGAATTACCATATATATATATATATATATTTTGTTTCCACTGAAAAAAACAAAGGTTACAGGAACGTTACAGTTAAGCTCAGATTTCACTCATACAACACCAGTGAAATTCAGCAGTTATAGTTAGCTGAGTTAACTATATCTCACGCCCCCGCATTTTACTGCTTATGACCTTACATGTTACATCACTCATGACATGGTCAGTGACATCTCTGATCATATCTCAAATGACATCACTGATGACATCATCCAGTGACTGAGTGTTTTAAAAAAGTTTGAGTGTTAAATATATATATTTATATATACCAAGGTGCATTATTGAGTCAGTGGGTGTATGAGTGCCTGTATAGATGAATCAGTGGGTGTGTAACTGAATGTATAAGTGAGTGATTGCGTGTCTCAGTGAATGTATGGGTGAGTGACTGGTTGTGTGAATGTCTTTATCAGTTTGTCAGTCGGTGTCAAAATGGCTGTATGGGTGAGTGATTGGTTGTCTCAGTACCTGTATGGGTATATGAGTGTCTGTGTGGGTGGTTTAGTGAGGGGGTGTGTGACTGCCTGTATGGATGAGTGAGTGGGTGAGTCAGTGGCTGTATGGGTTAGTGAGTGCGTGTGTCAGGGGTGTATGGCTGTTGGTGAGTGAGTGGATGTGTCAGTGGTATATAGGTGAGTAACTGCATATGTGCATTGTGAGAGTGGCTGTATGGGTGAGTGTGTGCTTGTGTCAGTGACTGTATAGGTGAGTGACAACGTGTTAGTATCTGTATGAGTGAGTGGCTGTGTGTGTAATTGTATGGGTGAGTGAGTGCTGTGTGATTGATTCTATGGGTGACTGATAGTGTGTGAGTGGTTGTATGATTGGATATGTCAGTGGCTGTATTAGTGAGTGGGTGTATGAGTGGCTGTTTGGGTGAGTGAGTGGATGTGTGTAGACCTATGAATCAGTGAGTGGTTATGTTAGTGCTGGTCTGGGTGTGTGAATGCGTTTGAGAATGGTAGTGTGGAAGTTGGAGTGGTTGTATGAAAGGTTATATGGGGGTGTCAATGGGTGCATGAGATTCTGTGGATGATGTCAGTGATGTCATTTGAGATGTCATCAGTGATGTCATTGACCATGTCATGAGTGATGTAATATGTGAGGTCATAAGCAGTGCTTTGCGGGGGCGCGAGTTATAGTTAGCTCAGCTAACTATAACTGCTGAATTTCACTGGTTTTGTACAAGTGAAATCTG
This sequence comes from Calotriton arnoldi, assembly GCA_963921515.1. NCBI lineage: Eukaryota > Metazoa > Chordata > Amphibia > Caudata > Salamandridae > Calotriton > Calotriton arnoldi. The sequence continues at coordinate 660,126 of CAWUFW010006050.1, read as the reverse complement.
AGCCTAACTAGAACGTCGTCCCTGTAGCCATTTTTTTTCTCATTGAATTTCTAAGGTTTTTAAATGTTAATTCCCAACTATAACGTCCCTGTAACCTTTGGTTTTTTTCAGTAAATTTCAATGGTTTTTCAAATAGTAGTTGCGTTTGCGGAGTGGTTGAGAAAGGGGGCTGGGCCTCCGACCAGCTCTCAGGAATCCCGCTGTGTAGGACGTACAGGAGGTACCAGGAGGGCTTCTTGGTCCTCAAGGTCCCTCAGGAGTAAAGTGGATTTCATCCCCCAACCAGTTATGCGCTAGGAGGCGTGTTTGTAGAGTAGTGGAGAAAAGGGGTGTGGCCTCTGAAGACCTCTTAGCAATCCCGCTGTAACGGACGGACTGAATGTAACAGGAGAGGTAGTTGGGCCACAAAGACGTCCTTGGGGGCCAACTACCCCTCCTGTTACCTCCAGTAAGTCCCACCCAGCAGTATTGCTGAGAGGTCTTCAGATGCCACGCCCCTTTTCTCCACTACTCTGCAAACGCACCTCCTGACGCACTACTAGTAGGGGGATGAAGTCCCCTTGGCTATTGAGTGTCTTTGGGGGGCCAACTACCCCTCCTGTTACCTCCAGTAAGTCCCACACAGTAGGTTTGCCGAGAGGGTTTCGGTAGCCACGCCCCCTTTCTCCACCACACTGCAAACACTCGTCCAGGCGCACTGCTAGTTAGGGGATGAAGTCCCCTTGGCTCTTGGGGGCCAACTAGCCCACTTGTTACCTCCAGTAAGACCCACACACCTGGATTGCTGAGAGGTCATCAGAGGCCACGTCCCCTTTCTCCACCGCTCTGCAAACGCGCCTCCTGGTGCACAACTGCTTGGGGAAGACATACACTTTAGTCCTGAGGCCCTCAGGAGGCAAGGGGACGTCATCCCCCCACCAGCAGTGCGCCAAGAGGTGCGTTTGCAGTGTGGTGGAGAAAGGGGGCTCGGCCTCCGAACACCTTACAGGAGGTAACAGAGGTCTTGTTGGCCTCTAAGGGCCCTTAGCAGCCAAGGTGACTTCATCCCCCAACCAGCAGCACGCCAAGAGGCGCGTTTGCTGAGTTGTGGACAAAGGGGTCAGGGCCTCTAGTGAGTTGCTGGCTTTTTAAAAAAAAATTGTTTACTTTTTATGATGAAGTCGTATTTATTGGAAGGACTTCACATATACACAGCTTACTGCCTACATCCATCGGCCGGCAGGGCGAATCATCAGTATCTATACACAGCGATCATGCCACAACCCGGAGGCCGGCCGCGTAGGAGGTCAATGATGTGAATGAAGAAGCTAATCCCTTCTGAGTTTTATCCCATAACTAGAGGATCAAGAACGAAAAAAAAAAAAAAACACCCTCCCCCCGGTCCCACCACCCCCCTCCCCGAACCGATGTGCTGAGGATGGTCCCTAAAGGACCCGGTGTAAGGGTTAGGTATCAATTGGCTGTGGATGGGGCCTCTGACTCCGGCTGTGTTTCGGAGAGCCGCAGGAGGCGCAGGTATTTGGGGCATGTCACCTCATTCATTTCCGTTGTGAGCAGGGATAGTAACGGGCGCCATATGGTGCGGAGGAGTCTGCAGAGTTTGTGAGGGTAGCTTGGATACGTTCCATGCCTACAATGAACCATAGTTTATGTAGCCATCCCGTGCGGGTCGGTCTGGTCTGTGTGCCCCATAAGGAAAGAATGTGGTGGACTGCTGCTCCCATAGCTAGACCGATTTGTTTCCCTCGTATCGACTTCAATGGGTACGTGAGTGGGTTGGGTAACCCCAAAAGTGTGTAGGCGGGGAATCGGGGAATTTCAGTCTCGAAGTGTCTATCTATGTCGTCTAGAATGTCGTTCCAGTAGTCTGTTACTGCTGTGCACTCCCACAGTATGTGTGTCAAGGTGCCCTCCTCATCACAGCCCCGCCAGCACGTCAGACTGCGGTCTGGGTTCCCTTTATGTAATCTGGCGGGAGTCAAGTACCAATATATGGCCACCTTGACGGACATTTCCCTACTGGCCGTGTTACGAGCCGTGTGATTGGCCCGGAAAGAAATGTCACGCCATTCTTTCTCTGTGAGATCTCTCCCAATTTCCTTTGCCCAGCGTCGTTGACCTGCTGAGGGCGAAAAGGGTGTCTGCGGACGAAGCATGTTGTATAATTCGGAAATCATCTTCTTATCAGAAGTTTTCGTTAAAAGCCATTTCTCATAGCTAGTGAGCTTCCTACTGACCCGCAGTCTCACGTCCGGCTGGAGGAGCCAGTGGCGGATTTGAAAGTATTGAAAGAGGTGTGGGGCTGCAATGTCGTAGGATTGTTGCGCTTCGGAGAAAGAGAGGAACCCATCTAGAGTAAAGAGATGTCCCCCTGATTTACACTCCGTAGCCCGCCACTGAGGGAACGCCCTTCCTTCTGAGCCAGGGATAAATTCTGGGTTATCGAATAGGGGTGTCAACGGAGAAGGGAAGGAAGTGAGGCCACGTTTTACGGCGACCGAATCCCATACGCGTAGTAATGTGCTCGTGATGGGGGAGCCCCTAAGAGTTGGAGGTCTATCCGATCGCTTCAGAAACGGCACCTTCCATAAAGAGAGTTTCGCGAGCGCCCTATCTTGGAACAACCACCTCTTTTCAGACTCCGGTCTGCTCCATTCTACAAGGTGCCTAAGTTGAGTTGCCCTAAAGTAGTCTAGGAAGTTCAGGATACCCAACCCTCCTTCGTCTGGAGGTCTGTGGGAGAGATCTCTGCACAACCGAGGTCTTTCTCCGGCCCAGATAAAGTGCTGTATCGCTCCCTGTATCTTGTGAAGAGTTCCTGGCGGGGGCCAGGCCTGTATTGTCTGGAAGATATAGAGTACTTTGGGTAGTATACTCATTTTTATAGCTGCAATCCGGCCGAGTAAAGACATCGAGTGTTTTTGCCACTGTCGGAGGCACGTCTGAATATGAGAGAGAAGCCTGGCATAATTCTGTGCGACCGTGCTCTGGACAGAGGGAGCTAGGTCTATCCCCAAGTAAGTGATTGCATCGCAGGTCTGAAGTTCTCCGTAGGACGGGTGCCCCATCTTAGGTAGGTCTGCGTTGCGGCCCAAGTGTAAGACCGTGGATTTCCCCATATTGATCTTAAAGCCGGAGACCCTACCAAAGGAGGCCAATTCCTGGAGAAAAGCTGGTACCGACCGTTCCGGTGACTCCAGGGTAGCCAAAATATCGTCGGCATATAGACTCACCGTTTGTCTCTCCCCTCCGAAGGGGATGCCAGAGATATCGGGGTTGTCCCTGATTTTCTGCGCTAAGGGTTCCACATACAACGCGAAGAGCAGGGGTGACAGCGGGCACCCCTGCCTCGTGCCTCTTTGGATTTCAAAGGGCGTAGAGGCCATGCCTAACCGTGGCTTTAGGCGCGTCGTAGCAGCTCGCTACCCAGGCTCTGAACCGCTCTCCAATGCCGAAGTGGGCTAATGTGCGGTCTAGGAAGCCCCAATCGACCCGGTCAAATGCTTTTTCTGCATCGACCGAGAGCAGCGAGGCATTCATTTTAGTACGGTGGGCCTTATCTATCAAGTGTAGTATTCGCTTGGTATTGTCACTACTCTGACGGTTATATATGAAGCCGGCTTGGTCCGGGTCGATAATACCAGGTAGGCGTGGGCCCAGCCTTGCTGCCAGGATCCCCGTAAAAGCTTTAGATCCAGGTTGAGGAGGAAATCGGGCGATAGGAGCTACATTGAGTCGCATCTTTCCCTGGTTTAGGGATAACGACGATATCGGCGGCCAGCATATCAGCAGGGATGGTACCGGGACCCTGAAAGGAGTTAAAAAGGCGTGTTAAGATAGGTGCGAGAAGTGGGCAAAGGGTTTTATAGAAACCCGCCGAGAAGCCGTCTGGACCCGGCGATTTCAACGGTTTGAGGCGGGAGATGGCGCCTATCACTTCTTCCGTTCGAATGGGCGCATCCAGTGTTTCCACCCCCACCGAGTCCAATGCCGTTGTAGCGGCTCCCTGGAGATAGGCCTCCCCCTCATCGCTTGCATGTGGGGCCTTACTGTATAGGGTGGAGTAGAAGCCCTTAAAGATTTCCGCTATCTCCTCGTCTCGTTCCACTGTCTCCCCCCCGGCAGTCTGAAGCGCCGATATCTTTGCGCGTTGGACCCGGGCCCTAAGCTTGCTAGCTAGGAGACGTCCCGTTTTGTCGCCCCCTACATAGTAAGTATGTTTGAGCCGGAGGGCCGCATACTCTGCTTTGTCCAGATCTAGTGCGGCCAGCTGCGCCCGTGCCGCTTTCACTTGACGCCATATTCTGGGAGCGTAGGTGCGGCTGTGTATCCGCTCCAGCACCCGAGCTGTAAGCAGTTCCCTTTTGTCCCTGCGTTCCTTGGCGTCGACTGCTGAGATGGCGATCAGTTCCCCCCGCACCACAGCCTTGAGAGCCCCCCATAGCGCCGTGATGGGTGTACCGGGGGTATCATTCCTTGCTAGGTAGTCAGTGATACATGTGTGGAGCTGTTGAGACACCCCTTGCCTCTGCAGTAGATTTTAGTTGAGTCGCCATCTCCCCGGCGGTCTACGCATGGCGGGCAGTGAAAGAGTCATGGACACTGCGTCGTGGTCTGAGAGCGCCGCCGGGGTGATGGTCACCGTGTCGACCAGTGGCGTCAGGTCAGAGGACCCTAGGAAGTGATCTAGCCTGGCGTAGGTACGGTGTGCATGGGAATAGTATGAGTATTGCGTAGTGTGTGGATGAGCCACCCTCCATATATCCTCCAGGCCCCTTTCTCTCAGCCAGGCCTTTCCCGTCTCAGATAGCGCCCCTGTTTGTCCGTATCTCTGCCCGGATCGGTCCCTTTCCGCGTCCATGACTAGGTTCAGGTCCCCTCCCACCACTATCCTCTTGGCGTGCGTGCAGAGTGTCTCCGACAGTGCCGCTGTTAGAAATTGTTCTTGACCTGTGTTGGGAGCATATAGGGAGCCCACCACCAGAGGAGTCCCCCCCACCCAGAGTGTGCGGGCAAGGAGACGGCCTTTTATCTCTGCCACCTTATCCCCCACCGTACCCTGGAATGCTCTGGCTATTAATATGGCTACCCCGGCCTTCTTCTCCGGCTTGGAGGAATAGAATTGTTGAGGAAAGGCTCGGGACCTCATCCGGTGCCAGTCTTTGGGGAGGAGGTGAGTTTCCTGGAGCAGGCACACAGACGCCCCCGAGTTTTCTAGGTAGGACAGTACCGCCCTTCTTTTAATGGGATTATTCAGCCCCTTCACATTAAGGGAGAGAATTTGGAGTGTGTGAGTCATCTTAAGATGCCAGCACCGGCAGAGTGCTGTATCTGGGGAGAAACTATCTCCTCAGCGGCAAATTGATGGTCGCAGGTCCTGTAGTCGGCCCCTTGTGGTGCGGAAAGATGGGCGGGCCCCGCCCCTGTCAGCACATCGGTTCTTCCCACCAGCCCCTCCCATACCCCCAACTCTAACCCTCTCTCACCCCAGGTTCCCCTTATCTCCTCCCTCCCAGAGCCTACCCAAACCCTCCCTAACCCCAACCAAGAAACCCCCCAAGTTCAACAATGTCCAGTGCCCATCATCTCGAGATGTGGGCATTTGGAGAGCAAAAATCGGGGAGTGTGTGTGGACCAAGTGACTCTGGCTCCCCGCTCCCGCCTCCCCCCCCAGCCCGTGCGGTGTGAGTGCTGTGTGTTCCTTGCTTTGAAGCTAAGGGCAGGTCGCTGAGGCGGTGTCTTTCTGAACTGCTGCAAGGGCCGCTTGTCGCTCGTGTGCTACAGTGTCCGGATCTGGCCGTATCTCTGACTTGGGAGAGCGTCGACGTCCCACTCGTTGCCATCCGGCCCCAGAGGGTCTCCGCGTAGGCCCTGGTGTCTCCTCCGTGTGTTGCGGTTCCAGGCCAAGGATCTTACATGTGTCCTGGAGGGACCTGAGTTGATGGAGCTGGCCATTCCATTTAAAGATGAGGCGGAAAGGGTGGCCCCAGGAGTACGGCACCCCTTGCTCACGTAGATATGTAGTGGCTGCTTTGAAGACTTTCCTCTTGTGAAGTGTTATGGAGGCTAGGTCCTGGTAGAGAGCCACGGAGTGCCCTTGATAGCTGAGGGGTTGTTTCGATCGTGCCTCTCTCAATATGCGTTCTTTGAGAAGGTAATCTGGGAGGAAAGCCAAGATGTCTGGAGGGGGAGCAGGGGCCCGCCTCGGCAAGCCCACCCGGTGGGCCCGATCGATGCGGACTTCAAAGTCCGGCGATACCCCCAGGATGTCTCGAAACAGCCCCTGTAAATAGCGGGTTATGTCCGGCTCTTCTGTCTTCAAAGGGACCCCTCTGACGCGGATGTTGTTTCTGCGAGAGCGATTTTCGAGGTCCCCCGCATGGGCTTGTAGGTCTATTTGCTGGTCTCGGAGGCGAATGACCTCTTGTTGAAGTTGCACTAGCTCTTCGCCCGCGGTCTGCTCTCGATCTTCAAGCGCTGCAACTCTTTCCCCTATTGCGTCGACGTCCCGGCGGATTTCTTTCACCTCGCCTGCTACTTCGCACTTAAGCGTTTGGAAGTCCTCGCGAAGGGTGTTAAATAGGGATTCGAGAAAGGATCGGGTAATCGGGATCTCGCCATCCTCCGTGCCCGCGGGGGTCCCCGGGGTGTTTTACTTCCCCTCTCGCCAGCGTTGGAACTTTTGGTGAGCATCTCCTTTACCGATCTCTCCCCTTTCTTCTTGACTGATGTCATCGCTGGATCGCACCGTGATTTGGGGTCTTTTCTGGTTGCCGATCCCACCCTGGGGCGCATAAATGGCACACTCAAGAAGGGGTGCGGACCACCTCCATCCGGCACCACGGCCCTCCTTTATCTTCTCAGTGTAGGGGCCTCTGGTGCTCGCGGTGTATGGAGTCTAGAAGTGGACTATCCTTCGTCCTCACTCCGACATGCCCCGTCTTCTTTTCCTCCTGGTAGGGGTCCCGGTCGCTGGTGAAGCCCCTCCTGTCTGTCACTCCCTTTCTCCCGCTTTCAGCCACTTGTCCGAGCCCTGGCGCACTTTGCTCCTCTGGGCGTTAATCTAGATAACTTCGCAGCAGCCCCCCCGCTCTGGGCCCCGCCGGGGGCAACTCGGGTCTCCTGTCAGTATCCCCCAGACGAAGGAGCGCGATTCCGCAGGCCGGGGCCCCCCCTCTCGGCCGCCCCAGGCGCCACTGCCTTCACCTTGTCCTTGTGGCCTTGTATCACCGCCGGTCGAAAGCCCCGGCCGATCCTGCCAGGTCTCGCCCCAGGTATGCCGCCGTTCCACGCGGCTCGCTCCTCACGGTCAATTTTATGCTCCAGTGCTGGGGCCCAGAGGTCCCTAGTACTCTTGTCCCGGGCCCTTGTCGAGCCCCGCAGCAATTCCGGGGCCTCCTGCAGCAAGCAATCTGTAGGCCTCCTGGTGTGTCGGCGATCGGGTGGGTCTCTGGTGCTTCAGCCCCCCTAGTGAGCGGCTTGCTCAGTTCTCCTCTTGGCGCCGGGGGGGGGGCAGCCCCACGCGGGATCCGCACCAGCGCCGGGTTTCTTAGCCCCTAAGACCAAGAGGGCACCTCCCTCTGCAGGCCCTCCGCGACCTCCAGGCTCCCTCGCACTGCTGCTTACTTCTGGGCCTACTCGTGCCGCCCGCCTCCTGGCGCGGCCTTCCGATACTGCGGCTCCCGGGCATGGACTCCGACCTTGTCCCCGCCCGCTAGCGCCAGTCGATAGCTCTGGCCGATGCTCTGACCGACAGGGCCTACGTTGCTCCGCCGTTCCCAGCGTCGCTCCCAGTCCCGGGCTGTGTGCGGCCCACTAGGCCTCTTCGCAGTCCCTGCTCCCCGGCGTCCGCTCCCACCGCTTCAGCACTGTGCTCCGCACCGGACCAGGTCCACCGCTCAGCTCCTCACCTGGTCACGTCGCCGCCGGTGATTCCGCGGCTAGCCCCTCGGGACCGCTGTCTCTGCCGTGGCTGGGATCTTAGTGCCGCAGGCCTCCACAAGCTCGGCCCGGCCGCCATTTTCTCCCTGCTGCCCCGCGGGACCCGCTGTCACCCCCAGGCCGGCCGCCAGTCACGAACCGCTGGGTGGTGGTGATGCCGGTGGGACGGTGGAGTGCTCCCCCCCCCCCCAAATCCGGATCTCCGGGGGGAACGAAGCGCTGCTGCGGGCCGGGTTGGGCGCTCGGGAGCGGGGAGACGATGTGACACACGTCCTACCCGCTCGCCATCTTGGCCACGCCCCCTTGTTTACTTTTTAAAGGGAAGAGGGGCTGCGTAGCCCCCCTCTTCCCTGGGCCTATTTTGGCCCCGGGGACCCCATCCCCCGGGGTTAGGCATTTTAAGAATGGAGAGGGAGACCATGTGCCCCCCCCCCCCTTCCCAGGGCCAATTTTGGCCTCTGGGACGCCATCCCCCGGGCCTGCAGTTTATTCATTCTTTAAAAATATATGGGAGGTGGGCCACATGGCCCCCTGCCGGGCCGATTTTTTGCCCCGGGGCCTGGCCACAATACTGGGTGCCCCGGTCCCACCCAGGGCACCCACTGTCTTATGTTGGGGACCACGGGGGGAGCCTCAAGGCCCCCATGTGCCCTGCTGGATCTCCACCGCCTGCGGGACCCGGCATTGCTTTTGGACAGAAGGAGTTGCTAACATGCAGCTCCCTCTGTCCAAAAGCAATTCTGCTCTGCTTCGAGTTAGAGAGAGCATGTTCTGCTCTCGCTTACTTGAAGCAGAGCAGTGTTTGCTATGGCTTGGCGGAAACTGTGCTCCCGCCAAGCCGAGCAAACTGCAATGTCCCGGGGTGGGCACCCTGGGACATTGCTGGAGCTGACCCTGGGGGGTGGTGGTCCTCAGGGCCATGTTGGCTCCAGGAGGGGGGCTGCGTGGCCTCCCTCCATTACAGCATACAGCCCCGGGGAGGTGGCGGTCCCCAGGGCTGCGGGGGAGCCACGTGGCCCCCCCCACATTTATCTCATGTTTTGCCCTAGGGAGGTAGCGATCCCCAGGGCGCGGATGTTGCTGTGAGGGCAACCCCCGCAAAAATGATTAAAAAAAATGCCCCGGGAGGTGATGGTCCCCGGGGCTTTGGGGGACCCCATGTGCCCCCTCCTACATATTTGCACATGCCCTATGACCTAGTCCACCTGGGGGGCGAGTAGAAACAAAGTGCGGTAGACCGAACTTCGTTGTTTTTTTTTTTACACTTTCGGCGGGATTTGCGGATCCAGCGGGACTCCCGCCACAAATTTTAAAAATAAAATGCTTTTTTGCCCCTGGGTGCTACCTGTGGGACCCCAGGGTGTTTCTACCCTGCCCCCTTTTCTTTTTTTCTAATGTTTTTTCTGAAATTTTGCTTCAAGCCGAGTCACAAGATGGCTGCCAACACTTCCTGGTTTGAAGTGTTGGCAGCCAATCAGAACTAAGCACAAGATCGGGAGGGGTTGCGGATTCTCCGCTTCCCCAGATATACAACTGGAAATTTCTTTAAATAACTCCGAAACTACTCAGCGGATTTACACCATTTAACAACAAGCATTTTCAATGCAATAGGTCTCGCATTTGCGAGTGTTTAAGCTATTGGCATTGTAAATGACAATGCCTTTTATTTATGTATTTTTAAAAGCAACACCTATATAAAAGGCATTGTTATTTCTAATGCCAATAGCTCTATCTCTCGCAATGCGAGACCACTTCAATGGTGACTGCGCCCCTTTCTTTAGACGCTGCTCGCCGTATTCAGGTTACAGTGAGCAGTATCTAAAGAAAGAGGTGTGGCCAACATTAAAGTAAAAGTGCATATGGTGCCATTTCACCCAAAGTGAAAAAAAAGAAATTAATTAAGAAAGCTTCCGTAGCGCGGCCTCTAAAGTGAAAGCGGCCCACGCTGTTAATTAAATAAATAAGCGCGGCCGCTAAAGTGTAAGCGGACCGTGCTGTAAATTAAATAATTATATAAGCGCAGCAGCTCTAATTAGACCTGACTGAGCTGTCATATAAATAAATACATTACTAATAATATTAAAAAAAGCGTGCAGCGTGCTGCGATGTCATGGGTGGAATAGGGGAACATGATTAAAGAAAATAGTGCTCACTGGCTACTTAAAGCAGACCGTGTAACAGCACAAGTAAAAAGTCCAGTCATTATGGGAGGTTACAAATGCAGACAAGGCGGTAACTAGGAGGGACTACTAAGCCTATTCACAAATGAAAAGCAACGATTTCGCAAGGGCAGTAACAGGAGCCAATTGAAAAGATGGGTGGAGCTTCTATGCCATACCTCAATACAGCAATCCTCGCAGAGCAGAGCATGCGCTGCCCAGGCTTGACCTAAAAAGGGCGCTTTGTAGACCAACAGCTACCTTTCTGCCAAATTTGGTGTAATTCCGTTCAGCAGTTCGGGCTGTAGCTGTGACTAAAAGTTTCCTATGGAAATGAACATTGGGAAAACGCGTTTTGTCACACCCCCTTTTTCTCTGCCCCCGCTTTACGGATTTTCAACACAGCAGCTGAAGTGAGTGGCAAATTTAGTTTTGAAACTTTCATGAGGATCCGTCAAACGACACTGACGTTATTGGCAAATGAAAAAACGCTCTTCCTATGGAAACTAGGTCCCAACTATAGCTACCTATGTTATGTTTCGTATAGAGGCCCTAATATAGACACTTTCATATATGCCCTATTATGGTCATAATCGTATATGCCCTATTATGGTCATAATCGTATATGACCTATTTTGGTCATAATCGTCTATGCCCTATTATATAGTCATGATCTCCTATGCCCTAATATAGGCATGATCTTTCACCTACATTAGTTCCCTACAGTACACAACGAACTCTGAGGGTTGAACGTTATCTAGTCTGTGGTTTGAACACTGCAGGGTTTTTCCCGAACACAGGCCTACAATGTACTCATAAATTATGCATGAGCATTCACCAGCTACATCTCCCGCATAATATGTATGTACAAAGTTCACCCCTGACGTCTTCCTCATGTCCAACAAAGACCAATACAAACCATGCTAAGGGACGAGACACTTTAGGGTATAAATACACCACATCTTGCCACGGTAAGACAGAGGGAACCAAGACTTCAATGCCGACACACTGACCAGAGACGCTGAGGCTCCTGCATGCAGTCGCTCCAGCTGACAGCGGTCTAACACAGCCCTTGCGGGGTGTCCAGCTCGAGACCAGGATGGGGTCCCACACTCTCTCTATTCAGGTAATGGGGTTCGACTAAATCCTAGAGGGATTCTTGGCTCTTAGGCTTTTAGACCTACACACATGCTAGGTACACTTAGGTACATCGAGTTAGGCATCGTAGGAGTATGCACACTTTTATAATGCATTTTATATATTCATGTATGTAACCATTATTATTGCAATATGGTAGAACTGTACTATCCTTTCACTTTCATCGTACTGCTGATAATATATCTCTGCTATTGTCTGCTGGTTGCTGCAGCACATATATTTTACACTAGAATAACAACTGTTCAATAAATACTTATTGAAACGCCCAGACTGTTTATTCTGTGTAACTCTCTGAGACAAACCGAACAAGTAAGCACGAGTGACTGAGCGAAAAGTAGTACATTGTTTCCACGATTCTGAGGGATCAGGGTTGTCATGATCTAAGGTTGCCAGAAACTAATCTCTCCCCGATAAGAGGAGATTCTAGTGGCACTGTGAGCTAGCTAATGCAAATCTGGCTAGCATACGCGGTGGGGGTGCACAGAGCCAGTCTACCACCAAGCCCACAGTTTATGTTATCCAAACGCGCAGGTCATGCACGGGTACTATACGAACTACACGACACCTACTGGCGACTGCCAGTAGGTGTGTGTGTGTGTGTGTATTTATATATATATATATATATGTATATATATATATGTGTTACCTACTGGCGGTCGACAGTAGGTAGTTCTAGTTAGGACCTAGGGGCTCATTATGATGGCAGAACGATCGCCACCGCCAGGCCGGCGGTGGCGATCGTTCCGCCATCAAGTTGAGAATTACCCACGCAAAGTCCGTCCGCCGCTTTTCCGCCGGTGGCAATCGCTGCGATTGCCTGGCGGGCGGAGCAGGACCACTAATATGGTGGCGGTGCCTAGCAGGCACCGTCCGCCATATTAGGATGTGGGTTTTAGGAGGCCTTTCCATGGCGGCGATGCCACCATAGAAAGGCTGGCTGGGATTGGGATTGGGGGCCCGTTGCGGGCCCCCATGTGGGGGGGTTTCGCTGCACTGGGGGGTACCCATGGTACCCCCCCTGCATTTCCATGCACCAAGTGGCAGGCACCGCGTGGTGCCTGCCACGTGGTGCAGGGTAATGCGGTGCAAGCACCTTTCACATTGTGGACGGTGCTGCAGCCAGCAGCACTGCCCGCAATGTTAAAGGCCCAAGATGCGCCCGCCAGTATGGCGGTCGCATCCTAATTGCAGTGGTGAGACCGCCGCATGTCTGGCGGGCGGTCCCAATCACCGCTACGGTCCGCCCGCCATCGTAATGAGCCCCCTAGTTTCCATAGGAAATGCGTTTTTTGTTTTGCTAATAACTTTGGCGCCATTTGATGAATCTTCACGAAATTTTCAAAACTATTTTGTCAGTCACTTCAACTGCTGTTTGGAAGATTTCAGGGTGATACGTAAAGCAGGGGCCAAGATAAAAGGGGGGGGGGTGTCCCAAAACGTGTCTTTGCCATGCAATTTCCGATAGGGATTTTAGACACGATTACAGCCCGAACGGCTGAACGAAATTGCACCAAATTTGGCAGAAAGCTAGATCTTGGTCCAGAAAGAGTGTCTTTTGTAATTTGGTGTAAATCAGTTCAGTAGTTTTAGTGTTATTAAAGTAAAAATATGTATATCTAGAGACGCTGATCCGCCGCGGTCCTCCATGGATCTGGGCGGATTTGTGGATCCACACGCCAACAGCAATGCTGTGATTGGCTGGCCGCAACCTGGGAGGAAAGTTGCAGCCGCCATTTTGTGAATCAGGGCAGGGATCCCAGGGGGAAAAAAAAATGTACAAGTGATAGAAGGGGTCAGGGTAGAACCCCTCATGGGCAAGAAATAGTCCAAATCATTTTTTTTAAGCGCACAAGGATCCATTGCTCCTCACAGATTCAGGAGGATCCGCAGATCCAGACCCCAATTATAAAAACACATGCGCCCACTGGCAGACCCACACACCTACTCACACACTCACTAACCTTCCCACACATCCACATGCTTTAACTGTGAGCTGGGGGACACGAGTGAATGAGCTGCTTATTTTTAAGTCTACTTTTAAAATTACAGTGTTTTTATCGTAAATGCGTTTTAACTGCCTATGCTGAATCTATCGTTTTAACTGCCTATGCTGAATCTGACTTATGATATAGAAATTGACTCTGTTATTGGACGCTTAATTCATTGTTTTAATCTTGCGTTTTGCACATTGGGAAAGCGTGTTTCCTTACCTTCATTGCTTCATTCTTCGGAGCCACGCACAGGTTACGGGGACCACAATTACTGTTGCACTTCCTACCAGCAGGAAGAGAAGGGGCGGGACATAGAACAGACGGGAATTCCGGTTGGGGGATAAAGGCATGGACGCTGAGCGACCGCGCAGCGGACGCGCGCAGCGGACGCGCGCAGCGGGCGCGCCGAAGGCGCGCCAAAGGCAAGCCCATCTGCGCCCGTCCGCGCTCGCTCGGCGCCAGGGGCCAGGAATCCTGTTGGATCTGTTAATAAGAGTCTCTCCTACACGTCAGAACAACTAAAGGGTTGGATGGGCGCACCGCAAAGTAAGTGCCTACACCATATGTTGCCCGATAGTGAGACCAGCATCTGCCCACACTGTCTGTTCAGATTTTGTCCATGGAATAGGCCTCCCACAGTTACCAATCATAATTTGGGGCTCAAAATGTTCTTATTGAATTGTCGATCTATGTCAAAACATGCACTAGAAATTCATCTACTACTTGAGGAAGAGAGCCCAGAGGTGCTGTTTTTAACTGAAACATGGCTCAATGGTGAGGCTAATTTCTCTATTGTTCAAGCACTCCCGGCTGGTTACGCTATCCAAAGGCTGGATAGGGGTATAGGAAGGGGCGGTGGTCTTGCGATTATTCACAAAATGGAATTTGACTGTCGCACCACCGCAAGTCCGCTAACCGATTGCGAAAGCCTTGCCTTTGCAATTCGGATCTCTCATGTCTGCACATTCTCGGGGATCTTGATCTATAGACCTCCAGGACCCCTCAATCGATTTAATAATGAGCTCCTTGAGACAGCAGCTAAACTGGCCAACAGTAGTGCTAACCTCACGCTGTTAGGGGACCTTAATCTCCATTTCGAGAATAGCCTTCATTCAGATGTGCACGACTTAACTGAGGGGCTAGCTGTCTTCCAACTTTCACAAAAAGTAGCAGGTCCCACCCATATAAAAGGCCACTTATTGGACCCCATTTTTTCCAATTTGGAGAATCTTTTAGCTGGAGATCCTGTTAGGCTCCCATGGTCTGACCATTTTTTAATCCCTTTTACTTGGACTCCGTAAGTGACCTCCACAGCGACCATGGGGCATAGAAAATGCTCACGCACATGGTCCAAACTTCCAATTGACTCATGGGTAACAACGTTGGAATTGTCCAGGCCCACCTCCGATCCCGACCCTGTAACGGCCAATTATAAATTCAACTATTGGGTAGAATCGTCATTGAATTCTGTCCTTCCAAATAAAATAACATTTAATAAGGCAGAAACCAAGCGTAATCCGTGGTACTCCCCAAAACTTCGAGTACTTAAGAAAACTTGTAAGAGAGCTGAAAGGAAATGGAGGAAGGATTTTTCTGCCAACTGCAAACAAATTTATAGAGAGGCCATTAAAATTTATAAAATTGAAATTCAACGTGCCCAAACTCTATATTACGAAGAGAGAATTTTGGCAGCGGCTAATTCTCCTCGCGAAATTTTTCGCATCACTAAGGGTTTGATCACCATCCCTACCCCCTCATTGTATCTGAAGATACCTTAGCACGATGTAATGCTATGGCAGAGTTCTTTTCGAACAAAATCCAAGCTATTTACTCCTCCTTCCCTCAAAGAATACCTCAACAACTTATCGGAGATCAGGAAAATTTGGTCAATGGGAGAGGTAGTCTAATTGAGGAAATCCCCCACTTACCTCGTCCACGCTGCTTGATTTTTTGAGTAAATTAAAATCCGGTTCCCCCACAGATCCCGCCCCCAATATCTTAAACCAGGCTTCTGAAATCCTGGCCCCAGTAATCCTTAATCTGATAAATGCCTCTCTCTCCTCCGGCATAGACCCTACACTGTGGAAACAGGCTATGGTTAAAGCCTTATTGAAAAAGCCTACCCTGGACTCTGAAGTCTGGAGTAACTATCGCCCCATCTCCCTGCTGCCGGCCATCAGCAAGATCACAGAGAAATATGTGAACTCTGTTCTATCTACCTTCCTGGAGAGTAATAACTGTCTCCATTCCTCCCAGATGGGTTTTAGACCTCAACATGGTACCGAGACGGCTCTTCTGGTGGTTGTGGAAGAGGCGAGAAAAATTCTAGACGCAGGAGGCTGCGCGGCTATCATTCTTCTAGACCTAAGCGCAGCCTTCGATACGGTCAACCACCAGCTGCTGATAGAAAGATTAGGTGAGGTAGGAATTGCGGGGACTATGCTCAATTGGTTCCAATCATTTTTAGAAAACCGATCTTTTAAAGTTTTTGAAGACGATATTTCTTCTAAACCTTTTCCGCTGGTTTGTGGGGTGCCTCAGGGCTCCTCCCTCAGCCCCACACTCTTTAACGTGTATCTGAGGCCCTTGGCTGAGATTGTGTTACCATTTGGGATTCAGATAATCACGTATGCTGACGACACCCAGTTGGTTGTGTCTGTCAACCAGCGGGATCCCTCCAGCCCAGGTCTTGTCCTTTGTCTGGAAAAAGTATCAAGGTGGATGGAAGAGTCATTCTTGAAACTTAATGGAACCAAAACAGAATTAATGCTCTTAGGGAACAAACAAAATCTAAACTTTGAGCTACTCTGGCCCAGCTCCTTTGGTCCTGCCCCCACTCCCAAATATCAAATCAAGAGTCTGGGTGTTTGGCTCGACCAGAACCTTGATTTTAAAGAACAAGGGCAAAAGGTAGCTGCAAGCTGCTACGGGATCCTCCGTATGATCCGTAAAGTGCTTCCACTACTTCCTTTCCCTGCAAGAAGAGTCCTAGTTCAGGCTCTCATTTTGTCACGACTTGACTATGCTAATGCTCTTTATCTTGGAGCCCCTGGATCATCGATACGGAAGCTACAGATTGTTCAAAACTGCGCTGCGCGCATGCTTATGAACATCCCAAAGCGGTCTTCCGCTAAACCTGCTTTGGCATCCTTACATTGGCTTCCTATCCGTGAGCGCATAGAGTTTAAGGCTCTTTGTATAGCCCACAGGTCACTCTCAGGTAAGGGATCTCCGGTCATCCAGTCCCTTCTCCACCGATACCGTCCCAATAGAGCCCTCAGGTCAGAAACTAAATCTCTACTGTCAATCCCAAGAATAAAGAGAGCACGAAGTGGCGGCCGCCTCTTTTCGTATAATGTGGCCAAGATCTGGAATGGCCTGCCTCCGCAGATCCGTGACCAACCCAATTACCTCATCTTCCGGAAGCAGATTAAAACTTTACTCTTCCCTAAATGAATGGCTTTCAGTGTAAGTGTGTTAGCAGGCAATAGCGCGGGGATGCCCTTGGGTAACCAGGCGCTTTATAAATCTTGTTTTCATTTCATTCATTTCATTTCACTTACACACCCACACAGCCACTCACACACCCACTCACAGACCCACACAGCTGCTCACAGACCCACACAGCCACCTACACTACCACTCACATACCCAGTCACTCACACACCCACTCACACATACTCACTCTTACCTACACACACACACAAAACGACTCACAGCCGTTCACACACCTGCTTATACACCCACACAGCCACTCACACACTCATATAGCCACTCACACAGCCACTCACACAGTCCCTCACACATCCACACTACACACATGCAGTAATACACTTCTAGAAATTGCAATAGCATATGTTTGTATTAAATGTGTTGTTGTTTTAGTATTGAATGTGTGCAATATAACCGGCAGACCCCTTACTTGTCTAAGGGTTCGCGACAGTTCCGCGGATCCATAAAATGAATTTAAAAAAAAGAAAGATTTGGTGCATTGCATTTATAGAAAGACTACACTAGTTACCTTACCTGTATTTTGAGTTTTAAAATATATAATAAGAATGAATGTGTGAATAAAATGTATTTATAAACTTGTGAAAATGTATATTAGTAAATTGAACTTATGGGTCAAATCATAGTTCAATTTATATTTAGAAAAAAGGTGAAATTCACTAAAAACCAAAAGTTACAGGGACGTTATAGTTAGGAAATAGCATTAAAGAACCTTAAATATTCACAGAAAAAATCCAAATTTTACAAGGACGTTACAGTTGGGTTCAGAAAACGATACAAATTCAGCAGCCATAGTTATCTCGAGTAACTATAACTAGTGCCCTAAGGTAACTATAACTCGCGCCCTCCACTGCTAATTACCCCACATATTACATCACTCATGACATCTTCTATGACATCATTGATAATATCACTGCAACATTTGCAGGGAAATTATTGATGAGAACTGCTAAATCAGGAGTTTTTGGGCCTTCTGACCCTTTTACAGACTTTAGCTGCATACTCTCAGTACTCTCCTTAGTCTTATTCCTGAATGCTTGGAATGCAGAGCTGAAGGCTCAACTACCTCAGATGACAGTGCAGCTCAAGTATTCAATGTGTTCAGCTTCTGAAACCAGATTTCAATCTAAGACACCATTCCCACTGAACCATCCGACACAATTGGTATTGGTCTGTGTGTCAGCTCTCATTTTGGTTAATCTCACCCCTGCTGGCCGTTCAGGAATGGATGATTCCCTAATGCAGAGGTCTTCAAACTTTGATGCACCGAGCCCCCCTAAGCTAAATATTTTGAAGTCGGGGCCCCCCTCCAAAACTTTATGGCAAGGACTGGAAGAGCTGCAGGGGCAGGGCTGAACACAGAGGTTTGGACTTGTGAGACCATTTCAGGGGTACTTTTTCTGTAGCTCATAACCCACAGTAATGTCAGACTTATAAAGGAGTAAATGCTTGAAACAAAAACAGAAATTGATCAACAAACACTGCTCCCCATATTTGGGGGTAGTTGTGAGCCCCTCGTACTCCTGGGCCTCAATACAACACCAAATGCTTCACTAATGATATATGCATTCCTGAGTAGCAGGCGGTCACGTGTACCTCTTTCACCCCTTCCCCTCCATGCCTGGCCGTCACTCCAGTCTTGACACAGGCTCACTTTACCTTTCAGAAAAAATAGCTACACTTGTTGTCCCTTCTGCAGCAAGGGTTCTCTCTGCTCTAATGCTAGCAAAGAATATCAGCCCTAATGTCCTATTTCCAAATACACCCACGCGCTACCCATGAAACGCACCCTTGATGCAAAGTAATGCATGGCAGCATGTAGCAAAACTTTGTGGTACTTTGGGAAACTATCCAATGCAAATCCTGACTTGCTTTGGATAGTAAATCCCAGTATAACACTTTGCATCGGGTTTGCATCACAAAAGTAATGCAAACCTGTTGCAAAGCATTAGTAAATCTGGTCCCTACAGTGGCGCTGCGCAGCCTTGTATTACATTTGGGTGCAATCCAGTGCAAATAGTGATTTGCACTGGATTGTTAATACCAATACACTTTGTGTCAGGTTTGTTTAAAAAAAGTAACACAAACCTGAGACAGTCTTTGTAATTCTGGGTCTAAATCATTTTTCTGCAGCCTGTCTTATGCTGTGTGTAACAGAATTTTAAAATAATGACACATATACAGTGCTTTCTGCCAAAGACAGGGACCTTGTAGCATTATAAAAACAAAAGTCACTATTCCCCACTGCACCAAGTAGGATTCAATTCTCTGACAGTCACACAGACAGAAATCTGCAGCGATTGCATTAACTATCTGAGATTTCATCCTTTAGGAGTGCCTTTCCCACTGATTAATTTGTGTGTGCATTATTTTATATGCAGTTAACTTAAAGTTGAAAAGAAAACACTTAAAACCAGCTACTGAATATTTTTTTGTTTTTTGTAGGCCAGTAATTGACCTGGCACCACACCGACTGACCTCTGCCCCATGGCACTTGAAATCGCAGTTCCCATGCTTTTTTTAATGCACTTTGGCTGCATGTAAATGAAGATAGCCTGGAAACTGAACAAATAAATACGTTCGCGCTTCCAGCCATCTTCATTTACACTTCTTTTCTGAAACATTTGCGCCCCCCTGAGAATGCCGCCACGGACCCCCAGGGGGGCGCGCCCCACAGTTTGAAGACGTCTGCCCTAATGGATACTCCTCCCAGACAACCTTTTCACGGGGGCTCTACTGGCAGAACTGGGCACCCGATCCAAAACCCACCTGGGACCAGTACCAGTGAACATGAGAATGTGGTGCGGTCTTGACTATGCTCAAGCCCTCGTTCTAGAATCTGTTTCCACAAGAAAACTCATTCTTCACACCTTTGATGGGAAGAACATATTCATTCCTGCGATGGGTGATTCTCTAGTAGTATTAGGGAGTTCCTGCCGATTCACTAAGTGCCATCAAAGTGTTACTGCTAGTACTTCCTCTTTTTCCATCATTAAAGGGATTCTAGTCTTTTAAGGATATAAAGTCCTTTCGTGTAAGGTTCAGGCTGAAGCCTTCTTTTCCTAAAGAAACCAGGAGAAGATGCAGGAGAAAGAACAAGACTTTGTTTGGCCCTAACCAAGGCCAGAAGTTCCTGCAGTTTCCATTGCAGCAGCTCCCTAAATTGCATCATGACAGGAGGTCATCTCCACTCTAGTGGTGGAAGAAGAGGCGCACTACCACTAGACCTCGTTCACTAAAGATGCATGTGTCCTTTCAGTGGTGAGGAAGGGCTGTGCTCTACAGTTCTCAACATTATTCAGACCACCTGTGTACCATTCACCATCTAAAGGCTTTCTGTCAGCCTGTTGAGGGGATCCTCCTGTTAGGAGGTATCCTGCCCAGAACGGAATGGGGATACTACTAGCCCCATTTCAATTCAATTATTCATTTATGTTTTGGAACTCAAAAGAGATCCACTTAAAAACAAAACATAGAAACAAATGTAAAACAGATTAATACCAAACATTAAAAGTTAAGAAAAACATTTATACACATAACCTCGTTTTCATATAGCAGCAACCTGAATGCAAATTAATGTAAGTTCATAAAGCCTATAAAAAATGTAAAAACTTTTGTGCAAATTGCTTCATTTTTTGGGTGAAAAAGAAAATCTCGAGTCGCTGCAGCTGATTTGATAATATTCTTTAAAAATATTGGCCTTAGAAAGTGACGGCGCTGAAGGGTCAGTGCAGATGATTAAGGTCCTGGATCTCCGAGTTACACAGGTTACACTCTTGCCATGTTTCCCCAAATGCGGACCAGTTTGCTGTTAACACGTTTAACGGGAGCAAGTTCATTTGAAATAGTCCAGAAGCGGTGAAGACCATGGTCCAAGTTCCAGGTCAGGTACTTCTGAGCTACCTTGGGGCAACAGGAAGAAGTCACCAGATCCAGCTTTTTCTTTGGCATACAGTACATAGTGTCTAAGCAATAGCTAGTAGAACTTGAGGCATGCTTTAAATACCTTTTAAATTGTGTGGGAGAAAGATACTAGTGCTGCTTCCTGCAGTTTAAAATGGTTTAGCGCCAGGGCAAAGTTCCCTAAGAATGTATATTTTCCCGGCTCGCAGCCAAATATTTCAAGATTCATTAAGCCTCTCATTGAGCCCTTTTTACTAATCCTAAGCTGGAAGCACCACCGGATCACGCTGGCCAGCCCTTGCACATAGCAGCTTATCAATCCAAATTCCAGCCTTAGTCCTGGGGTCGAGACAGACTAATTAAGATTACAAAGTTTGTGTAAAATTTGTCCTTCCGTTTTCTTTAGAAAATCCCACTTTGTCACATTAATTGATTTGATGGCATATAGTAAAGTCAGTGGAATTTTCACCTTAAAAATGGATAGCAAATGATTAAAATGTCTCTGTCCCATCGCGTTGTAGAATACCCGTAACCCATTAGCATGCGAAGAGGCCTTAGAGGAGCAATGTTCAATATGTGCTTTTTCCAGCGTGTTACTTGCAACAATTTTCCCTAGATACGGATATGAGTTTACAACCTTCAGGTTCTCTGAACCTAAGCCCCAGGCATAGTTATTGGACTCCGGGCCTTTGTACTGTTTAGGATTGATACCTTGCTCTTTGAAACATTAATCTTCAAGTAATGAAGGGTGGCATACTGCTGTAAAAAAAAAAAAACAGCCTATTATTCAAGCCCTTGGGGGGTAAGTCCAAGATTGCGATATCATCTGCATACATCAAACAAGGGAAAGGGCGGCTGCCTATCTTAGGAGCGTCTCCCTTGTTAGTTGCTAGGCAATCGGGGAGGTCAGAAATATACAATGAAAAAAGTAATGGAGTCAGCAGGCAGCCATGTTTCAGACCATTTTTAGTTGGAATAATTGAGGATAATCCTCGATTCACGCCTAGCAGCAGTTGATACCATGTAGAGGAATGAAGAACGATTATTAATGAAAGGAGGATATCGGGCATACCTAACTTTGTTAGTTTTTTCCATAACGTTGGATGGTCCACCCTGTCGAAAGTCATAGAAAAATCTATGAACGCCACATATACATTTAGACCTCCAATTGAAGTATACTTTTCCGCTATAAGTTTCAGCATGCATATGTTATCAAGTGTACAGTGATTCTTTCTAAAACTGGCTAGTTCAATAGGGAGTATCACTTCTTCTTCGACCCATACAGTTAGCAAGATGTTCCAAGATGCTCCCAGCAAATATTTTCCCTACCGCATCCAGCAGTGCCATTTGGCGGTAGTTGCTGGGGAGATGTCTTGGTCCCTTTTTGTGTAGCGGAATTAAAATGCTTCCAGACCAAGAAGGGGGGGGGGTGACACCATACTGATAACAGTAGGCAATAAGGGGGTAAGATAAGAAGCCCACAGTGAGGGCTCCTTTTTGATAACAGTAATGGGCACCTCATCCGGTCCCATTGCCCACTGAAGCCCTCATTCCCCTGATAATACTCTCAATCTCTTTCATAGAGGGGGTGCAGCATACTGGGGGAGAAAAGAAAGGTTCCATAGAAGGAGTATGAAACCACACTGTATTGGCATTATCGGAATAAAGTTCCTCTAAATAGACTCTCCAAACCGCTTTATTGGACCTGGGAGGGATTTTACTCTAGTGCCACAGATATTCAAAATAATTTCCCAGTATCTTTTAGCATCTTTACGCGAGGCTGCTTCTTTTAGCTGTACCCAATTAAAATCATCCTTTTCTTTCTTTAAAGAGCATTTTAATCTATGTCTTCTACTTTTCAAAAGATTAATTAATTTACTTTGTTCGGAGGAGGTAGACCAATATTGGGCCCTCACTAATCTGTTTATCTCTCTGTTTAGACCAATAACAGGGTTAGGACATGGTCTCTGGCAGGGGTGAGGGGGAATTAAATTGCACCATTTACTTGTAAATGAAAAGGGGGTAGTTTTCATTCCCATCTTGGATCATTGTAGTCTAAACCAGTTCTTCCTCACCCCGGTGTTCAAAATGCTGATTTTGGCTCGGGTATTGGCACCTTCTCAGAGCAATTACATAGAACTCCATGGATCTTTAGGATGCCTTCTTCCATTCACCTGTCCTAAGGAAAGAAAGGATTTATCTCCTGGTTATGGTGTGATGCCAGCATTACAAGTACAGGACACTGGTCTCAGTGCTGCCCCTTATGTCTTTACCAAGATCTTAGCCCTTTGAAGACTGTCCTGCAGTAGCAGAAAGTTCATATATGTCTCTTGATAACGGTCTGTCAGAGTACTGGGAAGGTGTATGCCAGCACTGATGATTGAAACCACTCTACATGTTTGAGCACTGTGAACTACTCCAAATCCTCCTTGTTTCCATCCCAAAAGATTCAGTTCATTAGTGATTTTGGACTGCAGCCTGATTAAGACCCTGAGATGGTAACATCCATTAACCACGTCCAGACATCATCATCATCATCAACATCAAAATTACTTTATTCGATTAATACAGAATTAATCATAAAAGTTCACAGATAAAAACACTAGAAACAAACAATTCATGTCAGCAAGTAATCATTTTCCTAGTTCTCAGAGACGCACATAAAAAGGAAGCGACACTAAAACAGGTTAGAGGGTCAGGCAGCATTCTTAAAAAGTATAAGGCCGGGCGACATTGCCTAAAATTAAGCTTACGTAAAAAAGGAATTAAAAACCTTTTCCGATGATTGCAATAAAATTTACAAAAGAACAAAATGTGCAAATCAGTTTGACGTGTGAGATCATCACAAGGGACACAAGGGAGATCATTAGTAGAATAAATACCAGCAGGGTGGCCCAGCATACATGGGATATAATTAAGGCGAAATCTTAACAGAATAAATCTGTGCCGAGGGAATGTTACAAACTCCAGATAGGAGGATAACCCCTCATCCTGCAGTGGGCCCTCCAAGTATTCCCTTATAGATGGTTTGTTATGATTTACATTCATTCTCGTATCATTGGCAAACGCTAAAAAACGGGTTTTTAAAACTCTTTTCGAGACAGATACACAGTTTCCAGGTAATTCGAATAGACTCCCTAGATCTAGAGTATGTAGGGTTTTTTTCACATACTTCAACCAATTGATATTTTCTATATGATCTAGGTCTAAATAATCCATTATTATTTGTTGGGTAAGGGACACAGTATCTCTACACCATATTGAGTGCCAAAGAAAAATAGGAGCTGCTTTAATCTGGTCAGTTATATAGGGGATGTTTAGCTCTTGATGTAATTTAAAATTGGAGCAGCTAATAGGAAGGCTCTTCATTGATTTCCAGAAACTATCCTCTATTATTTGTAACCCCTCTACATTAACATGACCCCACACTCCCGCACCGTATGCAATTACTGCACTCGATTTGGCCCCATAAACCTTCCTTAAAATGTCTGGATTTCTTGTTCCCAATTTTTTTGAAAAGGAGCGAATGGCGTTTGTACTCTTTTCAAGCATAATCCCGCGGTTTGCCACCATATTCGTCCAGGATGCTCAATAGTCAAAAGTCACCCCTAGATAGGAAAATAACTCTGTCTGCACCACTTTACGATTAGAAATAAAAAAGTTGGGGGGGGGGTCAGCTTTTTTCCTGCAATTAAAACAATTGACTTGGATTCGTTTGTGTGAAGATCCAAACTTTTCATAAATTCTACATAGTTATTTAACAGTTTCTGCAGCGACCTCCCCGTGCGCGCAATTAAAACTGCATCTTCTGCATACAATAAAATTGGGATGCGCATCTTGTTTATGCTGGGTACATCTATGGCTGATTCGAGGACTGAAGACTCCACCTCATTTGTTTCGAGCGAAAACAGAAAAGGTGCGAGAACGCACCCATGCCGAAAGCCTCTAGTAACTGGGAACCATCTAGTGCACTCACCCTGTTTGCCATACCTTACACATGCTTCGCTCCTCGAATACAATTGTCTTATGGAGGTAATTATTTCCTGGTCTACCCCCATTTCCCTCATGATACTCCATAAATGGGAATGGGATACACAGTCAAAAGCTGCGCTAAGATGCATGAAGGCCAGACATACTTCTGGGCCAGTGAGACCGTGACAGCCTGGTGGTTCCAGAAGGTCCCTACATAGGAGTGATGCACCATGTCAAGCTCCATTCTGGTCCATTGATCCTTTAGGTTTTTACCTCAGAATAGTGGGCACATGCTCCCAACCCCTTGGCAGGATACCACTACTGCCTACCCCATCCGCAGCTAGCATTCATGACTGACTCTTCAATGCATTGAAGTATTTTTTTTACCAATGTTGACATTCACTGTGGTGATCATCCACATAGACAGCTCCAAAACCATTGTTTACGTTGGGGGATAAAGTGGCACTCATCATTGAAGTGCCAGCTTGTCAAAGCTCTGCAGGAGTGGGCTTTACAACAAAGCATCTTCATGCTGTTCTCCCATTTTGCTGAGATAAACAGCACAAGAGCGGGTAGCAAAAGCAGGCATCTCTATTGATCACATATGCAGGAGATTCTCTCGCATTTCCTTGACCCTGTCTTCAAGGCCTAAGTTAGCCATCCGTAAACATCTTTGCAACTCACCTCAACTCCTTGTCTTACATGTAGGACTTCCTGAATGGGCAGAGGGGGCCTGGATTCTTTGGGATGGTTTTGATATTGCACAGGACGGAGGCATTTCAATATTCTTTTTTCCAGCCACCTGGGCTTTTTCAATAGGTCTCTAATTACTAAATATAACCTATATTTCATAAGTTTACACATTGCAATTTTTAATAAGTGATTGTCAAAATATTTTTAATATAGCATTTAAAAAAACAAAAAAAAACAGTAACATGTCGTTGATTTTTAAATTTCTTTTATTACATTTTTCAGGCCACAAAGTGCAGCCATAGAACCAACCACAAGAGGTCCCTGCACTCCAGCTGAAGAGCAAATAGCTACAGCTTGGAGTGATTTAAAAAAAATATATATATATGGTAAGCTCTCATGGGGTCATAGATTCAGTGACGCAGGATACCTAATGTGTTTTAAAAAAAAGTAATTTTTAATGTTGCTGGGGGGCTGAAGCACTTACTGCAGCCCACAACAACATACATATAATTTTTAAAAGCCCTTATAGGGCATTATGGGGCCCTCCTTGCTTGGAGCAGTGAATAATAAATAGGTGCCATCCCCCAGGGCACTGCTTTGATTTGGCCCCAACCATCCCCGGGTAATCTTTCACTCGGGAGCAGGGGCCTGACACACCCCTCCTCCCCAATAAAAACACTGGCCCTTGTGCATGGGGTCCCTGGGGCACGCCTATGGCTCCTGGGGGGTGCCCCTCCCCCAATAATGGGTCCCTGGGGCCTTTTAAATGCTGCACACCCCCTCCCCTTTTATATCAGCCCTGGGGTTTGGGGTCTCTGGGCCTTTCTGAAAGCTTGGGGTGGGGTGCTGCACACCCAAATCCCCATTTAAATCACACCTGCCCTGGAAATGGGGTCCCTAAAAAGGGCTCTGGCATGGGGAACCCCCCTCTTAAAAAATACATGGCGCTGACCCCCCGGGGCCCTCACCCATCCCCTCCCCCCGGCCCAACAAGACTAGGGGGGGGGGCAGGGTATACCTACCCAGCCCCTCTATATGTTTTTCTATTTATTTTTTCAGGAGAGGCAACTGATTCCCTGAAACCTAAAATGGATGCTGCTACATTGTATTGATCTGGTGGCAGGCAATCGGATCTTATCTTTTGGCCTGTTATATCCATGGCTCCTCCACAGAGTAATTTTTTTTTTTTTTTTGCACCTTGATTTCTTAAATACTACTGAACAGGTTTACACCAAATCACAAAAGCACTCTTTGTGGACCAAGATCTAATTTTCTGCCAAATCAGATGTAATTCCATTCAACCTTTTTTGAGTATATTTTTAATGGAAAACATGTTTTGGGACCCCCCCCCCCCCTTTTTTTTGGCTGCCGCTTGACGGATCATCCCGAAAATCCAGGTAGGAGCTGAGGTAGATGAACTTTTTTTTATTCATGAAGATTTGTCAAATGGTGCCAAAGTTATTAGCAAACCAAAAAATGCTTTTCCTATGGAAAGGTGGTCCTAACTATAAATACCTTATGGCAACCGCCACTGGGTTTTATATGCATCTGCTGGTTGATGTTCCACCAAGATAAAGAAAAGAAAATCCTCAAATAGCATGACAGAACATTTCTTACTGAAGATTCAACACTGGTTGGTTGTTCCTTAAGGATCCTTTCCTTATGAAGACCTAACCGAATATTTTGTCCCAAAAGTAAACCGTTGTAACATGTAGCATTGAAAGAATACTGGAGAGTGCATTGAACCGTCTATTTGGCTTAGACAAACATGACTGCCAATTAGTGGGCTAATTTAATTTAAAGTGGTTATTAGCACCTCCAGTGAGGAAAAGAACACTGATTTTAGTGACTGGAAATTTAAACAATTGGACTGCATAACACTATCACTAGTGACCCGCAATGCATGATTTTTGCGGAGCAATTTTGTTTTTGTTTTCACATGATGCAATAATTTGTCACATTCACACTAGGGTGGCACTTGGGTGATTGGAATTGGTTCAAAATGTATAATCAAGATTTGATTGATCCTGTCCATTTTTAACCTAGAGAGATGGTCCTTGGAGGTATATTTAAAATACAAAATATGTTAATTATAGAATATAGCTAACAAGACATCCGTGCTTTAAAATTGCTCTTTCTTTCTTCAAAAATAATAGCGTTTGGTGGCTACCTCTTTTCTTTTTGAGTATATTTGCTTCATGTGCTCCACCCACAGGTACTTAATGACCTCTTGTAATAGTATGTTTTATAGATAGTCATACACAACTTTCTATAGACACCCTGAAAAAGACCCATCTTAAACCTCCTCTGTGAGAATTTTAACTCCCTCTTTGTTTCCCAGGGTGACAACATTTTTCATTTCACCTTCTTAATTTTGAGACTAGACACCATAACTTTGTCTGTTTGTTTATTTTTGTTTTTTAACATTTGCTTTGTTCCTGACATGGCGTGTTCTGTTTTTTTGTGTGGAGGATGAGCAAGCTGTACCTTAACAGCTCCAGTCTATGAGACTTTAGCAGCAAACCTGATCTTTGTTTGGTCTCAAACTCTTTTATTTCCCTCTTTAGAGTTATCTGTTTTAAGATGCTTCAAACTGAAGCCTGTGTCGAAAACCTTTACCGTTTCTACCTATCATTGTGCCCCACTCCACTTCCATGGCCACCACTCCTGATTTGTTTGTCTTCAGGTATTGCACTATAATTTTCCTAATCTCGACATTCAGCTAGTTCTTGTGTAATCAGTCCTCATTGAAGCACTAGTGCTTGGGAGATCTTTTCTGCATGTTTAGGTGTAGTGAGGTAGTGATTATAGCTAATTCAGTGTTTTTTGTACTGTCTGTTTGCATCCCTGAGGCCAGTCTTTGTATGACCATGGATAGTATATGATCTAGCTTCATGTAGCCTTATGTATGACTTGTGCACATGAGAAGAATGAGTAGTCTCATTCATGTGGGAGAGACAGTCTCAAAACCTTGACAAAACCCAGATCCCCAATTTGCCTCGTAGTCAATATTGCAATGACCACCGCTGCTTAGATGTTTTTTTTAGGCAGCTGATCTGTTCCCCTGGTATGACCACATTTAGATCTTCACCTTGCAAGTCCAGTGCTTACACCACCCTTTGATAGTTACTCAAAAAGACTAAGGAACCCTCTTTTCCCATGATTTCGCATGTAAACTGATTTGATTGATTGATTGATTGATTTAGTGGTCAGGAAAGACTTTTCAGCTTTAGTTTTTTACTACTATAATGCATCTGCCTCCACCCTGGAGTGTTTTACTCTCATCAAAGTATAGTCCCCTCTAGTTTTAGTTATTGCAGAATAATGGACTTGATTGTCTATGTTGGACATTTTTGTACCTCTTAAATCAGATGAGGGTCTTGCATTCCTTTTAAAAGTGATAGTAGATCCACCCTCTTGTTTTGAGCAATTAAACCCTGTACATTAAGCAGTGTAACATGCCCATACTTGTGTTACGCAGATGCTACTCAGCGGGGTTAAGATTAAATAATATTAGCTGATTAAAGAACTATACATACAGAAAAAAGAAATTTGAAATTTTAAAATGCTCTTTGTGAAGAAATTTGAAATTGGAGTCTAAAAATCAAGTTAATAGCCTCGTCTTGATTTGTGGCAGCACTACAAACACAGCAGAACAAAATCTAGTAAGACGATTGGTGGTCCTAATTAAAGCACTGGTAAAAGCAGACAAAAGAAGGCAAGCACTTGAAGCAAAAAAACACAAAATGATATGCTGGAGTCCAGCATATAATTTTGGCTTCTAGAAATAAAAATAAGTTATGAAACGCTCCAACCATCCAATTAAAATTTCGCTTTTTTACTCATGTTTTTGTTTGTGAATTAAATAAATTATTCCCCAATTTGTGTATTTGATGTACTCGTTTCTGTATTTTTGAGTATTGTTTTATGGTTCAAACCATAGAAATTACGTAGGTGGGGGTCCTCGGCTTCCAGTAGTGATTTAGTGGGGTTCCATGGAAGTCAAAAGGTTAAGGACCGCTGGCCTATATGTTTTAAGATCGCACCAGTCATGCTCTTCGAGCACCCACATATATTCCCAAAAGCGAGTTTAAGCAAGATTTGTGAACCACCCCCAATCCCCAATTTCCATTAAGAATGAAAGTCTGACTAACACACATCATAAATATGATGAGCCACAATGTAAGTTCGAGAGAATCCATCACTTGTTTGTTCTCTTTTCCAGCCAGCAAAAGGAATCACTTGGATCCAAATTGCTGTCATGAGACAGAAATGTAATAACTCAAACACGTTGCTGTTGGCACAAGAGTTTAGTTTTGTTTATTTAGTAACCTTGCAAACATTCAACTCCCTTCTCTTATGTTGGCAGATTTATGTCTGTTCAGCTGTTTTTTTTTCCAGATGTACTCAAGGCTCTAGGGCCCAAGATAGTCCAATAATTTCTGGAGTCTTAGCACCCGCCAAGCAGCTACTGTTGTCTCTGGAACGTTGCTTCCATGCTTACTCTCTTAGCTCCAGACCCCACTTCTTCATTCACACTCTGATCCTACAGATATTTTTTACTTCCCAGTTGCAGCTAAGTTGCAGTCGTCACACCTGGATCTCCAGGAGTGCGACAGGACAGGAACTCACTACCTTGCTCAGTTTCTTTGCTCTGTCCAACTTGCAAGCTGGAACACTCTGGTTATCATCTATTACTGTGCTGCACCCACGGCTGTTTAAGTACCACCTTCAGAACCATAAAGGCTTGCTACCCAATTTTCATATTTAACATTATCATATTTGCTTCTCTCTGGGAAGCTTTTATGTTGCCCTTTAGGGGAACCCCTCAGTTTGCAAATTAGTTTTAGCAGTTAAAAAGGGAGCTTTGCTGATAGGATGTCTCTTTCACTGTTTTCTCCCTCTCTCTCTCATCACTTCCTTACCCCAACCACAAAACCACACAACTTTCGGTAGCTACTGTCATCCACAGAAACATTTCCAAAATGCTGTCTAAAGACTGCAGTATACTGGAGGGTGGATTTATTTTTCTTACTGGGAGCAGGGATGATAGGCTCAAATGAATAAGGATCCAAGCAAGTGCCATGTAGTAGAAGCATCCTGTAGATTTTAAACTTCAGCTCCTGACATATTCTTCGATTCTCCTTTCACTGTGGTCCGTTCTTCCTTAGGATAGAGAATGTGGAGTCATGTCTTTGACTCACCTACTCACTCAGCTCTACCCATGTATTCTCCTACTACATTCTGGTATTCATGGTTGAGAAAATAATTTCCCAATTTGATACCTCAAGCCTGCCCAATTTTGATTTAGGTTTTTTGACCAGTGAAAATAATTCTGGAACACAGCACTCTGCCGTTATGTTGCCATTTTGAAGAAATTACATTAATTTCAATACAACATCATCATATTTTTTGTCTCTGTAAATTGTGCTCTTTACCACAGAATATCACTTTCTGACAGGATTCTGCCAGAGGAGATTTATTTGGGTAAGTCCTTCAACTGTCCCACTTTCTCCTTATGAGCAGTTTTTATGTAAAGAAAGTAGTGGTGGGTGTAAATTGTACATTAGTAATAACTGACATAAAATGTCAGCCATTGCCGCTGTGGTGTTTATCTAAAATGGATCTCTTACTTATTTGCCAGTGCAGCACAGGGATTGAAGGAACATTACTCTCTTCATATTCCTCACTGGTCCTGCATTTTACTGGGCAGATCAATGAGCTCCTCCTAGGCTGACTGTGATGGCCCTCAGAGGTGGTCACGGGAAGGGCCAACCCAGGTAGATTGAGGGGACTCTACTGGGCTGAGCAGGGTGACAGGAGTTCCAATAAGCTGTTTCCATTCAGGCACTGTGTTGTGACACAGATGAGAGATATGCCTGACCTGGTGGGGGGTTGG
The DNA here is from genome assembly GCA_963921515.1 of Calotriton arnoldi. Classification (NCBI taxonomy): domain Eukaryota; kingdom Metazoa; phylum Chordata; class Amphibia; order Caudata; family Salamandridae; genus Calotriton; species Calotriton arnoldi. The sequence continues at coordinate 628,900 of CAWUFW010006050.1, read as the reverse complement.
TGGGGTGGAATGCTACATCACTACCACCAGCACACCAATCAGTGGGCATTTGTGCACTAGGACAGGACTGATTTGGTCATTGTGTTAACACCTTTGAGCATGCCTAACATTGACCTACCCTGTTGCGCTGAAACATTTGTGTTGACTCTTAAGGGCAGGCCCTAGAAATCATTAATGTCTGGCAAGAAGAACAGAGGACTTTGAGGATTTATGCCACCGCCACCCCAGAAGAGCAGGGAACTGAGCTCTTTGTCTGCCAAGCCTGGAGTAAATTGCACATGTCCCACCATCACCATTTCTGTATCTGAGACACGGTGATGTGGCAATTACCCATCCCTGGCCCATTTCCATGGTGCTGCAGCTTACTTATCTTTTCTAGCTCTGATCGTGCATCAGTAGACAATGAAATGGACCCTATGTTCCTGCCAGGATGGCAGCCGGTAGGTGATGTTGTGTGATTGGTGCTGACTGTCGCTTAGTTGGCTCTGGTTACTGGACTCTGAGTTCCCCTGCTTACTTTTCAATATGAGACGATTGAAAAGAAAAGTTTGGGCAGCTTCCTAACTAAGGAAGTCTAGACAGAGTCATAAACACTACCTAGCTTTTTAAGCCTCCCCAACTCTGGGCCAAGCTAGGCTGCAGGCGGAGATGATAACTCAAGAGCATCCACAGGAGTTGTAATGCATGCCATTAACTCCAAATAGTCCCTTTTTTATTTTTTTACTTTATTTATAAAGTTTTATATAGCGCTGGCTAGACCCGGAGGTATCAGAGCGCTTTACGTAAGGATCAGTGCGTTACAGGTTACATAGTTACAGGATCAGCGAGTTACAGGTTACATAGTTACAGCAATTAGATCAATGAATAACGGAGGGAGGGGGGAGGAAAAACAGCGGGGGGACGAGGAAAATAATGTCAGATGTCCGGCTGGGTAGGTGATGGCCAAGGGGGTGAACCAGAGCCAGACTTCTCTATAGCTGCAAAGAACAGCTCCACCGGGCATCAGCCAAGGTTGCTCGGGCTCCGCAGTAGGTACAAAACAGTTTTTGGAGATAAAGATTTGAGAGTTTGGGACAGATGCTGCGCTGCTGCCCTAAGGCCTTTGCAATGTGATCGACAGAGTGATGGAAGCACAGGGTTGTATGTCGAAGCTGGAAGACACAGGTGTGGATCTCTCTGTTGTGCAACTTGTGGGGTCCTTGAACACCCGTGAACAAGAGTGAAGGATGCAGAAGGACGATCATACAGGAATAACCTGCAAAATTTAGGAATCCTGGAGAGAGCTGAGAGCTCAAATTATGTAGTCTACCCCAAGTGCTCCTCTCCACATGAACATTACCAAGCTTATCAATTCTAAGGACCTGGATTATGTGCTGAAGGCACTGTGCCAAATTGTCCAAGTGATGTATGACTCCTTCCATGTCACAATTTTCATGGATTACACTAAAGTGGTCCAGCCTCAGTTGAAATATTTTGACAAAGTCAAGAAGAAACTGAGAGTGATGAACTTAGATTTGTATGCTCCCCTTCCCAGCAAAGGTGAAGGTTATATTTAGCTGTAAAACATATGTCTTGAGGGGACAAACTAGTCGAGCTTGAAAATGGCCACAGCATTTCAGAGCTTCTGTTAAACATCTTCGGCATTTCGATCCCCTGATTCCAGCTTGGTTAGAGAATGGGCACCATTGCAGCACATTCCTGATGTGCAAAGTGCAGGCTGTGTAGTGCCGCCGAGTGCTGAGGTGTGGGGAGAACATCAATGGTGGGCTTTTTGATGCCCGCAGTTTACCCAGAGCTGCATGGCATATTTACAGGCTGCCTGGAACAGGCAAATGGAAAAGGAGCCTGTCAAAGAAGACTGGGGCTGCAAGGCCCTAGACAGTGCTCTCGGGGAAAAAAAAACCGAGAGAGCCTGTGCCTACACCATTTGGATCTGGACTGACTGACTGACTGTCTGTTGCTCCTGGGGAGCACATTATTTATGGGAACTTTCCAGTCCTCCACCAACTGCACTGCTTAGACTTTCAGTCTTGCATGCCTATGCGATTGGATGGACAGGAGAACGGAAAAGAAAAGTAACAAGGAAGGTTGTTTTTTGTGGTTTTTTTAAAGTCCCACTCCACCATCCATAGAAAGGGTACCAAAGATAAAAAAAGAACCTCAGAAGAATCCTGATCTGGCTATGGGAGCGGGCATGCAGTTGAGGTCTGTTAATTCCCTGAGAGAAGAACTTGACAAAAAACAAGGAGTACTGAGGCAGTAGAACGATCTGTGGAGAAGTTGGAAGGTCTTACAATTCCTATACTGATGGTGGAATAGGAAACCGCTAACTCCACAATATGTCTACAATCATGGAGAGTCAGAGGCAAGGAACATTAAAGCGACTGAAGGACAGGTCAGCTTAGTGCCTGTGCAATTAAATAAGGGTTGAGCAGTGAATTGAAACCCTGGACAATCAGTTGCAGGACTCCCAACTTAGGGTGTTGGGGGTTCCCTTTAATGGATTTGGATAAAGTGTTGCAAGGACTGCTTGAGTTCTAGAGTGAAGGTGATCAACGGCTGGTGTACAAGGCCTACAGACTTCCTAACGGGAGACACCTCCAACACAGGTGGAGCTGTGACGCTCATGCCGACACCTGTGGATCTCTGAGATAGGATGCTTCAGGCGATTCTGCAGAGAGGAAAAGAGATGATGGAAGGTCATTGCATCTTGATCTTTCCTTTAACTTATACCTTTGCAACTGAACTATGTGCAAGAGATGGCTTGTGCCCATGAGGTTTAAGTGCTAGACTTGTGGTGGAAAACAAGGTTTGGTGGCTCTCTCCTTTAAGGTTTGATGAATTAAAAAATAAAAATAAATAAACCTAAAATGTACTTTTTCAGAACCCTTGACATAGACTGGGACTGGGAAGTTAAGCACAGGGTCATTGATGGAAGCATCCATGAACAGAGATCAGACTTTGGAGGATTTGGGGCAATGTGAAAGAAAGAAGACGGGGAGGGGATGACAGTGTCAAGCTGTTTGAAACACTGTAAGAATATCTGGAGATGAGCAGAACAAAGTGGACTCCAAGGCAACCACAAATGACTTTGACCCCGAGCATTTGCTTTCTCATGATACTGATTAACTATTGGTGGAGGGGCTGTTCCACCTTTTGTTCTCTTAGTAGTCCACCTTCAGGCACCCTTGTTGAATGCTGCATTGCCTTAGCTTAATATTAAGAGATGATCTGTTGCGGGTGAACCATGAATCGCTTATAGACATCATGTATTCTTTGTGAGCATATATATTACTGTGATCAGTAAGGCTCAATGGTTGATAGGTGTCAGGGTCCCAGACAAGCAAAGAATGTCAAGGTTTCAAATAGAACAATCGTTGGTAAATGCCAAATACTCTGGCTGGCATTTTGAGATCTGACTAAGATCGAATGATTTCTATATACAATCCATCCATGTAAAAATGGGTTGAAAGTCTGGTGATTCAGAGTACTTTTGAGATGTAAAATAGTCCCTCGTGCTATGCTATGAAATGGAATTTAATTATACACGAATAAGCCAGGAGCATGAGGTGGGAAAGAAATACATCTGTAGTTGAAAACTCATTCTGTTTATATTTTAAGGAGTTAGTAACATTCACAGGAATATTTAGATCATTTATTTGAGGGGGTTCGCCTTCTGGATCACCGTCAGTTTAGTATTTAATGATTCATTATCCCCAGGGCCTCTGTATTGTCATCCCTCGAAAATAATGAACCAGCAGAGGTAAGAACAAGCATAAGATATGGCTTTTACATGAGGAAATTTGGGAATCGTGGAGAAGACTTCTATCCCTTGAGGGGGAAAACTGTATTCAGTGGGAAGACGGATCAGTTTCTCTCACCATTCACTGACGTTGCGCTTTAAAAATCTGGTGCTCTCACATTTGACTTTCCTTCACCAGTGACTCTGGCTTCCCTTTCAGATAATCCACTCACCCTTCCCCTCAGTGTTCAGAACCCCATGATGCTTCTCACCAAATTCCAAAGACCTATCTCATGGTTGTTGCAGTGGCCACTGCTTAGCTCCTGGCAGGTGTTCTTTCTGCATCCCTTTTGAAGAAGAAATAAACTTCTCCAACACTGGTTCTCTACCATCAGTCCCACCTCTTCTGTTCCTCCTTGAGACTTATTTTCTTCTGCTTCACTTGCTGCCAGTATTTCTCTTCTGCTCTTTCTTTCTACTCCTCTCCTACTCTATTCACCCTTTTGCCTATATTGTTTCAATCCTCTGCTCCTGTCTTGTCCTTCTACTCTTCTTGCTCTATCTTCACCATTCACTAGGACTCCTGCTGCCAGGTAGCACTCTCTCTATTCTGCAATCCTTCTTGAAATCTGGGGGATATAAATATCCTATTGAAGCCTTGCTTGCTCACTGAACTACTATAGTCTATTCTTGTGCGCAGCCTCTGGCCAGAAAAGGAAAAGCAAGTTTCTGAGTAGAGAACATTCCTCACTTTCCCCCCATCAGGTAAGATGTTCAGCACACATGGAGGTGTACATTTCCAGGAACCAACATGTACTGAACCCATCACAGTGACATTGCACTTTTTAAACCCTACTGAGATGGTGTGGTCTTTGCTGACACTCCTTCTTCTATTGTGTTGTGGAGATGGTACAGTGCGTGGGTGATTCCAGAACTGGTTATGACCTTGTAGAGTGGGTAGACTGGGTACACTGTGTGTTCTACTTTAGAAGTTTTCAGATGTTATTAGCACATTCATTGGTCTTTCAAATTTGAGCCTGATCTCTGGTGATGACTATACCAGTGATGGGTGAGAACCTTCAATTGCTCCACATCTGCTCCTAGAATGTATGCGGCTAATCAAGGATAAGGCAGTTCTTACATCAGCAATGAGAGCCTCCCTAAATATGCTTACGCTGTAGGCAAAGCACCTCATTGGTTTGAATTGCAGCTTTTTTTTGCGCACATGGGTTCTTGTTGGTGCTGCATACTGCTTTAATGCAAGGGTTAAGAATAGTGTGAGTTCTGTTGAAGTACAACCCACTTCTCCTGAATGCAGCATGTGTGGTCTGACAAACTAGGTTGGTACACCTAGGTCTCGGGGTCTGTTGAAGGACGGACTTTAATGCTTTTGAAAGTTTAGTGCCACCTCCACAGTCCTCCGAATGTCTGGACATTTCTCGTAAGCTCTAATGAGACCTCAGCTCGGCTGACTTTTCTGTGTCGCAGCTACAACGTGGTAATAGATGAAACTTAATAAAGGCCAGGACACACCAAGCAAATAATTCTGGTCATGCCTTGTTGGTGCCTTTTGCCTCCCCTCTGGGCTCATGTGATGTCCGGCATACTCATTCATACAATCGTGAGTCCCTTCTGCAGTACATAAGCCCTTTTCCCATCTTGACTATTTTTTAAGGCCGTTCCAGTCCTGCATTTAATGTCTTGTGTTTGGGTACTAGTTAGTGGCCTTACTCTCTAAGTTTATTGTAGATGATGAAGGCCAGTCTGTACAGAGGATGTGGTGGCTCGACGTATGGTGACTGACAAACTACAATTTTGATTTACATAAGGAACAACCTGAGCATCACCTTGATATAATGCTGGGTCAGTGGATTCATATCAGGCGTTTGCCTGGCATTTGTACAAGTCCATAGAGTGATAGCCATGGGTTATCTCTCAAGAGTAAAATGGGTGCAATAGCAGCAATAGTGAAGTTAAAGCTTCTGACTCTCAAACATGAAAAGCAATACCTGTAAATGTTTGACTGCTCAATGCTTACAGTTTTCAATTGAAAGAGGTTGTCCCAACAACTTGTTACTGACAATGAGGGTTCCCAGGACCATATCTACAACTGTGGAGACAAATCTTGGAAACTATTCTGTTAGCTACGTCGAGAGAGGAATCCAACGGACATGTCTCAGGTGGTAGACACAAAAGGAGAATTGGTCGTAGACAGTTGTGTAGCAGCCCAGGTATTTGATGGCTTGTTTGCACATTGAATGCCTCAAAGATCTACACCACCTGAGTAAATAACTGCATTCCTATGTGACCACTCCATGTGATGCCTCACCCAGGCAGTGAAGAAGTCGCTGAAGGGAGAAATCTTGGCGGAGGACCAGGGGGTTGCTGTTGGTCATATTCAGTCTGGCAAGGACCCCTGTGTCCAGTGGCCTTCTGCTGGAGCTGTTTAAGCAGTTGTAGCATGAGACCAGCCCACGCTTACAGAGGATGTTGGCGGACTCGCACAATAGTCGAACTACGACTGACTTGCATGAAACAGTAACAAAAGTGAACCCTAACCGAGGTCACAGAGCATTGTACCGTCTACTGCCATCTCCCTCCTTAACATGGAGGTCAAGGTGTTTGATAAAGCACTGCCAACTACCTGATTGAACGATGAGCTTTCTAGCCCACAAGGATAATAGCAGCTCCATGCCCAGTTCATCAACCCTTCATAACATTCAACATCTTCACAATGGTTCACATGCTAGAGAGTCCATTGACAACTCTCATATTGGATTTCCATTCATATAAAACATGTGATATGCAGGCATGCCATTACTTGCTTGCCGTCCATCAGAAAATGACCGTGTGTGTTATAGAACTATGTACAACTTTTAGATCAAAAACCTGTGGTCGTCTTAGTTGAGTTTTGTCTAATAGTTTCTCTATTAGGGGACATATCCTGCCAGTGGTGCCCTCTATTGCCTCTTCTTGTGGTGGTAATTGAGCTGCTTACCCAGTCACTCGGAACAGATGCACTGGTATAGGGATTTAATTGGGTGCCAGGGACTAAGGTCCAGGTGTCCCTTTATACCCAAGCCCTCCTATACCTGACCTACTATTGTGCTTTTCAGTCCCCTGTACTGTGTGCATTTTTTGTATTTTTGAAGTGGTCTCGGATCTGAGAGTAAGATAGTCTAAGTCAATTTTATATCCAGTGCAGGAGAGGGAACTGCATCTGTCTGGTCCTTGGAGCTGAAGGTGAAAATGTCCTCGAATTACCTCAGCATCTTTATGTCTAAGGAGGTGTCCAAATGCAGAGTACATAGTGTCTTCTCTGTCTGACTCGCTCAGTTGTGCTCCAAATAATTGGAGTCCTCTCCCTATATTCATCTTAAGCACAATGGCGTTTTTTTTTTTAAAGATGCTGGTCCTTCTGTAGATGCTATGTGTCCCAGTACTATACCTACATGATTCACCAACACTTTTTCCAGAAACGACCAGGCCAGATTAGGTTACTTCTATAGGGTAATCCAGTGTCTTAGGGTGTCCATTAGAAAGTACTTCAAACCGACCTTTGATAGAGCTCTTGGTGGAGCAGCTATCCAGAGGTATTACCATGCATTGCACCAATAATCCCAAAGCAAGAGTAGTTATGGCTAAAGACAGCTGCACAGGTGCTAGTTCCAGAAGGTAATGGTGGTCTGCACTCACCCTCTAATAGTCAAACTACTCCAAAACCATAAATACACGAAAACAGAAAAAGAAAACACAAAAGGGAGTGCCTCAAGGATCAAACAATTGTATTGTAGTTTTCTTCTCTTTGTTTCTGCTCTTTGAGAAGAAGGTCAGTGATGGTGGTGGCATGTCGTAATATCCGGTCTGAGATTACTGAACCCAATGGGATGTGGATATTAAGCTGTGATATTTATATATGACCACCTGGTATTTCCCTACAACAATAAAGGAGCAGTACTAGTGTTGCAAGAATTTCGTGGAGAACTGATCCATTTTACACTTAGACTTCTATGTGAGATTGTTGTAAAGAAATACATTAACCCTGATGAAGTCCTCTCAGACGACGAAACGCGTTAGCTGGGCTGGTTCTTTGATGTATTGAAGAATAATAAAGACAGTTGCTTTGAGACTACATACCACGGCTCCCATGTTATTTTGATATTGGAGAAGAGTACGTTGATATTGACACTATTTAACTATGTGTACTTCATGAAAGGAGGAGAGAAGAAACAAAGAGAACAAACTCTACAATACAGTTGTTGGATTCTCGATGCACTCCCTTTTGTATGTTTTTTTTCTGTTTTCATGCATTGGACCTCATTGTTGTGAATGGCCGCCTCTATAACGAGAGAGGACGCACCACATAGGGTGAGTTTTAGGCCACTGACGAATATAAATATATGGCCTGTTTATGATATATATATAATCTAATAAAGATCTATTAAAAAAAGGAGGTGTTTTGGGTGTTGGGCAACAGTAGTGCACTTTACTTTCTGTGTGGAGGGTAAGCCTCCATAAATATTCCTGCAGCAACAAGGACGGTCTGTAGGGTCTGGCCGGAGACGCTGAGGAGGGCTGGTATTGTTACCTAACTGAACTAACACCCATATAAATGGGAAACTGGATACAGGAGATCCCCAACCTGGAAGGCCTCTTTGGTTGAGACAAACTGGCAGAGGTAAAATGTCAGATGCACATTGCAAACTTTGCTGACCTACAGCAGGACTTTCAACTCCACAGAAGTCAATTCTCCTGATACTTTAAGCTGTGACATGTATCTCTACATAGACCTCTTGTCAGACTAAATCTCGTGGAAGGCTCAACTCATGAAGAGCGTCCTAGACTACAAGAAAGTTTCTCAAGTTTAAAGAACTCTTGGTGTACCTACTTCGTAAATGTTTCACATCTTAAGGCTGCTTCGGAGGTTGGTTTGAGAAAACTGTTGGATGAGGAGTGGAGAGATGCTTTTACATGAACCCAAGCAAATGTCCATCTCCGATATGTAAAGACAGATTATTTTTAATTACCTGCACCAAGTATAGTTTACCCGAGGGGGAAGCGTGGCTTGCCGTGGCAAGATGGTGGTCAGGTTTTGAGACCGCTCAGGCCAGCGATCCAGCAGCATCTAGCATAATCTGGGCTCCAATAGGCTTGATGGGCGATTCACGTGGTGTCAGTGGCAGAGTTTTCCCCGGGGAGACCGGCATCAAGTCTTTGGCCTAGCAGCAACCCCATGGCCTGAGTCCGAGTCATACTGTGGCGTGGGCTGGGCCTGCGAGACCCAGGTGGGCCCTGAAGACTGCTCCGTGCGTTTGCATGGAACCACTGCCGCATTCCAACATCGGCGTGTGGATCCCCACTACCCCCCCCCTCCAAAGCCGACACGTAGCTGCTGCGGCCTTTACACTGTACGAGCGGTTCTACCGCAGATTGGGATCCTCGATGAGGGAGGCCCGTGGTGAGCAGGCGGCATTGCTGAGGCTGTCTTTGGGACAGGAGTGACTGTTGGGGGACCTGCATTACACCCGACCTGACTGTGCGATCTGGGTGCTAGTCATCCAGCTGTGAGAGACAAACCTGTGCAACCCGGGTGGTCCCTGAAAACCATTGAGGGAGTTTGTAAGGCACTGCAGCCGCTTTCCCGGCCCTGACATATGCACGGGGATCCACCGCCCTCCCCCTTCTCTTAGAGGCCTGGGAGACCCTGGGGGGAAGCAGCTGAGCCTCTGCGAAGCCTCGAGCAGACTTTCCCCCAAGGGCCCAGATGAGTTGCGGCGGCATGGCCCACTCAGTGGGTTGCCTCTGCCCCTATACTGCACATGTGGCTCGCATAGGGGGATGGTGGGGCTCCTCCCCTCTGCTTTGGCACTATTGGACTGTTTAATGAGGAGCGCCTCTTCATGCCAGATGCCACGATCATACCTCTGAGTCCGGGGAGCTAGAGCAATAGCTGGTGCTCACAAAAGGAACTGCGCCTGTACTGACGGGCGCACGTCAAGCAATACACGAGCTCTATGGGGCCTGGGCTCCTACGATAGCGGCGGCCTGCGTTGTAGGGCAGTCGTGCGAGTGACTGCGTGCCCTTGGGGTCCCAAAGGAGACTCCCCCCACGCACTGCCTGAACATCCCTCCATTTGGAATAACTTGCTATCTGATGCAATCAGGGGGCTGTGCGGAACCTGGACTGCTCGTACCCACCCACCCAGTCGACTGCAACCACCTTGTGGGCCGAGCAGTGATCCCACCAGCCCAGGCCCCCGAGGTCACGCTTTGTGAGACCGGTTTGAGTGCCTTGATGGGCAGTGCCACATCAGTAATTCTGCCAGACGTTACTCCACAGACTGCAGATACTTTGGTGTGAGGGGACTACTGGCAAGACGCACAGGGCCATGATTGTTAAATGCCCTAACTGACCCTGCGATGAATTGGGGGTGAATGCCGGCCTAACTCTTGCAAAGATACTGTGAAATAGGTCATCCTTCTCTCCCCATAACTCGTGGACACCCATGTAAGACTGGTTCTGCTGCCTGGCTCCGGCGGGATCCGCTCCAGATTTCTCCTATTCCTGCCTTTCACTAACTGGACTGGAGTCACGACAATTATTTGTTTCTCCTGAGCTAGTGCTCTTTCTCTCACTACAGCAGTTTGTACTGCCATCAGTATTTTTGCTGTGGATGCAAAACGCATTTCAGCGTTTGTGTACAAATGAGGTTTGTATGCAATGAGTACCGTTTCGCCTTCATTGAAGGTTAGGTAAGTATACCCTGATTGATCCGCGACTACATGGATCACCAAATTTGAGGAGTTTACACGTTTGTGTATGTGTGTGGAAGCTATCATGTCAGCTTGTACGGTACTGAGAAGTTCTGTGTGTTTTTGTCCAATGTTGAACTGAAAAATCAGGTCTGATTAGGTCATAGAAATGTTTTACCTTTTCTGCGTAATTCAAAATGTATGTTCTGCCTAAATGTAGGAATCCTAAAATGCATTGTAATCCTTCCAGTCTTTGGAGGTTGGAGCAGCGCACATTTTTCTAAAAAAAAATAGCTGCCAGGCTTTTTCCTTCACTTGATAGCTCATATCCCAAAATTAGGACACTGAGGTGGACAATTTTTGATTTTTTTTATTTAAGGGTAAACCTGTAGCCCACAGTGGCGAACCTCATAATTATGTTGTTCACCCTGTGCAAGTGATCCAATAATTCATCGTCCGTCAGATAAATATCATCTAGTAGGACAATGCCTCCTCATCACAATTTTGCAGTAACTCTGATACTCTTGCTGAGAACAACACCGGGCTATTCTTAAACCCTTGGGGCAGTCTACAGAATTGGTGTTGAGAGCCGAGGGCTGAAAATGCTGTCAAATATCTGCTTTCAGGCGCTATATTTTGGCAGAAGAATCCATTTGAGCTATCTAGTGTAGTTCTTTATTTCTTCCGCACAATGTTATTCATCAATGCGGCACTGTGTGCATTTTTTACTGCAAATGTCTTTGTGCGTGTGTTCAAATGCCTGTAGTCTAAAATTAGACGGTATGAATTGTCGGGTTTCATTACAAGAAACAAAAGGATTATTCATGGAAGAGGTGCAATTCTCAATCACACCTTGGTCTTCAAGTTGATCTAAGATCTCCCGGACTTGTTTCTTTGTGTCATTGTTTTTGGGTACTGTCTCTGTTGAGTTGGAGTAGTTTTTAATGGGATTTCATGGTGAGGTGACTCGGCATTCCACCCTACATGATTACTGTATAATGCAGGAGCTAGCGCTAACGCCCACTCCTGCGTGTATGTATGTTTAAGTGACTCTGGAAGGAGGTCAGAGAAGGCTGGTAATATTACGTCTTCCCCTTTAGGACAGTCCATAACGATCTCAGGCGGCCAATATTTTTCAGCCAAAAGGATATCATATTCGTAAGTCACATTCTCCCAAAAGAAACCTTTAACTTTCCTGGGTATGTCCTCCTCCATTTGGAGCGTTATTTCGTATAAACGATGTGGGACACTTACCCTTGTATCAGGTGTCTCCACCGTGATATGTTCATTCAACGCTGCTGTCATCAGAAATTCCATCAGGTTCTGGCGAGCTATTGTTACTTCTGCTGCGCTGCCCAGCATCGTTGGAGCCCATTCCCCGTTCAATATTTGAGTCCTCAGTAGCCTGAGCATTTCTTATTTTACGGCCAGCTACTTTTTTCTTTTTAAACTGAGGTTTAGATTGGGTTTTTCTTCTTGTTTGATAATGTAGTCTAAAGTGCGATGTATGTCTCTTGGCTTGACTCGCTCTTCTGATCTGTGTTCTGACCGTGCTCCCCTCTCCGAGTTTTTGGATGAACCCTGAAAGGAACGTGTATCCGTATCCTGATACCTGTCAGGTTTTTTAATGTTATCACGGTTTCTAAGATTATATTTTCTATCAGAGGGCTCCTGTTGTGGAGACCCACCTCTTGATCCCGATGCATTCTTCTTATTATTTTTTGATTGTTTGTTGTCCAACTTCTTTTTAGAAGAATCGGGGGCTTGCTTTGAGTTATCCTTTTCAGGATTACCCGTTAATTGTGGTTTCACAGGTCTAGCTCCCAAATTCTCTCTACCCTGCGAAGCATAGGTATCTTCGATAATTTTTGGTAGTTCCCGCTCTTCTTGTGCCGCAGTGCATTCCCTCCGGCGTTGACCTATAGCCACCGCTGCTGCCTCCCCTTTTATGTTAGCTAACATAATTGTTGATACCTGGGCAAAATTGCCTATGAATTGCATCCCCAAGTCCAGGGCAGGTTCTGCCCCGTACTCATTCTGTATTTGTTTCAATACTTCTGGTATGACTGCTATTGAGGGGGTGCCATGAGTTCTGGTATAAACAGCAGCGAAAACTGTACCCCAAGTGGTACAATCCTTTAACGGGGAGCTATTCCCATTGGCAAGCAAATTGTCAGTATTCTTTGTTTTTCTTGCGGGCCTGTATGAGGAAATACTGCCTCAAGCTGTGCTATTTTCTGTGCTATCCAGATCGGCATTTGCTCATGTCTAGTGGGCATTCTTCTCATAATCGTGTTCAGCATTTGTGGGGTGATTTTTGTCGAAGTTCCTTGTGGTTGACCAGCTTGAATGACCTTTGTAGGTTGAATTGTAAGTGTTCACATTACGAACTGTGTAAGATTTCTGTACAGTTTCAATATCTCTCTGTAAAGTGTACGTAAGTCTGCTGCTTGCAATGTATCAATCTCTGGATACAGTGTGTAAGCAGCTAGGACCGGCCAAGTTTCTCCATCTCTACTGAGCGGACCAAATCTCACTTTTTCTGTGGTGTGGGGGAGGGCGCCTTTCAACCAATTTATATGACTTCTATGTCCTCTTATAGAGAATATTCTTCAGGTGTTTCGTCTGGAATGTAAGTATGTAACACGTGTGTGTGCATCCGCAGTTGGGAATTTGCCCAAGAATAGAATACCTCTATCCTGAATGCCTTGTGTGCCTCAATCACAAAGGTAACAGTCCCACCCATTGATGGGACACCAAAATCTACTAATTTCATAGTAAGTGCATGTCTGCAATTCTCTGAAATGTTAAGAGCACCCTCCTGCTATGCTTCCTCTGTATTAGCACCACTCTTACCAGCGTCTTCATTGTTAGACATTATGGGGGGAAGTTTTAAGAAAAAGAGATAACGTTTGCACAATTTGAGGAACTACAATACTTCAAGCTTGAACAAACCTACAGCCAATACATAGGATATGGCTACTCAGCAGCGGCGGATTTTCCTTTTCCACTCCAGACGTCTCTGGATAAATGTGAGTGGAGGTTTCTGAGAAAGCACGACTGAACTACTCAGATTTGACCATTAAATAAGAACCAAATTAACGTTGGCTGTGCCATGTCGTGTAGTTCCTACAAATCTATATAGGATCTGCACATTTAGACAACGTAAACTAAGGGATTGGTGTCCAGACTGATTCCAAACACCCCCAAAAGATATGTTAGCCATTAGACCAGCTAGCTCACAGTGCCACCAGAAGCCCCCTAACTTTACCAAGGAGCGAATAGTTACTGGCAACCCATCGAACATGACAACCCTTGATCCTTCAGGAATCGTGGAAACAGTGCAGTACTTTTCGCTCAGTAACTCGTGCTGACTTGGTCTCAGGGAGATACTCAGAATAAACTATGGGGACGTTTTCAATAAGCATTTATTGAACCAGCGTTATTCTAGTATAAAACATGTTTGCTGTGACAATCATTAGACAGAAGCAGATGTATAAGATTACAAGCATCGACAGAGTAAATAAAAGGTAGAATTCTACAATAGTGCTAAAACAGTGAATATATGCAGGCATATAGATACATGGCAGTAATCAAGCGTACTCTTACTATGCAGACCCTATCTAAGTGTACCTAGCATGTATTTGGGTGTAAAGCCAAGAATCCCATAGGAAAGAGCGAACCCCATTACCTGATGGGAGAGAACAAAGGACCCCGGCTTGGTCTCGAGCTGGACACCCCGCAAGGGATGTCAGACCACTGCGTGTTGTAGCTTCTGCAGACCGAGACCCCAGCGTCTTGTGTCAGCGTGGAAGCTTCTCCTCTAACTATCTAGTGTTCGGTATGGTTCTTTTATAACAAAAAGATAGCCTCTGGGTTCCTTACACAATCGATATATTGTGAGTACGAATATGCAAATGAGCCTAGAACAATACCTGCAATTATTCAAAGTAGTTCTTTTGCCCTAGGATGAAGATGACCATGACTTTTACGCAGAGTATGTTCATGCTGTGATGTATATCATGTGCAGGGGACTTTTCTAAGAACCCTCATGCATAATAAATTAGGCTAGTTTCCAAGAAACTGATCGACATTTATTCAGCGAATAACTGGGTAAAAGGTCAGTGCTAGAACCGTTACGCGGAGCAAAGTAGGATAAATGTAGGTAAAAGGTCGTGTAGCTACCTAGGCCTAGATTGGGGTACATTGGAGCTCATAACACACCTATGTGACTGTATGTGGTTTCTGTTTGGGCAGTTGGAGTTTCCCCAACTGCTCTGGGTTGGGAGTTTGGTGTTCTTTTTCACTTGTTTGTGAGGTCATACAGTGTGACATTGTCCAGCGCTGATTATTGCCTACCCTACATGCAGACTCCGTTGAGAAATATTCTGGCCCCCCGTTTCCCTCACTCCCGTGCACAGCTTTATGGCTATATTGCATATTTTAACGTGGAACGTCCGAGACATGGGGACCATGCGCAGGCAAAACGCAGTACAGCAACATATCCGAAGGAGAGACACCCAGATAGCGTTCCTCCAAAAACAAAACATAGCTGGGGGAGAAGACATACGCCTGCAGAAACGCTGGCATGGTCAATACTATAGCACAACCTATTAAGGATTTGCCAGCTGAGCTCTCATATGGGTTAGACACTGTAGGGCAATATGTACTGGTGGAGGGACAGCTAAATGGCAGGCCCCTTCTATTAGGTGGTATCTATGCGCCAAATGTAGCACAGCATGTATTTTTAGCCCGTCTTAGTGTCATCCTTAACAGATGGACGCATAGCCCTTGGATCATTGGGGGAAATTTTAACTGTCTTCAATTCGCAATTAGATCGCTCATATCCTCCTTTGCCGACCTCTTCCGCAGTGACAGCCGTGGCCTGCCTCTCCCAATGGCTCATAGTCCCTGATAGATAGCTGGCGTGCCCTGAATCCAGATGCAAGAGATTATTCCTACTATTCACCCCACGTGATCTCCATGTGCGCCTGGACCGAATACTCTGTCACCCTGCCACCCAGCTACAGGCCATAAATGCAGAATATTTCGGGAACACATTCTCAGACCACAACCTGCTCCAATTATAATAATTCATATTTTTATAGTGCGAACATATCACCCCCTTAAGGTTTCAAGGCGCTGGGGGCCATCGGGGAGATTAAGCGAGCTATTGCCCAGAGTCACATGATGCTGAGTTGAGCTGCTGCAGGGGATCGTACCGTGATCCCCGCGCTCTGGAGTCAGCCGCTCTAGGTGCTGCGCCACACCTCTCACATTACATCTTGAATGGGGTGCACTGCGTCAACCGGTCCCTACATGGTGATTGCAGCCGACCATGCTGGAGAATCCGGCATTTCAAAATGCGAACTGTGAGGCATTATCCCACTACCTGACTGAGAACTGGGGCACAGCTACCTCCAGATCAGTAGAATGAGAAGCGCTGAAAGTGGTGCTTCGAGGACCATTCATCCATGCGGTTCTGGGCGTGAGGGCAGACCTCCATAGAGACCTAGTCCAGACAGAGACATATTTAGGAGCCCTGGAAGTAGCAGTGCGTGCAGAACCCATTGCACATCCGGCTCTGGCAACAGCCACTGAGCGCCATGCCCAACTGATTGAGCAACTGCGATGCCTAGACTTTAGGGCCTATCAGGTAAAAATGCATGCGTAAGGGGACAAGTCTGGCCGTCTGCTGGCATGGCTACTGAGGAGCATGATACCGGTCACCCCTATCACAATGCTTCGAATGACTCCAACCTGCCTGATAACTAGTCAAGCGAACATACATGCAGCATTTACTACTCACTACCAAAACCTCTATGACCCCCCGTAGATTGCCAGGCCCACATCCGAGACTTCCTCGAAAGGGTTACACTGCCAGTTGTCGATCCCTTAGACAGGGAGAAACTCAACACATCTGTCAGAGTGCAAGAAATCAAGAGGAGCCATCCGAGATGGTGCCACGAGTAAGACTCCAGAATTAGATGGGCTGCCAGTAGAGTTCTATAAAGCCTATGAGGACCTTCTAGTTCCTGAGATGCTTGAGCTGTATCAGAATGCCTTAACAGAACCCGACAGGGATCCCCTAAAGATGACATCATATTGCCCATTGTCTATGCTAGGGACAGATTACATAATCCTAAGGAAGATCATTGCGGTACGGCTCCTTAAATGTTAACGCATCTGGTCCGCCGGGACCAGAATGGCTTCATCCCCCATAGATAATCACTTTCAATATTCGTAGACTCCATAGAGTGATGGAGCTGGCCCCTGCCCACTGGCCCTATGAGGCATGTATAGTATTAGACCTGGAGAAGGCATTTAATACCTTAGACTGGGGGTTTATGTTCACGACACTAACATCCATGAGCATCACTGGTAGTCTTCAACGCCTCATCAGACTCTTCTATATGGAGTCCACTGCCCGGGTGAAGAATAGGCAATGTATTTCTGACCCATTATCTGTGATTAGAGGAACGCACCAGGGATGTCCCTTATCCCCGTTGCTCTTCACCTTACCGATGGAGCCGCTGGCGCAGCGGCTCAAACAACAAGGCCAGGCGTGGGGCATACAGTTAGGTTAAGAGACATATATAGTCTCCCTATACGCGGACAATGTACTAATCTACGTCTGCGACCTTCAAAATGGCGTATCGGAGATCAGGGACATCCTGATGGAATTCCGTGCCGCTTAGGGCTTGGGAGTGAACTGGGCTAAATCTGGTCTGTTCCCGAATCACACTGGACTGCCCGCCACAGCACTTGATGGTGGACTTGCACCTTCTCTGCTGGGTGCCGTGCACCTTCCAATATTTGGGCATTCGCATTTATCATACCACACAAGATCTCATAGATGGCAACCTTACTAGGGCCGTTGCTTCCCTCTGCCCCCAAATGGCTTTTTGGAGCCTGCTCCCACTCACTGTCCAAGGTAGAGTATCACTGTCTAAAATGGTGATGGTCCCGCTTTTGCTATATTTCTTCCACAATTTTCCAGTGCACTGCACATACCCCAAGGTACATTTCGTGCCCTACATTCTACGCTAGGGGACTTCCTCTGGAATAAAAGCAGGCGCTGAGTCGCACTACATAAGTTGCAGCTCCTGGTCGAGAAGGGGGTATCTTGGGGTCCCTAACTTCGAACATTATTATTTAGCGGTGCATGAGTACCCCGTCAGACCAACAATCTGCTGCGTGTAGCACATACCAGCTTTCGTAGGAGTCTGTGCCTAATGCTGATTCTAACACAATATTCCCCGAGATTTGCATCAGTTCCATCGGGCCTTTCCCGGACCTAGACGGGAGGGAGGGACTGATGGCATGGAATGCTGCTGAAGTGGGCACTGTGTCCCATAACTGCATACTCGTACTGTTCGAGCAATTGCAGACTGATTGTGAATTGCCGGTGGGACATTTGTTGGCTTATGGCCATTTGTCAGCTGAAATGAACTGACACTGGCAGATTGTTGAGCCAGAGCAGCACCCACTGGTTCATACACTTAACACTATAGGCAGAGGCCGCCGGCTGATCGACTGGTTTACGCGTGCTCTAGCATATACACCACAGGACCCCTTGCTACTGACCAGGAGGAGCTGGGAGCATGACATAAGCGGAGAATTGATACAGTAAGGATGGGATAGGATATTGGTATGTCCACGTAAACGTTCTCGTAGTGCCAAGTTCCAATGCATTCAACATAACATTTTACACAGGGCCTGTCTCACCCCGACAAGACTGCGCAGGGTATTTGAGCACTGAAGTCCGACATGGGTCATATGTTCTAGGACTGCCCCGAAGCACCGGGACTGTGGCGAGAGGTCAAGGGTGCACTGACTGATATATCACAGGGTACGAAGATCTATGCACCATAGAGAGTGGATTCCTGGGCCTATTCAAGCGTAAAAAAGTAGGAAGCGCTGCAAACCGCTTCATAGACCTGACGCTGCTCATAGTCCAAAGGTCCATTGCTATTAACCGGGGTTAAAGCACTGGTGCCAGCGACACTTAAGTGGAGTAAAGCTGAATCTGTGGCGCTTAGGCGGGAGGAGGCCCGGGGGCTGTTCAGTGTCCCCATAGCTGCAGACTGGGACAATCTGCTCCATGAGTTGCAAGAGTTTAAAGAGGAGCTCCCCGATTAAGGAGAAATACAGCCCTGTTACTGGCCGGCACTGAACTTTGGGGGGGCGGGGGTAGGGGCCTGGCGATTTCCCCGGTTTCATTCTCCTGAATCTGAGCCCTAAATGAATGATGGAAATACAGTGTGGGGTGATGTCATCCAGCAGGCATATAGCACTATTCATGTGTAAGAGTGTAAATACAGGCGAGAGGTTCACTCAAAGGGAAGACAAAGGTATTGCGGTAACTCTGAAACATAAATTGCTTACCAAAAGCGTCCTTCTTCGTATACTCGAAAGGTCTTTTGCAGCATGTCCAAAATGGTCCATGTACTAGTAATAAGCTATGTAAGTATACTCAAAGCTTGCCTCATTCACACAATTGAGGGTGTTATACATGGTGCTGCTTATTACTCTCAGCCCTGTACCTGCTCGAGGGACACCCAGCTGTCCTTGCTACTCTGTGGCAGATGCATCACTCTCCATCGGAACTCGATATACAAAGAGTCACCACAGCTCAGGATGCAGCTTTTCAAGCATTCATCTTGTATAGAACAGACCGAGTATACAAAGCATCACTGCATTATTCTCTCACATTCAGGCCAGCACTGCATAAGTTTAAGTGGAGCAAGTTTCCCAGTCAGACAACTAATAAGCACCTTATGTGAAAATGAACCACCACATAAAAAACAATGACTTCAAATCTAAAATGAAGAAAATACCATAATGGAGAAAATAATGCAGAAAAACATGAAGAACATTAAGACTATGTAAATTTACAAATAAAAAACGGAAATGCAACATGGCTGAAAATCCTATAAATGTTAAAACTTGAAACACACAAAAGGTGATGGGAGGCTGCTTGCACGAAGTCTCACCACTGGCCATAGCTCGGAGTAGCACTCCAACACATTGTTCTTTCGCTTACCATGCCACCTAAGTTTGGACCCAGCCATATGCAAATCAGTCTTGACCTTGCTCCTCATGGGACCAGTCCAGCCCAACCTGCCAAGCCAGGTCCTATCTGACCTGGAACTCAAGCAACCCAGGACTGGTTTCGCCCTAGTTATGGGCTTATCAGCCAGGTGCAACTTGGTTCCAGTGACACAGTGAGCATGGGACCCATGTCTGGGCATACCCAGTGACGAATTGGCTATAGCAACTGCAATCATTTTACCACTCAAGTCAACCTGTTGCTACAGAGTTATATCACACAGCATGAGTTGAGATCTACGTAGCATTATAGAGAAACTTGGAAAACTTGTGAGTTTGGGGACCTCGCAGAGTCATTGATAAGAGATCAATCTGTCCACTACACCAACTACCCACATGTGCAAGAGAAACAGTTCACAAAAAACCCTGACTTGAACGATGTTGTGAGGGTATGGACCATATTATGGAATGGATGCAAGAATGAAAGGTGATGTTAACATTCTGGCAGATGTTGCGATAATTAAAGCTATTAGTCAAGACAATAAAACCAGTCTGAAAAAAGAATATGGTTTTACAGAAATTAGTAGTTGATAACTTCAGAAGTATCAGGTGCAGTACTCTTGCACATAGTTCGAAGAGAACCAACTACTTTGCAAGTAATGCCACTTGTAGGAAATGTAGTTTAAAGAGATAGTATGCATGAATGTGGAGGAATGCCAAAGTACAATAAGTACTTTGTACATGAAAGTGTAAAGGACATTGTCTTCCATGTTAAGGAGACTGTTTTGGTGGAAGATTGTGACCATGGTTAACTTGTAATGCCGGAGTGTGAGATTGAAATTGGGGCAAGGTCATGACCATACTGTCCAAAACAGGGTCACCATACACCTTGATATGCGATCAACATTTGGAAAGGATATTTGGCAGCAACATTTAATTATTGAAACAAGATATTAATCCTGGAGAATATGGTAGAACTAAGAGTGACTTAATAAGGTACACCTGCATGAAGATTTGCTTCAGAGATAAAGAAATGGTGGGTAAGGTGTACATGGCAAAGAGGATCTAATCTCCTGTGCTGGAGACACCAACATGACCTAGGTATAATCCTAAATCATTTCTCATGTGAGTGAAGAGTAAGGCATTGTAGATAAGTTTCCGAAGGCATTTAAGAATAAATTAGAATTACTGGTAAACACTCAACACAAGATAGTACTAAAAAGGTAGCATAACCAATGTTTCATCTGTGAGGAAGGTTCCAGATTTGATGATGAACCCTTGAGAGTAGAATTGGATTGACCAAAAGGAGTGGGGTTAATGAGGAAAACAAGGCAGTGCCCCTAAATGGTTAGACCCTGCAGTGTTAGCTCCCAAGAATGATGTTAAGACCATCAGGATGTGTGTTGATCTTAAAGACCAGAATATCTGGGTAGATAGACAACAACGTCCCAACATTTCTGAAGAGTTGGTGCTACTAGGCAAAGCATAAATGTTTGATGTTATAGACTTTTGCTCTACATATAACAAGGTACAGCTGAGGTAGGAATTTAGGCTTTTGACTTAATTTGTGACACCCTTGGGGATATACCATTGCGTCAGAACTTGTTTTGGGTTGGCATCTGCTGTGATTACTGCTAGAGAGTCATGATGAAGGTGTTGGAGGACGCAAAGTATATTTTTTCTGGGATGATATGTTGGTTTATGTACCAAAACAAGATTGAACATGTCAAACCTGGTCTTTAAAAAAAAAACGTCATGTCAATCCAGAATGGGGACTCTAACTTAGTTTATTTAGGACACACTATTTCTGGCAGGGCAGAGTACAGGGGGCTTGAGGCATTAGTCCCAATATTGAGTTGACAGAATCTATGCTTAAAGCACCTGCCCCAAGAGACAAGGATCAACGGCACACTTTTTCCTTGGTTTTGATGAATAGTACTTAAAGTTTATTCAGGACGTTGCCTATCGAATGAATCCCTTGAGCCCCTTTTGAGAGTCTTGTTGGAAAGGGGGATAAGGTTTTGATGGACGCCTAGTTGTCATTTGCCATTGACTAGTATCCAAGAGGAAATGCGGAGGATGTCATCTTAGTGCATTTTGATGTAAGGAAGAAGACTGCTTTGACTACTGATGTGAGTCAGTTTGGATTGGGTGCGGTGCTGGCTCAGGTTAAGAATGGTAAGGAGAGTTGTGGCATTTGCCTCCTGATCTCTCAAATAGGAGGAGTGGAACTACTTGTTGATTAAGCAAGAAGCTCTTACATTCAGTCCATCACTTCAAGTTTTTCTTGTGGGTATAATGTTTGTGATGAGGAGTGATCAAAAACCCTTAGTGAATCTTTTCACATGTAAAGGAGGTAAGGCGGCTACACTAAGGATAAGTAGGTGGATGAAAGGTATAAGGGATTTCAGTTTTGTGGTGAAAGTGTCTATCAGAATTGAAGATTAGAATCACAAATAGTCTTTCTAGGTTACCATTGAGGCCTGAACAAAAGAGGAAGACTACAATGTGGGTGAGTGAAAGAAAGGCAGATAAAAAAATTGGGATTTGGCTAAAGAAGAAGATGAACCAGCATTGCGCAGAATCATGCAAAGTGTAGTTCAGGGGTTGTCTGAGTTATAAAGAGTTGTCCGACTCTGAGAAGCTGTTCTGGAACATGAGAGGTGAATTATGTTTAGTAAAAGTAGAGTTGAGGCTTCAGATGAGTTGCCCACTGAAAGTCTGCAAAAGAGTTGTGAGTTTGACATGCATGAGACATCGGGGTCGGAATATGACAAAGTTTCAGGTGTGGAAATAATATTGGTGGGCTAAGCTGGACCAGATGGTGTAGAATGAGGTGAAGGGATGCCAGTTATGCGCCCTCCTTCTTTGAGGACTGGAAACACGCTGAAGTGAGGCCCCTCCTGAAGAAACCATTGGCTAACCCAGCAGAATCTAATAACTACTGGCCCACCTCCCTGCTCCCCTTTCCAGCAAAGGTTCTCGAGAAGACAATCAACCAGCAACTCACCGAACACCTAGAACATAGCCTTCTGAACCCCTCCCAATCTGGATTCCAAACCAACCACAGCACCGGTACAGCTGTGATCTCAGCCACCGATGACATCAGGGCCCTCCTGGACTGCAGTAAAATGGCAGCTCTCATCCTCCTGGACGTGTCAACCGCCTTCGACACAGTCTTCCATCACATCTTGATCAACAGACTCCACCACATTGGAATCCAGGGAGAAGCCCTCAAATTGATCGCCTCATACCTCGCAGGAAGAACCCAGAGAAGCAGTCTCTCACTGTTCATCTTGGAGCACAAGAGCACAAGATCTGTGGCATCCCCCAAAAATCGTCCCTCAGCTCCACCCTCTTCAACACTTACAATAACCCCCCCCCCCCCCAACTCCCTGGCCAACACCATCAAATCGCACTGACTCAACATCATCTCCTATGCCGACAACACTCAGCTCATCCTCTTGCTGGCAGAAGACCCCTCCACCACCAGAGCCAACTTCCACATATGTATGAATAATGTCGCCGACTGGATGAGGGAGAACTGTCTTAAACTCAACATGGAGAAGACAGAAGTCCTCATCTTTAGGAACAACATCTCTCTATGCGACAACTTGGCCCACCCCAGACAGTCCATGCCCACAACCTCTGCAGCATCGTCTTGGACAGCAAGCCATCTATGAAAAAACAGGTCAGTGCAGTCTCAGTCGCTTGCTTCCACACCCTACGCATACTTTGCAAAATCTTCCAGTGGCTCGCTGTTAACACCAGAAGGACTGTCATGCAGGCCCTACAAGAACACATTCTACGTAGGAATCACTGCACCCCTTCTGAAGAGACTACAGTCAATACTGAACTCAGCGGCTAGACTCCTCCTCGACCTTCCCAGACGAACCCACATGACACCCCCACTTCAAAAAGTTGTGAGAAAAGCTCCTTTGTAGCCAGTGGAGGTACCAGGAGAAGAGTGCTGTAAACTGGAGATGGGCACTGTGGGTCTATTTCATTCTTTGCCACCCTCAGAGTGCTGTTAGTAGACAACACAAATAAGTGGGTTGCTATGAGATGCATAAGTGTGGCCACGGCTGGAAATGTGTTGGAGTTCTTGAAAGAGGAGTTAGCCATGAAAGGTATTTTGAGATGCATCAATATGGATAATGGATACAATCTTAATCAGCAGAGATACATGATTTTCGGGAAGCTTAGCGTACAGGCATTACAAAACTGCTCCTTACTGTCCCAAGCAAGTGGTTAGGTTTAGAGTATGAATAGGATGGTTAAAAGCTGTGTGCAGAGAGTAGTGGTGTTAAGGAGGTCTTTGAAGTGCACATTAGCTGAAACAATTTGGGCCCACAGAATAACAATTGTGACATTTGTGTTTTTGAAAGGGAGACTTGTTGGATCAAGGTTGAACGTCCTTTGGATTGGTGGCGAGAGAGAGAGACAGGAAGTTGAAAAGAGGTTACCTGTCAGAGAGAGTTGTGAAGCACCAGGATAAGTACAAAGGGTAGTTTGACAGAAATCATAGTCAAATGGAAATGTTTGGAGGTTGTTGGCATGGTGTATAAACCAAGATGTTTCAAGAACAGAGGCAGTGGATCTCTGGCATCTTTCACAAGTGTGTAGGTCTGGAGAAAAGTTTGTCGAGAATGATTCTGGAGATATTTGGAGTAGGTTGAGATTGGTTTGAGCAGACAATGGATGAGGTAAGTGTGGTGCTGCTGCTTCTCCTGATTTAGCAAAAGATGTTCAGCTTCAACCTCGCATTCTGTTGGTCAGGGGTAAACGTGCCATCATGAGTCCTGATTGGAAGCAGGACTGTTAGTTAATACATGAGGCCGTCAACGGCTTTATAGTTCTCCACCTTTGTTCTTTTTTTTTTTATCTTCCAAGTGTTCTATTCACCTGCCCACTATTTTCTTTTACTGTATTACTTTACTGCATGTTTCTCTTATTCATTCATATTATGTTTTGAGCTGTTGTGTGGGTATCATTGTGACTTTTGTGAAAGAAGGGAGATGATATGTTGTGGTGAGTTGTGTTTAGGTGGGTGGGCATTGGAATCTATATATGTCATAAAATGTGATATTTAGGATTAGAATGTTCTGCCTCAGTTGGTGAATCACCGTCCATCTGCCTGGAGTGTGCTCTGCTCTTGTTGTCCAGTTAATGTTAGCAACCCACTCCTGTGTTGCTTCCTGTCGCGGTATTGGACAATTTCACAGGTGTGTCCGGTCCATGTGTAGGAATTCTGTCTTTTTGAGTCATCAGTTACCCTGCCTTTTGTTATATCTGCTTCTTCCCTGTACACCTTCCCTCCCTTAAAAAGTTTTTTTGGGGAGGTCCCATCAAGTCTGGAAGAGGATAGATGTTTGGGTGGCAAACCTGTCTCCTTTAAATCGCTTCCAGTGGTCAACATCTCTAGTGGTAGTGTTATTGTGCCTTGATTATTTTAATCTGTATTATTTTATTTTGTCACCACGCACAACTCCATCTTGGCACTTGAATTACACAGGTGGAATAACTAACGTGGAACAGTCACCATCTTCTCAAAAATAATCATACTTATGTTGGCATTCTGGGATATGCACTAAGAATTGCAAGACAGTGCAGAACATTCATAAAGTGTTAGTAGATACTGAATCCCCCATGTGAGCTTGTGATGAAATGCTAGCAGTGACCATTGGGTTATCCACTAGGTTATTTACTAGGACCATCTAGAGACTACATTACTCTAGCCAGCAGCTGCAGGCTGTTGAGATTCACCCACAGGCAATAGTAGGAGCTGCTTTGTTTATGGTCCTCCTTAAGGACCATTAATGACATTCGGATTAATCTGGCCCCTTAACGTTGGAAAAGTTAAGGGCTCCTCATGTTGGCTCTAATATGCTCATGCACTATCTTTTCTTTGCGCTCATTATGTCTATCTTTTAGATGCACATTCCTTCCTTTGCATGTGCTTCTTCCACCCTTTGTACATCCTTTGTCTGTTCTCTCTACTTATACTATCTGTTCAGTGCATGTCCAATGCTATTTCTTTCCTTTACACTTTTTCCACTGTGGGTCATGGACATGCTCCCGTGGAGTGCTTCTGCTGTAAGGTAATCCTCAAAGCTTCAAAAATAACACTTCTAAAACAAATTACACGAAAAAAGGAACACTTCCAAAGTGTTTGTTTCCAAAATATATTAAAGTAAGGACAGTGTGAAAGGGTGAAAAGGTTAAGGATATAGGGTATAAGATATCAGGTACAGGGTTTCATGATATGACGTTTGGACTTGTGGTTAGCTAAATAGGGTTAAGAACTTTGGGTATGGGGCTTGGAGTATTTGAAGTAGGTTTATGGGTTTAGAGTGTAGGATATGGGCTCAGGGCCTAGGGCTTTAGGGTGTGCTGTACGTTATGGGTTGTGTGCATAGGGTTAAGAGTTTGTGGTGTCTGATATAAAGTATAGGGGTTCTGGGTTGAAGGTTAGGGTTCATGGGTATGGAGTACAGAGTTGAGGGTTTCTGGTATAGGGCTTAAGGGTAATGGGTTAAAGGTTGAGGTTAAGGGTATAGGGTTAAAGCATAGGGTTAAGGATTGCGGGTATAGAGTTAAGGGGATAAGAGTTAATGGTACAGGGGACAACAGTATGAGGCTAGGAGTTGAGGGCTAGGCTTTGGGCTATTGATATAGGTCTTCTGGGTAAGGGGTAGGCACATAGGTTTAGGAATAGAGGGTATTGTGTATGGGGTAGGGGTTAGTTTTAAGGAGATTGGCTATAGGGTTAAGGGTTTGGGGTATACAGTTGATAGTATGTGGTATTGGGGGTAAGGGAATTTCTAGGGTTAAATGTATATGTTACTGTTGTAAGTACTAAGCTATACTGTCACGGTTAAATGTTTAAGTGTAAATGGATAAGGATATACAAGTAAGGATTTGGGCATAAGGTTATGGGGTTAGGGTAAAGGGATAACCCCGTCATTACATTTGTGTATTTCCACCATTGGAAATGTGTTTAAATTAAAGTGTGTTGAATGTTACGTTTATCTGTTCAAAATAAAAAATTGAAGCAGAACGGAACACAGTTTCAAAATTATGCAATTAGAAAAGTTAAAAACAAACTGATGCTGTGTCTTAGTAAAAATTTTGAATTAACAAGATGAAACCGCTCTAAGAGTGGCATATCACAAATGTGAACATGAGATGTGACGCAAGTAATATGAGCTCATGAAGCACAATGCCCAATTGTACACCACAGTTTAGAAAGCTGGCCAGTCATTTCAGTGTTGCCATTTGATTAGATGCAGTTGTAAATTATTGCTATAAGCTATCACTTTATTCCATGTGTTTGTCTTTCTCTACTTCTAGATATTGTCCTTCCATAGAGTCGAAGGTTCTGCGTTTCCCAAACCGAGTCCATCAACTATGGCTGGAACCAGAGGGACTAGACTCTGATGTCATCTACCCTCAAGGATTGTCAGTTACACTACCAGCTGACATACAGGAGCAGATGATCAGAGAAATCCGGGGACTGGAGCACGCAAGAATAGTACAGCCAGGTAAGGAGCAGTCAGACACCCCCCCCCCCCCAATTAGATGTCCAGAGAAAAGGCAGTAATGAGAGCTGCGTTGAGCTCTAGTGAATGAACGGTTGGGGTAAAGGTTGTTTAGATTACACCAGAATTGGCTTGCAGTATGCCCTAAGTAAGCTATCTACATATTGCGAGAACCATCAGTAGGCAAAATAACTATGAAAAAAACGAAAATAATGTCATTTACTCCACAAAAAGGCAAATGTCCAGCTTGAAATGCGGGAGGGCAATAACTGAAACTTGTAGACTCCTATACTTATTTAGGTGTCACCTTGTGTATAAAAGACAACCACAGAACACATTTGGCCAGACTAAAAAGTAAGGCTGCATCATTGAGGACTGCGCTGCTAAAACTATCTAAAAATCTAGATGGCACATCAATTATGGCTCTTTTAAATGTTATCAAAAGCAAATACTTACCAGCGTTAACCAATGGCATGGAAGTCTTTCTGGAAAGCCTAGCGCTTGACTAAATCTAGAGCAGAGCCAACTATTGAGAATGATTTTCAATCTTCTGCAATCTTCAAGCCCTGTGGATGTTCATTTAGAATTTGGACCAGTTGATCTAGAACTTGGAGCAAATGGTGCCCTCGCTAGACTCTGGTTTGATGTGAAAAAAAACCGGAGCCAACCGCTTTTTAAAGCATTTTATGCCAGGAGTTGGTCAGCCCAAAATTATAAGCCAAAATACCATGGCATGCAGCAATAGCCAGAATCCTAATTGAAATGAAAATAGAATGCCCATGAGACCAGGCAATTTCTAGATCCTCCTTTAAGAGTCTTCCAAAGAAACATATTGTTTGTAGCATGTGTTGCTGTAGATACACATGCTCTGCATACGACTGCCATCCAGTGTTAGGCTCGGACGTTTGAAAGTTTTTTGTTTTTTACCTAAGTAAGTCTTTGGACTCACGAGGTGCTGTAAGGCTCCTCCCTTTGTTGGCAATGCGCATGGACACCGACTCCATGTTAGATTGAGTTCTTCCACCCAAGTGGTTTGACATGTACTACCGGAGCTCTGAGTTTCGTTGCGTTCCTGAATATTCCGATTGCGCCCACATGGTATCATTTTATTCTGTTCATCGAGGAACTTTTCTCGTCCACGCCTCATCTTGATGACAACTTTCGGAGATCAACTCATTCAGCCACTCCCAAACGGCAGGGCTCAACGCGTCTGCAGGGCCTCATGCCCCTCGTCTTCGGTGACTTCTCTTTAGAGAATGGACGCAGGGTGATGGAACAAATGCCATTCCTATACTGTCCAGAGTGCCAATATAACACCTGTGGTCTGATTATCTCGAGGTGTGCCACCTCTGCCTCTCCCCTGACGACAACAACACCATGTGTCAGGGCTGCCTCACCTTCCACTGGAAGATAACCCTCTGTTATCGATGCGAAGGAGGTAGGCTCAACAAAAGATGCAACGGCAGACCACTGACGACACGCTTGACCTCTTTGGTGAAGAAGCCCGGCTTGACTTTAAAGAAGTTGAGCGCGCGTAACCTTTGGGGCATTCCAACAAATCTGCCGTCGCCCAGTGCAGAGGCCATAGTTTCTTCCAACTCCAACCAGGAGGAAATGGAGCAGTACGTCCCTCCAACGCTGACAGTCCGGCCATCGTACAAAAACCTTCACAAGGGTCGTGAGTATGCCCGGCACTGAAACACCCACCAAGCTTCTGAGGAGGCCTCATGCAGAGGCAGAGTTTATACAACATCAAAAGGACAATGGTACCATTGGAAACAGTTCTTGTGTGTCACTGTGTGCATACCTCTTACTTATTGATACAGTTAAATTGTATATAAATCATTTTGTATATTTTTCTTTTTTTCTTGTAGGTAGTTTAAATTGCACACTCGGGTACCCTTGATATGACTTATAACCCATGTAATACTTATACTGACTCTGCTTAAATTATGTATTCCTAAAGGATCGTTTCTCACTTCGATGCAGCCTCTATAATTTGTTGTGTTTCCTGATCTTTTCCTGATGATGACCCATTAACCTGGCAAGGGTCGAAACACCATCACAGCTATCTGGCTGGAAAAGACCATCGTTGATAGACTTCAGTGCAGAAAGCTTTTTCTAAAATACCATCTTGGACATTGATTCCTTTGGATAACAAATCTGCACACATTGCTTTATACAATGTCATATTTTCTTTTCGCCGCCTTTGGTTTACTGTGATCACCTTTTTGCGTCACCTGCACAATTCGAGCACCATGTGTTCACACCACACACTGAGCACGTATTGTGTATATATTTTAATGATCCATTGTGTATGCTGCACATAAGTGTATACAAATAAAAAACAATTCATGTATGAAACCTAATTTTCATCATATCTTTTGCTAACTATATGCGCCTAACGATACATTGGTCAAGTATTGTATAAATGAATAACTACCTTTTGAATGATTGCTATTTGGACACGGTGTATGTTCACACAGAGGCTGAGCACAGCCCGAGTGGTTCAGGCATAGAGCCCTTCTGCGGCCATTCATCTATCTGGGCCTCTGCCGCCTTTGACCACCCCTAGGCATTGAACGAGACAACAACATTCTCTGTTCCCGCCATCGACCCTCCTAGGTCCTCGACCCTCCTAGGATCTGCCCGCCTTAGAACGGGACCTGTTAGCTGAGGCCTATTGGGGGCTTGTAATTCTGCAGCAGCAACAAATAGTGCTATTATCGAGAAAGGATCGCTCTGCACTACCGATCCCAGAATTCCCGGCACAGACTCACCTGAGCAGCCCATCCAGGGCGGGTAGATC
The DNA here is from genome assembly GCA_963921515.1 of Calotriton arnoldi. Taxonomy (NCBI): domain Eukaryota; kingdom Metazoa; phylum Chordata; class Amphibia; order Caudata; family Salamandridae; genus Calotriton; species Calotriton arnoldi. The sequence continues at coordinate 599,004 of CAWUFW010006050.1, read as the reverse complement.
CTCTTGAAATAAGTGGGCGGGATCAGAGCGTGCACAACTTCATTTTGTCCAAGCCTCTGAAGAAGAAGTTTCCTTACTTCGAAACGCGTAAGGCATTACGGACATTGGAACTGCTTTAAATATCAACTTGCAGGGTACCGTTTGTACCAATAAAGGTTTGAAACCTACACCGGCATCTGAGTGCTTCCTGCTGATCGGGCAAGTTTTTGAGCATGGATATTTGGCGGCCGCCCTGCCGCCGGGAGTGCACCACCCCAAAATTGGGGGCCTTAAGGTTTGGATTCCCTGAACCTGAATTTGGGATGCCGGACTGGATTTAGAACGGGACCTGTTAGCTGAGGCCCATTGGGGGCTTGTAATTCTGCAGCAGCAACAAATAGTGCTATTATCGAGAAAGGATCGCTCTGCACTACCGATCCCAGAATTCCCGGCACAGACTCACCTGAGCAGCCCATCCAGGGCGGGCAGATCCTCTTGAAATAAGTGGGCGTGATCAGAGCGTGCACAACTTCATTTTGTCCAAGCCTCTGAAGAAGAAGTTTCCTTACTTCGAAACGCGTAAGGCATTACGGACATTGGAACTGCTTTAAATATCAACTTGCAGAGTACCGTTTGTACCAATAAAGGTTTGAAACCTACGCCGGCATCTGAGTGCTTCCTGCTGATCGGGCAAGTTTTTGAGCATGGATATTTGGCGGCCGCCCTGCCGCCGGGAGTGCACCACCCCAAAATTGGGGGCCTTAAGGTTTGGATTCCCTGAACCTGAATTTGGGATGCCTGACTGGATTTAGAACGGGACCTGTTAGCTGAGGCCCATTGGGGGCTTGTAATTCTGCAGCAGCAACAAATAGTGCTATTATCGAGAAAGGATCGCTCTGCACTACCGATCCCAGAATTCCCGGCACAGACTCACCTGAGCAGCCCATCCAGGGCGGGCAGATCCTCTTGAAATAAGTGGGCGGGATCAGAGCGTGCACAACTTCATTTTGTCCAAGCCTCTGAAGAAGAAGTTTCCTTACTTCGAAACGCGTAAGGCATTACGGACATTGGAACTGCTTTAAATATCAACTTGCAGGGTACCGTTTGTACCAATAAAGGTTTGAAACCTACGCCGGCATCTGAGTGCTTCCTGCTGATCGGGCAAGTTTTGAGCATGAATATTTGGCGGCCGCCCTGCCGCCGGAGTGCACCACCCCAAAATTGGGGGCCTTAAGGTTTGGATTCCCTGAACCTGAATTTGGGATGCCTGACTGGATTTAGAACGGGACCTGTTAGCTGAGGCCCATTGGGGGCTTGTAATTCTGCAGCAGCAACAAATAGTGCTATTATCGAGAAAGGATCGCTCTGCACTACCGATCCCAGAATTCCCGGCACAGACTCACCTGAGCAGCCCATCCAGGCGGGGCAGATCCTCTTGAAATAAGTGGGCGGGATCAGAGCGTGCACAACTTCATTTTGTCCAAGCCTCTGAAGAAGAAGTTTCCTTACTTGAAACGCGTAAGGCATTACGGACATTGGAACTGCTTTAAATATCAACTTGCAGGGTACCGTTTGTACCAATAAAGGTTTGAAACCTACGCCGGCATCTGAGTGCTTCCTGCTGATCGGGCAAGTTTTTGAGCATGGATATATATATGTATGTACAGTTAAAGATATAGAGATGGAGATAGATATAGACTCCTTGTCCAGATATAAGGAGGTAGAGGGTAAAGATAATATATGAGAGGAGGAAAAGGGTGCTTAGGGGTCTTGAAGAAAGGGATTCCAGACTTGTTGGAAAATTTCCTCTTGATCTTGAAATCGGTATATAATGCGTTCATGATACGCTGTTTGAACCATCGCTACAAGCCATTCTTCATTCGAGGGAGGGTTAGATGATTGCCAATGTCTTAAGATACATATTTTTGCAGTAGAGAGTGCAGTGTGTAGAAGGCGACGTTGCGGACGTGTAATGGAAGGAAGAGTTCTAAAATCATGCAATAAGGTAATAGAGAGGGTAAGGGGAGGACGAAGAGATAGAATAGTTCTCTGTAGCGTGGTCCCTATGAAAGTCCAATAATCTAGTATGGAAGGACAATCATGAAGTAAATGGGGAAGATCACAATTAATTTCAGAGCATCTCCAACATTTAGAATGCGACAATAATCCTGCTTTTTGTAATTTCAAAGGGGTCCAATACCAGTCATGCAAAATTTTAAAAAGAAAGAGCGAGCTTCTCGAGTGCCTTTGTCAAGATCTTCCAATATATCCAACCATACATTATCTTCAATAGTAATGTGTAAACGTTCCTGCCATTTCATTTGAAGAGCTTTAGCAAGTGGTTGCGAAAATAAGTGAAGAGTTAAAACACCATACAAGCCTGACATCACTCCTTTGTGCCGTCCCCATACACAGAGATAATCCAAAATTGGTGAAGGATTTAATGTCCAGGGGGGAGAACCTAAACATCGTTTTAGACAGTGCTGTAGCTGTAAATATTGTGGCGTTTGATGTGATGGGAGATTGAATTCTTCATGATGCAAGTCAAAGGGTTTAAGCTCCCCATTTGATATGACCTGATCAAGTGTATGAATGCCACATGATATCCAAGTAGACCATTGGAGTGCTTTACTATTTATTCGGATACTTTCATTGTTCCAAAGTGGAGCTTTATAATGCAAGCGGTAAGAAGTTTGTACGAGGCGATGTGCTCGATGCCATGCTTGGTAAGTAGCTTGCATCACAGGATGTGGAGGAAGAACGTGGATGACGAATACCATAAAGAAAGTTAAGGCCATCATTTCGATTAAGAAGAGAATGTTCTATTTGAACCCACTGTGGAGGGTCAGTGGAGTTTGGGAGTAAATAAACGAATTGTGAGAGTTGTAAGGCTAATGAATAATGTTCCAGAGATGGTAAACCCAAACCGCCATAGGGGCGTCGAGCCATTAGTTTAGTAGCAGCTAAGCGGGGATGGTTAGTACCCCAAACAAAAGACCGAATACGAGTATCCACTCGACGTAATTTAGATAAGGGGATAACTATCGGAAGCATTCCCAGTATGTAAGTAAAACGAGGTAAGGTGACCATCCTAACAGCCTGTACTCTTCCCCACATAGAGAAACCTAAAAGAGACCATTTAGCAAAATCAGTTTCCAATTGTGTTATAAGGCGAGTGAGATTGTCTGAGACCATATTGGATAGACCTCTATTAACTAGAACTCCGAGGTATTTCAATTGTGATGATTTCCAACAAAAAGGATAGCCATCTATTGAAGCTTTTGTGGTACCAGGAGAAAGTGGAAGAGCCTCACTTTTATCCCAGTTCACTTTGTAACCAGAATGGATTTCAAAACTGTCAATAATTTCAAGGAAGGCTGGTAAGGAACATGGAAGATCTTAAAGCGTAAGAAGAATATCGTCGGCATATAGATATAGTATAGAATCACCGTCTGGCATAGGTATGCCTTGTATTTGTGGTGAGTGCCGAATTAAAGAGGCAAGAGGTTCTATTGCTAACAGAAATAAAAGGGGAGAGAGGGGACAACCTTGACGAGTGCCTCTGCGAATTGGGAAAGGGTCTGAGAGAAACCACCACAGTTAACCTGAGCTATTGGGTTATCATATAGAAGACGAACTTTGAAATAAATGAATCACCTAGGCCAAAGCGTTTCATGGTTGCAAACAGGTATTTCCACTCAATTCGATCGAATGCTTTTTCTGCATCTAATGAGAGAGCAACAGCATCCTCTGTCAACTCGTTTGCAGTCCATAAGGTATGGGCCAGGGTTCGAAGGTGGTTTCTAGATGAGCGAGCCGGAACAAAGCCCACTTGCGAACGGTGTATAAGAGAAGGGATAACTTTGCGAAGGCGTGCTGCTAAAATACTTGCAAAGATCTTAACATCAGTATTTATTAATGAGATGGGTCGATAACTACTACAAACAAGCGGATCTTTGCCAGGTTTTGGAATGACTGCAATTAACGCTCTTTAAGAAATGGAACCAAGTGAATCTACTTGGACGGCTTCCTGAAAAGCAGAAAACAAGGTGTCAACTGTTTCTGTTCCAGTCCATTTATAAAATTCCGCAGGGAAACCATCTTCCCCAGGGGATTTATGATAAGGTAGTTTGGTAATAGCTGCAGCTATTTCTTCTTTGCTAATATCTCCATCAAGGAAGGTTCTACCCTAATCTGTAAGGGAAGGAAGGTTGATGTCAGCAAGATAAGTGGCTAATTGGTCTTCGGTTTTTGACGTATCGGAAGTATAAAGATGTTTATAAAAGGATGCAAAGGTGTCTACAATTTCTTGCGGCTTTGTGAGAATCACACCCGTTTCGCCACGTATTGCAGGAATGGCTATAGCTGCTTCACTTTGTTTCAGCTGGGCTGCAAGCAATCGACCTGCTTTCTCACCTTGCTCATAGTGTCTACCCTTAAGGCGTTGGAGAGCATATTCCGCTTTAGAAGTATATAAGTTATTAAGTTCCATTTTAGCAAGTTCTAGTTTACGGCGGTTGGGTATCGTAGGGTGGGATGAATATTGACGCGTTAGGGAAATGATTTGAGTCTCCAACTCAATGCGACGAAGTGACGCCGACTTATTGGCTTCTGCTGCATCTCTCATTAATTGACCATGAATAGTTGCTTTAGCAGCTGCCCAGATAGTTCTATTAGAAGAAACTGAAAACTTGTTAATGTTTAAATAATCAGAGAGGTGTGAGCGTAATAGGGTTTTACCTTTAGGTGGGCGATATCTTTGAATATTCATACGCCATGGTTTACGGCCTGGAGAGGTTTAACCTAATTCTAAGGCAAGATGAACAGGCACATGGTCCGATATTGCAACTTCCAAGATTTGGGAATCAGTTGTGGTAGCAGTTACCGAGTGTGAGATAAGAAAATAATCTATTCTGGATTGAGTGCCATGGGTAGAAGAGAGGAAGGTAAACTCCTGATCGGATGGATGGCAAAGGCGCCAGTGATCTATTAGTCCATGATCTGAGTTTATGTCGTCTAATAAAGCTCTATCCCCCTCATTACATTTGTCTAGGGGGCCTGTTCTGTCTAATATAGAATCACGGGCCAAATTCCAGTCACCACCAATGACATATTTGGGTGCGCCTATTTCTATCAATAGCCGATTTAAGCTGGGGAAAAAAGGAACGTTTGGCTCCTGTTGGAGCATATACGGAGCCTACACAAAGGATCTTGTCACCTATTTTTAGCTTTGCAAAAATGTATCTACCCTCCGGGTCAATCCAGGTTTTGATAATCGTAACAGGTAAAGATTTATGAAGTAGAATGGCCACTCCACATTTCCGTGGCTGGGCATCATTAGAAAGAGGTTGTGTGGTTAGACCGCAATGTATAACTTTTCCTACCCAATCTAGTCGTAGTTTAGAAGATTCTAGAGCATTTAGATGAGTTTCTTGTAAGAGGGCAATATCCGTCTTTTTAGTTTGCAGGTAAGATAATACTTTTTTCCATTTAATGAAATGTGTAAGGCCATGAACATTCCATGAAACAATACGCAATGGATGAGAAGTAGAAAGGACATTAAATGCCATGTGTGTGTTAGGATGCAAGGATATTAACTTCTGAGAAAGACAAGAGAATGGAAGAGGAATAAAGATGAAAGAGAGAGTTCTGGACAAGGAGGAAGAAGAAGTATCAAGGAATTGTTAATAGATATTAGGATAAGTGATAACAAGAAGTTGATAAACTAAAACAAAGAAGGGATTAATAAAGGGAAAGAAGGAAAAAGAAAAGAAAAAGAAAGAGCAAAAAAAAAAAAAGAATAAAAAATAGAAAAAGGGTAAATATACTACGTAGAAGTGATACAGTATTTTAAGGGGATAAAACTGTTTCCTGTGGATCTAAACTTTCGGGCTATACGCGCCGGGGGAGCCCCATCCAGCAACAAAGTGGGTAAAAATAATATGATAGAGTCATCATATTAATAGTAATAATACATAAAATAATACATGTGAAATCTTGCATAGTATAATGGTGATAATAAATATTGGTCATCAGATCGTAGTTTCAGAGTATAGTGAAGTGAATGACTTCTGACTATTCTCTAATTTCAGATATTCATCCGGACGTAATTTCAATATTTGTTGAAGTAAATGACTTCTGATAGTTCTCCAATAACAATTGAAATAAATAATAAGTCAGGGTTCAGGGAACATCTTCTTCAGAGGATGGGAGGGATTTTAAGGGAGAGCGTGATTTGTCTCTGTCTCTTTCTTGCGTAAGAGCAGCTACTGCTTGCAGGGCATGAGCTCGGTCTCCAAAAGAGCGTATGTGTCGATCTGGTTCTCTTCCTCTGCTTTGAGATCGATTTGGGTTGTGTTGAGATTCATCAGAAGATTTCTTGGCTAGCCGGGAAGAAAATGGAGATTGAAGTTCAGGCATAAGCGCGTTACATTCCATATTTTGAGGAAGAAGAGTGTCTAAAAAGAGACTGAGATCTTCTGGGTTAAAGAAGTCTTTGGATATGCCATCTTTAGTAATCCGTAGACGTGCTGGTTCAAAGAGGCCATATTTGATATCCAAAAGACGTAAGCTGGGTCTAAGAGAAAGAAAGGCTTTACGGCGCTCATTTGTTTCTTTTGAAAAATCTGCTGTCATTCGAATCTGATGACCTTCGAATTGATATGGACCATGTGTACGGGCCGCAGTAATTAATTGACGAGCTTGTTCATGTCTTAGGAAACAAACAATAAGTGTACGTGGATGTAAGTTTTTCCCACTTTTGAAAGGCCCAATACGATGTGCTCTCTGCATTTCTAACGGTGGATCAAAAGTAAGTCCTGTAATTTTTGGGAGGGCCGTTGTAAGAAAGGATTTGGCATCTGATCCTTCCATTCCTTCTGGAAATCCAAAGAAACGTACATTGTCGCGGCGATTTCTATCTTCCAAATCTATCATTTTACTTCTGAGGAAGAGGAGTTCTTGATCTCTGTCTGGTATATTATTAATGCGGCTCTCAACAGCAGTTACTCGCTCATTAAGTCCATCAAGTTTACTCTGAAATCCAGCAATATCTGCACGAATCGATTTGGTCTCCGTAGTAAGGGCAGATATGGACGTCTCCATTCCCTCTAAGCGCCGTCCAACCGCAGTAATTTCCTGTAATATCTTTTCCATAGTGGGGTCTGGCACGGTTAACATCAAAGGCTTGGATGATTTTTGGGCCGGGATATTGGTATCTGAAGTAGAACGGCTCTGATTTAGGATTTCAGAGTATGAGTGTTGTTTTGTGGTTTTACCAATTGCTTTACCGGAAGACATTCCCAGATGCTCCTGTGGAGAATTTTATGACTGGTAGACAAATGCTTACAAAGTTAGCAGTCTTTGGCTCCACAAAAATCTAGTGAGAATAGGCGAAAGTAGAATCTTTTATGTGTTTCACACGTTGCTGACGTACAGTAGGAGCACGTCCTATCTACAGTCAGTTTAATCTCAGACAGTTCAAGATGATGTAAAATAAAGTATTAGATCAGCACATGTATCTGTGCAGGAAATTGCGTGACATTGAATAGCGTAGTTGTTAATTATCTGGTACTGTTACACCAAAAATATAGGGCAGTAAGTAAAAGTTACTTAATGAGATACATAGGGCAGCAGGCAGAGTGCAATAAACACTATTTCAGTCACAAGTGTTTTCACTATGCCAATAGTAACATGAGATGAAAAGGTATTCTCAGAGAAATTTTTTTGTTTAGCTTATTACAGAGTTATTAATATTTGTTGAAGAAGAACATTTTCATTAGCAGTGAAATCTCCTCAGGCAACTTTTAAGGTCCAGGGTCTGTGCGTCAGAATTCAAGGAGGCGCGAATTTAGTCAGATGTTTTTTGTCAGCATTAAAGCGTCGTACCTGTCAACAAGTCCTTGTGTCACTAGATACACAGGGAAGCAGACAAATGTATGTGGAACTATTAATTTTTGCTTCACAGTATTAGTAATGCATTAAAAGACTAAGAAAACGACTCAGGGGAGAGGTGCATGAGATACATAGGGCAACATACAGGATCAAATCAGTATTGCCTCAGACCCAAGGACTGTCACTTTGTCAAGAATTGCACGAGGTAAAGAGTATTCCAGAGAAAGAATAAAGTTCACTGCGGGGTTAATAAACTTTGTTGAAAAGAGCCAACCTTATTAGAATTGAAGTGAAGTGTCCTTAAGAATCAGGGGCCGCACGCCATAATTCAAGGAGGCGCGAGTTCAGTCACCTTTATCCTGTCAGCATGAATGCGTAGCATCTGGCAATTGACCTTTGTGACACCGGATGTACTGGGCGGCAGAGAGAGAAATGAAGGGCTATTAAACTTTCCAAAGAGAGCCGTTTATGTTCGCATTGAAGTCTCCTCAGGCGTCTGTGGAATTCGGAAGCCACTCACCACATTCCGAGGAGGTGCGAAGTCAGACAGCTGTGTTCTGTCAGAGTGGGAGCGCTGCAGCAGAGAACGAAAACACCATCATTACAGATGAAGGAGTAATCACATAGCTCCGCAAATTTCACACCGGTAAGCCCAGCTATTCCGACGATGTTTTCTCTGTCAATGAGTCACCATTCATGACTCGAAGGGCTGCTTATTGCCGTCCGGGGCTCCCCTCAGCGCGGAGCTCCGGAATCAAGCGGCCATCTTGCATCGTGGCCAGACCACGCCTCCCGAGAAATCTGACTTTTGAGAAGCAACTGGTCTTTTACCCCCCTCCAGTTTTTAAGCCCAAGAGACACAAGGATTGGGGCACCAGCCCTCTCCTCCATATTCCTCATCCACCACTGCCGCCCCCTCCTCCACCACCAACACCACCTGAGAGGTTATTCTCCTATTGCCTCCACACTCACCAGAGGGTTGCCCTCACTCCTCTTGCAGGGAAAGCCGCCCTTTCGACCCTACCAACCCCTACGAGGCGCCATTCTGAACCTGTACCCGCAGATGACCCGTGGGACCACTACAGCGTCGGTCCACAGTGGGATCCAGAACTGGACCATTACCGCTAAAACCTGGAACACCCTCCCCATCCGCCTACGACAGACCCAGGACCTGCTGGCCTTCAGGAGACTCCTCAAGACCTGGCTGTTCGAGCAGTAGCAGCACCCCCGCCCCCCCCAGCGCCTTGAGACCCTCACGGGTGAGTTGTGCGCTCTACAAATGTACTGATTGATTGATTGATTGATAGAGGATAGCTAACTCTGTTGGTCTCCTCTCCCACTATGACAGGGTTAATTGTGATGAGATGCAGTAGTTGGTTACGCATCTCTCAGAAGAATTCAAGAGAGTGGAGTAAATAGTCTCCGGGGGGAATCCAATGCCATCAATCTCTGCATTCTTGACACGGCCGACACTGCGTCTAGGGGAGTTAACACCAGTGTCCTCATTAGGCACCACAACTGGTTCCGTATTTCAGGCTTCAAGCTGGAATTCCAGTAACATCTGCTGAACTTGTCCTTTGATAGTGAACATCTTTACGGCCTGTAGGTCGAGCAGATTTGAGAGAAAATTAAGAAGGACACCGACAGCGCGAAAGCCATGGGTGCCCTTCAGGCTCTCTCACCCAGGGGTTCCTTTCATAGGCAGCAATTCAGGGCAGACTGAAAAGCCACTTCTTCAGACCCTATCCACTCATACCAAAAGCAGCAGTTATACCACCAGCAGGTGACACGAGGGTACACCAGGAGTTCCTACAGAGGCAATAGCAACAGGAGCAGAAGCAAAGAAGATTCTAGTGAAGAAATCTCCATTTTCAAACACTGACTCGCCCTCTCTTCTCTGATCACACCTTTTTCGGGAGGAGACTTCAGCATTTCCTCCCATGCAGGAATTTACAACAGGGGTATTCGTTGTGGTCTGCCACGTTTACTGCCTAGAACTTCTCACACCTCCTCCTAAGATCCTACCCCGCACTCGTACACTTAGCAGCGACAACTTCATCCTTCTGCAGGAAACAGTGCAGGTACTCCTTCAGAAAGGGGACATAGAACTGGTGCCCACCAACCAGCAGAGCAAGGCGGAGCTATTCTCTTTACTTTCTTGTCACCAAGAAGGACGGCCCCTCAGTCATTACATCCTGTCCGAATACTTCTATAAGGTCATGTCCAGGATGTCATTCTAGTGTTGCAAGTAGGCGATCCTATGTTGCAACAAGGTGATCATATGATGATGTTAGACCTGTGGACGCCTATGTCCACATCCATCTCGCCCACTGCCCCAACCTCTGCTTCATGGTAAGTGGTAATCACTAGCCGTTCAAGATACTCCTCTTTGGTGTTCATCACAGCTCCAAGGGTCCTCACAAAGTGCCTGTTGGTAGTAGCTGCTGAGAAGGAGCGGTGTCCATATTTTCCCTCCCTCAACGATTGGCTGATGAAGAGCGCAAGCAAGCAACAGTGCCTAGTAGACACGCAGACTATAATCTTTCTCCTACACAGCCACCAAATCCCTCCTCCTAAAGACCGTTCAGATCCAGCCCTTCCTAGGGGCACAGGGAAAGCCTACCCACACCCACAGAGGGGTTGCTAGCCTTCTAGCAGATTTCTTTCAACAACAATTTGCTGCAGAACAGGCCCTTCCTAGACCCCATTCATTACCGATGCCGCATGCCGGCTGGAGGCGCATCTGGAACACAGGACCATTCAATCGGTATGGGCTCCTTATCACCAGGGACTCCACATCAACTACCTCAAACTCCTTACCATAAACCTTGCCCTCGAAGTCTTCCTTCCCCTCATCTAGGGCAAGGTAGTTCTAATCATAACTGACAGTATGACTGCTATGCACTACCTTCAAAAATACAGGGGTGCACGCACTTGCTCCTCTCCAACACAAAAGACGTGACAGTGGGCACTTCACAGCGTTCACCTTGTGATGAAGTACCTTCTGACCTGCTCAGCCGGATGCATCAACAAGTCCATGAGTGGGAGCTCCACTCGTAGGTCCTGCTGTACTATTTCCAGCATGGGGCACACCACTCATAGACTTGTTTACCACCCCAGAAAATGCAAAATGCCCAAACTTTGCCTCCAGGTACCCACCCCCACTGTCCTTGGGCAATGCACAATGGATAAACTGGTCCGGGATCTTTCTTTACACTTTTCTACCTCTCCCACTCCTATTGTTTGTACTTCAGAAACTGCTGCTGACGTCTCAGATCTTCGTCCTAGTAGCTCGCACCTGGCCAGACAGCCCTGGTACTCAGCAGTACTCGAGATTTCAATCAACTGGAACCTGTGGTCCTAGAGTTCGGCTATCTGCGTCTTCCACAAGAATGCATGGTATCCTGCAGAAGTTGGCAAGCCCACCACTTGCGCCTGTTATGCAGTGAAGTGAAAGAGAATTGTCCACTACTGCATTCCCCGGCTTCTAAATTATCTAAATCTGGCAGTACAGGACATTAGCTATCATTTCCTCCACCTCCAGAAGTCAGGCATTGCCTACACTTCTACTACTAAGCAGCCATAGGCGAGTACATGCAAAACCGAGAGTATTTCTCCCTTTTTTGCATGCCAGTCATTATACCCTTCATGGCAGGCCTCAACAGAGTTAGTCCTCCAAGTGTCCCCCTTGCACCAGTCTGGAATTTAATATAGTCCTCACCAGACTCATGGGGCCCCCTTTTGAGCCCCTCCACTCTTGAACCCTCCTTTCCTAGCAGGTAGCTTTTCTTGTGGCCATTACATCTAGCAGACATGTTTGTGTGTTGCAAGCCCACACAATACAAGAGCCTTTCTTTCAGGTTCACAAAGACAGAGTAGTGCTTAGAAGTTACCCAAATTTCCTCCCCCAATTAGTGTCCACTTTCTACCTCAAATTGAGCTCCTGTTGCTTTTCCCCACTGGACTCTGTGGCAGAGAGCTCTTTACACCTTAGATGTCAAATAGGCTCTCATGTACTACATTGACAGGACCAAGTCTTTTCGCAAGACTAACCAATTGTTCATACCCTTTGCAAAACCCCACAGGGCCAATCTATCTCCAGAACAGACACTGCCAGGTGGATAGTCAAATGTTTCCAGACCTGCTATCCCAAAGCCAACAGGTGTGTCCCTGTTACCCCCAGGACACACTCTCCACTCATGAAAGCAGCAACCATGGCTTTTTTTAGGGAACATTTGTAAGGCACCTACTTGGTCAACCCCACCCACCTTTACTAAGCATTATTATATGGATATTCTAGCCAGGCAACAAGCAATGGTTGGCCAAATGGTCCTCAGGATTCTATTCTAGACATTTGCATCATCCACTCGCTAGCTACCACTTGCAGGGAGGTACTGCTTTACATTCTGTTTAAAGCATGTGTATCTACAGCAACACATGCTACAAACTGAAAATGCTACCTGTCCTGTAAGCATTTGTCGTATGTAGTCTGTAGAATCACATGCACCCACTCTCCTTCCTGGACGTTTGTGGCTCTGGTACCAGATAACGTTTTCCATTTACCATTTACCGTCCTTTGCCATTGCGTGTTTCACCATAACTTCCTTACTCAGCACTCCATACTACTTTCACCCCCTGTGCGAAAAACAGTCTAACATGAAGACAGTTCCGACTGTGCATTGCCAACTGAGGTAAAGGGCTCGAGCACCTCGTGACTCGAAAGACTTTCTTCAAAGAAAAACAACTTTCAAACATCCAATCCCAAAACAGGATTGCAGGAGTATGGAGATCATGTGAATCTACAGCACTACACACTTCAAACAGGTGCTTACAGGTAAGTAACATTTTCCTTTTCCGTCTCTCATGAAGGAGACCTTCAGAAATTCAGCCCTCGTGAGCAGTGCTTCCTGCTTGCAGGCAACTATATAAACACTCACATTTTGTCTTCGAATGCGATTTCCGGTCCATGGGCTCTAAGAATTCCATTTTTGCTATTACGCTTTAGTCTCTTTGATGCTGGGGAAATTAAACAAAAATGGAGATTAAAGACTTATCCTTGCCTGCACATTTTGCAGTTACCACAGAGAAAGCATAGCCCACAAAGTTTGCTGCAGCCCAAAATTTGCATTGCTGCGGAGATCTTTCATAACTTCAACATTCAGGAAAAGGGACTACAAACCTGCAATGAGGCAGTATTACACTGTTTTAATACTACAGAATACTTTTTTACTAGCAGATTTGTCAAATTCATGAACAAGTTACAAACTAATTGGAAAACTTAGAACGTGCTGCTAATTATCTCTGTATTTTAAACCAAGGCTTTTTAAAATCCTTTTTGTGTTTTATGAAAATTTGCCATATTGTATTGTAAAGAGTTTTATTAATCACACAATAAATGTTCTGCTTCTACTAGAAAATTACTTAAGTGGGAGAGTGAGGGGTAATGATTGGCCAGAATATGTTCTTGTATAACCTTATGGAAAAAATGTGTGTAAATCTATACATCAAAACAGACTCTACAAGCACACATTGACCCAAAAATCAACAAGCATTGGCAAAGCCAATAGGTTGCCCCTTTGGTTTCCAGCGATGCTGTACAGCAGCCCCAATGCTCTGCAGCATGGAGAAAGAAGAATTTAAAAAATAAACCCTTTGATGTGGCCAGCCAGTTCATTTTCTAAATGCATGCACCACACATGTGCACGCCTACAAAATGAACCAGACTTTTTTTCCACCAATCTGAGTAAAAAGAAAAAATGTATGAAAGCGTATTTTTCTTTTAAAGCAGGATGAGGGGAAAGCAATATGGGACGGAAGCAACGTGGGGGCACAGGTGGTGTAAGCAACATGAGGATATTGGGTTGGGAAATCAACATGAAAGTTGTGGGAGGAGAAAAGCAAATGGGCAAGAGAGAGAGCAGAGTGGCGCACATGGAGGAAGTAAAACAAACGGGAAAGAGAGAGCCATGTGGAGCTAGGGCGGAGTACACAGGTGAGAAAACAATGCGGCAGGAGAAGCGCACGAGAGGGTGCGCATCATGGAGGGCGAGAAGCACATAGGTGAGAGAGAGCAACACAGAACGTGCTGGTAGAGAAGAGAGGCACACTTTGGAGACAACTAGAAAACCCATGCACTCTAGTGGAGTGCTTAAGACAAAAGAAAAAGTAGTTCCCTAAAAGTGAGCTGTGGAGGAACACAAGTAAATTGGGGAGAAAACATCCAGGGAAGGTACAGACACAAGCGGGACAAGGCAAGCCATCGAATTAGAAGCAGGCAAATGAGTGACAGTAAAGCCACATAAGCAATATGCGGGCTGCAAGCCCCTCTCTGTTCTAGGTAAGCTCACAATATGTCTTTCATGACGAGACAGCTGTGCCACTGGAGTCAAGCTAGCCTGGCTGATGAGCGGTGAAACCCCAAAACTGGTCCTAGGATGCTTGTTTCCAGTCCAGGGAGGTTCTGACTTGGCAGTTCGGGCTGGACTTTTCCCATAGGGAGCAGGGTCAAGACTGATTTACATATGGCTGGGTTCAAACTGGAATGGCATAGGGAGCAAAAAAACAATGGATTTAGGCCCAGATCTCTGTACTGGGGTGAATGTATGAGATTGTTCTGCATTCTGTCCATCAATTGTTCTTTTTGCATTTGTCACCCGAGTGGGACGGGTATGCCCAGACGTGGGTCCCGTGCTCTCCATGCCACTGGAGTCAAGCTAGCCTGGCTGATGAGGGGTGAAACCCCGAAACTGATCCTAGGATGCTTGTTTCCAGTCCAGGGAGGACCTGGGCTGGCAGTTCGGGCTGGACTGCAGGGTCAAGACGGATTTGCATATGGCTGTGTTCAAACTGGAATGGCATGGGGAGCAAAAAAAAACAATGGATTTAGGCCCAGATCTCTGTACTGGGGTGAATGTATGACATTGTTCTGCATTCTGAACATCAATTGTTCTTTTTGCATCCGTCTGGTCACCTCAACATAAAGCAATTCTGTGCAATTTATTTTCAATTCGCTGATCAATCACAGATTGGTACATCTAAAAAATGGCACTCAGTTTTGCCCACGTTTGTAATTATGCATGCACACATCACATGCGTGGGCCTACAAAATGATTCATCTGTCTCATTGCCCTGTTTTTTTTTTTTTGTTGCTTTTTTAAAATTCACTTTGGCTATGCTGCACAGCGCCTTCCTAGGACATTCCTTTTTCTGGACAAAGATCTAGCTTTCTGCCAAATTGGGTGTAATTCCGTTCAGCGGTTTGGGCTGTAGTTGTGTCTAAAGTCCCTATGGGAAATTTCATGGGGAAAACGTGTTTTAAGACTCTCCTTTTTCTCGGCCCTCGCTTGACAGATCACCCCGAAACTCTCCAGCCAGCAGCTGAAGTGACTGGATAACCTTTTTTGCCTTGCTATTAAATATGGGAGAGCTTTACCAATTCAGATTATAAAATATGTAAACTGAGTATCATTGTCACTTGGCAGGACCTTAAAGCATGTTTGCTTCCTAAACACTTGAATAATTATTTCTATGACCACCTTGCTAAACGTACTTTCAACCTCCTTTGGTTTGGCAACTGGTGACAGAAATATATTCATGAAGTTGCCCCAGTGTGTGAATTGGACCCACATTATGACAATCATTTCCCATACTGTGTTAGATCTTTCTATAGCAATCAGTAGGGGTTTATGTTCTAGTTGAATTATCACTGCAATTGCCCTGCGTACAATCTCTTACAACTTCTTCAACTTGCCTGTGCAATCCATCCTGCAGAAGATATTGTTCTTTCTCCTCTTTGTGCGTACATCTCCCAAGTTCCCTGCTTTAGGCCCTTCAGTCTTTGATCTCAACCCCATGGAATGAATGACTTGTTTTCTGCTCAGAGTTACTCCCCTCAATAGACCACTGCATTCATGTCTTCCAATAGCTAGGATAATTGTCTTTCAAAATGCTTGTCTGTGGCACGTTCATATAATCAGCTCTTTCACATGCTTTTGCTCAGGATCCTCTTCACTAACTGTCTAACTTTTTAAAATAAACACTTTCACCATGTTCCTTTTTGAGAAAAGTCACATCCATTTAACAATCTGTCAATTCTAAACTACAAAGAATTAATTTAGTTAGTTATTACTTACTAGTAGCCATAACATTCCAAGTTGAACTATTGTATGTATTTAGCAATAGAGAGCACAATTAGTGTCTAGAGGCCCTGGCATAGTAGGTGCTTTGCAGATGTTAGTAGTAGAACTAGTAATTAATAATACATGGGCGGAATGGTTAAAATACATCAATGTAGGCGATTGAAGTGTGGATGGTAGTTGAGGATTGGGTGGAAGTTAGATAGCAAGGGAAGGCAGCTTTTAATGTATTTTACTGAAGTAATCAAAAAAATGCTGGATGGAATGCTTGACTTAATCTCAGCACTGGTAAGTACTCAGGGCCGCATCCCAGTCCATTGTTATTTTGCACACCATGCCACCTCAGTTTGGACCCAGCCTTATGCAAATCAGTCTTTTTTTTTTGTGTGGAAATCTGTTTATTGACATTTTATAGTGTACAGCAAAAGCAAAACAACAGTAGTATGCATGATATAAGGGTCCCTTCCGTATCAGAAAAGGAAGAAACCACCCCTTGCAGGAACTTGAGAGAAAGAAAAAAAAAAAAGTTTTCTTTCAAATAAACCTCACCCACCCGGGTTTCCCCTTGGTGGCATGCTTCATCATGAGGTCCATCCCTGCCCTCTACGGACAGGGGTGTGCTGCTACCAACGAATATGCGGGAGCACTTGATGGAAAAAAGTGGTATACTAAAAATTCCCAGATTTTAGTATACCACTTTAGGGGTAAGAAATAAAGTTGTTTTTGTCCCACTAATTTGGTATTTTTTACCTTTTTTTTCGCACTTCAAATAAAACCCACTCCATCTTCATTTTAAGACCACATAGGTGTATAGGGACACCCTTATTTTTCAATCAAGTGCTCCTGCGTATTCGTTGGTAGCAGCACGCCCCTGTTCGTAGAGGGCAGGGATGGACCCTATGATGAAGCATGCCACCAAGGGGAAACCGGGTTGGGTGAGGGTTATTTGAAATAATTTTTTTTTTCTTTCTCTCCAGTTCCTGCAAGGGGTGCTTTCTTCCTTTTCTGATATGGAAGGGACCCTTTTTGGTTATTTGCATAGTCTCGTGGAGGACGAGTCGCTACTTTTCCTACCTCTACTCTCCCTCTTGTGTTTTGATGTATGCATGATATAACCACAAGAGCGACCCTACAGTAGTGGGGTGGCTTGAATTCTCTTGAGCATACAGTGTGCTGTGAAAGGAGAAACATAGCAAACGTACATTGGAGGGCCACTTGTCGGTATCAATTGTGACATTAGTGCCACCATGTGGTCTGTGAAAATGCATATAATTCAAGATTGTTATGTCACAGATTTGACCAGTGGGAGTGGGGCTCAACAGAATGAGGACAAAGTAAGTTAAAGGAGGGGGGGAATTAACTGTTAGTGACACGCAGCTGCGTTGCTCTCCGTCTAGTAGCAATCCACATGTATGTTGTGTGTGTGAGAAATGTCGTGTGTATGAGCTAGCTCGCTGACTGGCTAAGGTAGGGATCTGCCCCAGATATACCTCCGATTATGTAGGGATGTAGGAGTTTTCCCAATTATGACGCTACAACAGTCCGAACCCCTACCCCCGCGGAAGAATCCACAGGGACTGTGTCTACTTTCTACAAATCCGCTAGAATAGCCTCCCAACTGTCGGCCAGGAGGAATTTGCGAAGGCCTAGCAGATCTTCCCTGCGTAAGGCGACGCTCTCCGCTTTAGCCCAGTTCAGCAATGAGCGACGCCACGCTACTGCATGTGGAGCCACTGGTGATCTCCACCGTTTGGTGATTAGACGTTTAGCAGTTGCTAGGCCCAAGTCCAAGATGCGGGAAGTGACCCTATATTTTCTGCCCCTTTTGAACAGATGTAAGAGATAGACCTCCCACTGGAAAGGGATGTCGCGGTCAGTGCAGCGAGCAAGAGTGGCAGCCACCTCAATCCAGTACCCATTGAGAGCGGGGCAGTGCCACAGCAGGTGTAGGACGTCTGCGTTGGCTAAGTGACATCTAGGGCAGGTACGTGTCCGTGCGGTGAAAGTACTTATTAATTTTGGCTGAAGTGAGGAATGCTCGGTGTAAGATAAAAAACTGAATTTGGCAGAAGCGCTGGTTGCGGGGTATGAGAGTGGGGCTTTCCAGGGCAGCTGTCCATTCTGTATCGGAGAAAGGACGTCCCAAGTCTTCCTCTCAATGTAGTCTAAAGGGGTCTAGCGAGACTGCAGCATGCTGACGGAGAGATGCTGCGAACCACCGGATCAGTTGACCCCCTTCACCCATTATGTGCAAGTGTTGAATCGTGTGGTGCACGGGCGGCTCTATGGACAGGCTACCCCATCTGGCCGAGAGAGTTGCAATGCGAGAGCGGTGCAGTAAGAAATACTCCGGATGGAGACCCTCCTCCGAGACGAGCTCGGTGTATGAGATAACGGTACCGTCCCAGAAGAGGTCCCCAGTGTCACGAATTCCAGCTGTGTCCCAATTATGTAGCTCCGCTGCTGTGGTAATCTTTTGATCCCTGGGTGTCCCCAGGAGGGGAATAGAGGGGGCGTATGGTTTTGTGGAGCGGGTGAAAAATAGGCTTCTACAGTAGCATTTATAGGCCACTGAGAGTAACAGGGAGTCTATGCCCCTGGGCTTCACACATGGATGGAACAGATGTAAGAGGGTGAGGTGTAATTTAGGAGGGCTTAGAGTGGCCGTGTCTGACAGATGACGGGATGCCAGCCACCTGGCAATCCGCTGTACCTGAGCGGCCAAATAATAGTGTTCAAAGTTAGGAACAGCGAGGCCACCTTGACCGACGGGTAGGTAAATCTTTTTAATGGAAACTCTGTGTCTGGATGTACCCCAAATAAAATCTCAAATTGTTTTTTCAAATTTGTTGAAGAAGGTGGGAGGAATGTAGAGAGGTAGGTTCGTAAAGTAATAGAGAAGCCGAGGAAGTATCACCATTTTAGTGAAGGCGACTCTGCCAGTAATGGACAGCGGGACAGTCCCCCAGAAAGTCATTTGGGACTGAATAGCGGTTGTGGCTCTGTTGATGTTGCCATCAAAAAGATTGGTTTTGTTCCTGTAAATGTGGATACCTAAATAGCGGAAGGTGTCAACACACCATGGCACCGGGACACCGCTCAGAGAGTATCCCGGGTCTGGGGTGGTCACGGAGAAAGGGAAAAGGGTGAACTTCAATGCGTTGACATGCAGTCCAGATACATTGGCAAAGGATGACAGCACCAGATCTAACGAGGGGGGGATGGAGTGGAGATCTCTCACATATAGCAGAATGTCGTCTGCGTATAGAGAGATTGTGTGTGTGTCATCCCCAAGGGGAATTCCCACATCAACTCGGGCACGGACATATGCATCAAGCGGTTCCACTGCTAAGGAGAAAAGAAGGGCGGATAAGGGGCAGCCCTGTCAGGTCCCACGACCCACTGCTATGGGTTCAGATATGTAAGGGCCTGTTTTTACACGGATAGTTGGGTGTTTGTACAGTAGTCTGACCATACCAATAAAGAAGGTCCCGATGCCGAATCTGGGTGAAGCTGCAAAAAGATAATCCCACTCAAGAGAGTCAACGGCTCTTTCAACGTCTAAAA
This sequence comes from Calotriton arnoldi, assembly GCA_963921515.1. Lineage (NCBI taxonomy): Eukaryota > Metazoa > Chordata > Amphibia > Caudata > Salamandridae > Calotriton > Calotriton arnoldi. The sequence continues at coordinate 579,430 of CAWUFW010006050.1, read as the reverse complement.
CTAAGCAACCCGATCGAGGCCATTGCAGCGGGGCATATTCCGCCACTCTGAAATAGAGGCGAAGATTGAGGGAGGTGTTACGGGCAGGGACAAACCCATTCTGGTCTAAATGGACCAGGGTGGGAATGCAGGGTGCGAATGCAGGGTGCGAGTCGATTAGCTAGAATCTTCGCCAGAATTTTATAGTCTGTGTTTAAAATCACTAAGGGCCTGTAGGATCCCAGGGCTGTGGGATCCTTGCCTGGTTTCAATAAGGAGACTACATTGGCTGTACATAAGGAGGGCGGCAGCAGGGAATTGTCTATCGCAGAGCTATAAAGGGCGTGCAGGTGTGGGATAAGTGTTTCAGCATATGTCATAAAAAACTCTGAGGGGAACCCATCTGGTCCTGGCGCCTTCACAGACGCCAATGACGATAGTGCCTCCCGCACCTCATCAACTGATATAGGGAAGTCCAATGCCAGGTGCTGGTCGAGGGATAACGTGGGCAATTCTACTGAGTCCAAAAAGGCACATATCTGCTGGGAGTTCCAATGCGTATTGGATGCATAGAGAGTAGAATAATGAAAAGTCATGGCTGCGTAGATGTCAAGTTGCATGCATCTCATATGTCCCAAATCGTCTCGTATGGTGTGAATTGGACGTTGAGGATGGTCCTGTCGTATTAGATAAGCAAGGAGTTTACCTGCCCTGTCCGACGTTTGGCGTGCGTACATGCTGAATGAGCTAAGAAATTGTAACAGCGTAACCTGTCCAAGAGCTCAAGCCGGTCTGACTGCATTGCATCTAGTTGTGCTTTAGTCTTAGGGTGGGTGACCGAAATGGATTCGTAACTAAGGAGTTTTCGTTCGAGAGCTCCCAGAGAAGCATCAAGTTGTTTGCAAATGTTCCATGTTAGGCCTAAGTAATGTACCATAGTCGTGACTTTAAAAGCCTCCCATTCTAATGACAGAGAGCCTGTGGAGCTGACGTTGTGTTCAAAATAGTCTAGCAGCGCAGTTCCCAAGGATCTGCGAAAGGCTTGATCCTCAAGCTCAGCCGGTTGCAACCGCCAGGTAGGGATCGGAGGAGGTCTCCTTTCCCAGCTAATCGTCATGAGCTGGGGGTTATGATCTGAATGTGTGCGACCAAGATATTCGGTATCCTGGATTAAGGGAAGCACTGCAGGTGAGGCCAGTATGCGATCCAGTCGCACATGTTGGTTGTGAACGGGTGAGTAGAAGGAATATATACAGGTGTCCGGATTACGTGTCCGACAGACATCAGACAGGGACCAGTGCAATAGCCAGTTGAGTAGAGCTTGTTCATTAGATGATGCTGCAGTGTAAGGGGAGGGAAAGAGCGGTCCAGCGAGACATCAAGAACTGAATTGAATTCTCCACCCAGGAGCCACGGGATATCGCTCCAGCGAGATAATACCTTAGATAGGCTGCAAAGGAAGGTGTTCTGCTCAACATTGGGGGCGTAAATTGAACCAAGTAAGAGGAGCTGCCCATTAAGTTTACCCCTAAGGAATACATAGCGTCCTTCAGTATCGATCTCCACCTCCTCCTCCCAAGGGATCCCCGCCTTCACCCAGATCAATGCGCCCCTTGCTAGGGAGGAGAAGTTAGTGCTGTACACCTGTCCCCACCAGCAGTGTCTCAACCGAGCAGCCTTAATGGCTTGTCAAATGTGTTTCCTGGAGTAGGGCAATGCCAGCGGATCTACGCTGTAGATATGCGTTTATGGAATATCTACGCAAGGGGGTATGAATCCCTCTTACATTCCAGGTGATGATATTAAAGCGTGCCATGGGGGAGGATTGAAGTGGTAGGTCAGCAGAGCAGTCGTGGAATATAAGAGCGCATGATGTGGCAGCGTGTCACTAGGAATAACAGAAACTGTTCAGGGAAAACCAAAAATTCTACGTCTAAGTTGTGGAACTGCATGAGAGCGAACCCCCAACAGGAGTTGACCCAAACAGATGTGCCGAACCATGGCAACTAACGCTCAATCAGACTTTGAATCTGCAAAGGGCAGGTGAGTGCAGAAGTAAGCCGTGTAGCCTATCCCCCGGGCAAGTAACACTGAGAGAAGAGAAGGAAAGAGTGTCATTGTGTGTGCATGTTGTAGTGTGTACACATGTATTATATCACCAGATCGTGGGTAGGTAATCTACCGGCTAATTACTTAGGGGGTGTATGCCGGTTAAATCTGAAAGAGACACGTTAGTGACAGATTCCTTACCTTAGAATATCCCCAGGCGTCAGGCTGGATCCGGAAAGTTTTTGCGTAGCAGTATCCTCGCGCGTCGGTAGGCGGCGTCGTGCGGCTCCGCGTCCGTCGTCGGTGTCGTGATCGCCGGGATGACGTCGCGGGCAGTACTTAGGCGCCGCCCCTGCGCGCTGACGTCAGTTCTTCTTTTCCGCGCCAGCAAGCGCAGATCCGGGAAGAGCAGTGCCCTAGTCATTTTTTGACTAACTTTTTTGGTGAATTTTTTCACTGTTTTTCTTTGAATCGACTTCAAGGTGTCGTAGGGATGCCCGGGTTTAAACGTTGCGGCGCCTGTGCTCGGATGATGTCCATCACAGACCCGCATCGGGAGTGTCTCTTCTGCCTCGGCCGAGGCCACGACACGGAGTCTTGTTCCGACTGCCGGGCCCTCAACCCGAAAGCTTTGCGAGAGCGGTCTCGAAAGCTCCTCGAGGCCCGGCATTCGGCTCCAGCGCAAGCCCCGGTCGCGTGAGAGGTCCAGGGGTCGATCGCGGAGTCCACACCGGTCGTCGGCATCGAAGTCTTCTTCGTCCGGTAAGTCCAAACACAAAAAGTCCAAAAAGCATCGTCGCTCTAGGACTTCGCCTCGCCGGTCTCGCGACTCGGCTGAGGCCCCTCCCGGCACCATCCCCGCCCCGTGGCCCCGGACATGCCTGTGGAGTCGCCCCGCAATACCCGTCCTTCCCGGGTTCGGGGGCGGATCCGGCCCAAGTACAGGAATTCCTGTCGGCCATGGCCCGCCTCTTCGGGCCTCCAGGTCCCTCCGGTGCGCCTTCGGGCCCCGCGGGCCCTGATGGGGTTGCTCCGGTGTCGCCGACGGCTCCGGGCCCGGCGTCGCCCGTGCCTCCAGCCTCGATCCCGGCTCCGGCTTCGGCCCCGGCCTCGATCCCGGCTCCACAACCCCCATCGACGCCGGTCGACCTAACGACACCTCCGCCGGCGCCGATGTCTCCGGTGCCGTTCTCGACGCCGCCTGGGGCTCCGGGCGGCGTCGTTCCCCAGTTCCTTCCGGCTCCGGACATGGACCCGGAACGACGTCACTCGACGCCGGCTCCGGCGCCGATGGGACCTTGGGTCCCAAATGTCCCTCCTCCTCCTTATTTTGAACCAGAGGAGGACCAGGAGGACTGGGAGGGGTCTGATGACCCTCTGACACAACAGTGTCAGTACGATGAGGACTGGACAGAGGGTCTAGGGGATGCCAGTGGTCTAGATACTTCCCCTGACACTGGCATGCTGTCTCCTCCCGTGGCTACGGAGGAGGGAGCCAATTTTGCAACGGTGTTGCGTAGGGCGGCTGGGGCCTTACGTCTCCAACTCCCTACTGTGGCGGTCAAGACTAATATCTTGACAGAGGTGCTTCAGCCGGCAGCCTCCTCTACGGAGACTGTGCTGCCGTTTAACGACGCCCTCACTGACGTTCTTTTGGGCGCCTGGTCCAAGCCCAACACAGGGGCTCCTGTGGATAGGAACGTGTCCCGACGCCATCGCCCAGCTCCGGGCGACCCCCTGTTTCTCTCTGTCCACCCCACTCCTGAGAGCTTGGTTGTCCAAGCCTCCGCTTCCCAAACCGCCTTCCCTACCGCCCCTCCGGATAGGGAATCCAAACGCCTGGATCAATTTGGGAAGAAGGGTTTTCTTCCTCCAGTGCTGGCTTGCGGTCCATCAACACCGCTTGTCTTTTGGGCCGATATACCCACTCCTTGTGGGATTCGGTGGCGAATGTTTTGCCCCAGTGTTCTGAGGAGGTCCAGACACTGCTTTCCCGCGCCATTGCGGAAGGAAGGGATGCGGCCAAATACACGATACGATGTGGCCTTGATACCGCCGACTCGCTGGGCAGGTCTATTGCAACGACGGTGGCGCTGCGACGCAACGCCTGGCTGAGAACCACTGGTTTTTCAGGGGATGTCCAGAATACTCTCATGGACATGCCCTTTGATGGAGTCGGTCTTTTGGGTCCAAAGCAGACCATGCGTTGGAGCGCTTTAAGGTCACGGGCTACTGCCAAGTCCCTGGGCCTTTCTGCTACACGCCCTCGGCTGACTTCTGCTTTTCGCCCCTATCGTGGCCACGGTAGGGGCGCCCCTTCACGTCAGCAACCCAGCCACCGGCCCGCGCAGCAGGCGTCTTCGCGTGGCCGAGGACGTGGATTCCGCCGTGGCGGATCGGGCAACCAGCGTGCGGGTCAGGCCACCACCTCCAACCCGTCCGCGGCCTCCAAGCCCTCCTAGTCCCTCCTTTCAGGTGCACAGCACGCCGGTAGGGGGCAGGGTCCGCCATCACCTTCCCCACTGGCGTACCATCACCTCGGACAGGTGGGTCTTGGACATTGTCCGAAGGGGCTACTCCCTCCCCTTCGAGACCACCCCCCCAGCCATGCCACCTCAATTCCACCGCATGTCAGGGGATCACTTGGTACTTCTGCAGAAGGAAGTCACGGCCCTCTTGACCTAGAGGGCCATCGAGCGTGTTCCGACCCCAGAAGTAGGGCGTGGTTGCTACTCCCACTACTTTCTGGTGCCCAAAAGGACAAGGAGGACATGCGTCCTATCTTGGACCTCCGGAACGTCAATCGCTTCCTCCGGAAGGAGAAGTTCAAGATGCTCACCCTAGCTCAGGTCTTGACTGCCCTCGACCCTAGAGACTGGTTGGTAGCGTTGGACTTGCAGGACGCATATTTCCACATCCCCGTCCTGCCGGCCCACCGGCGTTACCTTCGGTTCACGGTAGGCCCCGAGCATTTTCAGTTCACCGTGCTCCCCTTTGGCCTTACCAGTGCCCCTCGGGTGTTCACGAAAGTGATGGCGGTGGTCGCAGCTCATCTGCGCCGGGCAGGGGTTTCAGTCTTCCCCTACCTCGACGACTGGCTGCTGAAGGCGGGCTCGTCCCAGGCAGTCGTCTCCCACCTCCAGACTACGGCCGAACTCCTGCACTCGCTGGGGTTCTCCATCAATGTGCCAAAGTCGCATCTGATTCCTTCTCCACAGCTCCTTTTCATCGGAGCAGTTCTGGACACGACGCAGTTTCGGGCCTATCCTCCCGAACGGCGAGTCCGGGACATTCAGGCTATGATTCCGATCTTTCAGCCTTTATCCTGGGTTTCGGTACGGATAACCCTGAGGCTGCTGGGCCTCATGGCCTCCTGCATCCTGCTGGTCAATCATGCCAGGTGGCATATGCGGGCTCTGCAGTGGGACCTGAAGTTCCAGTGGGCGCAGCACCAGGGCAACCTGTCCGATCACGTCCAGATCTCGGAGGGGACTGCAAAACAGTTGCAGTGGTGGCTCTCGAACCGGCAATGGGTCATGGGCAGATCCTCTCCCTTCCCCAGCCAGAGCATACAGTTGTGACAGACGCGTCCCTTCTGGGATGGGGCGGTCACATGGGAGAGGCGGAGATCAGAGGCCTCTGGTCTCCGGCGGAGTCCCGGCTCCATATCAACCTTTTGGAGCTCCGGGCGATCCGACTTGCACTCAAGGCATTCCTTCCCTCTGTCAAAGGGAAGGTAGTGCAGGTGTTCACATACAACACCACCGCCATGTGGTACTGCAACAAACAGGGCGGGGTGGGGTCTTGGACCCTTTGTCAGGAGGCTCTGCGCCTCTGGACATGGCTGGAACATCAGGGCATGTTCCTGATGGTTCAACACCTGGCAGGTTCCCTGAACGCCAGGGCGGACGAACTCAGCCGCAGGTGCATGATGGATCACGAATGGCGTCTTCACTCGGAAGTGGCGCAAGGACTCTTTCTACAGTGGGGAGAGCCTTGGTTAGATCTATTCGCCACCGAAGAGAACGCGCAATGTCATCAGTTCTGCGCGTTGGAATTTCCAAGGCGGCACTCGCTCGGCGACGCTTTCGTCGCGAGTGGAGTTGCGGTCTGTTGTACGCCTTTCCGCCTATACCACTTCTACCCAGAGTGTTGAAGAAGATTCGGCACGACCGGGCCCAAGTCATTCTTGTGGCTCCGGACTGGGCTCGAAGAGTTTGGTATCCCGAGCTACTCAATATGAGCGTAGATCCCCCGATCCGTCTGCCTCTTCGGGAGGATCTTCTGTCGCAGCAGCAGGGGACGGTCCTCCACCCGAACCTGTCCAGTCTACACCTGCTTGCGTGGAGATTGAGCGGCGGCAGTTGATTCCTTTCGACTTGCCTCCCGAAGTTTGTGATGTGATTCTGGCAGCGAGGCGTCCCTCCACTAAGGTGGTATACGCCTGCAGGTGGAACAAATTTGTGGCATGGTGCACAGCAAAGGCTGTGAATCCCCTTTCTGCCCCTCTTTCTGAGGTCCTTCTGTTCCTTCTCTCTCTGGCCCAACAGGGTTCTGCCCTGGGTACCATCAAGGGTTATCTTTGTGCTATCTCGGCCTTCCTCAGGCTCCCTGATCAGCCCTCCCTTTTCAAGTCCCCTGTTGTTAACAGGTTCTTAAAAGGCATTACTCACCTCTTCCCTCCTGTTCCGTTTGTGATGCCTCAGTGGGACTTGAACTTGGTTCTTACTTTTTAATGTGCGCTCCCTTTGAGCCTCTACATAACTGTCCTCTTCGTCTTCTGACTCTGAAGACAGCCTTTCTGGTGGCCATCACCTCCGCTCGGCGGGTGAGTGAGATCCAGGCTCTATCTTGCAAACCTCCCTTTCTGTCTGTTCATCGAGACAAGGTTGTTCTTCGGACGCGTCCGTCCTTCTTGCCAAAGGTGGTTACTGCTTTCCACATTGGGCAGACCATCACTTTGCCCACCTTCTTTCCGCCTCCGCATCCTTCCAGAGAGGAAGAGAGGCTCCACCGTCTGGACCCAAAACGTGCGCTCCTTCTATATTGACCGCACAAAACACTTCCGGGTGGATGACCAGCTCTTTGTTGGCTACGTGGGCACCAAAAAGGTCGGGCGGTGCACAAGAGGACCATCTCCCGCTGGGTTACCTTGTGCATCAAGACCTGCTATTCTTTGGCTAAAAAGGAGCCTCCTGTTGGGCTGCGTGCCCATTCCACCAGGGCAACGGCTGCTACCACGGCTTTGGGCCGCGGTGTTCCGCTGCCGGTTATCTGTCAGGCAGCTACGTGGGCCTCGCTGCACACGTTTACAAAGCATTACTGCCTTGACAGTCAGGTCCGGAGGGACGGCTTCTTTGGCCGTTCTGTCCTCCAGGACTTCCTTGTCTGATCTTTGTTCGCAGACCCACCACCGGGGTTGGTATTGCTGGGGTATCTATTCTAAGGTAAGGAATCTGTCACTAACGTGTCTCTTTCAGATGCACAAGTTACTAACTTGTGTAACGATATATCTGTAAGAGACAGTAGTTAGTGACAGATTCCTACCGCCCCACCCATCCTCCCCGTTCTGCGAACTGATTTCTAGGGTTAAGGACATCCCTTTCAGGGCCCTAGTATTTTTCAGACACCTATGTCAGCTTCTTGCATGGCTCTGCGTTCCTGGCGCGGAAAGTCGTGTACAGAACTGACGTCAGCGCGCAGGGGCGGCGCCTAAGTACTGCCCGCGACGTCATCCCGGCAATCACAACGCCGACGACGGACGCGGAGCCGCACGACGCCGCCTACCGACGCGCATGGGTACTGCTACGCAAAAACTTTCCGGATCCAGCCTGACGCCTGGGGATATTCTAAGGTAAGGAATCTGTCACTAACTACTGTCACTTACAGATATATCGTTACACAAGTTAGTAACTTGTGCGTTAGTGATACAAAGTTTATTCAGGACAGTCAAATGATAATATCCGAGGTCTGAGGAGTGACAACAGGGAGGTGAGGCGAGTCAACGTCCCACCTGGACGGGATACCGTGGAAGCTGATGGCGATCTCGTGGTATGGAGGGCTGCCGCCACGTGTAGTGCCTCCTGACGTTCTGTCAAAATCTGTTCCGGGTCCGGGGCACTAATCGGTGAGGTACGTCGGCATGCTCCTCCACCTCTACCCCTCCGGTGGCCGCGCCTGCCTCGTCTGGAAGATGAGGAATTATCAGGTGGTGTAGATAACGTGGCGAAGCCCGTCTCCTCCAGCCAGTCCCAAGCGTCGGATGGCGAGTCAAAAAAGCGGTAGGTTTCGCTCCTAACCACCCACAGACGAGCCGGGAATAGCAAAGAATAGCACAGATTAAGTTCCCGCAGCTGGCGTTTCACAGCCCCAAAGGAGGCCCGCCGCTTCTGTACCTGGGCAGTGTAATCCGGGAAGAACAGGACTGTAGCATTCTGAACCTTGGGCCATGGATGCTTCCTGATATCCCCCAGTATTCTATCTCGGAAGTTCAATAACCTGAATAGAAATGGTCGTGGGTTAGTTCCGGGAGGAGCTCTGCGAGGAGGGACTCTGTGAGCACGTTCCACCACAAATTGGGGGAAAGAGCTCCTGGTGAACGCAGCTCCTTGAACCAGTTCTCCACATAACTGACTGGGTCCTGCCCCTCTGCCCCTTCAGGGAGGCCAATCACTCGCACATTATTACGGCCTGAACGGCCTTCTGCGTTGTCTAGTTTATCTTCCAGGGTACAAACGCGGTCCAGCATATCCTGCAGGGTAACAGTGTGATTGCGAGTTTTGGGTTGTAGGTCTGAAAGCGTGAGTTCATTTTCACGTACTTGATCAGTTAGTTTCTGATGATCAGCCCTCAAAAATGTAAAGTTGGATACTACTTTGTCTATCCTAGTCTTGAGGGATGTGCGCGTCTGGTCCAGTGCTGCACCAATCTTCTCCACGGCTGCTAGTACAGAGTCGAGCTTAGCTGACAGATCGGAGCGTTGAGGTTCTGGGAGCTTTTCTGTCCTAGAGGGCGACCCATCCCCAGTGTCATGAGGCATTGCCACCTGGTGGGCGGCAGAGCGAAGGCGTCCCATGGCTAGTTGTTGTGCATTGGCATAGGGGGATACTCTGTGTGATACCCTGTGCCGCGGTGTCTGGAAGGGGGGTTCAGACTATCTGTCGCAGGTGGGGAGTCCCATCTGAGCCCAAGCCAGTAGTATGTATGGTGTGGAGTGGATGATATTTTCGTGTACCAGATAGCAGGCCCGTCGCAATGGAGAGCCCCCATGGGCTGCTGGATGGGCGCCCGGTCCGACACTGCCCAGGTTGTGGTGGGGAATACCTCACAGGTGACCACTAGCACCAGGAGAGGAAGCCACACCTCCGGTGAAGGTAAGCAGCTTCTTAGTCGATGTCACAGTTTCCCGGCACCCCCTCGGTGCGGCGGCAAGGGGACACACCAGATGGTCGGCACCCCCTCGGTGCGGCGGCAAGAAGACACACCAGATGGTTGGGGCTGCGCGCCTGAGGATGTGACAGGTCGAGTATTAGTGGCCCGGACCCGGTCAATCCATGTGTCTCAACGAAATCTGGTATGGAGGGTAGAGAGGTGATGCCTGGACCCGGTCCGATCCCCGAGCCACTCCCACTCAAGCAGATCCAAAAGAGAGTCTTCTACGCAGCTCCCAGAGCAAACCCAGAGTCTATCCAGAGCGCAGGGGGAAGCAACCCGGGCCTGATATGACCCTCATGTCGTCCCCCCGCCTCTGTGCTCTCTGGAGAGTGTCAGCCAAAAGGGGGAGATGAAGGCCTCCCTCTACTTGAGCGCATCACCCTGTCTAGTGAAGGGATTTCCATGAGTTCCGCTAGCTCTGAGCGAATGATATTTCCGGGCTCCAAAGGCAGACCGCGCTGTGCCTCAGTAGAAAGCCCCGCCGTACCGCCGGGTGGGCGCCGAATCTGGCACCGCCCAGGCCAAGGCGGGAATAAACCCACTGGTGGTTACTAGCAGTCCACTTGTCGCAGTAAAATCCAATATGGAGGCTAGAAGGGTGAGGCCTGGACCCGACTTGGTCCCTGGGCCACACCGATGTAGGTGGGCCCCAAAGGAAGGTTTCCCGTGCTGCTCTCAAAGCAAACCCAGGGTCCTTCAAGTGCGCTTGGGAGGGGGGAGGAACAACCTGGGCCCGATATGACCCTCGTGTCGTCTCCCCGTCTCTGTGTATCCTGGTGCGCGGCAGCCCAAAGGGAGATGGATGCCACCTCTTCTGGAATCGCCACACCCAGCCTTGTAAAGGGTGTCTCCTGAACTCCGCTAGTTCTGCACTAGTGGGGGGAGGGGCCTAGGCACTATTGACCCACGGGCCCCTGCCTCAGCACCTCAGGTACCCAGCTGCGTAGGCACTGCGCCGGACTCACCTCCTTGGATGCGGCAGGGTTCCGGCCCAGGAGGCTGGCAGGAACAGACGTTTTCCTCCGACTGTAAGGGCTTCTTGGAGCAGCTGATCGGTCCAGGGCCGGCTGCCAGTCAGTGGATCGCTCACCACCGCTCCGGCGTAGGACCCCCGAGGCATCGCGTTGAGTAGTGCCTCCGGGCTCCCCCACAGTGAGCCGCTGGCTAGGCTGGGACATCGGCTTCTGGTGGTCACGATCCAGCGGGACTCTTTTTTTAGCGGGGTATGTAGTATGTCCAGCCTGCGCAGCTCCTCAAGTGATCCCAGTCTTGCAGTCTCACGGCCCTCAGTGCTAGCCTCGACTGGCGTATCGCCCGGTGTTAATAGGCGGGTGAAGGGGAGTTGGATTATAATGCGTGGACTGGGGGGTTTAGTCCACGTGGGCCGGGCCACGAGCTCCGGCATAGGGAAGGCCGCACCTCGTAGATTTCGGCGAGCCTGCAGTCTCCGGGAGTCCGCTGTCGGGAGCAACAAGAGTTAGACAATGCCCACAGTGCCTGGTGTATCATCCAGATATAAATAGCACAACGATGTTAAGGAAAAACGGGGGATAGGGCACGGAGAAGACTGAAGATCCGTCCGCCATCTTAGGCATCTAGCTGCCATATGCAAATCAGTCTTGACCCTAGGAGCAGTCCAGCCCGAACTGCCAGGCGTGGTCCTCCTTAAAGTGGAATGCAAGCAACCCAGGACTGGTTTCACCCTGATTAGGGCTCATCAGTCAGGTATAGCTTGGTTCCAGTGGCACAGTGTGCATAGGACCAACGTCTGGGCATAACTGTCTCACTTAGGGGCCACACTGACGTATACAAAGAATGATGGATGGAGTGCTTGAAATTATCCGAGCTACTGGTAATTGCTCGGGCCTCATCCCAATCCATTGTTATTTTTCACACCACGCCACCTCAGTTGGCGAAGGAAGAGACCGATCCTGGGTTACTTGTGTTCTCGTTCAGGGAGGAGCTGCCCTAGCAGTTTGGGCTTGACTATTCCCATTTGAGCAGGGTCAAGACTGATTTACATGGCTGGGTCTTAGTAATTACCAGGATGCTCAGAGGTGGGTCCTGTGCACACTGTGCCACTGGAACCAAACTATACCAGGCAGATGAGTTCTTATAAAGGCAAAACATTTTGTATACTTCGATATAACACATTTGAAGCCTAGCTAGAAGTGTACGCACACATGCGTACATATGAAAACATATATATAAACGTGTGTGTGTGTGTGTTCTTATTTACAGCTTTTGATGTTAGTTTGAGATGGTAATCAGTTACCGCTTTGGAGAAGCATGAGATACTTTTCAGGAAAGGCTTGAAATACTTTTGTGTGGGGCTTGAACAATTTGCTGGTGGAAATGAGTTCCAATGGGGAATGTTGTAGATATTTACATCTCGAAATATGGGCAAGAGGAAAGCTTCAAACACCGTGTCAGGCGAAGGGAAAATACCTAAAATAAGAAAAAATGTAGCGGAGAACTGCATTTTAGCTGTCATTGATGATTTAATTGACAAGGTAGAGTCAATATTGAGTGACAAGCGTAAGACAGCTAGCACCCACAACTCGAAAATTGAAGCCTTTTATAAAAAGTGTGAGGGTGTGCTCCAACCTGCAAACACTGAAGGTACCATCACAGTGGAGATTTCACACCAAGAGGGTGGTCCCCCACAGCTGACATCTTCGCTTGTTATTGCGAGAGATATTGATGGGATCCAGCCAGCTAATCGATCCCTAATTGAAAATACAGCTAATGAAACAGGAGGAGGGGGGATGTTCCAACTATCCCGCGCTCTAACAGATTTGCACTGCTAGCTCCCCTGACAAGTGATTTTGAAGTTCAATCTTTTTATTTTTATTTAAAAAAAAAAAAATATTTTAACTTTTTTTAAAATCTTTTTTAACAAAGACTCAACAGGTGTACAGCATTGATCAGTGCAGATAGGTGGATTTCATAGCAGAGTACCACGATTCGAGCCGGACCTTCCAACTTAAGTATAGCACAGTGTCATGTAACAAAGAGCCTTTCATTATACTGGCAGGTATGTCAGCCCATCTCCCCCTCTGTCGTACCCTCACTCACATCTGATTCATTCTGATCACTCGCATTCGAGTCAGAGTTCAGGAACGTGCTGCAAAGCTCCCTCCACGTCCTGAGGTCCTTTTCCAGTTTTTCATCTCTTTGACTGGCTTTCATATGGGCTTCTTCCGTCAGTGTCCATTTGGGCACATTCTTTAACCACACATCCACATCAGGGGTGCGCTTCTTCATTCACGTTATCGCAACCCTACGCCTTGCCAACACAAGAAGCCATTGCACGAGTTTGTAAGCTATATTGCTCTTTTTGGATTTCCGAACGTGTCCCAGTAAACAGTGTAGTGGTGTAATCTCCACCCGGAGGCCCGTGTCCCCCTGCACCTTCTCCACCACCTGAACCCAGAATTGACTTACCCCGGGACACCCCCATGCAAAGTGCAGGAAGTCCGCCCCAGCTTCACCGCACCGAGGACATGCATCAAGGCGATCCAGTGCAACTTCACTGACGTCATGTATGTGCGGTGTAGGTTGTTGTAATGTATCAGTTTGAAACGTGCGTTGCAGGATACTGTATGTGTGAGTGCACTTATTGCTTTCCACGTCCTTTCACCTAGGGGCTCTGTCATGTCCACATCCCATGTCGCCCGTGCCCTGGGTGGGTAGCCCGTTGAGTCTACCCTCATTGCGTTATAGAGGAGAGATGAGTCTGCGCCCAGCATCACCGGTGAGCATTATGTCCAGTGTTTGTGTCGTCTGTGGGACGGCGGGATATGTGGGCCATGTAGCTTTAAACAGCTCTGAGATTCCAGCATAATGCAGATAGTGGCCCGATCCAGCTTAAAGTCCTCACAGGCCTGCTCATAGGAGATTAATCTTTTGCCTGGGTATAAGTCTGCCAATGTTTCTCATCCTCCCTCCCTCCACGCCTGGAAGGGCATGTTGTCCATCATTTTCTGTACCGGAGCAAGAATCCATACAGAAAGTTCCCGATGGAACAGTGCATGTCTCAGGATTCGTTCCACAAAACACTGCCAGATGCTCGTGGTCTGTCTGACGCTCTCCATCAACGCTGTTGGGAGGCTGCCCGACTGGACTCACTCCTTCAACATCCTCTTCTCCCAGTTATCCCCTTCATCCAGCCACTGGGTCGCATGCTGTAAGTGAGCCACATAGTGATAAAGATCCAATCTAGGGGTCTCCAGTCCCCCCTCCTCGTACAGCCGTTTCAGAGTGTCCAAAGCCACTTTGTTGCGACGTCCGGCCCAATATAGTGCCACCAGTACAGAATTCAACTGCCTAAATACACACGCGGGGACAGGGAACAGTGAATTTTGAAGCTTATACAGGCAACGCTGCAGCACTTTAATCTTGGACACTGCCAGTCTGCCCATTAAGGAGAGCGGCAATGTGTTCCAAAAAAACACCGACCGCCTTAGTGCATCAACTGCCCTGTGCACATTGAGGTGTAGTAAGCGAGAGTCCTCGTGCACCACCTGCACACCCAGGTATCGGAAATGTCCTGGCTCCCAGCGCAAGACAAGGAAATCGTTCCAAAGGGAGGGCAGCCAAGCAGGTTTAGTGGGAAGAGTGGAAATTTACGTCTGTTAAGGTGCAGTCCAGAACAGCTACCAAAGTCCTCCATGAGCCGCAGCATCTTTGCCTCTCGGGGTGAGGCAATATAGAAGAGGGTGTCATCTGCATACAATGATATCACATGTGGCGTCCCCCCTGCCCGGATACCTCACTGATCAAGGTCCCTCCGTGCCGAAAACGCCAATGTTTCAATAGCTAGCGTGAAGTACAGCGGCGACAGGGGGCAACCCTGGCACATGCCCAGCTCCAGCAACCACATTTCAGAACGATTCTGACCAACACGGACCCGGGCGCACAGCACAGGATGTAGGAGTTTGACTCAGCAGCGGAACCGTGGACCAAAACCTGCAGCCCTCAATACTTCCAGCAGGTACCCCCAATCGACCGTATCAAAGGCTTTTTCGAGGTCTATGGACACTAGGGTCAGTTCCTCATCCATGTGTTTTACCTCATGCATGAAAATGTGTAAGCCGCCGTATATTCATACTAGTGGTACGACCGGGTATAAACCCACATTGGTCCTCATTGATCAAGTGAGGCACGTAAGAAGCCAAACGTTGCACCAATACTTCAACGTCTAAGTTAATCATGGTGAGCAGGCGATAGGCAGCCCGTTTAGGCTGTCTCCTCCGGGTTTTAAAAGCATACATATTTCCCCCTTCCGCATGGTTGGGGGCAAGAGTCCCTGCCCATATGCCTCCTCATACACCTTGAGTAGGGGTGTGCCAGCCTTGCCGAGTACTCCTGGTATAATTCTGATTGGAAATCGTCTTCCCCCTGCACCTTGGCCCCAGGAAGCGCCCGTAACGCTTCACAAACCTCTTCAACGGTCACCTCTGCTTCCGGCTCCCTCAACCCTGACGGCGGAAGGCTTGTCAGTGATAACCCCTGTAAGAACGGTGTATAATGGTCCGTCCAGACCGCTGGGTCCACCGTATATACTTTATGCAAGTGCTGCTTGAAAACTTCCAAAATTTCCACCCTGGTGTGTTTCCTGCCCCCCGCTGCATTGCTCAAGCATGTCATCAGGGGCATCGCCTCCTCTTTCCGTAAAATCCAGGCCAGTAGACCCCCAGATTTATCCCCCTCAAGATGGAGCCATTGGTGGTATCAGCAGAGAGTGTATTTGTCCAATCTGTCCCATAAGTCACTAATTCGCGTGTGCAGCGTTCGTGCGCCGTCACCAGCGGTCGGGTGAGTCCGATCCCCTGCCTGAACCTCCGCTAGGGCACCCTCCCCTTCCCTTAATTCCCCTACCTACTCCTCATATAACTGCCTTCATCGCCTCCCACTCATGGCTCTACTGGGTGTCCCCTCCCAATTGAGAGTCATAAACTCCACTAGTGCCTGAGAAAGGGTCTCCCTCCCCACCTGGTCGTTTAGTATGTCGGGCAGCATTCTCCACCTTCGAGGACCCCGAATGGGGGCATTCCATTGTACCACACCGCTCACCGGGGCATGATCCGACTGAAATCGGGTCAAATGAGTCACCTCCGCCTCCGATAAAGGCGGGCGTCCACGTCACCAACAGCCTGTCCAGCCTGTGTTATGCCTGGGGGAAAAAAGCTTCGGAGTCGGGTACCTTTATCGCCAGGCATTCCATAGGCGTAGCTCCCTCATTACTTTGTGGATCTTCTGTCTCTTCCGTGGTCGGGGTCCAGCACCAGTTAAAGTCCCTCATACACAATAGTGGTGCAACAAGTTCTGGAACTGTAAAGTCCTGCATGGATTGGAAAAACACAGGTTCATCCTTGTTTGGGGTGTATGTATTTAATATAGTGATGTCACGACCATCCAATGTGCCCTCAGGAACACATAGCGGCCATTCACATCTGCCTCCATGTGTGTAAGGGTAAACGGTGTCCCAGGAGCCACCCACACTAGCGTACCTCTGCCGTATGTGGAATAGGGGAATAAAATGTCTGACCCTGCCACTTCTTAGCCCCCCTGGCAGCCCCAGTGTCATCTAGGTGTGTTTCCTGTAGACAGGCTATTGAAACATGATGCCGTTTAAGAAAGAAAAGCACTCTATAGCGTTTTGTACATGTGCCCAAGCCCCTGACATTCCCGTTTAGGAACCTAACCTCTGTTGCCATACCAGTGTAGCATAGTTTTTAAACATCTCACATACCTCTGCCCACCAGTCGCTGTCTCCTTCTTCTGCACACCTTTATAACGAACAACAAAACGATTCTGTAATACATCTCCCCAACTCCCACCCATGGACAGTGAACGTGCAACTGCGCAGTCGTCAGTGCCCACCCCATGCTCGTGCCAGGACATGCACTGCTTCCGTAAGCGCCCAACAGGGGCCATTGAATACCCTGGTGCAATGAGCCACCCTAGCGGGCCCGCCAAACAACATAACCAGCAATTTTCTTATAAGGAATAAATTCAGTGTAAACCCAATAGTGCCTTGGTCTCAACCGTAATCGTCCCGCGGTACCCTCCCAACCCTTCCATTCAGCACTTCTGCACATCTGCTCAGCTTGCAGTCATGCCAATAGCCTCCCTGCATTCACAAGTCAACCCCTCACACGCATTGCAGTCTCTCATAGAAAGTGTAAAAAGTGACCAGCAGTTCAGGAAGTCCAGCTGTTTCGCCTCTGTCACCATCCACCGCTGTTGCCACATCTAGTAAAGTCTCTGGAACAACATCTGCCGTCGGGCCCAGCGTCAGCTCCAGCTCCTCCAGGCTCGGCGTTGTTGATGCAGCCGGCAACACTGGGCCCCCCACATTCATTGTCCCCAGTTGCATGGTACCATCCTCGCCCGCGGTGATCTTCCTTTCCAACTGCGGGTCCGCGCCCAGTGAGCCGTTAAACGTTCTTTTTGCTGTGTTCCGCTGTCCGGACAAGTGCCCCATCTTCATCTCTGGCCGGGCTGTTCACAGGGGGGGGGGGGGAGCGTCTCTGGCTGCACGCAGGATACAGTCTCTGTCGCGATAGCTCAACACTTTAGCTATGATAGCCCGCTGCTGTGCACCCGGGGGGGTGGGGCAGCACCAGGGCTCTGTGCACCCTCTCTACAACATAGAATTCAGACAGTCCCTCTGGGCGCAAGTAAGAGTGTATCCACTGTTCCAGAAATTGCTCCGCCGACCCCTCCTGTACGCGCTGCGGGAACCCCCAGAACACGCATGTTACTGCGCCGGGTGCGTCCTTCCGCATCCTTAGCCCGGCACTCCAGGGCCTTCATGACTGTGTCATCTGGATTAGCCGCTTCTTGAGCGTCCCCACCTCGCCCTTCAGGTCCACAATGTCTCCCTCAGCTAAAGTCACCTTATCTGCAACTTTACTCAGATCTGCTCTCAGGAGGTTCACATCTATAGAGACAGTCTCAATTTATTTTCCAGAGCTTTCCTGGATCACTGGATAGCAGCCAACAGCTCTGCGCGGGAGGGCTCGCCTCTATCGTCGTCTTCACCATCTTCTCCACCACCCGTTTGTCTTATGCTCTGCAGCGGGTGGTGTGGCGTACTGTGTGATGGTGTTGGCGCCTAACGATCGTGCTGTTTTATCTTTGCCCATTGCGCCTTTCCTGGGGGGCATCTGCGCACCGTGAGCCCGCAGCTGCCTAGTTCCGCCAAGTGCCGAGCGATCCCGCCCAGGCCCGCCTGACGCCTCCTCATGTGCCTCTCCCACAGAGCTTATCTCTGAATTGGCGGCTCTTCAACTCTGCCTTTAGTCAGTACAGAGCAATGTACCAGTAGCCCCACTAGGACAGTCCACCGGGAGTGAGTTTATGTGGACTTCAGGCACCCACTCCACCGCCCTGGGTCGCCTCCTGGAGTCCATGCGCCACAGTCCACCACTCTTCCTCAGCAGTTTATTGACTCCTTATATCAGGCCTACCTCACCGCATTCCTGGGACACCATGTGCAGGATTAGGGGTACCCTCTGCGCGACCTCGACCAATGGTTCGCCTGTTGTCCCAGAGTGGTCGTGTGCCGGCGCTCTGTCACCTGAGTTCACGGCCTCGTGGCAAGCGTATGACTGGTCCCCCACCCATCCATGCGGACCGCCAGTAGCCAACTGTCCCCCTGCCCGGGCATTCGTGATTAGTCTGCAGGATAAAGCAGGGCAGCCCGCGGCAGGAACACGTCCTTCAAGGGGCGGCCTCCGCAGGTGCCGGGCAGAGTTGGCACTTGGCACGCAGGGCCCACCCCACTGATAATGGCTCTCACTCTCACCCCAGCCGTCTGCGGTTCTGCCACTTTTACGGAAGGGGCTGCCCGCCCCGAGGCACCAATCTGCTGTCTGGCCGGGCCCTCCTCAACAGCCGCTCTCAGCTCCTGCCAGATCCTGACTGCCTCTACTCGGCACCGCCGGGCCTCAAATGTCCTAGCTCGGGACTACAGCCCGCCCTGATCGTTACGGCAAGAGTGGGGATCCGGCTCACACGCGGGGACTCAGGCCGCAGCTCCCACCCCCACAGGCAGGGTTCCTCGCTCTCGGTGACTGACTCGACGTAGGCTGCACCCCCAGGCAGCGCCCTGGGTTGGCGCACATTTTCTCACACCAGCTTGCAGCCTCTTGCGCAGTCTTCTTGTTTCTAGGGTCTACAGCCGTCCCCTTGCCCAGGCAGGTGTCTGAGCAAATGAAGTTCCATTGCAGGCCTGCTTCCCAGTAGGCAGTCGCCGTCCGCCGCAGCCTCCCTACATGCGGCCGGGCGCTTGCCAGCACGGCCCACGTGTCCGTCACCGGTTCTCTCACTCTGTGGGTGCCTTAGCCCGCCTGGATCATCACCGCAATTGCAGCTCCACTGTCAAACACTGTCAGGATGTGTTTCAGCTGATTGTAGGATGACTGATGCAGGATGGAGCAGGATTACTGGGCAGGCCCGCTGGGAGCTCGGATGCTCACATCCTGTCGGCCATGCTGCTTGGCCACGCCCGTGAAGTTCAATCTTTAGCAGGGAATCACAATGAATCTGCCCATAGTATAAATCAACACCCTTCTCAAAGCCCACCAAGTCCTCACCATCTATGCTAGCCCCCGGGATTAGCTAGCACGACACAATGTAATTTCAATCAATCAATCACGGTTGTAAAAGCGCAACTACTCACCCGTGAGGGTCTCAAGGCGCTGGGGGGAGGTGCGGCTCCGTTGAGTGCTGGGGTCATCCGAAGAGCCAGGTCTTGAAGTCCTTCCTGAACTAGGGTAATGTGGGAGATTGTCGGAGGTGGAGGGGAGGGTGTTCCAGGCTTTGGCTATGAGGTAGGAGAAGGACTTTCCTCCCATTTTGGTCTTGTTGATACGTGAGGCGGTGGCCAGAGAGAGCTGGGCTGATCGGAGGTCTCTTTTGGGTGCGTGAAAGGAGAGGCTGCTGTTCAGGTATGCTGGTCCGGTGTTGTGAAGGGCTTTGTATGCGTGGGTGAGAAGTCTGAAGGTTATTTGAGTAGCCCAGTAGTGACAGAGCTTTACCAAAGATTAGATGCCTTAACAAAAGAGATTGCTGATCTAATAAGACTGTTAGGAAACTACTAGGTAGTAATGTAGAGATTACTCGAGCAAATGAAGCTCGAGAGTGTAGCATTATGCAAACTGAAAATCATCAGACAATTATTGCTCTCAGCCAGGGGAGGCAGCCAAATCCACCTATAGGTAGACAGATAATTGCAACATGATTTGCACACAAGTTCAACACAATGTGAGCAGAGGGGCGAGGGAGGATACACGCAGTTTAGGAGCAAGACTTCTGAATGATCCAAAGTCGCAAAAACAGTGGGCGGAAATGGTGCGACATAGAGGCCTTAGGATGTCACTGTAAAGTCAATTTTCGGATAGTCCTTATGGCTGTGAAAGTATAAAGAGAAACCATGTTTCTACATCTGAGGGGCGAGGGTCGCTAAACACTCATGCACATTTGAACCACAGGTACTCCGATCTGAAACAAAGTGGTTATGTAAATAATTATCAGCTTAACTTTGGGGATTTTGAAGTGTTCATAACCAATGCCCTTAGATTAAAGCCAGTAGATCGTGAAGACGAAGTCTCACTCAAAAACAAGGCGATTCACTGTATTAGACATAATCGCCAGTGTTTGTCAATTGTACTATCCGATATAAATAGGGCCAAAAGCCGGACGAGTGAAGATGGAACTTTTGACACTGTACTCCTTACTTTTATAGTTAAGAATCTAGTTGATGGCTTGATCGCACTGGACCTAAGAATCAGCCTACCCTCAAACTCTGAGATAAGATTTTAGTTGAATCGGCCTGCAAGTAGAGTAGAACAAAAGCAAAAGCATACAGCTCCAACAGCAAGTAGAGTAGAACATAAGCAAACAGCTCCAATAAAGTCAACTATTTACTCTAGTCATAGCCATGCACAAAATGACCTAGAATCTGTTGATTGACTCGCAAGGCCGAGGGCCATAACTACTTTAAATGATAAGCCATTGCATAATGTCCCGTATTCTATACCTAGTATCTTAGAAAATACGATAGAAGAATCTTTTAACCAAGTGCAGCAGGGCGGCGGTGGGTGACTGACTGCCCTGGTGAAACAGAGCATATTAAAGCCAATTTATTAGCCAGTACATCTGATGAGTCGCTACCACTGATTAAATCTATAATTTTCTGGAATATGACAGGGTTAAAGCAGAAACTAATGGACCCTGACTGGCAAGAATATATAGACCAATTCAATTTTGTCTTATTCCAGGAATTTTGGCTATTGGAGCCACCAAAAGCCTTCCGGATAGGCGTCCGACAAATAGGAAACAACTGTCGATTTCTTGGACTCAACGAGGGCCCTATTGTGTATCCTAGCACCTAAAAATGAAGCCTTAACCTCTCTCTTGTGAAAAGCAAGGATTCTGTAGGGGTCATGGAGCACGGGGGTATCAAGCAATGATATGGAAACTTCATTAATATAGGATAGCCACAGGATATTGAAAACATGGTCTAATGCTAAACAATCCAGAATTATAGATTTCATGGAGGTCATTTAGGTTTTGCCCCAAATTTCAGTGCCAATGTAACATGGGTTTAAGAGAGAGCAGGTCCTCCAGGTGGGTTAGCCCCAATTCCTTATGCACAATAGCGGCTGGTGTTGAGGCAGGGGTAAACGAAAGATGTCTAGGAAAACCGTTCTCTTCCACCTGAAGAGGACAGCAGGAAGTATGACCCCCAGAGGCCCCTCCATACATAACAGCATAAAGGGCTGCTGCTTTGTAAATGTTGAACATTTTCCTAATGACTCTACTGCCAAGTTTACGGGAGAACCTAAAAACTCCCTCACATACTCTAAACATTTTGGATCGAGCATTTTGAATGGGTTGAGTCATCATCATCATCATCATCATCATCATAATAACTTTATTTCGCCAATAAAATAATGGCATAAAAGTATGCTACAATAAAAACATTAGAGATAAGAAGTCATCTATTAGCACTCAAAGTTATTATACAATATAAAAAGAGTAAAAAGTCATAATAAATACAAAGAATTCATCAATTAAAAAAAAAAAGAGGAATAAAACAGAAGTTAGTCATATTGAGCCTTCTCTCAGTTATGAAATTTGAGCTTAAGGAATACGTCTTCTTATCTTTAGTGCGGATAAAAAGAACGAGGCCAGAGAGAAGCATACCAAGGGATCCGGTAATTGCTGTTAGTAGTAAAGAGCTGCGCGGCATTGTCTTATCCCTAGCTTGCGTATAAGCGGAAGAATAAATCTATTCCTTTCATTCGTGTAAAATTTACAAAAGAAAACAATGTGTAAATCATCCTGTACTGAATGATTATCGCATGGACATAAAGAAAGGGCATCGAAGGAATAAGTTCTGGGAGGAAAACCCAACATTAGTGGAATATATTGTAATCGAAATCTTAATAGTATGTATCTGTGATGGGGATTCATTACAAATGTCTGATATGAAGTTGAAATATTAATTATGCTCGGAGCTGAAAGATAATGTCTTACAGTAGTGGGGTTACCATTAAATTCATTCCTCTTTGTAGCAAAATAATCTAGTAGAAGCAACTTCAATTCTTTTTTTGTAATTTTCAGACAGGATTTCGAGTCCTCGTATAGGTTGGGTAAACCGGTTGCCTGTAAGTTTGTCTCAATATATTTCAACCATTTAATTTGATGTACGCCATCTAATTTCAAACAGTCTGTGAGGATATGTCTTGTCAGGGTCAATGTTTCTTTCCTCCAGACTGAATGCCACCAGAGAATTGGAGCAAAACGGATTTTATCTATTATGTAAGGGACACTCAGCTCAGAGTGGGTTATATATGAGGAACAGGAGTGTGGAACACATATCAGCCTTTTAAACAAGCATTTGCAATGCAAAAGGTCTTGCATTTGCGAGAGTTTAAGCTATTGGCATTGTAAATAACAATGCCTTTTATTTATGTTTTTAAAATCAACACATAAATAAAAGGCAATGTCATTTACAATGGCAATAACTCAAACTCGCGCAAATGCGAGACCTATTGCATTGCAAATGCTTGTTTAAAATAGTTAAATGTAGGCATGGTGTCCTCTGCACATGCAATAAACCAAAGGGAGAGAGGTGTAGCACAGCGGCCAGAGCAGCTGACTCCGGAGCGTGGGGTTCACGGTTCAATCCCTGGGCGCAGCGGCAGCTAAGCATCATGTGACTCTGGGAAATAGCTCACTTAATCTCCCTGACGGCCCCCACCGCCTTGAGACCCTTAAGGGGGTGATATAGTCACGCTTTGCAAATATGGATTATTTAAGGGGAGGTGTTGTGTGGGGATGTAATATATTTCAATCCATGCAGGTAAATTGAAGAGGTAATTCAATTATAAGTATTTTAATTCTATTACCCAAATCAGCAATGACGCATGCCTGTGTGGACTTTCACATACATCTGCACTATTTTCTCTATGCGTTTTTTATTCTATGCATTGTCTAGAATACCATTGGTGGTACTATCTGTAGCATCATTAGAAGTGAATTGTAGGGGGGCAACACATTAGGCCACAGTTAAACTGGTGGGGGTACTTTATGGGATAAAGTACCCCTGCCTTACTTCTTAAGGATATTGCATCTCACTGAGGAGTTCCATGACCATACAGAGGAACAAGGCTGAAGGCCAAGTTATTTATAAGGTTATGGAGCTCCGGAGTGACTTCAAACATCCTTATTATGTACTCCAGGAAGTATATTAGTCCTTATAATACACGGTCACACCATCACCTTTACAACAAACCACTTAAATCCTTGGAGTATAGCCAGTGGCATAACAATAGCCCCTGTGGTGTGGGGGGCACGGGTGGTGGGGTCCCTGTCCTTAAAGCTCCTGACTGGGTTCGGAGCGTGGGGCCCCCTCTATGAACTTTGCGGGGGCCCTCAAGTTTTGTTACCCGACTGCTCTGCCCTCCATGCAGGGTGCATGGTGCTCTCTCTCCCTTCTCTGCCTTCCACGCAGGGTGCATGGTGCTCTCTCTCCCTTCTCTGCCTTCCAGGGTGCATGGTGTTCTCTCTCCCTTCTCTGCCCTCCTTGCAGGGTGCATGGTGCTCTCTTTCCCTTCTCTGTCCTCCATGCAGGGTGCATGGGGCTCTCTCTCCCTTCTCTGCCTTCCAGGATGCATGGTGTTCTCTCTCCCTTCTCTGCCCTCCTTGCAGGGTGCATGGTGCTCTCTTTCCCTTCTCTGCCCTCCTTGGTGCTCTCTCGCCCTTCTCTGCCCTCCATGATGCTCTCTCTGCATGGTGCTCTCTCTCCCTTCTCTGCCCTCCTTGCAGGGTGTATGCTGCTCTCTCTCCCTTCTCTGTCCCTCCAGGGTGCATGATGCTCTATCTCTCCCTTCTCTGCCCTCCTTGCAGGGTGCATGGTGCTCTCTCTCCCCTCCATGGTGCTCTCTCTCCCTTCTCTGCCCTCCAGGGTGCATGGTGCTCTCTCTCCCTTCTCTGCCCTCCAGGGTGCATGGTGCTCTCCCTCCCCTCCATGGTGCTCTCTCTCCCTTTCCTGTCCTGCATGGTGCTCTCTCTCTCCCTTCTCTGCCCTCCATGCAGGGTGCATGGTGCTCTCTCTCCCTTCTGTCCCCTCCACGCAGTGTGCTCTCTGTTTATGTTCCGCTGAAAGCACACGCGTGTTCTTGAGCTCATCGTAGCAGGGAGCTGGATCCCAGACGTCGGACACTGCACGCGGACCAGCACGCTTCGCGAGGTCACGCAGAGGTCAGATTACATAAACCTGTGATGACGGCGAGGCTCCTTCACCGAGGTATGTTGGCACTAAACCCAGTAACCGGGAAATAAAAACAAGGGGATAGCAAGATGCGGTCGCAAAACAGATATACGGGGCTGGAAACATTTAGTCTAGATACGAATACAGTCTAAGGTACAGGGAATAGATACGAATACAGTCTAAGGTACAGGGAAATAAAGGTTTTAACAGTAATTAGACGATTGTTTTTCCACGTGTCAACACTGGGCGCAGCCCGCAGGGTCCATGGTTCAGGAGCTGGCCACTAATCCACATCTCTCTCCCTCTCTCTCTCTCTATTCCTGGCACTCTCTCCATTGCTTTTTGCTGCACTCCCCAGCGCCTGGCACTCTGTCCATCTCTCCTGTCTCCTCTACACCTGTCCTCCCTGCCATGTCCCCTTGATCGCAGTGTCTTTGTTCCCTTTGGAGTCCTATCGCCTCGGTGCAATTCCCCCCCCCCCTCGCTTTCTTCCTCTCTGTCCCCCATTCCCTCCCTCCCACTTGCTCTCTCTTCTTCCTTCATCTCTCCCTACTTCTCGGTCTCTCTTTCCCCACTGGTTCTCTCTCTTACGTCTCTCTCTCTCTCCCCCCTCTTCCTTCACTCTCACTTCCCACCGTATCCATCTCCCCGCCCCCCACCAAGTCTTCCTCTGTCTCCTCTCTCTCTTCCTCCTCCTCATCTCGGTGCGGTGATACGGAGCCCGAGGCCCTCTCTGAAAATGTGAGCTGGAGGTGGCGTTAAGTGTGAAAGCACCAAGGTGTGAACCGGGAGAAGAGGCGGGGCAGGGTGGGGGGCAGGTAGAGGGTCAAAGGGGTCACTGGCTCTCAGAGAGGTGAGAAGGGGCGGGGAGCAGTCTGAGCACAAAAACAACACCAGAGCAAGAGGCAGACGCTCCGCGGGAAGCCTGGTGTAAACTGAAGAAACGTACACTTCTTAGCACTACAAAGCAGCCGAAGTGCGCCTTTCACTAGAGCCAACAAGTGGCTGCCATTGCCGGCTTAACAGACGGGGAGCAAAGAAATAAAAAAAAGCCATGCGCACTTTCACTTTAAAAATACCCGCCGCCCCACACAGTAATCTCGGGACGGGACGCGAGTGCTGTGTGGGGCAGCGGGTATTCTTAAAGTGAAAGTGCGCATGGCACGCTGCAAATACTCTCAAGTGCTTTGCGCTGCATCCAAAATAAACGGCAACGATTATTAAAGTGAAAGCACAAGGGCGCTATTGCTATGCGCTCTGTCATGCTTCCTTCAGCAAGACATGAATTAAATAGTGCTCCCTACCGGCTAATGAAAGCTCCTGAGTAAGGACACATATAAGAAGGCCAGTCCTCATGGGAGGTAACAACAGAAGACAGGGAGGTAACTAAGGAGGGACTAATAAGCCTATTGACAAATCAAAACCCCACATTTACAAAGGTCAGTCACAAAAGCCAATACAAAAGAGGGGCGGAGAGTGGATGCAGATTACAAAAAATACCTCAATACAGCATGTCTCGAAGAGACAGCGCAAGCGCTGCCTAGGCGAGACCTAAAAAGGTGTCCTCTATACTCTGCAATTTTGTAGCGTTGAAAAAGCCCCAAACAGCTGCAACATAAGTGGCAATAGATAATGATTTTGCCTCGTAGATCTTTTTTATTGCGTTTAATGGTTTTGAGCCGAGCTTCTCTGTAAATCTAAAAATTCCTCCAATGCTTTTTTCCATTACAGTGACTCTATTAGTTACCATGTCTAACCAGGTGTTTTTCCTATTAAAAATAATCCCAAGATAATTAAAAGACTCCACAATGTCAAGTTTTCTACCTTCAATAGAAAGAGTGGGACATTTTGTTAATTTCTTGCCCGCCACCAGTACAAATGACTTGGTTTGATTTATCTTCATGTTCAGGTTATTCATAAATTTTACATACTCCTCTATGAGTCTCTGGAGCGCTCTGCCAGTGCATGCCAAGAGCACTGCATCGTCTGCATAGAGGAGTATTGGAACAGGGAAAGAATTAATGATGGGAACATCTGAGGTAGAATCTATCAAGACCGATTCCACCGTATTGGTGTATAGAGCAAATAAAAAAGGGGCGAGTATGCAGCCCTGTCTCACGCCACGAGTAATATTAAAATATCTTGTGTGTTCCCCCTTTTTTCCATAACGTACGCAAGCCAAAGCATTAGCGTACATCTCTCGAATGAAACTAATTATCTGTATCTCTATTCCCATATCCTCCATTATAACCCAGAGCTTAGAATGAGCCATGCAGTCAAAGGAGGCTGATAAATCCATAAATGCCATATACACATGGGATTTTTTAGCCGCCGTATATTTCGCAACTATCATGCTCAAATTGAGGGACTGATCTACCGTTCCCTTTCCCTTTCTAAATCCATATTGGCTAGGGATTATTATATTCTTTTCAAGGGTCCACTCCTCCAACCTGTTTAATAATAGGGTTGAGCCAATAAATCATTATTAGTTAAAAGGATAACCAAATAGTAAAATGAATCGACTTTCACAGTCGGAGTGCCCTTGATAAAAACTGTCTTACACTTCAGGATATTTCTACCACAAGTCATCGTAAATTATTTAGTTATATTGATCTTTATTTTTCTAACCTCTATAAAATCCGTAAATGTGTCCATCAGTCTCTGCAAACCGACAGCGGTCCTAGACATTAGGACCATGTCGCTTGCATACAAAAACACTGGGATTGAACGTCCGTCAACTATGGGTGAATCAGCCTGCAGAGTCTGCAGGGCACCATCTACTCCATTAATAAAAAGGGAAAAGAGGAATGGAGCCAAGACGCAGCCCTTCCTGACCACCCCCCCATCTTGATTTTAAACTAGGGTGAGATTATCATACAACCGAGACAAGAAGTGAACAATATTCTCGGGAGCCCTATGTGAGAGCAGTGTATGCCACAAAATTGAGTTGTCCACCAACTCAAAGGTACTGCTAAGGTCAGCAAAACACAAGAGAAGGGAACCTGACTTAACCTTTGTATATCTGCCAATAAGCAGATCCAAATTGTCACATTGCTTCACTGTCCCCAGCCCCCTCCTGAACCCATACTGGGCATCCGAAAGAATAAAATTATCGGAAGCCTACTGCTCCAGTCTTTGCAAAAGTACCCTGCCCAGCAGCTTTGCAGAGGTACCCAGGAGGGAGATGGGGCGATTGCGCTTAGGATCGGATCTGTCTCCCTTCTTAAGGATGAGCACTATAATGGAGTCCGCCCGGATAGGTGCTCTCAGCTGCAGCTTTAATCCCCCTGGTCATAATGGGGACCCATAGCTTAACCAGAACTCTAAATGCATCAACCGGCACCCCATCAGGCTCGGGGGCTTTTCCCCCAGCGCTCCTCTCTAAGGATAAAAGACCTCATCCAACGTAAATGCCAGGGTCCTACTACTAGCTTGGGATATGCTCTTACATTCGGCCACTAGTGCCAATTGGCCATTCCCATTATCCTTACCCGCAAAGGACTTAAACATTTTTTTAAAAAGGATCGACCCATGCTTGAAGAGGAACAAATGAAGTGAATTCCGGGGCAGAATCATCATTTTTTTTTTTTTTTTTTTTAAAGGTGCGTTAACCATACTCCAAAACAAAGTTAAATCATTGGTCTCAGCTGCCTGAGCCAGTTTGAGCCTCTTCCCTAAGAGTCTTTTCCCTGGAGGTAAGCACCACATTATACTGCTTTCCTAGTTGCTTGATGGTGGAATACCATGGAGAACTATGAAGGGCTATCCGTAGCAGCTTGAATGCAAGCGTTCATGAATGGTTAAACCAGCCATGTCTTTTTGGCTTTCTAGGTCTAAAAGGCCAAAAAGTAAACAGTTAATTGTCCTGGCAATTGTTTCAAAAGCATGAGTCAGCCCATTATGGTCCACCTGATGGCCCAGACAGTAATGAAACTCATTTTCATTCATAGATAACTTTTGGATTATACATGAGGGGTCGACACCTGTCCATTCGATACGGGAGTCATTTGGCCTAGCTGGTGCAACATTTTCCACACGGCTTATAACTGTGGAGCCTTCAGCTCGGAGAAGCAATGATAAAACAATCGGGTTATAGTTGCTCACAGCATGTTGGGTTATACCAAAGTTAAATGGAAGGTGGAAGACTGAAGAAGGAATTAAAATATGATCAACTGTGACATTGGCACCTCTGCCAATAAAAGAATAGCTCTGCTCATTATTTGTGGTGTTACAGTCCTCAAGCAGCAACAGGTCAAATTTAAACATTAAGGAATTTAAGGACTTTCCATAAGCATTGTGCGGAAAATGTGAAACACCAACTCCCAGAGGGTTAGTAATGCTACACATTCAAGTAATTTGTGAGGTTTCTGTTATATTGAGCCAGTCTGGTGCTGTTGATTTGTTTGAGAGCCCAGAAATATTCCATGAAGTGAAATGACATAGCCTCCTCATCAATAAATTCCGGTTATGATGGGATGTTATTGATGGGGCCATCCAGTCAGGTTGACAGAGGAGTACCCCTACTGTCAAATCATCAATCTACCACCTGCAAGTGTTAATGTGGTCAAATTATCAACCATGAAACGCTTTATATATTTGCATCAGCAGTTTCAAAATGGTATTGTATTTTTTCAAGTGAACCATCTAGCTTGAGGATGAGGTGGGAGTGTTCCTGAGGTGATTGACCAGGATTTTGGTGGCAAAGTTTAAGATCTTGTCCAGTGGGCAAAAAAGTGGTTGGCATGGTTGGGGGAAGACCATTAAACTCCTATTGTGATTGTCAGGCGCGAAGTACTTGAGAATTAATTGGAATTCTTTCTCTGTACAATGGGCTAAATGGACAGATGTTTCTCATTTTTATTATTTGACTGCATTTGCCTTAGCTGTGTGAGTAACGAAAATTGCATGTACATGGAGGGGCAGCCTAGTCAAAAATCTAGTTGTGTAAAGAAAAATAGATTGGGTTATGCAGAGTTATAGGAGCAGTTGAAGAGTGGAAATTCATCAAGAGGAAACGTGGAACCATCCAATTACAAATAACATTAAGAAAATTACCTATACATGGCTGGGTGTCATCAGCAGACAAATGGTAAAAACACCAGAAGGTGGAGAAAAGATCTTCAGGGAGGCGATAAATAGAGAAAAAAGAATAGTACGTAGGAATCAGCCCTGGGGAAAGTCAACTGGAAGGCAAGTTAAGTGGATAACTTGCAGTGTTCGGTGAGCAAAAACGATCTGTCAGAACTAATCGCAGGCTGACGGCCTTAGCACTGCTCTTAGCAAAGCTGAGCGTTTCAATGCATTGGGGTAAAAAATGTTTTCGAAACGCCAACATTGGCTAAAAGACTTGGCATATTGCGTGATCAACTTGAATGTTATGCCGAGCAACTTCCCCGTGCATCTCGGCCAAAAGATATTGAGAGTCCTTTCACCGCATACCTACTAACAGCGCAGGACGAAACGTAAAGAATACTGTGTCTCTAAATGATCCTTAGATAGAAAATTAGGCATTGTACTGATTTATTTACTCAGTGTGGCCTGAAGTTGCTAATGTACTGTGGTGATATGTTTGATATCGATAGCAATATTTGTTGCTATGTTATGTAATTGAAAATGCATAAATAAACTAATAAAAAAAATATCTGTCAGAGAAGTAACAGGGGAGCTCTTTGAAGGTTGAGCCTGACATGCCACAGGGGAGTTACGGGAGGCTATTAGAATAGAATGATCCATGCTGTGGAATTCAACAGGTAGATCAAGGAGTACAAGGATGGATGAGACTAGTTTGTGAGGTGCTGCAGTCTTAAGGCTGGCAGCATGTGAGTGCAGTTTCAGTAGAGTGCAGGGAATAGAAACCCACTTGGAGAGGATTAGTCAGGTTATTTGAGGAGAGATATACCATAAGGTGAGTGAAAACTTGGTGTTCTAATATTTTGGAGATAAAGGTAAGCAGGAAACATGGGTGACAGATGGGGAGGAAGGAGCAAACGTCCCTTTCTTTTACAAAGTGATGACAACTGCAGATGGAAGCATAAATGAGAACAAATGACTGAATAGAGATGTTAAGCAGAGATAAAAGTTAAAGACAAACGTTCAATGAATGAGGGAAGGTGTAAGCTGATTGATGGTGTAGGGGCATATAAGAGTTTGTTTTATTCAAATGATTGTTTAATTTAAAAACAGAAATCAGATACTGGCCTATATGCTTCATTATATCGGGCTTAAGTTAATTAATCAGAAATTCAGATGTTCATTCAGATCCACCAAAGTGATATGGATTTGACTTCGCAGTGATTGAAATGCAAAACCTTTGTAGTTTTGATTAAAGTTTTATACTATGCATGTTTTCCTCGCATTCGGAGGATAGCAATTTACATAGCTTTTAAATGATATTTGCTCTGCATACTTAATATTTTTTACCAAAACTACTATATAGATTTGTGTAGCCTTTGCCAAGTTAAAAAAATCTGGTTTTATCTGTAAACTGGTGTGTTCTCTGTGAGGTGAAAAACGTGTTATTTGTTGTCTTTTTTCAGTGATACGTGTACTTTTTTAAAGTCATTTGAGAACTTATGGGGGTCAGATTTGGGCAATCATTCCAAATCATTTAATAATTTACTAAAACGTGACTCGGTGTAAGACAATGAGGCAAGAGTTCCCTAGTATGTTGTTTAGCATGACTTTGCGAGTTGCCATCCAAAAATCCCAGATCTAGAAACATCAATAATGGAAAAAAGAATAGAAGTCAGTAGAGAGCAACTCAGACATAAACTCAAGAAGGAAGATAGTGTATGGTGCACTTTTGTGAACTGTTGGGAAAGGTGAGCACGTTTTGACTATGTTTGACTGTTGAATCACGCTCACCATTGGAGAAACACACAGTGCCCATAGTGAGTCTGCTTGGGTGGAATTTATATATATTCTATTCAAGGAACTGCCCATTTTGGGGAACAGCTATTAAACAATGTTATACTAAACAGGGCTCTCATACCTTTACCTTCAGTATTTGAATAATTGCTCAAATAAAGAAATCTTGAGTTTCTAGGGTGATCATCCCTGACAGCTTTTGAATGTCCACACTAAACATGGTTGGGCCGGGATTTCCAACCTCTCTTTAATGATTGTACTATAAAGGTGCACTGCTCCCAACTCCGCAAATGTAGTATTGTGGTCCTGCTGTATATAAAGGGATGATTGCTTAAAGGCTGAAAAATATTGACATATTGGCCTTTTAGACTCCAAAGGCAACTTATTCTGCAGAACACCCCCTAATCCATCTCCAAGAGCAGGCTAAAAAAACACCCTCATAGCAAAAAGGATTCAGGAAAAGACAAAATAGTTTTGATAATGTTTATATGATTGACTTGACTTAACTCATAGGTATGTAAAAACAAAAGGCCACAATTGGTGTACCTTGCATGAATAGACTATAAGTCAACATTTGATTATGTGGACCATCAGATTTTCAGATCGTAGCTTAACTCAAAGAAAATTAACATGGTTTACACCACGGTTGTGTACTGACCCCAACATTGGTCTTGTTTGACTTACCAGACCTGTTGGGAGTACTAAATAGCAGTCATCTCCTTACCCTGAGAATAGGTCTACAAATTGGCCTCTTTAAATATATTGTGGATGATATAGTTCCCCTTGGTTTAACCTTGTTTGGGGTCCAAAGAAGTTAAATTGCCTCTTCATTTACTCAGATATGATCTCCATAACAACAATCTGTAATAAAATTAAAACACTGGTCCTAGCTGAATGTCAAAACTTCCTCCTATGTGGTATTTGGGCAATACGTGCATCGAGAGAGAGGTTTCCTGCACCTACCTTGGAGTGGTTTTAACTCCATCACGAACTTTCAACAGATTGTTCCAAAACCATGTGTAGAATGTGGAAATGTATTAAATAGATTTTTTCAAAGTACAGGGAGAAGATTGGTGAAACTGGTAAATTTAGCCAATGAAGCCAAAACACTGGCCGATATTGATGTACTGAATTATGCACGTCCAAAGAATGAGGGCAGGTGCAGGAATGATCTGAATGTCCCTCTACAAGTGAGAGTGCGCCAACACAGGTTGGTGAGTGAGGGCCTTCCTATAAATAAAATGTGTTTCCTTTCTAATACAAACATACGCTAGGAGCACCCACTCCAGAGCTAGTTCTCTTTGATTCAAACACCAACACAGTTGATCACACTAAACCTTGGCCTAGTAGGGATTGAGGCAAAAGCTAACCTAGCTATAATAAGACACTAGGATGGATTGTCCTGGGAACCTCAAGGACCATCATATCAAGTCTGTACACAGCTCTCACTGATCACAGTTTTGAAAACCGCAAACTCCACACTATGTATAGAATAGTGCTGAAAGCCCTGTCTATGAGTGAAGACGTATTATTGACAATCCCAAGTCTAGGTCTCTAACAACAGTCTTACAAGTAGAATAAAAAATATCTAGATTTAAAATTGACACAGCTATTCAAAATCAAGTTTATTTGATGCAACAAAGTATTATAACACAATTTAAAATGCAGTTTTATCTTGAGAATATTAATAATCCAGAAAACAGACTTGTGTTCATGGACTTAGGCACAGGGGTCTTTCTCTTGAAGAGAATATTGACTGCTGGAAAAAAATATCAAAGATAGCCTTGAAGTGTAGCCTATGTAAAGAGGGGAATCAGTATATTCAAGATATTAAACATATGATTTTAATTTGCTCTGCTTAAAAGTGCCTATGGGACTGTTTGTTATATACAGCAAATGAATTTCTTATCTGTATGCAAAACAGCTGCTATATTAAGTTTAATCTACTTCCCAAATGATTTAATCCAAACTTTTATTGTTTATAGTGTTTTAAAAGCTGCTTAGCTTTATGAAATGTTGATACAGAAATTGTATTAAAGCATTTAAACGCATATACTACTAGCAATGTACTACGTTGTTTTGTTAGCTTTCATTTAAAGCGAACATCAAAACTAGCTCAATTGAACACACGCAAATTGGATGTTTTTGCTTCATCACAATGGTTATATGCCAGACCATACGTTCAGTTCACAAGCAGTAAAATGTGCAAGGTGCTTAATTGTTA
Source organism: Calotriton arnoldi (assembly GCA_963921515.1). Taxonomy (NCBI): domain Eukaryota; kingdom Metazoa; phylum Chordata; class Amphibia; order Caudata; family Salamandridae; genus Calotriton; species Calotriton arnoldi. The sequence continues at coordinate 546,083 of CAWUFW010006050.1, read as the reverse complement.
AGGATTATTTGACATGCGTGTTGCAAATGCCCAAAGCTATTGAAGAACTAGTTTGAGAGCTTAGTAATGCGCTTTTACATTTTCCATAGATGTTCATCCTGTATGAACTTGACAATTTAAGTGTAGAAAATGAACATCTTTTGTGTGAGGTCTCCCCAAATGGTTGTCTTTACTGTTTGTGCTGGCAGTAGAATTCTGTGCACTTTACCCCTGCTTACCAGGAATAAAGTGCCTGTGCTACTCTTTTCATTGTGATGAAATTGGTAGACTCCTAATTGGCATATTTAGCTCACCTATAAGCAGTGCTTAATTTGTGAAATAATAAGTGCCAGGGCCCTGACCAGGAGGCCACTGCAGCTTCCACCACCCATCGCCCCGGTCATCGCTGTCAAAACATCTGCTAATCATCTCTGTCGCCTAAAAGTGCGACAGTTCAGATTATTCCAGGTCCCCAAAGCTAAAGGAATGGCTGGGAAAGCAGGTATTGGTCATTTTTAATGTAAATTGTATTAATAAACAACCATTGTTCTGATCATCTCTAAATTAAAGGAGCAGCGCCACCATGGGGCCGGCTGTCCTAAGTGCGGTGTTGACAATTAAGTGCTGGCGCAGAGCCCCGGAAACCACCGGCTCAAATTAAGCACTGCCTTTAAGTCCCTAGTATATTACACAAACTGTACTTGGGGCCCATTACTAGTAGACTGCAGCACCTATTATGTCATCCACTACAGTAACCGTATAAAACATGGCTCAGGCCTATCGTTGTAACCCAGTTGTAACAGTGTAATAACTGCCGTTCAACTAGTCCATCCCTTTTTAAAGGTCAAAACCTCCCTTTTAAATATTAATACGTTACCCCTATGTAGGCCTTATAGCTCACAAAGCAGAATGCATAGTATTTAAATGTAGGACATGTAGAAATTTAACATTAACATGTTGTTACAGTGACTACTACCCAAAAGCTATTTTCACTTTAGGAAGGCTGGCCCATAGAGAAAACTGGAGTGCAGATTAAAATACTAATGCTGTATTTTGGCAATAGGACTAGCTAGAAAATAATTAAACAACTATTTTTAATAGTTCTTAAAAATCCAATTCAGTGGGGAAGTTGGATTTTTAATAAAATATTAAGGAAAAGTAACTTTTAGAAAGTTACCTTTTCCATTCCTGAATTTCCTGGCAGCTAATGTACATTTTCTCTTCAACTTTTCCCAGGCTGTCATTAAAATTGGAATAGGCATGGTATTCCTCCCAGGAGCAACACAGTAGGCCACTTTGATTGACCGGTTGACCTGAATGGGAAGAGACGATGTAGGAAGGTAGGATCCTTCTAGCATGGTTACCCCCACTTTTTGCCTGTTGTCAGTATGGTTTTTGACTAGTCTAACTGGGATCCTGCTAATCAGGACTCCAGTCACTGTGCTTTCTCCCTAAATTTGACTTGGTAAGTACTTTTTGTACCGTCACAATTGGCTACTGGTGTATCCCTATAAGTCCCTAGAATAGGGTAATAAGGTACCCAGGGCATAGGTACACCAGGGGTCTCCCATGGGCTGCAGCATGTATTATGCCACCCATGAGAGACCACTCAAATTGTGACTACAGGCCTGCCATTGCAGCCTGTGTAAGCTGGTGCTAGCACCACTTAGGACAGATATTAGTTTTCTTATATCTGAGGTCACTACACTTAAAACCTATAAGTCACCCCTTAGGCAGGCCTTTCAATCCTGAAGGCAGAATGCTGTGCTATAAGTGTGAGGGTACCCTGCATGAGCAGGACACCCCCTAGAAACCCCAGAGTCGATTCTCCAAGCTCTGTAAGTGCGGCCAGCCATTTTGATACATATAGTGATCATGCATCATAATGCGATGGCTATCTATATATGGCTGTGCCGAACCTGAGCATGTTTGGTATCAAACATGTTGGAATCATACCTCAACACTGTTACCGGTGTTGGAGGTATGATCCCATGCACTGGGGGGCTCCTCCAGGAAGCCCCCAGTACTCCTGGTAACAACCTTCCAGGGTCTGCCAGCAAGCTAGTGCCACTGCCGACCCCAGACACGATTCTGCCCTCCTGTTGCTGAGCTGTGCTCGAGCAGGGGAAGTTAGAGCAATAGGTTTCCTGTCACAGGGAGGTGTAACCACCTCCCAGACAGGACTTAGTGTATTGGGCTGGGGTGGGGGTGCTTGCCAGCGCCACCAGACTGCTTTGAAGGGCACGTTTGGTGCCCTCCTTGCTTACTCTAGTTAGAACCAGTTCTGGGAGCCCTTGATCCCCCGCTCTGGCGCAAAACTGGCCAAAGGACATGGGAGTATCCTCCCCTCAGTCCAGCCCCACCTCTGGGAGGGACCCCTGAGTCTCCTAACCCCTTTCTTAGGGTATAAAAGGGCTTACCTGTGGATGGGTCCTTGGATTCGTCATTGGACAAGACTCATGCCTGAAACCACGTCACTCTTTGACCGTCTGGACACTTGGGCTCCGCTGGACTTCACCTGGAACCAAGACTTCATCAAGGAAGACTCCTTCTGCTCCTGGTCTTGCTGTTCTGCAAGTCTTCTTCATCTTCAGTGTTTGTGCTTCATCCGGGATCTCCAACAGACCTTTGGGCATCAAGTACACCCGAAGTAATCTCCCTTGGAGTGAAGGAGTCACTCCCCTGCATCTGCAGGCACCGCAACAAATCTGACCGGTCTACTGCTCCTGAGGTCCCACGGTCTTCGAAAGGCTCAGCAACACAGGTGGTGGTTCTGCAACTCCCTCGAGGCCTGACCTGTCCACTCTGCAATTTTAAAGCCAATATCCCTCGTCGAAACCGCTGGGACCAATCAATCAATCACGGCATTTATAGAGCGCGCTACTCACCCGGGAGGGTCTCAAGGCGCTGGGGGAGGGGGTAAGTTACTGCTCGAACAGCCAGGTCTTGAGCTGCTTCCTGAAGGAGAGATGGTCCTGGGTTCGCCGAAGGTGAGTGGGGAGGGAGTTCCAGGTCTTGGCTGCCAGGTAGGAGAAGGATCTTCCTCCGGCGGTGGTTCTGCGGATGCGTGGTACGGTGGCGAGGGCGTGGCTGGTTGATCGTAGCTGGCGTGTGGGCGTGTAGAAGGTCATGCGGTCGTTGAGGTACTTTGGGCCCAGGTCGTGGAGGGCCTTGTGTGCATGGGTGAGGAGTCTGAACGTGATTCTCTTGCTGACGGGGAGCCAGTGCAGGTCTTTCAGGTGTCCGGTGATGTGGCTGCGTCGGGGATGTCCAGGATGAGTCGTGCGGAGGCGTTCTGGATGCGCTGGAGTCTTTTTGAAGTTTGGCTGTGGTTCCGGCGTAGAGGGTGTTCCCATAGTCCAGTCGGCTGGTGACGAGTGCCTGGGTGACGGTCTTCCTGGTTTCAGTGGGGATCCATCTGAAGATCTTGCGGAGCATGCGCAGGGTGTTGAAGCATGAAGATGAGACGGCGTTGACTTGTCTGGTCATCGACAGGGAGGAGTCCAGGATGAAGCCCAGGTTGCGTGCGTGGTCCGTTGGCTTGGGCGCGGTGCCCAGGGCCGGGGCCACCAGGAGTCGTCCCAGGCGGAGGGTGATGAGCCCAGGATGAGGACTTCCGTCTTGTCTGAGTTCAGTTTAAGGCGGCTGTTCCTCATCCAGTCGGCGACGTCTCTCATCCCGTCGTGTAGGTTGGCTCTGGCGGTGGTGGGGTCGTTGGTGAGGGAGAGGATCAGCTGGGTGTCGCCGGCGTAGGAGATGATGTTGAGGTTGTGTTGGCGTGCGATGGCTGCGAGGGGGCTCATGTAGACGTTGAAGAGGGTTGGGCTGAGTGAAGATCCTTGTGGAACGCCGCAGATGACTTCGGTGGCTTCGGATCTGAACGGGGGAGGCGGACTCTCTGGGTTCTTCCGGCGAGGAACGAGATGATCCATTCCAGTGCTTTCTCTCGGATTCCGATGTTGCTGAGGCGCTTCACTAGGGTGCGGTGGCAGACGGTGTCGAACGCCGCGGGAGAGGTCCAAGAGGATGAGGGCAGCTGTTTCCCCGTTGTCGGTTAGGGTTCTGATGTCGTCGGTGGCTGCGATAAGGGCGGTCTCGGTGCTGTGGTTGGCCCGAAACCCGGACTGCGAGGGGTCGAGGGATCCATTCGTCTCGAGGAAGGCGGCAAGCTGTCTGTTGACGGTCTTCTCGATGACTTTGGCCGGAAACGGAAGGAGCGAGATGGGACGGTAGTTCTTGAGGTCGGTGGGGTCCGCCGTTGGTTTCTTCAGGAGGGCGGTAAGCTCGGCGTGCTTCCAGCTCTCCGGGAAGGTGGCGGTGTGGAAGGAGGAGTTGATGATGTCCCGGAGATGGGGTGCGATGGTGGCGTCGGCTTTGTTGAAGACGTGGTGTGGGCAGGGGTCGGTTGGTGATCCGGAGTGGATGGAGTTCATCGTGCGGGTGGTGTCTTCGGTGCTGATCGGGTCCAGTTGCAGAGGGTGGTGGTGGCGGGCGTTGGTTCGGCGGTAGGGTGCGTGGTTTGTGCGTCGAAGCTGTTATGTATGTCGGTGATCTTGCGGTGGAAGAACGCGGAGAGTGAGTTGCAGAGGTCTTGCGAGGGGGTGATGTCGTTGTTTCCGGCGCTGGGGTTGGAGAACTCTTTGACGATGCTGAAAAGTTCCTTGCTGTCATGGGCGTTGTTGTCCAGTCGTTCTTTGAGTGCCGACTTCTTGGTGGCACGGATCAGCTGGTGGTGTTTGCGGGTGGCGTGCTTGAGGGCGGTCCTGTTGTCTGTGGTCTGGTCGAGTCGCCAGGTTTTCTCGAGAGTGCGGCAGTTCTTCTTGGATTCCTTGAGTTCATGTGGTGAACCAAGGGGTTTTCTTGCTTCCGGGTCTGCTGGGAGGGTTTTTTAGTGGTGCGAGGTCGCCGGCGCAGGCGGTCAGCCACTTGGCGAGGTTGCTGGCTGCTTCATTTGGGTCCGTTGTGTTGGTGGGTGTGTTCTGGCTGAGGGAGGCGGTGAGCTGCTCGGCGGTGATCTTGCTCCAGCTCCGGCGGGGAGCCTGTTGCGGGTGGTGGTGGGTCGCAGTCTTTCTGAAGCTGAAGTGGACGCAGCTGTGGTCGGTCCAGTGGAGTCCGGTGGCGTGGCTGAAGGAGATGTGCTTGCTGGACGAGAAGACGGGGTCAAGCGTGTGGCCGGCGTAGTGGGTGGGCGTGTTCACCAGTTGCTTGAGTCCGAGGTTGGCGAGGTTGTCCAGCAGGGCGGTGGTGTTTCTGTCGTTGTTGTTCTCCAGGTGGAAGTTGAGGTCCCCTAGGAGGATGTAGTCGGCGGAGGGCATGGCGTGCGGGCTGATGAAGTCTGCGATGTCTTCGCTGAATAGTGTGCGTGGTCCCGGGGTCTGTAGATGAGGGTGCCTCGGAGGGTGGTCTTGGGGTCAGTGTGTATCTGGAAGTGTAGGTGTTCGGCGGCGGTGAAGGTCTCGTCGGAGTTAGTCGAGATGCGGATGGTGTTCTTGTGTACGATGGCGATGCCTCCTCCCGTCTGGTTGACGCGGTCCCTCCGGGTGATCTTGTATCCGTCCGGGATGGCTATGGCGATGTCGGGCGCTGAGGAGGCGTTCATCCAGGTTTCGGTGAGGAAGGCGATGTCCGGTGCTGTTGCGTCGAGCAGGTCCCAGAGTTCCACGGCGTGCCTGTGGACGGAGCGGGTGTTCAGCAGGATGCATTTCAGGTGGTTGCTGCTGGTGCTCGACTTGGCGGAGGTGGTGCACGTCCGGGGGCAGGTGAATCGGCAGGTTTGGCAGGTGAAGGGTCCGTGGGTGCGTCTCGGTGAGGCTCGGTAGCAGGCAGGGTTCCGGCCGGCATTGAGTGCGGTGAGTGTGGCGGCGTCGTAGGTCCGTCGAGTGGTGTTGCATCGGTGGGATCCAGGGGTTCTGGCGCTGGGCGCGGTCCAGTCGCGGACGGGCGCAGACGGGCTTGCCTTAGGCGCGCCTTCGGCGCGCCAGTGCGCGGCCGCCATTTATGGGGAGGTGGGAGGGAGGAGCAGCTGGGAGGCGGGAGGCAGGGGCAGCGAATGGGCAGTCAGGGGGCGGGGCCGCAGGGACGCAGCGGCGGGAATGGCGAGAGGCAGCGGGGGCACAGAAAGGAAATGGGGGGAAAGGCAGACAAAATCACGGGCACAACGACAATGGGGCAGCGAGGGGCACAGAAGGAAAAAGGGGAGAAAGGCAGACAAAATCACGGGCACAACGACAATGGGGCAGCGAGGGGCACAGAAGGAAAAAGGGGAGAAAGCAGACAAAATCACGGGCACAACGACAGTGGGGCAGCGAGGGGCACAGAAGGAAAAAGGGGAGAAAGCAGACAAAATCACGGGCACAACGACAATGGGGCAGCGAGGGGCACAGAAGGAAAAAGGGGAGAAAGGCAGACAAAATCACGGGCACAACGACAATGGGGCAGCGAGGGGCACAGAAGGAAAAAGGGGAGAAAGCAGACAAAATCACGGGCACAACGACAATGGGGCAGCGAGGGGCACAGAAGGAAAAAGGGGAGCAACGCAGACAAAATCACGGGCACAACGACAATGGGGCAGCGAGGGGCACAGAAGGAAAAAGGGGCGAAAGCAGACAAAATCACGGGCACAACGACAATGGGGCAGCGAGGGGCACAGAAGGAAAAAGGGGAGAAAGGCAGACAAAATCACGGGCACAACGACAATGGGGCAGCGAGGGGCACAGAAGGAAAAAGGGGAGAAAGCAGACAAAATCACGGGCACAACGACAATGGGGCAGCGAGGGGCACAGAAGGAAAAAGGGGAGAAAGGCAGACAAAATCACGGGCACAACGACAATGGGGCAGCGAGGGGCACAGAAGGAAAAAGGGGAGAAAGCAGACAAAATCACGGGCACAACGACAGTGGGGCAGCGAGGGGCACAGAAGGAAAAAGGGGAGAAAGCAGACAAAATCACGGGCACAACGACAATGGTGCAGCGAGGGGCACAGAAGGAAAAAGGGGAGAAAGGCAGACAAAATCACGGGCACGACAATGGGGCAGCGAGGGGCACAGAAGGAAAAAGGGGAGAAAGCAGACAAAATCACGGGCACAACGAAATGGGGCAGCGAGGGGCACAGAAGGAAAAAGGGGAGAAAGGCAGACAAAATCACGGGCACAACGACAATGGGGCAGCGAGGGGCACAGAAGGAAAAAGGGGAGAAAGCAGACAAAATCACGGGCACAACGACAATGGGGCAGCGAGGGGCACAGAAGGAAAAAGGGGAGAAAGGCAGACAAAATCACGGGCACAACGACAATGGGGCAGCGAGGGGCACAGAAGGAAAAAGGGAGAAAGCAGACAAAATCACGGGCACAACGACAGTGGGGCAGCGAGGGGCACAGAAGGAAAAAGGGGAGAAAGCAGACAAAATCACGGGCACAACGACAATGGGGCAGCGAGGGGCACAGAAGGAAAAAGGGGAGAAAGGCAGACAAAATCACGGGCACAACGACAATGGGGCAGCGAGGGGCACAGAAGGAAAAAGGGGAGAAAGCAGACAAAATCACGGGCACAACGACAATGGGGCAGCGAGGGGCACAGAAGGAAAAAGGGGAGAAAGGCAGACAAAATCACGGGCACAACGACAATGGGGCAGCGAGGGGCACAGAAGGAAAAAGGGGAGAAAGGCAGACAAAATCACGGGCACAACGACAATGGGGCAGCGAGGGGCACAGAAGGAAAAAGGGGAGAAAGCAGACAAAATCACGGGCACAACGACAATGGGGCAGCGAGGGGCACAGAAGGAAAAAGGGGAGAAAGGCAGACAAAATCACGGGCACAACGACAATGGGGCAGCGAGGGGCACAGAAGGAAAAAGGGGAGAAAGCAGACAAAATCACGGGCACAACGACAGTGGGGCAGCGAGGGGCACAGAAGGAAAAAGGGGAGAAAGCAGACAAAATCACGGGCACAACGACAATGGGGCAGCGAGGGGCACAGAAGGAAAAAGGGGAGAAAGGCAGACAAAATCACGGGCACAACGACAATGGGGCAGCGAGGGGCACAGAAGGAAAAAGGGGAGAAAGCAGACAAAATCACGGGCACAACGACAATGGGGCAGTGAGGGGCACAGAAGGAAAAGGGGAGAAAGGCAGACAAAATCACGGGCACAACGACAATGGGGCAGCGAGGGGCACAGAAGGAAAAAGGGGAGAAAGGCAGACAAAATCACGGGCACAACGACAATGGGGCAGCGAGGGGCACAGAAGGAAAAAGGGGAGAAAGCAGACAAAATCACGGGCACAACGACAATGGGGCAGCGAGGGGCACAGAAGGAAAAAGGGGAGAAAGGCAGACAAAATCACGGGCACAACGACAATGGGGCAGCGAGGGGCACAGAAGGAAAAAGGGGAGAAAGCAGACAAAATCACGGGCACAACGACAGTGGGGCAGCGAGGGGCACAGAAGGAAAAAGGGGAGAAAGCAGACAAAATCACGGGCACAACGACAATGGGGCAGCGAGGGGCACAGAAGGAAAAAGGGGAGAAAGGCAGACAAAATCACGGGCACAACGACAATGGGGCAGCGAGGGGCACAGAAGGAAAAAGGGGAGAAAGCAGACAAAATCACGGGCACAACGACAATGGGGCAGCGAGGGGCACAGAAGGAAAAAGGGGAGAAAGGCAGACAAAATCACGGGCACAACGACAATGGGGCAGCGAGGGGCACAGAAGGAAAAAGGGGAGAAAGCAGACAAAATCACGGGCACAACGACAATGGGGCAGCGAGGGGCACAGAAGGAAAAAGGGGAGAAAGCAGACAAAATCACGGGCACAACGACAATGGGGCAGCGAGGGGCACAGAAGGAAAAAGGGGAGAAAGGCAGACAAAATCATGGGCACAACGACAATGGGGCAGCGAGGGGCACAGAAGGAAAAAGGGGAGAAAGGCAGACAAAATCACGGGCACAACGACAATGGGGCAGCGAGGGGCACAGAAAGGAAAATGGGGAGACAAGCAGACAAAATCACGGGCACAATGACAATGGGGCAGCGAGGGGCACAGAAAGGAAAATGGGGAGACAAGCAGAAAATACGGGCACCGGGGCCACAAGCGGAGGGCGATCTTACCTGCAGAAGCAGCGGGCAGACAACACAGGCGGAGCTGTGTGGTGGGGGAGCGACCTACCTGGCACCAAACAGGGACCAAACCCCTGTGCACTGTGTTGAGTTGCCGTTGCCAAGGCTTGTTGGCTCTGCACTCCAGAGATCTTCGGGATACAAGAAGCTCGTGCCACCAGCATCTCTTCCTGCCCAGATCTTTGTCCTCATCACATCCTCTGCACCGTGGGCCTTCATCCTTAGTGATCTGCTTGAGGTACTCTTGCGACTCCTGTGCCTTTGGCCTGTGGGTCCTTTCGAAGGTCTTCTCTTGCTTCGGTAGTCTCTCCTGCTTGCTCAGAGCCTGCTCTGACTCTCCTGTACTTGGTGTGTTCCTTGGACCTTGCTGGTCCCAAAGTTGTTCCTTCATCGTTTTCCATGTCTGTTGCTGATGCTAAGGCTTGTGGGTGCTCCCATCGGACACCGACCCCCTGGTTCTCGACTTCCGACGTGGGACAGGTCGTGAACGGCTCCTGGTCTTCCTCAGCGTCGCCTGGTCCTCACAGCTGCAGCGAAAAGGTCACTGCCATCACTCCTGCATCTTCCGTCATCGGTGGTCATTAGTCCTCCCGAGTGACATAGACTCTGTCCCCTCTGCTTGCAGATTCTCCTCTTCAAGAATCCACCCTTGAATTCCACCGTACTCTTGCACAGTCTTCGCCAGCGGCATCTTTTCTGAAGTCCTCCATTGTGGTCTACGACGGTTTCCGATGTCACTTTGCACCCAGCTTCCCTGGTGTAGCTATCTTGGTTCCTGGGGTATCCACAGGTGGGGTGACTCTCCAACCTTCTGTCTTCCAGGGGTTTATTCAGGGTCCACTGGGAAGGCTTCTTCTTCTTCAAAACTGCAACCGCGACTTTCCCATTGACTTCTATTGAGTATGCAGCTGTGTTTCCACTCTGCACACAGCCTCCGTGGGGTTCCTGGGTTCTTACCTTGGGTGGTTCCTTGGGTCCCCAGCACTTCCCAAGTCTCCTGGTCCAAGTACCGACCTCGGTCGCAGTTCACATTCCACTTTCTTAGTATATGGTTTGGTCTCCCCCTGGAGACCACTGTGTATTGTGCTTACTTACCTGTTTACAATTGAAGTATTGTGTGTATTTGTGATGATATCTCCAGGTAGGAGATATACCAGTGTGTTAGTGAGTGCTGTATAATAAATAGACATGTTTATAAATACACTGTGTGGTTAATTTTCATTTAACCTACACTACAAGATTAGATCTGGTAAAACAAGCTGCTTAACACTCCTTCTGGACTAAGCCTGAAAGCTGCTCTCCACAGCTACTGCTTAGAGAGCTTTCTATGATTGTCTAAGACCACTAAAATCACCATACGGTTTAGTGCAAGGTGCTTCACTTAAATAAGTGTGCACCATATACAAAGCCAGCCTCCTACAGATGACTTGTCTGAACCTCATTAAAAATGCAGGGTAGGGGTGTAGGCATCCTTTTTGACATTACAGTGTCAAATACTGCTGGGATGTCAAACCGTGCTTGACAGGTCTTGTGGGATTTACATATAACACTTGGGATACACTTGAAAGGAAGGAAACAGGGTACTAAGACGATTCATGGGTATTGTCTGGTTGCCTGAAAATCCTGCTTTTGTCCTCCCAGACTTCTGTTTCTGTGTTTATTGGGGTTATAGTGGCTGCCTTAACCTGGATTTTAGTGTTGGGTGTAGAAGGACAATAGGATTACCATAGTACATAGTACCCGTTTTAGGTACTTTCTTTTTGAAAATATTTAAAAGAAAACTGTTTGGTGCAGGGCTCCGTCAGGTTGATAGAGCCATGTATTACACAGCAAAATGCATTGACCGGTGCCGCCGTGATGATGGTTCCTGGCAATCCTTTATAAATGATTGCCAGCTTGGTGAACATTTATACATTTGGCGGGTGGTCTCTCCACCAGAGCGCCACGGGGAGTAGGTCGTTCGGGGAAGGGGGGAGGGGGGGTCGATTTTAATAAAAATAAAATTAAATTAAACTTACCTTCGCCTCCGGTCCCGCGTCGCGTCTCCTCTCTCTGCGCCTTACAGGAAGCAGGGAGCCTCCCTATCCTCCCCTAAGCCAATCACAATGCTGCAATGACAGCGTTGTGATTGGCTAGGACGCCGACCACACAGGCGTCTATGGGGAGGCCATTTTCTCTATGTAGGCTGCATGCAGCCTACATAGAGAAAATGGAGAGTGTGCATGGGGCCGACTAAACAGTCAGCGCCCACAACAGTGGGCAACCCACTCCTCACCTGCCTGGAGCAGGAACGCCAGCCCGCCTCCAACCAAACCCTGCCTTCTGCTTTAGCAGTGCGAGAAGCAGAAACATAAAATGGTATTTAAAATACCATTTTATGTTTCTGCTTCTCGCACTGCGAGAAAGCAGTGGGGCGACGCTCCTCCACCCACGTGGAGGAGCCACCCCACTGCTCTGTGCGCACTGCTCTCCAACACTGCGGCCTGGGTTAAATGCCTGGTGAAGTACCGTGCACGCCCCCTGGGAGAGAGGAGGCTATTGCAGTGCCCCTACTGGCAGAGAATAAAAAACAGTTCCGGATGTCAGGGCCTGGCCCACTGCCTTGCACACTTATGCGAGGGAGGGGCCTACAGCGCACTGTGATAGAAGCCCAAATGCACTGCACACAGGTAGATTCACTGCTCCCACATGACTAGCCTGTATGAGGTTCAGTGGTTGCCAGCCATTTCCCGAACAACCTGGAAAAGACACAAATGTATGGCAGACCCGCCCAGGGTTCAGTTCCTACCCATGTTGCCATACACACATTGGAGGGCAAATATATAGTCAGAAAACCGTAACAAGCCTGACAATGGATTAGTGGCCGCCAATATCCCCGCAGCAGAGCCCTAGGTTCAGGGACGCTGCTTTCATCACCACATTATTGTAGGCCACTCAACGATGCAAGACTTCGCCCTCTGCCCTCATAACTCCGGGGGAGTAATGCTGCCAGCCTGGGACTGAGATATCACACTTGCAACTCCTAAAATCACACACCCACTCAATTTGTGTCTGACCTTAATACCCGTCTAGGCCCTTTTAATGAGGCCAGTGGTGGCTCTGCTGCCAAGCTTCAGAGTTCTGCCTGGGTCGTATGATACCCAGGTCGCAAGCATCAACCAGTTATTGAAGGTCTGTTTACATCCGGACCAGGAGGTTCTGTACAGACCTCCTGGACAGAAGTCATGACGACAGAAGTTGTGACGTATAAAAAGGCTGAGACCTGCAGAAAGAAAGGTGGTGTATCTATGCCGATGGCCGCCTGTGACCAGGCCTCCCCATAGCCCAGTTTAGTGCTTTTAGGTTTTGAATGTCCTAGGTTGCACTTGGCAATTCGTGGAAATGTCGAGGCTGCTACCCTTTAGAAACGTACTCGAATGTGAAGGGACACCACCAGTGACAAGTCACCACAGAAATACGTGCTCTTTGCAAATAGTCAATCAGAAGGGGCCAGTCATGTAAGCCTTACGAACTGTAAATGCCTCGAACTTTCAAGGCGCCAGTGCATTGAAGCGTCTGAAATTAAAAAGAAATAAATTGTTTGGGGTGTATAATAAATTGTATTTTAAAGTAAATTATTTTTTGCTTTGTGTATTTCAGTTTCTTCTTTTATCCATTTCACCGCTATGTACTACTGCGTATTCTTTTTTTTTTTTTTTAATATAAGAAATGCAGTCTGATCAAAATAAAAACGGAAAAAAGAACGGTCTGAAATCCCTCAAACAATCAGTCAGACAAAGCTACTTAGAGACAAAACACCAACAAAACACTTACTCTCTTATTGCGTTTTATCGACTATTACATAACCATGGTAGCTTGATCGTCTGTGATTTGTGTGCACGTTTTAATTAAAAATGTTCCTACGGGGTGCGTGGCCGGGCAAGATGGCCGGACGGACGTAGCTCGTCTCGGCTCCCGGTCCGCGCTGCAGTCCCGAGCTTCACTCGCAGCCTATACAATCAGAAAATCGAACCAAAAGCTACGGTTGGACATCGGAGAGCGGGGGGCACATAATGCAGCCCTGAGAAAGAGGTACACCTTGTGTGGCGAATGGTTACAAGGCTGGAAACGAGAGAGACCGGAGAGCGACAAAATGGCGCCCCTCATTACATAAGTGCGGCCGATCTCCGATAACGGCAGCACTGGGGGCGGAGATGCGGCACCCCATGAACACCGACGAACACAGCGGGGGCCGGTGACAATTTGATTGAGAACTTACCGGGAGTGCGGCGAGGTACCAGCACTGGAGGCTGCATCGGCGTGCGAGGCTCCGACGGCCTGGGAGACGAAATGTCACGCTGCAGGTACGTGGCGGACACAGACCGTCGATCGGAGCTACCCCCGACAATCTCTAGCACAGCTGCTGCTTCAGAAGGCACGATAATGAGCACTGCAGGCCGCTGACTCCCCTCTGACGCCGAAGCCCCTAGTCCTGCCTGACCCTAAGATGGCGGCCCTCGGCAGGCGCCGATAATCGAGAAGGGCTTCCCCCTCCGCTTCTGCTCCCACAACACTTCAGGGACTCGGTACGGGCAATCCAGCAGCCCCATCAATAACCACGGGGGCTGACACATGCCGAACCCCACACGGAGAGGTGTGGCGCAGGTCCCCACACGCCCTGAGGGAGAGAGCCACGTTTGGGGCCTAGAGTAAATGAGACACCATCCGCTCCCTACTGGTTGGACACAGGGCAAAAGCGGACACGCAATCAAGACGCCTACCCCCCCCAGGAGGGGACATCACATGCCGCCTGGCGCACCGCCTTTCACCACGACTGCCTCAGAACGGGGGACCGGCTGGGACGGCCCCTATGCCGCCAAAGAAGTCGTCGAGTAAGGCCACGAACAGAGTATCTGATTTCTTTCCGCCAGCAGACAAGCGCCAACCCTCAGGTAGCAACGGAGGCGAGAGTACCATGGCTCTCACTAAAGATGACCTCTTGGCAACTTTGCGGGACTTCAAGACGGAACTGAGGGCTGAACTGGGGCAAGACCTCAAGGCATCGATAGAACAGCTAAAAGCTGGCCTCACCGGCAGGCTTGCCTCTCTCCAACAGGACATTGATTCTGTGGGCACCAGAGTCCTAGACTTGGAAACCCAAACCCAGGATATCGATAAGCACACAGCTGCCATGCGGGAAGACATCCATACCCTCCAAGACCAATGGCACCAGGCGCAATTAAAGGCGGAGGATCTAGAAAACAGGGCCCGGAGAGAGAACCTACGACTCCGAGATCTGGAGGAGGGCGCGGAAGGGACAGATCTGGAGGCCTTTCTGGAGGGGTTGTTTGCCGAAATTCTGAGTCCACACACTCTAAAGATAAAGCTCGACAGAGCCCACCGAGTTGGAGGCCAGCCGAATGGAGACAAGAAACGACCAAGAGACGTGCTGGCTAAATTTCATTCCTATAAAGTCAAAGAAGCAGTATTACTCGCAGCCAGGAAAGGCTACATTCCAGGGGCGGATCCTCAAAAAGTTGACGGGCCATATCGGTGACGAGAACTAAGGTCCTGTGGAGGGATGGCCACTCCTACTGAACCACGATACGTTGACCATACAGTCCCCCCTAAAGACAATGCCAAGAATCTTTGGATGCCGAGGGCTGCAACAATAACCACCCTCTGTAAATGGAGCCAGTGGGTGTGGAGTACTAGGGGAGGCCCCAGTGTGACTCGGGACGGGACCCGGGGTCCGGCCTCAAGGACATTACGAAACACGAACGAGGCTAAGGCGAGCAGGCCTCGGACTGACTGGGGGACCGGTCATCGCGGTCAGCCACCAAAGGATGGAATGAACAGGGCCGAACTTGACAAGCACACGCGATGGTATAGGCACGTAACACTGTTTTTGGATCTATGGGACGGGCGCGGACGGGGACCTCGGTCCCTCTGCCCCCCCAACATGTTTAACGGGGTGCTTCACCCCATTGTCGGAGATCTGTCATCGATCCGACGTATGTTCATGATTGGTAATGTTGTTTCTTTTGTTTGTTGGGAGGGGGGGAAGGGTGGGGAAGTTGGGAGGGGGAGGGAGGGAGGGAGGGAGACTGGTGGTGGCTTTTTTAACGAAACTGCACACACAGGTGTGTTCCACAGGTTCACCTATATGCACGGGAGCTTCCTCAATTCTATACTGGGCAGGAGCTGCGGTACGTGGGACACGAGTCATATGCAGCGGATTTTTAGAGGGCGGAGGGGGGATACAAGAGACCGATGGTAATTACACTAGGATCCTGGAATGTAAAGGGCCTTAATTCGCCACAGAAACGCCAGAAGGTCTGGAAATACATCACTGATCATCATTTAGATATTGTGGCACTGCAGGAGACGCATCTCTCGCGTGCAGAGGAGACTCGCTTTCGCCATACTCAATACCCCCTGATCTATAGAGCCTCTGCGCTTACTAAACACCGGAGGACAGCGCTTCTCTTCCACACCTCTACGACATTTCAACCCACTGCTACTAAATCAGACAAGGAGGGCCGCTGGGTAAAGGTCAAAGGCATACTGAAGGGTAAACTATGCACCTTTATTTCGGCCTATGCACCAAACACGGGTCAGACACCCTTCCTGCAGCTGCTTTTGGGGAAAATACAGGAGTTTGCTGAGGGGCCGACACTTCTCCTAGGTGATTTCAATTTAACATGGCAAGCAGACCTTGACAGCACACACCCCCACAGACAAGAATCCAGCAGCTTCACCGGGGAGGTTAAACAACAGATCCACGACTTGGGCCTTAGGGACACATGGAGGACTCTTTATCCCCAGTCGAGGGACTACACCTTCTACTCACACGTGCATCAAACGTACTCTAGACTCGATTACATATTCATTAGCCAAAATTTAGTGGGGTCTCTGCAGGAGGCCAAGATTTTTCCGCTTTCGGTATCGGACCACTGCCTGGTCTCGATATGTCTCTCCTGGAGCTCGCAGGCAGCTACACCCCCCAAATGGTACTTCCAGGCTTCTCTTACGAGAGAAAAGGGGCTATGCACGGAACTCAGAGACAAGATCAAGGATTTTTGTGCCCAGAACGTGATCTCAGACACCTCAGAGTTCAACACCTGGGACGCCTTTAAGGCGGTTTTAGAGGGCGGTGCATCGCGCTTAACTCTGCGCTGAACAAAAGAAGGACTCAAGAAAGGGTAGAGCTAGAGGCAGCACTCTCATTGGCAGAAACCTCCCATAAAACAAAACCCACTAGGGAATCCCTTTGCACACTCACCACACTGCGAGGAAAACTTAAGGCCATTTATAACAACAGGGCAGAACATACCCTTCTGAAGCTTCGCCAGATATCCTACTCCCAGGGGAACAAGATTGGCAGGCATTTGGCCCGCCAACTGAAAGAAAAGAGAGAAAGGGAATACATAGGCGGCATACAGATGGAGGGGGGAGGGCTGACTAATAGAGACATCGATAAAGCAGACACCTTTGGTTTCTTCTACCGAACCCTATACACAAGAGAAATGCGTGACGCAGAGGTACAAAATGAATACTTACAAGCCCTGCAGCTCCCCCAAGTTACATCTGAATGGAATGAGATGCTCACGGCCCCCATAACATCAGGGGAAGTGGCCCTCGCCATTAAATCTCTCAAACCGCACAAAGCCCCAGGCCCGGATGGCTATACAGCTCAATTTTATAAAACATTTGCTCCCGATCTTCTACCTCATCTGACCCATCTGTTCAATACCATGGCCGAGACGGGTACGGTCCCCCCCACGATGGCGGAGGCAGTGATAACAGTTATCCCGAAACAGGGGAAAAATCCGCAGAAATGTGCCTCATATCGCCCTATAGCTCTCCTCAATCTAGATGCGAAATTGTACTCGTCCATTCTCGCAGCACGGCTGAACGACTTGATGCCGGACCTCATTCACCCAGACCAGTCCGGTTTTATCAAAGGACGCCAAACTCATGATAACACCAGACGTATCACCCACTTAATCGAAAAAGCTAATAAGAAGCAGATCCCGGCGGTACTGGTAGGCCTTGATGCCGAGAAGGCGTTCGATAGGGTGGATTGGGCCTTTCTTTTCGCTGCACTCACTCATTTCAGATTTGACGACAAATTTATTACTATGGTCCGGGCCAACTATACTCAACCTCGCTCGAGAGTCCAGGTGAATGGGGTGCTGTCGTCTTCCTTCTCCCTCACTAGAGGCACCCGCCAGGGGTGCCCTCTCTCACCGCTATTGTTTGCTCTCAGCATCGAGCCCCTGGCAGTGGCGGTCCGTGCAACACCAGAGATACGAGGTATCCCTTTCAGTGGAGAATCGCACAAGATTTCGCTATTTGCGGACGATGTGCTTCTGTCCCTTACAGAGCCATCCACTTCTCTCCCTGCACTCCAATTGGAGCTCGGACGCTTCGAAGCAGTAGCGGGTTTTAAAATCAATATGGAAAAGTCCTCCATCCTTAACCTCACGATCCCAGAGGCTGAAGTGGAGGCACTACGGACATGCACCTCATTACAATGGACTACCCGCCCCCTTCAGTATCTGGGGATCCACTTAACGCCGTGAGTGGAAGAACTATACAAAGCTAATTACCCATCCGCCCTCCTGCGGCTCCAGGCAGATCTTGCGCGTTGGAAACCGCTTTTTATATCCTGGCTCGGTCGCATACACGCGATTAAAATGACTGTGCTACCTAAGCTTCTCTACCTTTTTCAGGCTCTTCCCGTTGAGTTCGGCACAGACTTCCTCCCCAAATTAAAATCAATGGTTTTGAAGTTTATCTGGCAAGGGGGTCGAGCGCGATTTTCCTTTGCAATCCTGACGAGGCTGAGGAAAGAAGGGGGGGTGGGCCTCCCAGATTTTGGGCTATATTATAAAGCAGCCCAACTAAGGGTGGTCACCGAATGGGCCAAAAGGGAATCAGAGAAGCATTGGCTTCATATGGATAGGGCCGTCGCTGGACGATCGATTTGGGATCTCATTTGGCGCCACAGGACCGATAGACCAAAAAACACCTACCTTAGCACCCCTACCCGGACCACCCTGAAGGTGTGGGATTCTGTCTCACATAATGCCCAGTGGACCACATTTCCGTCCCCTTACACGCCAATCCACTACAACCCGGCATTTCCCCCGGCCATGCAGGAAGGGCCTTTCGTCAGTGGCGAGAGGGAGGGTGCAGGGCACTGACTCACCTATTTCACAATTACGACATCCTCACCTTCGACAACTGCAAGAGGGGTTATGGGGTGGAACACACTGAACACTTCCATTACCTTTAATTGAAACACTGGGCACTTACACCTTCCATCTACGAGGCAGCCACTCGGCCACTTACGAAATTTGAAAGCTATGTACAAAAAGTGGATTCTATGAAGGGAGTGATCTCCTATCTGTATTCTTACCTTCTCGCCTCTCTGCACACTCCACGCCCCCGCTATATGAGCATGTGGGAGGGAATCTTGCAGCGCGACATCTCAGATAGAGAATGGGAGGGCCTATGGTCTGACATTGTGAAATTTAATCATTCCACGGAATTACGCGAGGCTCATCTCAAAACCATGATGGACTGGTACCTTTACCCCGCCAAGCTTAAAAAGATATTCCCTAGCTCGTCCGACAGGTGCTGGAGGGGGTGTGGGCTACTAGGAGACTTCCAGCATATCTGGTGGCATTGCCCAGGGATAAGACCCTTCTGGGAAGAAATTCTTGCACAAATCAAAGATATGCTAGGTTATCCCATACCGACCACTATGGCAGAGGTCCTCCTGGGTTTGTGCGATCCTTCACTTAAGCACCAAACCAAGGCGGATAAGGCCATCATGTGGACATGCATTGGGGCCGCGAAGGTAGCGATCGCGGCCGCCTGGAAGAAGAAAGAGGCACCCGCTATTTCGCTATGGCACTCCAGATTGTGGAAACTCCTAAGCTTAGAACGGATGGCCGATATCTTTAGAGACGACTACAAAAACTTTGAATACAGATGGGGGCCCATGGTTGCTTTTCTTACGAAGGGGTTACCGTCGGCGGTATGTCCTCCCTCCATTAGAGCAATGCACCTATTCCAAGTATAAATAGAACTGAGCCTGATATGTTGGCTGAGACATACCAATTAGGCAGCCACCACCAGTAAGGGGATGGGTGGGGGGAGGGAAGAGGGTGGGTTTGTTTTTGTTCTAGTTTAATCCGGTGATCCCCGTGGGGATCCTGAACTCTGTGCAGAGACTTCCTCCCCCGTTGGGAGGTCCGAGGCTACAGCTGTCGCAAAAGAAAGACAGACGAGTGAATGCCGTACTAGCACGCAACATGATTTTACTAGCCATGTAATGAGAAAACTGTATCTTCCTATTAGGATCCTGTGTGATTTTGGCTGGGAACCTGTAGAAATGGTGTCTCTCACTCTTTGGTCTTCTGCATGAGCATGATATAAGCCTCTTCATGATGTACCATCGTTGACCTATGTTGTAACAAAATGATAAAATGCTAATAAAAACACATTTGACAAAAAAAAAAAATGTTCCTACATGTGCTTTGTATGAAATTGCGCTGATGCCCGTTGAAAGTCCTGCCGAACTCATTATCATGGAATCAGCAAAATCCTTAAGTTCGTTTTTCCTAGATGATAGTTATTTCGCTTTATTTTGTACTCTTTACACTGAGGGGGAGCTCTAATGTTTTTTGCAGCTTCTTATCTTTTTTCCCCTCTCTGCACATGTTTCTCATTGTTTTACATGATAGTAAATGGTTTTTGAAAGCGACTGACTTTTCCCATTAAATGGCACTGGGGATCCACTCTTTTAAACCTTGCTGACTGTGTGGTAGGGAGCTTGAAATCCCTAAGCGTCGACTTGTCAGGGTGGTTGTCGCCTGTCAATAGCTTGGAATCCTAGATGGTCGCCCTTGAGACGTCCACCATTGATTAGTGGCGAGACTTCAGGCACCCTTTCGATCGCCAGTCATCTCTACCGGCTCCAGTATATTTGTACAGTACTCTTGAAGAGGAGAAGCAAGGTCAGGTGTAATACTTTTCTGCCTCAGTCATGAGGCAAAGGCTCAATTGAACACAGATCTCAGACATGGTGGAACATAGCATCCCTGAACCACTAGTTCATAGGCAGAAGTCCCATTGAGTTACCTGCCCAGAATTCTGAACAATGCTTTTTCATTAGATCTGAAGTCGTCCAATACCTTTTGTTTTTAATAAAAATATATGCTCTCTTACAGTGGCTTCCACCCACCACAGCATATAGCCAGTAGCTTAGGGCTCAGGGTCAGTCCACCTCGGCCATTGGCTTACCTATCTGTTAGTGACAGCATTCTCCACTTGCACAATGTGCACATCTGCACAATAGGTAGTCCCATTCAGAGCCTGTGACTAATGGTGTAATGTGTGCTTTTGCATAAAAAAAAATAGGTTTACTTTTAGACAATGCTTGTTTCATACGTGTGCCTTCAAAAAAAAAAATCATAAACAAAATAAGCACTTGCAAAACCAAACTGTCACTAGCCAACACCAGACTTAATAGCTTTGCCAATGCTTGTCTTACTCTGAGTTTAGCCATTTTCATAACACCTGCATCCTTTTACTGCATCTGTCTTTGATGCATGTTCCCTGGAATGCTCATATGTATGATCCTTGCTTCGACCAGATCATGTTGCAGCTGGCAATAGAGGACATATAAGGCTTACCCAGAGCATTTTTGATATCCTAGGATCACCCACAATGTGGTTCTGTTGAAGTTTATGCAGCAAGACGAAGAATATTGTATCTTCCAGGTTAGTCTTCCTCTTGGTCTATAGATAAGCACAGCCAGAGGCAGATTTTAACAACTCTGTTTTGAGGGCTCTAAATGTTATTTTTATTTTTTTCATACAAATTTAAAATGTGTTTAGGGATCCCACCAGCTTTGTTGTAATATCCTAACAGTTATGAATATTATGGAACTACACATAAAGGAGTACTACAAATAAGGTTAAGTAAATTTACATCCCCCATGATAATAGGATTTCTTCTAAAATTGAAATCCTACTATAGAAGGAAAATGCAGACTTTCAAATATGTGTCACAAGTCAGTTTGATGTCAGAGATCTGGTATGAAGATCTATTTCTGAGGCCTTTTTTCTGCTTTCTGATTCAGGTTATGGCGTCCAGTATGATTACTTTGATCCTCGCCAAATCAGCCCATCGCTAGAGACCCACCGGGTCCAAGGTCTATTCTTTGCTGGACAGATCAACGGGACCACAGGCTACGAAGAGGCAGCAGCACAGGTGAGTATGTCAGTGGCTTACTCTGGTGTGAAAGCAAAGGTGGCAGTTTGTGACAAGAATGACCTATTTTGTGCTCTGAGATTTTATTGCACTGCACAGATATAATCCCTTAAATTAAGGTTCCTACTGGGTAGTGACCAGTCAGCAGCACATTTTGAGGTATCGTGTTTTAGGTAAAAAATGAAATTGGGATCTGGAGGTCTGAAATATGGCCTGTGAAACCACAAGCAGTGGAGATTATGGCGGCAGGAGGTAAAAGAGGGCAAGGCACTGGTAACCACACTGGACAGTAAGTCAGATAGCCATGTACGTCATTGCCATCAAGGGCCAGGAGGTACTGCAAGGGGAAAATGGCAAGCTGCACAGGAAATGCCTTGTGGCGTGATGTACTACTGACAGGGAAGGCAGAGTTAACTGCAAGTGATTGGGGATTGAGCCTTGAGTAATGATGTTCTGCAAGGGTTAAGCAAAGCTAAGACCGGACTGGTCAACAGGATCTTTGGCATTTTGCAGAGGGCTGAAGGCTGGGAGACTTGCAGTGCCGGAAGGGCTTTGTCCAGCCCTGAAAGTGCCCTTTGTGGCCCACCAGTGAGTCCCCCAGTCCTGCACCAATAAGATAGCATAGTTCTTATGGATACTTTTTTATTTTTTTTTATCTGTTTTTATTTTTTGTTGACATGGTTAGACAGTTACATTTCCAATTTCACAATTCTTGGTACATTATACATATGTATAAAATTAACAGCGGCAACTTCACATACCTGGTTCCATCACATTGGCTTCAGTATACACATTAATTGCGCTTAGTAGACTGGGCGCATTGTGTGTATCCTGGCCAGCAGTGTGTCTCGATCAGTGGTAGTTGCCATGTCTAGGGTCACCCTTACGTGTTACCAGCATTGCGCTAGTTGTAAGTTAGTGTATTAACTTTGGGAGGCGTGAAGTAACAAGTAGGACAGAGTAAAAATACAAGTAACAGTGAGTCAAACTAGTGTGGCCCTCGACCCCGAGCATAACAGGTGTGTGTGCAGTTTGTGACCCCAATCCTGTTGTCAAATGCTAAATCTGTGGTGAGAGGTGCATTCCCAGCTCCAAACTCAACAGTGCCTCCTCATCAGTAGGGCTTGGGGCTAGCGCGTTTCTTCCAACCCCTGTCTAGTGACATTTGTGAGATCTGGTGAGTCTGTGTCTGCTTGTTCTGCAGGTCGTGTAAGAACTCTCTAATATGCGAAAGAGTAATACACCCCTTGGTACGTCTTATGTTAGTTTCATGTGCCCCAGTCACCTTTCTTTAAATGCACTTCCTGTAGACATCTAATATCAGGCTGTGTCCCCAGTAGAGCTCTTAAAATTGCTCCTTATTTCACTGGTGCATTCAAATTGATATAAATCAGCCCCATGGTCTTTGTTGCAAGTATAAACTGTCTACTCTCTTGTAATGTAAGAACTTAACTTTCTCAATTACCTTCTATATGTTTTTTCGTGTACATTTGAGTTGTTTCTCAAAACTGAAATGTACACATTTATCAGAATTGTATAAATCCTGAGTATGCTATTACACTATTGAATCACTCTTCAAGTATGTACTGCTATCTTAGACACGAATATATATACATCTCAAAATATTAACAGGCTCTGAATTTATTGAGGATCCTTCTCCTTCCTCAAGTAGCTTTGGAAATCAAGTGGAAAAACAAAAGTTAGCGTTTCCATTCCACCAGGGGTTTTCTTTGAACAGTACTTTACCAAAATCAAGTTTGTTTGCAAACTTGACTTACATTTCTTGCAATACTTCTCTCAGTTTAGCTTCAGCCTCCTTTCACAGAAACAATCTATAAGGCTTTAAAGAATTGTCTGGTAACAGAGCCCTGGCTGCTACAACAAAGTATTTTGATTGCCTATCAAGGACTCTCAGGGCCACACAGAACGTCTACTCGATATATTCAAGCTGGATTCTGCCATTTTCAAAATGACATGTTCTGTGGCCTCATGGGGAATGTAGTTTCTATTTTGAGTTTTAAGACCTATGCACAGTGTGCCCATAAAATACTCAAGGCCAAGTGGCACCAATGTTCTGAGTGCACTGCCAACCTTTCCATCCCCGGAATAAATGTAACTAATGTGAGTTCATAGTGTTACAGTTGTTCATTCAACAGGCACAGAAAGGTAAGCATAGATCCTGACCCAGATCATGACAGCAGGTGTCTTCAGTATTTATTAATTTTTATAATGGCACCTATGTAGAGCATCGGTATTATAGCTAAGTTCTTTTTCATGTGGCTCATCATGTTTTTGTCTAGAGGGTCCAGCTGTGATGATCTTTTTTGTTTTTGAGCTTTTCTGATAAGCTTATATCATGTTTATTCTTATTTCAGTTCCTAGGTTCCTATATTGTATTTAATTATATTGGAATACTGTGTTTGGGATCCTCATTCCTTTTGTAATTGTGTTGCCTTACTTAACCTCTCATAGACTCTGCTTGATTTTCTTGAGTTGTATTTTACTAATTGACTAAATTCATTATGTTTATTGCAGTTTCTCGTAACTTATCATGTAAAAGGAAGCGATCTTTGACATTAACACTCTTTTTTTCTTTTAGGGGCTGATAGCTGGCATTAACGCTGCCCTTCGTGTTAACAGACGAGGCCCGTTCACGATAGGTCGTACTGAGGGTTACATTGGAGTGCTGATCGATGACCTCACCACGCTGGGGACAAATGAGCCATATCGAATGTTCACCAGCCGTGCAGAGTTCCGCATGTCTCTGCGTCCCGACAATGCAGACATCAGACTCACGCCCCAAGGTATGGTGACTTTTGAGAGGACTGTTGTCTGTTAGTGTCAACTCTGCTTGGGCTGTGTTTTAGGCCTACTGGAGAGTGTACTAGGAAACCAGTTTGCATCGATGGCCCACATTCTGTAGGTGCATAAAAGTTGCCTATTGTTGGGCGGTAATCCCCTACCCTTTGCTTGTGACTGCTTAAATTCATTCTTTCATGCTCTTGGAACTTGAGAGAAAGTAGGGCGTAATCTAGCCTTTGGGTAAGACACTTATTTGGGTCTGTGACTGCTGTGGATATTCCCAGAGAGGTAGACTGTGTTTGAATCTAAGCACTTTTGATTCCAAGGAATTTACTTAAGCCTGGGGCTGTTTTACCATTCTTAATTCAGTTTGAGAAAACTCACTCATATGAAATCTTTTGCGAAATCACCATAATAATACATAATTACATTTGATACTGTAGATGTGTCCAAGTGGAGTATGGAGGCAGCTTTTGCATAGGGTGACCAAGGCATAAAGGAAACTACTGCCTGGAATGAGTGAAATTACATTATTATGTTATGGGGACAACTACTCAAACATCACATTTAAATCCTTTGCAAGAGACCGCCTTAATAAATATTCAGAAAACTTTATCTGTAAGCCCTCTTCACATGTGGATCTGATTCCCCACAAGTCCCCATTACATAAATGAGACATGCTCTCTTTCTGTCAGTAGATGAGGCTTTAATCGACAGATTTTTTCCTACCAACTTCTCAGCATTGTGTTCATCTTCTCTGCACTTGTCCTTAAAGTCTGGAATGAGCCAATTGCTCACCATAAACCTTCATCATCCTGAAAGTCATGCATACAATAAAGACTGTGGTAAGGAAGAAGGCATCATGGTAATGTTTTTCTGCTTCCATTGGCAATAGGGTTAACACTAGACATTTTGTAACCATATGAAAGCCAGTTGATTTTCTTTGTAAGTCTTGTTTTATCTTACAATTATACTATTATTAGCTAGCACAAACATTTCCTATGTCATGTTCTATATAACTATCAATACTTGCTTGCTTGGAAAGGACTTAAAAGTCTGTAGGTGTTCGCAGTGGGATTGTCGGGTAGTTTCTATAAATCTATATAGGATCTGTGCGTTTAGACAACATAAACTGTAGAATTGGTGTCCAGACTGATTCCAGACACCCCCACCGGATATGCTCGCCTGTATACTAACTAGCTCACAGTGCCACTATGAACCCCTCTTACCAAGGAGAGAATAGTTTCTGGCAACTATCGAACATGACAACCCTGTACCCTCAGGGATCGTGGAAACAGTACAGCACTTTTCGCTCAGTCACTCGTGCTCACTTTGTCTCAGAGAGATACACAGAATAAAAGATGGGGACGTTTTCAATAACCATTTATTGAACCAGCGTCATTCTAGTGTAATATATGTGTGCTGCAACAACCATAAGACAGAAACAGATGTATACGGTTACAAGCACCAATAGAGTAAATAGATGGTAGAATTCTACCATAGTGCTAAAACAATGGATATATGCAGGTATATAGATACATGACAATAGTAATGCGTACTCCTACGATGCTAACCCTAACTAGATAAACCAAAATGTACCTAGCATGTATGTAGGTGTATAGCCAAGAATCCCCCTAGGATAAAGCCAACCCCGTTACCTGAAGTGAGAAAATGAAGGACCCCGTCTTGGTCTCAAGATGGACACCCCGCGAGGGATGTCGAACCACTGCGTGCTGGAGTGTCTGCATGCAGGAACCTCAGCGTCTTGTGTCAGCATGGAAGTCTTTCTCCTCTGCCTGCCACAGCAAAGATATGGTGTTTATATACCCAAAAGGAACCCTCGGGGGTTCTACCTTGCTGTGTCATGTCGGCCGAGGATGACGATAGTGATGAACCTTATACACAGCTATTATGCAGAAGATGGTAATCCCGCTGTGATCCTGAGAATCCTCATGCATAAAAAATTTAGGTTCGTTTTCAGAGAAAACCACCCGGCATTTATGCAGCACCTAACTGGGTAAAAGGTCAGCACCAAAACCGTTATGTAGTACAATGGCAGTGTAAATGTAGGTGAGAGGTTAGGAGAGTACCCAGGCCTATATTGGGGTACATTGTGAATCATAACACCCACTCCTAATCCAACTGGCTGATATGTCACGACATATATATAAGAAATAAAAACATTGCATCCTAAAGCATGAAAATGTCATAAAATGTACAAAAAAAACTTTATAAGTCCTTAAAATATGTAAAAAGCTCTCTAGGTTCTTAAAAATAGTTATAAAGTTCGGGCAACTGAGTATGCCTGAAAGCCATGGTGCTCAGTAAGAGCGAGAAAATAAAAAAATGTTTTAAAATTCCAATTTCAGTTGTTTTGGAAAAGAGGCCGAATTCTTCCCAGCACACGGAGAGTCAAATGTTTGTGTCCTGTGTGGGAGACGCAGCATCACTGCTGCTTGCCTTCGCAGACGACGGTCCCTGTAACAGATCAGGTCAATAGAGCAAAGGTGATCTTCTTCAGTTCCCACAGCCGATGCTGAGGAAGTATTTGAAACATCCAAAGCCTCTGTACCTGCAGTAGAGCTGGTGTCCAATCCAACAGGAGCTGAAGCACCCCGTGGGCGCTCTAAGAATGCGGACATCAACATGGGAATACGCTGAGGACACTGCACTAAGTGGGTCTTTAACAGGTCCAGCAATACATCCACATCCGGAGGCGCAAACGATGGAAGTGTTAGACAGAGGTCCAACACGCATTCGTGTCTGCAGAATAAGTAGCAGAGAACAGGCAGAACACAGTCAATCCAGACTGGTCAGAATGATAGGAACCAAGTCTTGCTTAGCTCCCGAAGTCGAGGTGTGCCCAGATTGAGTACCATGCGGTCACAGCAATGTCGTTCCAAGAGCGTTTTTTCCATCTCTTCGGTGATAGGGACGTCCATTGCGTAGCAGAAAAATTAAATCAGGCTACCCACTACCAGTAGCAGGATTAGCGGAAGCCCTCCAAAAATGCTTCCCAATACGGAGTGTATAAAAGCTGGAATCACTCCGAAGACTGTCTGAAAGGTGCTTAACAGTCCAAAACGTATGGTCTTAAATAGGTGTACAATACCCTTTGTATCAGACATGTTAAAGATATGCTGTACCATTTCTCCGAAATCGAAAGGGAAGTTAGTTCGTATTAGGGCCTGTATCTCAGCTGAGGACCTTGCAACTGAAGATCAAACGTTTCTCGGATTGAGGTTAAGGGCTCGTCCTTCTGTAAAAGCATGGCTTTCAGTCAGCTCAGAGAATCAAACCGTATAACGGAAACATTCAACGAAGGCCATAACGGCGCCTCCCTGACTGTGTGGGTCGGTGCAAACAATACTTTCATACAACAAGTAACCCTGGAACTTACTGTTACTAGATATGCGATGCCTGGAAGCGTCCCACAACAACCTTGATCATTCAGCATTAAGTAACTCCCATTTGAGAGCAGCCTGAACACTGGATTAACCACGGCAGCTGGGGATCCCTTTACATGACAGGATAAGTTTGCAACTAAACCATTACAGGCCCCATGAAGCATAATATCCTGGTAAATTAGAGACCCACTTAATGAAGTCTCGCAGTCTGTACCACTGAGAAACACTTCAGTGTCCTCATTCCTGCATCGAAATCTATAAGGTAATTCGCAAGATTCATGGATGAAGTCCTTTCCCATCGCTTCATACCTGCCAACCTGGTGGTGTTCTAGGAAATATTGAAATTGGAAAGTTTTTACTGGCAATGTTTTATGTCCATGAATTAACCATTCTGTGGACGGTGACTCTGCCACGGTGAAAGATAATTGATCTAATTTTTCAATGTGCAGCATTGTATATTTTGCATCTCTTTGTGCCATTGTTGTCTGCCTTTGTGTTAAATTATATGCAGAGAACAGAGACGTGCTGTTGATATGTCGCCAAGGCACATAACCAGAGCGAAATGATTGTAGCGTCCAGCTTAATACTAGAATGGATCGTAACTGTGATTGTCCATGTAGGATGGACAGATCCTGTTTTATTATATCTATAGCAGAAGACACAATGTTGCCCAGTGATGCTGGATGTTAGTGTGGCCATTCCATTGTCAACCACTGCCAAAGCCTTTTCTAAGTTAACTCTGCCAATTTCACACAATCTCCCTGCAGCTTCCTGTTGAGAGATTGAACAAATGTCATTGTAAATAGCTTATAAGAAGCGTTTACGACGTGGTTTCCGGGGACTTAGCAAAAAATCACTTAAATCCATGTCTTCTGAGAGTAAGGACAAGTGTTGGTTCACCTGAGAGAGTGTTGAGGTTCCTAGCCAATATAGGCATAACTTCCCAACACTGTATGTTGTCACCACTCCTGGATGTTCTCGTTGTACATAGCGTAGGGCAGGCCTATGGATACTAAACCCTTCTGTGGTACCCTTGAATCTTGACTGACACCTATTTGTGTCAATAGGCCAAACTAACCATCCCTTCCAATTGGGGTCTGATGAATTATATGAAACTTCATGCATGATGTCATCTAGCGTACTCTCACTGTGCTCTGTATAATTCCGCCATCCCTCAATGTGTGAAAGTGAGGGAATACGATGTGTGTTCAAGTCCTTAATCTTGGCTAATCCAAGACAGGAAGTCTGTTGCACAGTGTCGTTCAGAAAAATAATCTGCTGTGGAATTAGGCATGCTCTAAATAGTGCCTCAGTTCCCTGAACCTGCCATTCCTTAGTCCCCCAGACTGATTTTATGTCTATAGTGTCTTTCCATAAGTCGAAACCCTGTTCAGACAGTTGGTAGATAAAAGATGCAGAGTATATCTGTATCGTGTTGGTGAGCATATTTTTCTTTGCAGATGTAGGTGCAAGCTTATAATAATATGAGCGTGGATCTGATGTGTTAAACCCAGAAAAATAAGCAAACGTTTGTGCAAACGTTTGGGAACTACCTTTCGGTGGTGTAGGGCAATGTTCCTATTAGTGGTATGTGAAAACATTACGTGGGGTACTTGTTTTATGCAAAAAAATGATGATCATAATGCTGGTAACAATACATGGTGTCAAAATCAGATGTATCATCATACATTTCATTTTTTGACAATGCAGCAGATTGTTCTAAATCAGACAGCATACTATTTACAGTTTCAAAGTCCCAATCGTCGGATTATGTACTGGAGGTGATGATACCATTCAAAGAAATGTTAAATACATGCAGTATTTTTACAAGTTCAGTGGGACCAAATACATCATATGAAACTCTATCCCAAACTTTGCCTTCAGAAAGGGGAACTTCTGTAATGTTCACAAAGGACAGGTCTCTTTGTTCACAATGAGATGACGTATGTGGTTCCAGTACTAAGTTCACATGTGATACTGCGGAGCGTTCTGGGAGATAATGTCCATTCAGAAGCAAGAAAAAGACAGTCACTAAACCTATCCAGAGGACTAGGAACAGTATACCAAGTGCTATCCAAAGCTGTAGCCAGGGAGAAACACGGTAAGTCTTTTTCAGCCAAAAGTAGAAATCATAAAGTTGTTTCTTGCGAAAAACTGGAGCTGGCGGTGACTCGAGTTCACTCGGATCCAAAGAGAAGGTATCAAAATCGATGAAATAGCCAGATGCAGTTCGATCTATCTTTGGTAGCTCAGCAGGTTTTGTTGAAGTGGCAGATGACTCGTTTTGAGGCTTATTCACATAGATGTCGCTATTTAGCCGAATTGAGATCTGTGTTTCATTTGTGCTTTGTTGTTCAATTTCAATAGGCACGAGTTCCATTCTATTATTGGCAACTCCGTTACTTCGTAGAGTAGAATCTTCAAACGTTATCAGTCTTTCTGTCTGAACCTCCTGTATGGTAGCAAGAGGAGATCGGCGGCTACCCAGGAGTCCACGCGGCCTGCTATTCAGTATTGCCCACATTGTGTGGTTTGATCAGATCAATGAAGACGAATCTCTTTTCTTTTTTACTGGCAAGAGGCGGAAGAAGTACTGTTCTTGTTCCTTCGACAGCCAGGACAGGTACAGGCGTTCTGTAAGATGGCCCAAATTCTTTCTTGTCCACAATCTTTTCTCTGACCAGATCCCTGACTTTTGGGATCCAGGCAGGTCTTGCCGTTATTGATTTTACTTCCTGTAGCCGCGAGAGCAGCCGGGAGGGCCTAAGGGATCACAGGACGCCGTAGTGTGCAGAACGTGATTTATTAGTGTTCTCAGACTGAACAAGAATTGTCCAAGTTATAGGGATTTTTCTCAAACAGAAGGGTAACACAAAAAGGTAGGAGATGGCTTCTCTCCAAAAGTCCTGGTTCTGGTCCGTCAGGGTCGAGATCCTCTGTGTCTCTCTCTCTTGCGTGCGGCGGGCAGGGGAGGATAGAGAGAAAAAAACAGGTCGGGGTCAATAACTGGCCTTGTGGCTTGTTTCTGGTCTGTCCTACCGTCACCAGTGCATACGTGCGGGAAGGGTTGTGTGGGACTGTGAGTTTTACACTATCGTCACCCGAGTGCCCTAACTCCCCGTACCTCCCCACCACCCCCACCAGAACGATCCCCTGAGGGGTACTCGCCTTGTGCCACGGCCCGTCTTCAGGGCTGTGGCGTCGGGACCCGGGGCGTCTTCTCCCTCCTTCAGCCCGCCGGGTGTGGTTGCAGTGTACAATATGCCCTGCTGACTCCGTCTCCTCTGCTCTTCTCCGCCTTCGCCGTCCTCCGCCTCTCCGCTTTGCTCCCCACGCTCCGTCCGTCTTCCTCCGAGGTCGCGCGCCATTTCCTCCTCTTTGCTTTTTGTGCATCCCCCTTCCGCCTTCGTCAGAGACTCCTCCTTCCTCACTTGGGACGACACTAGACCGCTACCCGCTTCCGGAGTAGACGGACTCGGCTCGTTCGCTTCCCACTTCCGGTCCGTCCCAGCGCCGTCCTCTCCACAGATCTCCCCCCTTAGGAATGGACGGCGGGGCCATTCAGTAGAGGGATTCCTGGACAGATAGTCCGCACAGATTTGCCGGGTACCAGGGACGTGCACCGTCTGAAAGGAAAAGGGTTGTAGTGCTAAGAACCACCTGAGAATGCGCTGATTGGAGTCTTTGTTTTTCACAAGCCAGGTGAGTGGGGCATGGTCAGTGAGTATGGTGAATGAACGTCCCAACAGATAATATTGAAGAGCCTCAACTGCCCATTTGATGGCCAAACATTCTCTTTCAATTGTGGAGTAGTGTACCTCCCTGGGGAATAGTTTCCGACTGATAAAAAGAAGAGGCTTAAGATCACCATTGAAGTCAGGCTGATATAGTACCGCACCCAGACCCAGACCAGAGGCATCGGTTTGAAGGATGAAGTGTTTGTGGAAATCAGGGCAGTGTAACACGGGTGCTGTGCAGATGGCTTTCTTTAGGGATTGAAAACTGCTTTCGTGGGTGGCATTCCAGGTTGTTATTCGGGATGAGTAGGTCTTGGTCAGGAGGTCTGTCAGGGGACTGGCTAAGGAAGAGAAATTCGGGATAAACCCTCTCTAGTAGCCAATGAACCCAAGGAAGGAGCGTATGTCACGTTTTGTTTTGGGAGCGGGGAGAGTTTTGATGGCTTCGATTTTGTTTAGCTGAGGTTTAATGAGCCCCTTCTGTATTGTGTATCCGAGATACTGAATGGTATCAGTGACCAACAGTGATTTCTTTGGGTTTATCCTGAGACCGGCATCTTGGATGGCCGAAAACACAGCAGCCAAATGCCTCAAATGTTCTGTCCAGGTGGGGCTATAGACTATGTCGTCTAAATAGGCGGCAGCGTATCCTGCATGGGGTCTCAGCAAGCGGTCCATTAGCCGCTGAAACGTTGCTGGTGCCCCATGGAGGCCGAAAGGGAGTTCTTTAAACTGATAAAGTCCTGAGGGAGTTGCAAAGGCGGTCTTTTCTCTGGCCTGAGGAGTTAGTGGTATCTGCCAATAACCCTTAGTAAGGTCGAGGGTCGACATGTATCTGGCATCTCCTAACCGCTCAATTAGCTCATCTATTCTTGGCATTGGATAAGAATCGAATTTGGTGATGCTATTCACCTGACGAAAGTCGATGCAGAAACGTAGGCTTCCGTCTGGTTTTGGCACCATCACGATTGGGGAGCACCAATTGCTTGTGGAAGGTTCTATGATATGAGCCTGTAACATGGCAGTTACTTCTTTCTCTACTGCCTCCATTCTAGCTGCTGGAATGCGGTATGGTTTCTGCTTTATGATGGTTGGGTCTAGGGATATGATGTTGTGCTGAATCATAGATGTCAACCCGGGTGTGGAGGAAAAAAGGCCAGGGAAGTGTTTTAACATAGCAAGCAACTGAGACTGTTGCTCCGGGGATAACATGTCTCCGGTTGGGGCTCTCTCGTTTAGGGTTTCCTGAGTGTCCGCGGTGAAGATTTCTAAGGGTCTCTCGGTATTCACGAACAACGCCGGCTCCCCTGTTCCAGCTGGCAAAACGGGTTCTTCCCATCTCTTTAGTAGATTTACATGATAAATCTGTTTGCCCGCAGTGGTTGTAGAACACTATAGGTGACAGGGGTTATTTTTTTCTCTATAACATAGGGCCCCTGCCATTTCATCAACAACTTAGTCTCTGAAGATGGGAGCAAGATAAGCACCTTCTCTCCTGGTGTGAACTCCCTCAACTGGCTATTCCGATCGTAATAGCGTTTTTGGGTGCTTTGGGACTTTTCCATGTTTTCGTGTACTAATCCCCAGATCATAGTGATAGCTGACTTCAAGTCAGCCGCATATTTCATCAGGGGTTGTCCCTCCTCATCTTCCCCTTCCCATTGTTCTGCCGCCATGTCTAGTAGTGTTCGCGGTTTTCTCCCGAACAACAGTTCGAACGGAGAATAGCCTGTTGATCTTTGCTCATGGGTTCTTATAGCAAAAAGGATTAGGGGTAACTTCTGGTCCCAATCTCTCCCGGTTTCTAAGATGACCTTGCGGAGCATGTGTTTGATGGTTTGTTATAACGCTCCACAAGGCCATCTGTTTGGGGGTGGGAGACAGAAGTTCGGAGTTGACGAATACCCAATATCTCACATACCTGGGCCATTACGCGGGACATGAAAGGGGTCCCTTGGTCGGTAAGTATCTCTGATGGAAATCCCACCCGGGAGAGCAGGGTTATCATGGCCCTAGCTATGGTAGGGGTGGTCCTTGTGGACAAGGGAAAAGCCTCCGGATACCGGCTTGCATAGTCCACAATGAGCAGGATGTATTTATGGCCTCTGGCTGAGGGTGGTAGTGGACCTACCAGATCCATACCAACTCGTTTGAATGGGACGTCTATAATAGGCAAAGGAAACAGGGGGGCCTTCTTTATCCCTTCGGGGTTCGTGTATTGACACCTCACACAGGCCGCGCAGTGCTTTGCCACATCCCTATACACCCCTGGCCAATAGAACTTATTCAGGAGATATAGCAGCGTGTTTTCTTTCCCATAGTGTCCGCCCCCCGTTTGGTTGTGTGCCAGGTGTAATACGTGTTCACGGAAAGGAAGGGGTACGAGTAACTGGGTGTTGGAGTGTTTTCCCCCTTTTACGGATCTATACAGCAATGCCCTTTTTACAAAAAAATAGGGTCCTACCTGGTCTGGCTCTGGTTCCTGTACTTGTTCCCAGGCATGGATAAGGGTGTTGTCTTCCCTCTGGGCTGAGCGGAAGCTAATCGGGGCTGTTTCAACTGGGTCTGTAATGGAGAGAGGAAAAGCATGATGGGAGGTCTGCAGGTATTGCTTTTTTTCTCTCCGTCTTTCGTTCTTGCCTTCCTATCTTTTCCTGTTATGCCTTCCACATCACTGTCACAAAAAGGGGCCTCATGTAACCAAGTCAAGTCCGCCCTTTTCGTCTTGTCCAGATATTGGCCAAATCGGGGGTGGTTGGTACCAATGATGACCGCCTCAGGTAGTGAGGGTATGACCCCCACCTTTCTTAATTGTGGGTCGCTTGATACGTCCAACAGGACCTCCGCCACGGGATAGGTTTTGGTGTCCCCGTGTACACAGGTAACGTGCACACGTTCGTTCTCTTTTATTTGGGGTCGGGGTATCAAGGCTCTATCTACTACGGTCACATGGCACCCGGTATCTAAGAGGGCCTGTTGTTTCTTCCCATTTAGGAGGATGTCCTTCCTGTACTGCTGAGGGCCCTTACCAGTTACAAATATCCGTCCCCTGGAGTATCCCACCTCCATTGGTTCTGCTGCTGGGGTCCGGTGAGGACACTGCCGGGCTATATGCCCCCACTCACCACAATGATAACATTGCGGGCCTTGTCCACCTGGACTAGGGGTGGGGTGTAAGGGTTTTGGGTATATGCGTGGTGCTGCCTGGGGTTTTGTATCAGGTCTAGGTGTGTTTCTTGGGGTCACAAAAGGGGTTCGTGGTATACCAGCCTTGAATTCTGGAGATCTGTGGAAAGCACACGCCAACTCCACTGCTGTAATAGAAGTTAGGTTTGGGTGCTGTTTAACCCATGAGAGGGTAGTTGCTGGTAGGGCGTCTAGGAATTGTTCCATGATTACTTTTTCTGTGACGTCTTCCATACTAGACACGTGGGGTGTCAACCATCGATTTCCCAAATCCTTAATTCTGTAATACAGGGCACGCGGGTTGTCCCCAGATGCCCATTTCTCTTTCCTAAATTTGTTTCTATAGTATTCCTGGTCGCACCCTAGTCGCTCGAGTATGGTTCTTTTCACTTCCTCATAGGTTGTTGTGCCGGCAGGATTGGCGGCCTGATAGGCTGCTTGAAGTTCGCCGGACAAGAGAGGGGCGATGTATTGGCTCCACCTTTCCTGGTGCCATGCAGCGGTGGTTGCAACCCTTTCGAAATTGATAAAAAAATAATCAGGGTCTTCCCCCTCCTGAAACTTTTGCAGGACCGACCCAGGGACATTGGGGCGCACTCTGGTGCTTACTATGGCGTCCATAAGCCGGAGTATAGCCGTGTCCTGCACCTGCTGGTTTGTGGTAATTAGGGCGGCTTGATCCTTCAAGGCATCTTGCAGTGCTTCCCTATCCTTCTGGGCGGTTTGGACCTGCTGCTCAAGTACCAGCTGCAGGTGTTGTTGTCCTTCTGCTAGCTGGTTAATGATGCTTTCCACTGCTACGGGCACGGGCTGTGTCATGATTCGACACCCTGGGAGAGTATCCCACTTCTAACACCACTTTGTAGCCGCGAGAGCAGCCGGGAGGGCCTAAGGGATCACAGGACGCCGTAGTGTGCAGAACGTGATTTATTAGTGTTCTCAGACTGAACAAGAATTGTCCAGGTTATAGGGATTTTTCTCAAACAGAAGGGTAACACAAAAAGGTAGGAGATGGCTTCTCTCCAAAAGTCCTGGTTCTGGCCCGTCAGGGTTGAGATCCTCTGAGTCTCTCTCTCTCTCTTGCGTGCGGCGGGCAGGGGAGGAAAGAGAGAAAAAAACAGGTTGGGGTCAATAACTGGCCTTGTGGCTTGTTTCTGGTCTGTCCTACCGTCACCAGTGCATACGTGCGGGAAGGGTTGTGTGGGACTGTGGGTTTTACACTATCGTCACCCAAGTGCCCTAACTCTCCATACCTCCCCACCACCCCCACCAGAACGATCCCCTGAGGGGTACTCACCTTGTGCCACGGCCCGTCTTCAGGGCCGTGGCGTCGGGACCCGGGGCGTCTTCTCCCTCCTTCAGCCCGCCGGGTGTGGTTGCAGTGTACAATACGCCCTCCTAACTCCGTCTCCTCTGCTCTTCTCCGCCTTCGCCGTCCTCCGCCTCTCCGCTTTGCTCCCCACGCTCCGTCCGTCTTCCTCCGAGGTCGCGCGCCATTTCCTCCTCCTCTTTGCTTTTTGTGCATCCCCCTTCCGCCTTCGTCAGAGACTCCTCCTTCCTCACTTGGGCCGACACTAGACCGCTACCCGCTTCCGGAGTAGACGGACTCGGCTCGTTCGCTTCCCACTTCCGGTCCGTCCCAGCGC
Organism: Calotriton arnoldi; assembly: GCA_963921515.1. Classification (NCBI taxonomy): domain Eukaryota; kingdom Metazoa; phylum Chordata; class Amphibia; order Caudata; family Salamandridae; genus Calotriton; species Calotriton arnoldi. The sequence goes on along the minus strand of CAWUFW010006050.1, from coordinate 509,944 downwards.
CGTCCTCTCCACACTTCCCCAGTGGCGGTGCGTTTTACTTGGACGTTGCTTTGTAGTGCCCGGAATTCATTGAGTTCCTGTAAAACAGCCAAACGGTTATCAATGTCAAATGGTTTTTCATCCGCCATTGTGCTGCCACAATCGAGGTCGGGTACCCGCATTCTCGTCCCAAATAGGACCTCATATGGAGTGCGGCCTCCTAGAGAACCTCTTGGCATGTTATTAAGTACCCTCTGGACCACATATAGATTATTGCCCCAACTGCCACCGAGCCTAATACCCTTGCTGTTAAGGATTGCTTTAAGTCCCGGTTTTTCCCCTCCACTATCGCATTTCCCTCAGGATAATACAGAGATGAGTACCGCAATGCAACACCCAAACTTCCCATGGCTTCCTTGTAAGCCTGAGCACTAAATGTGGGGCCACGGTCAAAATGTAATGTGCCAATTGCGTATGTACCTATAAAGACTCGCAAATCCTTTATAACAGTTCAGGCGTCAGCCGAGCGCTGAGGCCAAACCCACAGGAATCTAGAGCATGAATCCACTGCCACCAAGATATACCTCTAAGCCCCATCGGATTGTAAAGGGCTGCAGTGGTCCAAATAGACACAAGCGAGAGGTCTCTCTGATATCAGTAGTGATGTTTGCTGTGGACGTGCTATGGTGGAACCCTTCATCTGCTGACAGATGTCGCACTTAAGGACAAATGCTTTTGTCTATTTCGTTAGACCTGGCCACCAATAGCGGTGTTTCAATAGTGAAAATGTCGCAGTAATCCCTGAATGTGCTGAACCCAGAACCTCGTGTGCAGCTAGAATTAACCTAATCTGTGATCCATGTTTGGTATTACTCTATCCCCCACTCCTGGAATTTGAGCATACGGAATATTTTGCGCATCTAACATTGTAGGAGTACTTGAGTGGAAAGCCTTTTGGTACGGCTAAGCTGTTTTTGCGTGAAGGAATGACAGCTACCATTATGTCTCCGTCTATTCTCTTGTGAGAACGAGTGATTGCAGCTACCGCAGCAGTTCGCACTGTTGCCTTGGCGGCTTCATCAGCCAATGAATTCCCTTCAACATGCATGCCAACACGTTGATGACTCAGCGTATGAATCACGTGAGCCCTCGGCAAGCCTTTTTTCAGCTCTGCCACCTGTTCCCACATCAACTTGTGCTTTATTGTGCAACCTTTTGAGTCTTTAAAACCATTCTGACCCCAGTAGTGAAGTTATTCATTGTGTGACTGGACACAATAAAATGAATCGCACACAATAAGTGTGGGGAATTCTCGATCCGTATTTTTGAGTGCCAGTACTAGGGCTTTTAGTTCTGCCAGCTGAGCTGTGCAATCTCCTAGAGACTGCGTCTGTGTATTGCTAGGATGAAACTTGCCGTCCCACATATGACCCTTTACAATCTCACATGCAGCGCTGTACTGATGTTTACTTCCTACGGCAGGCTGAGCAGATCCGTCAGTGTAAATGTATTCAAACTGATCTAGAGGCCTTATTTCATTCGTGAGGGGATATTCTTGTTCGCACTGCAGAAATGCTTGTGTTTTTAGTGTAGAATCAAATTTGGAGTCTACATCTGTTGCAGTGAGAGAATTAGCCCATTGTATCCATCGTGGATGCAGTGCTTTCGCGTTTGAAAGGCTAGCTTTTGTAACCGCCTTTAAGGCCGGTACTGGAGTCACGACAATTATTTGTTTCCCCTGTGCCAGTGCTCTTTCTCTCACTACAGCAGTCTGTACTGCTGTGAGAATCTTTTCAGTGGATGCAAAGCGCATCTCAGCGTTTGTGTACAGATGAGATTTGTATGCAATGGATACAGTTTTGCCTTCGTTGAAGGTTAGGTAAGTGTACCCGGGATGACCCGCCACTACACGGATCACCAAATTTGTGGAGTTTACACGTGGAGTTTACAGGTGTGTGTAAGTGTTTGGAAGCTATCATGTCAGCTTGTAAGGAACAAAGGATTTCTGTGTGCTCCTGTGTCCAATGGTGAACTGAAAAATCAGGCCTGATTAAGTTGTAGAAAAGTTTTACTTTTTAGTGTAATCTAAAATGTATGTTCTGCCAAAATTTAGAAAGGTTAGAGCAGCACACACATTTATAAAAAGTTAGCTGCCAGGCTTTTCCCTTCACTTGAAAGCTCATATCCCAAAAATAGGACATTGAGGTGGGCAATTTTTTATTTTTTAAAGTTACATTTATTGCCCTCAGAGGCGGATTCCAAAATTATGTTGTTCACCCTCATCAAGTGATCCAATAATTCATAATCCTTCAGATAAATATCATCTACATAGGACAATGCCTTTTCATCAAAAGTTTGAAGCAACTCTGTTACCCTTGCTGAGAACAACCCAGGGCTATTCTGTACCCTTGGGGCAGTCGACAAAATTGACACTCAGAGCCTAGGGCTGAAAATGCTGTCAAATATCTGCTTTCAGTCGCTATATTTTGGCAGAAGAATCCATTTGAGATATCTAGTGTTGTTTTGTATTTTTTCCACACAATGGACCAGATGTACGACCTGCCAAATAGCGACTTGCAAATTGCGTCGCGCAATTTGCGACTCGCTATTTGGCATGTACAACAGTGTCTTGGACACTGTTTGCGATTCCCAATGGGGTCGCAAAATGCGAGGCTCATAAATATTAATGAGCCACTCGCATTTTGCGACCCCATTTAGAATGGCTGGCCCTCCCAGGGATGGTGGCCTGCTGGGCTCAGCAGACCACCATATCTGGGACTGCTTTTAAATAAAGCAGCTTTTTTTTTTTTAAATGCAGCCCGTTTTCCTTAAAGGAAAACGGGATGCATTTAAAAAATAAAAAATAAACGTTTTAGTTTCATTTTTTAAGGGCAGGCAGTGGTCCCTGGGACCACTGCCTGCCCTTAAAAAATAGTTTTGCATGCATTTGCAAAGGGGAAGGGGTCCCCTGGGGACCCCTTCCCATTTGCGAATGCATTACCACCTACATGAAGTAGGTGGTAATTTGCAAGTGTTTTGCGACTGCAATTGCGGTCGCAAAACATTAGTACATAGCTATGGAGTCGCTATTTGGAAGGGAACGCCCCTTCCAAATACCGAGTTGCAAAACAGTATTTTGTGAGTCGCAATTTATTTGCATCTCGCAAAATACTGTTTGTACATGGGCCCATGGTTTTTAGCGTGCGCAAACGGGTCTAAGACCCGTTTGCGCACGCTAAAAACCATCGTACCTCTGACCCAATGTTATTCATCAATGCGGCACTGTGTGCATTCTGTACTGCAAATGTTTTGTGCATGTGTTCAAATGCCTGTAGTCTAAAACTAGACGATATGAATTATCGTGTTTCATTACGGGAAACAAAGGATTATTCATGGAAGAGGTGCAATTCTCTATTATACCTTGGTGTTCAAGTTGATCTAAGATTTCCCTGACTTGTTTTTTCGCATCTTGTTTTATTGGGTTTTGTCTCTGTGGAGTTGGAGTAGTTTTTACTGGGATTACATGGTGAGGTGACTCAGCATCCCATCCTACATGATTGCGGTATAATGTAGGAGCAAGTGCTACGGCCCACTCCTGCGCGTATTAGTGTTTTAGTGATTCTGGAACGAGGTCAGAGAAAGCTGGTAAAATTACAGTTCCTACTTTTGGGCAATGCATAACGAACTCAGGTGGCCAATCTTTTTCAGACAAAAGGATGTCATAACCAAAACTCAGGTTCTCCCAAAAGAGACCTTTAACTTTCCTGGGTTTGTCCCCCTCCATTTGGAGTGTTATTTCATATAACGGGTGTGGGACACTTACCCGAGTTTCAGGTGTCTCCACTGTGATATGTTCATTCAACGCCCCTGTCACCAGAAATTCCATCAGGTTCTGGCGAGCTATTGTTACTTCTGCTGCGCCGTCTAGCATCGTCAGAACCCATTCCCCGTTCAGAAGTTGAGTCCTCAGCAGCCTGGTCATTCCTTACTTTAAGGCCAGCTACTTTCTTCTATTTAAATTGAGGTTTTGATTTGGATTTATCTTCTTTTTTGATATTATAGTACGATGTGTATCTCTGGACTTTGTTCGCTCTTCTGATCTGTGTTCTGACCTGCCTTCCCTCTCAGAGATTTTTGATGAACCCTGAAAGGAACGAGAGGAATGTGTATCAGTATCCTGATACCTGTCAGGTTTTTTTTATGTTATCACGATTTCTAAGGTTATACCTCCTTTCGGAGGGCTCCTGTTGAGGAGATCCACCCCTAGATTGTGACCTATTCTTTCTACTTTTCTTTTGTGTATTATCCCATTTCATTTTTGAAGAATCAGGTGCTTGCTTGGAGTTGTCCTTTTCAGGACTACCCATTACTTGTGGTTTTGTAGCTCTAGCTCCGAAATTATCTCTACCTAATTCGGCATATGTATCTTTGATAATTTTAGGTAATTGTTGCTGCTGTTGTGCAGGAGTGCATTCCCTCAGGCGTTGGCATATAGCCACCGCTGCTGCCTCCCCTTTTATGTTTGCTAACGTAATTGTAGATGCCTTGGAAAAATTGCCGAATAATTTCATCCCCAAGTTCAGAGCAGGTTCTGCTCCATACTCATTCTGTATTTGTCTTAATACTTCTGGTATCACGGCTATTGAGGGGATACCATGAGTTCTGGTGTAAATCGCAGCGAAAACTGTACCCCAAGAGGTACAATCCTCTATCGGGGGAGCTATCCCCATTGGCAAGCAAATTGTCAGTATTCTGTGTTTTTCTTGTGGGCCTGTGTATGGAAACAGTGCCTCTAACTGTGTAATTTTCTGTGCTATCCAGAATTGCATTTGCTCACGATTAGTGGGCATTGTTCCCATAATTGCGTTCAGCGTTTGTGGGGTGATTTTTGTTGCAGTCCCTTGTATCTGACCAGCCTGAGTGACCCTTGTAGGTTGAATAGTAAGTGTTCCCATTACGAACTGTGTAAGATTTCTGTATAGCTTTATTATTTTTTTGTAAAATAGACTCAAGTCTGCTGCTGGCAATGTGTCAATTTCTGGATGCGGTGTGTAGGCAGCTAGGGCTGGCGAAGTCAATCCGTCTCTGCTGATCGGACCGAGTCTCACTTTTTCTTTGGTATGTGGGAGGGCGCCTTTAAACCAGTTTATATGCTCCTGGTAAATTAACGGGACTTCTGTGTCCTCGTATGGATTGTATTCTTCAGGTATCTCATCTGGAATGTAAGTATGAAACAAATGTGTGTGTGCATCTGCAGGTAGGAATGTAATCCATGAATAGAATACTTCTGTCCTGAAAGCCTCATTTTTTGTTTAAATTTGTTTTTATTATATTTTATAAATTTTTCATAATTTCTGATATATCTGAAATTCAGCAAAGCTTGCATAGTAAGACTGTATAAACAATGCAGTTGTGACATTTTACATCGCAGCCGTTTTCACCAATTTTCAAGTCCAATGCGCTGTCAGCTGGCGTAATGTCTTGGCAATCAGAATTTAACTATAATCAACATAACATTGACATAACATAACATCTACCCCACCCCTTGGATCATCTATATTATGCTTGTACATCACCTCATGTATCATGTATGGCGTTGCTACATGTCTTTAAATTGTCCCAGCCACCCAACTTTACCCTTGCATTATGTGATTTTAATCTTATATGCCTGCCAATGCCCAGTTTCCTGATCAATGTGCCCTCTAGGGCCTGATCATGCGCCGCTCATTCTGCTGTCCGTCCCTCATTACCCCCAGGTGCGACCGCTAGTGTCTCTGAATGTCTCTGCCAGGCCGTGCGGAAGTCTGATAAAATTGCGTCCCACGCCGACGCCAGTGGCTGCTTCCGCAGCCTCTTCGCGGCGGAGCGCTTTGCTTTCCACTTGTGCCCAGCATAGTAGGGATTGATACCAGGCCTTTGCTGCTGGGGGGGGGGGGGGCAGGGGACTTCTTGGCCACTATTAGGCCCAGATCTAAATATCTAGACGTCACTTTATATTTTTTGGGTCTTTGGTACAGTCCTAGTATGCACATTTCCCATGTCCAGTCCAAAGCTCGCTCCGTGCACTGGGTTAAGCACCTAATGACCATTCCCCAACATGTTTGAATAGCTGTACATGACCACAACATATGCAATAGATCTGCCCCTGCCTCGTCACACCTCGCGCATCTGGCATCTGCGCGGACAAAATATTTGTTTATCTTTTCCGGCGTCAGGTAGGCTCTGTGTATTATATAATATTGGATGAGTCGAAATCTGACATTGCGGGGGATCCGTGTGGGGTTCTCAAGTATGTGTTCCCATTCCCGGTCCGTGCTGGGTCTCTGTAGATCTGTGTCCCAATGGGCACGTAAAGAGAGTAGTTGCGGTGCCGTGTGCGTTCTTAGGGATTCTGCGAACCATCTGGTGAGATGGCGACCTGCGCCCAATTCATGCAAATATTGTATGGTTAAATGAGTGGCAGGTTCCTGTGCCACATTCCCCCATGACGCGCTCAGTGTGCGTGTCACTGCGGCGTGGAGTAGGAACTGGCATTGTGGCAGGCCCGAGCTTTCAGCCAGATCCTCAAATGGGATGAGCTGACCGTCATTGTATAAATCACCTAATGTTTGTATGCCCGCTGCCTCCCAGTGTATAAGTTCTGCGCTAGATATTGCTTGATGTCCCCTGGGTGTGCCCAGTATGGGAAGAGACGGTGCGTATGGTGGTACCAGGTGCGTGACTCGAAGGCAGCGGCGGTAACTTTGATACGCCACCCGTACCAATAGTTGTGTAGGCGTGTAACCCTTCCTGCTGGGGTGGAACAGCATCGCTATCTGGGGCTGAGTAAGTCCAGGTGTCAGTGTTGCTGTGTCTTCATGTCGGCACGCACTTAGCCATCATGCCACCCACTGGAGCTGTGCCGCCAAATAATATTGTTCCATGTTGGGCAGCGAAAGGCCTCCCTGAGCGGCCGGTGGGAACATTTTGGCCAGCGCTACTCTACTTTGCGACCCGGGACAGATGAACTGCCGCATCTCTGACTCCAAGTCCCTAAACAGCGGCAGCCTGAGGTGGAGTGGTAAGTTAGTGAAGTGGTAAAGGAGGCGTGGTAGGACCACCATTTTTAGCAGCGCAATCCTGCCCATGACCGCCAGTGGTAGGGTTTTCCAGAAGGTCATTTGTGCCCGCACTGCTGTGATGGCGCGCCCCAGGTTACCTTCAAGGAGATCTTGCGGGTCCCGATATATAAGGATCCCGAGACACCGGAACGCTGCTAGCTGCCAGCGGACCGGCCTGCTGCTGATGATTAATTGCGGGTCCGGGGTAGACTCCGCGAAGGGGTATAAACACGACTTCTCCCAATTCACCCTTAGTTCTGACACTGAGGCATATTCGAACAGCGTGTTCTCAATCGCCGTGCATGACTGCCCAACATCCCTGAGATATATCAGCAGGTCGTCTGCGTATAACGAGACCGCATGCGTGCCGTCTCCCAGAGGGATTCCCCATTCGTCTTGAGTATTTCGTAGTGCCTCAGCCAACGGCTCAACAGCCAGCGCAAATAGTAATGGGGAGAGCGGGCAGCCCTGCCTCGTACCGCGCTCAATAGGGACCTGCTCCGATATATAGGGACAAGTCTTAATCTTGGCTACTGGGTGCGTATAGTAGCTTAACGAGGCCCAAGAACACATCTCCCAGGTCATATTTATGCAACACAGCAAATAAGAACCCCCATTCTAGGGTGTCAAACGCCTTCTCCAGGTCCAAAACCAGACACCCAGCACGCGCCCAGTTGTCCCCGGAGTAATGCGCCACCCGGAAGAACCAACGCAAATTTAGTGACGTGCTGCAGGCCGGCACGAAACCATTCTGGTCCGCGTGTACTAGCTGTGGTACGGAGCCAATCTGTTCGCCAGTATTTTAGCTTGCACCTTATAATCTGTATTAAGGAGTGCAAGTGGACGATAAGACCCTATCAATTCTACATCTATGTTAGGTTTGGGCAAGGACACCAGCAGGGATTCACGAAGTTTTTCCAGTAGTATGCCCGTTTCCTGTGCGTTCTGATACACTGCGAGGAGTCGCGGCGCTAGGGTCTGCTGGTATGCTGTGTAGTATTCGGCCGGGTAACCGTCCGGGCCCGGCGCTTTGCCCGTGGCCAGTGTACGTATGGCAACTTGTATTTCCAGCAGTGTGAGCGGCTCGTTCAGCTCGTCTCTTTGCTCTACTGTAACTTGGTGTAAGGCTAAGGGAGTAAGAAAGGTCTATTTCTGTTGGTGTTGCACGGCTCAATGATTGGTATACTTTGGTGTAGTGCATGGTGAACTCACCATGGATGTCTTGTTGTGTAGGGAGTATCGGCCCAGCCGCAGACCGCAACCTCAGCACCGGCACCTGCGCATATTCTTGCCGGATCATGCGCGCCAACAATCTGCCTGCTCTGTCCGCTGCCGCATTAGTGCGCGTGGCGTGTGATGCGTAATTCAAACAGTGCAGCCGCTCTAGTTCGTCAGCATGCTGTTGACGCCGCGCGTCTATATCTGGCTGCACAGCATTGCCCTGCGCCAATTCAGCTTCAAGCTGGGTCAGAGCATCTTCAATGCGTTTTACTTTGCCATCTAGTTGTTTCCTGATACACCAGCTTAAGCCCATGCACTGCCCTCTGACCACTGCCTTGCCTGCATCCCATAGAATACCCGTGTCTGCAACTGACCCCGCATTGCTTTCAAAATACGTTTCTATCGTTGTGCCTACTGCTTCTCTGAACGGGGGATCCTTCAATGCCAAAGGTTGGAGCCTTCATAAGTGGCTGATGGGACCTCCATCTTCTCCCTGCAGTGCCATAATGAGTGTGTTTTGCCAAGATAATCTGCACTGAGGCACTTCGCTAATAGCGACACGCTTGCAACAAAACAGTCGATACGGACATGTAGTCCGTGCGGGTGTGAGTAGTATGAATACAGTCGTGTCTGTGGATTAAGGGCCCTCCACACATCTGCCAAATCCCAGCGGTGCAGCCACTCCCCTAGGTGCCTAGCGTTGGATGTTGCTACTGTTTGCGGCAGTTGTGGGAATGACCTATTAAGTGTTGTGTCTAAGACCGAGTTAAAGTCACCCCCCAGCAACCAGGGGACTTCACTCCAGCTTTAGAGGAGGTCTGTCAGCATGCGCCAGAATGTACCCTGCTCCGTGTTTGGGGCGTATATGGATCCTAACACTACGTGTTGCCCATTGAGGCGGCCTTTTGTGAGTACGTCTCTGCCGTGTGTGTCTATTTCAATCTCTTCCAGCTCGAACTGGGTACCTGGCCGAACCCATATTAGTGCCCCCCTAGTGTAGGCCGAGTAGCCCGTGGCCAGTATTTGGCCTTTCCATCTCTGTTGCAATCTGCGGATTTCTGGTTGTGAGATGTGGGTTTCTTGTAGAAACGCCACGTGAGCTGCGTGTCACTTAAGATATGCATATATTTCATACCTGCGGGCTGGCGTGTGGATCCCCCTGACATTCCAGGTAACTACGTTTGTAGGCGGCATGTAACATAGAGGTTAGTGCGCCGCATGGGTGGCTTGTTGCACTAAGGGTGAGGTGACAACATGCTGAGTACCGTGTGTTTGCGGAATGTGACTGCGAGATCCGTAGGTGTGTGAGTGTGCGAACTCGAACTAGGGGTGTGGGTAAAAACCTTATGAGGGTCAACTGGGAGAGAGCAGAGAGACAACGTGTGTCTGCCCAAACAAATAACAGCGCCATACGGCAACTCACGGCTACGTTCGCCGTTTCGATCCTACTAGGAGGTGGGGGTGGGTGGAAGCTTACGGTGTATGGGTTATATGTGCTTGGGCCCGTCTTACGCGCTTGCATGTGTGCGCTATGCCATACCTTGGGCCATTAACTAGTGGCCTGCAGCCTAGAGTGTATGCATGTTGGTGTCAGCCCGCCTGTGCGGCGCAGTCCAAGTTATGTATTAGAAGGCTTTGTGTGTGAGGAACATATGTAGATTATCTCATCAGGGAGCCAGCCCTCGGTCGCTATGTCATACAATTCGCCAGCATGTGTTAACACCCAGCTGCTTGAGAGCTTTCCCCCTCTGACTTCGGAAGATGTGGAAGCTCTTCTACGTGCAGTAAAATCCGGCTCCCCTCTTGACATCATCCCGGCTAAAATTGTTGCCTCCCTGTCTCATCTATTGTCTTCATCCATAGGGTCTCTTCTAAATCTTTCTTTGAGAGAGGGCCGTCTTCTGCTGGAATGGAAGGCGGCACAGGTTATGCCTGTCCGGAAAAACACCAAAGCCCCCTTGGCAGATCTCTCCAATCTCCGTCCCATTTCGCTACTCCCTCTCCTGAGCAAGCTACTTAAAAAACATATTAATAAACATCTGTCCGACCATGTCGAACGCACTGGCTGCCTGGATCCTTCCCAATCAGGTTTCAGGCCCAAATACAGCACAGAAACTGCCCTGCTGGCGGTCACAGACAACATCAGGATGACCTTAGACAGGGGCCAATCTACGATTCTGGTGCTGTTGGACCTCTCTGCCGCGTTCGACACGGTCTCTCATCAGATCTTGCTCAGAAGACTGGAGGAGATTGGACTTAGAGATACTGCCCTTCAGTGGATGACGAGCTTTCTCTCCTCCCGTTCCCAGACCATCAACTTAGGCCCGTACCGGTCGGCGACTATGGAATTGAGCAAGGGAGTACCACAGGGCTCTTGTTTGAGCCCCACCTTGTTTAACATCTATGTTGCTCCCTTGGCCAATCTCCTTAGGACTTGTGGCTTTATTCCCATTTCATATGCCGACGATACGCAGCTCTTATTTCCTTTCAGCAAATTCACTTCCTCTGTTCAGTCGGCTTTCTCTTCTGGTATGAGGGCCATTTCTAATTGGATGAGTTGTAATTTTCTCCAATTTAACATTGGGAAGACTGAGATCATGCTTTTTGGAGAGACTCCTTTGCTGTGGACTCCTGAATGGTGGCCGGTGGACCTTGGCGCCCCTCCCGTCCCCAAGTCCCTAGTTAAGAACCTGGGCATTCGCTTGGACCAGGCTCTCACCTTGAAGGAGCACGCTGCTCAGACCGCTGGCTCCTGTTTTCATACGCTGGGTCTCTTACGCCGAGTTTTCCCTCTGCTTCCTGACTCCACTCGGAAAACTCTGACGCAGACACTTATACTCAGTCGTCTGAACTACTGCAATGCCCTCCTGGTTTCAGCAAATGAGTCCTCGTTATGTAGATTGCAGGTGGTTCAGAACACCGCGGCGCGCCTGGTCCTGAATGCCCCACCCAAAACTGCTTCCCTTCCTCTCCTCCACCAGCTACAAGTTTAAAATCTGCTGCACTGTTCATAAAGCCTTACATAACACCGGTCCATCTTATCTTGCTGAGAAATTCACTCACTATGTGCCCTCAAGGACCCTCCGCTCAGGAACTAAATTTCTTCTTGTGGTCCCCCGAGTCAGGAAAGCCAGGTTGGGCGGGAAAGCATTCTCCCACCTGGCCCCTCTCTATTGGAATGAGCTCCCCATTCATTTGAGACTATGTCCGGATCATCTCCAATTCAGAAAGCTCCTTAAGACCATCCTATTTTGATCCCGCACCTCAGCTATTCCTGCAGCCCTGTTTACAGCGCAGAGATACCCCTTCGGGGGTCGATTCGGGCGCTAAATAAATAAATGTATCTCACATGTAAGTACTTTTACAATCCCATTCTTGCGTGTCCACGGGTTACATTTAACTGCTACATTAAGTCATCCGCAGTCTGGGGTGTCACAACTGGGAGTGATTGCAAGTCTTCGTGAACTGGCCACACAGCCTGCGAGCTGTCATCACTCAGCGACTGTTCAGAGGAGGCATCCGCGTCTCTGCTATTCTGTCATTCTCTCAAGTCCGCCACCGCTTGCAGTGCGTCTCTTCTTTCTTGCAATACCTATTCTCGGTTGGGGGCAGCTTTTGATTGCGTTGATGATTCTGCTTTGCGCATCTTGCGTCTACTGCAGCGATTTCTTCGAGCGTCCGCCTGTGACTCCATGTTGCTATGCCTCTGGCTCGGTAAGGTGTGATGCCCTTTGGATTCGAGCCAGTCCCATGCATCCTCTGCTTTATTAAAGACGTGCGTAGTCCCATCCGCAACTACCTGCAGTCGGGCCAGAAATATGAGAGAGTATTTCAAGTTCAGATCTCGCATTCGTCTTTTGACTGCGAGGAATGCACTCCGCTGCCGCTGCACACCCAGGGCGTAGTCTGGGAAGAGGAGAACTTGTGAATTGCCCATTTTGATCGCTTCCATTTTTCTGGCCTCCCAGAGTATTGCGTCTCTCTCCTTGAAATTCATGAGACGAAACAGGAAAGGTCGCGGTCCAGCTCCCGGCGGCGGGCGCGGCGATGGTACCATGTGTGCTCTCTCCACAGCGAAGAAAGCAGAGAGCGTGTCCACTGGCATCAAAGACTGTAACCAGACTTCGGTGTACGCTACTGCGTCTCCACCTTCTATGCCTTCCAGCAACCCCACCACGCGCATATTGTTCCTGCGGGATCTGCCTTCTGCGTCGTCCATCCTGCGTTCCAGGAAGTGTAGTCTGGAGGCGAGATCTGGTACTTCCGTGGACATTTCCTTGGCCACCGGGATGATCTCTTTCACTTCTGCCGCTAGCTCATTGACTCTCCCTGTCAGCTTTCTGTGGTCAGCATGTAGGAGCGTGAAGTCCGACGTGACACCTTGTCTATTCGGCCTTCAAGAGATGTACGGGTCTGCGTCAGCACCTCGCTGATATGTGTCACTGCTTGGAGTACAGAGTCTAATTTTGATTCCAGACTGGAGGCTCTGGAGGCGCCTGATGTCTCAGACTCCTGATCTGACTGAGCTGGGCCCGTCGTCGGTTGCGTGGCCGCTGCACCTGTGCCTGTGCGCTGTCTGCCCATCTTGTTCGAGTGATACGGCTGTTGTATTTGGAGGTGGGATAGTACACCGTGTTCCCCGGTGCTTGTCAGCGCTTCAGGATGGCCCCACACACGTGATTCAATAGGCAGTCGTGTGTCAGGTTTATAACTATTGCTTGAGTGCTGAGACTACCTCTACTTGCACGCTGGGTCTGGGTGCTCGCCGTACCAATCTTGTCTGATGTGGCTCCTAGCGGCACCTTGACTGCGCCCAAATCGCTGCTTCCTCGTGTCTGTGTTCCAACGCTTTCCCTCGTGTTATTAGCGGGATCCGTGCACGAGCTTTTCCACGTGTCACGCTCCTCCAGGCGCCTCGAGCGTCCCCCAGGCCGCTTTCAATCTGAGGCCGACTTCGTGCCCCACCGCTGCGGTTGTGCTTCGTGCAGATCAGGCATAGGGACTATATCTCGCCAATGTCTTTGTGTTACATGCCAGGGCCTTTTAGTCACAGTGTGCCGACTTGGGCGTAGTGTGCTCCCGCCTCGCTCACCACCGCGGGCCTGCTAATGTCTCTGTAGGCCTTGCGCTGCCGTGTGTATGTTGCCCTCCCGCCTTGCTGGATCTCAGCGCAACGCTGACCTGTAGTTAGGCCGCGGGTTCTCCCACTAATCCAGCTTATGCCCACCAAGCGTCAAGGTCAGGCGGGGGGCCCTTCGTTCGCTTCTGTAAGTAGCGGGCAGCCTGCCAGCACGTAGCCTTCTTCCGCACGTCGTCGCAGGTGTTTGCACCTCTTACCTCAGCTTGCTGCAGGCGTCCTCTTGTGCGGTGCGTAGTGCGGCCCGGGCCTGCGTCACCATCCGAATCCGTGCCTGCTCCGCTGATTCATCTGGTCTTGAGCCGTGGATGCCGCATGAGCCCCGCCAGTGGCGGCTCCCGGGGTCACAGCCCGCGCGGCGTCAGCTCGCACCGCATCTCTGCTGCCGTGAGTCACAATGCAGGGCAAAATAAACTCAAAGTGGTTTCTCGGCTTACCGTGCCACCCCGGCACTTGTCCGGCTCTAGGCGGAAGGGTCCCACTGTATGACTCCCAGCCCGCTTCTGCGAACGGCGAGGGGGCCTCAGCACACCCCCAGGCCCGGGGGGGGGAGACTACAGGGGGGGGGTCGACACCACTTCCCTTCTGTACCAGCCCCAATCGACTATTTCCGTCGGTAACCTCCGCGATGAAGCGGTGTCACAGCCGGGCTCTCTCTCCACTGTCCGGGGACGCTTCACTCCGCCTTCGCCGCCTACACCAATGCGCGACTGGGCCGATGGTGTAGCACCACCTCGGCGCCCAGGGACCGAACAATCTCTTCTCTTGGCGCCGTCGAGCCGCTTCACGCGTCGGCGAGTTGCTGTACCTCTGCTACGGGAGACTCTGTTCAGCTGCGGCCTCTGTGGTTTCACGTCTTAGGGTGCCACTTGGCTCCCAGCCCGACTCTGTGGCGTCCCTTCTGCGCAGATGACCGTATCCCAGACTAGACGGCTCCCAGCGCCTCCAAACTTGCTGCACTCGCTTACGCCGTCACTCCAAGCCTAACGGGCTGGCTCTGGCATCTCGATGGCACTGCTATACACAGGATAATTACCGGATTATCGGGCCTTGAGACGGAGCCTTGCTAGAGTGCGTCCGCCATCTTGGCTGGCTAGCCACGCCCCCGTCCTGAATGCCTCATGTGCCTCAATCACGAAGGTAACAGTCCCACCCAATGCTGGGACTCCACAATCTACTAATTTCATAGTAAGTGCATGTCTGCAATTTTCTGAAATGTTAAGAGCACCTTCCTGCTCAGCTTCCCCTGCATTTGCAGTGCCGTCTTGGACAGACAATGTGAAAGGAATTGTAAGGTAATATAGATAAGGTTTTGCGCAATATGGGGAACTATAATCTTTCAAGTTTGAACATACCTACAGCCAATACATAGGATATGCCTACTCAGATGTGGCGGATTTTTCCTTCCCACTCCAGACGTTTCTTAGTATATGTGAGTAGGGGTCTCTGAGAAAGCACAACTGAACTACACAGATTTGACCGTTAAATAAGAAAAAAAACAATGTTGGCGGCTCCATATCGTGTAGTTCCTATAAATCTATATAGGATCTGCACGTTTAGACAATATAAACTATGGGATTGGTGTCCAGACTGATTCCAGACACCCCCAAAGGATATGTTAGCCTGTAGACCAGCTAGCTCACAGTGCCACTATAAGCCCCCCTTACCAAGGAGCAAATAGTTTCTGGCAACTATCGAACATGACAACCCTGACCCCCTCAGGGATCGTGGAAATAGTACAGCACTTTTTGCTCAGTCACTTGTGCTCACTTAGTCTCAGCGTCATTCTAGTATAAAATATGTGTGCTGCAACCACCATTATACAGAAACAAATATATAAAGTTGCAAGCACCAACAGAGTAAATAAAAGGTAGAATTCTACCAAGGTGCTAAAACAGTCAATATATGCAGGCATATAGATACATAGAAATATTCAGGCGTACTCCTACTATGCGGACCCTATCTAAGTGTACCTAGCATGTATGTGGGTGTAAAGCCAAGAATCCACCTAGATGCGTAATGGTACTGTGGGCCTGTCGTCCAAGGATGACGATAGCAGTGACTTTTGTACAGAGTTATTTTACAGAAGATGGTAATCCTGCTGTGTGATACTAAGAATCCTCATGCATAATAAATGAGGCTAGTTATCGAAGAAAACCACACGACATTTATTCGGCACCTAACTATGTAAAAGGTCAGCGTCAGAGCCGTTATGTAGAACAAAGTAGAACGAATATAGATAAAAGGTCGTATAGCTACCTAGGCCTATATTGGGGTCGATTGGGGCTCATAACACTGCGTTACATGTTTTCTAAATGTCTGCTGTCATGTTTTCACCACTATCCAAGGTGCTTGGTGACCGCACTCTTTTTCACATATACCTGTCACTACACCTTGCATTTAATGTTTAAAGCCTGGGGTGTTTGGCAATTCACCTACTATCAATACTGACTCGCTAGAAAAGGCGGTTGATGCATCAAAGGGTTTCACCCATTCTTTGTCTGTGGGTAAATGTGATGGTACATATTGGGAAATATTCTTATGAAACCAGCCATTTTACCTGTCAGTGAAAAATCAAATGTAGCCAAAATATAAAAAAATTATTTGATATTTCCTGATTCCCTACAGTGTCTAAAATTATTGAATAAAACTTAAAAACATGCTTCTAAACCCTGCATCTTTAGACCAAAGACCGCAAAACTGAAAAAAAAGGAAGAAGAAACAATATTTTAGGGACATCCCTAAACAAAACTCAAGCAGAATAATGTTAGCTCAGTCTTTCTTGCTGCTGCCTTGTATAACAAAGTTACATTGTATTGGCCCCTACAGGAAGAAATAAAAATGACTATCACTCACCTTTTCCATTCTTTGAATGGCATTTAGTTTGTGTTAGCGAAGGTGTTTTTTCAGTGTTTATATGTTTACACTGGTGAAGGCTATTTTCCTTTTGGTGGGATTTTATCATTTAAAATAGGTTTAAACCTAAAACAGGATAGCCTATCTATAGGGTAGGTTAAACGAAATAGAACCACACTGTGTAGTTATAAAAAGAAGTATATTTATTATACACACTCAGTACACATTGGTATATCTCCTACCTGGAGATATCAACACAATACACACAATATTTCAAATGTAAAACAGGTAAGTAAGCACAAATACACAGTAGGCTCAGGCGTCTCCAACGAGTAGCTCGTGAGCTACCAGTAGCTCTCTAGGTGAATGTGAGTAGCTCTCCTAGGTGCAGCTCAGCCTATTATTATAGAAGCTTTTGCTTGGTTGAATTATTATATTTGTACCAAAAGTACAAAAGCATGTATTCAAGACGAAAATGTGTGTATTTTTATAATTCATAAGCTGATGTTTGGAGAAAAATGGTTGAATTTTCAAAATGTATTTAAAACTGCTATTTGAGTTGGAGAGATTCATTACTCCTATTATTACCTTGGTGTTAAGGGTATTGCAGCTATGGCTTTTATGTATTACCCATATAGAGGCATTCCAAATTGAAAATGTTTTTTTACTTTACTGATGGCAACCCTGCTTAAAGTACTGATGTTACCACTGCTGACAATCTTAGAAGGGATGGTCACCATTACATCACTACTCTTAGTAGCTCAGGATGATTTTCATTAAACAAAAGTAGATCTTACTATAGAAAAGGTTGGAGACCCCTGCTCCAGAGAGAGACCAAACCATATACTAAAGAAGTGGAATGTGAACCACGACCGAAGTCAGGACTGGGACCAGAAGACTCAGAAGAGCTGGGGGACACAAGCAACCACTCTAGGTAAGTACCCAGGAACCCCACGGAGCTGTGTGCAGAGTGGAAACACAGCTGCGTACTCAATACAAGTCAATGGGAAAGCAGCAGTTGCAGGTTTAAGAAGGAGGACCCTTCCCAGTGGGCCCTGAAGAAACCCCGTGGAACATGGAAGGTTGGAGACACGCCACCGGTGAATACCCCAGGAACCAGGATACCTACACCAGGGAAGCCAGGTGCATAGGTGCGAAGTGACGTTCGAAACCGCCGTAGTCCAAAATGCAGGACTTCAGTAAAGATGCCACAGGCGAAGAAGCTGAAGAGGCCAGTGGAATCCAAGGGTGGATTCTTGAAGACAAGTACCTGAAAGCAGAGGGAACAGAGTCTATGCCACTCGGAAGTGACCAGGAGGCACGGAAGACCAATGACCACCGATGACGGAAGATGCAAGAGTGATGACGGTGTCCTTGTCACTGCAGCTGTGAGGACCAGGCAATGCTGTGGAAGACCAGGGGCCGTTCACGATCTGTCCCACGTCGTAAGTCAAGAACCAGGGGATCGGTGTCCGGCAGGAGCACCAACAAGCCTTGGCAGCAGCAACAAATGTGGTAAACGAAAAAGGTGCTGCGTTGGGACCAGCAAGGTCTGAGGGACCACCAAGTGCAGGAGAGTCAGAGCAGACCCCGAGCCAGCAGGGGAGCCCACTGAAGTCAAAGAAGACCCTCAAGAGGAACCACAGGCCGAAGGTACAGGAGTCACAAGAGGACCTCGAGCAGCTCACCAAAGATGCAGGCCCACTGTGCAGAGGATCCGGTGAGGACGAAGATTTTGGCAGGACAAGATGCTGGAGGTTGGAGCGTCCTGCAGCCCAAAGATCTCTGGAGGACAGAATCAACAAGCCTTGGCAACGGCAAGCCGACGCGGTGCACAGGGGATCTGAAAGAGACACGTTAGTGATAGATTCCTTACCTTAGAATATCCCCAGGCGTCAGACTGGATCCGGAAAGTTTTTCGTCAGCAGTACCCCTGCGCGTCGGTAGGTGGCGTCGTGCGGCTCCGCATTCGTCGCTGGCGTCGTAGGCGCCAAGATGACGTCACGGAGACTACTTAGGCGCCACCCATGCGCGCTGACGTCAGTTCTTTCTTTTTCCGCGCCAGCAAGCGCAGATCCGGTTAGAGCATGTACCTTAGTCACTTTTTGACTAGTTGTTTTTTGGGACTTTTGTCTCTAATTTCCATATTTGACTCCTGGTGCCACGTAGGGATGCCTGGTTTTAAAACCTGCGGGGCCTGCCGCCGTACGATGTCGGTGGCCGACCCCCATGGTGTCTGTCTCTACTGTCTAGAGCGCGACCATGACTCCCGGTCATGTTCCGACTGTCTGGCCATGGCTCCGAAGGCTTTGCGGGAGCGGTCCCGAAAGCTGCTAGAGGCCCGACAGTTGTCTCCGCGCCGTTCCAGGTCCATGGGTCGCTCGAGGACCGACCGCGGAGTCGCCATCATTGCTCCTCGGGGTCCAAGTCGTCGCCCTCGGATTCCGGTAAGCGACGTCATAAAAAGAAGTCAAAGAAGCGCGTACGCTCTCCGACCTCCCCTCGTCGGTCTTCTGACGCGGACGAGGGGACCCGGGGTCTTTCCCCTGTGGCTCCGTTGGAGCTGTCAGTCCCGCGGCCTACCCGCCATACCCGGGTCAGTCGGCGACTCCGGCCCAGGTGCAAGAGGTTCTTGCTGCCATGGACCGCCTTTTCGGGCCTAGAGCTCCCGCCGGTGCGCCTTCGGGCCCCGCGGTCCCTTTTGGGGGCCCTTGGTTGCCGCCGGCTCCGCCGTCGGCGGCTCCGGCCCCGGCGCCCCAAGGTCCTCCGCCGACGGCTCCGGCGCCGCAGGGTCCTCTGCCGGCGGCTCCGGCCCCGGCGCCCCCTGCGGCTCCCTTCCCGGCGCCGCCCTGGGTGCCGTTCGGCCTACCTCCGCCCTTGCCCGCGTTTCCAGCTTGGAACCCGGATTGGGCCTTGGAGCCAGAGCGGCGCCGATCGGCGCTGTTCCCGGCGCCGGTGGAGCATTTCTTTTCCCCTGTGCCTCCCTCGCCGTTGCAGCCTGTGCCTCGGGCTGTTGGGGAAGAGGAGGACTGGGAGGGGTCGGAGGACCCTCTTGCACGGCAGTGTGAGTCCGAACAGGAATGGGCAGAAGACTCAGAGGATGCCAGTGGCCTTGACCTCTCCTCTGAGCCTGTGTTTGTGTCTCCTCCCACTCTCATGGAGGAAGGCGCCACCTACACTGTGGTGCTCCGTAGAGCAGCTGAGACTCTTGGCCTTTAATTGCCTACTGTTGCCCTCCAAACTAACCTCCTTACTGAGGTGCTTCAGCCTACAGCAGGTTCTGTGGAACCTCTGCTTCCGTTCAATGAGGCCTTGACGGATGTTTTGATGGGTACCTGGTCTAGGCCAGCCACAGGGGTCCCTGTGGATAAAAATGTGGCCAGACGTCACCGTCCGGCACCGGGTGACCCTGCCTTTCTGACAACTCATCCGACACCGGAGAGCCTTCTGTTCATTCAGGCTTCCACTTCCCAAACAGCATTCCCTACCGCTCCGCCGGATACGGAATTCATTAAGCTGGAGCAGCTTGGCAAAAGGTTGTTTTCCTCTGCCAGCCTGGGGCTGCGGTCAGTCAACACCACATGCCTCTTGGGCCGCTATTCTCACGCTGTGTGGGACACGGTGGCGCAAACTCTGCCCCAGTGCCCCGAAGAGGTTCGGGCTGTGCTTTCCCAAGCTGTTGCAGAGGGGAAGGATGCCGCGAAGTTCGCCATTCGGTGTGGGTTGGACACCGCGGACTCTTTGGGAAGAATAATTTCCACCACAGTGGCCTTGCGGCGACATGCCTGGCTGCGGTCCACGGGGTTTTCGGGGGATGTCCAGAGTTCCCGCTTGGACATGCCTTTTGATGGTACTCGCCTTTTTGGCGATAAGGCAGACAGTGCGCTGGAGCGTTTTAGGGACTCTCGGGCTACAGCCAAGTCCTTGGGTCTCTCCACCTCCCGCCCAGCCACGTCTACTTTTCGTTCCTTTCGTGGCCGCGGCAAGGGCGCCTCTACACGTCCGTTCCAAAGGCCTGCGCAGAACCAGCCTCAGCGTGGCCGCGGGCGCGGTGGCCGCCGTGGCGGCACAGGGGGCCAGCGTGCGGGGCAGCCCACCTCCGCTCCCGCAGCATCCGCCTCAAAGCCTTCCTAGTCCGCGCTTTGGGGTGCACCCCACGCCGGTGGGCGGCAAGATTCAACATCACCTCCCCCACTGGCGCTCTGTCACTTCGGACAGCTGGGTGCTACAAATAATCCGAAGGGGCTATTCCCTCCCCTTCGAGTCTGCCCCCCCGTCCATGCCACCTCAGTTCCACCGCATTTCGGGGGATCACTTAGCGCTTCTCCAACAGGAAGTCACGGCCCTCTTGGCCAAGGGGGCCATCGAGCGCGTTCCTGGGCCAGAAGAAGGACATGGATGTTATTCCCACTACTTTCTGGTCCCCAAGAAGGACAAGGGGGGCTTGCGCCCCATCTTGGACCTCCGGAACGTCAATCGCTTCCTCCGGAAGGAGAAGTTCAAGATGTTGACTCTGGCTGAGATCTTGGCTGCCCTCGACCCTGGAGACTGGATGGTAGCGTTGGACTTGCAGGACGCATATTTTCACATTCCCGTCCTGCCGGCCCACAGGCGTTACCTGCGGTTCGCGGTAGGCCAGGAGCATTTTCAGTTTACCATGCTCCCCTTCGGCCTTACAAGCGCCCCTTGGGTGTTCACGAAAGTGATGGCGGTGGTCGCAGCTCATCTGCGCAGGTCAGGGGTGTCAGTCTTCCCCTACCTCGACAACTGGCTGTTGAAGGCGGGCTCGCCCCAGGCAGTCGTCACCCACCTTCAGACTACGGCCGACCTCCTGCAGTTGCTGGGGTTCTCCATCAACGTGCCAAAGTCGCACCTGAGTCCTTCTCAGAAGCTCCCCTTCATCGGAGCGGTTCTGGATTCGACGCAGTTTCGGGTTTATCCTCCCGAGCGGCGAGTCCGGGATATTCAGGCTATGATTCCCATCTTTCAGCCTCTATCCCGGGTTTCAGTCAGGATGACCCTCCGGCTCCTGGGCCTGATGGCCTCCTGCATTCTGCTAGTGCAACATGCCAGGTGGCATATGCGGGCTCTGCAGTGGGACCTGAAGTTCCAGTGGGCGCAGCATCAGGGCAACCTGTCCGATCTTGTCCAGATCTCGGAGGGCACTGCACGACAATTGCAGTGGTGGCTCACGAATCGCGATTGGGTCAATGGCAGATCCCTCTCCCTTCACCAACCGGAGCACACAGTGGTGACGGATGCGTCCCTCCTGGGATGGGGCGGCCACCTGGGAGAGGCGGAGATCAGAGGCCTCTGGTCTCCGGCGGAGTCCCAGCTCCATATCAATCTTTTGGAGCTGTGGGCGATCCGACTTGCTCTGAAGGCATTCCGTCCCTCTGTCCGGGGAAGTGTAGTGCAGGTGTTCACGGACAACACCACCGCCATGTGGTATTGCAACAAACAGGGCGAGGTGGGGTCGTGGACCCTATGTCAGGAGGCTCTGCGCCTCTGGACATGGCTGGAACATCAAGGTATTACCTTGGTGGTTCAACACCTGGCAGGTTCTCTGAACGCCAGGGCAGACGAACTCAGCCGCCGGTGCTTGATGGATTACGAATGGCGTCTGAACTTGGACGTGGCGCAAGGTCTCTTTCTGCAGTGGGGAGAGCCTTGGTTAGATCTATTCCCCACCGAAGAGAACGCGCAATGTCATCAGTTCTGCGCGTTGAAATTTTCAAGGCGGCACTCGCTCGGCGACGCTTTTCGTCGCGAATGGAGTTGCGGTCTGTTGTACGCCTTTCCGCCTATACCACTTCTGCCCAGAGTGCTGAAAAAGATTCGGCGCGACCGGGCCCAAGTCATCCTTGTGGCTCCGGATTGGGCACGAAGATACTGGTATCCCGAGCTACTCAACTTAGCGATCGATCCCCGATCCGACTGCCTCTTCGGGAGGATCTTCTGTCGCAGCAACAGGGGACGGTCCTCCACTCGAACCTGTCCAGCCTCCACCTCCATGCGTGGAGATTGAGTGGCGATAGCGGATTCCATTTGACTTGCCTCCTGAAGTCTGTGATGTCATTCTGGCAGCCAGGCGTCCCTCCACTAAATCGGTATACGCCTGCAGGTGGAACAAATTTGTGGCATGGTGCACAGCTAAGTCTGTGGATCCCCTTTCTGCCCCTCTTTCTGAGGTCCTTCTATTCCTACTATCCTTGGCCCGGCAGGGCTCTGCTCTGGGCACTCTCAAAGGTTATCTTTCGGCCATCTCCGCCTTTCTCAGGCTTCCAGATCAGCCTTCTCTCTTTAAGTCCCCGGTTGTTAACCGTTTCCTCAAAGGCATTACACACACGTTTCCTCCCGTGCTTTTCATAATGCCTCAATGGGACTTAAATCTTGTCTTGACCTATCTGATGTGCGCTCCTTTTGAGCCCCTTCATAACTGTCCTTTACGTCTTCTTACTCTCAAGACGGCTTTCCTGGTAGCTATCACCTCTGCCAGAAGAGTGAGTAAGCTCCAGGCTCTTTCTTCTAAACCTCCTTTCCTTTCTGTTCATCCGGACAAGGTGGTTTTAAGGGCCCGTCCTTCTTTCTTGCCAAAGGTTGTCACGCCCTTCCACATCGGGCAGACCATCACTTTGCCCACTTTCTTTCCGCCTCCGCATCCTTCAAAAGAGGAAGAGAGGCTCCATCGTCTTGGACCCAAAACGTGCGCTCTCGTTCTATCTAAAACGCACACAACAGTTCCGGGTGGATGACCAGCTCTTTCTTGGCTACGTGGGCGCCAAAAAAGGTCGGGCCGTGCACAAACGCACCATCTCTCGGTGGGTTGTTTTGTGCATCAAAGCGTGTTACTCCTTGACTAAAAAGGAGCCTCCTGTGGGGCTGCGTGCCCATTCTACCAGGGCAACAGCAGCCACTACTGCCTTGGGACGCGGCGTTCCCTTGCAGGATATTTGTCAGGCAGCCACGTGGGCCTCGCTGCACACATTTACCAAGCATTACTGCCTTGACAGTCAAGTCCGGAGAGACGGCTTCTTTGGCCGTTCTGTTCTCCGTGACTTTCTGGTGTAATCTATTCGCAGACCCACCACCGGGGTTGGTATTGCTGGGGTATCTATTCTAAGGTAAGGAATCTATCACTAACGTGTCTCTTTCAGATGCACAAGTTACTACTTGCGTAACGATATATCTGTAAGAGACATTAGTTAGTGATAGATTCCTACCGCCCCACCCATCCTCCCGTTCTGCGAACTGATTCTAGGGTTAAGGTCATCCCTTTCAGGGCCCTAGTTTCATGGCACCAGTGGTCAGTTTCTTGCATGGCTCTGCGTTCCTGGCGCGGAAAGTCGTGTACAGAACTGACGTCAGCGCGCATGGGTGGCGCCTAAGTAGTCTCCGTGACGTCATCTCGGCGCCTACGACGCCAGCGACGAACGCGGCGCCGCACGACGCCACCTACCGACGCGCAGGGGTACTGCTGACGAAAAACTTTCTGGATCCAGTCTGACGCCTGGGGATATTCTAAGGTAAGGAATCTATCACTAACTAATGTCTCTTACAGATATATCGTTACACAAGTAGTAACGTGTGCTTCTGTTCCAGTGGTTCCGACGAGCGATACTGACCTCAAACTTTCTGAGAAGACCGTGCAGGCCTCAAGGGAGTTCCAGAACCACCTCCTGTGTTGCTGAGCCTTTCGGAGTCCATAGGACGTCAGGAGCAGCAGACCGGTCACCTTGGTTGCGGTGCCTGCAGATGCAGGGGAGTGACTCCTTCACTCCAAGGGAGATCACTTCGGGTGTCCTTGATGCCCACAGACCTGGAGAGGAACCTGGATGGAGCATTGGCACAGACGATGCAGAAGACTGGCAGGACGATGAGACCAGGAGCAGCAAGAGTCTTCCTTGATGCAGTCTCGGTTCAAGGCGAAGTCCAACGAAGTCCTAGGTGCCGAGACTGGTGAAGTTGAAGTGATTTCAGATTTGAATCTTGTCCCACGACGAATCTGAAGAGCCACCCACAGGTAAGCCCTTAAGTACCCTTGGGAAAGAGTTGGGATGATTCAAGGATCCCTCCCAGATGAGGGGCTGGACAGAGGGGAGGAGACTCTCATGTCCTTAGTCCAGTATCGCGTCAGAATGGAAGCCAAGGGCTCCCTGACCTGGTTCAAACTGGAGTATGCAAGGAGGGCACCAAATGTGCCCTTCAAAGCAGTCTGGTGGCGCTGGCAAGCGCCCCCACCCCAGCCCAATTCACTATGTCCTATCTGGGAGGTGGTCACACCTCCCTGTGACAGTAAACCTATTGTTCTACCTTCCCCTGCTCGAGCTCAGCTCAGCAGCAGGAGGACAGAATTGTGTCTGTGGTTGGCAGCAGCACTAGCTTGCTGTTAGACCCTAAAAGGCTGGTACCGGAAATACATGAGGATACCATAGGGGAGCCCTCCAGGACATGGGATCCTACATCCAACACTGGAATCGGTGTTGGGGTAGGATTCCAACATTTTTGATGCCAATCATGACCAGTCTCGGTGCAGCCAACATATAGTTAGACATCTCGTATTTGACTTGATGTCCACTATATGTATTAAATGGCTAACAGCACTTACAAAGCCTGGAGAATCGACTGGGGTTTGTAGAGGGGCCCTGCTCATGCAAGGGCATCCTCACACTTGTAACCAAGCATCCTGCCCTCAGGACTGAAGAGTGTGCCATAGGGGTGACTTATAGGTTTTAAGTGCAGTTACCTCAGATATAAGGAAACTTATATCTGTTGTAAGTGGTGCTAGCACCAACTTACACAGGCTGCAATGGCAGGCCTGTAGTCACAGTTTGAGTGGTCTCTCATGGGTGGCATAATATATGCTGCAGCCCATGGGAGACCTCTGGTGTACCTATGCCCTGGGTACCTTAGTTTTTTGTTTGTTTGATCTGTTTATTAGGTTTTGTATATAGATGATACATGTTACATCATACAGCTTATCTACAGAGCCAGTAAGCATAAAGAGATATCACAGTTTCTAGACAGTATCCCAAAGCAGGAAAAATTGTCATGCTACCCGAATCTGTACAACATAATAATTCACATTCAATACACCAATGAAATCATTTCTATCAATACAGGTTATCATTTCCATGAATAAACCAAGTACAATAGTCTGGTTCCCATACCATTTTGTTCTAACATGTGTATTTCACATGACTCCTTTCGGTTATACTGTGGAACCAAGATTAATGATCAAACCACCATATGCATAACAATATGGACTTATAACGATAAGTCAAAAGAAAATAAAACACAAAAAGGGGGGAAGTGGGGGGTATGGTAGGCAAAGGTGAAGAAAGATGGTCCATAGCTACTATAATGCTGCTATTTTCACAGGTAAATAAGCATCTGTTTCAGGATCATAATACTGCATGCTTGGTCAGTATGCACAGTGTGAGTTGCATGCTCCAGATCACACCATCACCAGGCTAGACTACAATAAATGTGCAAAGTAGGTTAATCAGTATAAGGGATGTCTTGAGGATCATCCGGGGTTATTGCTACTTGGAGCGCCTTCAGAAGTGCATTCCAACCTGCTGAAATGGGGTACTTACGCAACCCCAGCGTGTCCTCCCTTGCACAGTGTGCACAGTGTGAGTTGCATGCTCCAGATCACACCATCACCAGGCTAGACTACAATAAATGTGCAAGGTAGGTTAATCAGTATAAAGGATGTCTTGAGGATCGTCCGGGGTTATTGCTACTTGGAGCGCCTTCAGAAGTGCATTCCAACCTGCTGAAATGGGGTACTTGCGCAACCCCAGCGTGTCCTCCCTTATCAGCTAGACAACCTCAGCCTTAGTCCAGTTCAGCATAGATTGCGACCAGGCTTTAGGCGTAGGGGGGTCTACAGCTTTCCATCGAAGCGTGACAAGTCTTTTGGCCACTGCTAGCCCCAAGTCTAAAAATCTAGAGGAGGCTTTGTGTTTTTTATCTCTGGGAAATATCCCTGTAATGCAGGCCTCCCATGTACTCGGCAATACCCTATCCGTGCTTAAGTTCAGTAGTTGTAGCACTCCATGCCAATATTCTTGCAGCCTGGGGCATGCCCACAGCATATGCAGTAGATCGGCGCCAACCAGCTTGCAACGGGGGCAGCAAGTATCCACTCTGTTAAAATACCTATTGATTTTATCTGGGGACAGATATGCTCTATGAATGATATAGAATTGAATTAACCTGAATCTTGCATTTCTGGGAATATGTCTGGGACTCTTAAGCATCATAGCCCCCCACTCTTTAGGTGTGCAGGGTCGAGATAAGTCTGCCTCCCATCTACTACGCAATGGTGTTAAGTCGGCCAAAGTGTGTGCACGAATTGATTCTGCACACCATTTTATCAGGTGCAGCCCCGTACTCATCACATGTATATACTGCATCAGAAGATGCGTCGGGAGTTCCTGTGAGAGACTCCCCCAGTGGCGACTTAGCTTGGTTATCCAAGAGGCATGGTTTAAAAATTGTCCAGGATGAACACCTTCGTCCTCCGTCAGAGAATGGAAGGGCTGCAACGTACCTTCAGCATATAGGTCTCCTAGCGTGTGTATATCGGCAGCATGCCAGTACTCAAGTTCAGTCATTCTGACCCTGACCCCTTCTTTCGGCATACCCAGCAGCGGTATTACAGGCGCATACGGTGTGACAAGTCTGGTGAGATGCCGAGCTCTACGGAAGCATTTCTGGGCTAATGACACCAGAAGGGGAAGTGAAGTATGCGACCTAGTACAAGGGTGAAAAATATAAAGAGGTCTGTCCAGCGTATACGGAGGATCACACTCTGCTGTATCAGTAAGGTACAGCCCCGCTACCCATTTTGCCACCCATTGTATTTGGGAAGCCAAATAATAGTGTTCCAGGTTAGGCAGTGCCAACCCACCTTGTGCTCGGGGTAAATATAGTTTAACTAGCGCCACCCTGCAGCACGTATTACTCCATATGAGATCTCTCATGATCCCTTCCAGCTGTCGGAAAAATGATGCTGGTAAGTAAATCGTAAGGTTGGCGAAGTAATAGAGCAATCTGGGCAGCATCACCATCTTGATAAGCGCTACTTTGCCAGCAACAGATAGGTTGAGTGTCTTCCAGAATTCTATTTGGGATCTTAAGGCTGTGATCGCTCTGGACAGGTTACCATCTAAGAGGTCCTGGTCGGTGTGGAAAATTTGTACACCCAGGTACCGAAACATGACCAGCTGCCAGGCTACTAATATATCATCCACTATCAGTTGGGGGCTGTCTACGCTGGGAGCAAAAGGAAATAAACATGATTTCCCCCAATTTACACCCAGTCCTGATAACATAGCAAAAAGCTGAAGTGTCTCAGGAATGATTGGGGGTGTCGCCTGCAGATCCCTGATGTAAAGTAGGATATCATCCGCATAAAGCGAAATGGCATATGTCTCACCTACCAACTGTATACCCCAGTGCACTGCTGACTGCCTCGATGCCATGGCCAGGGGCTCTATAGCTAGGGAAAAGATGAGTGGGGAAAGGGGACACCCTTGCCTGGTTCCTCTCCCAATCGGTATGGGTCTTGAAAATAACGTACCTAACTGAACACGAACAGCAGGTGCTCCGTATAGCAGTTTGACCAGGCTTAAAAAGTAAGGCCCAAAACCAAATCATCTCAGTACTGCAAACATATAAGGCCACTCTACCGTGTCGAAGGCCTTCTCTAAATCTAGGACAAGGCAACCTGCCTTCGGCCAAGTCACCGTAGTACTATGCATTACTCGAAAAAGCCTGCAAATATTTAAAGGGGTATTACGAGCCGGGACAAAACCATTCTGATCCTGGTGGACCAAATGCGGGATGGTGGGCGCCAATCGACCAGCCAGAATACCTGCAAGTATCTTGTAATCCCCGTTTAGTAGCGCCAGTGGTCTGTAGGCGCTTGTGTATGTAGGGTCCCTATCCAGTTTCAGGAGCGTAATCAGGGTTGCTTCAGTCATCGAAGTCGGGAGGAAAGTTTTCTCTAATGCTTCCTTGTACACCTCCAACAGTTGCGGACCTAACAGGTCAGCATAAGTCTTGTCGAATTCGTGGGGAAAGCCATCAGGTCCGGGGACCTTGCCAGTCGGCAGCACCCGCATTGTACCTCTTACTTCCTCCAGTGTGAGCAGGGTGTCTAATTCTCCAAGTTGTTCAGGCGTGATCGTGGGGAAAGTGAGTCCATCTAAAAGGAGTGTACGTCTGCCTCAGGGATGTCCAGGGCCGATTTGTACAGCTTAGTAAAATGCGTGGTTAGCTCGTTATGAATTTCGTGCTGTGTGTATTTAAGTCTGCCTTCTGGTGACCGGATTGAAGTGATGGGTTCGACAACGTGCTCTTGTTTGATCAACCAGGCCAGTAGGGACCCGGATCTATCAGCTTTAGCGTGTGTGGCTGCTGAGTGTTCCGCAAAATTCAAGCACCACTGACGTACAAGGAGTTATGTGTGTTTTTGGCATGTATCAGATAATATGGAGGAGTCTGGGGCGTTCTCGATAACACAACAGTCTAATAATAATAGTTCTTTTTCCACTACTAGCAATTCCGACTCTATTTGCCTCTTCATACCACTGCCTAACCCCAGGCATCTCCCCCGTAGTGTAACTTTCATGGCGGCCCATTCCACTAAGGTGGACGAGGCTGTCCCTTTGTTATGAGTGAAGTATTCACTGATGGTCTCCCCTATAGTATCCCGGAAGAGTGGATCTTCCAGCATTGCCGGCTGTAGCTGCCACGTGGGGATATCAGGGGTTCCACATTCCTATGTTATTGTAACATAATGTGGGTTGTGGTCTGAGTGCATGCGACCCCGGTAATCTGAATCTGTTCTGTAAGGGAGTATAGAGGGTGAACTTAGGAACCTATCGAGTCATACGTGTAAGCTGTGTGGTATCGAATGAAATGAATATATCCTCTCCGTAGGATTACAATGCCTCCATACATCAACCAGATCCCACCCTTGCACCCACTCACACAGTGTCGTAGAATTAGTTGAGGCAGCCGCACATCGTAGGGGGGGGAAGGATCTATCTAAACCAGTATCCATGACGCTATTAAAATCCCCTCCAATCAGCCATGGGATATCATACCATTTTGTTAATATTTGGGAAAGCGTTCTAAGAAATTGCCCTTGGTCTGTGTTAGGAGCATATACATTACCCAGCAAAATAAAGCGCCCATTCAGCCTGCCTTTTAAAAATACATATCTGCCATCATTATCAGTAAGGACCTCCTCTACCGTAAAAGGTGTACCTGGATGGACCCATATTAGCGCCCCACGTGCAAACAATGAGTAATTAGTGGCATATACCTTGCCCCTCCATTTCCGTTGTAACCTGACCGTTTCAACCGTGTTTAAGTGTGTCTCTTGTAGTAATGCAATGCGTACATTATGTCTTTTAAGATAAGAGTAGACCGCATATCTGCGAGAAGGGGTACGGAGACCCTTTACTTTATACGAAAGTGAAAAAGTAGCTTGTCCTATGCATGCAGCCGAATATGAGAACCTGTAGAGCGCTGTGCCATCACCTATTCCCCCATGAATGACCTTTACAACTAAAGGGAAAATAAATAGGCCAAGATGGCAATAGAGAAACATTACAAGAGCGGTCCCCAGAAACAAGAGGGCACTGCCCAAACTCTGAAGGGAAGAAGCTATCCATATGTATTCAACTGGTCCCCTATTTAAGGGAGAAACGTAGGGGGCTGTAAGGCCGTGTGAGGCAAGCCAGGCTTAAATCCCCAGGTGTCTCATGTCATTGCCTATAGTAATGTATACAGTTGTATTAGCCTGCCAGCACCATGTGTAGACCTATGTGTACTGCCAATTGTGTACACCCCTCTGTATGATAAACAATGCCAACGTAACAATACCAAGTGCATGTGGGGTGCAGTTCTTTAGACAGTTCAAGCCGCCACTGCCGTGGCCGCTCAGCTCATACGATACAATCAGAAGTCTGTGGTGTGACATCAGGCATTCTCAGCGACACAGCATCAGACAGTCCAGCCGCTGACGAGCCCTCATCTTCCCTGCAGTGAATTGGAGGGCCTTCCTTGCTGAGCAACTCTGCAGCTTCGGCAATTCGTTCTGCTACACGAACCGCCGCCTGTCGTTCTTGTCTGATCTGCTCCGGACCTGGTGCCGCCGACCGGTTGGGGCCCTGTCTCTTGAGCCGTCTACGGCGAAATCCTCATTCCTCCCATCTCTCCACTCCTATTGCCAGGTATGCCCAACGGCCTGGGGCCAGTGAACTGGCCCGTGGTTTTCAGCCAGTCCCAGGTGTCTTGCGGCGTATCAAAAAATCTCGTTTTAACCTCAGAGACTACACGAAGTCTTGCTGGATAAAGTAGCGAATATGCACTGCTCAGTTGTCTAAGCTTTTGTTTGACTTGCAGGAAGGATCCCCTTTGACGCTGAACTCTTATTGTGTAGTCTGGGAAGAAGAGTACCCTAACATTGTCGACCTTGATCTCCGACTTCTTCCTAGTCTCACGCAGGATCATATCTCTGTCCCTGAAGTGTAGCAATTTAAATATAAGTGGGCGTACCCCGGCACCAGGCGCCGTCCTTCTGCCCAGAATGCGCTGCACTCTTTCTATGGTGAAGAAGGGAGAGAAGGAAGAGGAGGGCAGCAGATCTTTAAGCCAGTTTTCCAGGAAGGCTACTGCGTCTTGACCCTCCGCCCCCTCTGGCAGCCCAATCAGGCGGATATTATTCCTCCTGGAGCGACCCTCTGCATCGTCCACTCGGTCTTCAAGATATCGTATCCTGGCTTCATGTGCATTTTGCTGTTTCTCCAGGAAATCATTGGCCGGCTTCAATTCAGTAACATCCTGTTCCACAGCCGTGACTCTGTCCTTCAATTTCCGATGATCCGCGTGTAGTAGTGTGAGATCTAGTGCGACTTTATCAATTTTAGATTCCATCGACTCCCAGGATATCTCTATAGCATTCAAGATGGCGTCTAATCAATCATTCGGGAGGTTTTGCTGCGGTAGTGATTGCGTTTGGTCCATATCAGCCGGGCCAGTAACCTGCGAGGAGGACCTCGACCCGGTTCCCTTAGTGCGACCCATCTGCTCTGCTAAGTTTTCCAAAGCACATGTGCGGCCACAGCACTCCACGCTTGGCAATGAAGTAAAATCACGGACGCCGCCCCCGTTGTCAGGGTGACGGGGGTCGCCGCCCCCTCCTCCCAGGGCGCGCACCCCATGTAGCTTGATGTGGAGCGCGCCTGTCTCCTTGCGCGTGTCCGAGCCGGTGTCTCAGGGAGGTGCGAGCGACAGCAGCGGGTGGAGTGAACGGGTCCGAGGGCAGGAGGAGGGCCACCGGCCTGCAGAGAGGAGGAGGACCCGGCAGCAGAGTACAGCCGGTTTGAAACAAAGATTCACGATCTGTGGGAGCAGATGATGAACAGTAGCATGAGTTCAGGATCTGGATCACTTCGGACGAGCGAAAAGCGACCTCTCTTCGTCAGGGCTCTATTTGATTACGATAGGACACGAGACAGTTGCCTACCGAGTCAAGGACTGAGCTTCTCATATGGAGACATTTTACATGTGATCAATGCTTCAGACGATGAGTGGTGGCAGGCAAGACTAGTCACGCCCCATGGGGAGAGCGAACAGATAAGAGTTACCCCGAGCAAAAAAAGGGTGGAAAAGAAAGAGAGAGCAAGGTTGAAAACTGTGAAATTCCACGCCCGGACCGGCATGATTGAGTCCAATCGGTGGATCAGGTCAAGACGTAAAAAGAGTTTCTGCCTCTCTCAAAAGTTTCCGTTTTACAAGAGCAAAGACAACCTTGTCCGAGATGGCAACGGACAGGACCAGGGAGTCACTTCCAACACCAGTGACAGTGAAAGCAGTTCCAAAGGGCAAGAAGAAACCATTTATTTTGTCTTACGAACCTGTGACACGACAAGAAATTCACTATGCCAGACCGGTTATCATCCTTGGTCCAATGAAAGATCGTGTCAATGATGACCTCATTTCGGAATTTCCACACAAGTTTGGATCTTGCGTACCACATACTACTCGGCCTCGGCGGGACACAGAGATGGATGGACAGGACTATCACTTTGTCGCTTCACGAGAGCAAATGGAGAAAGATATTCAGGACAACAAGTTCATTGAGGCTGGGCAGTTCAATGACAATCTCTATGGGACGAGTATCCAATCTGTGCGAGCCGTGGCAGAAAGAGGGAAGCACTGTATTTTGGACGTGTCTGGCAATGCCATTAAAAGGTTGCAGCAAGCACAACTTTTTCCAGTTGCCATCTTCATCAAGCCAAAATCCATCGAAGCCCTAATGGAAATGAATCGTAGACAGACCTATGAACAAGCTAATAAGATGTTTGATAAAGCCATGAAATTGGAGCAGGAGTTTGGAGAGTTTTTCACAGCCATTGTACAGGGAGACTCGCTCGAAGAGATTTACAACAAAATCAAGCAGATCATTGAGGATCAATCTGGTCACTACATCTGGGTCCCATCGGCTGAGAAACTCTAAATAAGTCCCCACCAGACCTTCCTGTGAGCAGAAGATGTTAATCCCCTTCACCCCAAAGGAATTCAGATTGGAGTACTCTTCCTGCCCTGGCCATACCAACACCTTTTTATTTGGATCTGTCACAGATTAAATTTTTCTTTGTTTTGTTTTTGTTACGTTGAGGTGTTCTCTCGCACTCCCAGGCATGACTGTACCCATTCCCGCATGGACTTTTTTGCAGTCCCACTCGAGATGCGAAAAACCCCTTGAAAGATTTTCTTTTTATAAAAAAAAAAAAAATGAAGAGCAAAACTGAAATTCTTTTGGAGGAGCGGAAGGAAGAAGTGGACATACTCAAGACACACAAGACGGATGGACATCAGAAGTTTCGAAAAAGGGCAGGGCTTCATGTTCATTCAACATGTTGGAGAGCTCCCCCCTCATGGAGATGTTTGTATCCCTAACCGTTTACTACGATGGAACCAGAACAATTTTATTTATAGGTGTACATATAATATATATATAATGTATATATGTCATATGTACATTATAGGTATATTATATACATTTTATATATCTATAGATATATTATATATGGACAAGAAAAACAGTGGACTTCATAAAAAGTTTGGTAATGTTATTTGCAAGGATATTTTAAATTCTGTGTTCCAGTCAGTAGCAACAGAAGTGAGGAACTGACTTCCTGAGGCACAGAGGGCATGGGCTGTTACTGCTCGAGTCTAGAGTGCTTTGAGGTCTGAAAAACTAAAGTGGAGACTAGTATGTCGGGGTTAAATGTGCAGCCCGAGGTGGCAGAGAAGAAGCCGAAGCCTGCAGATGTAAGTGAGGAGTGTAGACATGGGGATGCATGAAATGCCAAGGCCTTGCCATGTGGTGTTTATGTGGAAGTGGCTGTCAGGTTAAGTCATGTTCTACTTCAATGAACCATAGAACTGACGGTGCTTGTGGGTGTGGAACCACCTTTGACTGAATGGAAGTCATAAGTGGGAGATCCCCAGCGATAAGGGAATGATAGTTTATGGCATTGAAACAGAACGTCCACTGGAGTTGGACGAATGGATGACTGATTTGTGGAGGGATGTAACAGAAGTTGCTGACTATGGTGGAATTTGTGGTCTTTTGCAGGAAAGCCTGAAACTGGAAGTGCTTGAGTTGGACAAGACAATCGTCAGTGTGGAAATGTAGACCACGGGTTACCTGAGAAGGTGAAACGGTGATTGATTGTCTTTTGTATCAAAACCCAGAGACTACAGACACATGTAACTGGAAGTGCTGGCACTGAGGGTTGTCCACCACGTGGTTCTCTTCTAGGAAAGCCTAGATCAGGAAATGCCCGGGAGAGGGTGGCAATAGTTGCTTTCTACTGTGGAATTAGAAGTGTACGTGGAGCAGGAGTCTGGCATTTTAGATCTTTCCCCTCAGGTTGGTTTGTGTTCAGTTGTTAACTGGAGGAGGCAGTCTGACAAAATTATGTTATAAATTAAGACATGGTACGATTCACATAGAAAAGATTAAAGAAAGGGTCAATTTGGGATTGAGAGCGACCAGTGTAATTCATGACACGAGGACCCAGGAGGTTTGTAAAACTAGGCACCCGGCCTCTATCAAACCAGGAATGCTGTGATGGGAGTATGGGGCAGGCGAGAGAGTATTCCTCTGTCACATACAGTTCGCCCTCTCATCACAGTTCTTTTTGTCCATCTGCATGAGATGTTTGCTTTTTAATCTATTTTTTATGCTGATGTAAACCCAAGACCATATTGTGTTGCTGTGTCTGCATTTTTCATATTTTATCTTCCATTCTAACCATGATCTGAACGGGTATAAAATCCTTTTTTTAAAAATCCCCCAAAAAAAGAAGTAAAATCACAGAGTCGTCACTATTAGCTGTATTGTGTCATTCGGTGAGCGCACCACACTGGGCCCCATACAAGGTCCCCGCTTGGAAGGCCCACGTGTATATCTCGGGCCCCCTACAAAATCACTCTACAGCTGTAGACTAGTGTCTCTTATCAGGGGTCCAGGGCTCCCCTTCGAAGAAAGGTGGGTCCCAGACAGCCTCTTCAACCAGCCCGCCGTACACCAGACTGTCAAGCCTACGTCTGAGTCCAGTGCGTTACACAGTAGTCTTCCAGCATATGAGTGTCTTCCGACGGAAGCCTTTATTCCATCTCTTTTACCAGCAATCAGCTGTGCATGTACATGTCACCAGATCTGAAAGCATATGCTGTCCTCTGACCTTAGCCAGCACTAATACTGAAGATGTGGCAGCAATAATATTCTGGCCCTCCTCCCGCCAGATCTCTTCATGTCGTGGTTCCTCCTTATCTGTTAGTGTGTCTATAACACACAGTCATGCGCCCATCTCAGCAATTATAGGCCGCCTGCAGCGTTCTATCAGCAACTGCCTTCACAGGGGATCTTAACTCCTAGTGCTCCTCCAGACCCATCTTCCGTTTCTGTGCAGTAGTGTATAACAGGCCTACTGGCAATCTTTTCCCTCTTCTCACCCGCGCCAGCCAACTCCCATGGCAGCAGAACCTGCCGCCTCAAATAAGTTCAAGCGCTTCTAGGCTCAGGCCCCACCCGGAAACTCTTGTGTCTGCACGCTTTACTGCCACCAGTCTATGTTCAGAGAAAGTAGAGGCTCGGCCTCCCCTGCCCAACTTATGGGGGCCCACCGGTGATCGCTGCGGCCTGCTCACAGCACTCCGGACATCACACACATCCTAAGCCCAGGCCTCCTCTCGCCTCTCGGGTCTCGGTCACGCTTCTGCAGTACAGCGCCGCTCGTCCTCTCTCCTACCAGACAGCCTCAGGCGGCGTGATCCGCATCTACGTCCTCCGCTGTACCTCACCTCGGCGCCCTGTGCCCTGCAGCCGCCCCCCATGCTGCCTCCTCTGACGGTGCAGGCAGGCCTAGGTCCGATTTCTAGCGGCGCAGCGCCGCTCGCCCAGCCACTTGTCAGACGGCGCTGTGTGTGGTTCCCACCTCCGTTGTTGATGCTCGCGGGGGGAGCAGGCCGCACCACTTTTTGCCGCTGTTCACCTGTTGAGGTGGCGGTTGCGCCCGCCCGCGAGCAAGTCTGCAGGCTCCCCGCAGGCCACGTGCTTCCAGCCCGGATCCAAGTCACAGCCTCAGTTCCCGATCCTTTAGCCGCCACAGCGATGTCGCCTGTCCATGAAGTGCCGGGGGACTCATCCACCGGTCTGCTATGACGCCGTACTGTGGATGGTGCATTAAAGGGAAGAAATGTGTCGGATTAAGGGGATAACTGGCGGAGCGAGCTCAAAACGCGTCCGCAATGTTGCCCCTCCAGGCCAAGCCCCCGCCCTGGGTACCTTAGTATCGTATACTGGGGACTTACTAGGGTACACCGTTAGCCAATTGTGGCACTTACCATAACAAATTTAAGGAGGAAGCACAGTGACTGGGTTCCTGATTAGCAGGATCCCAGTCAGACTAGTCAGAAAACAGAATAACACCAGTAACAAGCATTGGCATAGCCAATAGGTCTCGCTTTTGGGACCTTATAAGTGTTTAGCCATGCAACACTTGATGTTGTTGCACCAAGGATATTGTGCTGGATAACTAAACACTTATAAGGTCCCAAAGGCGAGACCTATTGGCTATGCCAATGCTTGTTGATAAATATTTGTCACACTATTTTATTGGGGCAAAACTGTGACAGTCTTAATTGTCTGTACCATGTGCATGGGCCAGCATTGAAAGACTGTGCATGTGACTGAAGCATTCAGCGAACAGACTCAAGATATGTCATCAGAAGCTGGTCACTGTTTGCATTTATATTTCACGCGCACTTTATTGCACGAGCACCTTTGCACATGGCGCACGGAGCACCTTTTTCATGTTAGGTTTTTCTCAAGTGAAATTAACTACTTTGAGACAATATAAGATTGTATGAAATCCAATGGTTGGGTATGTGTATTACCGCCTCGGTTGGGCAGATGGGAAGATTGTTTGTTTACTGACTCCCTTGAATAAGATACATTTTACAAATAGATCCATGTTTTGGTGAAAACGGGCTTACCCCATGCTGCATTTTTATTTTTTATTTTTAGCAGATTTATATAGCGCTAACTCGAATCAAAGGTATTGGAGCACTTTACATGAGCACCAGTTAGGTTACAGAAGGATACATTCATTTTTGGTAGGCACTGGGAGATTAAGTGATTTGCCCAGAATCACAGGTTGTTTAGCCGATGCCGAGACTGTGCTTTTTATTGTGGATATGTGAGTGGATTATTGCAAAAAGTCAGTGAGTCGGTAGACGGATGTACAAGTGCAAGGATGAATGATACAGTGCATGCATGCTAAAATACTGAGCGCCTAAAGTCCAAGTGACTGGAAAGGCATTTCACTTATGAGCCAGGCCCATTGGCATGGCCAGGGCTTGTTTATTACATACATTATTTATTTATAAAACCAAGCACTTTCTCACATTCCCCTGTAAACACCCTCTGGGTGTCACAGAGTGCACACATCAGCTGCTCGTGAAACTGTTGTTTTGGGTCCGCCCTCCAACCCTGGCGACCATTCACCCGTTCAGCGTTACACCCAGGTGCCCTCTGAGGCCAAGAATCGGGGCTGGGCACGGTGCGGGCTGATAAGGAGCAGGGTGTGTCTGCCGGCCCAAGAGGGCGCTCTGTTTGTAGTGTAAGCGGAGAAGCGCTTGAAGGAGCGGAGTGGAGTAGAAATGTTTAAGCCAACTATCCGGGGAAGTGAGTGGAGGAGGGTAGGGAAAGGCGTGCGGGGTGGAGGAGGGAGACAGCTGAGAAGTATTGTGTGCAGGCTTTAATTGATGTTGTAATCTCCATTGTATTGTATGTTGTAGCAGAATTTGTATAGCGCTTTAAACCCCTGACAAAGCTAAAGCGCTTTACTTAGCGCTCTTTTAGAGTTGTGCTGTTGAAAATAAGTTTTATATAGTATAGTTTTATATAGGGCTTGGTGTTAGCTGAGGGTCGCGAGGTCTGAAGACATGAAAGAAACAAGCGCGCGCGCCTCACGCTAAAAGGTTTAAAAAAACATGGACATGAGAGTGTTAATTTGATGTGTTGGCGGTTTCTGTAGGAGTAGCAGTGTTAAAACCCCAGCTGCATGTTTAATGATTAGTGGTGTCAGGCCAAATTATGTAAATTACAGCAAAATATGATCAAAAAAATCACAAACACAAATCCACAAACACGGAAAAAACCTTTTAAGTAAAAACATTGAGCATAAATTGTAATTTACAGTAAAAAAAGTAGACCTGGAAAAAGGGTGAAGAGCAGGAACCAGAGAGCTGTTAACGGAATAAAAATGCACCATCACAAAAACAAATACAGTGCACATTAGGGCCACTAAAATGAACTAAAATGCAGTAGCGTCTTAGAAGTAAATAAAGAGCATAAACTAAGACTAAAACATGGATACAATGCTGGGGGTAGTTACAGAACAAAAACATTCATGCCAAAGTTATAACTGAATATAGATTCTCTGGGGACTTGGTCCACAACGGGGGATCCCGTGAGTTGTTGCAGCAGGGGTAGGAAACGTATTCCTGGCTTTGTCTGTCTCGAGGGAGGTCCCACACTTTGTAATGATAATTCAGAGAAGAAAGCACGGCTCAGGGAAGTGCCCAAATATTGCCTTTGTAATCTTTTCTAAACACTCAACTCCGAACATGCAGACATCAATGCTCAAGTGAGAATGTTTTTGATGGTACCGAGGTGATTAAAGGTAGTATACACAGACACATGCTGAGTGTCTCAACATGGAATCGATGGTAAAGGGAGGACGCACGCAGGCACACACCAGAGAGCCAGACTCTATCGCAACAAGAGATGCAGGTAAAGGCAATATATTGGAGAACACCAAAAGGTGTCTGTCTGCAAACAGTGGGAGAGAATCAGAGCACACCAAGAACCAGGAAGAACAAAAGGAAATGGAGATGGAGCTATCTCGTTCTCCCCCGCGGAAAAGCAGCAAGAGGTATTCCAACAGCTTTAATATCTATCAGCTTTCAGCATTCCCTGAGAAATAGGAGCAGACAGTGTTAAAATGGTTCACCACCTTCCAGGATGCAATGAATGAATCGACTAAGTATTCCACTGCACATTCTTTAATAGCATGCTCAAAACACCAGTTCATGCCGATGCCGTTTTAATGCGTTTTGAATTCTCTAGTTGTATTAAAGTGCTCACTTTCGTTCCGCGCGGCATGTGCAAATGGTGAAAGTCGGAGTATGCTGGCGCATCCTTGGGCTTCTGTGGTAGCGGCAGGTTTGCCGCCCAGGCGGTAAAAATATTTGCCAACGACTTGGGGATTTCTAATCCAAAACATAACGGTTTCTGAAGGCCATGTTCTCCCGGCCATGTTCTCCCCACAGCTTTCTAAAGATAAATAGGGGGACGTGCACAAAGCGTTCAGGCGCTCGCGGACACTGGCCCAAGCGATTTGCATTTAATTAGCATAGGCAGGAGAAATCTTCCTGGGAGCCTCAAGGAAGAAGGGGAGGGGGCCCGGGGAACGAAGGGGAGAAGGAAAGAGGTTGTAAGAGGGAGAAAAGAGGTTGGGAGAGTGAAGATTGGAACAAGTGAAGAGGGTTAAGGCAGAAGCGGAAGCAACGATGAAGAGAGTAGAAGAAACAAGCATTGGCCGTGAAAGTGATCGCGATCGCATCTGTCTTTCCTCTCGTTATGGCTCATGGGGAGGGGGAGGTGAGGAGCGCTGGTCAGAAGAAGCCACACAGCTAAAAAAACAAGCAACAAAAAGACGCGAAAGTGATCGCGATCGCGGTGAAAGCGAAAGTGATCGCGATGACGTGCTCTGTGCTAAGCACGCGAGGGATGCGCGCGCAGCACTGATTGGAGAGGCGAGGCGCGCGCGCTTGTGCGCGTAACCGCAAGCTGGTGGCCGGCAAAAGCCTTTGGGAGCACTTTCAAACCCCGCTTACTAAAGCAGATTCTACTTTCCTACACCGATCATAAAACTTCCTCGAGAAAAACAACTTGCAAGGTCCAGGCCCAACATTAGATGGCAGGAGTATGCATAGCATGTGAATCTGAAGCACTACATGCTACGAATATTTGCTTACAAGGTAAGTAACATAATCCTTAGTAACTAACAGCTTGAAATTTTGGAGATAAGTTCAGGGTGCATACCATCACTACCAATTTGTGGTCTTAGGATTTGGTCTCACAACAGCCCCATTGTCTTCATTTAAGTGGTGGAAGCTTCTCTGAGGAGGTCGGGAGTCCATTTATTCTAGTACTTGTCTGACTGGCTGGTGAAAAAAGGTACCTGGTACTGGTCGTGGACTATTATGAGCACACCCTGGCCCTACTTGTTTGGGGGGTTCTCTAGCAATAGGCAGAAGTTAAACCTCATTTTGACTCCGGTATTGTCAATCAATGGGACTGTTCTGGACACGATCTGCAAGTGTGTCCTTGCGCCTCCTCAGAGAATCTGACATTTAGGATATTATCCCCATGTTTCAGAAACAGATTATAATTTCTGTTCTGCAGTTTCTTAACCCATGTGGCTTGATGGTCTGACACATTCTGTTGGTACCGCATGCAAGGTGGTTGATGAGGTCACTTCAGTTGCGTAACGGGAAGTCAGTGGTTTCAACATCAGGGGAGTCTGCCTGCTTGTATTGAGATTTGCTAGTCTGTCCTTCCAGACCTGGATTAGTTGATGTATCTCACCAAACTTGTAGCGGGTTAGCCCTTCAGACCTCTGCAGTCCCAGGCCACAGTTGTTAGACACTTCCTTGTTGAGCTAGGAAAAACAAAAACGTGATTGGGTGGAATGTTTACATTAATCTTAGACACTGGTATTGACTTGAACCTTATTACAAAGCATCATTGTTTGCCCATTATGCATCTCTAAATATACATCAGCCATGTGCAAATCAGCTTTGGTCCTTCTCTGATAGGAAAGGTCAAGCCTGAACTACCAGGTCAGGTGCCCTCCAGATTGGAACACAAGAATCCCCAGAACAATTTCTGGGCATACCCAGGGCACTTTATGCATCGCACTGAGGAAAACAAAAATGTGATGGCTGATCTCATTGGTGCAGGCTCCTCCCTTCTCTCCTGGGCAGGGCTGCCTTTTTAAAATGATTGCTCTGCCAAGATTCTTCTACATATTGCAAAACATACCACAAGCTGTCTCTGATAGGTTCTTCCAAAATGTAGATGCCATGGTCAGCTAGCTGCTCTGGACAAAAGGTGCCCAAAGGATTACATACGAGTGGGAAATCACACCCCAAATAGAAAAAAATATTATGAAGCAGTCCTGCTGTGTGTGGTGTAAGATTAGGTCTTTGATCACCTGGAAGAGTCTACTCTTACAATGGATAGGTTCACTTTGGGAACAAAGGGCAATCTACACGCTCCATAAATAAGGCTGTACCCGGTAAACAGAGCGGCTAATATAAGCACTGAGGCAGCTTATTGCAATTTGTTAGTGTGGGGGAAATATTTACTTTTTAAAGTTCTATATGTTTTTAACCGGCATTGCTTGCCCAGGTTTACCACGTTTGTCTGGCTCGTTGATCTACCGTCCACCAGGATCTGCTGGTAGGTGGAGCTATTTGGTGCTGGAGGCTTTATCCCCCACGTTCTTAAATGTGCCAATTTTAATATTTTGGGTGATTTTATTATTCATTTTGACAATCCTAATTGCAGTTGAGCCTCCTCCCTTATTGGAGATTTTAAGGATCTGGGCCTGCAGCTTCTAGTCAGTGCACCCACTCATAGAAAGGGACATTTATTAGATCCTATTTTTTCTAACCTATTACATGCCTTGGTAGATTCTCTGATACCCCTTATTTGGTCAGATCATTTTGTGGTCCCTGTTTCAATTCGCGGTATTGAGGCAAGCGAGTCTGCTTCAGGTTGTATGACCCGTTTTAGATGGTCCAAATGCAATCCCACCATTTTCTGTACTTATCTTAAAGATTCTATGCCCGAGCTAGAAGGGACTGCGGATACTCTGGCAAGCGTTGTTGCCAATTGGATCCACACCACTTTAGGCTGAGTATTCCCCCTGAAGCCAGATATTAAATTCAAATCTCTCCTTCCGCCACCCTGGTTCTGTGATTCAGTATTAGCCTTAAAGAAAAATTGCAAATACTTGGAACGTTCTTGGCACAAGCACTGTTCTCAGGAGGATAAAGGAAAGTTTAAGATGCCATTGAGAGAATACTATAGGGCATGCTGGGCCGCTCGTGCTCCTTGCTGCTCTGATAAAATTGCTGCAGCCCAAAATTATTCTAAAGAAATCTTTCAAATTGTGAAGTCTTGGTTAGATTTGGCTACAGCTTTGCCACTACCTTCTCTCTCTGACAGACTGTAACAACCTTGCTGTTTTGTTTTTTTTAAAAGCTGGCAAATATTTGTGCTTCTTTTAATGCTACTTTGACTTCAGATTCATCTATAGTTATCCAGGATTGGGGTATCTTTCATAGATTCACATGCTTGAATCATCCCCCGTCGTCTAAGTGGGAGTTACACGATACCATAGTAAGCATTAAGACTTGTACCATAGGCCATAGTGGCAATAGAAGACACTTTTAAAGCCCATCAAGGTCCTTTAAAAAAAAAAAAACTTGATATACAGCCAATCAAGCAATAGCACCCTCTAGAACACGAATCCTTCAGATTTTCTACCGCACGTCGTGTGAAGAGAGTCTCCCTGAGCTCTACTCAGTTTTTCTTCAGATTTTTCTGTATTTGGTATATTTTTACCATGTCTGATTCTTCAAAAACAGGTCTCATCAGATCCTGCTCATCCTGTGGGAAAAAGAGACTTTATGTGGATGATCCACACAAAGACTGCCTGTACTGCCTTTACCCTCAACACCATGTAAAGGAGTACAGGATTTGTTGCACTTTTTCTACAGACTCTACGAGACAGAGAAGGACGTTTTCTTATATGGCTGAAGAAGTCAAAAGCCCAGACATCCAGCTCTTCTGGTGAAGACAGCAACTCTTTTCATGCCACCTTAAAAAGGTCAAGATCCTCTGACCATGAGGCTGCTGAAGGTAGTCAGAAGGCCTTAAAGAAAGATCCCCTCATAAAGGAGAAATTACAACTTGTCTCCAAAGGGGCGGCCTCTTCCCATTCCTCTACTTCTTCTGACAAGAAAAGGGAAAGACGAGGTCTCCTTCCTCAGAGCCGTCGTCATCAAAACGGCAAAAATCGTAGACGACGCCGACAGCAGCGATGACAGGTACATCGGCATCGTCGTCTAGAACGTCGTTGTCCAAATCGATGGCAGCAACTCCTGCCGAAGCTGCCGTGGTTAAAGCACCGTCAATGGAAGCTCGATCCTCCAAGTCACCGTCGACGAAAGCGGCATCCTCAGAGTTTCAGCCAGTGCTGAAGTCATTGACCAGAGCACCATCGTCGTCTGCAGTTATTGTGCTGATGAATACACCATCAAAACCTGTATCGTCGATGAATTTAGCGTCGGCACCTTCACCAACCACGGAGATACCAACAGTGGGGGTATCATTGTCTAACTCACCGTCGACGGAGGAGATGAAGAGGACAGAGACGATTCAATTGTCTACAACAGTACAGAAGAAAGTCACACCCTTGATGCCGCAACTCTCATCGTGGACGGGACCGTCAATGAGAGTTAAAATTTCAAAAACTGTTCCAAGATCAAGAATAACATCTCCAAGCAAGAGATCTCCTCTTTTGCCTATCCATTTGCTAGATATAAAAGACTCTGAGGAAGAGGGGTCTTATGGGGATGCGTACAGTCCTTCTGAACTCCATGTAAAGTGTCAAGATGATGACTCTGATGACAGTGAAGACCATTATTTATCATATTATGGTCCTCCTAGGCATTATTATCAACATTATAGCTATCAACAGCCCAGGAGATGAGGTACTCATGCCCACCTCATTATTGAATGACTTACAGGCTATGTTGCAGGCCTATAAAAGGCACTT
The DNA here is from genome assembly GCA_963921515.1 of Calotriton arnoldi. Lineage (NCBI taxonomy): Eukaryota > Metazoa > Chordata > Amphibia > Caudata > Salamandridae > Calotriton > Calotriton arnoldi. The sequence continues at coordinate 466,130 of CAWUFW010006050.1, read as the reverse complement.
TCCTGACAACCCACAGGAACAAACACCAGTACCTCCCCAGCCTGCGCCACCGGCTATACCAGTAAAACCGGCACCTATTGTACCGATCATATCGCCTCGACCTAATGTGATTACCCCAAGACAGGACCATACTTCCTCAGAGGATGAACGTGAGGAAGGCGAAATTCAGGAACACCAACCACCACCTCATGAATGGGCAGACTATTTGATTGCTACACCATCTCCTACCCCTCCTCATCCGGCAGATTCTCTCCCCAAGGACATTGGGGGCTTTCATAACTTAATGGACAGAGCAGTGGCAAGATTCCATCTCCCCACATCCGTCAAGCAATCTGATTGCTTCCTGCATGATTTTAAGGAGCAGGCTAGAAAGCCCGTGAGGGCAGTTTAGATCATTGATTACATTAAGAAGGAAGGTATAAAAATAATGAGAAATCCAGCATTGGTTGCCCCTGTGCCACTTCGCCTTGATAAAAAAATTCAAGGCCACAGATGATCCTCCAGCCTGTCTGGTTATTCACTCAAAGCCAGATTCCGTTATCTCGCAGGCTGCGCAAAAGAGTTCTAAAAATCCGTCCACTCCTATTTCGACGCCTCCAGATAAGGAAGGAAGACTCCTCGATAATATAGGGAAGACGTTTTCGCTTATGTCCGCAATTACAGTCCGTGCAGCAAATTCCCTAACTATATTAGCACGCTATGACCGACAGATGTGGTCAGATGTCAATAGCCTTCTTGACCTCACTCCTGAAGAAAAGAAAGTGGAGGCGCAAAAGATTATACATGAGGCCAAGCGCACTTCTTATGAAATTGATTGCGCTCTAGACATCGCCTCAACTGGATTTAGACAGCTAGCAGGGGAGGCTGTCCTAAGACGCCAGGGCTGGCTCTAGGCTAAAACGTTTAGACCATCGGTTCAAACGAAAATACTTGATCTGGCCTACAATGGCGAGTCTCTATTTGGGAAATATGTTGATGAAGCGCTGCTGGCGATTAAAGACAGATATGGACACTGCCAGATCCCTTAGCACTTTGCAATATCGCAAGTTTCCCTTGCGTGGTGCCAAAAAAAAATGTTTGTCTACCTATAGAGGAGGATACCAACAGCAGTATCAGCCACAGTTCCAGTATAAGGCAAGCTATCAACAACCCTACCGCCAGATACCTGCAGCCTACAACAAACAAACCACAAGGCGTAAACAGGCTCCTCAGGGTCGCGACACCGGTCGCAAGCAGTGACCACGATCAGGCACCAGCTGCTCCTCCTTCCAATCAGGTGGGTGGAAACATCACCAATTACCTCCCACAATGGCAAGAGATAACATCTGACAGATGGGTGTTAGATTTGGTAGCATACGGCCACACCCTGGAATTTGTGCAGAGTTCTCCAGACAAACCTCCAAAAGGGGGGCTTTCACCTCGCCTTCACTTATTATGGAAAGAGGTTCTGATTATGTTAGCAAAAGGAGCAATAGAGCTAGTCCCTACTCCACAGAAGAACAAAGGTTTCTACTCCAGTTTCTTCTTATTCGAAAGAAGTCAGGGGAGTGGAGACCCATCTTAGACCTCAGAGCATTAAACAAATTCCTGTGCAAACAGGCTTTCTGTATGATTTCCCTTTCCAACATTATGCATCTCTTGAACAGCTGAGATATCACGACTTCCCTGGATTTGCAAGATGCTTATTTTCATATCCCCATACATCAGAAGCATCACAAGTATCTCCGTTTCGCCGTGGCCGGTGCCCATTTTCAGTTCAGAGTCCTTCCTTTCGGGCTCAAATCCGCCCTGAGTATCTTTACAAAATGTCTTGCCCCAGTGCAAGCTACACTTCACAAGCAAGGCCATCAGGTGTTTCCTTACCTCGGCGACTGGCTGCTGAAAGCTTCCACACAGCAACAAGCTTACAAGACTACAGAGGCATGCCTGGCATTATTTCAGAAGTTGAGTCTCACTGTCAAATATCAGAAGTCCTTCGTCGTCCAGAGCCAAGAAAAAAAATTCTTAGGAGCCAACCTCAATACCATTGACAACAAAGCTTATATGTCTCTAGACCTACAACAGCGATTGTCAAGCCTAGCATTAGCAATCTCACAAAGAAAGTCAGTTTCAGGTCGGATGTTCAGATCAATCCTTGGTATGATGTCCTCTTCAATAAACGTAGTCCCACTGACCCGACTAAAGATGAGACCTTTGTAGGAGGAACTTCAATTACAATGGTTACCGTCCACCGGCTCATTCGACGACTTCATTTATGTCACCTCTGGAATGCATGAAACACTGACTTGGTGGTCCCAACTGCATCATTTATCACAAGGTCTCACATTTTTTACTACAACACCAGATTACATCATCACCACCGATGCCTCTCTAGAGGACTGGGGAAGCCATTTACAGGACCTCAGGATTCAAGGGAGGTGGTCGCAATCCCAGAAATTACTCCACAGCAACCTCTTGGAGTTAAAAGCGATTTTTCTCACTCTCCAAGCATTCCTCCCACATATTGCAGGAGCTTCCATGCTGGTTCGGACAGACAACACGAACAGCATGTTTTATATCAACAAACAAGGCGGCACAAGATCTCTCCCTCTTTCTCAAGAAGTTCAAGCCCTCTGTAGGTGGTTAGAGACGCACCAAATCACAATGACAGCAATGTATGTTCCAGGGATCAACAACGCGCTAGCAGACACTCAGCAGAACCATGGACAGTTGCCACAAATGGGAACTAGATCAACAGGTGCTAGAAGGCATTTTTGCATGTTGGGCACACCAGCACTCAACCTTTTTGCAACAAAAAAGAACGCAAAATGCCAACTTTACGCCAACACAACCTTCTCACGAAGAAGAAAGGTCACATTCTTCATCCCGAGCCGGCATCTCTTCAATTGCATGCATGGCTCGTGAATACTATGAATTCTGCAATCTAGATATTTCTTAAGACTGTAAAGACATTCTGGCCAAAGCCAGAGCCGACTCCACGAACAAGACATACAAGCTGAAGTGGAAGAGGTTCTGCTTGTGGTGCAAAACTTCCGGTATTCATGTTTTGGAATCATCACTGGAATAGATTTTTACCTACTTACTATTTCTGGCCCGTTCAGGCTTGCTGCATTCTTCAATTAAGGTTCATCTCGCAGCAATATCTAGATGCAGGCAATTCTCTTATTCAGTTTCTCTTAGGTCATCCAGAATAATCAAACAATTCATGAAGGGATCATTTAGAACCTTCCCTCCTGTTAAACCTCCTCCACCAGAATGGCACCTCAATGTGGTTCTCTCCCAACTCATGAAATCGCAATTTGAGCCGATCCACAGAGTGGATCTCAAGTTCTTGACTTGGAAATTTGCTATTTTACTGGCCCTCACATTAACCAGAAGGGTTAGTGAACTTCAGACCTTTACTACCCAGGAGCCTTTCCTCCATTTTACTGATGAGTAGATCATGCTACATACAAACCCTAAATTTATATCCAAGCTGCCATCACAGTTTCACCTAAATGAACCTATCATTTTGCGTACCTTTTCCAATCCGAAATCACCAGCTGAACAGTCTCTTCATACCTTGGAAATCAAGAAGTGCCCTAAATTCTATTTACAAAGAAATATGCAATTCAGAAAATCTGATCAGCTTTTCAGCTCTTATGGTCTCCATAACAAAGGGTCCGCTGTCACCAAAGCTACCATTGTCAGATGGATAGCTGCTACGATTCAATTCTGTCACTGTAAAGCTGGGAAACCCTTTACAGCCAAACCAAGAGCACACTCGACAAAGGCAGTTTTCACTTCTGCAGCCTTGTTTGCCAGCGTTCCACTGGATGGGATTTGAGGAGCGGCAACATGGAAGAACGCTCCTACATATACTCAGCACTACTGCTTGGAATTAGCCCACAAAAGAGATGCTGCTGTTCGGCAAGCAGTTTGACATCATTTATTTCGCTGAGGTGAGACTTCGAAACTGTAATTGATTTGACTCTATTTAAAATATTTTACATTCTTGTATTCATATTTCACAAATTGATGTATAACATGTTGCATTGATAACCACTATCCACAAGGGTACTTGTATGTGAATATGATGTACATTTCTACATTTTGGACTGCTTGCTATTCTGATTCAAACATGTGAATCTATGAAAGATACCCCAATACTGATAAGAAAATAATTTACTTACCGGTAACTACATTTATCCATTATTGGTATCTTACACAGATTCGCATGCGACCGACCCACTCTCCTCCGCATAGAGGCTCCCCTCATAGTTTGGGATGTTTTATTCCCATTTATGCCTGACAATGTGAGGGATTCAGCCTCTGTCTGGAGTATTCCAGAGGGTGCTGTCGCCTGATTGGCTACATGTCAAGTTTAGTTCTTTTTTTTAGAAAAGGGCCTAGATAGGCTATAAAAGTGTCTCCTATTGCCACTATGGCCTATGGTACAAGTCTTACTGCTTACTATGGTACCGTGGGTCTCCCAATTAGACGACGGAGAATGATTCAGAGAATGGTGAGCTCCACTCTCTTCTTAATTGTGGTAAATCTGCTCAACACCTACCTCCCTGTCAAATGGTTCGGTTCTACAGGTCTGGAATTATGGGATGGTGATACCCTTACTTAGGAAACTGAATTTGGAAGTTTCAAACTGGGCTAATTATCACCCAATCTCGCTGCTGCCCATTGTGCAAAGATCCTTGAAAAGCATATTAACTGCCAACTGTCAGCTTTTTGGAGATTAACAACTTGCTCTACCTCTCAGAATCAGGATTCCTGCTCAAACATAGCACTGCAACCACGCTGCGAGGTGTAACTGAGCACCTCAGACTGCAGCTGGACCGAGGGGGAACCCCTGTTCTTATCCTTCTGGACTTGTGTGTCGCATTTGATACTGTGTCCCATCAGGTGCTCCTCCAAAGGTTATCTGACTTTGGTATCCAGGACTTTGCCCTTTCGTGGTGTCAATCATTTTTTGAAAGACTGTTTCTTTCAAGTGATCTCCAAACCTCACGAATCTTCGGTTCACATGTTACCTTACGGAGTTCGTCAGTGCTCCTCCTGGGGCCTACTTTGTTTAATATATATGTCCGCCCTCTGGTGGTCATAGTGGAAGCGCTAGGCCTGACACTTTTCGCCTATATGGATGATGCACAAGTCGTTGTATCATTTTCTGCTAAGGATGACCTTATACCACCTCATCTTGTCCCTTGTTTTGCGGAGGTTGCCAGCTGGATGAGGAACAACTGTTTAAAACTAAATGGAAACAAGACCAAAGTTCTACTGGTGGGTAATAAATCACTTTTTTTGGGGCCCCCATTGCTGGCCAAATGAATTGGGCTCTTGATCAACTCCCAGTCAAGCGATTAAGATCTTGGCTTCTGGATGGGCGATAAACTTACTATGGAACAGCAAATAATCAAGGTGGCAGCCTGTTGCTTTGGCATCCTTAGATGCTTTAGGAAAATATTTTGGCTTTTACCTTCCTTCATTCAAAGGACGATTGTGCAGGCCTTGTGTATTTCTTATGGCATTGTTCTTTACCTTGGTGCTACTAAATTCTTAATGAAGAGGCTCCAGATCATTCAGAACGTGACAGGTCACCTTTTATGTCACATTCATAAATCTGCATTGGTCTCCCTCCATCTTCTGCAATTTTACTGGCTCCTGATAGCTACATTTATTCAATTTAAGGCACTATGCTAAATGTACAAAGCTTTGACTCACTCTGGACATAAATATTTAAGGTTGCTGGTGCATCCTTACTTCCCCAGTCTGGCGCTACATTCAAGCAAGTGCAATTTCGCAGCTATTCCTAGAGTAAAATTGGCTGGGTAGGTAGGGCGCTCTTTTGTCTTTCTGGGTCCTAAATTATAGAACTCCCTTCCTACAAAAGTTTGCGAATGCAACTCACCGTAGAGATTTACAAAGCTTTTGAAGACCTGGCATTTCTAATTTTTTCTATTCTGGTGTTCCATCTGTTTACATGAGCGCTGGGAAGTCCCTGTACGGCAGCCATGGGCTTTACAAATCCAAATAGATGGATAGAATGTACCACCTGTGACCGCTGTGGTGGTAGAAGTCTGAAATAAGCTTAATAGGGAAATGAGGTGTAAGAACAGATTGATCCCCACAACAATAGTTGTTAGGAACCAAGCTAAAGGTGGTGTCCTTCCTAACAAGTTTTAGGCAAATAGATAGCATTGTGATATTTACAGTGCATGAAGTGTGGTATGCAAATGGCATGGTGCCATTTACACATCTGCAGACCAAATAAGACATTGACCTAACACAGATCTATAGACACCTGCAGCTAAAACTCCTACTGTCATCAAGTACCAGACCTGACAAAGACACTATGGAAGAATCTCTAGAGAGGAGAACGTTTGCAGTTGACAGGCCTAGGAAGGCAGTATCTGTAATGTATGTTACCCTTAAGGTCAACGCACAAATGGCGTGCTAGATCTCAAAGTTATGAGGAACTAAACTATATCGGGGTTCTCAAAGACAAGATCTGCGTGGATGCAGTTGGGTTTTCTACGGCCAGATGTACAAAGCCATTTTGGGATTGCAAACCCTGCGATTCACAAAATTACAGGGTTTGCAGCTGCAAAACGGCCTTTTTGATATACTTGTAACCCTTTTTGTGAGTTGGAAAAACATTTCTAACTCACAGAAGTGGATTTACTAACTCATACTGAATCATGAACAACCCACCATCTTTTGTGTGAATGTGGAAAGTAACCTTAGATTGACTGTTCTAAACTAAGATGCTAGTGCCTTAATTGAGCTTCAAAATGAACTGCCAGTCAACTGCCAAGGCTGAGTCATCTCGGATAGGTGGGCTGCCCAGAGCTGAAAAGGCACTGTCCAGTATTTCTCTATGTAAATCAGTGCTACGTGTCTGCTTGCTTTCCTCACTTTTTCAGTTAAAGAAACAGAAGCATTAGAAATGTTCCAAGGTTAGTGACATAGATTAGTTAACTTTACAGGTTAATTTGCTTTTTTTTTGTGTCTAGCAAACCTTTTTAGATAGGCATGCGTGTAAAATAATATAGAAATTGTCTTTGGATTGAGGGGTTACGCGTAGAAATTGTCTTGTAAAAAGTGTTACTGCTCACAGGAAGAGCTACTTACTGTTCATAAATTCATTGAAGATTGATAGGATAGATAACCAGCATTGCAAGTAAGTTACTTTTCCCTTCATGACAACTTGTTTCACTGTAGCACTCCCTATCGTAGCTACCTACCCCATTAGAATGTTTTCTCTCATTCTTTCTAAATCTCGCACTTATTCCTCTTCAGGATATCTTGATGCGGGCTGTGTGTCACAGGAGAGGTATTCCCACACATCCAGGGTGAAGGCCTTGCTGGAGGAAGGCATTGAAACCCTCCGGTCCATTACACTGTCAAGCATGCAATGGGTTCGGCTTTTACCGGAAGCAGGGATCAGTGTCAACCGCAGCAGCTTGATCAGGTAAGAATCCTTTTGCAAACCATACCCCTATCAACTCCTAGGAATCTTCACAACCACTCATGTATGGTAACACAACCCAACATGAATAATAACCAGTGCTACAATACATATCCTAATCTGCCCCCTCTCAAAGTGAATCCTATCCCACCACACCCCACAATGTGAATTGTAACCACCCCTTACTATGAAGTGTGAACAACCTCCACTATATGAATCCTAACAAACGCTCCCCTGAATTGGTCATAATTGCCTTTATCATATTTGTAGGAGGCTGGCTTAGTATATGGGGCACACTTATTTAAGTGAAGCACCCTGCACTAATCCAGACAATCCTTATGGTGATTTTAGTGGTCGTAGACAACCATAGAAAGCTCTCTAAGTAGTAGCTGTGGAGAGCAGCCTTCAGGCTTGGTCCAGAAGGAGTGTTAAGCAGCTTGTTTTACCAGAACTAATCATATAGTGTAGGTTAAACGAAAAAGAACCACACAGTGTAGTTATAAAAATAGTTATATTTATTATACACACTAACTAACACGTTGGTATATCTCCTACCCGGAGATATCAACACAATACACACAATATTTCAAATGTAAAACAGGTAAGTAAGCACAAATACACAGTAGTCTCCAGGGGGAGACCAAACCATATACTAAAGAAGTGGAATGCGAACTGCGACCAAAGTCGGGACTTAAACCAGAAGACTCAGAAGAGTTGGGGACCCAAAGAACCACCCTAGGTAAGTACCCAGAAACCCCACGGAGGCTGTGTGCAGAGTGAAAACACAGCTGCGTACTCAATGCAAGTCAATAGGAAAGTCGTGGTTGCAGTTTAAAAAGAAGGACCATTCCCAGTGGACCCTGAAGAAACCCCGTGGAAGACATAAGGTTGGACAGTCACCCCACCCGTGGATACCCCAGGAACCAGGATACCTACACCAGGAAAGCTGGGTGCATAGGTGCGAAGTGATGTCGGAAACCACTGTAGACCAAGATGGAGGACTTCAGTAAAGATGCCGCCGGCGAAGACTGTGCAAACGTCAGGTGGAATCCAAGCGTGGATTCTTGAAGAGGAGTACCTGCAAGCAGAGGGGACTGAGTCTATGCCACTCGGAAGGGACAGGAGGCACGGAAGACCAATGACCACAGAGGACGGAAGATGCAGGAGTGATGACGGTGACCTTGTTGCTGCAGCTGTGAGGACCAGGGGACGCTGTGGAAGACCAGGAGCCATTCACGAGCTGTCCCACGTCGGGAATCAAGAACCAGTGGGTCTGTGTCTGGTGGGAGCACAAACAAGCCTCGGCTGCAGCAACAGATGTGGTAAACGAAAAAGGTGCAGCGTTGGGACCAGTAAGATCCAAGGGACACACCAAGTGCAGGAGAGTCAGAGCAGGTCCCCGAGCAAGCAGGGGAGCCCACTGAAGCCAAAGAAGACCCTCAAGAAGACCCACAGGCCAAAGGCACAGGAGTCACAAGAGGATCTCAAGCACCTCACCAAAGATGCAGGCCCACGGTGCAGAGGATGCGGTGAGGACGAAGATCTTGGCAGGGAGAGATGCTGGAGGCTGGAGCTTCTTGTAGCCCGAAGATCTCTGGAGGACAGAGCCAACAAGCCTTGGCAACGGCAAGTCGACACGGTGCGCAGGGGTTCTGTTCCAGCGGTTCAGACGAGAGATACTGGCCCCAAACTTGCTGAGAGGACAGGTCAGGCCTCGAGGGAGTTGTAGAACCACCACCTGTGTTGCTGGGCCTTTCAGAATTTGTGGGATGCCAGGAGCAGCAGACTGGTCAGCTTCGTTGCGGTGCCTGCAGATGCAGGGGAGTGACTCCTTCACTCCAAGGGAGATTACTTCGGGTGTCCTTGGTGCCCACAGGCCTGGAGAAGAACCTGGATGTAGCACAGGCACAGAAGACGAAGAAGGGTTGAAGAACAGCGAGACCAGGAGCAGCAGGAGTCTTCCTTGGTGCAATCTCGGTTCCAGGCGAAGTCCAAGATGCCCAGACAGTTGAAGTTGAAGTGGTTTTGAGTTTGAATCTTATCCCACGATGAATCTGAAGAGCAACCCACAGTTAAGCCCTTAAGAACCCTAGGTAAAGGGTTGGGATGATTCAAGGGTCCCTCCCAGAGGAGGGGCTGGACAGAGGACAGGATACTCCCATGTCCAATATCGCGCCAGAGCAGGAGCCAAGGTCTCCCTGAACTGGCTCAAACTGGAGTATGCAAGGAGGGCACCATATGTGCCCATCAAAGCAGTCTGGTGTCGCTAGCAAGCTCCCCCACCCCAGCCCAATACACTGAGTCCTGTCTGGGGAGGTGGTCACACCTCCGTGCGACAGGAAACCTATTGTTCTACCTTCCCCCGCTCGAGCTTGGCTCAGCAGCAGGAGGACAGAATTGTGTCTGTGGTCAGCTGCAGCACTAGCTTACTGTTAGACCCTGAAAGGCTGGTACCGGGAATACAAGGGGGCACCCTAGGGTAGCCCCCCAGTACATGGGATCCTACATCCAACACTGGAGTCAGTGTTGGGGTAGGGTTCCAACATGTTTGATACCAAATATGACCGGTTTCTGTGCAGCCAATATATAGTTAAACATCTCGCAATTGACTTGATGTCCGCTATATGTATCAAATGGCTGACTGTGCTTACAAAGCCTGGAGAATCGACCCCGGGGTTTGTAGAAGGGCCCTGTTCATGCAGGGGCACTCTCACACTTGTAACCAAGCACCCTGCCCTCAGCACTGAAGAGCCTGCCATAGGTGTGACTTATAGGTTTTAAGTGCACTGACCTCAGATATAAGGAAACTTATATCTGTTGTAAATGGTGTTAGCACCAACTTACACAGGCTGCAATGGCAGGCCTGTAGTCGCAGTTTGAGTGGTCTCTCATGGCTGGCACAATGTATGCTGCAGCCCATGGGAGACCCCTGGAGTACCAACTCTGGGTACCTTAGTACCATATACCAGGGACTTACATGGGCACACCAGTAGCCAATTGAGAAGGTACCAAAGTACTTACCACAGTCAAATTTAGGGCGGAAGCACAGTGACTAGGGTCCCAGTCAGGCTAGTCAGAAAACAGAATAAAACCAGCAAAAAGTGGGGGTAACCATGAATGCAGATCCTACTTTCCTACAATATTATAATCTATAACAAACCTGCACTTAGCATGAATCTTAAGCTGAACAATATGAATCCAAGGCAGACCCATGTTATTAAGCTTAACCCTGTAGTGTCTTTAAGATCATGAGTGTTAGGATCCTCGTCGTTCTGGGCGGAGTTTAAACAGGAATTACGCATGCTGCTGGGAGGTGTTAAGGTGTGGTTATTAAAGTCATGACGCAATACGTGAGTGCATGATTGTATGCTGAGGAATAAAGACATCTGTTACAGAGCTCCGTGTATGAAGTGTTTCATTTTGTGCCCATGGCCAGGGGAGGAAGCTGCAACTGGTGACGAGTAGGAGATACGTGCCCCGAAGAAACAAGACTGCTCTCCCTGAGAATTTGCAATGGTACAGCAAACTGCTTATGCATGCCACCTGTGCCACAAATCGGTGTGAAGCAGTCTTAGGCTGGCGTATGTGTAGTCAAAGCCCGCTCCAGCCCGTACACGGCCCTAGAAGAAGTTGAAGGCCCGGTAAAGGAGCACATTCAAAAAGCTTGCCAGAATCTGCTGGTAGGGCTGAAAGAAGAGACACTGCGCAGTGCCATAACACAGAGCCATCATCCGTGCAAAGCAAATGCTAAAGGCAATGATAACCAGGTATTAAGGCAGTAACTTGCTTACTGACATAAGCGAGTAAAGCGCCTTACGACCTCCAATCAGATGTGGAGACCCAAGCACAAGGGCTGTGTGTTTGAGGCATGTGGGCTGTAGATACACATGCTGTGCATACTCCTGCCATCTAGTGTTGGGTCCGGATGTTTGCAAGTTGTTTTTCTTTGAAGAAGTCTTTTCCAGTCACAAGGTAAGGTGACTCCTCCTTTCAGTGATAGTGCGCATGAGCATCGACTCCAATGTTAGATTGTTTTCTTTCCCCATTGGGTTCGAACGTGTATTGCAGCACTCTGATTTGAAACCGTCAATCGGGATCCCTTCGATGTGTAATTCACTCTACCCACCTGTTTTGTGTCGAAATTTATGAAACCTCTAATTCTCCAATCTAAAAAACTCTAATCGCGGCCTTCGGGCCTAGCTCGTTTCTTCGATCGACTTCTAAGTCGAAACCCAGCATCCACCCTTCCGCTGATGGAACGGACGCCGTTTAAATTCTGTCCTCGATGCCATTCCAAATACCCGTGCATCGACCAGCATAAGGTCTGTAACCTCTGTCTCTCCCCGGAACTTAAAGAGGAAGACTGCGACTTGTGTCGGTCGTTCCGATCCAAAAACACTCTGTGGGACCGTCTGGCTCGATGAAGAGACATGCAGTGACAAACTATCGAGAACACCCCTGATATCTTCGGAGAAGATATTGAGCAAGAAGAGATGGAAGTGTCTGCAGCGGAAGAAGAAGAGCCTTCTTCCTTCAGGACTTCCATTCCGAGTTGGAGATCGAACCAGAGTCCCACGATGTTCCATCTGGACAGGGTGCCGTGATTACCAAAGCCCCTCTACCCACCAAACCAGTGTCCACTAAATCAAAAGCTGTTGGGCCACCACTGCCATCAGGCCATGGTAGGCACCGAGACTCTGATTCAAACGTATCGCCTTCTGGCTTGGCACCGAAACAGCAAGTCAAGCCTTCCGGCTCGGGCCTGAGCATAGATGATACCCCTCCAGTTCCGAAACATTCCGGATCGAAAGAGAAAAGAGACAAATCCAGCTCAGCACCGAAAATTTCAGCACCGAAACAAAAAGGCGCTCCCTTAAAGCCACCGGAGCCGATTTTGAAAAAATGAAGGAAAAGCTGGATCCCAAACGAAAGAAGATTTATATAAATCCTGATACTGGACACATAACAGCTAAACCAGTAATGCCTTTAAAAAGAAAGATAGATACTGAATACAAAGTCCCTGTCAAGAAGAAAAAGGACATGGCTACCGGCCCTATTAACATTCCTCAAACCACTCCACCTTATTCTCCAATGCCCATTATACCAGATACAGATCCTCTACACATTAACCCATCAGGTTCGCCTAACACAAATCCTGATATAGGAGAGGATGGCGACAATTATATTCAGCCACCACCTGATCCATGGGATGACTATAACATAGATCCATGTCAAGACACAGAACCTGATCTACATCCAGCAAAACCTTCCCCTCCTGATGATACCACCGCATATCAGGAATTAATTGCTAGGGCAGCCAATTACCACAGAGTGCCTTTACACAAAGAAGCACTAGAAGATGATTTCCTATTCAAAACCTTAGGAAACACACACAAAACAACACAAATGCTGCCTATGCTAAAAGGTATGATGAGGCATACTAATGATATTTTTAAATACCTAGTTAGAGCGCGTATATTAGCACCTAGCGTGGACAAAAAATATATACCCCCACCATCTGACCCAGTTTTTATTAGGGGCCAGTTGCCTTTGGATTCCTTAGTGTTCTCTAATGCCCGTTAGAGGGCAAATTCACAAACATCAGGGGAGGCTCCACCTCCAGATAAAGAATCCAAACTGATAGATGCATCAGCGAAGAGAGTAGCTGCTCAGTCAGCCAACCATTGGCGTATAGCTAATACGCAAGGTTTTGTTGTCCAGATACGAAAGAGCTCACTGGGATGAGATGGAAGAATTATTGCAATATCTCCCAGAAGAACACAAAAAAGGGGGCAGGAAATAGTGCAGGAAGGGAAACTTATTTCTAATTCCTCTATCAGGTGTGCATTAGATGCTGCAGATACTGCAGCTAGAGGAATCAACACTAGCATTCTGCTTAGGAGACATGCATGGCTCAGAATTTCTGGTTTCAAACCAGAGGTCCAACAAACCATTCTTAATGCACCCTTTGATAAAGAACACCTCTTTGGGCCTCAAATAGACCAATCCCTTGAAAATATGAAAAAGGATACCGAAGTAGCAAAATTTATGGGAGCACTTCAATCTCCTTCTACCAGAGGTTCCTTTTGTCGCTCCTTTTACAGAGGAGGCTCCAAAACTAACACCACAGATGCGGCCGCATCTTCATACAAGACACAAGCACTAAAATCCCCCTCTAGAGGATTCTATAAGGGTGGATATAGAGGGAACAATTTTAAAGGGAGGGTAGAGGCACACCAACACGCACCTCCCAGTCCACTAACAAGCAGTGACTTGCTAACACTTCCCCCCGACCATTCATCACCTGTCGGGGGAAGATTACAACAGTTTCTTCCCATTTGGCAATCAATAACATCAGACAAATGGGTTTGGATATTATCCAACATGGTTATTGCCTGGAGCTTACCAGCAATCCTCCCAATATTCCACCTCGCATTGACAAACTCTCACTACAACACCAACAACTCCTCAAACCAGAAGTACAAGCCCTTTTAACAAAAGGAGTATAGAACCAGTTCCATTACAACACCAAGGAGCAGGAGTTTACTCACTTTACTTCCTAATCCGCAAAAAGGACGGGTCTCTAAAATCAATCTTAGATCTCAGAACGTTAAACCTAAACATACTGTCAGAACACTTCCATATGGTTACACTTCTACAACAAGGAGACTTTATGTCCACACTAGAGTTAAAGGACACATACTTCCATATTCCTGTACACCCAGCACATTGCAAATATCTCAGATTTGTGATAGCAAGAAATCACTATCAATTCAAAGTACTCCCATTCTGAGTGACTATTGCACCCGGAGTATTTACAAAATGTCTAGCAGTAGTAGCAGCTCATTTAAGAAAACAACAAATTCATGTCTTCCCGTATCTGGACGATTGGCTCATCAAAGCCAACACACAGCAAAGGTGTTTACAACACACTCAAGATACCATAAACCTTCTCCATCAATTGGGATTTATAGTCAGTGCACAAAAATCCCACCTTCAACCCTCACAACTGCAACCATATCTGGGAGCAACACTAAACACTCGCATAGCTCTAGCCTCTCCCAGTGCAGTCAGAATTCAAAACTTTCAAACTGTATTACTACAGTTTCAAAACAACGAATACCTAACAGTCAAAACTTTAATGCCATTGTTAGGGATGATGGCATCATGCATTGCATGCATCTCACGCGAGATTGCACATGCACCCCCTACAGGAATGCTTAGCATGTCAGTGGAATCAATCACAGGGTAAATTAACAGATCTAGTGTTGGTAGACAGCCGCACTCATCGCTCTCTGCAGTGGTGGAACACACAAAACCTATCAAAAAGGCGGCCCTTTATTGACCCTATTCCACAAGTCGTACTAACAGCAGATGCTTATCTCATAGGTTGGGGTGCCCATCTCCAGCATCTAACAATTCAGGGTTTGTGGGACACCAAGCACAAAAGTCTCCACATCAATTACTTGGAGCTTCTAGCTGTTTATCTAGCGCTAAAAGCTTTTCAGCCTCACCTCATAGGTAAAGTTGTCCTAGTCCTGATGGACATTATGACAGCTATGTTCAAAAACAGGGGGAGACACACTATGGTTGTCACGCCTCTCTCAGAACATTTAGCGTTGGGCAATACATCGGAAGATTCATCTTCTGGCACAACACCTTCCAGGTATGCACAACCAATTTGCCGACCTCAGCAGGATGCGGCAACAAGTACACAAATGGGAAATTCATCCCCAAGTTCTCCTTCCATACTTCCAACAATGGGGGTTCCCACAAATAGACCTTTTTGCCACAGCAGAAAACTCAATATGCCCAAACTTCGCCTCCAGATTCCTACACAATCTATCCAAAGGCAATGACCTATGTATGAACTGGTCAGGGATATTTGCTTACGCTTTTCCGCCTCTCCCTCTCCCTCTCCTTCTATTTCTGGTTTGGAAACTCAGGCAGACATCACACTGATTCTAGTGGCTCCCACATGAGCTCGTCAAACATGGCTCACCACACTACTAGAACTGTCAGTGGTTCCACACCCAAAGCTGCACCTCACTTCCAGCCTTCTCACACAGAACCATGGAGAAATGAGACGTCCAGAACCCAAGGAGCTCAATCTTGCGATTTGGCTCCTGAAGTCATAGAGTTCGGTTACCTAAACCTACCACCAGATTGTATGACAATTCTTAAAGAGGCAAGAAAGCCTACCACTAGGACATGTTATGCAGCAAAGTGTAAAAGGTTTGTTAAATATTGTAATAGAAACAATATTGACCCACTGGATGGATCTATACAAAATATTGTTTGTTATCTTTTGCATTCACAGCGAGCTGGCTTAGCCTACACATCTATTCGACTACACCTTGCGGCAGTAGCTGCATATCTGCAAAACAGACAACATTTATCGTTATTCAAGGTTCCGAGAATTAAAGCTTTTATGGAAGGCCTTAAAAGAATAATACCACCCAGGGTACCGCCTGCACCAGTTTGGAACCTTAACATTGTTCTCACAAGGCTTATGGGTCCACCTTTTGAGCCATTACACAATTGTGAATTGCAATTTCTTTCATGGAAGGTTGCCTTTCTAATTGCTATCACTTCATTAAAGCGTGTTGGTGAGCTGCAGGCATTAACCTTAAAAGAACCTTTCTTTCAACTTCATAAAGACAGAGTGGTTCTTCGTACAAATCCAAAATTCCTTCCAAAAGTAGTTTCGGCTTTTCATATTAATCAATCAGTTGAGTTACCTGTGTTCTTTCCTTAACCTGATTCAGTAGCAGAAAGGGCTCTACACACACTTTTTAAAAAATTATTTTATTTATTGATTTTCCACTTGTCATAACTTCCCTCCCCAACATGACCACGTAGGATGACATTGCATAGCTTCTAGTTTACATTACACACAATCCAAGATGTTATGTCCATACCTGTTCAAAGTTGCATACAACAATGTCAATCAGCCTTCTTTCCTCCAACTCTCCTTCCTGTCTGCGATATCCAGCCCAATTATCATCTATGCAGCCTCTATTGTCTGATATTAATCGTCCTCATTGTGTGTTATGTAAGAGGCGCGTGAGGGCTCGGAGTGATTGTCCCGTTCATATCAACCTGTCTGAGATAAGCCACAAATAGTTCCCAGACATATTTAGGTCGGGATGCCAGAGGCATCATGTCCCAGTATACTGTCAGCTGCTCCTGGCAGTGTGAGATGTCTGCAACCCAGGCTTGCTTTGTCGGTATCTGCCGTCTCCCCCAATGTATCGCTTCCCTGCGCTTAGCTAGCAGTAGCAGCATCGCGGTGAGGCACCTGCATCTCACCTGGACCCCTTCCACGAAGCCCAGCAGGCACACCATAGGGTCTGGCAAGAGGGCAGCTCCAGTGATGGCTCCCACCGCATCACATACTGCGGCCCAGAAGCTAGCCACCTTGGGGCAGGTCCATGCCAAATGGAAAAAAGAGGCCTCCGGCTCTCGGCAGCGCAAGCAGTGTGAGTCAGCTGTAAGTCCTATTTTGTGCAGTTGTGTTGGCGTATGATATGTTCTATGTAGGAAGTTGAAATGTATCAATCGCAGTCTATAATTAGGAGACAGTTTCACGAGTTGGGTGCAGCAATATTGCCATTGCGCTTCTGGTATTTCACAGTGTAGTTCCCTTTCCCAGGCCATACGGGCCTTCATAGTGGTAGTTCTTGATGTCATCTGTGTCAGTGTGTACAGCCGGGTTATAAGTCTTCTCGGGGAAGTATTTGTGTGTACATATTCTAGTGCTGTGAGGGCTGGTGGGGAAGCGGGAAATGAGTTGTGAATTGCACAGCAGTGTGCTCGGATCTGGTAAGATAATAGTGTGTCGGAGAGCATTAATCGCTCCGCGTCCGTGAAGCAGTGTACAAACTCGCCATCCGGGTATAGGTCTGCGAACGTTTTAATGCCACGCGCCTCCGCACATCTAGCCACGGCCCCTGTCCTGCAGAGGTGGGATTAGAGGGTTGTCTATGAAGGAGGCTGTGGGTGCATACAGCATCGCCAGGCCTGCCCGTCTGCGGAGACAATCCCATGCCCAACGCATACACTCCACAGTGTTAATTTCAGCTTTGGGGCCTTGTAACATTGGAATATTGCAGTTTTCAGGGGCCACAGTGCAGCTTGGTTGTGTTTGATCGCTAAGTGTGGCTGGAACGGGTTGAGGTGGAGCCAGTGATGTAAAAATTGCGCTTGGGCGCATAGTGCATATAGCTGCATTTCTGGTGCACCTAGACCTCCGTCCGCGGGTGGTAGCGTCAATCTGTCATAGGATGCTCTTGGTTGCCAGCCTGCCCATGTGAGTGTGATCAGATTGGAACAGAGTTGTTTAAGGAACTGTGACGTGAGAGTGATCGGGATGTTTGCAAAGAGGTACAGAAACTTCGGAAGCACCACCATCTTGGCGATGGCTATGCGGCCTGCCAGTGACAGTGGATGTTTGATCCACAGTTCGATTCTGTAGGAAGCTGGCTCTGCATATACTTACCAAAGTAAGGTATAGTGTGCCCAGAGTCCAGTGGAACCCCAAAGGTAGGCAGAGGTAAAAGTAGATGATACGTTACTCTCTATTTGTGGTAGTGTGGGCGAGCAGTAAGGCTTTATCAGAGGGTAGTGTTATGCATTTATTGTACACACTCAGGCAAGAAATGATGTCACACACTCAAAGACTGAACTCAGACCAATTTTGTTTGTATAAAAATATTATTTAGTTATTTTATTTCTATAACCAAGCCAAGCATGGTGCAGGTAAGTGAAATTAGACTTTGCAAGATTTAGGCAGTGAATTACAGTTGAATGCAGGTTCAAATGCAGTTGGTTGATTTACAGGTAAGTCAATGATCAAAATGACTTTTCAGTTACTGTGTAGATTACAGTACACGTTACTTCTTGGATTACTTTTTAAGTTACTTTTGCTAATCAGTGTGATATGCCTAGATATCACACTGAGACATTTCCTAGACAAAAGGTAAGTAATTCCGTTTTTGTACATTTGCAGTTTTTCAAGGTTTGATATAAACCAACTCCACACTTAGAAGAATTTTTAAAGAAAAGCATTCAATGCAATCCTATGGGAGGAAATGAAGTTATCGGTTTACAGGTAAGTACTTGGTTGTGGGAGTTGGGTTTCTGGGGTTAGACCCAGGGTTCCCCCAGGGTCAAGGATGCACTCTCAGAACAACCTCTGCGGCACTAGGAGGTGGTGCAAGGTTGCTTTCTGCAGTGGGGAGAGCCTTGGTTAGCTCTATTTGCCACCGAAGAGAACGCGCAATGTCAGCAGTTCTGCGCGTTGGAATTTCCAAGGCGGCACTCGCTAGGCAACGCTTTTCGCCACGAGTGGAGTTGCAGTTTTCTATACGCCTTTCCGCCTATACCACTTCTGCCCAGAGTGCTGAAGAAGATCAAGCGCGACCGGGCCCAAGTAAATTCTTGTGGCTCCGGACTGGGCACGAAGAGTCTTGTATCCCGAGCTCTTGAACATGGCCATTTATCCTCCGATCAGACTGCCTCTTTGGGAGGATCTTCTGTCGCAGCAGCAGGGGACGGTCCTCCACCCGAACCTGTCCAGCCTCCACCTCCTTTCGTGGAGATTGAGCAGCGACAGTAGTCCGCTTTCGACCTTCCTCCCGAAGTCTGTAACGTTATCTTGGCAGCCAGGCGTCCCTCCACCAAAACGGTATACGCCTGTAGATGGAACACATTTGTGGCGTGGTGCACAGCAAAGGCTGTGGATCCCCTTTCTGCCCCTCTTTCAGGGATTCTCCTCTTCATTCTTTCTTTGGCCCAGCAGGGCTCTGCTCTGGGCACTCTTAAAGGTTATCTTTCAGCCATTTCAGCCTTTCTTCGCCTTATTGATCAGCCTTCTCTTTTCAAGTCCCCTATTGTAAATCGCTTCCTTAAGGGCATTACTCATCCGTTTCCTCCTATTCCTTTCATAATGCCCCTGTGGGACTTGAACCTTGTTCTGACTTACCTAATGTGCGCTCCTTTCGAGCCGCTACATGATTGCCCTCTCAGACTATTGACTCTCAAAACTGCCTTTCTGGTTGCCATCACCTCTGCTCGCAGGGTGAGTGAGCTTCGGGCCCTTTCTTCTAAACCTCCTTTCCTGGCTGTTCATCCGGACAAGGTTGTCCTTCGCACTAGACCTTCCTTTCTTCCCAAAGTGGTTACCTCTTTCCACATAGGACAGACCATCACTTTGCCCACCTTCTTCCCGTCCCCGCATCCTTCTAAAGAGGTGGAGAGGCTCCGCCGCCTGGATCCAAAACGTGCGCTTTCATTTTATCTGGATCGCACAAAACAATTCCGTGTGGATGATCAGTTCTTTGTTGGCTATGTAGGTGCCAAGAAAGGTCGGGCCATGCAAAAACGAGCCATCTCTCGATGGGTCGTTCTTTGCATTAAAATTTGTTATTCTTTGGCGAAAAAGGAGCTTCCAGTGAGGTTCCGTGCCCATTCCACCAGGGCGACGGCAGCCACTACTGCTTTGAGACGTGGAGTCCCCCTTCATGACATCTGCCAGGCAGCCACATGGACTTCATTGCACACGTTCATTAAGCATTACTGCCTGGACAGCCAAGTCCAGAGAGATCTTTGACTGCTCCGTTCTTCAGGACTTCCTGGTGTGAACTTGGTTCGCAGAACCACCACCGGGGTTGGTATTGCTGGGGTATCTATTCTAAGGTAAGGAATCCATAACTAATAGTCTCTTTCAGATGAACAAGTTACTTACCTTCGGTAACGATATATCTGTAAGAGACATATTAGTCGAGCCAATCAAACACTCACCCCCAGTCAACTGATCTGGGTTTAATCCATCATCATTCTTTAGCTCACTCCACCACCCCAGTTCAGACATGGCCATATGCAAATCAGTCTGACCCTGTGCCTCATGGGAACAGTCCAGCCCGAACTGCCAAGCCATATCTTCCCTGGACCGGAAACAAGCATCCTAGGACCGGTTTCTGGCATTCCAGCCGTCATCAGCCAGGCTTGCTTGAATCCAGTGGCAAAGTGAGCAAGGGACCCACGTCTGGGCATACCCCCGCCAACTTAGGGCGAACAAAGCGATACAAAAGGGGATGATGGACGGAACGTTTGAGCCAATCAAACACTCACCCCCAGTCAACTGATCTGGGTTTAATCCATCATCATTCTTTAGCTCACTCCACCACCCCAGTTCAGACATGGCCATATGCAAATCAGTCTGACCCTGTGCCTCATGGGAACAGTCCAGCCCGAACTGCCAAGCCATGTCTTCCCTGGACCGGAAACAAGCATCCTAGAACCGGTTTCTGGCATTCCAGCCGTCATCAGCCAGGCTTGCTTGAATCCAGTGGCAAAGTGAGCAAGGGACCCAGGTCTGGGCATACCCCGCCAACTTAGGGCGAACAAAGCGATACAAAAGGGGATGATGGACGGAACGTTTGAGCCAATCAAACACTCACCCCCAGTCAACTGATCTGGGTTTAATCCATCATCATTCTTTAGCTCACTCCACCACCCCAGTTCAGACATGGCCATATGCAAATCAGTCTGACCCTGTGCCTCATGGGAACAGTCCAGCCCGAACTGCCAAGCCATGTCTTCCCTGGACCGGAAACAAGCATCCTAGGACCGGTTTCTGGCATTCCAGCCGTCATCAGCCAGGCTTGCTTGAATCCAGTGGCAAAGTGAGCAAGGGACCCACGTCTGGGCATACCCCCGCCAACTTAGGGCGAACAAAGTGATACAAAAGGGGATGATGGACGGAACGTTTGAGCCAATCAAACACTCACCCCCAGTCAACTGATCTGGGTTTAATCCATCATCATTCTTTAGCTCACTCCACCACCCCAGTTCAGACATGGCCATATGCAAATCAGTCTGACCCTGTGCCTCAATACAGATAAGAGCATGATTATTCTCAAAGACCTCATTTCAACTCTAGCATGGAAGAAAAGCATTCGACCCTTTGCTGACTATGTTGAATTTCACAAAATTCGAGAATGTACCGAATGAACTATTCATCACCCAAGAGGGTAGCGTATTGAGAGGCTCGAGAATCGTCATCACTGAGAGCCTGAGACAGCAAGTCATTGAGATTGCCATGTAGGACATTGTGGCATTTCGGCTATCAAAAGAGCACAAAGAGACAGAGTGAGAGAGTGTGGTTCCCTAGCTTAAATGAACGAGTCGAGAAAGAACTGAAAGCGCACCATTTGTGCAACTGCTTATCTCATCAAGTGATGCAGCATCTATTGATCATGTTTGACCTTCCTGCACATGCCTGGGAGAGAGTGGCTGTTCTTTGGGCCCCTAGAAAATGGAGATCATCTCATGGTAGCCATTGATGAATGCTCATGTCTTCCTTTGGTGGGAAATTTGTCATCAACAACCCATGACAAAGTCCTCGAGCGGCTGGATGACATCTTTGCAGCTTGGGGCATCCCCGCTGTTCTCAAACCTGACAATAGCGTGCCTTTCAATTTCATTCGAATTCAAGGAGTTTTTGGTTGGACTCCATATCATGCATCACAGGAGTACGCCTCTCTGGCCTTAGGCCAATGGTGTTGTCGAACGATTTATGGGCACCCTCAAGAGAGTGATTCAGCGAGCAACGATAGAGGGAATCGATCTTAAACAAAAAACAAGCCATGTGTCAAGCCCTCTGTGCCTATTGATCAACTCCGCATTCCACCACTGGTGAAAGTCCTGCCACCTTGCTATTTGCGAGAGCCATCTGAATTAAGCTACCACAGTGGAAATCGGACCTATCAATAAACACTGATAAGGTTCACGTCACAGGCACTTCTCGAAAGTGCAAAATGAAAACCTATTCTGATCAGCACCGACACCCCAAGAAATGGTCTTCAATAAAGGGGGCTAGGTACTGGTCAAACAGAAACAAAAGTGGAAAATGGACACTCTGTTTGCTGCTAATCCTCTAAGAGCTGTAAAGACCACAGGACACATGGTGATTGCTCATCGTCACGGAAAGTCTATCACACAGGACTCTTCACACTTTAGACATTTGCTTCTGAGGTTGTGAGTGAGGTAACCCCACCTGGATGCCCAGATCAAGCATCTGAGTCTGTCATCGGTGAATGATCAGTGTACTCCTCAACTACCTAGTACCACCCAATCTGGCAGACCAGTGTGCACCCCTCTACGACTTATTGAGGAAAAATTATGTTAATGTTCTTTGTACATTTCATGTAACAAAGGAGGGGGTGTAGGGTCTTTTGGATCATGAGCGCTAGGACCCTCGTGGTTCTGGGTCGACTTGAAACTTTAAATAGGAATTTGGGAATTATGCAAGCTGCTGGGAGGTGTTAAGGTGGGGTTTTTAAAGTCATGACACAATGCGTTGGTATGTGAACGTATGCTGAGGAATAAAGACGTCTGTTACAGAGCTCTGTGTGATGCTTTTGATTTGCATGCTCCCGGGCTGGGGAGGAGGCTATAAACCCTTCCTCCACTATATTAGTCAAAGTTAGCCTCCCAAATATGAATGGGAACCAGCATTCTATGATATGATTCCTAACAAGATAATGCCATATGAATCTCTGAAAGAACCCCTCCCCCATGAATCAGAATTATTACTGGAGTGAGCGATGGTCAGACGCCCAGCATGCAAAGACCCAATTGGATCAGAGGAGGAGGAGGACGGAGCTGGCTGTCTCCAAGCTTCGCCGCTGAGCAAGGTGCTAACTAAGGCGGGGGCCGCAGGGGAGAGAAACCAAGCGGGGCAGAGGAGGAGGCAGAAAAGCCAGGCCCGGCCGGATCTTAGAGCCCGCCTGCACGCAGAGTGAGGCACAGGTCATTTAGGCCGCAGGGGAGTGAGATCGAGCGGAGGAGGAGGTAGAGGAGAGCCCGTCTTGATCCACACAAAGGGGGTAAGGACCTGCAAAATTAGATGCTATCAGCATCCGCGGTGTGGCTTACGTCTGCTAGGGGACCTGAGGGTGCACAGTTGCCCATACGCTTGTCAGCTGCCAAACTCTTTTCCTCCACTCCCTTTGGATCCCAGAACACAGACCACAGCAGAGGCCTTCCTCTCTATCACTGACTTGTACTTTTGCTGATTACAGCTTTTGGTTGATCCTGTCTGTCTGTAGCAACGTGGGGCCAGTGGAGGTGTGGGACAGTCTTGTCCCAGGCCTTGCTTTGCCCAACATTGTCCACCAGGGAGATATCATTTGCTATTGGTAAGAGGGATCCCTTAGATTGCTTAGGGTCATCCACCTTCCTAGTACTACCTGGCTGGAGTCCCTATTCTGAGGATGAAGGGATTCCTCTTGACAGTGGGCCCTGTGGGGTCCACTGACATCCTTGGCCTCTGCAGCTCCAGGCTGACTGAGGCTCTGCAGAGAGGGGCAGGATACCTGCTCCAGACTTGTTTCTTCCTTGGAAGGTCTCCATGCTCCAAGTGGCTCTGCCAGGACAGGCCTGACCTCTTCTGGGGCAGTTCCTTCACAAGGGACAGGATCGTCATCATCTCCCTGAGGAGGCTGACCCTCCCCTGAAGACTGGGGAAGATGACTCTTCTTACTCCCTTTTGGTCTCTGAAGGAGCTGAGTGGGCCATCATTTCAGGCTCGACTGATCCTTGACTTTCCTGCTGTTGGATTCGTACCCTAGGGATCAATCCAACTCGGTCAGGGAGATCCAACATAGCTAAGTGGGCTTTTAACTCTACTTCAGCAAGGTGCTAACTAAGGCGGGGCCCGCAGGGGAGAGAAACCAAGCGGGGCAGAGGAGGAGGCAGAAAAGCCAGGCCCGGCCGTATCTTAGAGCCCGCCTGCACACAGAGTGAGGCACAGGTCATTTAGGCCGCAGGGGAGTGAGATCGAGCAGAGGAGGAGGTAGAGGAGAGCCCGTCTTGATCCACACAAAGGGGGTAAGGACCCGCAAAATTAGATGCTACCAGCATTCGCGGTGTGGCTTATGTCTGGTAGGGGACCTGAGGGTGCACAGTTGCCCATACACTTGCCAGCTGCCTAACTCTTTTCCTCCACTCCCTTTGGATCCCAACAACCCTCCAGCAACCTCCCTCCCCACCCCCAAACAGCCATCTCTACAACATAATAGGAACTGGGCCGAGACTTTAGCGCCTGAGAGGAGCATGTGAGGTCACTAACGGGTACATCTGGCCATCTGCTGCTTCCTGCTGCCACCAGCTGTATTAAATTGCAGCCAACAGATTTCCCAGTGCTCCAGCTTTAATGACGTGCAGCGGTCCTGGCCTTTGACGGTCTGGAAATTGTGGCATTTAGGCAGTGAGGAGAATATTGGAAAGCCTTGGCGCAGCCCTGCGTTTTGTAAAGATCTTAAGTGCACAAGCTCATCGCGGTCAGAGATGAGTTTTTGCGACCACCTATAAATTAATTATTATATTGTCATGAGACAGACCAGAGGCAGAACAAGGCTACACAAATCTAGCCTCTCTTAAACCAAGGGAGCAGGTGGAAAGGTGACTGGCTTAGAATATGGTGCACACTTATTCAAGTGATGCACCTTGCACTAATCCAGGCACCCCCTTATGGTGATTTTAGTGGTATGTATTTTCTAAGTGGCCATAAAGGGAAGGTCCAGCTGCACTGGCATGGACACTCCCTGTTCTATGGTCCACTGAGAAGTTCCTCGCCTGTAGGGATTTGGAACCTCTCCAGAGTTTGGGGTTTTTACCTGTCAAATGTTTAAGCCAAGAGAGGGGCTTGTGGTGTGTCTGACTAGGGAAGAGAGGCACTAAAATGGTTGGCCTTAACTTCTTCAGAACACAGACCACAGCAGAGGCCTTCCTCTCTATGACTGACTTGTACTTTTCCCTAGGAGTCAACCTTTTGCTGATTACAGCTTTGGTTGATCCTGTCTGTCTGTAGCAATGTGGGGCCAGTGAAGGTGTGGGACAGTCTTGCCCCAGGTCTTGCTTTGCCCAACATTGTCCACCTTGGGGATATCATTTTCTAGTGGTAAGAGGGATCCCTTATATTGCTGAGGGTCATCCACCTTCCTAGTACTACCAGGCTGGGGTCCCTAATCTGAGGATGAAGGGATTCCTCTTGACAGTGGGCCCTGTGGGGTCCACTGACATCCCTGGCTCTGCAGCACCAGGCTACTGAGGCTCTGCAGAGAGGAGCAGGATACCTGCTCCAGACTTGTTTCTTCCTTGGAAGGTCTCCCTGCTCCAAGTGGCTCTGCCAGAACAGGCCTGACCTCCTCTGGGGGAGTTCCTTCACAAGGGGCAGGATCATCATCATCTCCCTGAGGAGGCTGACCCTCCCCTGAAGTCTGGGGAGGATGACTCTTCTTACTCCCTGTTGCTCTCTGAGGGAGCTGAGTGGGCCATCATTTCAGGCTCAACTGATCCTTGACTTCCCTGCTGTTGGATTCGTACCCAAGGGATCACTCCAACTCGGTCAGGGAGGTCCAACATAGCTAAGTGGGCTTTTAACTCTACTTCAGCCCAGGCTGAAGTTTCTAAATCATTGCCCAGGAGACAATCTGCAGGCAGTCTGGGGGATACTGCAACCCTCTTAGGGCCAGCTACCCCTCCCCAGCTAAGATTGACCACTGCCATGGGGTGATCACTTCAGACACTGTCAGCATTGGTCACCTGGTAAATTTGGTCACCTGGTAAATTTGACCAGGTAAAAGCTGTAGAGGGAAAATGAGTCTCCATGTCACCATGATGACACTGGCTCCTATGTCCCTATAGGCTACATCTTCTTGACCATTTATAAGAGACTCCTGTCTGTACTTGCCCAAGTTAGTGGGACTTGCAGCAAATGTGGCAAGGCTCATGCCACCATCACAGACTAAGGTAGCCTGAGTATGTGATCTGACTAGGCCAGATCACACTAAAGTACCCAATGTGAACCCAACTAAATTCTTGGGTGTAATACTGCTATCAGTGCTGCTGCTGGGGGCACTAGGGGGTGTAGTAATAGTAGTGGGGGTGCTAGTCTTAGAGCAATTGGAGTCCTTTGCCTTATGGCCTTTCTCTTTACAGAAATAGCACTAAGGTGTCTTACCAGGGGAGGAAGAGGCTTGGGACCCACCCCCAGAGGAAGATTTTTAGGGACCTTCAGAAGACTTTATTTTCCCCACTTTTCTTTTGGGACCACCACCTCAAGACTTGTGTTTCACCCTGGTACGAACCCATTTGGCAGACTTCTTTCCCAATTCTTGCGGAGAGGTCAGATCTGAGTCTACCAGGTACTGGTGCAGTTGTTGTTTTTGACAATTCTTAAGGATGTGCTCCCTCACTAGTAAATTGTACAGTCCTGCATAGTCATATATATTATTTCCAAGAAGCCAGCCTTACAGAGCCTTAATAGCACTGTGTACTACCCAGTCTTGAGTGTGTGCCTTCTGTGTGTCCCTAAACTTAACCTGTATTGTTCAGTGGTTAAACCAACCCATTCATTGAGGGCACTCTTCAAGACTGTGTAGTTGTCTGCATTTTCTTCCCTGACTGTGAGAAGTTTGTACCTACCACAGGATAGCTGTCCACTGCCCCTGAGGGACCTTATGCACCTTAGAGGCCCTCTCTAAAGCAGTGATCCATTTATGGATATCATCCCCCTCCTGGTAAGGAGGGACTATCCTGCTCAAGTTCCTAGTGTCAAAGGAGTGTTCCGTAACCCTAGGTTCATTAGTGCTGTAACCATGGGATCCTAATCCCAAATTCTTCCTAGCCCCCTGAACTTCCAGGGTCTCCTTATCCAGGGCCAACATTTCCTTTTTGATTCTGAGCTTGGCTCTCTCACGCTTGAGCAGATGGTATTCCCTTTCTAAGGAGTCCCCCCTCTGGCTAGAGATGTGGGTTCCTATGGAATGGTTAGAGGAGGTAGAAATTACAGAGGAGGACCTAGACCTCCCCTGGACTCTTCGCACCCTCCAAGGAGGAATAAAGGGGGACCTTCCTCTAGGGCCACCTTCTGTGTCACTAGAACTATTCCCTGGGGGATTAGAGTTCACCAGTGAGAGGTCTTCAGACTCCTGCTGGTTAGGCTCAGAATTGGGGTCACTGGGGTGAGACACTCCTGACCCTTCTTCTGGAGCCAAACCATCCATACCCACATTGTACTGCTCTTCTGACCTATCAGGATTGTGGATGTCATACTGCAGGAGCAACTCTAAGAACTACTTTGTGGTAGGGTTGGTACCTGTCTTAGGTCTTCTGGATGCAGCCAGGGTCCTGAGTTCCTGGAACTCAAGACCACTGTATCTCGCGGATGGGGCCTCACTGGGCTCACCAACTAAAGACATGGTTACTAGGTGTAGCTAGCATGGTGTTGCACCTACCTACCTACCCTAGTGAAAACTAAACTTCCAAAGAATGGAGAAAGGGTTGTGCTAGATCCTCAACTACCAATCCCAAAAATTTCAGTAGAACTTATTAGATTACAAAAGTATTATATGTGCCTAGCTAGTGATGGTTTTTCATGTAGCCTTCACCTAGTTTAAATGGTAAAACAGTGCCAGCTTTAATCCCAACCCCTGCACACCAATGTAGGAGGCTGGCTTAGTATATGGTGCACACTTATTTAAGTGACGCACCTTGCACTAATCCAGGCAATCCTTATGGTGATTTTAGTGGTCTTTGATAACCATAGAAAGCTCTCAAAGTGGTAGCTGTGGAGAGCATCCTTCAGGCTTATCTTGAAGGATTGTAAAGCAGCTTGTTTTACCAGTTTAATCTGTAGTGTAGATTAAATGAAAAGAAACTACACAGTGATTAGCATAAAGAGGTCTATTTATTACAACACACTGTAACTATCACATTGGTATATCTCCTACCCGAAGTATCAACACAATACACAAGAAAACTTCAAAAGCAATAAGGTAAGTAACACAAAATACAGTGATCTCCAGGGGGAGACCAAACCATAAACTAAGAAAGTGGAATGCGAACTGCAACGGAGGACGGGACTTGGACCAGAGGACCCAGAGGAGCCGGGGACACAAGGACTCACCCAAGGTAAGTACCCAGAAACCCCACAGAGGCTGTGTGCAGAGTGGAAACACAGCCGCGTGTCCAATAGAAGTCAATGGAGAAATTGCAGTTGCCGTTTTAGAGAAGAAGGACCTTTCCCGGAGGACCCTGAAGAAACTCTTTGAACGACAGAAGGTTGGAGAGCCACCCCAACCGTGGATGCCCCAGGAACCAGGTTACCTGCACCAGGGAAGCCAGTGCATGGGGGTGAAGCGACATCGGAACCTGCTGTACACAGCAATGGGAGACTTCAAAGAAGATGCCTCTGGAGAAGACTGCGAAGGAGTGGATTCTGGAAGTGAAGAACCTGCAAGCAGAGGGGACAGAGTCTATGCCACTCGGAGGTGACCAGGAGGCACGGAGGCACAATGCCCACCGATGTTGGGAGGTTCCGAAGAGTCAACGGTGACGTGGTCGCTGCAGCTGTGAGGACCAGGCAACCCAGAGGAAAACCAGGAGCCATGCACGTGCTGTCCCTCGTCAGATGTCGGTGACGAGGTGGTCGATGTCCGGCGCGAGCACCAACAAGCCGTGGCAACCGCAACTGCTGTGGAAAAAAGGGTCTCACCAACAGCAGGAGAGTCAGAGGAGGCCCCAAACAAGCAGGGGAGAATACTGAAGCAAGAGAAGACCCTCATGAGGACCCACAGGCCGAAGGCACAGGAGTTGCAAGAGGACCCCGAGCAGCTCATCAAAGATGGAGGCCCACGGTGCAGAGGATGCAGTGAAGTTGCTGATCTTGGAAGGAAGAGAGGCTGGAGCATCTTGTAGGCCGAAGATCTCTGGAGTGCAGAGCCAACAAGCCTTGGCAACGTCAAGTCAACGCGGTGCACAAGGGTTCAGTCCCAGCCGTTCCGACAAAGGATACTGGCATCAAAACTATGGAGAGGACAGGTCAGGCCTGAAGAAAGTTGTAGAACCACCACCTGTCTTGCGGATCCTCATGAAGTCCGTAGGACGACAGGAGCAGCAGACCAGTCAGCTTCTTTGTGGTGCCTGCAGATGCAGGGGAGTGACTCCTTCACTCCAAGGGAGATTTCTTCGGGTGTTCTTGATGCCCACCGGTCTGTTGAAGAACCTGGAAGAACACAGACGTTGAAGAAGAATTGAAGAACAGCGAGACCAGGGGCAGCAGGAGTCTTCCTTGGTGCAGTCTCAGTTCCTGTCGAAGTCCAAGTGTCCAGACAAGTGAAGAGCGATGTAGTTTCAGGGTTGAGTCTTGTCCCATGGCGAATCTAAGGACCCACCCACAGGTAAGCACTTAAGCACCCTAAGGAACTGTTTGGGACAACTCTGGTACACTCCCAGAGGAGGGGCAGGACAGAGAGGAGGATGCTCCCATGTCCTTTGTCCAGTTTCACACCAGAGCGGGAGCCTAGGGCTCCCTGAACTGGTTCAAACTGGAGTATGCAAGAAGGGCACCAAATGTGCCCTTCAAAGCAATCTGGTGGCACTGGCAAGCGCCCCCAGCCCAGTACACTAAGTCCTGTCTGGGAGGTGGTCACATCTCCTTGTGACAGGAAAGCTATTGTTCTACCTTCCCCTGCTCGAGCTTGGCTCAGCAGCAGGAGGGCAGAATCGTGTCTGTGGTGGGCAGGAGCACTAGCTTGCTGTTAGACCCTGAAAGGCTGTTAGCAGCAGTACAAGGGGGTCCCGTAAGGAGCCCCCCAATATATGGGATCATACTTCCAATAAGGGAATCAGTGTTGGGGTATGATTTTTAACCTGTTTAATACCAAACATGACCGGATTCGGTTATGTTTGGTATCAAACTATATAGATAAACATCTCGTAATGACATGTCCACTATATGTCTAAAAATGGCTTACTGCATTTACAAAACCTGGAAAATCGACTCTGGGGATTGTAGGGGTGTCCTGCTCATACAGGGGCACCCTCACACTTGTAACCCAGCACCCTGCCCTCATGACTGAAGAGCCTGCCATAGGGGTGACTTATAGGTTTTAAGTGCAGTGAAAATGTATATCTGTCATGAGAGGTGCAAGCATCAACTCACACAGGCTACAATGGCAGGCCTGTAGTCACAGTTTAAGTGGACTCCCATGGGTGGCATATATGGGAGACCCCTGGTGTACCTGTGCCCTGGGTACCTCAGTACCATATACTAGGGACTTAAAAGGGGACACCAGTGGCCATTTGTGGGGGTACCAAAGTTCTTACCATGTCAATTTATGGGAGAAAGCACAGTTGCTGGCGTCCTGATCAGCAGGATCCAAGCAGACTAGGGCAAAAACTCACTGACACAGGCAAGAAGTGGGGGTAACCATGCTAGAAGGATCATACCTTCCTACAGTGACACACAAAAATTATTGAGAAAAGCTCTGCGACACTTTCAACACGAGCACTCAAGGACCAGCAGTAGAAAATGTTATAGCGAGGGGAAATTGGTGCCTTAGACACATATTCAATCACTAAATGTGGGTACACTGACAAAATATCGACACCCAAAATATCCCCATACAAAAATATTGTGACCAAAATATCTTTTAAAAAAAAATATCTTTATTGATCAGCTTGTAAGCAGTAAAGACATAAGACGCCCCAACATGAGGTGCAGTATTCCAGTAGTGTTTTTCCAACAAAGGATATCAATACAAGACGTTTTACTGTTATAGAACTCAACCCAACGTGAACAATCCCTCCACCCACCACCTCCCCCCCCCTCCACGGCACTTGGAATAGCATTGCAATAAGTCCTGAATAGCCCTTCAGAGTAACATGCAGCATAGGCTCAGGCTGACCGGGGGCTCGGGCAGAACACTCGGGTGAGGAGAGTGACTCTGCCGGGTTCTTCCGCTTTTTTAAAAATTGGCATTTTACTCTGTTGACCTTGCTGATCTTTTAATTTTACACTTTTTAATCCTATCTGCTGCTATTTTGAATTTGCACTTACCTGTTTGTTTATTCATTGTGCGGGAAGAGCTGTGTTAAGGCTCGAGGGTAGGAGGGGCCGTGTCCACTTCCGCCTCAGGGCAGCGGTCTAGTTGCTACTCCTGACGTCGGAAGTGTGGTATAAATGTGCCCGGTGAAGCGACCGCGCACAGGCTGACCGGGGGCTCGGGCAGAACACTCGGGTGAGGAGAGTGACTCTGCCGGGTTCTTCCGCTTTTTAAAAATTGGCATTTTACTCTGTTGACCTTGCTGATCTTTTAATTTTTACACTTTTTAATCCTATCTGCTGCTATTTTGAATTTGCACTTACCTGTTTGTTTATTCATTGTGCGGGAAGAGCTGTGTTAAGGCTCGAGGGTAGGAGGGGCCGTGTCCACTTCCGCCTCAGGGCAGCGGTCTAGTTGCTGCTCCTGACGTCGGAAGTGTGGTATAAATGTGCCCGGTGAAGCGACCGCGCACAGGCTGACCGGGGGCTCGGGCAGAACACTCGGGTGAGGAGAGTGACTCTGCCGGGTTCTTCCGCTTTTTAAAAATTGGCATTTTACTCTGTTGACCTTGCTGATCTTTTAATTTACACTTTTTAATCCTATCTGCTGCTATTTTGAATTTGCACTTACCTGTTTGTTTATTCATTGTGCGGGAAGATCTGTGTTAAGGCTCGAGGGTAGGAGGGGCCGTGTCCACTTCCGCCTCAGGGCAGCGGTCTAGTTGCTGCTCCTGACGTCGGAAGTGTGGTATAAATGTGCCCGGTGAAGCGACCGCGCAGCGGACGCGTGCAGCGGGCGCGCCGCTGGCGCGCCTAAGGCGCGCCTAAGGCAAGCCCGTCTGCGCCCGTCCGCGCACGACCGGGCCCAGGGTCCAGGCTCTCTGGATCTTCCCCCCCTCGGAACTATCATTACTCGAGCTCTCAGCTCCACCAGTTAAATAGTGGATTAGGAACCACTTGCTATCATCAAATGGCTTGTGGAAATTCCCTGGAAACATTTCCCCATTGCTCGTTTACCCTTTCTTCTCAGAAAATTAGGATCACTAAGCCCCCTGTATCTACTAGGTCCTTTAAACTTCTCTTA
The DNA here is from genome assembly GCA_963921515.1 of Calotriton arnoldi. Taxonomy (NCBI): domain Eukaryota; kingdom Metazoa; phylum Chordata; class Amphibia; order Caudata; family Salamandridae; genus Calotriton; species Calotriton arnoldi. Next base: position 433,688 of record CAWUFW010006050.1, on the reverse strand, counting down.
CTAAATTGTCGCTCTTTGCCCAAGCATACTACAGAGATCTCTATACTCTTAAAGGATTATGATCCAGAGGTTCTATTTTTATCGGAAACATGGCTGAATTCCAGCTCGGAACCTGACATTGTTCAAGCGCTCCCCCAGGGGTACCAGATACAGAGAGTAGACAGGTCAACAGGCAGGGGTGGTGGGATAGCTATTGTCTATAAAGATCATCTCACATGCCGTATGTTGGGAAGCCCACTTCTGGATTGTGAGAATGTCCACTTTTCATTAGAATTTACCCCACTTCTCTCATTCACAGGCATTTTAATTTACCGGCCCCCTAGTGCTATGGGCACTTTTTGTAAAACCCTGCTTGAAACAGTTATCAATTCTGCCAGCACAGCAGCTAATCTTACTGTCCTTGGAGATTTTAACCTACATTTTGACGATCTGGAGGCAGTGACGGCGCTGGAATTGGTGCGGGATCTTACGGCTTTGCAGCTATCTCAAAAAGTTATGCAAGCCACCCATGTTAAAGGGCACTGCCTGGATTCCGTGTTTTCGAATTTGGAGAACCTAAAAGGGGATACCCCCATCCCTGTCCCATGGTCTGATCATTTTCTTATTCCCCTATCCTGGAGCCCTCAGGTCATCGTTCCCTGTGTACAACCTTCATTAACTATGAAACGACCCTGGTCCAAGCTTGCCACAGACAGCTGGGCTCTTGAACTGGAAAATACCAGACCCAAGCCGAATTCCAGCCCAGGTGCAGCCAATGATGACTTTTGCAATTGGATAGACGACTCACTAAATGCAGTCCTCCCTAAAATATTGATGAAAAAGACAGAGGGTTCGTACAAATCCCCCTGGTACTCCCCAAATTACGCATTCTTAAACAGCAATGCAAGGTTCTGGAAAGAAGTTGGAGGAAAGATTATTCACCTAGCAAAAAATGGAATATCGGAGTGCCATTGATACTTATAAAGCAGGCATTAAACAGGCTCAGAGCTCCTACTTTGAGGAAAAAATTTTGTCGACTGGAAAATCCTCTAGAGAAACCTTCATCATTATAAAGAAGCTCCTCAAATCCCCTGCCCCTCCCGTGGCCCCTGACATTTCCGGACAACGTTGTAACAGATTAGCAGACTTCTTTACTACTAAAATAGAGAACATTCTTAAATGCCTGCCTCAAATTGATGATGAATATGATCTACTAGGTGAGGATTCTGATCAAGGTGTCCTGTCAACTAGACCTTTGTTGGAGACTTTTCCACTTATCACCCAGGAAACTCTATTGACTCTGCTTTCCTCGATGAAAAGCGGGTCTCCTAGGGATCCTGCACCTATGAATGTCTTGGTAAAGGTTGCTTCAATAATTGCCCCTGTTATCACAGATGTTATCAACGCATCTTTAAGTACAGGAATAGTTCCCCGCAATTGGAAAAGAGCTATGGTAAAGACTCTGTTGAAGAAACCTAATCTGGATCCAGGGGACTTGGGTAACTACCGCCCTATTTCCTTGCTTCCCGGGATGGCCAAGCTCGCTGAAAAGTATGTTAATCTCACTCTCTCTAATTTTATCGAATCCAACAATTTGCTCCACCCTTCCCAAACGGGATTTAGACCACGACAGGGCACGGAAACTGCCTTGTTGGCAGTCGTTGAAGAAAGTAGAAAGATTCTGGACTCAGGAGGGGCATCCGTCATCATACTCCTCGACTTGAGCGCAGCATTTGACACAGTGAATCACCGTATCTTGACTTACCGCCTTGGGAAGTCAGGAGTCACTGGTATTGCACTGCAGTGGCTGCGCTCCTTCCTGGAAGATAGATCCTTCCAGAAATTTGAAGGTGAGATGACTTCTAAATCGATGCCTCTGCGCTGTGGAGTACCTCAAGGATCCTCCCTGAGCCCGACTCTTTTTAATGTGTATATGGCCCCATTGGCGGCTATTGTAGCCCCCTTTGGAATCCACGTGGTGACTTATGCCGACGACACCCAATTGGTCGTTGCGCTTAATCAAGCTAAGCAACTATCCCAAGACCTTCACTCATGTCTGGAGGAAGTCTCTAAGTGGATGGGGGCGTCCCACCTTAAACTCAATGGAAACAAGACTGAGATTATGATCCTGGGTAATCCTTCTAATGTTTCATTGAGTACCATGTGGCCAACTTGTATGGGACCTGTCCCAACTCCCAGGAGTGAGATAAAGAGCCTAGGAATCTGGCTAGACCAGAATCTGACATTTAAGGTGCAAGCCAGGAGGACGGTGGCAACTTGTTATGGTCTGATGAGAATGGCCCGCAAAGTGCTTCCTCTTCTCCCTTCCCAAGCCAGAAAAATATTAGTCCAATCCTTGATATTATCAAGGATAGACTATGGAAATGCACTCTACTTGGGGGCCCCAATGGCAGTAATCATGAAACTGCAAACGATTCAAAACTGTGCGGCCAGACTACTACTTGGAACATCAAAACGCCTCTCTGCGAAACCGGCCCTATGTGCCCTTCACTGGCTTCCAGTGAAGGAAAGAATCAGCTTTAAAGCTCTCTGTATTGTTCACAAGTCTCTGCAAGGGAATGGGTCTACTTTAATCTCGACAATGTTCCGCCGCTATAAGGCCACCAGGGAATTACGTTCGGATGAACTCCATCTGGTGGAGGTCCCAAGGATCAAGAGGGCGAGAAGTGGTGGCCGCCTTTTCTCTCTCAATGCGGCCAAACTTTGGAATGCTCTACCACTTCATTTACGCAGGGAACCTAACCATCTTGCCTTTCGAAGGCAACTAAAAACTCTGCTATTCCCCTGAGTGTGCCTGCCTACGGTCACTGGTCTAGCCTAGCGCTGGGAGGCCTCCGGGTAGCCATGCGCTTTATAAATACCATTTTCATTTCATTCATTTCATTTCATAGCTTCTAACAGTCCCTTCGCCCTCCATATACAGCCTAGCACTGCGTACGATATCTTAGCATAGGTCTGGCTTGCCTAGTAAATCCTTGGGGCGAGATGCCTCCGGTAGTTCCTCCGCATAGGTGTCCAACTGGTCCCTACAGTACAACAAGTCACGGATCCACTGTTTGATTGTGGGAACAGCTTTAGCCCCCCATCTCTGCGCAACTGCTCGTTTAGCAAACAACGTGGAGATGGCAACTAATCTCCTGTTACAAGGTTCAAGCTTACGAACCCATCCCAACAGACATACAGCAGGCAAACATGCAACAGATTCCATTACAACCTCCGTAAGCACTTGCGTGACCTTTGCCCAAAACTCAGCGATACCTGCACAGTACCAGGCCAGGTGTAGGAAATCTGTGTCATCTTGTCCGCAACGCACACAACGCGCACTGTCTCTTAGCCCGAAACGTCGTAGCTGAAGCGGGGTATAATAGAGTTGATGTAGATATTTAAAATGGATTATTCGGAGATTACAATTAGCCGTTAGCCGTCCTGTCAATTCACAACAAAATTTCCATTCGACCAGTGTCATAGAGGTACCCGCTACCGCCGCCCATCTGGTATGTGAGAGGGACACCGCTAGTTCAGTCTCCCTAGGAGAGGCATTGTATAATTTTGTGATCAGGCCCCCTCTTTCTTCCCCTGCTAGCACCGCCTGCAGTGCCCGCAGAGTACGTGTTTCGGCCGGGAATTCTGTGTAGATATCACGGATTGCTTGTCGCACACGCACATAGGTAAATCCCAGCATCAGGCCTGCGCCATGACGACTCTGCAAATCCGAAAGCGCCCGAAACTGGCCCTGAGTGTACAGATCCCCTAGGCGAGTGATCCCTACCTTACCCAGCGCTTGCAAGGCGGTTTGTTCCCGTGCAGCAGATATATCAGGATGCGCCGCGATCGGCAGTTTGGGGGCATATAGGTAATCCACCCCCGCCCTTTTAGCGAGTGCATTCCACGCCCATGCCGTACAATGAACCGGGCTGATTTCACCCTGTGGTCCCCCCCCACCCCTCCCTCCCATCAGGGCTGCTGCAGCCAGGGGCACCGGAAGGACCGAGTCCGCCTCAATTGCTGAGTGTGGTTGGAACCTCTGTGGAAAGTACCAGAAGTGCGCATGTTGCGCCTGAGCGCATAAGTAATATAAACGGAAATCTGGGGCCTCAAAACCACCACGCTCAAACGGCAGTGTCAAAACCTTCCAGCTGCACCGGGGTTTCCCACCCCCCCAAACGAACGCGAGCAAGACCGACTGCAACGTACTAAAAAGCGCAACATTTAATCAGATAGGGATGTTTATAAACAGGTACAACAGTTTGGGCAAGAATGTCATTTTTATGATCGCAATGCGATCCGCAAGTGAGAGAGGTAGCTTAGCCCAGCGTGCAGCTTGGTCCGTAATCTTATCGACGGCACGACCGTAATTAGCAGAGATGACCACCGCAGGGTCTCTATGCAGCCATATGCCCAAATATTTCACCGGGTCATTTGACCATTGCAAGGGAAAATCCATCTCAATCTCCCGAGTACCGGCCGTCAGAGGGAACACAGTGGATTTAGCCCAGTTAATGCCTAGCCCCGAAAAGCGCTCAAACCGGACATATTCTCTCAATAGCTCCGGCAAGTAAGTGGCGGGCTCGCGCACATATAGCATCATATCGTCAGCATATAATGACACCATTAAGGGTCGCTGACAGAACCGCAACGCCGCTTGGGCGTGTCGCGGCCGCAGCTTACAGGCCAACGGCTCCAATGCCAGCGCAAAAAGCATTGGCGACAGCGGGCATCCCTGTCGCGTACCGCGTCTGATGGGAAATGCCTCAGAGACCCAGCCATTAACACGAATCCGCGCCACCGGTGCATCATATAGGAGGTGTACCCATCTTAAGAAGAATGGAGGTAAGCCCATTCGCAGCAAGACGGTGAACATGTACTCCCATTGAAGGGAGTCAAACGCCTTCGCTGCATCAAGCAGCACAGCCACCGCCTGAAAATCCCGGTCAAAATAATGCAAAGTAGAAAAATTAGTACGGAGGTTGTGTGTCGTGGATCTGGAAGGCACGAAGCCTGACTGGTCCGGCAGGACCAATTTAGGGACCAGGGGCTGGAGCCTAGTGGCAATCATTTTTGCCAAAATTTGGCATCTATATTAATAATAGAGAGGGGTCTATAGGAATCACAGGCATTTGCCACTTTATCAGGCTTCAAAAGCATTACAATTAAGGCTTCCGTAAGGGATGGAGGCAGCTTGCCAGATTCATACGCCTCAGCAAATACCTCCAGCAGCTGCGGTGCCAGATCATCGGAATAGGCCTTATAGAACTCGCTAGGAAGGCCATCAAGGCCCGCTGCCTTGCAAGTAGGGAGGGACATGATTGCCTGCTTCACATCTTCCACGTCAAACGGCATTGTGAGTTACTCCCGTTGATTGAGGGACAGCCAGCCCAATGCGACATCATCTAGGTAATCATTTATCTCAGAAATAGGTGGCTGATCGCGTTCCCCATATAGTTTAGAGTAGAAATCCAAGACCACCCCAATGATGTCCGTATTACCGAACTGCGCCTCACCTGCCTCTTCCACCAACTCGGTAATGTAGGCCTGGCTGCGAGGCGCCGCCAATTTCTGCGCTAGTGCATCTTCGTGATCTATGCCTCATTTCTTGGTCGACTGTCTCATTATGTTCCGACATTAGCTCCCGGATTTCAGCCAATTTTTCAGTGGCTGGGCAACTGGCATAGTCACGCTCCAAAGCAGCTATGTCCTCCGCAAGTTTCCTAATCCTACGGCGCAGATCTTTGAGAACCCCGACCTGCGCTCCGATACAAACCCCCCGAATAGTCACCTTAAACGCCTCCCAAAGAACCCCGGCGCGGTCCACTGTACCAACATTTTCCCGGAAGTAATTATGAATGGCTTCTCCAACTGTGTGCTTAAATACCCGATCCGACAGAGATGACGGCTGCAATCTCCACGCCAATGGGGGCTTCCCACCCCCGGGACCTGTAACGCTAGCAGAACAGGCGAGTGATCTGAAAGGGTTTTGGCTAGGTGCTTAGCATCCACAGCCCATGTGCAGGCCGCCTCAGACACCAGCCAATAGTCCAGGCGGGACCAGGACCCATGCACAGTAGAAATAAAAGTGCTCTCTCTAACCCCAGGGTGCCTCAAGCACCAGACATCATGCACATAACCAGCATCCAATAACCCCACAAGGGTATCAGTGGACTGTCTGTGTCGCGGGGCCCCGCTCCCCTCCCTATCCTCGTTAATGTCCAAACACTTATTAAAATCCCCTCCCCAAATAATTTCAGCACTAGGAAAGGCAGATATCCTGCGCCAGACATCCGCAAAAAAGGAGGCATCATCCACATTCTGACCATACACGTTCACCAATAGAACACTCGTGCCACCAAGCGTACCGTGTACAATCGCCAGCCGACCCTGCTCACCCCTGTCCGTGCCGTGAGCCTGGAACGGTGTGCCCTTCTTGACAAGAGTCATCACCCCCCGGGAATAGGATGAATAAGAAGATGTCATTCTAACTTCAGCCCATCGGGTACCTACTTTTTTCTCAGTTAGCGAAGTCAGATGCGTCTCCTGCAATAAAGCCACTTGAACATTCCACCTATCCAGAGACACTAATACAGTACGAATTTTCTTTGGACTGTTGAGGCCGCATACATTCCATGTTGCATGTGAGCCAGCCAAATCATATCAATGTGAGATCCGACCCTTAAAACATTTCTTCCAGGCTCATATAAGATACAGTTCACAAGTGCCGACACCCCCCAGCTTAAACCCCCCACCCACTTCGGCACCCCCAACTTGCCAAAGCCATCCCAGTTCAGACTAAACAAACCCCAGGAAACACAACAAAAAAATAGCATAGTGTGGGGAACTCCCATACAGGGGGCGTCAGAGTGCTACTGCCCTCCCACTTCGTAGGAGGTGGCTGATCAGGTCTACTACCTGTGTTACGATCCAAAAGCAAATACTTAACCTTAAGGCATCCAAACTAGTATGCATATAACATAGAAACACTCGCCCTGACCACATATGTGAGAAGCAGTGAACAGAGAGTCATGTCACACAAAGTGAATCCAACTAACAGGAGGACTCACAGAGCAAACACAATCACAGCCCTTCCTTGACATCATCATTCCTCCTCGCCATGTTCAGTTTCGGCCTCACGTCGGTGTCTCTTCAATTGTTTCGCATGCTCCATCGCCGCCTTAGGGGTCGAAAATATTTTGAAATTCCCCTCTGATCCCACACGGAGGCGCGCGGGATACAACATGGCGTAAGGAATGTTTTCGGACTGGAGGAATTTTTTGACTGCCCCAAACTCACGCCACGCAGTTTGAACTGCGACAGTAAAGTCAGGGAAGATGGACAATGTGTTCCCCTGATGACATATGTTGCCCTTCTCCCTGGCCAGCCGCAAGATGACATCACGGTCCCGGTAGTTCAATAGCCGAGCTATTATGGGACGAGGCGGAGCACCAGGGACCGGTCGCGCTGCCAAAGAGCGGTGGGCACGCTCTACTACAAACATAGAGGACAAGTGCTCCGGGCCAAATATTTCCTTAAGTAGAGACTCAATGAAGTGCTCCATTCTGCCAGTATTTGTTGATTCGGGAAGGCCCGTAATTCGAATATTGTTCCTTCTAGACCTGGCCTTCCAAGTCTTCGTTCTTGGCCTGTATGAGGGCTAAGACCTTTTCCATATTTAGGGTCTTGCTAGTAACATCGCTAAGTCCATCTTCAGTGTTAGAGACCCTCTGTTCCACCTCCCCCATTCTCGCATTCTGCTTTTCTAATTGTGAAGACATATGGTCCAGCCTATGATTTATAGTCGACATACTACCCTCAATGGCCTGGAGACTCTTTTGCATTGCCAGCAGCGTAGATTCCAGATTGGGCGGGCCCTCTCCTTGCCCATCAGCCTCAGAGTCAGAAGCCGCTTTTTGTTGGACCCTGCCTGACTTTCGCGCCTCAAACGTGAGGCGGGGCTGTGACTTGTCCGGCTTCCCCATAGTGAGTGATGGAGAGTGCAGGTTCTTAACAACCGCCACAGCAGTATGGCAGCTCCCTCCAGACACACCCTCCGCACTGGATCCAAGAATAGGCGCGGTGTAGGACTCAAACAGTACAATGAACTCTCCTTACACTACGGGAGACATATGCCTTCCCAGGCACGCCAGCAATCGGAGCCAAGCCAGCGCTATAAATCGTGAAAAATGTGACTGTGCAAGGCAAAACTGCAACCCTACAACTGAGTTGTTGCTTCCAGCACTCACTAATGTTCGTGCAATGGACACAGCCCCACGTTCCAGAGGCTCAATAATGACAGATTAACGGTAACAGTCCCGGGTGTGCTCCTACCACAAAGCAGCTCCTCCCTAGAGCCCTGGTGACGCAGGTTGCCAGACAGTAAGCAAGGAGTAGGTTATTTGGCAAGGCAACAAGCTATGAACAAGGTAATCTCCACCTGACACTCTCAAATGGTGCGCAGCCCGTGTGCCCCCACAGTCAAGAACAGGCTAGGTCCAAGAAGCTAGATAGAGGGAGCGGGGGCAAGCAATCAGGTAGTATAGCAACAGAGTCAGTTCCCTACGACAGGCCGCAAACAGACACCACAGGGCAAACACTCCTTCCCACAGCGGCACAAAGGGGTGGTTGGGCCTCCACAGCCCCAGGCACTCCACTCCAGGGACACAATGCGACCACGCAGTCGGCCTCTCCCCACTGGCCGCAAAGGTGCACACAGCGTAGCAGGCAGTTACATCCAGGGCCCCAGAAGAAAAGCGCCGGAATCCGCTATCCCCAGCGTACCCCAGCGGGGAGAATGAACGCGGCAAGTCGATCTCCGCACCCACCAGCCGCTCAGCACCGAGCCTCACGTGGCTCCATCACGATGTCGCAGGCCAGGGGAGCAAATCAATCATCAGTGTCCAGGGCAGAGGGACCGATCCACAAATTAAAGGACCCCCCAGGCAATAGTGGCACGCAGCAGTCACCGAGTGGGGGGACTCTCTCCCCCACCCGACCAGTGTCAGAGGAAGGGCGAGGCAACGCAACCCGCCCGCGCAACGCACGCAGACCACAGCCGGCGGGCCGCGGCCCAAAGCCCAGGCCCACACCACCTCCGCGGGCCAAGGCCAGTACCACCCCCCACCTACCGCAGTCCGCGGCGGGTGTTGATGGTGCTCCTCAGCCGCAGACAAGGACCACAGGTGGGCTCTGCAGGATCCTCCAGGCTCCTCGCGGGGTTCAGGTCTACCGCAGCCGTTCCGCAGGCAGCCTGCAGCAGGAGCAAGGCGCGGAGCCGTCCAGGAGCAACAGGCCAGGCCGATCCACCGCAGTCAGCTCACACTGAGGAAAGGACCAGCAGCCTCCGATATCGCAGTTATGTTGCAGCACCGCGCCCTCTCGCCTCCACAGAGCCCTGGCTGGCGCTCAGCCCCCACTCGCCGCAGCTCCGGCCGCCATCTTAGCCGCGAGACGATCAGGGCAGCTCTCGCCGAAATGTCCCCAACACAGTGCTCGCCAACCGCACTAATGGCCCCCAATTGCAGCAGGGGGGTCACTCCACACAGGACGGCAGGTCGGGTACTTGGATGCCTCGATATGCAGCTGATATTGGGCGGATAAGAGATCAGCCAAGCGGAGCTGCACTAAAGTGCGGCCATCTTGCCTGGCGCCCTCTAGCGCCCCCCCACGTGACCAAAATATCGATGTCAAAAATATCTACATCCTATACTTCTAATGGTAAGTACAAAAATATCGAGAGAAAAAATATCGGTCATAAATATAGTTTTACAAAATATCGTTTTTTATACATATATATAAGAAAGTAATAAATATTAAATATATTAAAGAATAAAATTAATTTGAAAAAATGTGGATTTAATATACATTTAAACAAATATAATAAATAAACTTAATTTAAAAAAATTGAAACACATATATAATAATTAATATATATTTATTTTAAAACAATTATTAAACTAATAATTTTAATGTATTTTATAACTTCGAAATTATATAAAAATGTAACAAATATATACACATATATATATATATATATATATATATATATATACACATACATACATATACCAATACCATAAAATCTATTTAAAAAAACATTCTATTATAAATTAAAACATTACATTATTTAAAAATCTTTAAACTTAAATTTCCCACTCCAATGAGTGCAACAGTAGGGAAAATGTAGGTTAGCGGAGGGGTAAAAATGACAATTGCCACTCCAATGAGTGCAACAGTAGGGAAAGTGTTGGATAGCAGAGGGGTAAAAATTACTATATCCACTCCAGCAAGTGCAACAGTAGGGAAAGTGTTAGATAGCGGAGGGATAAAATGTACTATTCCCACTCCATCGAGTGCAACAGTAGGGAAAGTGTTGGATTGCGGAGGGGTAAAAATTACTATTCCCACTCCAATGAGTGCAACAGTAGGGAAAGTGTTGGATAGCGGAGGGATAAAATTTACTATTCCCACTCCGGTCAGTGCAACAGTAGGGAAAGTGTTGAATAGCGGAGGGGTAAAAATTACTATTCCCACTCCAATGAGTGCAACAGTAAGGAAAGTGTAGGATAGCGGAGGGATAAAATTTACTATTCCCACTCCAGTGAGTGCAACAGTAGGGAAAGTGTTGGATAGCGGAGGGATAAAATTTACTATTCCCACTCCAGTCAGTGCAACAGTAGGGAAAGTGTTGGATAGCGGACGGATAAAATTGACTATTTCCACGCCAGTCAGTGCATCAATAGTGAAAGTGTTGGATAGCGGAGGGACAAAATGTACTATTCCCACTCGTCAGTGCATCAATAAGGCAAGTGTTCATCAACAAAATAAAAATATTTTTTATAAAACTAAATAAAAAAATATAAATGATAAAAATAAAAATATATTTATTATTAAAAATAAATAAAAACATATAATGTTAAATACATATCACAAATACCTACAAATATTATATTAAATAAAATAGAAAATAATTTTCAACCAAATATTTTTATCTAGAAATTATGTATTAACAAAAACATTAATTATTTCATAAATTTAGTCTCTTTACTTCCTGCCCTATAACATCACACAACTCACAACGAAAATTTTTTTTTTTTTGCATAATCAACATAATCAATTATCAATTGCACAAATATTAATTGAAAAACAAATTAAAACACGTAAAATCTAATTAACTTCACACCCTCTACAGCTGTAATCCCCACAACCCACACCTAAGATTAAACTGTAAAAAAAAAAAAAATTACACAATTAGAAACATTTTCAATTAAATAACTAATAGTATTTAACAACTAATTATAAAGTAAGTAAAATAAATGTACTCCCGACCCTTCACCCCTATAAACCCAAAACCCACACACACAAAAATAATTAAACAATTACACTAATTATCAATTAATTATCAACGAATTATTAATTAATTCAAAATAAATTACTTCCCACCCTTTATCCCTAAAAACCCCACAACCCGCACCTAAAATTAATTACACAATTACCATAATTGTCAATTAAGTAATTAATATGGCCTTGTGTGGTTCGTTCTCGCTCATTTTGCTTCCTTAACTTTGCTCTTTTCCTTTAACGCTGCTCATTTTAAAAACTGCTCATTTTAAAATGTACTCGTTCTTATGTATTGATTAACTGTACTTTAATTACCTGATCGTGTTGAATTAGAATTTAGTCTCTGTCACTTGCCTGCGGGGGAGAGTGGGAGCCCCGTCTCGCCAAAAAGTCTCTGGATTCACACTAGGAGGGCTAAGAGGAGATTTAAGGACCTGCGTGGGCCGTCTCCTCACTAAATCACATATCAAACACACAAAAAAGATCCCACGGGTCCTAATCGTAAGTCTGCTGTGCGCGTGGATTCTGCTTACCATTCTTGGGAGGGGATCCCTTTTAAAGGACAGTTCCCCTCACACACCAGAGGTGTCTTGCTTCATCATAGGGGTGCCTCCTCTGTGTTGGAGTTAGCAGTTGGGACGTTGTGGCAAATTAGGATATGGAATGTAGCAATTGCAAGTTTAGCTTAGCTCTAGGGTCTGTAGGGTCTCTAGGGTATTTAATGTTAACAGGGCACCTCACCTGACGCTTCGCTGCTGCTCCTCGCCTGCATTTTTTTATTTCTTTTACATTTATGGGGTCTGAACTGTGTTTTTAACTGTTGTGTGGTAACTAGCCTCCCGTTACGGCCAGGCACAGCGCTGATTGGTGGTCACCAACCAATCAGGAGCTAGACCGGGAAGAGCCAGTTGTGCCCCCCGGCTGCTTGATGCTAGCCATAGCGTGGACGTGCCGCTGGCGTGCCGAAGGCACACCAAAGGCAAGCCCGGCTGTGCCCGTCCGCGCCTGGACGGCGCCAGACATGCTGTCTGTTCGGTCCCCTTAAGACTGTCCTATTCACGGGACGACCTGGTCGCTATCAGAACTGGGATCAGTCAATGTGCCTATCAGAACTGCGCCCCATCAAATGGCCCCTTTCATTGCACACACTGCAGTTTTAGAACTTTAGCAGCCGCTACCTCTACACCCTCTCCCCCGCCTGCCTTTAAATTCCTTAGTCTAAATTGCCGTTCACTCGTAAAACACTTCGCTGAGGTGTTTGATTTAATTCAGGATGAGGTACCTGATATCCTCTTCCTAACCAAGACATGGCTCACTAAAGACACAGAGGCCAAGCCAACACTGGCCCTGCCTCAGGGCTACACTATAAAGATACTGAATAGAGTGGGCCGGATGGTGGCATTGCAATTATTTTTAAAACTTGCTATACCTGCATTTTGACTAAGGAAGATATTGTGGACTGTGAATGTGCATTTTTTTTAAATTGCCCTTAACTATAACTTCACCCTGTCTGGGCTACTGATTGACCACCACCCAGGCCCCTCTAAAGACTTCAGGGAAGCTCTAACCACTGTGTCCGGCCTACTAGCAACCAGGTCGGCTAATTTTAATATTATCGGTGATCTCAATCTGCACCTAGACGCAAGTCAAGACAGTGAGATTGGCAATTTCTTGGCGGACCTCGCTGCCTTTTAACTAACACAACGCGTCTCGAACAGCACACACTCGGCAGGGCATCTGTTAGATCCCATTTTCTCTAACTTACCTGCCCTAACTGCCAGTCAGCCCATTCCCATGAGCTGGACCGACCACTATCTGGTATCCATGACACTACAGGGCTTAGGCCCCCCTCAGGATGCCCCACGGAAGCCCGTTTTAAAGCGCCCCTGGCATAAACTGGATGCAGACCACTTTCGTAACCTCCTCCTCAGTCTAAGGCTGAATCTCCCAGATAACTCTGAAAGGGCAGATAGCGCTCCCTTCCGACTGGCTCACGCAATCCCTCGATACTTGTATCCCTGCCAAATTGTCTCACAGTCGCAGAACACAGTCCAGTCTGTGGTTCAACGAAAATCTGGCCCAGGCCAGAAAAACTTGCAAAGCCCTGGAACGGGCACGGAGACAGCAATACGACCCAGTCCTGAAAGTACAATATGTGGTGGCTATTAAAAATTACCATAAATCCATTCTAAAATCAAGAGCCGACTACTTTGCAGATAAAATCAAAAATAGCACCAATCATGCAAAATGCATCTTTTCCTTGCTTAATGATCTCAAATCTTCAGGGCAACCCAACAAATCCCCCTTCTCTTCCAACCCACAATGCGAGGCACTGGCCTCGTTCTTTGTTAAGAAGGTCGAGGACATTTAAAAAACCTTTCCACCTACTACGATTAAGGCAGGCTCCTCAACTCCGATCAACGCCTCCCCTTCACTTTCTACCTTTCCTGCACTCTCCCAGGAAGTAATGCACACCATTTGCAAGAAAATTAAATCAGGATCCCCAGCGGATCCCCTCAAACCTGATCAGTTTCAGAAATTTCTACCTCAGCTTCCTCCCCCCTTCTGCGATCTTATAAACCTGTCTATGTCCTCTGCTGTAGTCTCCACCTCCTGGAAACATGCAAAGGTGATTCCACTACTCAAAAACCCCAATCTGGATGATTCCAAGCCAGAAAATGTTCGCCCTATCTCTCTTCTTCCTCTGGTATCTAAAGTCACCGAATCCTATATTAACTCCATTCTCACCACTTTCATAGAAGGCAACGATCTGATCTGCTAGACCCCTCCCAAAATGGTTTCCGTCCACGACATAGTACCGAAACTGCCCTTCTGGCAGTTACGGAACATCTTCTGAGCTCACTGGATGAAGGTCGTGCCTTGGCTCTTATCCTTCTGGATCTGAGCGCTTCATTCAATACGGTGTCTCATCAGATCCTTCTGCAGCGCTTAGAGGATATTGGCTTTGGTGGCTTAAGCTGGTTCTCCTCCTTTCTAGCTGAGAGATCCTTCCAAGTGATTGCCCCCGCCCCCTTTTGCTCTGAAACGCACGCCATACGCCAAGGGGTCCCACAAGGCTCTGCTCTGAGTCCTACTTTATTCAATGTTTACATTCAACCTCTGGCAGCAGTGGCCAAGGACAGGGGCCTAACTGTGGTCTCCTACGCAGATGACACAAGTTAGTGGTCGCGTTAGCTGATAAATTCGCACCGGATGCTACCAAATTTAAAAACGACTTGACAGCTATTGCGGACTTGATGACATCCAGCTGTCTTCAATTGAATGCCAACAAATCTGAGATCCTCCTGGTGGGCAAAAACACTCATCTGTGGAGCGAACTCTGGTGGCTGTCCACTCTAGGCCCCCGCCTGTTCCCAAACAGAAGGTAAAACATCTGGGCGTATGGGTTGACTCTGCGTTGACCTACCAGGCTCAAACAAAGGTGGTAGCCAGAGTCTGTTTTGGACTCCTACGCGGTCTCAAACCACTGCTTGGATTCTTCGACGCCAACACCCACCAGGTTATTATCCAGGCTACTATACTATCGAGGCTGGATAATGCAAGCTCTCTGTTCCTAGGGGCCAATAAAGCAGAAATACATCGCCTACAAAGGGCACAAAACGCTGTCGCCCTGATGCTCTTTGGCCTGTGAGAACGTCCCCTATTTCAAGCTTTTTACGCAGGGTGCACTGGCTCCCGGTGGAGGAACTAATTAATTTCAAAGCCTTGTGCATCTCCCATAGAATCCTGAATGCCCAGGCCCCCGATATTTTAGCCGATCGTTTCACGCTCTACATACCCAACCGCCAGCTGCGCTCTACTGGTCAACACCTGGCGTATGTTCCTCGTGTTAAGAGAGCCTGGGCCGGAGGGTGCTCCTTCCGTGCCCTCGCTCCTAAGCTCTGGAATGCCCTTCCTGTTAACACCAGAAGCATCCAAAATCATGTGTCATTCCGAAAGGCTATAAAAACATAACCTCTTTCCGAAATAACCTGCTCCCCTCTTCCAGTGGCTCCTTGGTTCTCTGTTTGCAACAGGATCAGCGCTGGGACGCCCCTTTGCTGGGGCAGCTATGCGCTCTACAAAACTAATAACATATCATAACATATGTTCACCTCCATTCACTAGCCTGTCCAGAGTTAGACATAGCGAGCACACGATTAAAGCTGCTCTGATCAATGCACGCTCTGTAGCTAAACACACGCAGGACATCTTTGACTTGCTTACTGATGAGTCAATTGACCTGCTTTTCCTCACTGAAACCTGGTTATCTGAGAATTCCAGCCTGGTGATTGAGATGTCCATCCCTGATGGCTTCAAAATCACTAGAGTGGATCAGAGATCAGGGCGTGGGGGTGGAGTTGCTGTGGTGTTGAGATAAATGGAATTGTCAATGGAGTGAGATAAGAGAGCTGATGGAGGTGGAAGCTCTTGACTTCTGCATCAATATTTCCCCTCAATATACGTTGGGGGGTATACTGATGTATAGGCCCCCTGGCCCAGCTGGCCTATTTCTCAAAACCCTAGATGATGTGATCATCCCTCGTGTACTCTGCTACTCTCACTTTATGCTTCTCGGGGATTTCAATATTCATATGGATAATTGTGAAGTGGGGGACTCACTGGAGTTTCTTGACTCCATGAAGTTAGCCCAACTTCAACAATTTGTTACCTAGCCCACCAATCGAGGTGCCACATTTTGGACCTGATTTGCTCAAATACCCCACTCACAGTTGAGGATCCCTTGCCAGGGACGTGGTCCGACCACTTTTTGATACATTTTTCCTGGCAAGTTCAAAACAAGCCAAAGCAGGCGAGGTCGCTTACAGGACAACAAGGGAAAGCTGGCAATAGAATAGACCCGGCTGTATTTAGTCTAGCATTAGCTGAGACATTGATTTGAATGAAGCCCTCGGGAACTTCACCAATTGGATATACAAGGCGGTGGAGCGTCTCTCTCCAGAGACTCGGCCCAGGCGCATTAGGAATACCCTTCTAAGCCATGGTTCTCTGGCTCCCTTAAAATTGAGAAACAGCAATGCAAAAGGCTGGAATGCAAATGAAGACAGGAGTATTGCCCCATGGCTAGAACGAATCTCAAAAAGGCACAAAAGAAATACTATGCCATCATTGCTAAGGCTAAAAGCCTTTATTATGCGGAGCAAATTGCCCAGTCTGGTAATAATGCCAAAGAAATCTTCACCATTTTCCAAAGTTTCCTTTTCCCTAAAGCTGAGACTAGTATCCACACCCCTTCGCTCGCTTGGTGTGAGGAACTCTCCAGGTTTTTTTATTAATAAGGTTCGATCTCTACAAGCTAACTGCGGCATGGGTATAGCCAGCTAGTGACTACGGTCCCCTCCTTCCACCTCTGCCAAACTCATAGCCTTTGAACCTATACTAGGGAGGGATTCACTAGCAGTTTTAAACACCCTTAAATCTGGCTCGCCTTCTGATCTCTGCCTCGCTAAATTGTTGGCCGGTGCTTCTGAGGTGATCAATCCGGTGATGAACACTTTGATCAACTTATCCTTAGCATCAGCTATGTTTCCTCCTTCCTGGAAACAGGCGATGATTGTACCCTTACCCAAAAAATCTACATTGGATCCTGCTCTTCCCTCCAGCTACCGCCCCATTTCCCTTCTCCCAGCTGTGGCTAAGATTTGTGCAAAACTGGTCAACAAACAGCTGTCTGACTTTGTGAAACAACATGATCTTCTTCACCCGGCTCAATCGGGTTTTAGAGCCTCATATAGCACAGAATCTGCACTTGTGGAAATTTCCGAGGACATCCGTGAAACTCTAGATGCAGGGGGCAGGGCTGCCCTGGTCCTTCTGGACTTGTCGGCAGTTTTTGATACCGTTCCACATGCCCTGCTCCTGTCCCGTCTTCAGGAAATTGGCATAATAGGGTCAGCATGGAAGTGGCTGAAATCTTACCTCGGGGACAGAACTCAGCAAATCTGGATTCCTCCTTTTACAACCATTGCCCAGAATTTGATGACTGTGGTCAAGGTTCTGTACTAAGCCCTTTGTTGTTCAACATTTATGTGTCTCCCTTTATGCGGCTGGCTGAGGTTGTGGGTGCCAAAGTCATTGTGTATGTCAATGACACTCAGCTTCTTTTCACGTGGAATAAAAATGAGTCTTCCACCTCCTATGTTAAAACCTGCTTGACAGCAGTGTTCACTGGCTTACATCGGCTCAGCTGAAACGCAACGAGGAGAAAACTGAGATTCTCTTCTTTGGTAATTTCCTTCCTCTGTTCTGGCATTCTCTCTGGCCGGGTGAGTCCCCTTTGCGTACACCCAGGGGCCAACCTACTAAGAACTTAGGGATCTGGTTTGATGAAAAGCTGAGCTTTGGCCCCCAGATTAATAAGTTGACTGGAATGTGCTTTGGCATCTTCAAAGCACTAAAAAAAAAATCTTCCACTACTCCTGCTCTCCGCAAGGGAAACTGTTACCCGTGCTCTTATCACCTCGCGCATTGACTATGCCATTGCATTCTACATTGGTCTGCCCGGCTATATATTAAACAGGCTTCAGGTTGTTCAGAATGCTGCAGCAGAACTATTCTGAACCTCCCTAAGAGGGTTAGTGTCAGGCAACATCTGCATAACCTGCACTGGTTGCCAGTGAAAGAGAGGGTGAAATTTAAGTCCTTGGTAATGGCTCATGCAGCCCTCCATGGGCTTGGCCCGGTTTATCTGAGAAAGCGTATTAGGTTCTATGCCCCTTCTAGGCAGCTGTGCTCTTCTACAATGCATATGGCCTGCACTCCTAGGTTCCGTCGAAAAAGGTTAGGTGGCAGCTCCCTCTCGTATACGGCTGCTGTGGCTTGGAACCAACTCCCACTGTACTTACTTGGCCTTCAGGATCCGAAGATCTTTAGGAAGAGACTGAAGACCTTCCTCTTTATTTAGCTTGCTATTCTTTCTCTTCTCACCCCATTGGGCACACGCCGGGACACTCTTTGAGTAGCTGTGTGCGATGCAAATATTGGTAACATAACATAATATAATTAAGAACTAATTATTAATTAATTACAAATAAATTACTTCCCACCCTTTACCCCTATAATCCCCACAATCCACACCTAAAATTAATTACACAATGGCCATAATTAATTGTCAATTAATTAATATTAGTTTACAACTAATTATGAATTAATTAAAAATAAATTACTTCCCACCCTTCCCACCCTTTACCCATATAAACCCCACAACACGCACCTAAAATGTACCCCAAAAAATTAAAAACCCAATTAACATTGTAAAATCTCAATTAAAAAAATATTAATAAATAAATATATTCATTAATTTATTATAATTAAATTACTTCCCTCCCTATTCCCCCATAAACCCACAAGCCGCTACGGAACCAAAAAACGCAAAATGTAATTAAAATAAAATTAATAACTACTAAAAATTTAACACATATATATGAAAAAACATAAACAATACTTATACAAAAAAAGCGTCACATACATTTAAAATATACACTAAATTACATAACACTAATTTTAAAAATCGATATTTTAAACAGCTATATTTTTGCGAACGATATTAATGACTTCTATATTTTTAAAATCAATATTTCTTACCTTAAAGTCGATATTCTTGACCACGATATTCTTGCTGTCGATATTTCTGTGTCACGATATTTAAAACTCGATATTAGTGTAAGTCGAAATTTCAAACTCTATATTTTGACTGAATACCCTAAATGTGATCTTTCTACTGCCAAGGGATCAGTTGGGAATAAGATCTTAGAGGAGTTGGTGCCAGCCGTTTTGCATGAGGAAAATGTCGCACAAAATTCTAAGAACAATGATTATCCACAGCGGTGAAACCTTGGGTGCTGAGAGTCCTACAGTTTTGCAGCATGAATCCTTTTCTGTATTCTCATGCTGTGCATTATTCCACCATCTAGTGGTTGGGTCCGGAATTTTCTCTTTTTTTTTTTCTTCCTCTGGGGCGTCGTCGACCACCATTTGGTGCTAGGCCCATCCCTTGTGTGACGTCAGACAGCACCCTGGAAGTTCCTGTGTGTGGTAGCCATCTTCGGATTCTTTTTTCCGCCATTGGGTCTGGAAGCAAGGGGCGACACTGAATTTTTGGACGAAATCCCCCCAAAAATCTTGGAATTTAAGAGGAAAAACCATCATTCGTCGATTGAGAAAACACCGGAGAAGGAGAGAGACCTCCGGACACCTTTCCCCGTCAGGGGATCCCGACGGAGCAACGACAACGCAGATGGGCCAAAATAAGGCAAGGTAGGGGCCATGGAAAATACCCCTTTCAAATTTTGCCCTAATTGCCACCACAAATTTGCACAATGCGATCCACTCAATGTCTGTAACCTCTGCCTGCCGAGGGATCACAAGGATTAGGACTTCGAGTCCTGTGCTGTATTCGTGTCGGAAACTCTCAAGGCCCGTCGAAGGCAGAGGTAGGACCATCACGCAGCCATGTTCGTCAGTCAGAAACAACAGGTATTACCGAGGGACTTGGCCGCTCAAGTGACGAAGACGAACAGGAGGTGACTGCAGATTCGTCACACTGAGGGTCGGATGTCAAGATCCTCCAAGGGGACGCTGAGAGGAGGCGTACCCCGAAAAATATGGCGAAGGACGTAGAGAAGAAAATAGACAAGGTAACAAAGTCCCCTCACTTGTCGGTTACCAAGGGCCTTGTAAAGAAGGCGCAAAAGGCAGCCCAGCTGTCAAAGAAAACGTTGACCAAGGGTCAGCCACGGCCGAAAGAGCCCCACGGATCCCACTCCAGGGATACCGACGAGGGAAGACGTCGAAATCGTGAAGACAGGTGCCGAACAAGAGGCCGCAAAGGACAAAACCATACCTTTGGAGGCAGAATCCACCACACCCAAAAAGAGGATCGCCGAAGGGGCCCTCGAGGCGGAGAAGAAGAAAAGACGCCTGGAGGCAGAAATAGTTATAAGTAGAGGGTAAACCCAAATAAGTCACTGGGACCTGGGTATGTAGCAGTACATTGAGAAAGAGGTCCCAGTGTGCAATCGTTACAGACAGTGAAACTTACTACCAAATATCACGAAATAACTCTAATGCACTGCAGATTATTTAGTTTAATGTTGTTTAATCACATTGAACAATCTACTGGTTAGTCAGCATATGATTCAAAGAACATATATTTACACAAGTGCCCCACAGCAGTGGGAGAAAGGGAGGTAAGAGTGCATTAAGTGGGGGTAGTGAAGGTGTATGGGAAAGGTGGTGACATCGTTATTATCACAAAATAAGTTGTAGTGGCTTATATTTGCCACAAGCTATCGTGTTCATTTTTAACATTGCCATGCTTAAAAGTCCATACAATATCACAGTTGAGAATCACTGTTGGTAAAGGCTGGCATAGAACAGAACAAAAGTCGACGTTTCGACCCCAATATAGCGTAGGCTGTTGTGATCCTTACTGCGGGATCTTCCTCAGGACTGGGGAAAGGGGGGGGCACCTAGGGAAAATAAAAAAGGGGGATACTGAGTCTTAATTATGTGATCCATAGTTAGAAAAATCGAAAGGGGAGGGTAAAATACCTCTAAACAATTACCATGCACCACCCTTGGCATGAGGTGGTTCAGTTATGTGTAGGCCCGTAGGCTCACAAGGACACAGTGCGGAGGATAGGCACCTAAAATGAGAAAAGGGTGCCGTCAGAATGAATCAAGCTAAATTTGATTAAACGAGATCAAAGGGACGTGAAGTACCCAAACCTACTTGAATTCGGTGGAAGCTGCAAGAAAATATCATCATTTGTAATTTTGTACGGAAGGCAAAGACCCAGAGGTTCATCTATCGACTCAGATAAATCTGGAAAACAGAAGGAAAGGAGGACCCAGTGTCACAACCTGTCCAAAAATGGAAAGGGGACGGATATTGCGCATGTTAAGTCAAAAAAGGCCAAAGCGTCTGTTCCAATTAAAACCGGAAACAGGGGAGACCGTCTAAATACAGGATAATTAAAAGCAGAATTGGATTGCAATATTGTCTATGGGGGCGCTGAATACATAGCAAAAGGTATTGCCCGCGCTGCGGGGGAGGGAGAATCAGAGCGCTGTTGCTAAACGTTAGGTCGATAGGGAAATGTGTGAAGCGTGCCGCTTAACGTTAGGTCGATAGGGGATGTTTCGAAAAACTAAACACATCAATCTTCTAAATAGAACGAGGGACAAACAGCTAAGTCGATAAATGAACCTCTGGGTCTTTGCCTTCCGTACAAAATTACAAATGATGATATTTTCTTGCAGCTTCCACCAAATTCAAGTAGGTTTGGGTACTTCACGTCCCTTTGATCTCGTTTAATCAAATTTAGCTTGATTCATTCTGACGGCACCCTTTTCTCATTTTAGGTGCCTATCCTCCGCTCTGTGTCCTTGTGAGCCTACGGGCCTACACATAACTGAACCACCTCATGCCTAGGGTGGTGCATGGTAATTGTTTAGAGGTAATTTACCCTCCCCTTTCGATTTCTCTAACTATGGATCACATAATTAAGACTCAGTATCCCCCTTTTTTATTTTCCCTAGGTGCCCCCCCTTTCCCCAGTCCTCAGGAAGACCCCGCAGTAAGGATCACAACAGTCTACACTATATTGGGGTCGAAACGTCGACTTTTGTTCTGTTCTATGCCAGCCTTTACCAACAGTGATTCTCAACTGTAATATTGTATGGACTTTTAAGCATGGCAATGTTAAAAATGAAAACGATACCTTGTGGCAAATATAAGCCGCTGCCGCTGTAACTTATTTTGTGATAATAACGATGTCACCACCTTTCCCATACACCTTTACTACCCCCACTTAATGCACTCTTACCTCCCTTTCTCTTTCTCCCACTGCTGTGGGGCACTTGTGTAAATATATGTTCTTTGAATCATATGCTGACTAACCAGTAGATTGTTCAATGTGATTAAACAACATTGAACTAAATAATCTGCAGTGCATTAGAGTTATTTCAGTGATATTTGGTAGTAAGTTTCACTGTCTGTAATGATTGCACACTGGGACCTCTTTCTCAGTGTAATGGAGGCAGAAATGGCGGAAGCTGACACAATCAAGGAACAGTAATATACATTTTTGAGAACATTACCAGCAGCCCCAAAACTAGTCAAACTGAGTTATTCCCTAACAACCAAAAGGATGTTTGCGTCCTTGAAATTAAGATTTCTGGATCAATGCACACACTAGAGCCGCAGTTAGTTGCTAACATTTATCTGGAAGAAAGTCCTGGTTAAAACAAAAAACAGTAAGGGTTGCTCCTCAGAACGACAGATGGCTAATAGTCTCCATGTACACGGACGATGTCACACTATACATCCGCGATCCTGATGTGAATCTCACACCAGTGATGTGAGAGATGCTACGCTTTGGGGGCCTGTCTGGAATCCAAATAAACTGGGCCAAGTCTACCCTACGCCCGCTCACCGAGGGCACGCAAATATTTGACTTAGAATATCTGATTACATGGGCTCACTGCCCAGTACGCTACCTGAGCATTTGGATAAGCAGAGATACTCAGGAGCTCTGCAGCGCAAACTATTTCAGGGTAATGACTTGGCTTGAGATAAGACTGCGCATATGGAACAGATTGCCCCCGACACACTCTGGACGAATCGCTATTAGAAAAATGATAATCCTTCCCAAGCTACTGTACCTCTTCGCTAACATCCCGATGCCACTTACTCTACACTTCCTAAAACGACTTAAATCCATCGCGGTTGATTTAGTATGGGTAGGCAAAGAGCCCAGAGTATCCTGGGAACTCCTCACCCTTCCACTGGCACAGGGCGGATTGGAGGCCCCGGACCTTACACTATACGCATACTTCGCCCAAGCTCAATTCTTACATTTCTGGCAGCACCCAACACCATTCCAACCCCATGTAGCAATTGAAAAGGATCGAGCTGCCCCTATCCCACTAACCACAGCCCTATACAAGGACTATCAGAACCCTAAACACTGCAATGCTCTATATTAGACAAGCATCTATCTGGCTGCCCTATAGCCAGCTGACCAATGTGCTGTGATACTGTATTCCTCAAGCTGTTACATTGCACTCCTTATAGAGTGAGGGTAGTGATTAATCTACCTTGGAAGAACTGTTACCCCATCGTTGTTAATTTAAAGAATTTTACTGTACATATTGTGTTGTCTTATTCATCTGTAGTTCTTTTTTCACTTGTTCCAGTGTTATTTAACTCTAGCTTATCGATCTAGCAGGGAATTGATGTTTAATTACCACTGGTAGACACGCAGCCTTATGGCGTTAACATCGATGCATTTTATTGTACAAGATGCTGTAATCCTTGTCTTGTATCTCACTGATCTAGCTACGGTTAGACGTCCAATTAGCTTTGGTAACGTCTGTCGCTAAAAACCAAGACACCTTTCTAATGCATTATATAAATCCATCGGGGAGCTGAACTCCAGTTAGCTCTGATCTATGTCCAATTAGCTCTGTTAGATGCACAGCCCTCTGGTGTTGAAAACAATGTACTCTACTGTACATGACGCCGCCAGTCTTTCCTTGTATCCCGTCGGTCCAGCAGGGGTTAGATGTTCATTTAGCCTGGCAGCATCTGTTGCTAAAACCAAGGCACTGAGGGGCGTGGCCAAGATGGCGGAGCGGTAGGACGCAGAATCGCGTTCCTCCGGCACCGCCGATACTTAGCTTCGTAACAGCGCCTGTCCCGGGAATCAGCGGACCGCCTGTGGCGGTGGACGTCCCCGCTATCGACTGGGGGTGATGCTGGTGCGACCCTGGGTCCGAAATCGGCACGAGTGAGGTGCGGTGCGGGCCCGGCTGAACGGAGCCGGTGAGGCCGATAAGCTGCGACGCGCGGATGTGGTGCGGTGAGGCGTCTATGGAAGGGTGAGGCCAGGGAACGCTAACCGGCCCCCGCGGCGGCGCTGTACGCTGCTCCGGAGGTGAGGGACGGCCCCGGTGGCGGTGGGAGGAGAGCTGCGAGGCTGGAGAGACCCCTGAGACGGGGCTGCGGAGGACGGGTCGCCGCCATTTTGAGGCGCCGTTCCGAGAGGCCTCGGGGTGCCTGGAGGCCGGGCTGAGCAGAGCTAAGGGGGCACGGGAGCAGGAGAGCTTGGCGCCCAGCGGTGTTGCGCCTGTACCAGAGTGGCTGCCCCTCACGACCGGAACCCACCGGGAGACAGAGAGGAGCTGCCGTGCTAGATCACCAGGCCTGGCGAACCATCGGCCTGGAACCCTAGGAGTTGCGGCTGGGCAAAGCAGGCCAGGGGGCTCCGACCGGGCCAACTACAGGCTGGGCCCCACAGGACACTGTGCAGAGCAAGGGCAAGCCGGGCGGAAGGTGCCCCAGCGTGTGATAGCTAGCACTCGGGTGGCTAAAGGGGCTGTGGAGGTGCAGGCGGTGACCGCGAAGCCCTGTGGCGCAGCAAAGATCAGAGCCAGAGTTGGGGCAGGTGCCCCCCGATGAGGCTGCCTGCGCCAGAGCGCCCGCCGACCAGTAAGGAGGTGAGGGTGGCGGACAGGGACCGCGGAGAACTGCTGGCTGGCGGCCGGGTGGAGGGAGACGGAGGCATACTGAGCAGCGGTGGTGTACGCGAGGCCTCTCGCATCCATGCTCGGCTGAGGAGGGGATGCCTACGGACCGGTTTACAGGAGGACAGCTGCAGTGGCACAAGAGAGAACGCAAGGGCTGGCTGGGTGCGGCGGTGAGTAGAGGTGGTGGACTATCCCGCATCCTGGACGACGGCGTTGGAGCGGCCTAGCCCAGCGGAACAGAGCACGAGGGTTATGGCAGTGCCACGGGGCCGTAAGGATAAGGCGCTGAGGGATGCCCTCTCCAAGCCGATGGGGCAACCTGGAACCTCGGGTGAGGCAGGAGCAGGCCAGTTGGAAGGCGATGAGACCCCCGCTACGAAAGCCTTCATGGTTGAACTTTTCGCGACCATGAAGGCTGACATCAAGAAATCAAGTCACAGCTGGCGGCGGACCTAAGAGAGGTGCGGCGCGGCGTGGATGAGGTCGGGGAGCGAGGTTGCGACGTTGGAAGAGCACGACATCAGCAGGGCAGAAGAAGTGCACCAGCTACAACAAGAGATGCTGCGCCTCCGGGAGCAAAACCTCGACCTACAGGCCCACACTGAGGATTTGGAGAACCGCTCCCGGAGGAATAACATCCGCATCCGGGCGTTCCGTGGAAGGAGGAGGGGGACGACCTCCGGGCCTATGTCCGGGCTCTGTTCCAACAGCTTCTAGGAGAAGGTGAGGAGACAGTCATCCAGATGGATCGTGTCCACCGAGTAGGTTTCCCCGGGGTCTGAAGGCGCCCCCACCAGACATCCTGAGTATGCATCCATGACTTCCAACTGAAGGAGCGACTCCTACGCCAGGCCAGGGACTCTCAGCCTACTCTTTTTAGGGGTCATCGGCCGGCTCTCTTTCAGGATCTGGCGGCCTCTACGCTCAGCAAACGGCGAGCCTTCCGTGAGGTGACCATGCATCTGCGGGAGTCCAAGATCCCATACTCCTGGGGGCATCCTTTTCGCCTCATTTTCAAACACAATGGGAAATTACTACAGATAAGGTCGGTTGCGGAAGCTGTGGAGGTGCTGGGGCTCGAACAGGCAGTGGCGTCAGAAGACGTGGACTTGCCCAGGTCACAACGTCTGAAGCAACCTGGGGACTGGCAGAGGGTGGGCAGGGGGGTGTGGGCCACGAAACCTGACCAAGCTATGAGAGAGAGGGAGAGGGAGGATGTGTTGTCTACCCTTTCTCAAACATCAGCGAGGCCTGTCACCCCTTGAGATGTGTGGATATTTTGATTGGTGATACTCTCGGGACGGGCGAACAGAGAGGGGCCGGGGGGACGGACTGGTGTGCTGCACCATCTCCACATCTGTTTCCTGCGACTTGTTGGAGGTACGATCGTCCAGCCAGGGTCGTGAGAAGCTGCTGCGACCCCCTGACTTTCTTTATCTGTGACAGACTTTCGTCATGTGGGTTTTTCGTGGAGGGTGGTTTTTGTTTTTATAAGGGTAGGTTATAAGGGAAATGGTTTTTTGTTGAGGGTTTGGGGGATCTCCGCATCAGCCTGCTTATAGATACTCCATACGGGGGTGTTACCGTGAAGAGTGGTGTGGGGACGAGACAAGATAGGGACCTAATGAAAGGAATAGCAGTAACATACTCAAGACTAAGATATGGGTAGGGAGCTTAAGGTTGTGAGCCTCAATGTTCGGGGGTTGAACAACCCGGTGAAAAGGGCAGCAGTGCTCTCCCTTCTTGAGAATATAGGAGGTGACATTTGTCTCCTCCAGGAGACTCATTTGCTGGGCAAGGACACTGCACGCATGCGCGACAGGCGATTTCCCCAACAGGTATGGTCTACAGGGCCGTCAAAAAAACGGGGTGGCTATCTTAATTGGGGCCCAGTGCCCATGCAAGGTGATCTCGACTGTAGCTGAGATAAGGGGAGGCTGCTGGTCCTTAGAGTACAATGGGGCGACACGCATCTCACTATAGGGTCAATATACGGCCCCAACGAGAAACAGAGTCTTTCCTTCTGTCAGCATTGTCGGACGTCCTCACCTCACAGGATGCAGCGATCTTGGTGGGGGAGATCTGAATCTTGTGATGGAGGCGGGGTTAGACAGGTCGGGCCTAAGAGTGCACCAGTCAGGGGCCCTGTCCCCAGTAGGCAAAGGGTGGCTTGAGGAACATGGGTTGCATGATGTATGGCGCGCACAACATCCATTGGAGAGGATTATACTTATTACTCAGCTGCCCACAAAACTTACGCGAGGTTAGATCACTTTCTAGCCTCTACAGAATCAATGTCTAGCCTGGGCTCTGCTACTATTGAACCACGCACACTGTCAGATCACGCCCACTTACCGTTCTGCTACCAGTGCAGTATAGGCGTACGTTGCCACCAGGGTGGAGACTTAGAGAAAGCTTGCTGCACTCCGAAGATCAGTGTCAGCGAGTGAGGGAGGCGATAGTGCATTATTTTCAAGAAAATTATGTCGGTTCCACTCCACTGGCGGCGGTTTGGGAAGCCCTGAAGTTAGTGGTGCGCGGAGAATTTATTGCGATAGCGGCCAGGTACAATGCAATGCGCAGGGCAAAGCGTGCAGAGTTGGAAAGGAGGTAGGGGAACTAGAAACAATACACAAGCGGACAGGGGCACAGAGAGTGTGGCGGGAGCTGGAGAAGCGTAGACGGCTGCTGAAGCACCTAGATATAGACAGAGCGGAGCATGCACTGCTGCGGCTGCGACATAAATTTTTCCTTAGTAGCGACAAATGCGGGAGAATGTTGGCGCATAGGCTTCGACGCAATCACACAAGTCTCTCATTCAGGCGGTACGAGACTCAAGGGGGACGGAACACACCACGGATGCTCGCATAGTGGAAGCTTTCCAAAACTTCTACCAGCAGCTATACACAGAACAAGACCCTCCGCCGCTAGACCCAAAGAGTACTTAGATATGAGCGAGATAACTCCGATCTCTGGAGTAGCGGCAGAACAACTAGAGGCGGAGATCCGTGTAGAGGAGGTCATCGCGGCTATAGCGAGATTGAAGGTAGCGAAGGCCCCGGGCCCGGATGGCTTCCCGGCAGCATTTTATAAAGCGTTCTGTGCGGAGCTGGCTCCCTTTTAACGAAATTGTTTAACTCTTTTCTCGAGACCGGCGCGGTGACACCGACAATGGCGGAGGCAGCGATTTCGGTGATTTTGAAACCCGGAAAAGAGCCGAAGGAATGCGGTTCGTACCGACCGATTTCGCTCCTCAACATTGATGCAAAACTTTTTGCTGGAATTTTAGCAGCCCGCCTGAACCCCTTATGACTGATATTATTGACCCAGACCAGTCCGGGTTCATCCCCACCACGGCAAGGAGGGGATAATGCAAAGCGATTACTACACCTCATTGACAGTATACAGCGCTCCGGGAAGCCGGCCTTCCTGCTGTCAATCGACGCGGAGAAGGCCTTTGACCGCGTGGGGTGGGGCTACCTGTTCGGAGTATTACGCAGATTTGGGTTCGGGGACAACTTTCTGAAGTGGATCGGGTGCATCTACCAAGCCCCGAAGGCATTTGTGCGAGTTAACGGAGATAGGTCGCCATTCTTTCCCATAGCACGGGGGACACGGCAGGGATGCCCTCTGTCCCCTCTGTTATTTGCGCTCTATATGGAGCCCTTCGCGCAACGCATTCGCGCTAATCAACACATAGTGGGCCTAAAATTTGGAGCTGGCGAGCATAAGATCAGTCTATATGCCGATGATGTCATTCTCTCGTTGACACGGGCCCGGCTGTCGTTCCCGGCGCTGATGACAGAACTTGCGTCCTTTGGGGCAACCTCCGGATTCAAAGTAAATCTGAGCAAATCGATGATTCTCAATCTGTCGCTCCCTGAGACTGACGTGGACACCCTGCAGAGGGACTTCCCCTTCCAGTGGACGCAGACCGACATCACTTATTTAGGATTTCGGCTTGCCCCGACCATCGCACGGACGGTGGCGCTGAACTATGCCCTGCTGCTAGAAAACACGGCCAAGGCGCTGGACGCCTGGTCACGGCTGCGGCTGGCATGGTTCGGGAGGATAGCGGCGGTGAAGATGACGATCCTGCCACGTATCCTGTACTTATTTCAAATGCTCCCGCTAACACCACCACAAGGGGCGCTTAAGAAATTACAATCCCTCATTAATAAGTTCGTCTGGGAGGGACGGAAACCCCGGCTCTCCTGAAGCAGATGGTTAGCCCGAAATCGAAAGGGGGCCTGGGACTACCACTAATAGAAGGCTACTATCAAGCGTCCTGTCTCCGGTATCTCATTGAATGGAACAGGCCGGAGTCCAGTAAGCACTGGAACTTTATGGATCAAACAGTGGCAGGTATCAATATTTGGAGAGAGCTATGGCTGCCGCGGAAACACAGGGCATGGGGATTGTATTCTTCTCCGGTGACCTCACCTACCCTCAGGGTTTGGGACAGAGTGGCGGTGGCAAAGGGCTGGGCGACCTTCCCTCGCCTATGACCCCCATTGTAGATAACCCGGACTTTGTACCAGGAAAAGCCTCAACGGTGTTCCACAGATGGCGGGAAGCAGGATGTAAGAGGGTGGGGTTTCTATTCGACTTAGAAGGGGTAATTCCCTTTAAACAGCTGCGAGAAGATTATGACCTCCCGGCGAAGGATGCCTTTGCTTACGCGCAGGTTTGTCACTGGGTCACTAAGCCTGCTAACTGTACACACATGTCGAGAGCCTCTTTCGGCGTTTGAGCGATGGGTGGTGGGTAAGACGGACGACCGGCGGCTGATCTCGAGCTATATGCGCTGCTGCAGGAGCGTCCTGGGAGCACAGAGCGAAAGCTCAGGTGCGATGGGAGACAGAACTGGGTAAGCCCCTAACCTTCAAAGAGTGGGAGTACATTCTCTATAGGGCGCACCACACTGCTCGCAGCACGGCAGACACGGAGGCAGCATTCAAGGTGACCTCCTACTGGTATTATACTCCAGCTCGGGTGCATACCTGGAACAAAAACAAAACAGACCAGTGTTGGAGAGGCTGCGGAATGACAGGGACGCTAGCACACCTCTTATGGCACTGCCCGAAACTACATCGATATTGGACGGCAGTCCTAAATGATATAGATGCAGTTTTCCAGATTGCGCTACCCCGCTCACCAGAGTATACGCTTTTGGGTCTCCCGCATGCGAAAAGCTTCCCGCTGCGCACTATACAGGGCAGGCAGATAGCGCTGGCGCTTCTGGCAGCTAGACAAGTTCTCTTGGCTTCGTGGGGCACGACTAAGCAGCCGGAGGTGAGAGCTTGGGTATACAGACTTTGGCAGTTGCTAGCTATGGAGCGAATGTCCATGACGGTGGAGGGGACGGGGCGGGAGTTCCCAACAGTGTGGAGGCCCTTCCTAGGCTTACTTACCAAAGATCTCAGAGAAGTGACGTGTCCAAAATACCTGCAGATCCTGCGATTGATCCCCCTGGAGCCCCTGGGCTCTACCTCATCGTGTATACAGTAACTGGGCTCACCAAAGGAATGAGGGTTCTCAGGCCTTAGCATGTGTTACATAGCAGAAGCTGATGCGGAGGAGGGTGGGTGGGTGGGAGGAGGAACAGGGAGGAGGGAGGGGGTTGTTGTTTGGGTTTTGTATTTTATTTGGTTTTTTGTTTAGTTAAATAGATGGTTTTTAGTAACATTTTGAAAATGGAATTATAGTATTGCCTTCGCACGGCACATAGTCATGCCCGGCCTCCGGGTTGTGAAGTTAAGAATTGAAATGTATATTGGGCTTCGCTCTGCCGGCTTTGAGTTGTAGGCAGTAAGCTGTGTTCATCGCTTGCTTATTCCGTTAATAAAAATGATTGAACATAAAACCAAGGCACTTTTCTAAAGCACTTTACTAATCAAACTGGGGACTGTTGTCCAATTGGCTCTGCTAGATGTCCAATTAGTTCAGGCAGACGCACAGCCCTCTGGAGTTAATTCCAATGTACTTTATTGTATATGACGTTTCTAGACTTGCCTTGCATTTCATCGATCCAGCGAGAGTTGGTCGTCCATTCAGTTCAGGTAGCAAGTGTTGCTAAAACCAATGCACTTTATGTTAAAAATGCTAGACTTTTTTAACAATGCCTTTCGTTGTTCTTAACTCTGCGAGGCCACAACACATTTTATTAAGAATTTGTTTTGGCATTGCAAATTTTAATTGAATTTGAACGAACATTTTTTTATTTGTTGGCCAACATAATATTCTATAATTCTATGATCGTTGAAAGTTAACTGTGTGTTGTTTAATATGTTCTCATTTCTAAAAATACATGTTTTCATGTTTTAAATGATTGCGATGGTTTTAGTAACCAATCAATATAATTTGAATTATTTTCCTGTGCCCTCTGTCCTCGCATGCACCTTTTTCTGAATTGACGTTTCCCTCTAACTTGGGGATCCCTGGCCCCTCACACACAGATGTATCTAACGTCTATCCTTTTGTTTCTGCAGTGCTCTGGAAATGCTGAGATATCAAGATATCAACTTAGAAAAACTTGCACAGATATTTCCAGAATCCTTGAAGAAATTTTCAGAATCTGAAAAAGTGTCGGAGCGCCTCAAAATTGAAGGTACATTCCAGGATCCTCAGAACCATATACTGAGAAACCCCCTGAGATTACAGAGACCCCAGGAACGGACCTAGGTACTGGGAATGTCCAAAATCAGAGGGACAGGCAACTCTCAATAGCCTCACTAATGTTCCCCAGAGATACCGAGCTCAGAGAAGATGAAATCACACACACTGCACAGAGATGAACTGTCCAGTAATCCGAGGGATACATAGTCACACCAACAATTCCAGGGACACATAGTCCTGCATGGCTCTGTTGTAGTCCATATTTCAAGTACGCCTTACTCCTCTTGACTTTAGCCTGCACATTTGTGTTAAGAATACCGCATAATTTACAAATTACATTACACAACACACTGATCTACTGCCTAACTTTGCTACACGTTTGCTTGGTTTCAATAGTGTTGGCCATCCTTGCTGCCATGCCCAACCCTTTTTAAAAAAAAAAAAAACAACTCGAGGTTTCTATCGTTTAAAGCGATGTATGAACCAGTAGATAGCTTTTTCAACAAGCATTGGCATAGCCAATAGGTCTCGCCTTTGGGACCTTATAAGTGTTTAGCCATGCAACAGTTGATGTTGCACCAAGGATATTGTGCTGCATAACTAAATACTTATAAGGTCACAAAAGCGAGGCCTATTGGCTATGCCAATGCTTGTCTGGAATAACGTGATTTATTTGAAATATGGCAGTTCATGTCGCACATCTGTGCTGCACACAACTGTTATTACTATTACACAAATCAACTGAACTCGGCTTAACGACCTCGCAAGGATGGAAGGCTGAGTTGCTAGCTGTAGGCCACAGCAGACGTCAGCGGTGAGCGTTAAGCCGGTGAGCCATCCTACCTCCTAGGAGGAAAGAGCGCCTCAGCTCATTAGGAAAAGGCATATGTGACATCTACACGAGAGAGGTCGAGCTGCACATCTGTACATGGGACAACGGCTCTCCACGAAGGTAGGATGAAAAAAGTGCACATCTGTGGAAGGACGTCTCTCTGCATGTCTGTAGGAGAGAGCGGTCGGCGCTTATGTAAGGGAGAGAAAGACGTCTGCACATCTGACAAAAGAAAGAAGTTTGCACATCTGTAGCACGAAAAAATCTGCACATCAGCAGACTTCTAGGGAAGCCGGAACATCTGTAGAACGAAAGACGTATACACATCTGTGCTAGAGAGGCGTGTCTGCAGCTGCAGGGCAGAGCTGGCCCTCTCCAGACCGAACATGATAGCACATTACCACACTCATGGGAGGTGCATCACATATGACATATGTGTAATAATGACAGCCCTGTCTAATATCGGAGGGCAGACACCAGCATTAACCAGCTGCAGGCCAAAGGCCGGCCCCCTTCAGACAGCGACGACAGCCTCCCCCTCTCCCCACAGGTGCCACATTCCAGTTCAGGACTGTCATTCAACGCCCCGGTGCATCCTGGGAGTTGCAGTCTCGAGCACAAGCCTCAGCCCACGGTGGTTTGGAGAACCAGCAAGCACCGGCAGCCCTGGTTGGGTGCAGGTGGCGAGGCCTCTGTGCCCAGCTCCTAAAAGGCCGGCTTTGTGGGGCCAGCCACCCACCCCCTGTCTGACTCCGCTCTGAAACGCTTCCTAACACCCGATGGGGGAGGAGGGCGGGTCTGTCCTGGGAACAGCTGCAGAGCGTGTCCTCGCCTGTAGTGTACTCGAACGAGGCACCTACAAATGTAACCAAGCCTTTAATGGGAGGAAGTGTAAATATTGCACATGCTGCGAGATAATGTGCACTGATAACTGTGAACTGAAGTCTGGGAGGGAGATGGCCTGAGAAGGGCTGCGAGGGACAGCAAGATAGAGTGATGTACTCACAATCACAGTGCTGCCCACCGACTCACCCATCTGTATCGCAGCCTCCCTGACCAAGTAATGTCTTTGACAACATAAGAAATTCTTTAAATCTATTAAACCAGTTCCCAGCACTGAGAAACTGAGTGACAGACCTGGCTCAAAGCTGTCCACATGTAAGCATCTTTCTCACAAAACTCTGCATGGCATCCTGCTCTCAGCCATTTTGTGAGATCCCAAACACAGTTGTAGGAACAGAGGCTGTGCCTTCTCTCTGCGTTTCACAGAGTAGCTTTGTATGGGGACGTTTGCTTTTGAAACAATTAGAGTGTGGAAATAACATTAATTTTTCATTGTATATATTGCTAATGCAAGCTGCTTTTAGGAGCTCCATTCGGGCACCCACCCTGCAGCGTCTGCAATGCCCACTGCACCACACAGCGCCCTCGGGAGAGACTAGAACGCGCAACTCATCGGATTACAGCGTCAGGAAACCGCAGCAAAGCACGTGGGAGCCAGAGAGCAGCCAGCGGGGCCGTGGAGCGCACAGGATGTCATTACGAGTAATAACAGGCGGCTGCGACAAATTGGAGCCACGCGGTACTTAAGTAGAGAGCCAAGCAGCGTGAGCGCCGAGAGAAAGCTCCGCTGGCAGAACCAATCAGTCAGTTTAATGGCCGTGGACTAATCATGCCAGCCACAGCTACATTAATCGCAAGATTTGCACTCATGCAAGTGTCTGTCAAGTTCTGAACGATTACTCTCAAGTCCCCTTCGAGCGAGGATCAAGTCGCAGTTACTTACGTTAAAAAGTGTGTTATTATAAATGTTCGAGCGGAGCAGAGAGCAATGCAGTGCTTTCCACAGCGCGGTGTACATTTCAGGTTTAGCATGCATTTCCCGTCATGACAGTCGCTTGCAGTCACGATAGTTGTCAACATGCCGGTGATATTCCATACATGAAACTGGCATTTGTGCTTGCACCATCACATATAATTTTAAGACAGCCGTGGTTCTTAGCAGACAGGTATGCTTAGAATAAGGGTTGTAACATTTTTATTAAAAAAAAAAAGGTACTATTCGCTTTGAATTAAGGAAGAGCTAATTAGTTCTTTCAGGCTGGTTATCACAGACACTTGTGGTTTTGGCATGTTGCTGTTAACGCCCACAAGGTGGCAGCACATCCCTAGTTCTGGATGGGGAAAGCCACACACAGCGTTTCCCTTGCGGGAGCGAGCAAGAGCACCATCTGTTTGAAAGTTAATTACAAACAGATGGTTTCAAACTCCGCTCCATGAAAATAAATAAGCGTCTGCGCGTTGCCATTGAAAGCAATGCAATGTGTGCACGTTTTTGGCAGAAAAACCGAATCGATTTCAAGAGGTCTCCTCCTATGCAGCGCATGCGCGCTGCATAGGCGAGACCTAATAAAAACTGGTTCCTATCATCCCAATTGCATCCTTTCTTTTGGATGCAGCCTATGCAGTGATCTTGTTGGTCTTGTCATGATTATGCCATTAGTCTATATTTGTGGGTACCCAGCATATGATTCCCAAAACCCTTTCGCCCTAATGTTGATAATCCTGAATGGTTTTTAACACACTAAAAGCTCCTAGTGAGCTAAAGGGTGATGCAAACGTCTTTCTGCATTTTGGGTTATCACTTCGACAGATAAGAGCCACAATTCTTAAATGACACCTTTCCACTCTACTCTATAGGTAGGACACTGTGCTCATCTTCACACTATTCATCTTTCTTATCAGATGCAAAATGGGAATTACAAGAAGCAGATATTTTTCTGCCCGGGCCTTAGCTTTTGGAACAGGCATGGCTTGGAACTCTGAGCAATTATCAACCATGTGGCCTTCAGGAAAACTCTGAATGCAATCTTGTCTCCGGTTTAGGCAATTGAAATTGAGGAAGTTTAGCTGAGCCAGTTACAGAAGGCCACATCAATTATATGTGTTACGTTGTGCAAGCGGTTCATAATTTATCGTAGTCGAAGGACAAAAAACTGGGACCGAAGAACAGCTAGGCACATTGTTACAACTAGCGACATCAAGGGATTTGACGGCCAGCTATTGACAGGCTCACCCTTAGGGGCACTTCTGGAGATTAAAGGCACACTTTTGCATACTAGGTAAAATGAAGCACTAATTCAGTAATCATGAGTACCCCAGAAGTCGAAAAAGAAGATATATTTCATAAAGGCAAAACGTAAAATAATGAAAACCCCGCTGAAATACTAAAACCCTAAGAACCATAAATGTCAAATAATAGCCCAAAGGGTGACACTCAGTGATACTGCGAAGAACAGGGATACAGCCAGGGCTTTAAGTGGCTTTAAGTGGGATGTAAAAACTGGGGGGTCTCTCAAAGGGGCACGGCCAGTGTAATTAAGGGCGTGGCTTAAAAACACGTAAGGTAAAAATCTGTTTACCATAGTGTGCCGCCCAACTTGTATTTTGCTGTTTCTGTCATTTCATCTAGATATATGATACAACAAGTAACATCATAACAACAGCAAGCCAGGACTAGTGGCTTTGTCAATGGTCGTTAGTTGCATAAGATAAATAAGCAGCAACTATGGCTTGAATATTATTGAAAAAGCTTCGACTTAATGTCCTGGTGACCACAGGACAATGTTGCTGCTCCAGAGTTTCAAAAAGAGAAGGGAAAGAAATCCAGCGAGAAAATGACTCTCTTTAAAGGATTTCCTTTCCCCTACAACGCTGACCTGGCATGACGTCATGCAGTAACTTCTCCACTAGTGAGAAGTGAGAGCAGCGCACATCGATGTGCCTACTCTCACTGCAGTCCGGAAAAAAAAACGGGCCGCCTGTGCCAGGGCACAAAACAGAGCCCGATAGAGACCCGTTTCGAGGCCCCCCTTAAAAAACTGCCGGTGCTCAGACCCGGTGAGACCCGGCCCACTTAAAGCCCTGGATACAGCAGTGAATAGGCAGCTGATCAAAAGGTATAAGTGCAAAGATGAGCTAAGTCTGGGGTCGGTATAACCAGGAAAGAACCTAGAGCTGCTCAGTTGATCACTTGCTTCTTGTGAAGAGTCGTTTTAGAGTACAGGACAACAGAACATCCTCTGGTTTGTGGAGAAAACGGTAAATCATGTGGAGAACCCTCCAGCAGAATTTCCTTCCCTGTACAATCCAATGGCAGAGGACATTATGCCAATAGATTCTTCAGTCGATTTATCACTTCACCATCATGGGATTTTCATTAAATTCATAAACACTGTGCGCTCTCTGTCGACGCTACAGATTCTGAAACTACATTTTACATTGTAAAAATTAAATTAAGAAAACGTCTGTAAGACACATTTTCTGTATATTTTTAATTGTGTTTGTAAATTGCCCTTGAATAACTGTTGGCACAGAAGAAACTTTTTTTTTTTTGCGATAACTCCTACAAAGAAAAGCAATGCAGAAATTGTGCAGTAGTTTTTGTGTTTTTACTCAAAGAGAAATGTTGTCCATTCCCTTTAAAGTTTTTCGAATACACATTGTTTATTATGTCTTGCAAAGCTAGTTTGCGTGTTCGTTTTTATGCTTCATAGAGCAAGGATACTTGAATATATAGCTGCCTTTTTAGGCTTAACGTTGCTTTTCTTCTCTGAAGAAAAGTTTTGGCTTCACTCAAAGATCTTGGATGCCAGTCACGGTTTTCTTCAGTTTTTTTCTCCTGAACTTTGGTTTATTCCATTTTTCTGTTGGGATGAGTCTCTACTCATCCATCTTGTAAACAAGGCAAGTGCCTTTCTTAAGATGGAAACCTCTGAAAAGACAAATGCAGCTTGTGTAGTGTATTTTCTAGGCATCTATTTTGATCAATGTGGTGTCTCTTAGAAGGTATCAGCCCAACTGAAGCTCAGTGGTAAGTGGTTTGTTCATCCTGGAATGTCTTGGTTCTCTCTGACACCTGGAAAGGTTGCTCAAAGAAGGTACGCCTTTCCACTTTTGTTTGGCATAAATTCACTAGACCTTAATGGCTTTCATGGTTTCCTACTCCGTGTCATAATACGGAAATCTCTCAGTCGAAGTTAAGGTTCTTGGCATGTGTAAGTAATTTGCATTGAGGAACCAGGCTTCTTAAGAGGCCAGGCAAACAGAAACCTCTCATACAGAATCAAGAGGCAGAATACAGGATCCTCAGCTGATGGAAGACAAAGGGATGTGTCAAGCTCCAGGCATCATGACTTACCTTGTCATCATCTAAACGAGGTCCAGATCACACAGTGGCCATCACATGTTGGCTCAAGCTCTGTTTTGGATTGGTACGATATTATTCACAAAATCCAGATTCTATCAAGGCTGAGATTCACCAGTGGGAAACATTTTGCAGTCCGTAGAGTCACTAACAGAGCAGTTAGTTAGTTGGACATCAACACAACCACCCCACTGGACAAAACCTATGTAATCTTTGAAATGCTACAACGCAGATGTTCTGCATGCCCCTTATGTTTGTCCCAGACCAACTTCAGTCAACCAGGAAACCTTCCTCACTCTCGTAGACCTCCGTCAAGGCTACAAAAAGGAGGCAAGAAAAAGGTTCCTGAGTGCCAGACCAGACCAACTTCTTCTGCTGTTGGCGGCCAATACTACAGAGTGGCATGGGGCTTGTTAATGCATTTTACATACCTTCTCCCAAGGGATCAGAAGGCTCAAATCACATAATCAGTGTCAAATCAAACACAAGAGAAGCAAAAGGAGGCAAAGTGAAACAAGCATTTGCAATGCAATAGGTCTCACATTTGCAACTGTTTAAGCTATTGCCATTGTAAATGACAATGCCTTTTATCTGTTTTGATAATTAACACTTAAATAAAAGGCATTGTCATTGCGCTGCCCAGGTTTGACCTAAAAAGAGCAATTGCCTAGGATCACACAGTTTGGTCAAGCAGGGAGGCCAAATTGATCACAGGTTTTCTGGTTTCACATTGTGCAATTCAGCCACTACATGTACATGCTTTGCTTCCCCTATACCCACCTTACAAACCCCATACAACTCAACCTCCACCCTGCTGGCATCAATGCGGCCCTCGGTCACACCATAGACCATACTTTGTGGCCCCTGGGAAAATGTTTGTGAGGACCCATGCTTTAGAGGGTCCTACACTGCAACTATTCTAGAGGCGGACGTAAAGGTAGCACCCCAAAAGGAGTGGCAACCACCACCAAACTCTGACTTGCCTCTTCTCCCCCAGCCCTCAACCCCCGACTACACAACACCGGTCGAGGGGGCGCCGCCAAGGCTTCTTTCCCACATGGCAGACCGTCACCTCAGACCAGTGGGTATTGGATATTAACCAACATGGTTATTGTCTGGAGCTCACTTCCACGTCCTCCCAGCATTCCAACTCGCAAACACAGACTCCCCAGAACACCAAAGGCTTCTCAGAAAGGAGGTCCAAACACTCCTTCGCAAAGGGGCTATAGAACCCGTCCCCTACCATCAGCAGGGCAAGGGAGTGTACTCTCTTTACTTCCTAATACCCAAGAATTACGGGTCCATAAGACCCATTCTGGACCGTAGACCCCTAAACAAATACATCCTTTCAGAACACTTCCATATGGTCACTCTCGAGGATGTCATTCTGCTTCTCCAACAGGGCGACTTCATGACTGCACATACCAATCCATCCGGCCTTTGGCTTTTGTCTCAGGTTTGTGGTCGGCAGAAAACATTACCAATTCAAAGTGCTCCCTGTAGGAGGCTAGCTTAGTATATGGTTCACACTTATTTAAGTGATGCACCTTGCACTCATCCAGGCAACCCTTATGGTGATTTTAGTGATCTTTGAAAACTATAGAAAGCTCTGAAAGTGGTAGCTGTGGTGAGCAGCCTTCAGGCTTATCTTGAAGGAGTGTTAAGCAGTTTGTTTTACCAGTTTAATCATGTAGTGTAGGTTAAAAAAAAAAAAATCACACAGTGTTTATATAAAAATATTTCTATTTATTACACAACACTCACTAACACATTGGTATATCTCCTACCCAGAGAAATCAACACAATACACCAAAAATACTTCAATTGCAAGAAGGTAAGTAGCACAAAATACAGTGGTCTCAAGGGGAGACCAAACCATATATAAAGAAAGTGGAATGCGAACTGCAGGAGAGGATGGGACTTGGACCAGAAGACCCAGAGGAGCCGGAGACACAAGGAACCACCCAAGTTAAGTACCCAATAACCCCACGGAGGCTGTGTGCAGAGTGGGAACACGGCCGCAAGCCCAGTAGAAGTCAATGGAGAAGTCACAGCTGCAGTTTTGCAGAAGAAGGACCTTTCCTAGAGGACCCAGAAGAATCCCTTGGAGGACGGGAGGTTGGAGAGCCACCCCACCCGTGGATGCCCCAGAGACCAGGTTACCTACACCAGGGAAGCCAGGTGCATAGGGGTGAAGAGATGTCAGAAACCTCCGTAGATGACAGTGGAAGACTTGGAGAAAAGTGCCTCTGGAGAAGAAGGTGAAGAAGTTCGGTAGAACCCAATGGTGGATTCTGGAAATGAAGAACCTGCAAGAGGAGGGGACAGAGTCTATGCCACTCAGGAGTGACTAGGAGGCACGAAGAGCAATGCCCACCAATGTCGGACAGTTCAGATAAGTTGATGTGACCTTGTCGCTGCAGCTGTGAGGACCAGGCGATGCTGAGGAAGATCAGGAGCCGTGCACGAGCTGGCCCGTGTCGGTGACCAGGGGGTCCGTGTCCAGCAGGAGCACCAACAATCCTTGGTAGCCGCAACTGGAGTGGAGAACGAAGAGGGAGCAACGTTGGGACCAGCAAGGTCCAAGGGACTCCTCACAAGCAGGGGAGGCAGAGCAGGCCCTGAGCAAGCAGGGGAGCCCACTGAAGCAGGAGGAGACCCTCAGGAGGACCCACAGGCTGAAGGCACAGAAGTTGCAAGAGGACTGTGATCAGCTCACCAAGAAGGAAGGCCCACGGTGCAGAGCAAGCGGTGAGGACGCTGTACTTGGCAAGAAGAGATGCTGGAAGCTGGAGCTTCTTGTAGCCTGAAGATCTCTGGAGTGCAGAGCCAACAAGCTGTGGCAACAGCAAGTCGACGAGGTGCACAGGGGTTTGGTCCCAGTGGTTCTGACGAGGGATATTGGCCTCAAAATTGCAAAGAGGACAGGTCAGGCCTCAAGGGAGTTGCAGAGCCACCACCTGTGTTGTTGAGCCTCTCCGGGTCCGTGGGACGTCAGGAGCAGAAGACCGATCAGCTATGCTGTGGTGCCTGCAGATGCAGGGGAGTGACTCCTTCACTCCAAAGGAGATTACTGCAGGTGCCCTTGATGCCCACAGGTCTGTTGAAGATCCTGGAAGAAACATAGACGATGAAGACTTGCAGAACAGTGAGACCAGGAGCAGCAGGAGTCTTCCTTGATCCAGTCTCGGTTCCAGGTAAAGTTCAGCGAAGTCAAAGTGTCCAGAGAGTCGAAGAGTGACGTGGTTTCAGGCTTGAGTCTTGTCCCACGATGAACTTGAGGTCCCACCCATAGGTAAGCCCTTTAATACCCGAGGAAAGGGGTTAGGACAATTCAGGGGTCCCTCCCAGCGGAGGTGCTGGAAAGAGGGAAGGATACTCCCATGTCCTTTGTCCAGTATCGTGCCAGAGCGGAAGCTAAGGGCTCCCTGAACTGGCTCAAACTGGAGTATGCAAGGTGGGCACCAAATGTGTCCTTCAAAGCAGTCTGGTGGGGCTGGCATGCGCTCCCACCCAAGCCCAATACACTAAGTCCTTTCTGGGAGGTGATCACACCTCCCTGTGACAGGAAACCTATTGTTCTACCTTCCCCTGCTCGAGCTCAGCTCAGCAGCAGGTGGGCAGAATCGTGTTTGGGGTCGGCAGCAGCACTAGCTGCCTGGCAGACCCTGAAAGGCTGTTAAAGGGAGTACTGGGGGCTTCCCGGAGGAGCCCGCAGTGCATGGAATCATACATCCAACACCGGTAACGGTGTTGGGGTATGATTCCAACATGTTTGGTACTAAGCATGCCCAGGTTCAGCACAGCCACTACATACTTAGCCATTGCGTAATGACGGATGGCCACTATATGTATCAAAATGGCTGGCCGCAATTACAAAGCCTGGAGTATCGACTCCAGGTGTTTTAGGGGTGTCCTGCTCATGCAGGGGCACCTTCACACTTGTAACCCTGCACCCTGCCTTCAGGTCTGAAAGGCCTGCCTTAGGGGTGACTTATAGGTTTTAAGTGTAGTGACCTCATATATAAGAAAACATATATCTGTTGTAAGTGGTACTAGCACCAGTTTACACTGGCTGCAATGGCAGGCCTGTAGTCACAGTTTGAGTGGTCTCTCATGGGTGGCACAATACATGCGGAAGCCCATGGGAGACCCCTGGTGTACCTATGCCCTGGGTACCTTAGTACCATATACTAGGGACTTATAAGGATATGCCAGTAGCCAATTGTGGATGTACAGAAGTACT
This sequence comes from Calotriton arnoldi, assembly GCA_963921515.1. Lineage (NCBI taxonomy): Eukaryota > Metazoa > Chordata > Amphibia > Caudata > Salamandridae > Calotriton > Calotriton arnoldi. Next base: position 391,904 of record CAWUFW010006050.1, on the reverse strand, counting down.
TAGCATGGTCAATTTAGGGGGAAAGTACTGTGACTGGGATCCCGATTAGCAGTATCCCAGTCAGACTAGTCAAAAACATACTGACACCATGCAAAGAGTGGGGGTACCCATGAAAGCAGCTCCTACTTTCCTACACTCCACTTCAGGGTTATTACTGCACCGCCATTGTTTACTAAGTGCCTTGTGGTGGTGGCCGCACACCTGCGCAGGCAGGGCTTCTGTTTTTTCTTATCTGGACGACTGGCTGATCAAGAGTGCCACCGGCTAGCAATGCTGCGAACACACAGGTCACAATAGACCTTCACGAATTACGGTTTACCATCAGCGCCACAAAATCTCACCTCCAACCCTACCTGGAGGCTATTCTCAGCTCGGAGGTATTAGAGGGTAGCCGAACCCTGACAAGATCCAGTCTTTTTAGGCAGTGCTCCCTCTTTTCCAACCAGATCAAAACGTCACAGTCCGAACAGTCATGCGCCTCCTAGGCATGATGGTCTCCTGCATTGCCAGAGTACCGTCCCTTGCAGGAATGCCTAGCGCAACAGTGGTCTCAAACAGAGGGTCATTGGGACGATCTAGTGTTGATCGGCCACTGCACTTGCCGCTCTCTGCAGTGGTGCAACACCATCATCCTGTTACAGGGGCAGGATTTCCTCAACCCTATTCCGCAAAGGACCATTACAACGGACAACATCCTTATGGGATGGGGTGCACACTTATAGGACCTGACTGTCCAAACACCAGGGACTCCATATCAACTGCCTGGAACTCCTAGCCGTCCACCTAGCATTGAAGGCCTTCTTACCCAACCTGATAGGCAAGGTTGTTCTTGTCCTGGCGGAGAATATCACAGCCCCGTATTCTGCTCAGAAACAGGGGGGCACATGCTCTCCACAACTGTTGCAGGTATCCCAGAGCATTTGGGGCTGGGCTGTCCGCCACAAAATCCATTTGCTCATGGAGTACATTCCAGGGATGTATAATGACTTTGCAGAGCGCCTCAGCAGGATGTGGCAACAAGTGTACAAGTGGGAAGTCCATCAGCAAGCCCTCTTCTGCTACTTCTAGAGATGGGGCTTCCCCTAAATAGACCCATTTGCAATGGCAGAAAATGCCAAATGCACAAACTTTCACTCCATGTTTACACACCCATAGTCTAGCCGCAATGCACTATGAATGAACTGGTCATGGATATTTGCCTACACTTTTCCACCTCTCCCCCCTCCTTCTGTTTGTGGTTCGGAGGCTTCGGCAGACGTCCCTCACTCTTATCCTGGTGGCTCCCACATGGGCCTGCCAGCTCTGGTTCACGACTCTGCTTGAACACTCTCTGGTTCTGTACGAGAGGCTCCTCAACAGGCCGGACCTTCTCAAGTAGAATCATGGAAAAATCAGACACCCAGACCCCAAGTTCCTCAACCTTGCAATTTGGCTCCTGAGGTCATAGAATTTGGGTACCTTAATCTTCCACCTGAATGTATGAGCATTCTCATGGAAGCACGCAGACCTGCCACCGGGCCTCCTATGTGGCCAAGTGGAAGAGATCTGTTTACTACTGTCACTCAAAAGATATTGATCCTTTTAAAGCCACAGTGCAGGACACTGTCTGCTACTTACTCGGCTTGCAGCTTTCTGGTCTAGCCTTCACCTCTATATGACTACAACTGGCCACCATGGCTGCCTACCTTCAGAATAGACAACACATCTCTCTTCAGAATTCCAATAAAAGATCTCCGATAAAGAACCCCTTTATGGGTGCCCGTCAGGCATTGCCGCGCCTGCCCAACCAGGAGCAAGCCCAATGATGAAGCATGACACACCAATTTTTTTTATATATATATATATATATATATTTTTTTTTTTTATTATTTGTAACTTATAAAGCACCTGAATCACCCCCGAAGGGGTATCTCCGCGCTACGGAGGTGCAACAGTTAAGAAGGGGAAGAGATTATCAAAAAGCTCAGTTTTTAGGAGCTTTCGGAATAGTAAATAGTCTGGGCATTTCCGAATGTGGCTGGGAAGTTGGTTTCAATAGAAGGGGGCTAGGTAATAAAAGGCTTTCCCACCTGTGCGGGATTTCTTAACACGAGGTTCCCAAAGTAGCGACTTAGAGCCTTAACGGCATGTTCTGGAAGGCTGGTAACAGGTGAGTCTATCTGATAAGTAGCTAGGGCCATTGCCATTTAGTACTTTGTGCCCAATGCAGCAGATTTTAAATTCTGATCCGCTTTTGGATTGGCAACCAGTGTAATCCTTGAAGTAGGGGGAAAGAGTTGGAGACAAGGCGGGCCGCTGTGTTTTCAACCACCTGAAGTCTATCGAGGGAAGACTTGTTAGCTGAAATCAGAAGAGCATTACAATAGTCTAAGCGGCTAATTACTAATGCCTGGAGGAGTGATTTACGCACATTCAGAGGGAGAAAAGGGAAAACCCTCCTTAAAAGGCTTAGCGTATGGAAGCATGAGCCTACGGTGGTAGTGACTTGCTCCTTCATTGTAAGTTTTTGGTCCAGAAGTACGCCTACGTTTTTTACCACGGTTTTAGGAACCGGGCGGCACCCAGTTCGGTGGGCCACCATTCTGGGAACCACAGCAGAGGAGCTTCTCCGAATAACATAATCTCCGTTTTCCCTGCATTTAACTGCAGGAAGTTGTTCCTCATCCAAGCAGCAATGGCTGCCATGCCTTCTGAAAAGGTCAGCTGGATGTTGGGAGAGTTTTTATCAAAAGCCAGTAAAAGCTGATGTCATCAGCGTATGAGATTGGAATGAAGCCCTGTTCCCTGAGTAAGTCCGCTAAAGGAGCCACGTAAATGTTAAACAATGTGGGACTAAGACAAGATCCATGTGGTACTCCTTTGGTCAACTCTGAAGTTCGAGATCGGAAGGCGCTGAGGTTGATGGTTTGGGTATGGTGGGTTAGAAAGCATGATAACCACTGAAAGGCTAAGCCATGGATTCCGATATCCCTCAGTCTGTTGAGTAGGATGGAATGGGATATCGTGTCAAATGCCGCTGACAAATCCGGCAGCACCAATAGTGCTGCTTGTTCGTTGCCCAGGGAATGTCTTAAGTTGTCAGTGACGGTAACAGAGAGATTGGGCGGTAATTAGATAGATCTTCCCGCGAGGCATTGGGTTTCTTCCGGATAGGGATTATTTGGGCAGCCTTCCATTCGGGTGGTAAATGACCCTTGCTCAAGGAAAGATTGAGGCTTGAGCAGATGGCAGGTGACAACTGCTTATGCAGTAATGAGGATACTTTAGCAGGTAGAATGTCCTGCGGGGAGCCTGACTTAACCGTTTTCAACAGAGTCTCCACAGTATCAGATGTAAGAGGGGGAAGCGTTCCAAAGAATGCGCATTGGGTGAAAGTAAGGGACAGAGGGTAGAAGTGTCAATCAACAGGTCCCTTTCTTTAATGATTTTATAATAAATAATCTCAATAGAAAAGTGATTGCCTATCTTATCACAGAGTTCTTGTGATGGAGTTACTTCATTGTGACAGGCCTTCGGATTCGTGAAGGAATTGAGGATGCGATTGAGTTCTTTAGGGGAATTCCCCGCCTGATTAAGTTGAGACTCAATGTGGGCTCTACGCGCATTCTTTAGGTTCTTATGATAATGGGCTAGATAGATCTTATACCTATTCTTATCGTTTGCGTCATGGGAGAGACGCCAGCGTCTTTCCAGCTTTTTACAAAGGCTTTTTTTCTTTCCTTAGATCTGGCGAGAACCATGCTGCATGCATGCGTCTGGTTGGATTGGAGTATGATTTTAAAGGGGCCAATTGATCTAAAGTTGTTTCTACTATGGTGTTATAACTAGCCAAACAATCCTCGCTGTTTCCTAATGCCAAGTTGACATTGGCCGGGAATGCATCCGCGAAGCGATCTGGTGTGATTTTATGCCATTGTCTTCGAAGGCTGCATGAGGCTTTGGTGGAAGCGGGAGTGGCCTTAGGTCCTTTTATTTGAAAACTAAGTAGAGAATGATCAGACCTTGTGAGAGTGTGAGGGCCCCAGTTCCAAAAGGAGCGGACTCCTGTCCCATCTTGTGGATATTTGACTGACCAGTCACATTTTCTCTCTATTTGACTTTGTCCGAAGGAACTGCATACCTGTTTGATACAATTAATACTTATAAGGAGCTTGTATGCTGGACCTACAAGCGCCCCTGGTCCCCTTGCCTTTGATGATACATTTCGGGATAGAACATGTCAGATACTTGTGGATAAATGGCCCTTTGAGCAGGTTCTTTCATATTCCTATGCATTACTTATGTGACTTGTGTAGTGTCAGTACAGGTGACCTCCAGCAAGGAGTGGGGATTCCTGGGAGGAATGCCCTGCTATCTCACTGACAAGAGGGGTTCTTGGTATCATACTGGGTGGTCTCTTCTCTCTAATTACCTCATGACTCTTCCTGTTGATGAAATCCAATATCTCTTGCAGGATAAGTGTGCTCTTAAAATGCATGCAACTTATAATGTTCTCAAGGGACCTTTTGCTGATGGTAGCAAACAGAGGATAGTTGTGTCCTGGGTGTATATCCCTCAAAAACAAGATTCAGAAGTTAGTGCGGATCAGCAGCTGCAGAGTAGTCAATTATGCTATATGTATGACTTAAACCTGGAGCATTGCAGCATCAGCTACAACATCTTAAGCAGATTGAGGGGAAAACAGCCAAAGAAAGAATCCCAAGGGATCAAAGCTAAGCAACGGCTAAGGAAGTCACTAAGCACCAGAGAAATTAGTTCTGCTTCTCACCATTTGGTTGAAAGAAGGGTACTGGCAAAGGCACACATACGGTAGGAACAGGAGGCATGTCCCTTGTCAGTTATGCCTACGTGCCTGGTAAAGCGGATTGATTCAGCTCATTGGCTTCAGTAAGTCCCTTCACCAATTGGATGATGGGTTTTTTTTGCTCAAGGGCTGAGGTATTCCTTTCGTTGTATCAGCACATTTGCTGACAGAGGAATAAGAGGTGTAGTCTGACAATACAAGGGACTGCTACAATTTTTTTTAACCTGATCATTTATTGTTCATGGTGCTACCACCTCGTCCTGAGAAATACCCCATGCGTGGTATCAGCATTATAAGCTCTGTATTGAGACAGGTATAGGATAATTTTTCCGTCCTGCCACTGGGTGTGGGATAGGCACGTTTTGAGAATGTGAAAGAGTCACAATGTAATAGTACATTCATTGTCAGGACAGAGGCTGTTGATTGATTTCTCACTAGCAGAGACCCCAAGGACAGAGAAATTCACAGAAAAACTCTGCTAGTAGGGTCAGATAAATTAAAAGACATTGCAGAAGATTTGCACACTAATTGGAAACTTGAGACAGATATTGGCATATACACCCCAGGCTTCTGGGAATTTGTCTGGGAAATGTTCCTATTGCAAACTGTCAGCGAATCGGGTATCTGGTCTCTTTTTAAGGCTTTGTTCTTTTCCTTTCCTTCTGCCCTTCCCTTCATCCAGCAATCTACGAACTGCATGTTGCACTGCAGCAGCAAGAGATGGCTGAGGTCCAGCGAGAAGAGGCGCTGCAGCTCCCAGTGGATCTGGACTACCGTAGCCTGGATGCTGTGTTGTCTTTGGAGGTTCGTGAGAAGCTGGCCTTTAGCCGCCCACAAACGGTAAGGCATTGCAGATTGGGGGCATTTTTGCACCACAGGCATGGATTCTTGTTGACTGCAGGGCATGCTTCTAAATACCAGGTCTCGCAAGGACCATCAGGCCCACCCACTTATCTGTAATAAACAGACCATACATAACCCTCAACTACTCGATCCTTGTACGATGGGTGGGTTCCTCCTCTGCTTCTCCCACTATCTAGAGATGTTGCCCGGTAGAACCCTGTCTCACTGGGTATACTTCCATGATGCCCCAACTACAAGTTGTTGATTAGCTCTAGCACAGACTGGTTTTCATGCCTTGGTTGTATGTTAAGTCTTAGTTAAAAGGAGCTAGTTCCCTTGTCAATTTGCAAATCACAATTTGTCTTCCAGTACCATGAGTGAGGAATGGGAAAAGTAGGTAATATGTTCCCCACTCTGTAAAAAACGTCAAACTGACCGCAAACTAGCCTCAGCTTTTTGTGAATGAAACCTTGGTCTCTACATGCTCTGCTGATAATGGTTAGACTTCTTGAGACTGCCCAATGGCACAGCACTCCTTGGAGATGATCATCAAAACTAACCTGTAAGTGTAGTTATCCAACCACCCATTCTGTGGTTGGCATTTATTTACTTTTAGTAGACTGAAGAAAGACACTTTGGGATTGGACATGATTTGAACATGGTAGAGGAATCAATATCCGCTGGCTAATTCAGATTGGGTCCATTACCTTTTTAAGTAGTATCCCTGTCTGATGACGCAGCTGGAGCCCTCTTGCTTCACCCTGGCTTCACAAAGTTCTCTTGACCCTCCACTGCTTTTGGAAAGGCCAGTGGGAGTTTCCTTTTCTCTCCAGAGACGTATTAAGGACATGCCTCATAAATTTTAAAATCCTTGTCTTTTGACGCACTGAAAGCTAAATTGATAAAATATCAGTGAACCTGCTTTTTAGAGAGCTTCTAGAAGGAAAAGTCACTTACAGATAAGCCTTGCACTGACATGTCATCACATACTGACTACAATATTTAAATTAATGAGTACCTTTAAAAAAAAGATACAGTATAAGAAAACATTATGTACCCTGGGTGCATTCACATTGTTTCATAGGTTTGTCTCCGGAGAGAAAGACCAAGCCCCTTCGCCCCTTCGCCCCACTCAATCCTAAACCAAGCTGTGTCAGAGGTTTTATGGTAGAATATTGTACACTGAATTATTGTCTTTCGAAAATATTCTCTCTAAATATCGTTCGCAAAAATATCGTCCCATTGGTTATAGATTTTCTATCATTAACCTCAGTGGTGGCAATATATTTGTAAACAATAATTAGGACACAATATTTACAGCTGACTGTATTCGGGAAATGATATTCTGGTACCATACCCTGTCAGATTATCTTTTCTTAGTACCGCTGCTGCCCTTGATACGAAAGAAAATGGAAGGATTTTAGATCCTTTTATCTGGGTATGCAGTTATGTTCCAGGTAATTCCTGAATGTTGTGGGCAAGAGAGGAGTTTTTTAGCAACAAAATTACCTTGTATGTGGTGTGGCAAGCTTTCTGCCGTGACAATGATACCTGTGCCAGTTGGCTCCTTTGGCTATCAATAGCGGTGAAACGGGATCCAAGATCTGCAGAATACTATTGGGTAGATGCTGGGCACCTGCTGTCCAGTGATAGTGTTCACTTGGTAATGTGCATTCTGCAAAGATTGTTTGTGAAATCTGAATTCGGATTCCAATCCAAGCAAGAAATACAAGGGATTTAATGGCCCTACTGCTGGAAACTAGGTGCACCCTGCAGTTCACTGGTTCCTACCTGAACTTAATCAAGTGTATACCATGGAGTTTAGTGATAATTGCACTTGTTATTTAAGCATAGAGCAAATTTGATTTCTGTTGCATGCTATCTAAATAACTTGCTCTGTATTTATTATCATAACTTGGTCTGACCTGACATGCATAGTCTTTAAACAAATTATGGTTTGGAATACTTGACCTAATTATATACGTTACAGTTTACCTATTAGCTTCCTTGTCAGCATACTTTAATGCTGTCCATCCACAGCAGAGGTTTATTTAAGTCTATGTTTAACGTACAGCTTTTGAAAGGGTGGCAAATATATTTGTATGCCTAGGCTGTTCTACAACAACAGACAGAAACGAGCACTGGCAAAGCCAATAGTTCTCACATATGCACTAGCTATTGGCCTTTCCAATGTGTTTTTGCCATGTTGCACACCAACGTGGCTGCTGTCCAGCATGGATAAAAGTTAGTGGATAGGAGTAAAGTGGCGTAGAGTGTAGTAGATTGAAGTGGCATAGAGTGTTAAGTGGAGTGTCATAGATTGGCGTGGAGTGGCATAGATTGGAGTGTCATAGGGTGGAGTGGTGTAGAGTGTCATAGAGTGGAGAGGAGACAAAAGTATGTTCCTGGGGACCATGTTGGTACCTGCTGCCCTGAGCCACTGAAACTCCCACTGCCTCCAGTAAACTCAAAAGTCTTCAACAACACATAGTTGACAGAAGAAGAAATATCTGTAGCTACATGTTTGGCACAGTTTGACACCAAGCACGTCTGTTTAAACATTATCTTCAGCTCTACAGCAGATGTGCAAGCTGGCGCCTGAAAAACCCTCATAGGCATTTATAGGTGATGCAAAAACCAGCATGAAGTAGAAATATAATATAGGACCCTGTCAGAATCTGCCTCTGTAGAAACATATTGCACATCTGGGCATACCAGGGTAGCAAGGAGAGTCAGTGACCAATGGAACTCTCCCTCAGCCCACCCTGTTGATTGTGGTGCCCTGGTATGGCACCTGGTCACGTAGGGTGGTCTGAAGGAGAGGACTGTGGGTACTCCTCTTCTTCAGATGGAGTTGGGGTGGGGTGGGACATGAGGAAGAAAGAGGCAGCAGGGAGCACCAGCAGGAAAAAGGAGCAGATGCATAACCAAGAGGTCCATGAATATTTATTTATTTATAAAGTTTTATATAGCGCGAACTTGATCCCGAAGGATATCGGAGCGCTTTACAATTTGGGGGAAAGGAAGATAACAAGTTAAAACATGAGTCTAATATGGTGAATCTAATAGGCATTGAATCAAATAGTGCACATATAACAGATCCTTTATAAACCTGAGTGAACGGGGAATGGGCTATACGATGGAGCAAAGTGACATGAGGGGAGTAAGTACAATAATCATATACAGGAATAAAAACCAATACCAAAACAGTAAACAAAACATGAGCCAAATGGGGAGTCTAATGGCATTGAATCAGATGGTGAACAACTACCAGATCATTTATACACCTGGGTGAACGCAGAGTGGGCTAGACTATTGGGCATAATGACTTAAGGGGAGTAAATACCATAGTCATGTTCAGGAATAATAACCAAAACAAAATAATAAACATATACAGGGATAATAACAAATGCTGTGGTATGTCCGATGCGCTAGAGCTAACAAATGTCCCTCATGTTAAGGTAAGAGCTTATTCATGAGGAATCTTTTTGCTTCCAGTTTGAAGGCATCCTTTGAAGAGATCCTCCGAATTTCAGGTGGAAGAGAGTTCCAAATTTTTGGAGCAGAGCCAGAGAAGGCTCGTTGGCAACCCATCAATGAGAGCACTCTTCAGAACTGAGTAATTGTCAGCATCCTCTTCTCTAACAGTGAGGAGCTAATATAGTATCAACTGAGAATCTAGTGAGCTATATTAAAAAATCAGAAGGCGGGAGGGGTACCTCCCAAATGATGATGATTTGCCCTAGTGGTCCCATGATCCAAAACATTTATATAATTTTCTGTGACGTTAAAGGGCTTCTAAATAAGCAAAAAGCATGGTTAATCTTGAATTGGCTAACAGCATTTAAACCGGAAGTGATCTTCCTGCAAGAAACCCATTCTAGAGATAATCTTTCAAAACCCTTCATTCCCAAAGGATACTTGCATACCTTTTTTGCCTCGGCAGGGGCTGCCATAAGAGGGGTAGCTATTCTTTTGGCCAATACAGTTGACTGACATATCTGTGATGTTTTTAGGGATGGCAAGAGACGCTGACTATGGGTAATAGTGGCAGTGAAGGGGAACATATTGAATTTGGTTAAGTACTACGGCCCTGTCACTGACGACACAGAGTCATTATTACAGATACATAATTTGGCTATGATGGCAGTAGGTACAATAATTGGGGGTGGGGGGGTGGATTTCAAATTTATTCAAAACGTTAGTTAAGATACATTGAACAGGTCAAAAAAACAACGAAAACCTCACACCCTTAGCATTCTAACTGCGCTAAAGCATGACTTGGGATTAATAGATCCATGGCGCATGGAGTATCCTTTGCTAAGGAATATACGTGTTGTTCACAGCAATTTTCCTCAGCATCTTGTATTGTTTTTTTTTTCTTGTAGCTAGGTAAATTTAGTGCAAGATGCTAGTATTAAAGTAAATGCATTCTCCGACCACTCTGCTATTTGAGTTTAAATTCAATTAAGAGCTAAAATAAAGGATCGACCAAGATGGCAATTCAATCTAGCAGTACTCTCAGATGCCATTTGGTTAGAGAAAACAAGATCATTTATAAAGAATTTTTTAAGGTTAACCAGGGTACCTCAGATGATACGATAATCTGGGAGACATTCAAGGCTGCCTTCCGCGGCCACATAATATCCTAGCAGACTTATCAAAATAAACAACGCAATACACAAGTATATGCACTACAGAGTGCGCTAGATAGCACAACCAACATGCAGATGTCTACAGGCAATTCTGAAATAAAGAAAAAATAGCTAGCTATAGCTAAACAAGCAATACATAATTGTTTTTTAACCGAAGAAATAAGTAGCAATCGGGCTTATCAACAAAAGATTTATGAGGAGTGCCAACATTTTGGTAAGTTTCTTGCTTGGTCTATCAGACTACGGAAAAACAAGTAGATAATTGACAAAATTGAAAATCCCGAAACTCATTACTTATTGGATAAAAGTAACATGATTGCTGAGGTCTTTATACAACACTACCGGAATGTTTATGAGAAACCCCTAAGGTGTCCCCGGTCATAAACTAGGACAGTTTTTCAAGTGTGTCATACTGCTGCAGACAACTAGGTAGCAAAATAGTGCAATCTCGGAAGAGATTCGAGCTCCCGAGGTCTCTTGCTCTGCAAGATATGTCTAATGGTAGGGTGTGTGGTGGAGATGGCATCCCCACCGAAGTTCTTAAGGTCTTTTCTAAACAATTAGTACCATTTCTGGTAAAATTATTCAATCAATTTAGAACTGGGAAACCTATCCCTCAATCTTTTGAGGAGTCAATTGTTTCCTCAAAAAGATAAGAGTGCTACTAATGTCGACTCTTATAGGCCAATTAGCATGTTAAACTCTGATTATAAGTTGTTTACAAACATTTGGGCCTCTCGTATCATAACGGTAGCTAATGCGCTAATACACAGGGATCAATGCAGATTTTTACTAGGTAGACGATAGACTATTTTTCGAATTCTAAAACAAAAGCCGCTATTTTTATAATGGACGCGGAGAAGGCTTTTGACCTTGTCAAATGGGATGCATTATTTTTTTATCCTAAGAAAATTTGGATTCCCAGATCAATTTTTCTATGTAATCTTTATCAAGGGGCGAAAGTGATTATAAATTGAACACCTCCTCAACCTTTCACTTAGAGACGGCCATGTCCCGTCAGAATGGAAAGCAGCGCAGGTTATGCCCATTCGAAAAAACACCAAGGCCCCGTTGACAGATCTGTCCAATCTCCGGCCTATCTCGCTGCTCCCCTTTCTGAGTAAACTTTTGGAGAGACATATTAACACTCATCTCTCAAGCCATGTCGAACGCACTGGTTGTCTCGATCCCTCCCAGTCTGGCTTTAGGCCCAAGTACAGCACCGAATCAGCCCTGCTAGCGGTCACCGATAACATCAGGATGACCCTAGACAAGGGCCACTCTACGATTTTGGTGCTGTTGGACCTATCTGCCGCGTTCGACACAGTTTCTCACCAAATATTGCTCAGAAGACTGCAGGAGATTGGTTTAAGAGGCTCAGCCTTCCAATGGATGTCGAGCTTCTTATCCGGTCGCTCTCAGACTGTCAATCTTGGCCCATATCGTTCGGCTCCTATGGAATTGTCCAAGGGAGTGCCTCAGGGCTCATGCTTGAGCCCCACTCTTTTCAATATCTATGTTGCTCCCTTGACCAACCTCCTGAGGACCCATGGGTTTATTCCAATATCATATGCCGACGATACTCAGCTGCTCTTCCCTTTTGACAAATTTACACTGGCGTTACAGCTGGCCTTCTCCTCGGGAATGAGAGATATCTCACATTGGATGAAGAGTAATTTCCTCCAGTGTAACGTTGGAAAAACTGAGATTTTGCTCTTTGGGGAGGCCCCTTTATTGTGGTCTCCCGAGTGGTGGCCGCCTGATTTTGGTACCCCTCCTGATCCTAAATCCATTGTTAAGAATCTAGGCATTCACCTGGATCAAGCCCTTACCCTGAAAGAACATATTACTCAGACAGCTGGTGTCTGTTTCCACACTCTGGGACTTCTTCGTCGAGTATTTCCTCTTCTTCCGGACTCCACCAGAAAGACTCTGATTCAGTCACTTATACTAAGCCGGTTGGACTACTGTAATGGTCTGCTGATCTCTGCTAGTGAGACCTTGATCTGCAGATTACAGATGGTCCAGAACACGGCAGCACGGTTAGTCCTTAATGTGCCCCCTAGGACTGCTTCCCACCCTCTTCTTGCACAGCTCCACTGGCTACCGATACGCCAGAGGGTAAAATTTAAAATCTGCTGTACTATTCACAAGGCGCTTTTCAACCTTGGCCCCTCTTATCTGGCGGAGAAATGTTTGCGCTACTGTCCTTCTAGGTTTCTCTGCTCGTGTTCTAAACATCTGTTAGAGGTTCCCCGTATTAAGAGGGCAAGACTAGGGGGAAAGGCCCTTTCCTACATCGGTCCGCGCTATTGGAATGAGCTCCCCCTACATCTACGTCAATGCTCCAACCATTTACAATTTAGGAAACTGCTCAAGACTACCCTTTTCTCCTGCTGATTCAGGCTGTAGTTGTATTCTTTCTGTGCTCCGCGTTCGAAGCGCAGAGATACTCCTTCGGGAGTCGATTCTGGCGCTATATAAATAAATAAATAAATAAGGCAGCAAGGCAGATTAAAATTAACCGGGCATGCGTCAGGGATGCTCCCTGTCCCCTGTGTTGTTTGTTATTTATTGAGCCATTAGCAATCAAGATCCGAAGCGACACTACAATTAGTCCTCCAATAATTGGGATTCCTAAAATCAAGCTTTTCGCTTATTACCTCATTGTATATTTTCAACAAAACGTAGCAAATATTCAGAATATGTTAGATGCAATTGCAGAATTCGCTGGAGTTGGAGGTTATAAAATAAAGAAAGCAAAGACTGAAATACTACTGTTCAATGCCTCGCCAAAGGAACTCCCTCATAATCTCCAGTCTCAGAATGCGCCTCAATGATCAGTTAGATGCTTGGGCATCCATAACGCATGACTACTGTCAAATATTTGATTAAATCTTCAAGACGACCTTTTATCAAATGGAGGCACTGCTGGATAGTGGAATTGTCTCCCTCTATCCATTACTGGAAGAGACACCTTGATAAAGATGTTGATTCTCCCATTAGTGCCTTTTCTTTTTACTACACTTTCCATTATTGTTACCAAATCATACTTTAGAGAACTAGACCAACTATTTCAAAATTCATCTGGGATAATAAACAGCCCAGGACTAAAATAGCAGTTTTTCCGTTAGATAAATCACAAGGGGGATTAGCTTTACCTCATTGTCAAACATACTATCATGTCGCACTTCTGGATAATGTAGCTCAAATTATGTCTAATACTGACATATTTGACAATTTTATTTTGATACAGATGGAGAAAGAATCTGCAATTGATTTATCTTTTAAAAAATACCCAAAGTACCCAAACGATTGTTGTATACATTGGAATATTATATGAAAGAGCTTTTTTGTCTATGGGGAGTCTAGAACTGCCATGCCTTTGTTCTACTAGAAGACTGTCAGTCATTTAGCATGAACATCCCTAAAGCGATTTTGGAAGGATGGAAGCAATTAGGGTTCACTCAGATTAGGTGACTTCTACAAGTCACTTAACAGACTTAGGAAATGGGTATCGGGCCATACGGAACAATATGTTCATAAAAAAAAAACAAGGTGCTGTGACTACATATAGACTAGAATTCTAAAAAACATTTAAAAAAATTGCACAGAAAACGGGGGTTTGTTTTTAAGGGACACTGGTTTTTATAATTGAATGTGAAGAATTGAAGGGGGAAATTTACGTTTTTATCGTTCTCTTGCTGCTTTTTACCGAACTGCTTGACGGCCGCCATTTTCGGCACCTCAGAGGTGAGTGGTCTAGCTGTTTTTAGGTGAGGAACAGGAAGGGGCTATATAGGAGGCAAGCTGGCACGACCACGCCGAAGGCAAGCCCGTCTGCACCTCTCAGCGTCCCGGAAGCGTCCAGCACCAGCCATGCTGCCAGATTTAAGCCAGAAAACTCGATGCATATCCTAAGATTAGTATATTCAGGTAAGAAATGAAGTGAACTGTACCCTAATTCTGATAATGCAGATAAGGATATAACTTCATCAAGTGATCAGACCAGGGATTACAGAAGAGAGAAGAGCTCCCACGAGATCTGGACTAAAGATAGAGCCCCTGAAGTGTGGTCTTATTAATGCACGCTCGCTGGTGAAGCATGCACAAGAGCTATACCTTATAAGTGAAACTAATGAATGGGATGTGATGTTTATAACTGAGACCTGGATTCCTAAGGGCACAGAAGTGGGCCTAGCATTCACCTGCCCACCAGGATATAAAGTGATAAATCAGCCTAGAACTCATAAGGAGGGGGGGTGTAGCAATCATTTTCAAAAATAGATGGGAAATGGTAATACTCCCAGTAGAGAAAAATTCTTGGTATGGAAATATGGGTATTCTCTCTAAAAAGAAAAGGGGGAATAACCGCATCGGGAATTCTGTTATAAACCTCCAGGGAACCCACTAAGTGGGCTCCAAGCCCTCTTATACCTGATATCAAACTTAACCCTGACCATTTCCAAGTTAGTAGTATTAGGAGACTGTAACATCTGGGCCTTCTTATCTCCTGTGAAAATCTAGGCTATAACAACTAATTAAGATGCCCACACACCAAGGAGGACACACTCTGGACCTTGTACTTGCACCTCAAAATTTGGTGGCAAGGAGGACGTGACCCCTGTAAGCTGGTCGGATCATCACTTAATCACCTTTAAACTGATAGGATTTAATCATAAAGATTACCCAAAAAACTACTAAAGCAAGGATACAGCGAAGAGCCTGGGCGAAATTAAGGAAGTTGGAAAATAGGAGATTATTTAATACTTCACACTGCTTTCAGAGAGAAAGGACGGTAGAGGCAAACTACGACCACTTACAGAGTGCAATCACAGAGACTAGACAAACGAATTCCAATAAAAATGTTAACACCAAAACAAAAACCCTCAGCCCTATGGTATAATGAATCCTTAAAGGAAAGAAAAACTGAATGTTGGAAGAGGGAAAAACAATGGTGAAAAACTTACTCGGACAAAGATAAGCTGCTAGTAAAAAATGAGGTAAAACATTACAAAAATGAAATTGAAAAGGCTAAAGAACAGTATTTTGCAACAATCATTATCAATGCAGCTAAGAAAACAAAAAAAGCTTTTGAAATTGTAAAAGAGTTTGCCCACCCAGCCTGCACAAAATGTACACTAGCACTGTCACAGGAACTGTGCAACAAGTTATCGGACTTCTTCCATAATAAAGTAGAACTAATTTTAAATTATGTTAGCAGAAAGATTTTACACGGACAAAGGAAAAACCCCATAACTTTAGTTTCACCCGAGAATCCATTCTGCAGCCCTACAGAGATTCCTCATCAAGTAGGGTTCGGCGAGAAGCTGGCCAAAATAGAACTAAATGAAGAAGAATTCAACACGCTAGCTATGTCAATCTCCTCCGGGTCACTTCTAGGTCCCTGAATCACATAGGATCTGGAAAGAAAGAGGGAATTAACTATTCCCAGATGTTCAAAAAATCTGCAACCAATCACTAGCTACAGGGTTGGTGGCATCGGCCTGGATGAAAACACTGGTTACACCCTTACTGAAGAAACCTCATGCGGATGTACAGGATCCTAGTAACTTCCGGCCAAACTCCCAGCTTCCCTATCCGGATAAGATTGTAGAAAAACATGTTAGCAAAATACTAGCTAATTTCTTGGAAACAAACAAACTTCTCGAGTCAGAGCAGATGGGCTTTAGACCAGCCCGTGGCACGGAATCAGCCCTAATTTTGGCAACAGGTGAGTTGAGGAGGCGGGTTGACGGTGAACAGACGGTTATCCTGATTGTGTTGGACCCGTCAGCGGCGTTTGACACTGTCAACCACCAAATCTTACCTAACAGATTAAAGGCGAC
This sequence comes from Calotriton arnoldi, assembly GCA_963921515.1. Taxonomy (NCBI): domain Eukaryota; kingdom Metazoa; phylum Chordata; class Amphibia; order Caudata; family Salamandridae; genus Calotriton; species Calotriton arnoldi. Next base: position 375,753 of record CAWUFW010006050.1, on the reverse strand, counting down.
AGGGGTGGAAGGTATGTTCCTAAAGTGGATTGAATCCTACCTAGCAGAAATTTGTCAAGCAATCTCCCTCCCACCTTTTAAATCAAATTTTAAAGAAACCTTGCACGGAGTGCCACAGGGCTCTGCATTAAGCCCCATTCTGTTCAATGTATATTTACACCCCTACTAACACTAATAAAATCATTAGGGTTGTCTTTTATTAACTATGCAGATGACACCCAATTGTTAATATCACTAGATAAAAATGACCCTAACCATTTGGATGAATTCAATGCCTGCCTAATAGAGATGGCAAACTGGCTTAATGATCACACTCTAAAATTTAATGGAAGCAAAACTGAGTTCCTACGCCTCTCCCCCAGCAAGGTACCATGTCAACTTCCGAATAATTTTTGACCATGGACCAAAGACACGGATCTGATTATAGTCCACTCAGTGCGAAATTTAGGAGTACAGATCGATAATAAACTTTCTATTGAAGCTCAGGTCAATAAGACAGTAGCCACATGCCATGGACTCATGAGAAACTTGAGGAAGATTGTACCTCTACTTCCACAGCCAGCAAGAAAGCTGGTTGTACAGAGTACAATACTAAGCAGGATTGACTACTGTAATGCCCTCCTATTGGGAATTCCAGACTGTCTGCTTAAAAGACTATATAGAATACAGGTGATGACGGCCAAACTAGCACTCAACAAATCAAGGTTTGACTCTGCTAAAAAATACCCAAAAGAACTCCACTGGCTACCGGTAAAAGAGAGAGGCATTTTTAAGGCGATCTGCATAGTCCACAAAGCCTTAAATGGTATAGGACCGAAACTCCTACAGGATAAATTCATTAACTACAACAAGCCTGCAAGGAAGCTGAGATCGGCTTCAGCTGATCTCGTCTGTGTGCCCAGGTTCAAGAAAACCAGGGTAGGAGGTGGAGCTTTTCAAGTTAAGGCAGCACAATTTTGGAACAAGCTGCCTACTCCACTCGGAACTGACGGAAATCTACTCAGCTTTAGGAGGAGCCTTACAACCTGACTCTTTCCTAAATAACTAAATTAGATCAGATTCAGTTACTAAGGGAGGCATGTCCATAGGGACACCTGCATTCAACAAACTATTTCGACCTTAAGAGGCAAACTGCCAGGGCCTTCGTCTGATGGCAAGTGCAAACATTACTATCAGTGTGGTCTGAGGCATCTAATGCAGCCGCTAGATCATTTCCCCTACCCCAGTCAACTACAAACCCGGAGTGACTACTTGTGGAGTTGATATGTATGGTAAAATGAGCGCACTCTTCAAACCGATGCCAGCCAGCTACACTATATGCAGGACTTTAATTAAATTATCATTTGTAGATTTATATAGCGCAGCTTATCACCCATGAGGGCATCCAGGCACTGTTGATGGGCACGGGGAGATTAAGTGATTTGCCCAGAATCACAGGATGTTGAGCCGAGCCGAGACACAAGCCCGGATCCCCAGCTCCCGAGTCGACCTCTCTAGCCGCTGCGCCACATCCTCTCCCTAGGGTATCTATGAACCCAATCTTAATAGCTGAGAGTGTGGCCTGAAAAGGTTGCAAGAAGAAACGTTTTGGCTCAATACAAAACCATGGGAAAAAAAGTAAACATCAAATACTTTAAGCTGGGAGGAAACCGAACTCCACAGCCTCTGTTTTCCGTGTAGTTTAATAATCAAACATTTGACTATTCCTTTACTATAACTCTAGTAGCATTCAAATCTCACCCCTTTGGGCAAAAGGGCCCTAGGAGTCGACTGTTCTGTCGTATTAAGAAACATTTAGAAGATTAACATAAAATGTGATTTCGCCCATTGCAATAGTACGCTTAAGCATCAATAAACTTAAAAAACTCAAATGAACCAAATTGTTTGTGACAGTGTGGTCAAGTTTCTACAAGTATCAACATAAAACACCAGAATTCATGATTTCTAAGGCACATATATAACCCTGCAAAAAAGGGTATTTCTCCCTCAGTGCGACCTGCCAATAATTGTAGCTTCAAAGAATTTAAAATGAAATCGACAAAAAAATGACAAAAGCAGCACCAAAGTGTGACGCACTGATGGAACCGATTGGCTGCAGATGTGCATTTTAAATCCAGACCCTCATTTTACGTGTCAGAAATCCCACCTAGTAAACCGACTCCCAGCACATACACGATATGAATTCGGTAACTCTGGCTTTCAAGATCGGCTTCAGTAAAGGGACCGACAGAGAACGGGAGAAGTCTGCACTGTTTTGAAGAATATATACCTGGGAAGACTGCAAGTGTTCATTGCACGAGTTTCAATAACATACTAGCAACCCCTGGGACCGAGGCGCGTAAGAAACTTCCAACGAATTCCAGGGCTAGAGATTCTGTCTGCAATACTGAAAAAAAATAGCCTGAAAAAAACAACCAAAGCTTGTGGGATTGTCTCTTCTAGTGACCTTCGCACATTGTTGACTGTTTGAAAGAAGGTCACAGAAACTTAACCGGCAAAAGGAAAACAAGGGGGGGGAAACGCGGTATGACATGGTCAGCGGTAACCTCATCATCACCCTTTTCCCCCTCTTTAAAACCATGTTAGGAGGGAGGTGCGGGGGTGGCACCAGACGGGGGCAGGAGGAGGCACCAGACGGTGGCTGGAGGAGTGGGAGGGGTTAATCACTGCTCGAGCAGAGGATGGGCACCAATTAAGTTGAATTGATCTGTGCTCGGTCCATGCGCCACTGAAAAGAACGGAAGTGACACTTGGCCTGTGCTTGCCAATTCAAAGGCAGCAAAGAAGAGTGACACTGAAGCCATTAAATGATAAGCAGTTTGTCTTCAAGCCCTTTTTGTAAACAATAGTGTCTCGCGAGCGCATGCACTGTCGCAGGCTTGACCTAAAAACAAGGTTACAAGTCTGCTGTTTTGACGAGATACTCGATTTTAAGATTAGTCAGCTGTTTAGATATATTGTAAGGAAGGTTCCTCACAAGTTTGACAACTGTATCAATAATGTCACTGGTGATCTATACCGGTCTCTCTCTGCCGGTAGAAAACAATATTTGACCATTTACATCCACTGTTGGCATAGCTGTTATTAAAGTACTCCAAGCCCGAGCAACCTCAAGTTGCCAAATGCCTCTCCTGTCCTCCGTTTTTAGTGTAATTTCTTCATTCTTGACCCATTTTTTTAATTTCACCACAGCATTTACAATTATTAGGACTGTTCGGATTTTTCCAGCTTAAGGGGATCTGACGTCTAGCTAATGTCGATGTCAGATCTATGAACCTGCTTGTCACCTTATTGACCTTGGTCCTACGAAAGAGACCCAGCAGGCATACCCCTGGTGTGTTCACAATGTCCCTGTCTGTAGTGCTGTCAATGACCTGCCTAACCACGTTTTAATATGGTCTTAATTCAAGACAGTTCCATTCCATATGGCAAGTCAGCTCTCACTTCTAAACACCTAGAGCACCCAGCAGTGGCCTCGGGGAGCATATCATTTATGTGTTTGGGCGTGATGTATGCACTGTTTATATAGTAATATTGGATTAGCTTAAACCTTGCATTGCAAGAAGCTTTGGGAATGCTTTGCAGTATGTTGGCCCGGTCGCTGTCACTTAGTGCCCAATTTATCCCGTAATGTGGTCATTTCCACTTTAGACTGCGAGGTCAGCGCTTTGAAGAGTCACTGTCTTCCATCTGTGGTGCATATAGTGCTTAAGGGATTATGTGCTGCAGGTTCCATTGTGCCAGTGTTCCACCAAGTACGTACTGTCTGGACCAAAGCTGCATTTATCAGGAAGTGTCCTTCTGATATCTTATTATAATCTTTACATAAGTCGTTAAACCCAATTATGTTACCTCCTGCATACATATCACCCAGGACAGCAAGTCCCCTCTCCTCCCATTACCTGAAGTCCTTCCACGTTTTCTTCTGGGGCAGTGAAACCACAGGAACGTCATGTGCTTAGGGGAGTCGAGTATGAATTCTAAGCAGTGCACTCTTCCACACGTATTGGTGTGTTCTAAGTAGGATGTCTTCTTTACGTGGCAGGGGTCTCTGGAAGGGATTAAATAGTAAACGCCTAATCGTGGTCTTCGGAGGTGGGCCTGGGCATCTGTACTTATACTGGAATTGGTAAGTCGCTCTTCAACTGGCCACCTCCAGCAGCTGTTCAACCAAGTAATAAAGCTCTAGGTTCGGAGTAGCCATTACGCCCTCACCCCTCCCGATCAGTAAGGAACCTAAACTTAGTCAGAGATATTTGCCATCTAGATCCCCCACCTCACCCCCCAGAACAGACCCACAAACATCATGTTACTTTCTTAATACACTCTATTTGTTTTGCATATGAGTAAGGAGGTGGAGACATATAAAAGTCTGGGCAACAGGATCATTTAAGAAACTGCAATCCTTCCCATAACTGATAAAAGTAGTGATTGCCAGAATGCTATGGCTTGTCTAACGGAAGGTATTGGAGTCCTAATATTATCGGCTAGTAGTCGTTCCTATGTTTGAAATATTTGGACCCATAAGTATTTAATGATAATTGATGCTCATTGCAGCTTGTCTTACAATTCTCGTGGCCTCTCTACATCAGCAAGGTCCCTGACCGGATAGCTACTAGATTTAGTCAAGCTGATCTTCAATACCAACAACACTCCGAATATCTCAAAGGATTCCATAGCTCCTCTCTTTTCTGCTTCCTTCCCTCAGACATATAGTAACATATCATCCACATGCAGAGAAATGTAGAGAAATTCATTATTAAGTCCAATACCCTGATAGTGACACTCCTGCCTAATGATGGATGCCAATGCCTCCACTGCAAAAGCAGAAAGAACAGCAGATAACAGACTATCTAGTGCCCCTTCCAACAAATCCAATCTCTGATGTTATTTTGCCAGTTCGGACCCAGACTGTGGGATTGGTATACAATAACTTATTCTAGTATTGGAATTTTCATAGATTCACATGCTTGAATCATTCCCCGTCGTCGAGGTGAGTCCCGGGTACCTTATAAAAGCAATGTCACAATAAACATAGGACATTGATGCCTAAGGCCCTTTTGTTTAGTAATGTATCAATGTCCTTAATAAAAAAGGACCAAACTTAAAAGTCAACCAATCAGATGATACCACCCTTTGGAACCTTCCTGAGAGAAGCTGCAGTGCCTCAGATTTTCTACCGCACGTGGTGCTAGGGAGTCTCCACTGAGCTCTGTTCAGTTTTCTTCAGTCACAACTCTCCAAAGAGATTTTCACAGCGTTTTCTACTCTACTTGAGTGGTGTCCTTCTTCACCTACCAACTCTTGGTCTTTTGTGCTTCAAACTGGTTTCCACCATGCCAGAGACACCAAAAAAGGGGCTCTTTGGATCCCGTGGCTCCTGTAAGAAGAAAAGGTTCCACATAGATGACCCTCCTAAAGATTGTATCTGCTGTCTCTATCCAGAACACAAAACTAAAGACTGCAAGGTATGTCGCACGTTTTCTAATAAGACCTTAAAGGATAGAGAAGGACGTCGTCTTCTCTGGCTGCAAAAACTTAAATCCAGAGACAACCCTCTCTGATGCAGAAAGCGACACCTCCTCAATGTCCTCTTCTAAAACGCCTGTTAAAAGTTCTAGCGAAGATTCATTGCCTCATACCTCTCTAGAACCACCTTAAAAGGCTTCAAAAAAGTCTTCTGAGGGTGCTCATAGACACAGAAGTCCCTCCAAATTGCCTCTCAGTTCTGCCTTGCCTACACTAAAAAGGAGGAAAAGAGGTCAGACTTCTCTTCAAAATCTCGTCATTAGTCTAACTCGGAGCCTCCAATGCCTCCTCCTGTGGTAAAGCACATTTTCAAAAAAACAGCGTCTGCACCACCAATGGATGGCTCGTCAATGGCCTCTCCTTAAAGGAAGACATCGACAACGCCTTCCTCGGAATCCTCATTGGTGTTTACTGTTAACACCATCACGGTGTTAGTGGCGGCAATAGGAAAGTCGCTGTTGCAGTTTTAAAGAAGGACCCTTCCCAGTGGACCCTGAAGAAACCCTGTGGAAGACAGAAGGTTGGAGAGTCACCCCACCCGTGGATACCCCAAGAACCAGGATACCTACACCAGGGAAGCCGGGTGCATAGTTGCGAAGTGATGTCGGAAACGGCCGTAGACCGCAATGGAGGACTTCAGGAAAGATGCTGCTGGCGAAGAAAGTGAAAGACTCCGGTGGAATCAATGGATGGATTCTTGAAGAGAAGAACCTGCAAGCAGAGGGGACAGAGTCTATGCCACTCGGAGGTGACCAGGAGGCACGGAAGAGCAATGACACCGATGGCGGAAGATTCAGGAGTGATGACAGTGACCTTATCGCTGCAGCTGTGAGGACCCAGGCAACGCTTTGGAAGACCAGGAGCCATTCACCAGCTGTCCCATGTCGGAAGTCGAGAACCAGGGGGTCGGTGTCCGGCGGGAGCACCAAGGAGCCTTGGCAGCAGCAACAGACGTGGTAAATGATAAAGGAGCAAAATTGGGACCAGCAAGGTCCAAGGGACTCACCAATTGAAGGAGAGTCTTTGCAGGCCCCGAGCAAGCTGGGGAACCCACTGAAGCCAAAGAAGACCCTCAAGAGGACCCACAGGCCGAAGGCACAGGAGTCGCAAGAGAACCTCGAGCAGCTCACCAAAGATGCAGGCCCACGGGGCAGAGGATGCGGTGAGGACAAAGATCTTGGCAGGAAGAGATGCTGGAGGCTGTAGCTTCTTGTAGCACAAAGATCTCTGGAGTATAAAGCCAACAAGCCTTGGCAGAGACAAGTTGACGCGGTATACAGGGGTTCTGTTTCAGTGGTACCGACGAGGGGTACTAGCCTCAAACTTGCTGAGAGGACAGGTCAGACCTCGAGGCAGTTCCAGAACCACCACCTGTGTTGCTGAGCCTTTTGAAGTCAGTGGGACGTCAGGAGCAGCAGACCGGTCAGCTTCGTTGCGGTGCCTGCAGATGCAGGGGAGTGAGTCCTTCACTCCAAGGGAGATTACTTCGGGTGTCCTTGATGCCCACAGACCTGGAGAGGAACCTGGAAGAAGCACAGGCACAGACGACGAATAAGACTTGCAGAACATCGAGACCAGGAGCAGCAGGAGTCTTCCTTGGTGCAGTCTTGGTTCCAGGCAAAGTCCAGGTGCCCAGACGATCGAAGTTGAAGTGGTTTTGGGTTTGAATCTTGTGTCACGACGAATCCGAAGAGCCTCCCACAGATAAGCCCTTAAGTATCCTAGGGAAAGGGTTGGAACGATTCAGGGGTCCCTCCCACAGGAGGGGCTGGACAGAGGGTAGGATACTCCATGTCCTTTGTCCAGTTGCGCGCCAGAGCGGAGCCAAGGGCTCCCTGAACTGACTCAAACTGGAGTATGCAAGGAGGACACCAAATGTGCCCTTCAAAGCAGTCTGGTGGTGCTGGCAAGCGCCCCCACCCCAGCCCAATACACTAAGTCCTGTGTGGGAGGTGGTCACACCTCCCTGTGACAGGAAACCTGTTGTTCTGCCTTCCCCTGCTCCAGCTCAGCTCAGCAGGGCAGAAACATGTCTGTGGTCGGCAGCAGCACTAGCTTGCTGTTAGACCCCGAAAGGCTGGTACCGGGAATACAGGGGTGCACCCTAGGGGAGCCCCCCAGTACATAGGATCCTACATCCAACACTGGAATTGGTGTTGAGGTAGGATTCCAACATGTTTGATACCAAACATGACCGGTTTCGGTGCAGCCAATATATAGTTAGACATTTCGTAAATGACTTGATGTCCATTATATGTATTAAATGGCTGACCGCACTTAAAAAGCCTGGAGAATCGACTCCGGGGCTTGTAGGGGTGTCCTGCTCATGCAGGGGCACCCTCACACTTATAACCAAGCACCCTGCCCTCAGGACTGAAGAGCCTGCCTTAGGGGTGACTTGTAGGTTTTAAATGTAGTGACCTCAGATATAAGGAAACTTATATCTGTTGTGAGAGGTGCAAGCACCAACTCACTCAGGCTGCAATGGCAGGCCTGTTATCACATTTTAAGTGGACTCCCCTGGGTGGCACAATGCATGTTGCAGCCAAGGGGAGACCTCTGGTGTACCTATGACCTGGGTACCTCAGTACCATATACTAGGGACTTAGAATGAAATGAAATGAAATGAAATTTGTACTTGTAAAGCGCACCCATACCCCCAAAGGGGTGTCCAGGCGCTGTACGCATACCGCTGTGGAACCCTTCCTGGCTTTTCCCTGTGAAATGTCCACTCCTGGGCACCCCCAGGGTGAAGCCAGGCATCCCAGCGCTGTTGGGGCCGTTGTGGAGATTAAGCAAGCTATTGCCCAGAGTTGCAGAGTGGGACCCATGATTAGAATAGGCACAGAGGCGAGAATTATCAGGTCCGAGGAAATTGAGCCCAAGACCCGCCGAGGCGGGAATTGAACCCTGGTCCCGGGCCAGATCTCTGCATCAGGGTCTGCCGCTCTAACCATTGAGCCACACTTGTAGCCAATTGGGAATGTGCCAAATCATAGCATATACATTCCCCCTCCCCTAATTCCATTTCAGTTGCAAAGTGCAGATTCACTCCATTGTGTCGGCCAAGATCTTAACATTCTTCTTGAGGCTCCTCAACCTTTGCATACCAGTTTCTCCACTGCAGCACGTAGATTCATCCCATTGACTCATTCCGTCATGATTTAAATCTTGAACATGGTTCCTGCAGAGGTCACAAAGCCTCTCTTCCTTTAAATTTAAATCACGTGCTATTCGTCTGTTCTCCCCTGCATTTGCTACGACGTCAACTGTTAAGACCATTGTTCTTAAAGTATATTCCCTCTGCAGCGAGGGCCTGGAAATGTCTTTTGGCACCGCCCTCGGTAATAGCTTGTTCAAAATTGTTGAGCTAAATTCCGTCATTGTCGGGCTCAGGTGCCTCTTCAAAGACGGGCAATGTCCCTCTTCTCCACCAAGTGCCCCATGGCAACAAGCGCTCAAGTACACTGTCACCCTACCAAAGTATCCATGATGCCCAGTCCACTGTCTATGACTCTGTTCAAGGTTCTATTAATAGCTGACCAGTATGCATGAAAGTAGGTGCCCAGTGAGGCCTCATAGCAAAGGCAGGCAGGACTGGTGGTGCGACCCATTTGCCACAAACGCGCCGGTGTATAGTAGAATTCATGGAGGAATTTGAACTGGGCAAGGCGTAAGCGCATGGACATAGCTAGCACCCTAGGTGCCATTTTTGCCCCACTCCAGTCTTTGTCCTCGAGGACCCCCCCAAGTCTGCCTTTCAGCTGGCCCTTAGTGCTATGTACAATTGGGATATGTCCCCCTTGTCCAGGGTTTCTAGTGTTAGGTAGCATTCGATTGGGCATGTCTTAATTGAAATTATTTATAGAATTGTGTGGAGGAGAGTTGAAACTCCATGGCAAGTTCATGAAAGGATCAAATGTGACTACCTGTCCAGATGTCACCCAGGATGGATATGCCTATTTGGTCCCAGCTTGCAAAAGGATAGCTTTACCATCTCTGACAGTCATGTTTCCCACCACAAGGGTGTTGCTGCCGTAAATGTGGCATGCCATTTGATGTGTCTTAACTTGGCATGCCAGCAGAGGACGGGGAGACGTGAGATTGGGGTAGGGAATGCCGTGGTGACCTGGTGTAGACCAGGGTAAGGATATCATGTGGATGTATGAAGTTGAGTTTCAAATTCTCTGTCAGCATAAAACCAGGCATTTATCATGTGGGATGCCCAGTACTATAGCTGGATATCGACCCATCCCAATCCTGCCTCGTATACCGTCCTACAGCATTTTTCAAAGGAGACGCGGGGGTCTTTCCTACCCAGAGGAACATGCTGATGTTTGCCCGTAGCCCTGCAAAGAATGTACTTGGCATCTCATATAGGTGATGCTGTAGGATACAAAGGAAACGAGGGAGGGTTAACATTTTAAATAACGCCCCTCGGCCTGCCATTGAGAGCAGTAATGATGCCCGGACTTTAAAATCGTTTTTAGTTTTGGACAGCAATGGCAGTATGTTGAGATCCCAATAACGTTGTTGGGTGAAGGCAATTGTCAGTCCCAAGTAGCAGAAGTTATCATTCGCCACTCGGAGTCCTGCTTCCGCTGCCACCTTCCCTGCATCCGCCTTAATCTAAAGCAGAATGAATTTCCCCTAGTTTTCCCGCAGTCCTGATGCGTCTCCATAGAGTATGATAATTTTCATTAAAAAAGTAATCACATTTTTAGTTAATTTGAAGAGAGTGAGTTGCTCCCTCAAATGTTGTGAGTGGCTGAGCAGATGCTCTGTGGAGGAAGTCCAACTCTTTTCCAATTTGACACCCTTATTAGAGGAGGAGTGTAAGTCCCAGTTAGAGTAGTTTATTGAGGTGTTTTCTTTGGCCCATAGTCTTATACCTTGATGCAACCACGCCATAGGTGCAGAAGAAAGCTTGCTTGTCAAGTCAAACACATATCAGATGTAATAAAAAAAAACTCAAAGACAACTTCATAGTTGAAATCTCCAAGATACTACACTTAGGCATCATTGAGTCCTCATAAAGCCCCAGGGCAAACAGAGTGGTGGCTGCACTGAAGTAGGGTTTGAGAACCCCCTGCTGTTGTATGTACAACAGTGGACTCCACACAATCCTGAAAGAGCACCAAGCGGTCAATAAGTTCGTGTAGCTCACTTTCTGGTCAACTTTCTATTGAGTCCTGGCAGATCCCAATTCCAAGAGGAAGACTACATTTTCACCCCCGAAGGCCTGTTTCAATTTTAGGTAATGTCTTATGAGCTACAATACGCACCTACTGATTTCCAGAAGAGGGGTGAACCATGTCCTGAGTGTCCTGGATTAATTTTATGTTGTCTACTTAGACAACCTGGTAGTGTTCAGGTGTTGCAGGGAGCGAAGAAAGCCAAGCTCACAGTCAAGGAAACCAAGTGCCAAGTGTGTTCTGCCTTGGTCAGCAAGTGGTTATTGGCCACAATTCACACACTCATGGATTGTTAGACCCAAGCTACCTAGACTCATGTGAGGGCACTCTTGGGTCTCTCTGGGTATTGCCAGATCTTCGTGGAGAACTACTGTTAAATTACTGCTGCACTCATAGAAATGATGCCCCAGAAGCAACCTAAGAAAGTAAATTGGATTGCGGATTGTAAGCTGCCTTTGACCACTTGAAAAAGTCTTTGTGCGAGGCACTAGTCCTGAAGATACCAGATTTCCATCAGTCTTCATTGTTGAGAGTTAAACTTTAGAGTATGGCGTTCTCTCTCATCAAAACGTGATGAGTTGAGACTACCCACTTGTTTTTTTAGCTAGTGTTGGCTATCCATGGCGGAAATTAAGAAGGAATGTTTTGAGATCATGTTGATATTGAAAACGTTCCAGCCCTTCTTGTTTGGAACACACTTTACTATTCAGACTGATGGCAAAACACTCATAATGGCTCATGGCCTTGAAGTAGGTCAATTCTAAGTAGTCATTTAATTTCATTAATGAGCACAAAGCCAGAATTTCTCGTGAGAATGTAGATGGATTTTGCGGAAGGTCATTAGTATGAAAAAAATGAACTCTCCCAATAGTGAACACTTTCTCGGTTAGGTTTAATGTGGAAAATGTGAGCTGTGAGGATGAAAGGCCCTGATAACCTGTGCATCTGTACCACCGCAGCTATTTTTTTATTTGTTTTTTTTTCACATTCCCATATGTTGTGGTCCCTGATCCCAAAGTACCCCCAGAGTACAAAATCTAATGGAGACTTCTAGCTGCAGATTACCTACCTTAGAATTATCGCCAGGCGTCAGACTGGATCAAGAAAACTTTCAAGCATTACCCCTGCGTGTCGGTAGGTGGCGTCATTTGGCTACGCTTGGTGTCGTCTGCGCTGGAAGTGATGTGCGCGGTGCCTATATAGGTGCCACCTTGGTGCGCGGACATCAGTTCTTTTTTTCCATGCCCTGATCCGATCTGAGCTACCCCTCAGTCACTTTTGACTGGCTTTTTGCAACTTTTTGTTGACCTTTTTTGAGATCTACTCCTGGTGTGTAGGCATATTACTGAAGAAATCAGCTGGTTTTAAGCCATGTGGGGCCTGTCACAGGCAGAAGTCGGTAACAGACCCCCACTTGGTGTGTGTGTGTGGTGCTTGAAGCAGGACCACGATTACAAGGCCTGCGAGGACTGCCGTGCCATGCACCCCAAGGTGCTGAGGGAGCACTTCCTCAAGCTCCACATTTCCCTGATTTTCCCAAGGCCAGAGCGACCCCGCCCAGCTAAAAGAGTTTTATGAGGCCATGCGCCTCATATTTGGTTAGCCTAGTCCCTTTGGAGCGCGTTTGGACCCCACTGGGACGGGAGGGGCCCCTACTGTATCTACGCCAGCGGGTTCACCCTTGGGGCCAGTCGGGCCCCATGGATCCCTTGCTGGATCCAGAGCGGAGTCATCAGCGAGATCTTCCTTGATGCCTTCTCCAGTGCTGGGGCTGCCGGTGCCCCTAGGCAGCGCTGCCCCCATCGTTATTCCCGACTCCTACAAAGAACCAGAGCAACGTTGACAGACACCGACCTGCCCATGCTTCCTGGAGCAGAGCCAGTGCCTTATTTACATGATGGGCCTGGAGACGAGACGAGTGGGAGGGGTCTATGGACCCTTATGGTTACTTTCTGGTGCTGAATTAGGACTGAGGACTTCATCTCATCTTAGATCTGTGCCTTCTCAACCTCTTCATGAGGAAAGAGAAATTCAAGTTGCTCACGCTTGCCAAGCCCTGTCTGCTCTTGACCCAGGAGACTAGATGGTAGTGTTAGACTTGCAGGACGCATATTTCCACAACTCCGTTCTGTTTGCCCACAGACGTTACCTCTGGTTCACGGTGGGCTAAGAGCACTTTCACCTTGCTGTGATCCCCTTCGACCTTACCAGTGCCCCTTGGGTGTTCACGAAAGTGATAGCAGTGGTTGCAGCAAATTGTGGAGGTCAAGGGTTCCAGTCTTGTAGGAAGCTGGCTCTGTATATACTATACCAAAGTGAGATATAGTGTGCACAGAGTCCAGTGGAACCCAAAAGGTAGGCAGAGGTAAAGTAGATAGCACCTCACTCTCTATTTGTGGTAGTGTGGTCGAGCAGTAAGGCTTTATCAGAGGACAGTGTTAAGCATTTGTTGTACACACTCAGTCAGCAAATGAATTCACACACTCAAAGACTGAACTTCAGACCAATTGTTTTTGTATAAAAATATTATTTTAGTTATTTTATTTCCTAGAACCAAGCAAGCCTGGCACAGGTAAGTGATAAATACTTTGCAGTAAATATACAGTTGTAATGCATTTTGGATTGTAATTGTATATGCATTTTGTTTTGACTTACAATATTGTTACTGAGAAATGCAATGTTTTGTAAATACAGTCATATACTTTGAATGGGCTTTTTAGTAAAATGACCAGTACATTACTTTCAGATTACTTTACTTACACAGTGTAGTATACCTGGATACTACACTGGGACATTTCCTGTAAACAGGTAAGTAAAAGCGTTTTTGTTAGTACAATTTTAAAGAATTTCTTCAGGTTTTCAAACTCCACACTTAGAAACTTTTCATAGAAAAACAGTCAATGTTATCCTACTGAGGAAAATAGTGTTATCGGTTTAAAGGTAAGTACTTTGTTGTGGGAGTTGGTGTTCTGGGGTTGGACTCAGGGGTCCCCCAGGGTCAAGGATGCACTCTTCTTTTACCCTCAGCGGCACTAGGGCGGCCAGGTGCAGAGTGCTAAGGCCCAATGTGATCCAATGGGGGATAGGGGGCCTCCGGTTGGTGGCTGCTGACGAGCAGGCCACTGGGTTGTGGGAGCAAAGCTCCTGGACTTAAGCTCAGGGCAAATGGGGGTTTAGGCCAGCCCAAAAGATGCACCCTCAGCGGCACTGGGGCGGCCGGGTGCAGAGTGCTGTTTTGGCCACCACTTGGAGAGGTAAGTTGGGATCTTGGGGATTGGTTAGGCACCGTCGGTTGGGCCACCCAAGGCCGTGGGGCATCGGGTGCAGGGGTGCCTTTTAGGGTCGGATCTTCTCGCCAGCTCCTGGTCGCAGTTGGGGGGACCTTCCAGTTTGAGGCTGCAGGCGTCAGCTGGAGGCTTGAGGCAGGTCAGGGGTCACCGGATCTCGGGTCAGGATCACCGGGGAGACCTCCTCTTGGTGTTGGGCCACTCGGGCCGTGGGCGTCAGGTGCAGAGTGGTGCAAACTCGCGGATCCTTGCGGAGCTGAAGACTGTTGTTTGAACGAATCCGGTGTTCAAGGGGGACAGAGTCTTTGGGATTGAAGGCAGGCAGGTCCTCCGTGTTTCTCGAGGTTGCTGGCTGCAGGACACACCAGGATTGCGCTGGAGCAGGTTTGAGGTGGGGACAGGCCGGTAGGGCTGGGGCCAAGTCAGTGGGCATCATCCTCTTGTTAGCTTCGGCATGGCTGTTCGGTCCTTCTTCTTCTTTTCTTCTTCTGGTTTCTTGTCTGAGGAAGCAAGGTTCGGGGGTGCCCCTAAATACTAGATTTAAGGGCGTTACAGGTAGGTAAAAAGGTTGGGACCAATGGGTCCCTTCCCTGGGGTGGGTACACCCCCTATTATGCCACCCTCCAGTGGGAGGGGGCATAAGCCTTTTCCTGGTTGGCTGGGTCCCCCCATCTGCAAGATGGCGGGGACTGAGAGTTGTGCTTCATCTCGCCTCCCCACCTGAGGGGTGAAGTTGGCAGAGGTGGGCACACCTCTCTTCCTCACTTGTTTTTCCCGCCGGTTCTCCCGCCCAAAGTGGGGGTCAGAACCAGTGGGGACCAGTTGCTGAAAGCAGCAAGTGGCCTGGGGAAGCTCACAAAGGTGGCAAGCCTTTGAAACTTCCCCTTCGTGGACCCTGCCCATCCTGGGGGAGGAGGCTTGGCACCTCGTCCCAGGATGTGCATTGTTTCAGGCCCCCGAGAGCAGCAGGCTCTCGACCCAGGGGTCTAGAAACATGTTTGGTGGTGGCAGCTGAAAGCAGCCACTCAGCCTGGTCACTAGTGGTGGGTCGTTTTTCAGGGGGCATCTCTAAGATGCCCTATGCGTGCATTTTTCATTAAATTCCACACTGGCATCACTGTGAGTTTAATGTGCTGTGAAGTTTGATACCAAACTTCGCAGTTTTCAGTGTAGCCATTATGGTGCTGTGGAGTTCGTAATGACAAGCTCCCAGCACCATATACTCTTAATGGCAGCACTGCACTTACAATGTCTAAGAATGGACTTAGACACTGTAGGGGTACAGGGCTCGTGCACCTGTACCCTCACCACTGGTATAGTGCTCCCAGCTAGAGGGGTGTCTGATCTATGCCAGGGCAGTGGATTGTAGGCATGGCACCTCATTGCTCCGGAGTGGCCCCGTCAGTGGTAGGCATGGCACCTCATTGCTCCGGAGTGGCCCCGTCAGTGGTGGTTCACAGACCTACTCCACCCGTCTCTCCTGCCACATCTCCGTTTTCCATGCCGGCCGGACCTTCTGACGAAGTTCGGCGGGCAGATGGTGCACCCCAACCTCTCGTCGTTGAATTTGGCGGCATGGCTCCTGAGTTAGTACAGTACGGACATTTGAATCTCCCTCAGGACTGTATGGAGATATTGAAGGAGGCCAAACGACCATCCACACGCACGTCCTATGCATATAAATGGAAGAGATTTTGCATCTGGTGTGCATCTAAGAACGTGGATCCTACCTCCTGCAAGGAAGATGTCATCCTTCCTTACTTGCTATACTTGGCTCATTCTGGCCTTCAGTTTCATTCGATCAAAGTTCACCTGGCAGCTTTAACTGCTTATAGGAAATGTCCTTCACAAACTTCCTTTTTTTAAATCCCAGTCATCAGAGATTTTCTTGAAGGATTGAAGAAAGTGTTTCCTCCCATTAGGCGTCTTTCGCCTCCCTGAGAGCTCAATGTGATCCTTTCACGACTGATGAGGGAACCGTTTGAACCCATTCATAAGGCCTCTCTTCAGCATCTGTCTTGGAAGTCGCCTTTCCTTGTGGCCATAACTTCAGCCCGCAGGGTTAGCGAACTTCAGGCATTGTGTTGTAAAGAGCCTTATACAGTCTTTCATTCCTCTAAGGTAGTTATGAGGACTCAACCTAAGTTCCTCCCGAAAGTTGTTTCAGAGTTTCATGTGAACCAAACTATTACATTGCCTACATTTTTTCAGAATCCCTCTTCTCCTGCTGAGAGGTCGCTTCATTCCCTGGATGTTAGGAGGGTCTTGAAGTTCTACTTGGACAAGACTAAGGATATCCGTAGATCAGACCAGTTATTTGTAAACTATGGCTCTGTCCAAACAGGTCTAGCTACCTCCAAACAATCCATTACTAGTGGATTGTTTCCTGTATTCAGCTGTGTTATCAGAAAGCCAACAAGACTTTGGTTAGTAAGCCTAGGGCTCACTCTACCAGAGGTAAAGCGGCTACTGCGGCTTTACTTCGTAACGTACCTATTTCGGAAATCTGTAAGGCTGCCACTTGGAAGTCAGTCCATACATTTACTAAGCACTACTGCCTAGACACTGATGCTAGGGCAGATGCTCAGGTCGGGCAGGCTTCACTTCGAAATCTATTTGCACAATAGTGCGGTTGTTCTCTGTTTCTTCCACCGCTGGAGAGTTTTTTTGGGATGGGCTTGCTAGTCTATTCACATGATTATGACTATACACGGAAATCCCCTACAAGAGAAGGAGTAGTTTCTTACCTGTAACTCCAGTTCTCTTGTAGGGGTATTTCCGTGATAGTCATAAGCAACCCGCCCGCCTCCCCGGTGGCAGATACAGTTGTCCCCAAGACTCAGCAGGCTCTGCTTCTTTACGCCTTCAAAAAGAACTGAAAGTAACTGCCTCTGGCTGTGCATCATGGGATACCGGGGGTCTCTGGAGATTCTTAAAGGCACGGTATCCATTTGCAGACATATAATGGCAGCCTATGGGGGCTTCTCTATCCATTCCTTTTCATCTCTATCATGAAAAAAAGGGAGTTTTGTGAAGGAGAGTTTTCTATGTGTAAAACTCAGCAAATTGCTAAATTTAAAAGTTAAACTGGCTATCTTTTTTCACTTCAAGATGAAGTAATGGCCAGCGTAGCCTAGTTGGTTAGGCTGCATTATTGTCTTTTTATTTCTTAAGTGTCTATACAGGCCTTCCTGAAGAAAGGCAGAAGATGACAACTTAAGAAGATATATCTAATGAAGTGCTCCAGGGTCCACGCACATGGGCGGGACTATTCACATGATTATGACTATCACGGAAATACCCCTACAAGAGAACTGGAGTTACAGGTAAGAAACTACTCCTTGCTGCGAGGCGCCGTGGGATGTGAAGAGCTGCGGGCAATCGTGGACCTGGGGTGCTGACTGTCGAGACCCCTGCCGCGCAACCCAGAACATCGCGCCCAGAGTGTCCGCGGTTCCAGGACTGGAGGTGAGGTGCCGCCTCTAACATTGATCGTCGGCCGGGCTGAACGGAGCGTGCTGTTGCGCCCTGCCGACTCCCCCGAGCTGCAGGCTGGGCAGGAGCACCTGTGGGGCCTGGAGGGGTGACGCGCGGCCATTTTGGGAGCCCCAGTGGCGAACGGTCAGGGGACCATCGCGCCGCTCTGCAGCAGCACAACAAACCCAGTGGAGGAGCTGTGCAGTGCTGCTCTCTCCCTGGTGCCAGTACAGACAGCACATCTACTAATGCCTGCTGGCACCCGTGGATGAGAAGCGCAGGCTGGAGACCTGGATTAATAGATGGTCCTGGGCAGAGGCGGCACCACTCTATCATCGCTACGCTGAGGTGGGCTGCGAGTGCTTTGGGCTTTCGGCGCCAGCCAATGCGGCGCTCTGGAGAAAATAGTTCAGCCGCTTTTCGTGCTGCAGTGTCCTGGCCTGGGAACTTAGCCTGATGAAAAGTGACTAGCTAGCCTTCGGGACACCCCACTGTGCTAATGCTTTACTGAGTGATCTGCTTCCAAGACACTTACGGAGAGACTGCGACGATCCATTTGCTTATTGGCGCAGCTAGTGCGAACAAAGCGATACCAAAGGGGATGATGGACGGAGCGTTAGAGCAAATCAAACACTCACCCCCAGTCAACTGATCTGGGTTTAATCCATCATCATTCTTTAGCTCACTCCACCACCCCAGTTCAGACATGGCCATATGCAAATCAGTCTGACCCTGTGCCTCATGGGAACAGTCCAGCCCGAACTGCCAAGCCATGTCTTCCCTGGACCGGAAACAAGCATCCTGGGACCGGTTTCGGGTTCAAAACCCTCATCAGCCAGGCTATCTTGAATCCAGTGGCAAAGTGAGCAAGGGACCCACGTCTGGGCATACCCTGCCAACTTAGGGCGAACAAAGCGATACCAAAGGGGATGATGGACGGAGCGTTAGAGCAAATCAAACACTCACCCCCAGTCAACTGATCTGGGTTTAATCCATCATCATTCTTTAGCTCACTCCACCACCCCAGTTCAGACATGGCCATATGCAAATCAGTCTGACCCTGTGCCTCATGGGAACAGTCCAGCCCGAACTGCCAAGCCATGTCTTCCCTGGACCGGAAACAAGCATCCTGGGACCGGTTTCGGGTTCAAAACCCTCATCAGCCAGGCTATCTTGAATCCAGTGGCAAAGTGAGCAAGGGACCCACGTCTGGGCATACCCTGCCAACTTAGGGCGAACAAAGCGATACCAAAGGGGATGATGGACGGAGCGTTAGAGCAAATCAAACACTCACCCCCAGTCAACTGATCTGGGTTTAATCCATCATCATTCTTTAGCTCACTCCACCACCCCAGTTCAGACATGGCCATATGCAAATCAGTCTGACCCTGTGCCTCATGGGAACAGTCCAGCCCGAACTGCCAAGCCATGTCTTCCCTGGACCGGAAACAAGCATCCTGGGACCGGTTTCGGGTTCAAAACCCTCATCAGCCAGGCTATCTTGAATCCAGTGGCAAAGTGAGCAAGGGACCCACGTCTGGGCATACCCTGCCAACTTAGGGCGAACAAAGCGATACCAAAGGGGATGATGGACGGAGCGTTAGAGCAAATCAAACACTCACCCCCAGTCAACTGATCTGGGTTTAATCCATCATCATTCTTTAGCTCACTCCACCACCCCAGTTCAGACATGGCCATATGCAAATCAGTCTGACCCTGTGCCTCATGGGAACAGTCCAGCCCGAACTGCCAAGCCATGTCTTCCCTGGACCAGAAACAAGCATCCTGGGACCGGTTTCGGGTTCAAAACCCTCAGCCAGGCTATCTTGAATCCAGTGGCAAAGTGAGCAAGGGACCCACGTCTGGGCATACCCTGCCAACTTAGGGCGAACAAAGCGATACCAAAGGGGATGATGGACGGAGCGTTAGAGCAAATCAAACACTCACCCCCAGTCAACTGATCTGGGTTTAATCCATCATCATCATGCGAGGTGAGCATATGTGCGCTCTGCTGCGGTGCTATTACTCCAAGCGGTCCTACTGAAACGCTACCTGGTCTGCGTACTGTCTGCTGGAGTTCTCAGGCACGAAGGGGGGTCCATAGCGCCTACTACCTGCGCAACTGTGTTCGGCAAACTCAACGGTGGGTGCAAATTTGCGGTAGCCTTCAGCAGACCTGCCACAATGGGCAGGGTTGATAAGTCACAGCCCAAACTCACCTTTGATCAGCGCAAATCGAGGGTGAGAGAAGACACCCCTGAAGAGGGAGACAACACGCAGGAAACGCCAAAGGAGACAGCAGATGGAGATATCCGCGGCTTGCTTGAGGCCATGGAAAAAAGTTTTCAGAACAGTCTGTCGATCCTTGGCAATAAGCTGGATTCCCTGTCCTACCATATGGACAGAATGACTGAACGGATGCATAAGCAGGTAGAGAGACTGGATATGGCTGAGCGCAGGATCACGAAGGTGGAAGAGGTACAAACTGATCTCGACTCGGAACATAAACAAATGGGAAAGGGGCTACGGGTTTTGCAGGACAAGGCAGAGGACCTAGAAGCGAGGTCCCGCCGAAACAACCTACGCATCACGGGCCTACCGGAGTCCACTCACGTCGGAAACATGGAGCTCTTTGTTGAAAAACCTTTGGTGACGCTACTGGGTAGTGAAGCGTTCTCCCCCATGTTCGTGGTGGAAAGAGCGCACCACTCGCTGGGCCCACGCCCTGCTCCTGGGGCGCCCCCGCGGCCCATCATCGCAAAACTGTTAAATTACAGGGACAGAGATGCAGCGCTGAGAGTGGCGCGGGAGAAGCAATCTCTGCAATACGAGGGCTCCACCATTTCCTTATATCCGGATTTCACGCTCCGATTACAGGAAGCCCGTCGACAGTTTGCTCCATTGAAACGCCAGCTACGGGACCAAAATCTGGACTACGCCATATTATACCCAGCCAGGCTTCGCGTCAATCGTCAGGGCAAATCGCGGATTTTCACGGACCCTAAGACGCTGCAGAAGGCCCTGAAGGAGTGGTCCAAAGAAAAGCAACAGGGCTCTGTGCAGAACTCCTTGGGCAGTGCAGCTGGAAGCAGTCTGGATGACCAGGACTAATGATGGCTCCGCCTGCTTCACAGATAAGATGGTTGCTGGGGAGGGTGGTCGGGAGAACCGAATGACTGTGACTTGCACTCCAATAGAGGCGATTGTTCAGAGGAGGCCATGGGTGACTAGTTACCAATGTCTGGGATATCAGGCTCCAAAATTAAACACAGCGAGTTCAGGCTCATACTATATGCGGCGATGCCAGCTAGTCTAGAATTGTGCAGGACAGGAGGGACATAGTTGCACTATTTTATGGCGCACCGCTTTATCCTAGCCGGCAGACGGCTGTGGAGGGTTTTTAGCCTAGTTAGGTTCAATTAACTTACCAGGCTGGCAACATCCGCCTACGTGTGTAACACACTATTGGGGAACTGTTTCTCATTACAACTTTGTTGTGTAGTATTCTATTTGATGTGTATTTTGTTGGTTCGCGGGGTATGTTCTGAGGTACTCCGCCATGGTAATGGAACCTAGAAATGTTACCTCGCTACAGTTGTGGTGGGTTGGGGGAGGTAAACCGTGCGTGCACAGTTGGGGAAGGCACGCCGTGGGTGGGGGGACGACACAGAGACCAAAGCCACTTGTTTTAAAGTATGTTGATATTGTTATCTTGTCGCAAAGCACCTTGGAGCTTAGACACGAAGTCTTGCAAGGTTACACGGAGTCAGATCTGCGCTGGGCATCTCGATTTTTAATACCTTCCTAGATGCACTCTCAGTCTCGTAAGATAAAAATTCTAACTTGGAATGTCCGGGGTCTCAATGATCATAGGAAATTGCGGAAAGTTCTGGCTTCTCTCACCAGGCGTGGTGTCGACATTGCTCTCCTGCAGGAGTCACACCTGCCTCCACACAGTGCACTGTTGCAACCCAGGGGGTTGCGGGGAAACATACACGCTGCGGGGTTCACATCTCATGCCCGGGGGGTACTGACGTGGGTTATACCCAGATCCGACCTCCTCCTGGAGGAACTGGAGACTGACCCCGAGGGACGCTTCGCTATATCGCGATGCAGCGGGAGAGGGTTTGGAATGATCATAGTTAACGTCTATGGCCCTAACTGATAACCCCACCTTCTTTGTAAAGTTATTAGATAGAATGAGTCACTATGGCACATGTCCCCTGCTCTGGGGGGGTGATCTTAACTGCGTATTAAATCCCAACTTAGACAGGTCAGGAGGCCCGCCTAGGCGCCCAACTGCCACCGCTAGGTCCATTATGACGGCTGCCACCCAACTAGACTTATGTGATGTGTGGCGTACTCGCTCACAGGGGCCGGGAGGCTTCACACACTATTCATCATATCATAACCTCCACACTAGGATTGACTACTTGTTTATTTCTAGGGATCTGGTTAAACAGATCCGTGATTGCGTGGACCTACCTCGCACGCTCTCGAATCACGCCCCCTTACAGATCGACTTGGACACCCCGCAGACAGTCATACCTCCCTTTACTTGGAGGTTCCCCCCGTATTCCTTACTTGACCCCGCTTTTAAAGCGGAACTGGCTGAGGCTATTGAGTCATTTTTTGAGATCAATACTGGGTCGGTCGACTCTTTTGCCACGGTGTGGGCCGCCTTTAAGGTGTATATCCGTGGGATCGCTATGGCTAAACACTCCGGAGTTCTCTGCGCCCTGCGTAAGCGTTTCTCGGACTTAGAGGACACTTTAGCAACCCTAGAACAGCAACTACTAACTGGGGCAGATGATAGTACCACACAAGACCTGCACCGTACTCTGGAAGAGTATCACTCCACAGCTGACGCGGAATTAAAGCACCTGGGCAAATATGCGACGGCGCGCATATACGGAGAGGGAGACCGACCGGGATCTGTTCTGGCCTCACTGCTCAAAACCCGAAGAGAGAAGTCTAATGTGACAGTCCTTCATGATGCAGAAGGTGAGCCCCTAACTGACCCTCTCGACATAGCCAACAGATTTAAGCAATATTACGCATCCCTATACAGCTCTGAGGGAGGGGGTGATGACGAAGCTATTTTAGACTACCTTACCCATATCAAACTGCCTTGGCTGTTGAATGGACACAGGGAATACCTGATGCGTCCATTAGAAGTAGAAGAAATAACCGAAGCCCTAGCTGGGATGAAATCCAATGGCGCCCCCAGAGTGGACGGTCTCACTGTCTCATTTTACAAAGAGTTCAGGGACCTATTGCTCCCGCACTTACATACACTGTTTGAGGAAATCATTGAAACGGGCGAAATGCCACCTTCAATGCGGGAAGCGCTAATTGTTACCATACTCAAACCGGAGAAACCTCCGACTGCCTGCGCCTCTTACCGGCCGTTGTCACTCCTCAACGTGGATACCAAGATCTATGCAAAGGTTTTGGCGTCCAGATTATCTCCCCTAGTGCCGCTGCTGATATCACCAGAACTAGCCAGCTTTTTCCCTGTTAGAAACTTGACTTATAACTTAAGAACTGTATTTGGGGCTATACAACATACCCAACGGGATACCCAAGCAGTGGCGGTCTTGCTCGACATGGAGAAGGCGTTTGACTCCGTGGAATGGAAGTTCATGACTCATGTGCTGACAAGAATGGGGCTCGGGAGTGTCTTCCTGCAAATGATAGGAGTGCTCTACAACGCCCCTACAGCCAGAATTAAGATTGGTGACCTGGTTACAGACCCTATCCGCATCACTAGAGGTACAAGGCAGGGGTGTCCACTCTCCCCATTGCTATACGCCCTGGTTGCCGAACCCTTCGCATGTGCGATGCGTGAATATCATAGCCACAGTGGTATACGATTTCCGAAATATAACTTGATTATTTCCACGTACGCCGATGATACACTACTATATGTTAGGGACCCTGACCAGAATCTCTCGACGGTACTGCGCGAGGTGATTCTTTTTGGGACCAGATTCGGCCGAAAGGTGAATTGGAATAAATCGCTCATTTTCCCGCTGACCGCAGAGACGACCCAATTCGCTCCGGACTACCCCCTATGCTGGACGACAGAGCCTGTTAGATACTTAGGCATCAGAGTGCATACTGATTCGGAGGTGGTCTTCAAAGAAAATTATGGGACAGCGGTGTCCAAACTGGAAGACGACGTGGACAGATGGATACGGTTACCCCTATCTCTAGTGGGAAGAGTATCGATTATGAAAAAGGTAGTCCTTCCACGGTTTTTATTCTTATTCACTAACATCCCTATAGTCCTCCCGAGGTCTTTTTTTCGGTTACTGACAACTCTGATGGTACGGTTGGCTTGGGCTGGGAAACATGCTCGTGTTAAGTGGGAGATTCTCACGCTCCCATACAGCATGGGTGGGCTTGGTGCTCCGGACCTAGAGCTGTACTATGGGGCTGCGCAAGGAGCCCATTCGCACCACTGGATCCACGGCCCCACGGACGCGTCGCACTTTCGTATTGAGAACGTGTAGCAGCCCCAACCCCATTGCCAGCGCTTCTGTTTAAACCCCCTGATCGCAGGACAGGTATTCTTGACTCCATTAATGCGACAATGCACGCCTGGCATTACCTTCTGAAATTACAAGCTGGTGCCATACTTTACTCCCCTAAGACCCCCCTAGAGTGGTGTCACTGGTTGCCCCCATGTAGGGAAAAAGGGGTGACTAGGGCCTTAAAAGCTATAAATATCCACACGATAGGGGAGCTGTTTATCGAAGGTAAAACGATAACATGGGACGACACAGTACGGGAGGGTCAGACGGCTACTCCTTTGACCCAATTTCACTTTCACAGGGTGCGACATTCACTGAGGGAGCTCCTGGGAAGCGGGTTGGATGAACCCCCAGAAGTTGCCCCGTTCACATATGTCATCAAGGCTGAATCGACAATACGAATTGTCTCAAGGATTTATAACATAGCGCAGGGATACAGAGCTAACCACTACACCAAGGCTCGACTGGCGTGGCAGACAGACCTGGGTTGAGTGATTGACAATACAATTTGGAAGTACTGCTGCAAGAGTACGAAACGCATTTCATTAAATGGGCGTCACAGGCTGATACACTTCAAATTTTTAAACAGGGTATATTATACACCAGAAAGGCTCTGCAGGTACAGTTTGCGTGAGTCTGCAGCATGCGAACGCTGTAGGGCGGACCCGGCAGATTTTTATTCCCTGGCCTGGTTATGTCCTGGGATAACGGCATTTTGGGTACTGATATTCAAGACACTAGGGGAGATCACGGACTTCACACTTGAGCTGGACCCTATGCTCGCTCTATTGGGATATTCCAAACATTTACCTAAGGGTATTAGACGACTGGTAGACATGGGACTCCTGGTGGCTAGGCGTAGGGTTCCGATCTGCTGGTCCCGGGGCCCGACCCCCACTGTAACGGGCTGGACACGCGACATGACATATGGCAGTACACAAACCGAAAACTATAGCAAGTTATTACCCCCCGAAATCGACCTAAAAACGTCTGGGGTCTATACCAGGCCTATTTGGCTGCAAAGGCTAGTGGCTCTAATCGTGCGGATTCCCCTGAATCATAGTGCAATGGAGCTGATTACATGATATGTCTCCTGTTGATGGTCTGAGAGAAGTGCTTTGACTAATGTGCATCCTTAAGTGTCTCAAGTTTAGTACTGTATATTAGGCTAGGACAACATTGAATTGTACGGTAAATGTTAACGATGTGAATTGCAAAGTGATGCTATTGTTACTGGATGCTATAAGAAGCTGGCTTTGCCCCGCTGTGCTGGACTACGTGTAATGTGTATACAACAGCAAGTATGCTATGTCTCTGTTTTTTGTTACTAATAAACATTTCTTCAAAATAAAAAAAAATTAAAAGTGGGGGGGTTACTGCAACAGAAACCCAGCTTCTCACAAGTCTTCCCCTACCTTTTTGATTGGTTGTTGTAGGCTGTCTCACCCCAGGCAGTTGTTTCCCACCTTCAGACTACAACGAGCCTCCTGCATTCGCTGGGGTTCACTATCAGTGTGCTTAAGTCACACCTGTCTCGCTTTCAGACACTCCTTTTCATCATAGCCATTCTGAACACAGTGCAGTTTCAAGCCTATCAACCTGAGCTGCGAGTCTATGCTAGGATTCCGATGTTTCAGCCTCAATGCTGGATTTCGGTGAGACTGACTCTGAGGCTGTGGGGCCTCATGGCCTCCTGCATCCTGCTTGTTACTCATGCCCACTGGCATATGTGGACTCTGTAGTGGGACCTAAAGTCCCAGTGGGCACAGCATCAGAGAAATCCTTCCGACATGGTTCAGATCTCGGAGGGAACTGCAAAAGATCTGCAGTGGTGGTTTACGAACCTTGATTGGGTCAGTGGCAAACCCTCTCTCGTCCCCAACAGGAGCTGACTGTAGTGACAGATGCATCACTCCTGGGCTGGTGCAGCCACCTGGGAGAGGTGGAGATCAGAGGCCTCTGGTCCCCGGCATAGTCTGAGCTCCTTATCAACTTGTTGGAGCTCCGGGCGATTCGCTTGGTATTGAAAGCGTTACTTCCTTTGATCAGAGGATGACTGGTGCAGGTGTTCACAGACAATACCATTGCCATGTGGTATTGCAACAAACAGGATGGGGTGGGGTCATGGACCCTTTGTCAAGAGGCCATTCATCTCTGGACATGGCTGGAACGTCCAGCATTTTCCTGGTGGTTCAACACCTGGCGGGCTCTCTCAACGCCAGAGCAAACAAACTCAGAAGGTGGTGCAAGGTGTCTTTCAGCAGTGGGGAGAGTTGTGGTTAGATCTGTTCGCCACTTCTGAGAACACGCATTGTCAGCAGTTTTGCGCGCTGAAATTTCCAACGTGACTCTCGCTCTGAGAGGCTTTTTGTCTAGAGTGGAGCTTCAGCCTCCTGTGCACCTTTCCACCAATACCACTCCTGCCCAAAGTTATCAAGAAGATCAGGAACGACCAGACCCAAGTCATTCTTGTGGCTCCGAATTGGGCATGGAGAGTCTAGTATCCCGTGCTGTTGAGCATGACCATCGGTCCTACAATCAGGCTGTCTCTTCGAAAGGATCTCCTATCGCAGCAACAGGGAAGGGTTCTCCACCTGAACCTGCGCACTGTCCATCTTCATGCATCGAGATTGAGCGGTGACAGTTGACAGCTTTTTACATTCCTCCTGAAGTCTATAATGTTATTCTGGCAGCCAGGCATCCCTCTACCAAGTCTGGATAGGCCTGCCGTTGCGACAAGATTTGTCTCATGATGTTCCTCCCACAACATTGACCTCCTTTTTGCTTTCCTATCTCAATTCCTATTGTTTGCATTATCGTTGGCCCGGCAGGTCTCTGCTGTGGGCACAGGTAAGGGTTATATATGAACCAACAATTGGATAGATACACGCACTCACTGGTGTATTTCTGAATCAATGTTGAAAATGGTAGGTGGTGCAGGTTAGTAAATCCTCCAGAGTATAAGGATGAAAGAATACACTGAAAGCGCTGTCCTCAAAGAATGAGGGGCGTCTCCAACTTGCACTCAATAGTAACTTGTAAATGAATTATTCCAATATTCAAAAAATTCTTCTCAAAGGACCGCATTTAAAGCAGATATACTTTCTATACTTTTGTACGAACTTTGGCACGTTCGCCACTCTCAGTACTAAGCTCGAGTTTCTTCTATTTTTCAGAATAAAGCCCCTGATGAAGGGCAAAAGCCCGAAATGCATTGGGCATATGGGCATATGCAAAGACATATGTTATTAAGTGAAAATTATCGTCATGGATGAATAATGAACGAAATAAAAGGAAAAAAGTGATACCACAATAAAAAACTTTGAGAAGACTTTTTTGAATATTGGAATAATTCATTTACAAGTTACTATTGAGTGCAAGTTGGAGACGCCCCTCATTCTTTGAGGACAGCGCTTTCAGTGCACAGTTAAGGGTTACCTTTCTGCCATCTTGGCATTTTTGCGGTTGCCGGACCCAATGCTCTCTCTTGAAGTCACCCAGTGGATAGATTCCTTAAAGACCTGCAACATATGTTTCCCCCTACACCATTCATAATGCCTTATTGGGACCTCAATTTGGTTGTCACATTTCTCATGTGTACACCCTTCGAGCCTCTCCACAGTTGCCCTCTCAGGCTCTTGACTTTAAAAACTATCTTCTTAGTGGCCATTACATTGGCCAGGAGCGTCATCTAGTTATAGGCACTCTCAGCTCACCCTCCTTACAACGCTTTCTATCCGGACAAGCTGGTCCTCCTGACATGTGCCTCCTTCCTTCCGAAGTTTGTGACTCTATTCCATGTAGGCCAGAGTATCACCTTGCCTCTTTTTTTTGCTCCACCTCATCAGAGGAGGAGAGACTTCACCGCCTGGATCCAAAAAGAGCGTTTTCGTTCTAACTTGACTGCACAGGAGAATTCAGGGTGGACGATCAACTCTTCGTGGGCTATGTAGGAGTGATAAAAGGGAAGGCAGTACAGAAGAGAACCATCTCAGGATGGAGTGTCCTGTGTATTAAGATCTGCTACGCATTGGCCAAAAAGCAGCCCCCTGAGGGCTTGTGGGCTCACTCCACCAGAGCCAAGGTTGCTGCCACTGCGTTAGTTCACGGCCTCCCGGTTCTGGACATCTGCCAGGCAACAACGTGGGCATCACTACACACGTTCACCGAGCACTACTGCCTGGACAGTCAGGTTCATCGTGATGGGCACTTTGCCCATTTGGTCCTGCAGGACTTTCCAATCTGATTGGTTTTGCAGTCGCACCTCCAGGGAGATATTGTTTGGGTATCTATTCTAAGGTAAGGAATCTGCGGCTAGAAGTCTCTATCATATGAACAAGTTACTTACTTTTGGTACCGACTTATCAGTTAGAGACTCCATCTAGTCACAGATTCCTTACAGATTCTCCCATCCTCACCGCTCTGCGAAACAATTTCAGTGTAGGGAACACTCTTTCAAGGGCCTTAGTCTGTTATACTAGTGATCAGTGCTCATTGTGGCTCCACGCTCCTGGTGTGGCATGTCACAAAACTAACTGACATCATCGTGCCAAGGTGGCGCCTGTATAGGTATCGAGTACGTCACTTCCGGCGCTGACGACGCCATGCAGAGCTGAACGACCCCACCTACTGGGGCGCAGGGGTATTGGTCAAAAAAATTCCAGATCCAGTCTAACGCATGGGGATAATTCGAAGGTAAGGCATCTGCGGCTACATAGAGTCTCTACCAGATAAGGCGTTGCCAAAGGTAAGTAAATTGTTCTTTGATACTTCTAAGGGAAACCTTCGATGTACCTTGGGATGGGATGACCCTCCATTGGTCTCTTCACCCTGTAGTTCCATTCTATTAGATCTCTTAACTGCCTCTGCTCAAGACCTAGCTGGTGGCAGCATTAATTGTATTTTGGGGTGCAGTAGCTGCAGCCAGAGGAGGTACCTTGGGTCTCCCTGTGTAAATTATGCCCAGTGACTTGGGACAGATGAGTAGGTGGGGGGTTCCATGGCATCTAATTTTTGTGTCTTTGAAAAGTTTGTGCAACACAAAAAGATGATGGACGGAATGCTGAACATTGTCAAACATTCACCTCCAGTCACAGATCTGGGTTAAATCGATCATTTTTTTGCTCACCATGCCATCCTAGTTTGGACCCAGCCATATGCAAATCAGTCTTAACCCTGCTCCTGATGGGAACAGTCTATCCCGAACTGTAAGGCTTTGTCCTCCCTGAACCGGAAAACAAGCATCCTGGGACCAGTTTCGGGGTATCACCCCATATCAGCCAGGCTAGCTTGAATCCAGTGGCATAGCGAGCATGGGACCCATGTCTGGGCATAACTTTCCCACTTAGGGTGACTATAGCAACACAAAACAATGATGGACGGAATGCTGAACATTGTCAAACATTCATCCCCAGTCACAGATCTGGGTTAAATCCATCGTTTTTTGCTCACCATGCTACTCCAGTTTGGACCCAGCCATATGCAAATCAGTCTTGACCCTGCTCCCCATGGGAACAGTGGATTTATGCCCAGATCTCTGTACTAGGGATGAGAGTTTGACATTGTTCAGCATTCCGTCCATCATTTCTTCTTTTTGGATTTGAAAAGTTTGTGAACATTATGTTCATACATTTTACAACGTTGATCAAAGATATTGAACTCTGTTTACAAGGAAGATGCTTTGCTATCACTGACTATACCTGTGTTGTTAATGTAACCCTTAACTGGCCACAGAGGTATCAAAGAAGCTCCAATCACACCTCCTTTTCCTGGTCTTTTCTTTGTTTGCTGGAACATCTGAAGGAAAAACAGACGTTTTCCTGCCACACAAAGACCCTGCAGGTTGTATCAGGCAAGCTCCACTTATGCAGGCAGTGGCAACCACATTGTTTACCGTTGCATTCTGCTGAGCTGTCATGATATTAAAAAATATAAGCTGGAGCATTGCTCCAGCTTATTGAACACCTCTTGGACACAGACCACCTTGTACCCTGCTGAACTTGGTGCTTCCATAACATGCAGCTGAGTACTGCTTCCTGCTGGCTAGAAACAAGCCTGATGGCCATGCTGAAACTTTGGTGACCTGTCCTGCTGCTGCTGCTGATCTTGCCTGCATGGAAGCCATTAGGAGTCGAGCTGAAGACCACTCTGCCCATCACCAGAGACTAGATGAGGGCTGTATCAATAAACTACATCTACAAGCGCAGATGTGTTGAGTGGTGACTGCTGGATGAGCACATTCCCTCCCTCCACCAACTATTATTGGTTTGTTCATGATTGACCCTTATGCTTGTAAGAGGTCAGCACTCAGCTGGGCTGCAAGCTACCTGTCATTCCCATTTTAAGGGATCAACACCACCTAACCCTAATTTAGGAGGTAGGCTTATGCTCCTTGCTCCAATAACTTTGCAGAACTCCCCGACCCTTCCCGATTCATTTGCAGGTTTTTAATACAAATGCTCACAATCGGAATATCAACTTGAATATATATACGTATTAAATATTGTCAAGCTAAGTGTAGATTTGTTATTATTAACTGCGCTGTACATTTTGGAAGGTGATCTTTCCATCACAGTATATATAATGGCAATTAATTCAACCATGATATTATGGTACAGCTGCCCACTATGTTGTGTTTATGTGTTTCACGTGTTTGTGATCAGCAGGTTCGAGAACCCTACAGAAAGTAGTACAATTTGGGCAGGAGTATTGTGAGCCCCCATTTTACAGTGTTGTGATCAGATACTAATTGTAAACCGTACGTTTATGAACATTCAAGTCAAGTTTATTTAGGATTTGGAACTCTAACAGGTCCACATAAAAATTCACAAAGATTTACAATAAACATTTCTCACAGATAATAGTGTACAGAGTAAAATACAAGACAGAATCATTCAATGTACCAACACACTCTACTTATCTAAAAAGTCCTTAGTCTAATAAAGTGCGAATGCGCATTTGTTTGAGAGAAAAATACAAACCCTATCCATACATAAGAAAAATGGCTGGAACAATAGTGCAATTCTAGTACAGTACTTCTATAGAAATCAGTGCAGTCATTTTTGCAAAGCAATGTAAACACTATCAATCAATTAGACTGTGCAAATCTTATTACACTAAAAGACCATGTTTGTCTAATACAAAGACAAATACAATTAATATAGTCCTATCTAAAAGATATTTAAGAATTGTTTAAAAAGGGGGGGGGGGCAAGCCAGACCGAGGTATCTGCTCCCCATCCCCAGCTGCACCCCTCACCTTAAAAATATGGCCATCAGGCCGCAGTCCAGGAAAATCCCCCAGGGCCCTGGTAACACAGGGCAGCAGCAGCCATTTTTTTTTAAACAAAGTTTATTGAGGTTTGCAGGCCTGTACACACACATTCTGTGTAAAGTTTCATATCAAGATACATACAAAAGGGTGAGCAATGACGCAATCATGAAGAACACAATTATACTAAGTATTCTGTGCATGGTATTGCCCCTCCCACCCCCCACCCAAAATAAAAAGAAAAATTTAAAAGAACAAATCCCACATTGTGTTGCAAACGTACGGCACACGTTTCAGTCTTATTTCAAATCTTAACTCTATTCTAACCTCCCAGAACTACACCCCCCCCCCGCCCAACCCTCCCCCCAGGCATGTCGCATTCAACTTTCCTTATAGACTGCAGTGTAGGTCTGCTGTGCTGTAATTTCACTAATATACCAAGAATAGCATTGCAATGGTAAATTCACAGCGGATGCAGAGTCACGCTGCATGTTGTTTCTAGGGTCTCCATGTCATGACGAGCTCAGGGGCAATTTATCTAGTCCGCTACTTCAGGAGTGGCAATCACGGGAACCTCATCACTATCACTGTCTGGGATCTTTAGGAGCACCACTAATGTTTCCCATGCCTTTGCCGCTTCTAATGCCCTCTCACTTCCCGCCCTCTTTGCTAATTGCATCCTAACTATTCCTTCACACTCCGCCCATTTAATGAACAGGGCAGCAGCAGCCATGCAGTCCAGACAGCCTCCAAGGGATCCAGAGCTCTCCTGGCAGCCCTCTTGCCTCCAGGGCCTCCCGCGCTGGTTCAGGGCCAGAGCGGAGGGCTTGATGCCGCACTGATCCAGACCAAGGAGCGGCGAAGCCGGCCCAGCTGCGTCACATACGGGCAGGTAGGAAGAGGGGCTTTTACAAGTTGGCTGCCCCCCCGGGCCCACACCGCAGCCCGTCCGGGAGGGCATTCGCACTGCCGGGACAGCTCCATAATCTCCTCTCTCTGGGGAAAAAAGGGGGGCCTCTACAGCCCCACTGGTCCCTTGAGGCCTGTCCTTAACAAGCGGGCGTATCGGGGCAGCACCAGGTGTTGTGCCCACTCACCGCCGGCGTCCCCGATCCAATCCCATATGGCAGTCAGTCAGTCACCGGGGCAGCAGGGCTCACTCCTCAGTGGCCGGGTCGGTAGAGACAGCTGCCGATCCCCCGGTGTCACAAATCTTCAGCATGTCCGTGCTCGGTTGCCGCCCACTGCCGGGAAGAGCGGCCGTGCCACAGTAGGTCTGGGCAGGATGCTGGTACTTCACACAGGGCATATCATCAATGTGGATGGTGACGGATGACAAAGGGGTCCGGAGCACTCTTAGAGTGCGACCGCCATCTTGACGCCCCAAGCCACACCTTCCTCCCACTTGGGGAGTTCTTAGCTTCTCCCATGCCATTTTCAAGCTTTGTATCCTGGTTTCTCTCAGTTGAGGAAACGGAGGTTAGATCTTATTGATTGACCAATGTTCATGTTAACTGGCATAGAGATTGTGGTCACTACATCTTGGGGAGTATTATACAGGGAGTTCACTGTCTCCTGTCCAGGTATTTTTTCATTATGGTCTTCGGTTTTATGCTGCGACATTTACTCTTTTTGACCTTGGGTCATTTTCGTCATTATTTCAGAGAGGCTAAACAGCTTCTCCATTAAGGGACATCAGAATCATATCTCCTCTTTTATTTCTAAAGGATTTTTTAACTTTATTAATTGGTTGATTAAGTCTGTCTGATTTAGAATCAATGGCCATGGTGTAATTTGCTAGTGATTCTAGCACCAAGATCTCAACTTTCAGTTCGTCCACCTGTAGCAGTGCAGCTTGTCCTGTAGCTGTTAATGCTTTCTCTATTGCGTTCCACCAGCTGACATTCCCTTCCCCTAACATTTGTGGTAGATTTTCACTTGAGACCTCAATAGCAGTTGGCATTGGATGAACCAATGTGAATGTTGTTTTTCGAGCCTTGAAAGCTGCCACTGCCGATCTTTCTGTTATTGCTATTTCACCGATCTCCTCCTTATATGCCCACCAGCTGCCTTTGTCCTATATTGCTAGCAGTCCTCTTGCTCCAAATCGAGTGAAAGAAGTCCCCCTCTGCTAGGAGGTACCGTTATATTTGCAAATGTATTTGCTTCTTTGGTTGCTTTCAAAGCCTCTTGTTTTTTTAATAATATTCCCTATCTTTGTTGGTCACGGTCTTGTTCACATTGATAGGCATCGCTTACTTGCCATGAATTTATGTACTGGCTTTCTGACTCATTAGGCTTGATTGATAGGTAAATGCTGTACTGTATCTGGATTTTTGACACCATTTAGAATTGTTATCTTTGGGGCTAGTGGCACCCTATCCAGTTTTTCCTTTGGTCAATTTGCCAGTTTGACTCATAGTTTCCCTTCGGTAGATCTATCACCAATTACGTTAGGAGGTTGACTTCCATGTTGTTATTATCTGCCCTTTCCGCCTGATCCATCGCTTTCATCCTGTTGTCTATATTAGCTTAAAGTTCATTTCAAGAGTCTCAAATTTTAAAGCGGGCCCTAGTTCCGCCGTGTGTGAGGGCCTCGTATACACTTGGGCGTCTTGAGCGTTCTCCATAGTGGCTGGATTGCTCTTTAGGAATTTCATACTTTCCTTTCCTCATTATTTGCAGTGGCCTTTTTGTTTTTTAATTCCATAATGTTGCTGCAGCAGTAGGGCACTGCGAGTTCTTATAACTTCCCCTATCTGCACCCCAACTTCTTGATATATACGTGTAATCGAGTTCATATAAGGGCTCCTAACTGACCTTAGACTCCTGCTTGCAGCCTTTGAGTTTATGGCCGAACACTAAAACTCTTGGTACAACTAATGCTCCTGACATAGAATAGTTTATGGTGTTGCCACCCTCGCAGTTCATATTCCACTGCCAAACCTAGGGCAGTTAAAAGCTTGAAATTTGAGTAAACAGGGTCTGCCATGTCAGCCTTTTCCAGTCCCGTTATAAAATAAGGCGTGCAGCAGCAAGCCTCGCCAAGGTCGCCAGCTGACCAAGCCCTAATCCTTAACCACTAGAGCACATTATGTCCACTCCCGCACCCAGTCAATCTCCACCTGACACCCCCCCACAGCCCTTGGGATTTACTAGTAACCACTGCTGGTAGTCCACATCAGGTAAGCAGGGGACCCACTGTGATGCCTGTGCATAAGGGGGTGCAGTATTGCTCTAATTGTCTTGAGTATGGGCCTGATCATGGCACTGGCACCCTGCTCACTTAGGCAGACCTCCGCCACACAACCCAGCTTGCTCTCCAGGGTTGCGAGCGTTGGGGTCACCTGGCATTGAGCACCGGATTGACGCATGGTCCTCCCTCTGTTCGACTTGGCAGCGGTGGGGTTCCTCATTTCGCTGTACCGGCTTTCATCACACCTTTCACATTGTGCACTGTTTTATCAGGAATGTTGTTCCCATGTACTAAAAGCAAAATTATGACCATCTTTGTAATCCTCATTAAAGTAGATATGACCTCAGTACCAATCCAGATGTATTACCATGGTTGCAATAGTTGTCTGTTGTGAAACCAACTGCCAGCAAGAAGCCATCTGTAGGGTTGTTTAACTGGAAGTTGGATGATTATTTCTATTAATTTGAAATCTGTATCAGAATCATTCTCATAAAACACAATTTCTTGTAGTGGTATAATTTCAATGGATATGGGTTTTGTCAGTGGCTTATAATAAACCATCATTGCATAGGATGCAGATGTCGATATTGCAGCATCAGGTTTGCTTGTTGAAGTTGGCACTTGGTGTGAGGCTGAAGACACAGAGAAACCCCCATATGCACGAAATGGGGTTGAACATTGCAATGTGGCAGTACTCTCCTTAGGGTGGTTCCTCCAGGGTAAGGATAGGATCTGTTGGTCTACTCTGGAGGCACCTTGGTATCGATGTGCATCTGCTGAATAGAATCTGCCACATAGCGCTTTTTGATGCAACTTTCCTGTTCTTCTTTGCACAAGGAAGGGGCAGCAAGATCACTGTCCGAGTGCCTTTTACCCCAAGAACTGGAACATGTGGTCAGTACGTTTCCTAAGGCTTGCATGTTAGAGATTCTTTCCTGATCTTGGTCCCCCACCTGAGGGAGCCACCCCTCAGCAGCTTTAGTAACTTTATCCTCGTTGGTAAAGGTCGGAGGTCTTCATGTTGGGCAATTTAGTTCTTGTTTATTTAACAGTCTATGATAGATTTAGTGGGAATGTGCATCAGGTGTTTTCAACTCTGCCACCTTTCCAGGTAGTTCAATATCAGGCACTTACATTGGTACTCCGAAGAATAATTCTAATAATAGTCCTGTAGGCAAATTATTTAGTACTCTCTGAACCCCATAAAGGCTATGTATCTAGGTCAGTCCTGTATCCAGTACCATAACGGTAAAGGTAACCGTGGCCCACTCTATGGCCCTGTTTGATTCTGGACAGCAAGTGTGCAGGAACATCAGTGGTATTCCCAGAGCAGACATAGCATCCATTAATGCATTAGCGGAGACCGCTGACCATTGTCTGAAAGAATGGTATGAACTGCAAGCCTTTCATGAGCACTCGAGCAGTGGCAATCTTTTGTGTCCAAACCCAAAGGAAATAGAGCGCGAGTCGACCGCAAACCAATATATCTTTATATTGATTAGCACTCAGAAGTAGCCTGACATGGTATCGCCCCAAATGGTTTATCATAGATAGTAAGGGAAGTCTGTGCTTGACAAATATTGCATTCCTGCCCATATCGGTATTTCGGTAAATATGTCCACCAGTATTGCTTCTGTAGTATTGATACAGTTGCACTAATGCAATCATGAGTAGAAGATAATGCCTCATTAGCTGCCCTAATTAGCTCTAATCTAGCTTGCTCATTTGGAATATCACTGTCTCTTACCCCTATATTAATTATAGGAACATTATCTCTAGTGACAGAGTAGGAATATCTACAGGGAAAACCGTTGGGATGTTTTTCTCCTTTCAATGGTGCCTGTATTGCCACCCAAATGTCTGCATCGATCTTAGTTTGAGATAGAGTAACAGCAGCTCCTTTAAAGGTCTGCAGTGCTGTTTTGTGTAGCCAACTGCTGCACAGTTCCTTTTGGCAGGCATTTCTTCACTTGTATGGACTATGGTGTGCTGTACATGGACTAAAGGAAGTTTATCCCGTAGAACATCTACCTTTCCCCAACAAAAAAAAACAAAAACATTTAATTAAAAAAAAAAAAAGTTTTTAGTTATTTTATAATATATGAAATTCAACAGTACCTTTTCACCCACGCACAATGCACTAGGCACTTTACGAGACTGTCAAAACCTGGAAATCAAGGACTGCTTAATGCATATTGAATGAACTGCTATTCCATAGAAGTACTGCATAAATTAGCTAGAATGGAACACGTTGCATAGCTTATATAAATTGTACCATAGCCTTTTACTGTTTGAAACTACTCATGATGAAACTGTGGTTCTATCTTTTTATGAATTATGTCGTTGAGTGAACATTGTAAAGGTTTTAATTAACTTATACAATAAATTACTATATTTCCCCAAGGTTATTTACTTTTCATTGTTTCCCATTTAAATCTGTTCAAGTGACATTGCTGTAAATCTGAATTGTAGCCTTGTACACAGAATGCTGAATCCGACACAATAAGTGTGGGAACTAGCGGATCAGTCTTCTGAAGGGCAAGTCACAGGCTATATATTTCTGTAAATTGTGCAGTGGAATCACCCAAAACTTTAGTGTGTGTGCGTAGCACCTCGATGCCGCCATCTTCAAACACTCTTTGCACTGCAGCACAAGCTGCGGTGTTTTTGTTTAGTACCAACCGCAGGCTGTGCAGAGCATCCGTGTAGAACACGCTGTTATTCTTCTGCACGATAGAATGTTTGGAGTTGGTGGAATATTTTGTGTGTATTCCAGAAACTGTAGAGCGGAGTGTTGAGTCATATTCAAATTTTATATAAGTAGTATTTAAAGAAGCGGGCCACTGCACCCAGTGCAGGTGTAGAGCACACATTAGGTATGCTAGCTTTGGATGCTGCTTCCAGTGTAGGTGCAGGGCAACAATAATGATTTTTTCCCTGTTAGAGAATGCTCCTTTAGAATAGCTGTCTATACTTCAGTGAAAATTTTCTCAGTAGGAGTACATTGTTCCTCAGCAGAGTGATCTGTATGCTATGGAAGTTGTCAATCCCTCATAGTATGCTACATATGTGTAGCTTAAAGTGCTAGGACCAAAGCTTATTACTAAGTTTGTCTTGTTGTCCCATGTTAACTCTTTAGGCTCTAACATATCTGCCTGCAGTCCACAAAATATAGCTGTATGCATTTTTATCCGTTTCTTTTCAGATAACTGCATAATTAATTTATATAGGGGCATAACCTCTATGCATAATATGGCAAGTACGTTCTTCCAAAGTTAAGGAACCCCATCAAGGCTTGTAACTTCTTTAATGTATTTGGAGGTTTTAAAGTAGCACGCTTCTGTAGGAAGTCAGGTGTCAATCCTTTACCCTCACTGGATAACTCGTATACAAGGAAAATCACATTAAGATATGCAATTCTAGATTTTTTTTAAATTACTTTTATATCCATGTTGGGCTAAAAGTGTCACCCAACCTAGCCAAGTGTTCAGTCA
This sequence comes from Calotriton arnoldi, assembly GCA_963921515.1. NCBI lineage: Eukaryota > Metazoa > Chordata > Amphibia > Caudata > Salamandridae > Calotriton > Calotriton arnoldi. The sequence goes on along the minus strand of CAWUFW010006050.1, from coordinate 337,767 downwards.
AACCATCATCTGTAATAGAAATGTCATAAATGTATGACAGCACCTTGAGACCTTCTTGTAAGGTCTCCATACTCCTTGCTGCAGAGAGCCCTGGTTTGTTCTTATACCCCTTGGGCAATCTTGTATAAGCGTACTGAAATCCACCAAATGAGAATGCGGTTAGATTCTGGGATTCAGGTGCTATATTTTGACTAAAAAACCGTTATATATATCTAACATTGTTTTATATTTGTTCCTAACTATATTGGTCATTAATCCAGTATTATGAGCATTTTGTACAGCATGTGTGCATGTATTTGCATTCAAATTCCTATATTCTAAAACGATTCAGTAGGAATTATCGAGTTTTAACACAGGAAAAAGAGGAGTGTTCATGGTTGAAGGGCAAGGCACTATTCTACCCTCATATTGTAGATAATTTAAAATTGCTCCTATATCGCGCTTAGCTTATTGCTTTAAAGGATATTGATTCTGAAGTCAAGGCTCATTCCTTTAGGGAATCACCTTGGAACAGTGTGTTTCACCCCACATGGTATCTATAGAACGCAGGAGCCTGTTTCAAAGCCTATTTGTGCACATATTTTTCCCTGAGTTTCTCAGGTATTAAGAAGGGAAATGCTTGCAGAATTACCAACTCACCTCGAGGTGAATCCCTTATAAAGACTGGAGGCCAGTCATCCTCTGCGAGGATAATGTCATGTGCATCTGACAAGTGAGACTAGAATATAGCTTTATTTTTGCGCAACATTTCTCTCTCAATTTGTAAATCTACTACATAAACCCTGTCAAGAGGATTTTTATGTCCATCTGGTGTCTCAGCCCTGTAGGTATTTCTTTGTTGGAATCATCATCAGATGCTCTTCAAGAATCTGGTGAATTATTGTCACTTTTGCTGCGCTGTCCAGAAGCCCTATTCCGCAGAAGTATCCATAGTTTATAGGCATGCTTTTTTGTTAAAATGCATACTTTTTTCTTTTTAAAGTGAGTCTTTTCCTTCACGCGCCTGCTAGCTTTCCTGCTTGGCCTACTTTTTCTTTCTGTGATGCTCAGCTTGTCCACTCCTTTCTCTCTTTTACTATCCCCAGAGTCCTGTAAAGAACAGGAAGGATGGCTATGTAAATACTGATAGCGATCTGGCTTTCTAATTTAATGACTGTCCTTCAAATTATATCCACCCTTGCAGGACTCCTGTGTTGGTGACGATCCAGTTCTGTTTTTGGTTCCGCCTTCTGCTTTTTCTTAATCTCCAGTGCAGCTTTTTTCTTTCCAGAGCCCTCATTCTCCTTTTTAGGTCTCGCCTGAGCCAGTGCTTAGCGCTGCTCTCGGCAAGAGTTTTAGTAAGCGGGTTTTGGAAGTGCAAACAGCAGTGGCTTTTGCTGGCGACCAGCTTGCGTTCACGCGAGCGTGCACACGCGCAGCCGTCATCTGTATTTCCTCCGTCACGGGTCATTAAGTGCATCGCGATCACTTTCACTTTCGCTGCTTTGCGGCCGCGCGGCCGTGCCAATGCTTGTTTCTATTTGTTTACTTTTGCTATCATCGCGGCACCCGCGCTTTACTTTTAACGTTAAAAGTAAAGCGCGGGTGCCACGATTAAAGCAAAAGTAAACAAATGGATTATTTTTCTATTTCTTTACTTTTGCAATAATCGCGGCACGCGCGCTTTACTTCAAGCGCGGGTGCCGCGATTATAGAAAAAGTAAAGAAATAGAAAAATAATCTATTTCTTTACTTTTGCTACAATCGCGGCACCGGCGCTTTACTTTAACATTAAAGTAAAGCGCGGTGTCGCATGATAGCTAAAGTAAAAATAGATTATTTTTCTATTTCTTTACTTTTGCTATATCGCGGCACCCGCGCTTACTTTTAACATTAAAAGTAAAGCGCGGGTGCCGCGATGTAGCAAAAGTAAAGAAATAGAAAAATAATCTATTTCTTTACTTTTGCTATAATCGCGGCACCGCGCTTACTTTTAATGTTAAAGCGCTTTACTTTTAATGTTAAAAGTAAAGTGCGGGTGCCGCGATTATAGCAAAGTAACAAGCAAATGGTGTAGCCAATAGGTCTCACTTTTGGGACCTTATAAGTATTTAGTTATGCAACTGTTGCATGGCTAAACACTTATAAGGTCCCAAAGGCGAGACCTATTGGCTATGCCAATGCTTTTTCGCTTTGAGTTGCGGTTTTACAGCTCGAGAACCTAAGGTGTCAAGGCCCACGGAGATGTAAACGTCTAAAATAAACTTTGGAAGCTTTCGTTCACGATCTGGAAGTGGAACAGCTGCCAAGTTCTGGCACACTGGCAGAACTGCAGATTCTCCTTCAATGTTACTCGAACTATTGAGGCAGCTGTTTCAAAATTGCCTATCAATTTTTTCCATAAATAAAGAGCAGGTTCAGCTCCATGCTCTTTTTTTATTTGTTTTAACACCACAGGTACCACCGCTAATGAAGGTGTGCCATGAGTAGTAGTAGAAATACTTGCGAATATTGTTCCCCAAGTGGCACACTCTTCCACAGGTTGTATAATACTGAGTGGAATACACATAGTTAACATCCTATGTCTATCCGGGGGTGTTGTGTGAGGATCAACTGCTTCTAGGTGGTTAGTTTTACAAGCAATACAGAACAGAAGTTTGCCTCGTTTTGGAGATGCTTTGGCCATAATTGAAATAATAGTTTGGGGACTAATTGCCTGCACAGCAGGAGGCACATGTTGTAAAGGACTGGGAACAAATGTTCCTGTAGCAGTCAACTGTAAAACATACTGTTGCAAGGCTCCTGTGGATACTCACCATTTGGTTTAGTAAGTGTTTTGCCTCTGCAACTGCAAAAGTCTCTGCATCAGGATATGGTGTATACTCAGTGCTTAATTTGAGCCGGTGGTTTTCCCGTGCTCGGCACCAGCACATAATTGTCAGCACCGGCACTTGACATAACACAAATCCTTCTTTTTCATGAAGAATCAATCACTTTGACAAATAACAATGCCTCTCTAGAGAAGAAACAAGTCTCCTGCTGAACCAGATCAATGCAGGTCCTGTTATCTGAGCTGCTGTGCAACATTTATCCAGAAATGCAATATGTTTTGCATGATATCGCCTGAAAAATAAGACCGGAAAATGGACACCACAGGTACATGGGTAATCACCTTCCCGGACACTTTGGATAAAGTAATGAACGGGCACTGAGATCTTAAGATGCCATAACAATAGTGAGTACAAGCTAAAACCATTCTAAAAGTGGGGGAACAAACCTCAGCTGCAACGTGGCCACAAGGTGGTGCTGTGTGGCTAGAGATGACTACAACAGCAGTTTATTATTTATTCAGTCTACATTAAAAATGACTATTACATGCCGCCCAAGCAATTCTTATGGCTTGGGGGGCCTGAAATAATCTGAATTGTCACACTTGTAGGAGTGTGATGGTTAGTAGTTGTGCTGTTACTATCATTGGCAGCATACATAGCAGGGGCAATGTGTGGCACAAGCTGCAGTGGCCTCCTGACGAGAGCCCCAGCACTTATTTTTAAAAGATTTTTTTTTTTTTTATGTATTTTGTTTTACATATCAAGTACTTTGTATACCCAAACAATACTTGACAGGCAGCCCCTTCATTACTCAAGGGACCCAGTCTGATACTCTGAACTAAATGGATTAGATGACTACCAAACTATGCTTGATGTTATTGATAACCTAAGGCGACTTCTAAGTTACAATAGGGTTCATTTTTAGCCAGAAACGCAGCAGCTCTGTATGCATGAAAGCTTCCTGTATTGGGATCTACAGCGTCAGACTCCACCCATGAGCAAATAATCTCAAAGTGTATGCAACTGGTGCATTTACAATGAAAGTTACCCCACCCCCTTGTAAGGCAAAACCCCTACCTTAGAAGTGTTACATAATGGGTGCATCCGAAATTTACCCCTATCGGAGTATATTGGTGTGTAGCACTGTAAAACAAATTCAAAAGTTGAGTAAAAAAAGCTGAAATCAAAACAGGGAATAACCTTTTATAAGTCAAATGCCTGACAATCCAACAGGAGAAAGGACACACCACTGAAGGTGGTAACCAGTATTACAACGGATGTCTCCGCTAACAGCAATAGGTTACTACTTTGATTGTGTTATCCGGAATTACTCAATGGTCTAGAAGAATGTGCCATATGCAGTGCGCGATTGTCTAGTCTTCCAGGACATGGATCAGGAATAGGCTTCCAAGAACCCCTGGCACTAAGGATTTTGTAAATGTGCCAACCCGTGACAGAAGGCCAGTTGGACTGCAACCACCTCGCAACCCACCGAGCACTATGTGAGTGGGATGTGTTTTAGGTAAGAATCAATCCTATGAGATATGACAAAGACAATTTGTGGAATTCAAGCCCTCTTTCATAATTCAAAGACACACTCAAGAACACCCGGAAACCACAGATAGATTTTAAAGATTTATTTTAAAATAAAAATTCAATCCCAGTGCACAAAATATGAATACTATTATAAAAATCAGTAATATAGTGGCAGCAAATTTACCAATTGAATGAACAACAAATAATATTGTAACATACTGTTGAAATCATAAGGTTATTTTATGTTGAGATCTCTAACCCCACCCTCATCTCTTTGACTAATTAAACTACCCTTCAGACCAAAGAAAAGCGCAATCTTATTTTTATTATTTTTATTATGCAATTTATTAAGCGCACAAATACCCTTGGGTGTCTCGGCGCTGTGGACGGAAGAGGATGGGACAGAGTAGGAGCTGGTCATTTATTGGTTGAACAACCAGGTTTTAAGTTGTTTACGGAAGGCAAGGAGAGAGGGGGTGTTTTTGATGTGAAGGGGAAGTGTGTTCCAAAGTCTGGCGGTGGCGACTGTGAATCTTCTGTCGCCCCAGGAAGATTTGTTTGTTCTGGGGACATTTATGAGGTTTGCTGCTGAAGAGCGAAGGGGTCTGGTTGGTTTGTAAGGGCATAGTGTTTTTTTTAGGAATTCAGGTCCTGTGTTGTTTACTGCCTTATAGGCGATACATAGGACCTTGAACTTTGTACGGCTTCTGATGGGCAGCCAATGGAGCTGACGTATTAGATTGGATGTAGGTTTGAATTTGGGGGTGTTAGTCGGCGATACATAGGACCTTGAACTTTGTACGGCTTCTGTTGGGCAGCCAATGGAGCTGACGTATTAGATTGGATGTAGGTTTGAATTTGGGGGTGTTAGTCAGGATCCTTGCCGCTGCGTTTTGGACCATTTGCAGTTTGTTTAGGACTCTTTCCTGAGCGTTAAGAAATAGGCCATTACAATAGTCTACCCTGGACATGACTAGCGTGCTCATGAGGGGGGCGTGGCTTGGCGCCGATGTAGGAGACAGCGGACCTTGAAGCTCCTCCGTGGCCTCCCTCCATAAAAAGATATCCTGATGCCCTGAAGAGGCCCCTGCTCGGCCATATCGCGTCGGAGCACCGGGTGCCCAGGGGGTGAACTGGCGAAGACCTGGGAGGCTGAGTGACGGAGAAAACTCCACTTTCTCGCACTGCTCGCACTCCCCCTGTGGCGACCTAAGATGGCGGCTGCCATCGGTCGCGGGAACCGACGTGGGTCGCACTGAGCTGTGCCTGGCGATTTCTGCCGGAACGACGGTGAGGCTCTTTGAACCCGATCTCGGAGGGAGGGTCTGCGGTTGCCCACAGCTGTGGGAAATTGGCGAAGTGGTGGGCAGAACTGGATTGGGCACCGTTGCGGATCCCAAAATAGCGGCCCGCTGATTTGACTGAGCTGCCTGCCAAGGGTGCGGGCGACCGGAGCTTGCAGAGTCGGCCTGCTGCCCGCTGATCCTGAAACGCTGAGCTAGCGGCTTTGGGGTGCTTCTAAGTCCCACTGACCCCCAGAGGCTGGCGAACTGGACCTGACTTGCCTGACATCAACGGAGGAGTGCGGCGATCGGATCCGCCTGGTTCCCGTCAGGCCTGTAAGCGGCACTCTGTGCGGGGGCCTGGTACCCCGGCGGGGTAGAGTTGGAACAACAGGCGGTGCGTGAGACCTACCTGCGCTGCGGAGGCATTTGAGGCTGATTGGGGAGGTCCGGATCGGCGGGGATCGTAGAGGAGGAAGAGACTGCCCCAGACTGCCGCACCTTGGTGAGTGCGCGCTGGGCTACTTGAAAGCGGGGCACCCGTTCTGCCTCCCTCCTACGCGGAGGTGACTGGAGGGCCCGTACGGTGCGGCCTGTGGAGAGCGAGACACAGCGAGAGGGAGCTAGCTGGCCTTTCTTGGTTGCTGGGGGACATCGGCCCGGGCGAGAACCTCTGGTCTATTATATTTGCGGCTGGGCGCTATTGTACTGGGTGCACGCCTGTGGTTGGGGCCCTCTGCTGCGGGGTCCTGGGTGAAGAGCGGAACCATGCTGGTGTGTCGCTGATATTGGTGCTGGAGGGGCGCCGCGCGACCTCTTGTGGCCCACTGGACCGAAGCGAGTGCATTGAAGGAGGTACGACTTGGGTGCTGGCGGAGGCGCACTGAACTGAGACCCAGCTGGATGCACTGAGGCCCGTGGGCAGCTCTGAGGACGGGAATGTGGGGCCCAACCTTGCTGAGGTAGCCCGCTTGCTGGCAGAGGCTGACCCAGCGCGGAGTTAATACCGGTACGTGAGTGACTCTGAGTTTGGTGGGGTATTCCGCAGTCTTTGGTGACCTGCCGAGATGGGGCGAGTATCCAGGAGGAAGGGCTACGCGGCCCTTCAGGTGGAGGGAACAGGGCAGCAGACTGACGACGAGGATGAGGTGACGGAGCGCGCCAACACAGCAGGCCCGGGAGGTCCTACGCTGGTCGATATAATGCAGGCCATCACCTCGTCCAGGGAGGCCCTTGAGACGAAGATTGACGCCATTGGAGTGGACCTTACTCTGCTCAAAGATGACCACAGGAAACTGAAGGAGCGAGTGAAAGTGACCGAGAAAGTACTAGAGGGGGTCCCGGAGGTGGTGGCCACCTTGCAGCGCTCCTTGAAGCAGGTGGAGGACAAAGTTCGGGTCTTGGAGATGAGAGCAGAGGACAGTGAAGGGCGCTCCCGCAGGAATAATCTCCGCGTGGTGGGGGTTCCAGAACGAGCAGAGGGAGACGACGCGGTTCGATATTTGGAAGAGTGGCTCCGGACGGAGGTTGCCCCAGAGGGACTGTCCCCGTTTTTGCCCTTGAGAGAGCCCACAGGATCCCGGCTCGACCTCCCAAGCCGGGAGCGCCACCACGGCCGTTCGTGGTGAGACTATTGCATTATCGGGACAGGGATCACCTTCTGCAGCAGGCCAGGGGAAGCAACAACTGCAAATCGAAAACTCCAAGGTGATGATATTCCCGGACTATACTAGGGAGGTCCAGAAGCAGCGGGCCTCTTTCATTGCTCTAAAGCGGAAATTGCGCCAATTTCACATCTCATACGCCATGTTCTTTCCAGCGCGCCTACGAGTGGTGGACGGTGCTGATACGCTCTTCTTCAGTGCCCCGCAGGATGGATGGCAGTGGCTAGAGACGCGCCGGACCCCTGCGGCAAGCAACGGAGAGAAGGGATCACCTGAGCGCGTGAGCCCGCGGAGGCCATCTTTGCTGCCAGATCAACGGCTGGAGCGAGACAGAGCTGTGCAGGCGGTTGCAGAGATCAGCCAAGGTGGGCTCAGCCCGAGCTCTGATTCCACTAACCGAGCGCTGGGCAGTTCTGGAACATCCCTGCCTGGAAGCACGAACGGGGACTCTGATTCTGAGATGCCGGTGGTCACTCCACGCACGGCGGACTTGCTTGGCTGATTCGACAGGTGATGGTGGAATGGGATAGATTGTGGCTGGCTCCGGGCTTGGTCGCTGTGGGGGGTTTGGTCTGCAGATGGAGAGGGATGGCGCCAATTGCTCAGTCTTAATGGGGATCCTCATATGGTACAGAACGGGGGAGAGCCGGGAGGGGCTTTGGGTCCCATAGGGTCGTCACACTACCCCCTTTGTACACAGTTGTGGTTGTATCAGTTTGGATGGGAACTAGTTCAAGGGAACCTGTCCTGGGGAGTGGGAGTTGGGGGTACTGGGCTGTTGGGGGGGGGGGTGTTCCTGGGACCAAGCATGCCGCTGGGGGGATATGGAGGGCAGGATGCATACAACTGCGCCATGGGAACCGCCGTAGGTATCAGGTGTTTATCCTGGAATATTAGGGGGATGCATACTATGACACGTCGACATAAGATCCATGCCTATCTTAGACGGAGAGGAGTGCAGATTGCGCTTCTTCAGGAGACGCATTTAACTAAACAAGAGGGGTTAGCTTTGCAACGCAGATGGCGAGGGCAGGTGTTCTGCACAACATACTCGGCGTTTGCGCGGGGTGCACTTATCTGGATAAGAGCTGGAGTCCCGTTCCAAAGCACTGGGCAGTTGATTGACCCTGAGGGTAGATATGTCGTCGTGACGGGGCGCTTAGACGGTAGAGACATTGTCCTAGGGAGTATATATGCCCCTAATGCTGATCAAGCCTCATTTTTTGCGCATCTTTCCCGGAAGCTCGCACCAATGTTGGTGGGATCTGTGCTCCTGGGGGTGACTTTAACTGTATCGCGGACGTCGCGTTGGACCGCTCCCATCCCCCCTTGTAGACGCCCTGGTGCACAGGCTGGCTGCGATGCGACGGGCTTGGCAACAACAGTGGGGACTAACCGACACATGGAGGGCGCATCACCCGACTGACAGGGACTACTCGTACTTCTCGGCACTGCATGATCTGCATGTTAGGTTGGATTCGGTCCTTTGCTCTCCGGACGTACATGGGGGGATGGTGCATAGTGAATATTTGGCTAGAACGTCATCTGATCATAACCCTCTGCTGGTGGTCTTACATTGGTTACGAGATCGTCCTGCTATTCCCACATGGCGGCTCAGGCCAGACACGTTGGAAGACCCGGTGTTTAGGGCTGCGCTGGGCTCGGCCATTGAAGGCTATTTTAGGGATAATGTCAATACAGCATCTTCTCCAATGGTGGAATGGGATGCTTTTAAATCTGTGGTTAGGGGGTGCTGTATAGGAGAAGTGGTGGGAGTTCGAAGAGTACTGCTGCAGGATGTGTCAAAGGCGGAACAGCAACTGCGCGGGTTGGAACAGGAGCGCCCGGAGTGTCCGGACAGGCATGATGAGTTGCTTGCGGCCCGAGAGGAGCTAGCGGTCCAGCTCGAGCGATTGCGCTGCTTCGATTATAAGGCTTATACAGACAGGGCACATGCGGAACGTGACAAATCTGGGGCATTGCTAGCATGGCTGGCCAACCCGGCGCGCAGAGGGACAGTAATTTTAGAATTGAGAGGCCAGGGAGATGAGCTGTTCTATACCCAGCGGGGTATTAATGAACAATTTTTGCAGTACTATACTGAGCTGTACCGGAGCAGGGTGGGCCCCGGACTTCCTGGAGATGAGGGGTTTCTGCTGGGGGCAGACCTCCCTAAAGTTGACCCTGGGGAGGTTGCAGCCCTGGGTAGGGACATCGAGGCGGGTGAAGTCCGTTGTGCTATAAAGCGCATGGCCAGGAATAAAACGCCGGGCACAGATGGGCTGCCAGTGGAATTCTATGCGGCCTATGCTGAGGTTCTGGTTCCCTATCTGGTGACGCTGTACAATGGAGCACGCCAGGAGGGTGTCCTCCCTGCCTCTACGCGCGAAGCCATCATAGTCCCTCTCCTCAGGCCGAACAAACCCGCTTGGGACCGCTCCTCGTACAGACCCCTTGCGATGCTAAACCTAGATTATAAGATCTTAAGCCGGGTACTGGCGGGTCGTTTGATGCCCCATATGGCGGCGCTGGTTCACAAGGATCAGGCCGGTTTTATTCCCACCCGGAATACTGCAATGAATGTTCGCAGACTTGTGCATATCTTGGGGTCTGATACATATGATACAGAAGAAGCTTGCATTTTTGCGGTCGATATTGAGAAGGCCTTTGATAGCTTGGAGTGGCCTTACCTTTTCAATGTGCTGCGGGAGTTTGGCCTGGGGGAGGGTTTCATACGGTGGACAACGCTGCTGTACAGTGCTTCCACGGCTAGAGTCAAGACAGGGGGATTAATCTCTGCTGCTTGTGGGGTTGCACGGGGGACGAGACAGGGATGCCCGTTGTCCCCTCTGCTATTTGCCCTGGCGATGGAGCCCATGGCTGCTCATGCCAGGATGGGGAGGTTTTACCCTGGGTTGCTGGTGGAGGGACAGGTGCAACATATAGCCTTGTATGCGGATGATCTCCTCCTGTTTCTGCCGAACTCCGGGGATGCGCTTCAAGGAGCGAAAGAATTGTTAGAGACCTTGGGGAGAATAGCGGGGCTCCGCGTGAATTGGTCCAAATCATGTCTGTTCCCCACCGCGGCGGACAGGCCGGACCGACAGAGTGCGGGAGGCGTCCCATGGGAATCCCGCTGTTTGACTTACCTGGGGACACGGATTTATCACGATCATGATGACCTGCTGGAGGGCAATGTGGGACGAGCGTTGCGTAGCGCTAAGACTTGTTTCGACTTTTGGGGGACTCTTCCACTATCCGTCGCGGGAAGGGTGGCTTTAGTGAAGATGGTCACGCTGCCGAGGTTCCTCTATTGCTTCGGGACGCTCCCTGTCTGGATCCCGGGTAAGTTCTTTGCGCAGCTTAACTCATTAATCACAGGGTTCCTGTGGGGGGCTGGGAGAAGGAGGGTTGCCCTAAGTACCATGCAACGACCTAGGGCAGAGGGGGGCTTCGCGTTGCCAGACTTTGAGGCCTATTACTATGCTGCACAGCTCCAATGGTTCACGAAATGGGTGGCAGGCCATATCAGGCACCCGGAAGACCTGGGGGGGTCGGGTCCGAGTTGGCGGCTATTGTCTTGTGTCCTTCTGCGGATACCATTGAGAGGTGAAGCAGTGCCGGCAGATTTGCGAGTGGTACAGCGGTGCTGGGCGCGCATGGCTAGGAGGATGCACATCAGGATCCCGTATGCACCAGAGATCCCGCTGCGTATGTGTGAGGTGCTGCCGCACGGGGGTGACTGGAGTAAGCTGCAATCCTGGGAGGAGGCAGGAGTTATCACATTGGGGGACCTCTACGAAGACGGCAACCTCCTACCTTTTAATAATCTCATGGAGCGCCATGATCTTCCCCGGGGGGACTTCCTGTTTCATGCGGCCCAGTCGGCGGCTGTCCGGAGGCACTGGCGGAAAGGGTTAATAGAACCGGACACTTTCCTTCCCTGCCAGTATGTAGTGCTGGCAGCGGGAACCTTTAAAGCGGTAACTTGTCTCTATCGGCGAATCACCCAGGACTTGCGCCAGCCCCTGGAGGCGTTGCGACTCAAATGGGAGGCGGACTTGGGGGAACCCATTGAGGAAAAATCTTGGGGGCGGTGGTAGAGAGGGCGTGGAAGAGCACTCGGAACGCTCGCTTTCAGCTAATTCAATTCTATGTCTTACATAGGGCATACTTAACGCCTGGTAGAATCAATGACTATTTTGGGACGTCGGCAGCTTGCCCTCGGTGTGCGCTAGAGGGGCGAGGTTTCTTCACATGTTTTGGGACTGCCCGCATTTGGGGGACTACTGGCGGGGGGTGACAACTACCTTGGCGACTGTGACGGAGAGGGAGATAGCTCTGACACCAAGGGTTTGCTTGCTACACGAGTTTCCGCATACTGCTAAAACCAAAGTCACCAGCAGGTTCATTGATCTGGGGTTAGTCCTGGCAAAACGAGAACTTACTACACATTGGAAGGCAAGGCAGGGACCCGCTCTTGTGCGCTGGCGAAGGGAACTTGTGAAGTGGGCGGAGAGTGAAGGGAATTACAGGATGGGTATGGCTAGGCGTACCGAGAACGAGAAAACATTGGATATGGCTCGGGCGTGGGTGGCACTTGTGGAGCTGACTAAGCACCCCCCTGGAGGCGAGGAGGGTCCCCTTGCTGAGAGGGAGGGTGTACAGGTTACCTGAAGTGGCTGACGCTTGCGATGGGAGAGGCATGATGAGGTAGCTGAGGGTCTTGCATAGGTCCTCCCCCGGTGTTTGCGGTCTACCCTGGGTGAAGACAAGCAAGGCAAGGATTTTGATGGGTGGTGCAGGGGGTCTGGTGGGCCCCTTGAGTATATTAGTGACTAGCGGCATGCTTGGGGGGCGGGAGGGGGAGGGAGGTATTGTTGGGGTGGGTAAGGGTTAGGGGGCGGGCTGGGAAGTTAGAGGGTTTTGTCTGACTCTGCCCTTCGGACTGCAACAGGCAGGGTAGTGAACGAAGATGTGAGTTGGGCTTCCATGGGGGGCTGATGGGGATTTAATAGGGTGCTTCTTGGGGCCCTGGCGAGACTCTTCCATCGTAGCTCACTGGGAGGATCACAGGAATATTGATGGTCATGATTGAAGTGCATATTGCCTCCCCAACTGTAATATTCTGATGTCCATGATGTTGCTTGTATTGTTTCCAGAAAATCAATAAAATTCTGTTTTAAAAAAAAAACTAGCGTGCTCATGAGAGTTCTCCCGGCATTTGAAGGAAGGTAGGGTAGAAGTTTCTTTATCATTTTGATGGTGAAGAATGCCGAGGAGACAACGTTGTTAGCGTGTTGAAAAAATGATAATTTGTCGTCAAAGATGATACCTAAGTTTCTGACTTTTGTTACGGGGGATGGAGGTGGACCTAGCTCTGCTGGCCACCAGGATGGAGACCAGATGGGGGAGAGGTTACCAAAGATCATTACCTCCGTTTTATCGGAGTTTAGTTTAAGGCAATTGTTTGCCATCCATGTGCTTATTGCGAGCATTCCAGTTTGGAAATTTGCCGCAACTTTTTCTCCGTCATTGTGGGTCTCTATTACTAGCTGTGTGTCGTCGGCGTATGTAGTCACTCGCATGCCATGAGATTTGATGACCCTCGCCAAGTCGGACACATAAATGTTAAATAAGGTCGGACTCAGCGAGGATCCCTGAGGAACACCGCAGGGGAAGGTGAAGGATGGGGATGTGAAGTCGCCTAGCGTTACTGATTGGGAGCGGTTGGAGAGGAAGGAGGTTAGGAGGGCTTTGGCGTTATTTTTGATACCTATGGTAGAGACACGGTCGATAAGTGTAGTATGATCGACCGTGTCAAATGCTGCTGATAAATCCAGCAGCACCAAAGCCGCAGCTCCTCCCCGATCGAGTATCATTCTGATTTCGTCAGAGGCTTTGATGAGGGCCGTTTCGGTGCCGTGGCCCTTCCTAAATCCAAATTGGGTGTCGTCTAGGAGGTTGTTTTCATTAATGAACTGTGATAATTGAGTATTGATTACTTTTTCAAAGATTTTGGCAGGGAAGGGGAGGCAGGCAATAGGTCTATAGTTTTTTGTTTCTGTGGGGTCGAGGTTATGTTTCTTTAGTAGCGGTTTAATGACAGTTTTTTTCCAAATGGATGGGTATGTTCCTGTGATGAACATAGAGTTACAGATGGTGGCTAGTACTGGGGCGATGATCTCGGGTATCAATTTTAGTATGGTGGGGGGGGCATGGGTCGTTGGGGGAACCTGATTTGATGGAGGAAATATAGTCTACGATTTGGTCTGGTGTAACTTGGTTGAATTCCAGGAGGGTAGGGAGGGTGCTACTCTTGGTGAGGCCAGGATGAGTGGGGATAGGTGTGTTAGTGTTGTCAGTGGGAGCAATGGTCTGGTTGTTGATAGAAGAATGAGCAGCAAAGTTAGTATAGATGTGACTAACTTTTTCTTGAAAGAATATGGCTAGAGAATCGGAGAATGTTTGAGTGGGAGTTATGGAGGGGATGGGTTTGGGGCCTGATAATCTGGTTACGACCTGGAACAGTTGTTTGGTGGAGTTTTGTGCAGTTTCGATTTGGTTAAGATAGTATTTACTTTTTTTCTGAGATTATGAGGTGTTTATATTTGGTAAGTGCTAATTTATAGCGTGTTTTCTCGGTTTGGGTGTAGTTCCGACGCCACTGTCTTTCTATGTTTCTGCATGTTTGTTTTTCGAGCCTGAGTGCTTCTGAGAACCATGGAGCTGATGGTATTTTTCTGTTTTTGGAGGTATTTTTTTGCGGGACTAAGGTATTGAAGGCTGAGTGGAGCCATTGTGTGTATTGCGTGGCTGCTTGCTCAGTTTCATACGGTGGGTCTTGTTGGGAGAACAGGAGGTGTGATTTGAGAGCGGTAGGGGAGATACTGTTCCAGGCCTTGAATTGTTTAGGGGGAGGAGAGATTGGTTGAATGGAGGTGTGATTTTCTATGTGAATATTGAAGAAGATCGCACAGTGGTCAGTCCAGGGGAAGGGGAGAATGTTTCCTAGAGTGATTTGCTTATTGTTAGTGAATAGACCGTCCACAATCTGGAATGGGTGGGTTTTGTTACTAATTGAGAGAGTCCCGTTGCTTCTAGTTCTGCTAAGAGGGTTGAGGTGTCGTGATCGTTGTGGGCTTCCATGTGGAAATTGAAGTCCCCTAGTATGGTGAAGTTGCTTTCTCCAGCTAAGGGTTCTAGGAGATGCCCTATGGAAGAGAGGAACTCGGCTCGAGGTCCCGGTGGGCGGTAAAGGAGAATGCCTTTGAAGGAGTATGTGTGTGTGAGTAGTATTGTGAAGGTAAACGCTTCGCATGTTTTGATAGGGATTAACTCTGTCCTTATTGAGTAATGTTCACGATGGATAAGTGCCAGTCCACCACCCTTTTTTGTGAATCTGTCGAATCTGCAGACACAGAAGCCGTCCGGGGTTACTGTGGAGAAGTCTGGTCCTGAAGATAGATCTCCCCAAGTTTCTGTTATGAAAAGGAGATCGAGTTTGTGGTTTTCTAGGAGATTTAATAGTTCATATTTATGTTTGGGTAGGGAGCGAGCGTTTATAAGAGCTGAGTTGATTGTAATATGATTGTTGGGGGACGGGGGGCCCATGGTGGGTGGGTGCTTTTGTGTAGTGTTTAGAGTGAAAGGACAGTTAGGACAGTGTGTGGGAACTTGGGTGGATAGGATTTCCAGGTTGAGGTGGGGGCATATCTGTTTGTTGATGAAGGTGTTGGATATGTGTTTTAGTTGTTTACTGGAGTAGGAAATTAAGTTTGTGTGTGGGATTAATTGGGAACGGCCAGGGGCGGTGGCCCTGGGCGCGGACGGGCGCAGACGGGCTTGCCTTTTGCGCGCCCGCTGCGCGCGTCCGTTGCGCGTGGAGAGAGGCATCCTATTTTTGAAAGGGAGAGATCAGCTGCTAGTCAGCTGACTCGTCCGATCTGTCCGGAAGTTGTAGTCACTTCCTGTGTGCCCGTTTTTTGGGATTCCCTCCACTCAAACCGCTAGTCGGCGGTGGACCGGGGAATGCGTGAAGTGTAGGTGAGTGCTGGCAGTAATGGCGATCAGTGTTCTAAAAGCGCAATTTTTTTTTAAAACAAACAATCAACAATTTTTTTAAATTCAGTGCAGGTTTGAGGAGCCTTTTCCCAGGCGCTCCTGGTCTCAGCAATAACGAGGTCTGTCTCACCTCAAGCGCGTCCGCTGCGCTTGGAGAGAGGCATCCTATTTTTGAAGGGGAGAGATCAGCTGCTAGTCAGCTGACTCGTCCGATCTGTCCGGAAGTAGTAGTCACTTCCTGTGTGCCCGTTTTTTGGGATTCCCTCCACTCAAACCGCTAGTCGGCGGTGGACCGGGGAATGCGTGAAGTGTAGGTGAGTGCTGGCAGTAATGGCGATCAGTGTTCTAAAAGCGCAATTTTTTTTAAAAACAAACAATCAACAATTTTTAAAAATTCAGTGCAGGTTTGAGGAGCCTTTTCCCAGGCGCTCCTGGTCTCAGCAATAACGAGGTCTGTCTCACCTCAAGCATGTCTTTAAGTTTAAGATATGGTTCATACCGGTATATATCCTCTGAACAATTGAATCAATGTTTAGTCAAATATAGAGATCTAATAATTAATATATATAAGTAAAAAAAGGGGGGTCCTTGAAAGGAAAAAAATCATGATAATCATAATAGGGGTACTGCCACTCTGACCCTGGACTTCACCTGGAGTGTTAGCAGAGCTCTGCACCTGTAGAAGAGGACTGCGAACCACCTCCACCCGGGGAGGCCCCAGCTCAACTGACCAAAGATTCACCGGAGTGATGGAAGCCGGGCTGCCGAATACTTAAGGTCTGCTTGTGCCGAGTGATCATCGGAGCCTAGAAAAGGGCCTACTCTAGAAGCACCTGCTCTTCTGCAGTGTGTGAACAATTTAGTCATAAAAGCAGATCATAGGCTTGTATCCTGCAGTATTTCGTTACACTTTCCAGGAATGCTTCCAAGCAAGACAAGCTTTTGCTTCAGGTAGCGCAACCTGCAGCTGTCTGTAGCTTCAAAAGAGGGAGAGTGGCCCCTTTTGTTCAAACCACAGTATGGGCTCGGAAGAAATTAGGCTTAAAGTCAATGAAACTGGGCGTGGGGGGGGTCTCTCGAAAAAATGCGCGAGTTGCCAACCTTCAGTAGCTCACGACGATTTTCACTGCTCAGAAGTAGCTCTCACTACAGTAAAGGTTGGAGACCCCTGCTCCAAATCAAACGGGGCAAACCAAAACGCGGGAAGAATTCTTTCAAGAGTACCTTCGCCGTCGCCATGGCTGTGTTCTCTTTAGTGGGGTAGGCCTCAATCCATTTACTGAATGCACAAACAACCACTAACACATATTTCAAGTTATTGACTCGTTCCATTTCGATGAAATCCATCTGGAGAACCTCGAAAGGGAAGGAGGGTGGTGCAAAACTGACAACAGGGGTGGGGGTACCTTTCCCAGGATTGTGCATCAGGCAAACCATGCAGTACTTCACCAGCTGGGCAGCAACTTTTGGGATATTGTCATTCCGCCATACGGGGTCTAACAGCTTGCAAATCCCTTTCGCACTAATGTGGGCTGGCTCGTGCGCCATGGTAACCACAGGGAGGACATATGCATCCTGTAGCATCCACCTCTGCTTTCTGCTCCTGTCAATCCAGCACCCATCCTCATCCAAATTGGCCGTGCTCTCTTGCCATATTGCTAACTCCTCAATTGTTGCCCCACTGTGAATCTCCTTGACATTTTCCAATGTTTCCTCAAACATCGCACACTCGGGCACCCATCTAGCAGCACCTGCCACAAACATCCTTTTCATTTTGGTCTGTGCTGTCTCCTTCGCTATCTGATCTGCAAACGCGTTCCCCCTCCCAACATCATCAGTGATTGCCTTGTGAGCACTGTACTTCACTATTGCTAATTTCTTAGGGAGTGCCAGGGCTGACAAAAGTCTGTGTATTAGTGGGCTGTTCTGTATTCTCATTCCATGGGACGTTAGGAACCCCCTCTCCGCCCAGAGCCGCCCAAAATTATGAGCCACGCCGAACGCATACTGGCTGTCAGTATATATATTGACAGCCAGTCCCTCACTCAACTCGCAGGCACGAAGAAGGGCCACCAACTCTGCAGCTTGTGCTGATTGATAAGGAACTTGTGCTGTCTCAACCACAGTGCGTAAGGTGGTGATAGCATAGGCCGCTGTTGTTGTGCCATCTGGTAATTTAAAACAAGAGCCATCGACATATAGCTCCCCTTGGTGTTCAGATAGGGGATCATCAGTCAGGTCTACCATCCCTTCTTCTCTTCTTCAGTACGGAAGATGCAATCATGCACGTCCGTCTCCTCATTCTCAGAAGGGAGGGGTTGTAACGTGGCTGGGTTCAGGGTGGCACATCTTTTAATGGTGACATGTGGTGCAAACAAGGTCAGCTCATAGCCAGTCAGACGTGCACTGGTAAGGTGCTGCGTCTTTGTTCTGTTCAAAAGCGTGTCCACAGCATGTGGGACCATGACTGTGAGATCAGTATCAAGGACGAGCCCTGCCGATTGTCGGATAGAAATGGCCACGGCCGCGACCGCTCTTAGACTGCTCGGGAGAGCTCTGGCGACGTTGTCAAGCAAAGCAGAGAAATAGGCACACAGCCTTTGCTTACCTCCAAAGGCCTGTGTTAAGACAGAGAGCGCGCAGCCAGCCGTTTCATGTACGTACAACACGAACGGCTTCTGATAGTCTGGAGTGCCAAGCACAGGTGCAGAGCAATGCGCTATTTTTAGTTGCTCAAAAGCATGCTGACAGTCATGCGTCCAAGGCAGGGGTTCATGCACATCTTTAGTGGTTAGGCGCAGCAAAGGCTTCGTTAGTAAAGCGAAGTTAGGGATCCAGTGGCGGCAATACGAAGTAATACCTATAAAGGTTCGCACATCCCGTTGCGTCTTAGGGATGGACATTTTAGTTATAGCAGCGATGCGCTCAGGTGTTAGTCTCCTTCCCTCCTTCGACAGTAGGTGACCTAAGTAGGTGACCTCCTGTCGACAATATTGAAATTTAGAAAGGGACACTTTATGTCCATGATGAGCCAAATGTAACAATAGCTTAACCGTTGCATCCTTGCAACCATTTTCAGTATCCAAAGCTATTAAGAGGTCGTCCACGTCCTGCAATAGGACATTACCTGAGGGAAGGACGAGGGAGTCCAATTGACTTTTTAAGGCTTGGCTATAGATACTGGGGCTTTCAGTATAGCGCTGGGGAGCCCGACAGAATCTAAAACTTCTGCCGGCCAGAGAGAACCCAAACAGATACCTACTGTCTGGATGTATGGGGATGCTAAAAAACGCATTCTTCAAATCAATGACAGAAAAATATGTGGCAGAGGGAGGAATCATGGTCAGGAGAGCAGTGATGTCGGGGACAACAGGGAACTGAGGGACCACAACCTTATTCACTTCACGCAGATCAATCACAAAGCGGTAGACATCGGGGTGATCATCTGGGGAACCCGATGGTGCCCTTTTTAAAATTGGAAGAATGGGGCTATTGCACACATTCGCAGTCGTCTCTTCAACAACCCAGACGCAATCAAATCCTGTATAATCTGCAATAACGCCCTTTCCCCTGCCTTTGGTATCTTGTACTGGGGAAGACGAGGCAGAACAGCATTGTCCTTAACTCTGTTGGAGAACGGAGGTATCTGCAACAACCCTACATCCGTATCACCTGTTGCCCATAATGTCGTCGGCACCTCCTTAAACTCAGTGGGAAGGGGCTCATCCTTTGACAAACATTGCTTGGAATTCACTATATTAGGTCCTATGGTCATATAGACGCCAGCCGGGGAGCACGAAATAGTTGCATGTAATTTTTTCAACAAGTCCAAACCCATTAAATTCTCTCCACAGTTAGATGTCAATAAGAATGGCGAATCTACAGTAAAAGGGCCTATAGTCAGGGCCAGTGGCTCAGAGATGGGGCTCACAACCGATATACCTGAGAAACCTACCAAAACATTATTTTGGCCAGACAGGGCTGCCCCGGGGACCAGTGAACGAGAAACAGAGCTATTCATTGCGCCTGTGTCCACCAAGAATTTCTTCGCTGAGCCCTGCAGATCAGCAGTAACATAAGGTCCCCGCTGATCCACAGGGATCTGAACTGATCCCTCACCCTGCCCTTGGCTGTCCTAGCCGTGAGTAAGTCCCGTCACTTCGTCCAAATCATAATCGTCATGGTAATGCTGTCGGCCCCTAAGATCATCAAAATAGTTCTGATCAGACCAACCTGGCTGTTCCTCACCTCACCTCCCCAACCTCCGCCATAGCCATCTGCTCCCCGTCCCCTGGACCCTCCTCCCCTTGGAGCCTCAACCCTTTTCAACAGTGTCGGACACTCACTTCGCCAATGCCCCTCCTCTTTACAATATGCACACTGGTTCGGCCCCACCGGCGTAGTATTCCCCGTATTCCTGCCGGTGCGGGGCAGCTACCGGGCCGGACCAATGCCCCGCCCTCTACTGTTCCCCCGGGACGCCTGTTGCATCAACACCTTCATTTTCAGCTCCTTATTTTTTTCTCTACCTTCTCCTCGTTCTCTCTGTGCTCATAATACTGTGCTAATTCACGACGGTGCAGTGGTATGGTTATAGGTAAATTGGATAATTGCATATTACTTAAAAGACGTGTGCTGAGGATTGTGTTCATAATACTGTGCCATGCTTAATATTACCGATGGGGAGGAGGTAGTCCAAGTGCTCTCCGAAGCCTGCAACCGAGTTGCGATCTCAGGTAGCAGATTCGTAACAAACCTGTTGACAAACAGCCGGACACCTCCCTCCATCGACAAATCCTGTCCACTGAAGTCCAAAAACACCCCTTCAAACCTGGTGAAGAAGTTGGATACACTTTCATCTTTCTTCTGGCGACATGCTGTTAACTTATCCCAATCTACTCGTCTAGGTGGGATCAATGAGTGCATATACATAATAATTCGGCCCAGCAGGGCTAGTATCTCAGCCTTAGGCTTCTCGCCAGGCTTCCTCTCTTTATCCCATGCCCTGATCTCACCCCAAGTGCCACCCAACTCCACTACGTGGTCCTGCGTGTGCACCTGCCGCCAAATATCAACCGGCACCAGCAAGCCGAAAAACTTCTCAATGTCTGCCAACGTCATCACCGTCGATGACGCAGCCTCTGTCAACTCTTTGTAATAAGCAGTCAGATTTTTCCTAGGGTCAGGCAACTGAGTCTTAAGGGACAAAACCTCACTCCTTTTCCAAGGCCTATAGACCCACTGTTCCTGGAAACTGGCCTCTACTCGCTGCCTGACAATATGGTCCTGCCCATCTCGAAGCTCTGGTATTTCGGGGTGGTAGATGGGATGTACTTCCCTCATCGGGAACTGAGACACTACAGTCGGGCTCTTTTGGATCAACCTGCCTCGGTATCCAACCAACGTGGTAACATTACTAAAAACGTCATTAGGGGCCATGCCAGCTGCATACACACTATCCTGAATATCATAAATAATTTGGGGGGCAACACCATTAAAACACTGTTCCCATAGCCCAATCAAAGTAGCCGACATATGCTTGAGGGCATGCTGTTGTACAAACGGCTCATAATCTTTGAGTACACTCCACACATCCTCCACACTGTAAATCGGACTCCGGGCCCACTGGGAGGCCTGGTCAGCCACCATCTTCTTCTCTGCATCACCCACATCAGACCGAATCAACACTCGCCCCATTCTTTCCTTAGCAGCCTCCCAATCCCCATCATCCAGTCCCCGCACCGGTGTCCCAGCGCACAACAAGGGCGAAGAAAGGGAGTGAGGGGAGGACACACTCGTGGGTGTTGCGGGAACTAGAGACACCAATGTCTGTGTGGTGGATGTAAGCGAGAGAGGTAGAGAAGAGCTTGGAGCAATGGGCACAGTAGATAGGCCTGTAATCGCTGCAGTCTCGGCCGATGGAGCTGAAGAGGAAACAAGGGGTGCTCCATCTGAGGCGGCCGAGGCAGAGGCAGGGGGACCAGAGGCGGGAGCATGGGAGGCGAGGTGCTGGGTTGGCGGGGCTGCTGTATATATCCTCTGTGGGGCATAAGGAGGTGGTGGCCGTACATCTAACAGATCCTCCACAAAGGGGTCACCTTCTTCTCGTGCAACATAAGACTTATCGCATTGCAGTCTAAACTTCCGGTCAGCACACTCTATACCCTTCTCTACCTTCTCTCTCTCGTACGCTATAGCCTTTTGTGTTACTGTCTGCGTCTTCCCTCTCCAGGCCTCATTCTCCGCTCGTATTCATCTTTGCTTTGCTTCCTTTTGCCATACCTGAAGATAGTCAAACATTGACTGCCTACTTCTTTTTGCAAACAACATATCTTGCAAGAAGTTCAATTTCTGTTGATCAAAAGAACCTGTCAAAGGCCACTGTAACTCGGCGTTGTCCCTCGTATATTTGTGCCATAATGTACTAAACATAATAGCTCCAAGGCTGTGTTTCACGAACATATCAAAGTTTGGCGTGCCTTCTGGAGGCGCAGGCTGCCTCTCTTCCAAACGAGCATCAGCTGAACAACATCTGCACCTCAAACAGCAGAACTTACTGAAACAAGGCATCTTCAAGAATAAAGAGAAACAAAGTCGCTACTTGTACCCGACAAGTGACTTACCAATTTCTTCCCACAGGTCCGTCCTCGGACCGTACCGAACACTCAAAGACCAGAAGCCAGTCCTCAGACTGCACCAACCTTCCAAATCAGACTCCACATCACAAGTCCCAAACACTAGTCAAACCCCAGGCGTTTGCAAGAAAAAGCCGAATTCACCAAGTCGCCTGGCAGAGGGTCTTCAGACACCCTGTATCTCCAAAGTAGTCCGCAGACCTATCAAGTTCACAAACAAACCGAGAAATGGTCTCCAGACCATATCCAAAATTTCTCAAGACAGCGCCATGTTTACCAAGAATCAGGACAAACTCACCTGGTGAACACAGGTCGAACAAAGTTATTCTCCACTGCCGACTCTTCGGAGCAAACGGCCAATTCCAAGGGTTTCGCCTTTTAGGACCCCAGCCGGGATGACCACTAGACGAGGCGTAGCCCGATCAGGCAGGGCAGCTGCGAGAACTAAGCTGGGTCGTGTGGGGATCCCCGATCCGCCCATCCGACATGACGCGGCCCTGTCCCCCACACCCGGTTACGGGCAAGGATGGGACACCCAATGGAGTCCCTGTTCGGGCGCCAACTGAAGGAAGTGGCCCGATTAGGGACACCCAGGTCACTCACGACCACCTCTCTGCCTTCCCAATAAATGAAGAGTCGGTCAGACAGTAGAGAATACAAACCAAATAGTTTATTAGTAATGCGCTGCAGCGGAGCCCAGTCTGACCAGTCTCCTGAGATGACTGCCGAGGGACTGACTCCCCCCAACATCCCAATTCTCAAAGAACACGCCCAGACTGGAAAATTCCGGCTCAGGCTACAGTGAACAAAGGAAGCAAAGAAGGATGAGCCATGGCACAGGGCTGGGTACATGCTATCTCGACCCCAAGGCCGTTGGGCCGGTGCCTACCATTCTAAGATGTGGGAACGGGTCTATCTGACAGCAAAGGTATGCAACATTAGATAATACATTCATTAGTGCAGCGAAGCTTCAACCTTGAGAAATACAAGCTGGAGGCGCAGGGGCAGCCTTTCTGCTGAGGCAAGCATTATGGGACAGAAGCTCGATCTCAGTTACAGAACAAGATGGCGCCAATAAAGATGGCGCTGTGAATGCTAACTTAACACGGAATCGAGTATGAGTATTGCAAGGGGAACATTTCAAGTCCGTGCATTACGAGAGTAACATTTCAAATCTAACAGTTGTGACATCTACAGCACAGGAGTATCCTGCCAATGGAGTGGTTTTGACAGTGGGGTCAATGATGATTTCCTAGGTTGCCTAAGCAGGGAATATGACACCATTGGCATGGATTCTTGTGGAAGGGGGCACTGTGCTGGACGTCCTTAATTATAGGAAGGGAGCATTATACCTACAAACCAACTATAGAATTACAAACACAGGCCTTGTATCTGTACCCTGCCTCATCTGGACATTCTGGAGAAGAAAAATATGTACATTACATTTCATGTAGTGACATTTCTGGTTATGCTGATGTTTCAAGACAGTGATGTAGTATTCATAACCTCGGTGTTAGAGGAAATTATACAGTGTTTTGCAAGCACTGATGCCCTGTGTATGGCAGCAGCAATGATGTGGGATTCATTAAAGATATATAAAGGAAGAGGACTTGTCTGTCGTTGGAGGACAGTATCCTAAGGTCTAATCGAGAAGAGCTGTAGATGATTGAAAACCTTCTTATCACGGTATGGTTTGTGAATGTTGCAACAACTATGCCACAGGAGCACCCTGCCACTCGAATGGTTTTGTCAATCGGAACAATGTTGATTTCCTAGTGTGTCTATGAATGGAATATGACTCCACAGGCAAAGATTCTTGGGTTGTGAAAGGGGTACTGTGCTGGAAGGGCTTTATTATAGGAAGGAAGTATTATATCTACAAACCTACTGTAGAATTATAAACACGGGCTGTAGGAAGCCGGCTCTGTATATACTCCACCAAAAAGAGGTAAAGTGTGCACAGAGTCCAGTGAGTCCCCAAAGGTGTGGCAGAGGTTAAAGTAGATAATATCTTACTCTCAAATTCGTGGTAGCTGGGCTGAGCAGTTAGGCTTATCAAAGGGTAGTGTGAATGCATTTGGTGTACATACTCATACAAAGCAGGAACACTCACTCAATGACTGACTCCAGGCCAATGTTTGTAGAGAAATATTATTTTTAATTACTTTTATTCCTAGGAACCAAGTTGAACTCAGTTATAGGTAGGCAATACTTCCAAAGAGGCAGTAGGAATACTCTATAGTATTGTCGATTCAAAACAGTAACATTCAGTACTGGTACAAGATAGACAGTTGCAGGTAATCGATAGAGTGCAATGCCATCTTAAGGAAGGAAAACAGTGTTATGCATCAGCGGGTGAATGTAATAATGTGTAAGTGACAGTATGATGTCACTTAGTTCTAGAGAATGTCAGGAATGTTAAGTCCAAGAAATGCATTCACTGGGGATTCAACTGTTATACTAGGCATGATATGGAAGCGGATTTATAAGCTCCATTAAAGGATGGTCACAAACTATATTTATTGTATCTGGAGGATTCTTTTACAATGGCGACGAGGATGGGATGAGAACACCTTCAAAGAGAGTGAAGATTTTCTGCTAAAAGAAACCTGCTGGTCTGGTCATTTGGAAAAGGAATCGAGTCAACAGCTGAAATAAACACTTAGCAGCGCGTATGCTTTAGCACGTGCAATCAAGTGTTAAGGGAAGAGAGCTGATAATTGAAAAGTAAACACTGACGTGCAGTCAAGCGTGAAGGGAATTCAACTGTCAATCGGAAATAAACACTTAGCAGCGCGTGCAGTCAAGTGTGAAAGCACTCAATAAAGCTTTCAACACTCTTCAGTCCTTCCTAAACAAACAAAGCAACGCGTGTGTAAAGGCAAGAGTGAAAGCCTTTAAAGTAAATGACATTTTAAATAAACATAGCACGAGTCAGAGCAACGCGCGTGGAAAATACAAATAAAGCTTATTTGAAAGGAATTCCCTTACCTTTTGCTCCTTTCCTCATGTGAGGTCTCTGAAGGGGGATTTTCCTATTTTGTGAGCCAAGGGGAGTCAAAAGAAAGAAAGGACTTTCAAGTGAAACGTCCTGCAAATAATCAAAAGAAAGAAAGGACTTTCAAGTCAAACTTCCTGCTTAAGGAAGCCAAAAGAAAGAAAGGACTTTCATGTCAAGCTTCTTATTTTATAAATCAAAGGAAGTCAAAAGGAAAAAAGGGACTTTTAAGCTTATAGTTGGAAAATAAAAAACAGACTCTCAAATTATTTTACTAGAAAAGCACATTTTCTTTATTCAAAAAAAATATATATAATAATAAATAATTAACATTACTTATTAAAACATGACTGGAGAGGAAACAAGTGATGTTATTGTAAATATGAATTCAGATATATATAATGAGGAAGATACTAATGAAAGCATTTCAAGTACCATTTTCAGAAGACCATTACCCTTTAATTTATCTGAACAAGAAAATATTGCACAAAGGTGGGAAAAATGGACGAGAAGATTTAAACATTTTCTAAAAGCAACATGCAAAAATACTCAGATGAACAAGCAAAAGACCTTTTGCTCAACCTTGTAGGTGATGATGTTGAAGACTTAATAACTACATTTCCAGAAGAGGAAAAAAACACCTATGAAGGAATAATGAAATGTCTCAATGCAAAATTTGATCCTCAGAGAAATTTAGATTTTGAAAGGTATAATTTTAATATAACATGCCAGCAAGAAAATGAAACAATGGACAATTTTGTCACGAGACTTAAAAAATTAGTTACGTTTTGTGAATTTGAAAAATTTAATAACGAAGAAGCTATTCGACTAAGAGTGATACAAGGATGTAACTCAATAAAATTTAGAAAAAAACTCTTGGAAAAAAAATATGATTTACAAGAAATAATTCGCATGCAAAAACAGAAACACAAGCTCAAAAACATGCTACAAATATGGAAGAAGGAAGAATCAAAGCAATTGAACAAATCAGAGAAATGACAAAGAAGACAATACTTGAAAAAAGAAATGAAACACAATTTAAACGGAAAAGATCGTGCTACAGGTGTGGATTTCAATTCCCACATCAAATAAATGTCCAGCAATAGGACAACAATGTAAAGAATGCAAAGGATACAATCATTTTGCAAGCGTCTGCAGATTTAAAAAAGAAAATAAAGAGAGTTGGAAACAAGTTAATCCGATTAAAAAGAAAATCGGCAACGCAAAATACATAAGACATATGGAAGAAATTAAAGGAGAATCTGAAGAAGAAATTGAGCAATTAGAAAAATTATATATGATGCAAGAAGGTAACACAATGCAAGAAAACAACATTTGTCAAGAAATTAATATGATTAAAAGAGAAAATATTTAAAAAACTACATCTGTAAATTTATTAGTTGGGTCACAAGAAGTCCCTTTTGTATTGGACAGTGGAGCAACATGTAACATAATGTGCGTAACTGAATATATGAAAATGAAAAAACAACCTACTTTGACGCCATCAAATGTTAGCGTCTTTCAATGGGGTGCAAAATATCCAGTTCTATGCCTGGGAAAATTTGAAGAAATATTAAAATATGGAAATACAACAAGTAAAGAAGATGTGCATGTCTTGCAAGGTGAAGTTCCAGGTCCTTGTTTATTAAGCAATGTAACTGCTCAACTAATGGGTTTATTGGCAATGAATTGTAATATTTCAACAGATCATCCAATTTTAAAGAAGTATCCTAAATTATTTGAAGGACTAGGAAAATTCAAAGGAAAGGAAATTACTCTACACATAAATGAGACAATAAAGCCAACAGCACAGACACATAGAAGAGTACCAATACATATGCAAGGAAAAGTTGAAAAAGAAATAAAATCACTACTTGAGCAAGACATAATTGAAGAGGTAAAAGGACCAACGCCCTGGGTAAGTCCTATTGTCATAGTTCCAAAAAAAGATACTGATGACATCAGAATATGTGTGGATATGAGGATTCCTAATACTGCTATTGAAAGAGAACGTTACCCAGGCCCTCATTTAAATAATATGATAAGTACTGTTAGAAATGGCATTAATGGTCACCCAGGTGCTATATTTCTTTGTGTTAGGGGGCACCTGGTTTCCTGGGACCATCTCACTGTCCCCTAGTGAGACAAGGGTCATTTCTGCGGGATCCCCACCCTCCTGTGGGCACCCCTCCTCCCCAAGCGCTACACTAGCCAACACTTTGGACTGTCCACCGGTGGGTGGCTGTGTCCCCTTCGGGCACTTGGGGTCCCCCTTAAAGTGACCTACCTGGTCACATGCATAACACTTGCGGGGGCCGGTCTCAACAGGCTTCCCTGTAGAGACCCCTTTCTTCTTATCACCGGGGGGCTGGGAACCTTTACCCTGGGTACTAGTTTGGGGCCCTTTAGAGAACTCCTGTGCTTTACCCTTGTCCCCCCACCTTTCTGCTGGGGACCCTGCCCACCTTTGGCTGAGTCTCCCCCAAACGCTTTCTTGTGGACCCTGGTACTCACCCAGCGGTCCGCTTCCATAGCAAGCTTCCTGGGGTCAGTTAGCTTACTATCAACTAGGTGCTGGCGCAGATCTGCAAAACATAGACTAGACAAGTGCTCCCATGCAATCAAGTTGTAGAGCCCCTGAAAATCTGTTACACTACTGCCCTTCACCCAACCATCCAGAGACCTGCAGAACACATCCACACATTCCAGCCAAGTGTTGGCATCAGACTTCTTACTGGACCTGAACTGATCCCTGTACTTTTCAGGAGTAAGACCATACTTCGTGAGAAGGGCATCCTTCATGTCAGCATAGGTGAGGTGATACCCCTTACCCAAAGCTATCAGAGCATCCCTTGCTTCTTCAGGGAAAAGTGGCCACAATCCTGCTCCCCAATTCTCCTCAGGGACCCCATTCATGTGTATGGCTGCCTCATAACCCTGAAACCACCTTTGTATGTCATCCCACTTCTTGAACTCCTTGCCTACGTTCTTGGGAATGTGCACAATCCTGTCTGCCTTTCTGGACGAATTGCTGCCACCATCTGAGCCTGACTTACTCCTAAGTTCTAGCTCCTTCAGTTCTCTCTCATGTTCTAAGAGCATCTTCCTCTCCTCTATGGCCAATCTCTTCTCCTCCCGCTCACTCTCCAGCCTGAGCTTCTGCAGCTCAAACTGCCTTGCCTCCCGCCTGTCCTCCAGCTCCTCTGGGGACAGACTGCTGCTGCCTGACCTGGCGGGTTCCCCCCTACCCAAAAGCACATCCACCCTGGAAATAGGCTCCTCCGCCTCCTCACTGAGATTACCAGGCTGCCCATTGGCATGTCTGGCTGCTACCCAGGCCCTCAGCGCCTTCTGTAGCTCCTCCTTCCTTGTGAGGCCTTTAATTTGGACTTTCAGGTTTTTACAAATCGCTCGTAACTCCTTTACGGCGTAGGATTCCAACCTGTCCTCCTCAAAGATAACTTCCAGAGATGCAACGGATGATGCAATTGATTCAGGCATGACAAAAGTAGTGAGTTGAAAACTGGCAAGATCAAAAATAGGCCAAAAGAAAAAGAACCAGTATGTGGTACGTAATGGTCTGCGATATGGTAGTAGTGCACACCAATCACTGTAAGTCAAGTGCAAACACAAGTCCTATCCTCACCGCTGACATGCCAATGTTAGAAATGGGATCTCTAGTTGGCAAGGGCTTGCACCTTCGTCCAAGTAGGGACCCTTCTTCCTAGTCAGGGTAAGGGTGTTACACTCGTGAAGTAACCCCTGCTCACCCTCGTGGTAGCTTGGCACGAGCAGTTAGGCTTAATTCAGAGGCAGTGTGTAAAGCATTTGCACATAACCAACAGTAATACAGTGTAAGTACTACAAACGGACACCACACCAGTTTAGAAAAATAACCAATATTTTATATACTCAAGACAAGACCAATTACGACAAAAATCCACAATACTATACTTTAAAAACGAATGTTTGATACGGTAACTTCTTCTTTGCAGGAATAGCACAAAAGCAAAGTTCGTACGAGTCGGTAGCTCCGTCCAAGCCTACCGTGATGCTGAAAACCCCAGAGTCTAACAGTTCCAGCCGACCGCGTCGATACGGGCCAGCAGAGTCATGAACAGACTCGGTTACAGTACCTTTCTCGTTGTGGCTGGTACGGAGTGTACGAGCCGGTCGGCGTTCATCGCGGTTGCGGTGCAAGACGGAGCGGTGCAAGGTGCGGTGTCCCTCGATGCGGTACAGGCAGCGGCTCGATGAGCGTCGTGCAGACGGAGTCGGTGAGTCCAAGGCGTGCGATGCAGGGTGAGACGATGCTCGATGCGGTGCTGACAGGTTGCGATGCAGGCGACCAAGCCGGAGTGCGGGAGCTGGCGTCGGACAGCGGTGCGAGTCGGAGCGGTGCGTCGCAGACGTGCGAGCGGTGCCCCAAATGCGGTGCGGTCACGACTCTTGAGCCAGTTGCAGCGACCGCGTCGGTCGGGTCCGGTTGGTTCAGTGAAGCGATGCGAACTGCGGTGCCCACAGGTCACGGTGCAAGCAGCGGCTCGATGTTGGCGGCGTCGGACGTCGCCCACGGTGAGAGCAGGGTTGCGATGCGAAGCGGGGCGATGCGGTCTGCGGTGCAAACAGGTCACCGGCCAGGGATGGATTCGGTTGACGGAGTCGGTTGCGGTTCCCTCCCTCTGTGGCAACTGAAACAGCGTTCCAGAAGCGGTACCCAGAGGCTTGTGAAGTCTTTGTAGTCCCTGAGACTTCTTAACAGGAGGCCAGCTCGGTTTCAGGCCCTTGGAGATACTCAGCACAAGTTTGTAGAAAGTTCAGTCCAGTCCTTTCACTGCCCAAGGCAGATGCAGCAGCTGCAGGCCAACCCAACAAAGCAACAACACAGCAAAGGGGCAGTACTCCTCCTGGCAGCTCTTCCAGCTCTTCGTCTTGGCAGGTTCCTTGATTCCAGTGAGATCTAAATTCATGGGGTCAGGGCCCCAATATTTATATCCCAAATTCCTTTGTTCTCTGAAGGCAGAGAGGCCTTTGCCTAGTCCAAACCAGTTCTGGAGCACTTTGTTGACAAGTCTCCGTCCCTTCTTTCAGTGAGTAGGCCAGGGACATCAGACGCACCACAGGAGGTGGAGCCAGCATTGTGGAGGGAAGGCACTGTCCTATTCAGGGCCCAGGTGCGACCCCTCCCACCCATCTACATGTAGATCTTGCTATCCAGCCCTGTGCTGACTCACCCTGTCTCCTGGCATCCCCCAACCCCTGTCACTCACACTCCAGACAAGGAATACACAACCTCGCAGAGGCAGGCTTGGATGGTTAGACAAGAAAATACCCACTTTCTAAAAGTGGTATTTTCAAACACAGAATGTTAAAACCAACTTCACTAAAAGATGCATTTTATCATTCTGAGTCCAGGCATACTAAACTCGAATTTCTACCATGTTCCCGGGGTCAGTTAGGATTATAAACTGTAATAATCAAAACTGCCCGTTCTGGCCTAGGGGGAACAGGTAGCCTTGCAATAGTTAAAAACGAACTAGGCTGTAATTCACTATCAGGACATGCCACACACACCCGGGCATGTCCTACCTTTCGCGTACAATGCACCCTGCCCACAGGGGTACCTTGGGCCTACCTTAGGGGTGACTAACATGTAGCAAAGGGAAGGTTTAGGTACTTGCAAGTGTGTGCACTTACCAAGTCGACATGGCAGCCCCAGGCTGCGCACAGGCTCTGCGGTGGCAGGCCCGAGTTACATTTTACGGGCTGTTTGCGTGGGTGGCACAATCCAGTGCTGCAGCCCACCAACAGCATTTGGTCTATAGGCCCTGGCACTCGCAGTGCACTTTACAAGGGACTGACACATAAACCAAATAGGCCAATCATGGAAACACCAATCCATAACGCATTTTATACAGGAGCGCTTGCACTTTCCCACTGGACCGCAGTGAGGAAAGTGCGCAGAATCATTACACCAGCAAAAACAGAGTCAAAACCGGGAGGTCAGAAAGCAAAAAGTCAGGGGAAACACGCCAAAAGATGCCAAGTCTAACAAGTACCATAAATGGAGCAACAGTATTTTCAAAACTTGACTTATGTAAAGGATATCATCAGTTAGTAATTGATAACCAGTCAAGATACATAACAACATTTTCAACACACCTGGGATTATTTAGGTACAAGCGGTTGAACTTTGGAATTTGTTCTGCAGCAGAAATTTTTCAGGAAATCATAAAGAATGTCATAAGACCAATACAAAATTGTATGAATTACAGTGATGATATTCTAGTCTTTGGAAAAACACAAGAAGAACATGATCAAGCATTAGAGAAAGTATGTCAACAACTTGAAGAAGCTGGATTAACTTTGAATGAAAAGAAATGTGAAATAAACAAGAATGAATTAACATTTTTTGGGCATATATTTTCAGAAAAGGGGATGAGACCAGATCCTATCAAAATAACAGCCTTGAATGCAATGCAAAGACCAAAGGATGTAGCAGAAGTGAGATCTTTTCTTGGAATGGCAAGTTACTGTGCAAGATATATAAAAAAAATTGCGACCATAGGTTCACCTTTGAGAGAGTTAACAAAGAAAGGAAAAAAAATTCAATGGAATATTGACTGTGATCAAGCGTTTGAAAAAATAAAGTTGGAAATAACGAACGCAGCAAATTTAAAATATTTTGACCCACATTTATGTACAGAACTAATAGTGGATGCCAGTCCTGTAGGCTTAGGTGCGATTTTTGTACAGCATAAACCTGGAAGGGAAAGTCCGAGATATGTAATTTCACATGCCAGTAAAAGTTTATCTGAAATAGAACAAAGGTATTCACAGCCAGAGAAAGAAAGTTTAGCTGTTGTTTGGGCATGTGAACATTTTCATGATTTTATCTATGGAAAGTCATTTGTGATTGTCACTGATCATCAAGCACTGGTTTCTATTTTTGGAAATCCTAAAACAAAAATGCCCCCGAGAATTGAAAGATGGGGAATGAGGCTCATGGATTATGATTTCAAAATTATCCATAAACCAGGTAAAGAACACAACCCAGCGGATTATTTATCAAGGCATCCAACCAAAGCAATAGACGAAGATCAGCTAGAGGTGGAAGAATACATACATTTTATAGTAAGGTCTGCAGTTCCAGGAATTGTTAAAGAAAGTGAACTAATGGAAGAAACAGAAAAAGACAGTACTCTCCAAGAAGTAAAAAAAATCTTGCTTGAAAACAAGTGGAGATTAATAACAAATGGAAGTCAATTTCATAGAGATGTAAAAAAAATGATATACTAGCATTCAAAAACATAAGTTCAGAACTGTCCATAACCTCATCAGGAATATTACTCAGAGGAACTAAAATAATAATACCAGAGAGTCTTCAACGCCGTGTGATTGATCTAGCTCATGAAAGCCATCGAGGTATCTCAGCAACAAAAAACTTTCTAAGAGAAAAATTATGGTTTCCCAGACTAGAAAAACAGGTAGAAGAAATTATTCAATCTTGTCATGTCTGTCAATGCACTGTAAAAGAAAAGGGAATTGAAGAATTACATATGTCAGATCTACCAGATGCTGTATGGTCAAACTTAGCAGCAGATTTTTATGGACCATTAGATTCTGGACATTATTTGCTAGCAATAATAGATGAGTATTCTCGTTTTCCGATTGTGAAACTAATATCTTCCACTTCCACTTCAACAGTGCTTCCAGTATTAGATGAAATATTCTCGACATGGGGAATACCTAATATATTGAAGACAGATAATGGGCCACCGTTTAGCGGAGAAGAATTTGGAAAATTTATGAATTACTTGGGAATAATACACAGAAAGATAACGCCAATGTGGCCTAGAGCAAATGGAATGGTAGAAAGATTGATGGCAACTATCAAAAAAGCAGTACAAAGAGCAAAACTTTCTCAAATTTCAGTAAATCAAGCATTGTGTCAAGTCCTAAGAGATTATAGAAATACTCCGCATGTATCTACTGGAAAATGCCCTTCAGATTTAATGTTTGGGCAATCAAGGCGAACTCGTCTGCCACAGCTGCCCTCAATTCCTCCAAAGGTACACAATGAAATACTGGAAAAAGACAAAGAAGCAAAACAAAAAATGAAATATTATGCAGAAAAAGGAAAGAAATATCAGAGTCAAGATTATCAAGTTGGTGACTTGGTATTAGTTAGACAACAACAAGTAAAAAAGTCACAAACCAGATTCCACCCTACACCTTTGGAAATTACAAGAATACAAGGTACAGCAATGACTGCAGAAAATGATAATAGAACAATAACAAGAAATAAGTCTTTCTTTAAAAAAGTCACAGCAAATGTTGAACAAGAAGTTACACACTCAAATGATCAACAAGATAAATGGATGCAGAGAAGATCAGAAAGAATTTCAAAAAGACCAAACAGACTAATCGAACAATGTTGATCTATTTACTTTGTATATATTGTTTATCTTATTTCTTTCTGTTTTAGGGGGGAGGGGGGAGAATGTAATAATGTGTAAGTGACATTATGATGTCACTTAGTTCTAGAGAATGTCAGGGATGTTAAGTCTAAGAAATGCATTCACTGGGGATTCAACTGTTATACTAGGCATGATATGGAAGCGGATTTATAAGCTCCATTAAAGGATGGTCACAAACTATATTTATTGTATCTGGAGGATTCTTTTACAAAGTACACAACTTACGTTGCCAGTCTTCGAGGGTTAGTCCGACTCTGGGCAAAGGTCAGTTTGAGATGGACACTGGGGCGGCCGGGTGTACGGTTCAGTAGCTACGCCTCGGCGGTCAATACCGGCAATGTTGTTTGCTCTTGCGTTCACCGGAGAACAATGGGGATGAGTGGGAGTCAGTGGGTCGCCAACGCTGGAACTGTCGTGGTCGTTGTCAACGAGTCACTGTTGGTTGAATGAAGGCACCGCCAGCCCAGCAGTCACTGTCGCAGGGATGGAGATGCGCAGGGGATGGAGGAGTTCCACCAATGTTGGGCCGTCTCGTAGCAGGCGGGGCAGGAGGAGGCCTGACATGGCCTCTTGGAGGAGAGTACAGGCTCTCTGGAACAGAGCTGTGATCAGCTTGGGTGGTTGGATCGAGAGGATCCCTCTAGGTCATGGAGGCCGTCCGACTGCTGTGCTTTCGTCTGGCAGGGCAGAGTTGCATCAACACGGGTGTCGGTCCTCTACCGCTGCAGTCTTGGGGTTCTGTTTGCAGTAGTGAGTCGCTTCAACACAAGTGTCAGTTCTCAAATACTGCGGTCTTTGTACCAGCGGACGCCGTGGACTAGTGCCTCTAGCCCAAAGGCAGGTTCTTGGAGATTGTTTGAAGGCTGGGAGGTCTCCTGGGTTTCTTGGAGGCCTGGCAGGGTTTCTGAAAGGACAGCAGGTCCAGTGGTCGAACAGAGTTCTTGCCGGGTTCTTTCTGCAGCTGTTCAGTTCCTGGTCTGATAGCGGTCTTCTTCCGTCTTCTTCTTTCGGTCTGTCGAATCTGAGGAACAAGGTTCAGGGGAGCCTTTAAATACTAAATTTAAGAGTGTTACTGAGGTCAAGGGGCAGTAGCCAATGGCTACGGTCCCCTAGGGTGACTACACCCTTTGGGTGCCCCCTCCCTTTGGGGAGAGGGGCACACCCTGTTCCTATTGGGCTTAATTCTCCAATTCAAGATGGAGAATTTCTAAGAGAGGGGTTCACCTCAGCTCCTGGCGACCCTTGGGTGTGCCAGGCTGAGGTGGATGCTCCTACTCTGCTTACTAATTTTCCCACCTGTCCTGCCGCCAAAAGTGGGGCCTGGACAGAGGGGTGGGCATCTCCACTAGTTGGAGCTGCCCAAATCAGCATCTCACAAGGTGAGAGCCTTTTAGGCTCAGCACAAAGTGTTGCTGTTCCTGCATGGGGGAGGTGTGAAGCACCTCCACCCAGAGCAGGCTTTGTTCCTGACCTTGAGGGCAAAAAGGCTCTCACCCATGAGGTCAGAAACCTGTCTGGTGGTGGCTGGCGCGGACCAGTCAGCCAATACACTAGAAGTTGGTCGTTTTTCATGTGGGATCTTTAAGATGCCCTCTGAGTGCATTTTATATTAAAGCCAATACTGGCATCAGTGTGGGTTTATTATGCTGAGAGGTTTGATACCAAACTTCCCAGTTTTCAGTAAAGCCATCATGGAGCTGTGGAGTTCGTAATGGCAAACTCCTAGCCCATGTACTCAAAATGGCTTCACCACACTTACAATGTCTGTGAATGGCACAGGCATTGTAGGGACATATTGCTCATGCAGCTATACCTGCACCTGTGGTATGGGGCACCCTGCCATAGGGCTGTAAGGCCTGCTAGAGGGGTGACTTTCCCATGCCACCGGCAGTGTTGGTGGGCATGTGTTCACAGGAGTATGTGCCATGTCGACTCTTCAGGTTGGTCTGCACCAAAACACGCACCCTGCAATGGCAGTGTGTGGGTGTTAAGGTGAGGGGTCTCGGAGGGTGGCACAATACATGCTGCAGCCCTCAGAGGCCTTCTTTGGTCACAAGGCCCTTGGTACCAGGGATACCTTTTACAAGGGACTTACATGTGGCCCAGAGTTGTGCCAATGGTGGAAACAAAGGTACAGTTTTGGGAAAGAACACAGGTGCTGGGGCCTGGTTAGCAGTGTCCCAGCACACAGTCAAGTTGGCAACAGGTATCTGGCAAAATGTTAGGGTGTAACCATGCAAAAAGGGAAACTTTCCTACACAGGCCTTGCACATATGACGCTCCTCATCCTTATCTGGAAATTCCGGAGAAACAAAAATGTACAGCTCTTAGCGACATTTCTGGTGTTGGTTATGTCTCAAGATGCTAATGTATTATTCTTAACATCACTGTCAGAGGAAATTAAACAGGTGTTTTGAGGCCCAATGATGTGAGATAGATACATTTAAGATGTGTATAGAAGGAGGATTTGTCTATCGTTGGCGAATAGTATTATAAGGTCTTTTCGAGAAGAGCGTATGATTATTGAAAAGGTTCTTAAGTGGAATTATAATATAAGCAGTCAAAACACAATTAATTCTGAGGTGATTTTATTTTTTCTAAATCTAAATTGCGCTTTTGCCAATGTACAGTAGTAAGCAGGCAGCACAACGTTGAGGGAGGGGCAGTGATAAAGACAGGACAGAATGCGAGTGGAAATGAGGATTTTTGTATGATCATTTTTACAGAGATGAGAATGGTGTCATACTAAGGAGCAGAAATACAGACTGTATAGCCAGCTAAGTGGGAAAATTAGTTTTATTTCTCAAAACCTCACCAAGGTACACAATGTGATAGGTAGGGAAGGTACCTCTCCAGGATAACAAAGAAGGAACTGGGCAGGTGATAAGTTATTGAAACTGGTTCAACGACAGGGGCCTGGAAAATAATAAGATCTGCAGTGTTTCTATCAGAAGCTCCACAGACTTGCTTCTAATCTATGTAGATGTGATAGGAACAGATTTGAACCTAATTGAGCGAGTCAAGGTGGGTTCTTCGGTTGGGCTGAATGTTTTTGCATTATGTATAGAGAATATCTTGTCATATGCAGAAGGGCCACGATACATTTAACCATTGTAGTAGACAGTGAAACAGCTTGGAGAGGTATCCATTCTGGGAACTAAATTAAGTAAATTCAAAGCGTTCCCATTAAGTACAGCGAACCCCAGCTCAGTAGCAAAATTTCACTTCAAGTGGTAGTAAAAGGTATTATTTGTTACACAATGTTAACTACTTGATGGACTTAGAGGAAAAGATGAATGGATCAAACTGCCACTTTAGCTGTTAGAATATATCACCTTACAATGTTAATCATGACTGCACTTCTTTACCCATTCAGTAATGTTCCATTTTTGGCTGGGCTAAGTTCTTCCAAAAGAAGTTGATATGGGCAGGGGAATCATTGAGGGTTAACATTGGCCCGTGGCCTAGAGCTAGGATAAAGGTCTACAATGATGAAGACATGCAGGTATACTGAATTGCAGTATAAAGTGCACTTGTTGGATCAATGATCAAACTCAAGTTGTTAAAATCGAAAAAAGCATTCTGAAGATGAGGTCCTCTATATCCTCCTGACCTCAGCAGCCTCACAAGCTCACTTGTGGTTGGTTTGAATGAGGGAAATAGGCAACAACCATATTCCCCAGAGCTTGAAATGTGGAAAACCACTTTTGTCACAAGTGTTTTTTCATGTTGGGAACTGGGCAGGTAGGGTAAATGGAGAGGCTGAGTCAGTGGTTGTCCTTTTTTGGATTATAAGTTAAGAACTAGGGGCCAGATGTACATAGCACTGGTCACAAAATAAAGGTCACAATGTGCGACTAGTGTGGCAGTTTGCAAACCGACTTCGGTACTAATTGGTTGGTTCTTAAATGACTGATTCCTAGTGGGTTGCAATTCGTCCTACCTCATGGATATTAATGAGGTAGGTCACAAATTGCAACCCATTAGGAGTACAGCTGTAGAACCTTAATTAAAGAAACACAGACAATTGTCAAATCTCATAAGAAGCTTTATAAGTGAGTCATTGGAACATAAGCTAAGCAGCAGCATGTCCAATTTGCGGAACTTTCTCTGGGTATTTTATATACGTAAACCACAAAAGCCGTGTTAATACGGATCCAACCATGATACAGAGAAAGGTGATTTCTTCAGTGTACATGATGAACTGCTGACCAGAGAAGGCAAAAAAATTACACAAGCATTAAGCATACAACCAATCACAGTGGAATAAGCAGCTCATTATATAAGAAGGTGGCAAATAAGTTGTCTACATATCCTGGTGGCTTAGATAATTAAGTGTCAATACAGGGGTATTGACCTATGCAATAAGTTGCAAACACCTGGTCTTAGCTATATATGGTCATTGTCATGTACACTTGTGACTTGGTTATTTCGCAAGGCCTTGCGATTACAACATAAGTGCAGACAGTTCAAGTTCACTTAGGGGCCAACGGCTGTGTACCCTCTGCAGGCTTGGTCCCATTGAAGGTCACAAAATAGAACCTGAAATAAAATTGATTCAACATTCCCTCCTCTGACACTCAATAGTGTCACTCCTGTACTTCCTAAACCTCCATAACCACTCCTCCCTGTGCATAGTGTGCTTGTTTCTGTACATCCCTTATGTTACCTATTGCGTGAGTGATATTGTTGTTTTTCAGCATTATTCGTACATATAGGCCAGTCTTTGGTGGCTGTCATGGTATGCCGCTATTTGTGGTACTTCGTGTTGACAAGTGTTGGACATACAACATTTTGGTCATAAC
Organism: Calotriton arnoldi; assembly: GCA_963921515.1. Lineage (NCBI taxonomy): Eukaryota > Metazoa > Chordata > Amphibia > Caudata > Salamandridae > Calotriton > Calotriton arnoldi. The sequence goes on along the minus strand of CAWUFW010006050.1, from coordinate 299,492 downwards.
AAAATCTAGAGAGTCATGAGCTACCTGTTGTGTTTACTTACAGAAATGTTTGTTTTGGGCATCGGGAACCTGGGATGCATAGTGGGGCCACTACGTGCTTGTCTATTCTTAACATGAACCCCCCCCTCCTGATAATCTGGGAATTCTATAATACATTGTTATGAATGACAACTCATATTTATACAGGTAATGGGACCTCTATGGCAGTGTATTTCCTTCATGGCTGTAGTTGAAGAAGTTGATGTGTTATACTACTCTGTAATTTATTATCTACAAGGCACTGTTGGAGCAGGTGTGCACAAATATAAAATGACATAATACATGTAACTTTGTATCATACTTCACTTTCAATTCAACATAGTTCTTTTCCTCCAAAACATATGCTCTATTCCAGGCTACAATAAAGTGCTCCTATGTATCTCGCAAGTCGCAGCACGCCTCAATCCGTAGAGGATTGAGAGGAACCCCAATGATGAAGCATGCCACCTAGGGGCAACCCTGGTGGGTGAGGGGTCTCTAGAAAAAAAGGCTTTTTTCTAGACAAGTGATTACGACGAATTCTCGTTGTATCCTATCTAAATCCCTAAGGGCAGGTTTTCTTCGAAATACTCGATTTTTGTTTTACTACGTAACTAATAGGAGGATAAACCGAGCCGCAACCTCTGCCTCCCTCTCTACTTTGGTAACTATTCCAGGCTTCTCCAACAAGTAGCTCATGAGCTACTGGTAGCTCTCCAGCTACCTGTAAGTAGCTCTCCTATGCGTAGTCCAGCCTTCTAAATTAGAAGCTTTTGCTTGGTTGAATTAATATATTTATACCAAATTTGAACAGTGTATTGAAAATGAAAATGGGAGTATTTTCAGAATTCATAAGGTGATGTTTTGAGAAAAATGGTAGACTTTGTCAAATATATTTGAAGACGATATACAAGTGATAAATCATGCAGCATCAGGGAGACTGATGACTCATTACTTTGGTACCAAGGGTATCTGATAGAGACATCTAGCCGCAGATCTTTGAACTTCCAGGCGTCAGGCTGGATCTGGAAGATTTTTCTTAGCAGTCCCCCTGTGCGCCGGTAGATGGTGTCGGTCGACTCCACGTGACGTCATCAGCGTCGTGTTCGTCGTCGTTGTGACGTCCGCGTCGTCAATATAACCGCCACTCCGGTGCGCTGATGTCAGTTCTTTTCTTTCCGTGCCAGCCAGCACAGATCTGTCAACAAAAGCTTACCCCCTGTCATTTTTTGGCAGACTTTTTTCTACCTTTTGTTGACTCCTTTTGGTGTGCTAGGGATGTCTAGCAAGAAGACCTCGGGGTTCAAGCCGGACGATACCTGTCATCGCGCCATGTCGGTCACGGACCCCCACTTGGTGTGTCTTTGGTGCCTGGGGCGCGACCGCTACACAAAGTCGTGCTCCAATTGCCGGGCCATGGTGCCGAAAGATTTGAGGGAGTGGTCCCTAAAGCGTTTCAGAGGTCACTCCGTCGATCTCAGTCTCGGTCGAGAGGAAGATCCGAGCACTGCTTCGGATGATCGAAGTCCTCTTCCTCCAAGTCATCGTAGTTGGGTAAGAGGCATCACAAGAAACACAAGAAGTCGAAGCGTGCTTCGACTTCGCCCCGTCCATCGCGCAGCAAGATGGAGGAACCTCAGCGTTTGAGGCCCTGCTCCGTGGAACGGGTGTCTGGGTTGGCTCCGGGTTATCCTCCCTTTCTGGGGCCGGGAGTGACCCCCGCCCAACTTAAGGAGATTTATGACGCCATGTGCACCATATTTGGGTGGCCCAACCCTGGCGACGCTCCCTCGGGCTCGCAGGCTCGGATGGAGGAGTCCCTGCGGGTTCCGTGCCTCCGGCTCCGTCACTGCGGCCTCGTACTGGACCCGTCCCCAGGTCCGGACCGGCGCCTGTTGCTCCTGTAGTGTAGCTCCTATTTCCCTAATAGGCTCTGCGCATTGGAATAATATATCCTATAGGTTTGACATAGGACTAAGGTCAGTATGTCCCTATCGAGTATATTAAACTTAATTACTTGTGCCAGCTAGCTCAGAGGCCACTAGAAACTCCTTGACAACAAGAAGGGAGTAGTTTCTGGCAGCCGCAAAACATGACCACTATGTTTCCCTTTAGAATCAGAACGTGTCCCAGAGTCGTGGAAACAATAGATAACTATTTCACTCAGCTCAATCGTGCATGCTTAGTTTTCTCCAAGTTACACAGAAAGAAATAGAGGGGCGTTTCAATAAAAGATTTATTGAACAGTCTTGTTTCTGGTGTAGGTAAAATGTGCTGTTACGATCACAAGACAGTATGCGAGATAAATAATGTACAGTGTGAGCAGTAGAAATAAATAATACTGCGATAGCATTATCTTTTAGTACATATGCCGTTACATAAATAACACAGACTAAAAATGCGAGTACTCATACGATGCGTTTTTAAGCTAGTTCTACCCCAATGTACCTAACCTAACCTAGGTGTAGGGAGAGGTATGAAGTAGGTGAAGTATTCCTTACTATGGTATACTAAGAGTATGTTAAGCCTAGTATGCCTAGTATGCCAAGAGTCCCTCTAGGTTCTTGTCAGCTCCATACCTGAAGAATGAGAGAGGTAGGAATCTCTTTGCCAGACTCTAACTCCAACACCCCGCAAGGGAAGTCAGATCACTGGAAGCTGGACTCTCTGCGTGCAGGGATGACAGCGTCTTCTCAGTGCGTCAGGCCGGGAAACGGGCTCCTCTGAAGTCGAGGTCTCCTCTAGTTTACAAGGGCTAGGGAAGGTATATTTATACCTGAGAGTACCTAAGAATGTTAGTATTGACGTGAGTCGGACAGCGAAAGACGTCATGAATGAACCCCTAAGGAATAATGGTTCATGCATAATATATGAGTCCTTGAAGAAATCAATAGTCCTGGGCTAGGGAAACTCCGCAGCCTAAGGGTCTGTTCTTCACGAACTCGTTGTGACGTTAGGGTGGACGGATGTCAGAGACCATGCCTGTATTTGGAGTGCACGGTTTAATGCCTAAATAAGGGCTGGGATTTTATGCTTATATAAGGGCAGGGCGAATTGTGCCTATATAAGGACATGATACCGGAAAGCCCGTTATGGACACCCTAAGAGGAATACAACACCCACTCCACTTTCGTGTATACGATAATACTAAAATGCTAAACATTTAAAATGCTAAACATAAAATGGAGTACCGCATATTTAAAAAATATTTCTTAAAAGTATTAAAAAACATAGTAAAAAATGCAAAAGGTACTGTACATTTGAAGCAAATGCTTTTCATTACACGCATAAAATTCGAAAATAAATGCAATTGGAATGAAATAAGCAGTAATATTTACATGTGACAGAAAATGATCGATAAGTTGTTCAAAAATCAAAGTCATTTCATGTCATGAAAATTAATGAACTGTGTTAGACACACAAGATGACTAAGTGTCTCTGGAAGTACCGCCAAGTCTGTACTATAAGGCTAGTTCTACTTTAAGCAGATTGAAGTGCCATTTTCGTTCGAAAAATGGGGAAAAGTTCAATTTTGGTAGAGTTCCAAGTTTTTGTAGAATGAAGGCCAAATTGTTACTGCATCTCTGGAACACTGTATGCTGAATCAGAGTCAGTTTACGGGTCTGGTGTAAACATGAGATCATCTATTTCTATAGACAAAACATCATCCACTGTAGTTGGTGTCAGTTGGAACACCTCGTGAAGTAGGTTAATCGCACAGAGATGTGAAGCATCGCTTTCAGCATTGGTCGCCGCAGCAATGTTCGCGTCCGTTGTTACCTGTGTGCCTGTAGATCTTTCTCGTACCTCAGCAGCAGCCGGAAGCGTCTGTGAGATCTCAATGAATGCTGACATCAGGATTGGCAGCCTCTGGGGACAACACAGAGCATGGGCCGTTATCTGGTCCAGCAGAGTATCGATATCCGTTGGCGTATCCGATGGATATGTTAGACAGGTGTCCAACACACATTCTACACCGCATAGCAGGCATCGTAGAACAGGTAAGATGCAATCTTGCCAGATTGGTCTGAATGACAGGAACCACGTGGTATTAAGGTCCCGTAGACGATTTATGCCCAAAAGCTGTACTATTTGCTCACTGCACTTTCGTTCAAGGAGAGCTTTCTCCATTTCGCTTGGAGTGATGTCGGCGAATAGGCTGGCCATAGCGCAATAACAGGAAGAGAAATAGAATTCCGGCAACAAGTGCTAGAATTAATGGTATGCCACCAAACACCGAATGTGCAAAGTTTGGGATGATTCCGAGTATTGCCTGGAAAGGTGATAACAGACCGGAGCAGATGCTCTTAAATACATGTACAATTCCGGTTGTATCAGACATATTGAAGATACGTCCTATCATTTCTACGAAATGTATAGGGCAGTTTGTACATATTAAAGTCTGTATCTCAGCCGAAGTCCTTGCTACTTGTAGATCATAGGTTTCTTTGGCCGCGGTCAAAGGCACTGTTTGCTGTAAAAGCATGGCTTTCATTCTGCTCAAAGTATCAAATCTTATAAAAGAGACGTTCAGCGAAGGCCATAGAGGCGACTCCCTGACTGTGTCTATTGGGGCAAACAATACTTGCATACAGCAAGTGACCCTGGAGTTGACCGTTACTAGATATGGGATGCCTGGCAGCATGCCACAGCAACTCTGATCATTCAACATGAGGTAACTCCCATTAGAAAGTTGTCCAAACGTTGGATTAATCACAGCAGCTGGTGTACCCTGCTGATGGCAAGACAAATTTGCCACAGAACCATTACAAGTCCCGTGTAAGGAAATGTCCTGACATATAAGTGAACCGCTTAGTGCACGTTTACAGTTTGTACCGCTCAAAAACACTTCACGATCCCCACTCCAACATCTATATGTATACGGTGAATCCCAAGATGTCTTAATGTATTTCTTACCCAACCTTTCATATTTGCCTGCTTGCATTTGTTTGAGGCAATACTGAAACTGAAAAGTAGTCACAGGTAGTGTGATTTTGCCATGAATAAGCCATTCTGTAGCTGGTTTTTCTGCCACTGTGAATGGTAACTTTTCCAGTTTTTCAATGCTCAGCACTGTATACCTTGCTCCTCTTTGTGCCAATTCGATCTGTTTATCAGTGAGATTGTATTCTGCAAACAGAGCCGTTGTGTTGATAAAACGCCAAGGCACATAGCCCGCTCGCAAAGATTGCAGCGTCCAGCTTAATAACATAATAGAACGTAATTGAGACTGGCCTTGTTGTAACATCGCCAAATCTTGTTCCAGTATGTCGATAGCAGAGGATACAATGCCGTCCAGTGAATATATTCTGGAGGACAAAGTTGTTAACCCATTGTCGACCACAGAGAGTGTTTTCTCTAAATTAATACGATCAAGTTCACGTATTCGTTCTGCAGCCTCCATCTGTGATACTTTCCATGCTTCATTGTAGGCAGCATAAATGCCGGCATATATGAAACGTTTTTGACGCGGTTTTCTTGGTCCAAGCAAGAATTCCCTAAGGTCTGCGTCCTTTTTAAGTAAGGTTAAGTGTTGTTTCACATCCTGTAGTGTAGACTTATGCAGCCAATCAAGGCATAATTTTCCTACACTGTATGTTGTTACTACCCCCGGATGTTGTCTTTGGACATATCTTGGGTCTGGCCTATTAATAGTAAAGCCCTGAGTTTTATTCAGGAATCTTTCCTGACAGTTATTCGTGTCTGTGGGCCAGATCAACCATTTCTTCCAATCAGGATTAGATCTGTTGAGTTGTAGTATATTGTCAACTGTCACCACTGCCTGTGTATCGTTATTATTTGCAGGTGCTGGTACAGAAGGTGTGTTCATCTCTTTGATCTTGGCTAATCCAAGACAAGATGTTTGTTGGATGGTTTCATTCAAAAACATTATTTGTTCAGGGATGATACAGGCTCTAAATGAAGCTTCTATCCCCTGCACTTGCCAATCTTTAGTACCCCACACAGTTTTTGTGTCTATTGTGTCTTTCCAAAAGTCGAAACCCTGTCTAGACAGTTGGGCATTAAATAATGCAGAATAAATCTGTTTTGTATTTAACATAATTTTCAGTCCTGTCTTGTTACATTTTTTACATTTTTATAGTAAAACATTTCTGGATCAGATGTATTATAACCTGAAAAATATGGAAATTTACTAGCAAACGTTTTTGAACTACCTTTAGGTGGTGTAGGACAATGTTCCCATTGGTTAAACATAAACACATTTCTTGGATATGCAGTTTTATGCAAATAATGATGACCATAGTGGTTATAACAATACAGTTGTTCATAGTCTGATGAACCCTCTAAATATTCATTTTTAGAAAATGCAGCAGATTTTTCTAGGTCAAACATTGTCATTAACAGTCTCAAAGTCCCAATCATCAGAATAGGTACTGGACGAGATTAGATCACTTAGTGAAATTTTAAACAAATGTGGAATGTTCAATTGTTCCGTCGGACCGAATATATCAAAATCTGTTTTGTCCCACACTATACCATCGTGTATAGGAACAGCTGTGATGTTTACTGATGACAAGTCTCTTGCTTCACGATGAGAAGATTTATGAGGTTTCAAAAGTACGTTCACGCCTTTTCCTTCAGTGTTCACATGGATGTATCTGCCACTTATAAGCACGCTCACAGTTGTAACCAAAGCTAGCCAGAGCAGGTAACAAAAAGTCCAGATATAATCCAGAGTTCAATCCATGGAGAAACCAAATAAGTCTTTTTCGGAAAGTGAAGAAAGTCTTGTACTTGCTGCTTGAATTTGAATGATGCTGGCGTCGTTTCAGGTTCACTCGGATCTTCTGAGAACGTATCAAAGTTAATGAAATAGCCAGAAGCAGTTCTATCAATTGTTGGAATTGCATCAGGATTTGTTGAAATCACTGGAACCAGTCGATCACTTGCTACGTTGGTGTAGACCGGTGTATTTGGACGAACTGTTACTTGGTGTTCAAGATGGATGAGTTCCATAGCGTTGTTGCTTAATCCTCCATCTGTTACAGCTGAATTCTCGATGGTTATCAGTCTTTCAGTCTGAACCTCTTGGATAGTAGCGAGAGGAGTGCGTCTGCTACTAGGTCGGAGTCCACGAGGCCTACTATTTAGTATTGGCCACATACTGTGGTTTGATCAGGTCGATGGACACAAATCTTTTCTCCTTTCTTCCAGCAAGGGGCGGCAGAAGTACTGTTCTTGTTCCTTGAACGGCTAGGACAGGTACTGGTTGTCTGTAAGAAGGTCCAAATTCCTTCTTGTCCGCAATCTTTTCTCTGACTAGATCCCCAACTTTTGGAATCCAGACAGGCCTTGCTGGGACCGCCGATTTTTCCCCAGTGGTGGTTGGCTGTAGGAATACGTTGCTTTGTTTCGTTCTTAATTTAAGTCCTGTAAAACAGCCAAACGATCTTTGATATCAAAAGGTTTATTTTCCACCACTGTGCCTACGTGTTCAAGGTCTGGTACCCACATTCTTGTCCCAAATAGGACCTCATATGGAGTGACCCCCCCTAGAGAACTTCTTGGCAGATTATTCAAAGAGCGTTGGACCCCACTAAGGTGTTTGACCCACCCATCACCCGAACCTAATACCCTAGCTGTTATAGACTGCTTTATGTCTTGGTTTTTCCTTTCCACAACCGAATTTCCCTCAGGATGGAATGGAGAGGAGTACCGCAATGCAACGCCCAGACTGGCCATGGCTTCTTTGTAAGCCCGAGAGCTAAACGCAGGACCCTGGTCAGAATGTAGCGTGCCTATTGCGTATATGCCGATAAAGACTCGCAAATCTTTTATAACAGCTCGAGCGTCAGCTGAGCGCTGAGGCCATAGCCATAGGAACCTAAATTCAGTATTTGTGGGAATGCCTTTGTCCAGTAGGACGCAGGTGCGTAGATAGTCTAATGCTGTCTAACAATGGTGTCTGTACTGGGTGGCCGCATTCGCAGCATGGTGTCTGGTGGCTCTCTCGCTGTAATTTGCAGTCTAAGCAGTTGTTGATGAATATTTGAATTTCTGTATTCATTCCAGGCCACCAGTACATCTCTTTTAACGTCAAAATTGTTTTTGAGATCCCTTGATGTGACAGACCTTCCCCCAAATGTGTTTCATAAATCAAGGCTGCTCTACGTTCCATGTTTGGAATTACCCTATCCCCCACTCCAGGGATTCGAGCAAAAGGAACGTTGTTCGCATCAATTACATAAGAGTACTTGAGTGGAAACTTTTTTGGTAACGCTGCACTGCTGCCTTTGCTTGAAGCATTGACAGCCAACATTATCTCACTGTCTATTTTTGTTTTTGAACGAGTGATCGCAGCTATGGAAGCCGTCTGCACAGCCCCCTTTGCGGCTTCATCAGCCAATGAATTCCCTGCAACGTGAACGCCATCACGTTGATGACTCAGTGTGTGGATCACGTGAGCCTTTGGTAGTTCGTTTTTCAACTGAACTACTTGTTCCCAAAGCATTTTGTGCTTTATTGTGCCACCTTTCGCATCTTTGAAACCATTTTCAAGCCAGTTTTGTATATAGTCATTATACGACTGAACACAGTAAAAGGAATCGCACACTATTAGTGTGGGGAATTCTCGAACTGTACTTTCAAGTGCCAGTTTGAATGCTTGTAGTTCAGCTCGCTGAGCTGTACAATCTCCTAGAGACTGCGTTTTTGTGACCATAGGTCTGAAGATGCCATTTCGTATGCGACCTTTAACGATTGCACACGCTGCACTGTAAGCTTGCTTACTCCCTATTGCGGGTTGTGCGGATCCGTCAGTGTAAATTATGAATTCGTACTGATCGAGAGGCAGAATTTAAGTAGGCAGGGGACATTCATGTTCATATTGCAGGAATGCTTGTGTTTTTAAATCTGCATCAAAAACATATTCAACATCTGTTGCAGCAAGAGAATTAACCCATTGTATCCATCTTGGATGTAACGCTTTAGCATTTGGAATGCTCGCTTTTGTAACCGCTTCTAAAGCTGGTACTGGGGTGACGACAATAATGCGTTTCCCTTGGGCTAAGGCTCTTTCTTTTGCTACAGCGGTTTGAACTGCTGTTAGAATTTTTTCAGTTGAACTGAAGCGCATTTCCGCTTGTGTGTACAAATGAGATTTGTACGCTATTGGTATTTTCTCACCCTCATTGAAAGTTAAGTAGGTGAATCCGCATTGACCCGAAATTATTCGGATCACCAAATTGCGTTGACTTACGCGTGTTTGTAAGTGATTTGTTGCTAACATGTTAGCTTGTAGTGAACGCAAGATTTCTGTGTGTACTTGTGTCCAGTTTCTGATCGAAAAATCAGGTTTGATTAATGCGTAGAGAGGTTTAACCCTTTCTGCGTAATTTAAAATGTATGTTCTTCCAAAATTTAGGAAACCCAGGATGGATTGTAAGTTTTTTTAGCGTTTTTGGAGGTTGGAGCAGCGCACACTTTTCTAAAAAGTTAGCTGCAAAGCTTTTGCCTTCATTTGAAAGCTCATATCCTAGAAATAGGACATTGAGATGGGCAATTCTGGACTTTGTAAATTTGAATTTGTAGCCCTCAGAGGCGAAACCCAGTATAATGGTGCTCACCCTGTTCAAGTGTTTGTCCAGGTCATCGTCTGTCAGATAAATGTCATCGACATAGGACAATGCCTCATTGTCATAAATTTGTAGTAACTCCATTACCCTCGCTGAGAATAAACCTGGGCTGTTCTTGAACCCTTGTGGGAGTCGACAAAAGTGACGCTGGGTCCCCATTATGGAGAATGCTGTTAAGTACCTGCTTTCAGGTGCTATGTTTTGCCAAAAGAAACCATTTGAGATGTCTAATGTTGTTTTATATTGTTTACGCACAATGTTATTCATTAATGCTGTGCTATGTGCATTTTGCACTGCAAAAGTTTTAGAACAAGTGTTTAGGTGTCTGTAGTCCAAAACTAGACGATATGTATTGTCTGGTTTGGAGACAGGAAACAAAGGATTGTTCATTGAGGAGGTGCATGTTTCAATCACCCCTTGATATTCAAGTTGATCTAAGATCGCCCTGACCTGTTTTTTAGCTTCTTGCTTTATTGGGTACTGCCGTTGTGCAGTTGGTTCATGTTTCAGATGTATTTTATGGTGAGGTGAGTCCTCATCCCATCCTACATGATTTTTATATAATGCTGGGGCCTGGGCTACTGCACATTTCCTGGCATATGTATATTTTAGGTGAATTGGAATATGGTTGGAGAAGGCAGGCATAATAATGTCCTCGCCATGTGGGCACTCCCTGACAAATTGTGGTGGCCAGTCCTTTTCTGCTAGAAGTATGTCATAGCCCTTTGATAGTCTTTCCCAAAAAAGTGCTTTCACCTGTCTAGGTTTGTCTCCCTCCATCCGGAGCGTTATTTCATATAACTTTTGTGGAGTACTAACCCTGGTGTCTACAGTCTCTACTGTGATGTACTCATTCAAGTCCACTATCTCCAGAAGTTCCTTCAGGTTCTGGCGAACTATTGTGACTTCTGCTGCACTGTCCAGCATTGTCTGAGCCCATTCTCCGTTCTTGAGTTGTGTTCTCAGTATTCTCGGCATGTCTGATCTTTAGACCTGCTACTTTCTTTTTGGAGAATTGAGGTTTTGCTTTAGTTTATGGAGCGTGTTTGTCGTCTTTCGATTTCACGCGTTCTTCTCTGTGTTCCGTCCGTCCTCTTCTTTCCGAAGTCTGTGATGAGATCTGAAAGGGACGAGAGGAACGTGTATCAGTATCTTGATACCTGTCAGGTTTTCTCAAATTATCCCTATTCCTGAGGTTATACCTCCTTTCAGAGGGCTCCTTTTGAGGAGACCTACCTCGGGATTGAGAACGTTTCTCATTTGAATTTTGTTTATTAGACTCCCACTTCTTTTTAGAAGATGTAGGAGTTTGTTTAAGTGAGTCCTTCTCAGGACTTTCAGATAGCTTCGGCTTCACTGGTCTTCCATCCAAACTATCTCTGCCTAATTCTGCATAAGATTGTTCAATTATTCTGGGTAGCTCAGTTTGATGTTCTGTAACATCAAATTCCCTTAATTTTTGGCGGATCGCAACTGCTGCTGCCTCCCCTTTAATATTAGATAATATTATTGTTGAGACCTGGTCGAAATTTTTCAGTAACTTCATACCTAAATTTAGAGCAGGCTCTGCCCCGTATTCATTTTGAATTTGTTTGAGGACATCAGGTATTACCGCAATTGACGGAATGCCATGTGTTTTAGTATAGATGGCAGCAAAGACTGAGCCCCAAGTGGTGCAGTCTGTAGGAAGGTGGAATCTGACTATATGGTTGCCCCCACTTTTTTTATGGTGTTTTGCTGGTTTATGACTTAGTTGGACTGGGATCCTGCTATTCAGGGCCCCAGTCTATCTGCTTTCTCTGTAAAAAGGTTTCCATGTGCCTTAGGCACATCGCTGATTGGGATCTGGAGTGCCCTTATAAGTCCCTAGTATATGGTATACTATGTACCAAGGGCATAGGTACCTCAGAGGCCTGCCAGGGGCTGCAGCATGTATTATGCCACCCCTGGAAGGCCATCCAAACTGACACCACAGGTCTGCTACTGCAGCCTGGGTAAGGTGGTGCATGCACCCCTTACTGTGATATAGGTTACCTATATCACTAAATACATACACACATATAAACCTATAAGTCACTCCTAAGGCAGGCCTTATCAATCCTAAAGGCAGAGTGCATGGTTCCTATGTGAGAGGGTGCCCCTGCATGAGCAGGGCCCCTCTGCAACGTTCGGAGACCATATCTGATGCTGTTTGTAGTGCAGCCTGACCATATACTCTTAAGCGCATTATATCCTCGCGGTAAAATGCTAACTTTGGAATGGCTGCACCTAAACATGTCGTGTTTGGTGTCAAACATCTTGGAATACTACCCCCCGCCAATCCTGGCGGCGGGGGTAGCATTCCACCCTTCTAGAGGGAAAGACATGTTAACTCTGACTAGTCCGGTAACTTCTTTCCAGAGCCCTGGCATCACAAAATGGATGCTGCTGCCACAGACACGAGTCTGGCCTCCTGCTGCTGGACGAAACTCCGGCAGGGGAGGCCTGGACAATAGGTTTCCTGTCCCAGGGAGGTGTGACCACCTCCCCAGACAGGATAATGTGTATTGGGGCTGGGCGGGAGCACTTTCGGGTGCTTTGAAGTCCTGCACTGGGGGCACATTTGGTGTCCCTGTGCATACCCCAGTTCAAACCGGATCAGGGGCTTGCAGCCCCTGCTTTGGCGCGAACTGGACAAAGGGAAAGGGGTGTAGCCACCCCTCTGCCCTGACCCACCCATAGGTGGGGCCACAGAGTAGTCCAACCCCTATCTTTAGTATAAAGGTAGGGACCCAGTCCTTAGGACTTTAGATTATCCCTGGACGAAACTCTGTAACTGAATCCTGGACCTTCGACGCTCTACTCACGATTAGAGGACAGAAGAATCTCCCTTGGGGTCAAGGAGTGACTCCCCTGCTTGGCAGGCACCAAAGAAGCATCTGTCCGGTTCGCATTTCTGAAGCTCCCGTCGGACGCCGAAGTCATCGCATCACCAGAGGTGGATTCTCAGACTTCCACCTAAGCACACCACAGGTAGTGATTCCCCATGGTGGAGACCCTCTCATACCCTTAGGGTGAGGGATTGCTTAGTGGAGCATAAGACAGGGGGCAACCATGCTAGTACAGGTGCTTCCTTATATGACCACTTAGTCAATGAAGGCTCAACTGGCCAAGGTTAGCCTTATCTCCTTTCGTTTGGGGGGGTTATGTAGGAAGGTGGAATCTGACTATATGGTTGCCCCCACTTTTTTTATGGTGTTTTGCTGGTTTATGTCTTAGTTGGACTGGGATCCTGCTATTCAGGGCCCCAGTCTATCTGCTTTCTCTGTAAAAGGTTTCCATGTGCATTAGGCACATCGCTGATTGGGATCTGGAGTGCCCTTATAAGTCCCTAGTATATGGTATACTATGTACCAAGGGCATAGGTACCTCAGAGGCCTGCCAGGGGCTGCAGCATGTATTATGCCACCCCTGGAAGGCCATCCAAACTGACACCACAGGTCTGCTACTGCAGCCTGGGTAAGGTGGTGCATGCACCCTTTACTGTGATATAGGTTACCTATATCACTAAATACATACACACATATAAACCTATAAGTCACTCCTAAGGCAGGCCTTATCAATCCTAAAGGCAGAGTGCATGGTTCCTATGTGAGAGGGTGCCCCTGCATGAGCAGGGCCCCTCTGCAGCGTTCGGAGACCATCTCTGATGCTGTTTGTAGTGCAGCCTGACCATATACTCTTAAGCGCATTATATCCTCGCGGTAAAATGCTAACTTTGGAATGGCTGCACCTAAACATGTCGTGTTTGGTGTCAAACATCTTGGAATACTACCCCCCCGCCAATCCTGGCGGCGGGGGTAGCATTCCACCCTTCTAGAGGGAAAGACATGTTAACTCTGACTAGTCCGGTAACTTCTTTCCAGAGCCCTGGCATCACAAAATGGATGCTGCTGCCACAGACACGAGTCTGGCCTCCTGCTGCTGGACGAAACTCCGGCAGGGGAGGCCTGGACAATAGGTTTCCTGTCCCAGGGAGGTGTGACCACCTCCCCAGACAGGATAATGTGTATTGGGGCTGGGCGGGAGCACTTTCGGGTGCTTTGAAGTCCTGCACTGGGGGCACATTTGGTGTCCCTGTGCATACCCCAGTTCAAACCGGATCAGGGGCTTGCAGCCCCTGCTTTGGCGCGAACTGGACAAAGGGAAAGGGGTGTAGCCACCCCTCTGCCCTGACCCACCCATAGGTGGGGCCACAGAGTAGTCCAACCCCTATCTTTAGTATAAAGGTAGGGACCCAGTCCTTAGGACTTTAGATTATCCCTGGACGAAACTCTGTAACTGAATCCTGGACCTTCGACGCTCTACTCACGATTAGAGGACAGAAGAATCTCCCTTGGGGTCAAGGAGTGACTCCCCTGTTTGGCAGGCACCAAAGAAGCATCTGTCCGGTTCGCATTTCTGAAGCTCCTGTCGGACGCCGAAGTCATCGCATCACCAGAGGTGGATTCTCAGACTTCCCCGAGGCTACCCTGAGTCCCCAGCAAAGCTGAGGCCCGTGGCTATCGTGGGTGACTTGAGACCGTGACCCCTGGACACCGAGCACATTTGCAAGTGCATCCTCTTCTGGGTCTCCCAAGAAGTCGTGCTTTGGGCTCCGAGTAGCCCCAGCTACCAGCACCACCTGCACCGAAGATCACTGGCCCCCGCTCCACGAGTGTCCTGTAAGCCAGATCCACGTGCGGCGTCACGAGGCTCCTTCGCGGTCGCTAGCCCGTTGGCTAGTAGCCCTTAACGAAGGCCAATCCTTTTCTAACTTGGCATCCTGGTTGCTCCAGGCCTGCCCTCACTTACCCTCGCTGGGTGAGTTCCACAGACCTTGCTGGTCTGCACCATCGACGATCTACATCTTCACCGAGACTTGCCGTTGCCAAGGCTTGTTGGGTCCAATCCGGTCGCCGACACCTCAGCACTCGACAGACATCGTGTACCAGCCCGAATCCTGCTCCTGGTCGCCGACAACGCCTCCTGGACCTCGTGGCTGAAGAGTCAAGACGACCGTCAACGCACCTGAAGCACTCGACATCGGTGGGCATCTGTCCATCGCCTTCCTGGTCACTGGCTAGTGACCCAGACTCTGTCCCCTCTGCTTTCAGGTTCTTCAGAACTCCGATCCACTCTTGGATCCACCCGGACACTTTTCTCTTGGCCGCCAGCAGCACTTTGCAGCAGATCGCCATTCGAATCGACGACGAAACCCGACCCCGAAAGGCACCTATGCACCCGGCTTCCCTGGGTGAGGTAACACGAGTACTCCGGTGCTCCCGTGGGTAGAGACTCTTCAAAGTCCTAGATCTCAAAGGGTTTTGTCCTAGTCCTCTTTTAAGTGTCCCTTTCTCTAATTTCCCGATCCCGACTTTCTCCATAGAAGTCAACGGCGTATCGCGGTTGTGTATTTACAGTGCACGCGTCTCCCGTAGGTCCCCCGTGTCACTACCTTGGGTGGTTCCTTGTGGTCCAAGCACTTCTAGAGGCTCTAGGCCTAGTGTCTAGTTCAGTCGTGGTTCGCATACCACTTTATTGGTATATGGTTTGGTACGCCCCTAGGGCCCAAACGTGTATTTGTGCTATTACTGTGTTTAAATAACTTCTAACTTATGTATCTTGAACTCTAGCCTCATAAAGAGACTAGAGGGGTGTGTTTAGCAATAAATACATATATTTTGAATATATACCTGGTGTGGTGCTCTTTCATTTGGTCACTCAAGAGATTATAGACTGGTAAAACAAGCTGCTTTACATTCCTTCAAGACTTAGCCTGAAGGCTGCTCTCCATAGCTACCACTAGGATAGCTTTCAATAAGGTTGTCTTTAACCTATCGCCAATAAGGGGTTGTTTGGACTGGTGCAAGGTGCCCACTATAATTAGTGGACAGCATATGCCAGGCCAACTTCTCACATTGGTGTGCAGCGTGTGGGATTCCAGCTTGCTATTGTTTTACCAGATAATCTCAATTGAATTGATCAACTGAAAACCACTAAAGGTACCTAAGGTACATATAATTTAAGCTTAGAATACAGTAAGTTCTACTGAACTTAGAGTTGTGTGTTAAGGGATAGCACAACCCTTTCTACAACTCAAGAGAGTTTAGTAGGCCACACTAGAGTAGGTAGTGCATACACCACACCACACTAGTAATGTCTTTAAGGGTAGGATCTAAAGAATCCTTGCAGGAAGCCACTGAGCTTCCACCCTCCAAGTATGATACACTCCCATTCTTGGAATTGAGAGCATTATGTAACTTGAGAAAAATAAGGACAGGCCAAAGTCCCACCACCCAACACCTTAAAGAGTTGTTGGTGGCTTATGACCTTAGTAAGCCCTTGGGGACTGAAGGGGTAGGAGCTGAGGGTGGGGCAGAAGATGAGGATGGGACCAGGGGTAGAAATACCCCCAGCCCCCCTCTGAAACTGGCCAGGAGGGTGAAAATGACCCTGACCTGGATAACCCAATCCCTCCTGAGGAAGATGAAGAGGATGATCAGGATGATGCCCTCTTTGTCCCCCCAGGAAGGATTATGAGTGTGCCCAGGAAGTCTAGATCTCCTTCTCAGGAGTCTAACCACTCTGGCACCTCAATAGGGAGCTCTGTCTCATCTCATAGGAGGGAATCCTCTCATGAGAGAAGAAAGAGGCTGATTCAGTATGAGGAAGCTCAGCTTGAACTCAGAAGGAAGCAAGTAGCCTTAGACAGGGAGTCCCTAGATCTCTTTAGAGAGAGAAGAAAGTTGGGACTAGAGTCCCATGGTGGCAGCAATATCCCTAGAGATAGGGAAAGGTCTTATGACCATAGAAACCTAAACAAGATTGTCCCTCCCTACCAGAGTGGGGATGACATCCACAAATGGATAACTGCACTGGAGAGGGCCTGTAAAGTTCAGAAGGTCCCCCAGAGGCAGTGGGCAGCAATCTTGTGGCTCTCCTTTGCAGACAAAGGTAGAGACAAGCTCCTCACTGTAAGAGAAGAGGATGCCGACAATTACACAGTCTTGAAGAGTGCTCTGATAGATGGGTTTGGCCTAACCACTGAACAGTATAGGTTGAAGTTCAGAGACACCCAAAAGCTCAGACTCAAGACTGGGTTGATTTTGTAGATTGTGCTACAAAGGCTCTGGAAGGTTGGATACATGGCAACAAAGTGCATGACTTTTTAGGATTGTACAATTTGATTATGAGGGAGCAGATCCTTAATAATTGTCAAAACCAGCTTTTGCACCAGTATCTGGTGGACTCTGATCTGACCTCTCCCCAAGAATTGGGAAAGAAGGCAGACAAATGGGTCAGAACCAGAGTAAAAACTAGAAATCAGGGTGGTGACCAGAAGAAAGATTCTACTAAGTCCCAAGAGAAAGGTGGGGATAAATCTAAGGATAAGTCCACTACAGGGCCCCAAAATTCCTCTTCTGGGGGTGGGTCCCAAACTCCTTCCTCTCCTGAAAAGAAACCATATTGCCATGTCTGTAAAAAGCCTGGGCACTGGAAATCTGATCCCAGTTGCCCCAGGATTGGCAATAAAGAAAATGTTCCCCCAGCAACTACTACCCCCCTCCTGGTACTACCAGTAGTAATCCTCCAGTTGGGAGTAGTGCACCCAAAAAGTTAGGTGCTTTTGCAACAGGAACAGAGGTGGGCCCTGGTTCAGACAGGGACCCCTCAACAGACTCCTCTGACTCTGATGGTGGTGTAGGATTTGCCACCTTTACCATGGGTCCCACAGCAATGGGCCGGTACAGACTGGAGCCAATAATTAATGGTCAGAAAGCTGTGGCATTTAGGGACACAGGGGCTAGTGTCACCATGGTGGCAGGGAAACTAGTCCCCCCTCACCAGCTTTTACCTGAGTTTAAATACCAGGTGACCAACATTGATGGTGTCAGAACAGATCACCCCATGGCCATAGTCAATCTCAGCTGGGAGGGGTCACAGGCCCAAAGAGAGTGGCAGTGTCCCCCACCTTACCTGTAGATTGCCTGATGGGCAATGATCTGGAGATTTCAGCCTGGGCTGAAGTTGAACACCAAACCCACCTTAGGATGTTGGGCGTCCCTGTAAAGGTTAGTGGGGCTGTAATGGCCACAGCCCCAGCCCAAGAATTTGGAGAGATGGAGCCTGAAAGAATGGCCCACTCTCCCCCAAAAGAGAGCACAAGGGTTGAAGAAGAGTCTTCTTCCCCCAGACAGTAGGTAAGGGTCAGCCTCCTCAGGGAACTGACCCTACCCCTAGTGAAGGAACTGCCCCAGAGGTAGTCAGGCCTGGCCTGGCCACACCCCTGATGGCAGAGGACCCTTCCAAGGTGGTACCCAGTCTGGAGCAGGTAACCTGCCCCTCTCTACCCTGCCTCAGCCAGCCCAGGGCTGCAGAGGTCAGGGAGGTCAGTGGACCCCCAGGGCCCCCTGTCCAGAGGAACCCCCCATCAGCAGATTAGGGGCACCCAGTCTAGTAGCCCTAGCCAGGTGAAAACTCCTCTACACACTGAGGGATCCCTCATGCCTTTATGTAGGGACCTCCCCCAGAAGGACTCTGGTAGGCAAGGGCAAACCTGGGACCTGAAGGTTCCAAACCTGCCATGTCCCTCCAGTAGTCCATCCAAAGGGACCCAACCCCCAGCTGTAGGCAGCCAAAGGTTGACCCTTAGAGCAAAGTGCAACTCAGTCATGGAAAGACAGGCATACATGGTGACCAGTGATCTGAGGAAGCTGAGGCCAACATTCCTAGGGCCTCACTTCCCTACCCAGACACCTCACCAGCCTTGTACTTTACCTAAGCACACCACAGGTAGTGATTCCCCATGGTGGAGACCCTCTCATACCCTTAGGGTGAGGGATTGCTTAGTGGAGCATAAGACAGGGGGCAACCATGCTAGTACAGGTGCTTCCTTATATGACCACTTAGTCAATGAAGGCTCAACTGGCCAAGGTTAGCCTTATCTCCTTTCGTTTGGGGGGGGTTATGTAGGAAGGTGGAATCTGACTATATGGTTGCCCCCACTTTTTTTATGGTGTTTTGCTGGTTTATGTCTTAGTTGGACTGGGATCCTGCTATTCAGGGCCCCAGTCTATCTGCTTTCTCTGTAAAAAGGTTTCCATGTGCATTAGGCACATCGCTGATTGGGATCTGGAGTGCCCTTATAAGTCCCTAGTATATGGTATACTATGTACCAAGGGCATAGGTACCTCAGAGGCCTGCCAGGGGCTGCAGCATGTATTATGCCACCCCTGGAAGGCCATCCAAACTGACACCACAGGTCTGCTACTGCAGCCTGGGTAAGGTGGTGCATGCACCCCTTACTGTGATATAGGTTACCTATATCACTAAATACATACACACATATAAACCTATAAGTCACTCCTAAGGCAGGCCTTATCAATCCTAAAGGCAGAGTGCATGGTTCCTATGTGAGAGGGTGCCCCTGCATGAGCAGGGCCCCTCTGCAGCGTTCGGAGACCATCTCTGATGCTGTTTGTAGTGCAGCCTGACCATATACTCTTAAGCGCATTATATCCTCGCGGTAAAATGCTAACTTTGGAATGGCTGCACCTAAACATGTCGTGTTTGGTGTCAAACATCTTGGAATACTACCCCCCGCCAATCCTGGCGGCGGGGGTAGCATTCCACCCTTCTAGAGGGAAAGACATGTTAACTCTGACTAGTCCGGTAACTTCTTTCCAGAGCCCTGGCATCACAAAATGGATGCTGCTGCCACAGACACGAGTCTGGCCTCCTGCTGCTGGACGAAACTCCGGCAGGGGAGGCCTGGACAATAGGTTTCCTGTCCCAGGGAGGTGTGACCACCTCCCCAGACAGGATAATGTGTATTGGGGCTGGGCGGGAGCACTTTCGGGTGCTTTGAAGTCCTGCACTGGGGGCACATTTGGTGTCCCTGTGCATACCCCAGTTCAAACCGGATCAGGGGCTTGCAGCCCCTGCTTTGGCGCGAACTGGACAAAGGGAAAGGGGTGTAGCCACCCCTCTGCCCTGACCCACCCATAGGTGGGGCCACAGAGTAGTCCAACCCCTATCTTTAGTATAAAGGTAGGGACCCAGTCCTTAGGACTTTAGATTATCCCTGGACGAAACTCTGTAACTGAATCCTGGACCTTCGACGCTCTACTCACGATTAGAGGACAGAAGAATCTCCCTTGGGGTCAAGGAGTGACTCCCCTGCTTGGCAGGCACCAAAGAAGCATCTGTCCGGTTCGCATTTCTGAAGCTCCTGTCGGACGCCGAAGTCATCGCATCACCAGAGGTGGATTCTCAGACTTCCCCGAGGCTACCCTGAGTCCCCAGCAAAGCTGAGGCCCGTGGCTATCGTGGGTGACTTGAGACCGTGACCCCTGGACACCGAGCACATTTGCAAGTGCATCCTCTTCTGGGTCTCCCAAGAAGTCGTGCTTTGGGCTCCGAGTAGCCCCAGCCTCCAGCACCACCTGCACCGAAGATCACTGGCCCCCACTCCACGAGTGTCCTGTAAGCCAGATCCACGTGCGGCGTCACGAGGCTCCTTCGCGGTCGCTAGCCCGTTGGCTAGTAGCCCTTAACGAAGGCCAATCCTTTTCTAACTTGGCATCCTGGTTGCTCCAGGCCTGCCCTCACTTACCCTCGCTGGGTGAGTTCCACAGACCTTGCTGGTCTGCACCATCGACGATCTACATCTTCACCGAGACTTGCCGTTGCCAAGGCTTGTTGGGTCCAATCCGGTCGCCGACACCTCAGCACTCGACAGACATCGTGTACCAGCCCGAATCCTGCTCCTGGTCGCCGACAACGCCTCCTGGACCTCGTGGCTGAAGAGTCAAGATGACCGTCAACGCACCTGAAGCACTCGACATCGGTGGGCATCTGTCCATCGCCTTCCTGGTCACTGGCTAGTGACCCAGACTCTGTCCCCTCTGCTTTCAGGTTCTTCAGAACTCCGATCCACTCTTGGATCCACCCGGACACTTTTCTCTTGGCCGCCAGCAGCACTTTGCAGCAGATCGCCATTCGAATCGACGACGAAACCCGACCCCGAAAGGCACCTATGCACCCGGCTTCCCTGGGTGAGGTAACACGAGTACTCCGGTGCTCCCGTGGGTAGAGACTCTTCAAAGTCCTAGATCTCAAAGGGTTTTGTCCTAGTCCTCTTTTAAGTGTCCCTTTTCTCTAATTTCCCGATCCCGACTTTCTCCATAGAAGTCAACGGCGTATCGCGGTTGTGTATTTACACTGCACGCGTCTCCCGTAGGTCCCCTGTGTCACTACCTTGGGTGGTTCCTTGTGGTCCAAGCACTTCTAGAGGCTCTAGGCCTAGTGTCTAGTTCAGTCGTGGTTCGCATACCACTTTATTGGTATATGGTTTGGTACGCCCCTAGGGCCCAAACGTGTATTTGTGCTATTACTGTGTTTAAATAACTTCTAACTTATGTACTTCGAACTCTAGCCTCATAAAGAGACTAGAGGGTGTGTTTAGCAATAAATACATATATTTTGAATATATACCTGGTGTGGTGCTCTTTCATTTGGTCACTCAAGAGATTATAGACTGGTAAAACAAGCTGCTTTACATTCCTTCAAGACTTAGCCTGAAGGCTGCTCTCCATAGCTACCACTAGGATAGCTTTCAATAAGGTTGTCTTTAACCTATCGCCAATAAGGGGTTATTTGGACTGGTGCAAAGTGCCCACTATAATTAGTGGACAGCATATGCCAGGCCAACTTCTCACACAGTCTTCCAGTTGTGGTGTGATTTTTAGTGTATTCCCCTGTTGGGGAGTTTGATTTGGAATTGTTAATGGTTGCTGGACTGTAAAAGTCTGCATGACATATTGGACCAATTGTCTTTAAATTTTTATTAACTCTGTGAGTTGAGTAAGTAATTCCTCGTCTGACATCTCTTCAATGTTAGGATGAGGTGTGTAGCCGGCTAGAATCGGCCATGTTGCTCCTGGTCTACCTAGTGGACCGAGCCTAGTAATGTTTTTGTGATGTTTTAGGGCGCCTTTAAACCAGAGCTGATGCTCCTGGTATGTTCATGGAATTTCAATATCCTCGAAAGGAATATATTCCTCTGGTGGATCATCTTCTTTGTAGAAGTGAAACGTGTGTGATACTGGATTGCATTCAGGAAATATTACCCATGAATAGAATACCTCTGTCTGAAAGGATTCATGTGCCTCTATCACGAAAACTGCTCTACCTCCTCTTGGCGGTAGGCCATGTTTTATAAGTTTTAGAGTGATGGCTCTTCTTAAGTTTTGAGGGATGTCTATAACACCCTCCTCGGTTTCATTTAAACCTGTAAAGTTAAAAACTGCTGCTTGGGCTGGATCAGCCGCAGCTCCACCGTTTCCGGCTTCAGTCATTTTGTTTTTTGAAAAATGTGGAACAAGTTTCAAGGAAACAAAGATAAGGTGCACAATATTTTGGAACACTGTATCCTTCAACGTTGAGCAAACCAAACAGCTAATATATAGGGTGTTTCCCTATATAGCCGTGGTGGATACTTAACCCTGCCCACTCCAGACGTCTTTTGGAGTATATGGGTAGGGGTCTCTGAGAGAAAAAGCACGGCTGAGTTACTCAGTATCTAACGTTGAATTACCGCCTTACCAAACCGTTGGGCGCCATGTAGTGTAGTTCCTATTTCCCTAATAGGCTCTGCGCATTGGAATAATATATCCTATAGGTTAGAAACTCCTTGACAACAAGAAGGGAGTAGTTTCTGGCAGCCGCAAAACATGACCACTATGTTTCCCTTTAGAATCAGAACGTGTCCCAGAGTCGTGGAAACAATAGATAACTATTTCACTCAGCTCAATCGTGCATGCTTAGTTTTCTCCAAGTTACACAGAAAGAAATAGACGGACGTTTCAATAAAAGATTTATTGAACAGTCTTGTTTCTGGTGTAGGTAAAATGTGCTGTTACGATCACAAGACAGTATGCGAGATAAATAATGTACAGTGTGAGCAGTAGAAATAAATAATACTGCGATAGCATTATCTTTTAGTACATATGCCGTTACATAAATAACACAGACTAAAAATGCGAGTACTCATACAATGCGTTTTTAAGCTAGTTCTACCCCAATGTACCTAACCTAACCTAGGTGTAGGGAGAGGTATGAAGTAGGTGAAGTATTCCTTACTATGGTATACTAAGAGTATGTTAAGCCTAGTATGCCTAGAGTCCCTCTAGGTTCTTGTCAGCTCCATACCTGAAGAATGAGAGAGGTAGGAATCTCTTTGCCAGACTCGAACTCCAACACCCCGCAAGGGAAGTCAGATCACTGGAAGCTGGACTCTCTGCGTGCAGGGATGACAGCGTCTTCTCAGTGCATCAGGCCGGGAAACAGGCTCCTCTGAAGTCGAGGTCTCCTCTAGTTTACAAGGGCTAGGGAAGGTATATTTATACCTGAGAGTACCTAAGAATGTTAGTATTGACGTGAGTCGGACAGCGAAAGACGTCATGAATGAACCCCTAAGGAATAATGGGTCATGCATAATATATGAGTCCTTGAAGAAATCAATAGCCCTGGGCTAGGGAAACTCCCGCAGCTTAAGGGTCTGTTCTTCACGAACTCGTTGTGACGTTAGGGTGGACGGATGTCAGAGGCCATGCCTGTATTTGGAGTGCACGGTTTAATGCCTGTAATTAATTTACCTGTTCTGTAGGAGTGTAAGTTAGAGCTGTTCGGAAAGACAGTGGACACCTAGGACGGGTGGGGCCCGGTGGTGAGGTTTAATCCTTCTTAGACAAACTCCTGGGATTAAGGGCTCCCAATTGAAGAACTGGTAGCTCTAAGTTAGGCAAGATAAGAATGCAATAAACATCTCGTCCTTTCAGATTGAATTACCCCACCAGTCCCCAAGTAAAGGACGTAGGAATTATTTTAATCTAGCTCATGTTAATATAAATTAGATCTGTGTATATACTCCTGACTTTGTTTTAGGAATATTTAATATTTTATATGAATTTTAGTGATAATGAGATAATGTACCACTTTCATGATGGAGTTGATCCATTTGGACTGGGCTAGAACTAGGCACTTGGTATTTTAATAAGGGCACTGTATAGTTTACTTGTAGAATGGACTATCGTTGATCATATTAATAAATCTATGAAAGTGTAGTGTTTCATGTTGTCAGATTCTAATGATGTTATATCTATTTTGTTATGGTTTTAATTAACTATACAATAAATAAATACAAATACAAAAAACCTGATAACTCAACCCTAAAAAGAAAGGTTTTTGAGATTTGTAAGACGTTAGCCCACCCTCCTGCCACAATGAACTGCATATCTAACTTCTTCCAAGCAAAAGTGGAGAAAATATTGTTTAATTTTAAGACCGCATAAAACCACAAATAAATCTCCTAACACAATAGTGAGGAATAATTATGGGCACATTTTGAGAATGCATTGGAGGACAATATCTGAATAGGTAGGTGTAGGATGAGCTTTTTCTCACTTCTGGACTGATATTCTGGTGCCAGTATTTGTGGAACTCTGCAATTCCTCCCGCCAGTCAGAAACGTTTCCATGGGCATATAAAGAAGCGGTGGTTACCGCACTGCTAAAAAAAAAACCAAAAAACTCATTTGACCCATCGATAATCTCAAATTACCGTCCCATCTCCTTACTTTCACTCAGGAAAAATCACTGAAACAATAGTAAATGAAAAGCTGAGGGAGTTCATAGAAATGAGACCGATACTTCATATGGCTCAGTCAGGCTTCAGAAAGGGTTTGAACACAGAGTCAGTGCTCACGAAGACAGATGACATATGCTCCACTCTTGATAATGGAGGAACTTTGGCCATGGTATTGCTGAAACTGTCAGCCGCATTTGATATTGTCTCCCATGGGATACTGCTGGAAAGGCTTGCAGATATGGGAATAACGGGCACATTCTGAAAATGGTTTACATCTTTCTCATCAGATCATATGCAAACTGTTTGCATAGGTGAGTTTTGATCTTATGCAAAATCCCGCTTGATTTCCCCACTCGTACCTGAAAAGAGAAAAGGTATTTGGGGCATGTGAGAGATTCAGCAGGAGGCAGACAAGCTTATCCTAGTCACTCCTGACTGGTGTTTTTGCCAGTAGAGCTTCACTCTACTGGCTTCTTATTATGCTCTGACAGCGGCGTTGAGCTCCCCATGCCTAGACCAAGGAACTAAGTTGGCACACTCGGCTCTCCTGGGGTTGAGCTGGAGGGTGTGGCGGGCGACGTTTCCCAGTAACACCGGGACTGGTACGGCCGATGGAACTGTTGACGATGCCCCCCGGGCTGAAACTATATTGAATGTTTTACTGACCGCAGAGCCCGAGCAACATGACCGATGCCCGGTGGAGCTGTTTAGGCAGCTATAGAGGAGTTTGGCTCTGGTTCACCCCCTCGGCCGGCACCTACCCAGCCGGACATTGGACATAGTTTTTCCTCGTATCTCCGTTTTGTTCCCTCCTTCCTGCCTCCCCCCTTCCTTTAGGTCACCTACACCCTTCCCATCCTATACTTTCACCGACACAAGTGGTGTTTTGGATTGTTGATCCCCAGCCGGTTTGTTCCTCCTGAAGTACTTTCCACTTTGCCGGTATGCCTGACACGATCTGCATTCCTTACCCCTTTTTTACCATTGCCCCTCTACCTTCCATTTCCCTTTTGACGTGTGTCTCGGTTACCCTATGAGCTAATAACTCATGTTAATATGTAATCACTGTTTTTCTCCTTTGTTTTTTTCTTAGCTCCTGTATTTGATGTTAATTCTGTAACTTGCTGATCCTCATGTAAAGCGCTCTGATACCTCCGGGTCTAGCCAGCGCTATATAAAACTCTGCAAATAAAAAAATAAAAAATAAAAAATAAAAATGCCTAAATAAGGGCTGGGATTTTATGCCTATATAAGGGCAGGGCGAATTGTGCCTATATAAGGACATGATACTGGAAAGCCCGTTATGGACACCCTAAGAGGAATACAACACTCCTCCACAGCGACCTTCCCCGGCCCCACGTCTGCCGCCGAGGTCCCCACTGGCGGCGCCTTCCTAAACCTCATTCCTGGCGACACGGAGCCGGTCGGGCTTCCTCCGACGTTGAGACAGGCGCCAACGGAGCAGTACGGCTCCATGCGGCCCAACCTGCCCTATTCTAAAGAGTTAGGCATGGATGAGGAGGATTGAGAGGGGGAGCATCATTTGCTATGGTACGGAGGAGGGGGCATCATTTGCTATGGTGGTGCGTAGGTCCTGGACCTGCAGCTCCCTACGTTGGCAGTCAAGACTGACTTCTTGACAGAGGTCCTGCAGCCTGGTGTCTCCACTTCGGAACCCTTGCTGCCTTTCAATGATGCCTTGACGGACGTTCTTCTGGGCATCTGGTCCAAGCCCAGCATGGGCTCCTGTGAACAGAACGATTGCCCGCCGCCATTGCCCTGCACTGGGCGACCCAGCTTTCCTCACCGCCCACCCCACCCCAAAAAGCTTGGTGGTTCAAGCTTCCACTTCCCGTGGCGCATTCCCTTTCGTACCCCTGGACAGGGAATCCAAGAGACTGGAAAGCTTTGGAAAGAAGATTTTCTCTTCTGCCAGTCTAGCATTGCAGTCGGTGAACATGCCATATGGGACACGGTTGCGCAGGTGCTGCCCAGAGTCTCGGAGGAGGACCGGATTCTGCTCTCCAAGGCTATTTCAGATGGGAGAGATGCAGCGAAGTTTGCCATCCAATGTGGCTTGGACACAACAGACTTTCTGGTCAGAGCGATTTCCACGATGGTGGCCGTACGTTGCCATGTCTGGTTTTTCAGGGGATGTCCAGGCTATTCTCATGGACATGCCCTTTGTTGGCTCCCGTCTCTTCGGAGACAAAGCAGATGCAGCACTTGAGCGTTTTAAGGACTCGCGGGCTACGGGCAGGTCCTTGGGCCTCACTACAGCATCCCGGCCTGTATCTGCTTTTCGCTCCTTTCTTGGCTACGGAAGGGGCTACTAACTGCACCAACCCTATTCCAGCCAGAGGGCCCACAAGTTCAGCAACCTCTGTGCGCCGTGAGCGCAGTTCACCCTGACCCCGAGGGTCAGTAGGCCAGAAGTCGAGCCAAGCCACGATCCCCTCCTCTACCGCAAAACCCTCCTAGTCCGATACCCCAGGATCATTCATGTCCATTGGTGGCAGAATACGTCATCATCCCACCACTGGCGGGACATCACCTCGGACAGGTGGGTATTGAAAATAGTCCGAAGGGGCTACTCCCTCCCCTTTGAGACTACCCCTCCATCCATGCCTCCAGTTTACGATCAGCTGACGGAGGATTACCTTGCTCTACTCTGCGAGGAAGTCAAAACTCTCTTGGCCAAGGGAGCTATAGAGAAGGTTCACGGGCCAGAAATAGGCTATGGTTGTTACTCCCGCTATTTTCTGGTTCCAAAGAAGGACGGAGGCCTTCGTCCTATCCTCAACCTTAGCCCTCAGCTACTTCATCAAAAAGGAGAAGTTCAAGATGCTCACCCTTGCTGAGGTCCTGTCTGCCCTGGACCCGGGAGACTGGATGGTAGCGCTGGACGGTAGCGCTGGACTTGCAGGATGCCTATTTTCATATCCCCGTCCTACCTGCCCATCATTGCTACCTGTGGTTTATGGTGGGCCATGAGCACTTTCAGTTTGCTGTGCCCCTCTTTGGCCTCACCAGTGCCCCTCGGGTGTTCACCAAGGTGATGGCGGTGGTCGCAGCTCATCTGAGGAGATCATGGGTTCCCGTCTTCACCTATCTCAACGACTAGCTGTAGAAGGCAGACTTGTACTAAGCAGTCGTCTCCCACCTCCAGACTACGGCGAATCTCCTGCATTTACTGGGCTCACTATCAACATGCCAAAGTCGCACCTGATTCCCTCTCAGATGCTCCCTTTCTTCGGAGCGGTTCTGGACACAGTGCAGTTTCAGGTCTATCATCCCAAACAGCGAGTCCAGGATATTCAGGTTATGATACCGATGTATCAGCCTCTATCCTGGTGAGACTGACTCTGAGGCTGTTGGGCCTTATGGCCTCCTGCATCCTGCTGGTGGACCATGCCAGATGGCACATGCGGGATCTGCAGTGGGACCTGAATTTCAATGGGCACAGCATCGGGGAGATCTCACCAACCTGGTTCAGATATCGGAGGGCACCGCGAAAGACCTGCAGTGGTGGCTGACAAACCATGATTGGGTCAGAGGCAGACCCCTCTCCCTTCCCCATCCAGATCTCACAGTAGTGACGGATGTCTCTCTTCTGGGATGGGGCGGTCATCTGGGGGAGGTGGAGATCAGAGAACTCTGGTCTCCGGCAGAAGCCAGGCTCCATATCAACCTATTGGAGCTTTGGGCGATCCGATTGGCACTGAAAGCCTTTTTCCGTCCATCAAGGGAAGGCTGGTTCGGGTATTCACAGACAACACTACCACCATGTGGTACTGCAACAAACAGGGTGGTGTGGGACCGTGGACTCTGTCAAGAGGCCCTGCATCTCTGGACTTGGCTGGACCAACAGGGCATTTCCTTGGTGGGTCAACATCTGGCCGGTTCTCTGAATGCCAGAGCGGACGAACTCGGCCAACAGTGCCTTGCGGGTCACGAGTGGCGTCTCCATCCGGAGGTGGTACAAGGTCTCTTTCAGCAGTGGGGAGAGCCTTGGTTAGATCTGTTCGCCTCCGAAGAGAACCCGCAATGTCAGCAGTCTTGCACATTGACGTTTTCAAGGCCACTCTCGCTCGGCGACGCTTTTCGGCGCGAGTGGCGCTCAGGCCTCCTGCCCATACTACTCCTGCCCAGAGTGCTCAAGAAGATCAGGAGCGACTGGGCACAAGTCGTTCTTGTGGCTCCGGACTGGGCACGGAGAGTCTGGTATCCCGAACTTCTGGCAATGAGCATCGATCATCCGATCAGGCTGCCCCTTCGGGAGGCTCTTCTGTCGCAGCAGTAGGGGAGGGTCCTCCACCTTAACCTGCCCACTCTCCGCCTCCTTGCGTGGAGATTGAGCGGCAACAGTTGACAGCTTTTGACTTTCCTCCCGAAGTCTGCGAAGTTATTCTGGCAGCCAGGTGTCCCTCCACGAAATCGGTATATGCCTGCCAATGGAACAGATTCTGTAAATATTGTACAGAAAGGTCTATTGACCCCTTATCTGCCTCTCTGTCAGATGTTCTTCTGTTTATCCTTTCCTTGGCCCAGCAGGGCTCTGCTCTGGGCACTCTAAAGGGCTACCTTTCGGCCCTAATAGCTTTTTTCCGGCTGCCAGATGAGCCTTCACTTTTTAAGTCCCCTCTGGTACAAAGATTTTTGAAAGGGTTAACACATTTGTTTCCCCCTTTTCTTTTTCTTATGCCACAATGGTACCTAAATTTGGTCCTTACTACCTTGATGTGCGCACCGTTTGAGCCGCTGCACAACTGCCCTCTACGGTTGCTCACTATCAAAACTGCTTTTTTGGTGGCAATCACCACTGCCAGGAGGGTGAGCAAACTGCAGGCACTGTAATCACAGCCTCCTCACCTGACTGTCTTTCCGGACAAAGTGGTACTCTGAACTAGGGCATCTATTCTGCCCAGGGTTGTAACACTCTTCCATCTAGGGCAGTCTGTTACTCTGCCCACTTTCTATGCACCTCTGCACTCTTCTAAAGAAGAGAGCGTCTCCACCTTCTGGACCCAAAAAGAGCATTATCGTTCTACCTTGATCGCACCAAAGAGTTCAGGGTGGATGACCAACTCTTTATAGGGTACGTGGGAGGAAAGAAGAGATGTGCTGTTTAAAAGAGGACCGTCTCACGTTGGGTTACCCTCTGTATTAAAACATGTTGCGCCTTGGCTAAGAAGCAGCCTCCTGAAGGCCTTAGGGCCCATTCCACCAGGGTGAAGGAAGCCACCACAGCGTGGTGTTCCAATTACTGATATCTGCCAAGCAGCCATGTGGGCGTCTCTGCACACGTTCGCCAGACACTATTGCCTGGATTCTTAGGTTCACAGGGAGGGCCTGTTTGGCCGCTTTGTCTTGCAGAATTTCCTGGTTTAAAGCTTTTCTGCAGCCCCACCTCCAGGGAGGATTGCTTGGGTATCTGTTCAAAGGTAAGAAATCTGCGGCTAGATGTCTCTAGCAGATGGACAAGTTACTTACCTTCTGTAACGCCTTATCTGGTAGAGACATAATCTAGCCGCAGATTCCTTACCAACCCACCCATCCTCCCCGCAATGCGGAATTGTTTTTAGTGTCAGGGCTGTTCCCCTTCAGGGCCCTAACTGTCTTTTTTAACACACCATAGTCAATCACTTCATGGCTCCGCGCTTCTGGCGTGGATGGTCGTGAAAAGTACTGACCGCGCGCCAGAGTGGCAGTTATATTAACGACGCGGATGTCACGACGACGCCGAACACGACAACCTCAGGCGGAGTCGACCAACGCCATCTACCGGCGCACAGGGGTACTGCTAAGAAAAATCTTCCGGATCCAGCCTGACGCCTGGAAGTTCAAAAGTAAGGAATTTGCAGCTAGATCATCTCTACCACATAAGGCATTACCGAAGGTAAGTAACTTGTCCATTACAGCTATGGCTAGTATGTATTACCCATGTAGAGGCATTCTAAATTGATATAGCCTTTTTTTAAATTACTGCTGACAACCCGGTCTGTGGCACTGAGGTGATCACTGCTGATAATCTTGCATAGATGGTCGCTAATCTAATCTTTTCTGATATGCTCACTAGGACAATGGTAATAACAGAAGCTCGGAACGGTATTCATAGAACATAAGAAACTCTTATTACAGAAAAGGTTGGAGACCTCTGCTCTATTCTCTTAGATGTTTGGTTGTATTGTCAATCCTGTATTAAACGTTAAGACTAAGTGTCATTCAAGTAAGAGGTATTTATGTGAAATCCGCAGACACCATGAGCAGCACAGTAGCACAGAGAACTGTTTGTACCCATGGCCATTTCTTCACGGTTGTTGAAGAGGTGTAGGGCATTGCTGTCTAAATTAATATCAAAGGAAAATCCTCAACATGATGAGTTTCCTGTACCCTTTTTTGTTTTGTCAGAGGTTGCAAGTACATAACGCAACGGGTACTTTCAGCTAGAACTGCAGGCAATTAAGTTGGTGCCCCTGGACCTTGTTGTTGCTCCAGTAGTCGGGGCACCTTCTTGGCGTGAGGGCTGTGCATCAAAGAGATCAGCCCCTCACATGTCACCGCTATGGCAGTTATCGAGAGTACCTAGAATGGTCCCTTCTACTGGGCTGGAGCCAGTGACTTCTGATGTGAGCGTTGACAAGGGCCCAGTCCCCTGCCTGGGCTTTGTTGCTAAGTGGCGTTGTCTTGTGAGGAAGGCCATTCCGTTGAGGTTATTGTGATATGGCCTGGTTCCACATTCTATGTTCTAGCGTGGAACCAGGTCTACTGAGTGTTCTCGGGTTCGGCAGTTGGCGAGTTGGCTAGCTGGTCGATGGATGGGGTTGCTATATTAAACCCTCTTATCAACACTAACCTGGTGTCCTGGTAACTTTATTACACTGGCGACGAGCGTGCTTTGGGAGAAGAGTGTTGAAGCAACCCCAACATCGGGAAGAGACGAAAGGAAGGAGAAGGACGAGAAAAACGAAGATTGGAAGAGAGGAAACCTACCTGGTCGGAGGAGTTGGAAGGAAGAAGGATCGCCGCATCTGAGTGGTCGGAAGAAGTCTGAGGGAGCAACGGGAGGCGAGTAAACTGTTTGGCGGGCTTCGCGAAACAGATTGGGGCCGGGTGTCATCACTGGAACGCATCGGTCTGGATGCGCGTCACGCTGCGGGACGTAGTGTGTCAGTGTGCCCAACTTCCCAGCGAAAGAAGACCAAAGGCTGCTCACTTCGCGGAGAGGAAACAAGCTACACTGGCAGTAGAAAGAGGCCTGAGGGTTTGCGCGACGACGTCGGCGGCCATTTTGAAACAGGAAAAGGATCGGGAAAACAAAGGGCAGGCTGTTGAAAGGCGTAACAAGGATAAAGCAAATCCGGCCGTGGAAAGAGGCCCAAAGGATCACGTGACGACGTCGGAAGACATTTAAAGCAGGAAGGTTTAAAAAAAAAATTAGAGGGCTGAAGGAAAGAAGGAAATGCAAGGAAGGAGGTTGGTTACTGTTTGAAAACAACAGCTTGTCATCACGGTGACAAGCACACCTTGCATACAGTGTGGTATAAGGATCTTTTACTTGTTCATGACTGGTTTGTCAACACGGTGACAAGCACACCTCTGCTGAGAAAAATTTGTACAAACAGTGACGTGGGGGTAAACATAAGGAAATTGTAAAAAAAAAAAAAAAAAAGGGTTTTTAGTGTAAAGAAAGCTTCAGTTTGAAAGGTTGAGGGATTCAAAATGTGACTGCACCTCCGTTCTTTCTGTCTGATCCAGGGAAGCCTCCAGTTAAGTGGAGAAAATGGAGAAAAATATTTGAAAATTATGCGAGAGTGTGTGGTACTAACTTGAGTGCAGAGAGGAAACAAGCACTATTACTTCACTGTTTAGGGGGTGAGGGGCAAGAAGTATTAGAGAGCTTGCCACAGCTGAGCCAGGCAGTTCAAAGGGGGTTGAATGAATACGAAGTATGCGTAAAACAGTTAGACTTACACTATCTGCCAAAGGTGAGTACCATCATGGAGCGGTATTACTTTGGTTTGAGAGAACAAGGAAAGGATGAAACTGTGGAAGAATTTGTGACCTCGTTACGCAAGTTGGCCTCGAGTTGTAAATTTGGGGAATTAGTAGAAGAAAGAATAAGGGATCAATTTGTTTTAAGGTGTTGCAGTGACAAGATAAGAGAGGAACTTTGGTTAAAGGATGAACCACCGTTAGATGAAGTCATGATTATAGCAAAACGTGTGGAACATATGCTCAAATGTGTTGGTGAGTTGAGTAAAGTTAGTAAACAACCGAGTCTTACAGGAAATGTAGAAGAGGTGATATGTCATGCAGTAAAAAAAGATGATGCTGTAAAGAAACCAGGGAACATCAACTACAAGAGTAGGGAGGAAGAAAATAGGGCAAGTAATGCTCAATATGAAAGGAAAAATGTTATGATGTTTCAGGGAACCTGTTATCGATGTGGTAAATTTGGTCACAAGGCAAATGCAAGAGAATGCCCTGCTCTTAAAGTGGTTTGCACAACATGTGGGAAGAGGGGACATTTTACAAAAAACGGTCGTTTTCGCAACAAAAGTGACAGCAGGAATGAAGTAAGAGAAGTTACTTTCCAAGTGAATGAGTGTGGGGTGGAACATCCTACTGAGTGGGTCAAGGTGGGAGATGTTAGAATTAAAATGAAATTTGACTCATGCTCTCACTTCACCTTCATATCTAAGGAAGAGTTTGCGAAGAATTTTTCAAGTAGGACAAATTTAATAAAATCAGATGTTAGACCAACAGGCTATGGGGGAACACCAATTAAGATGTTGGGATATTTTATAAGTTGTATAGAATGCAATGGTAGATTTACCGATGCTAGAGTTTATGTGGCAGAGAAAGGAGACAATTTACTGAGCTGGACTCATCAGGCTCGTTTGGGTATTATTCTAAATCCTAATGCAAAACCCCCTGTGCAAGTGCAGTCCATTGGGAATGCTGAGGATAAATATGTGAGGAAGTTTGAAGGATTGTTCAGTGACTCTCTAGGTTGCCTGAAAGGTTATAGTCACCGGATCAAACTTAAGCTTGGTGCAAAACCTATTGCTGCCAAGGTAAGGAGAGTTCCAATCAGTGTGTATGAGGCAGTAGAAAAGGAGATTGACAGGTTACTAGCTACTGGGGTGATAGAGCCTGTGGAGGCCACGGAGTGGTTGGCGCCCATTGTCGTTGCGCGTAAGGCCAACAATGAGATCCGTCTATGTGTGGATCTTCGCGCTCTCAACAAGGAGGTAGTGGTGGACAGATTTCCGCTCCTAATATTGAAGAGATGGTTTCGACCTTGGATGGTGCATGTTATTTTAGTACTTTAGATCTGGCATCGGCTTACCACCAAGTACCCCTCAGTAAGGATTCACAAGAGCTTACTGCATTCATAACCCCAATGGGGGCGTTTAAGTTTTTAAGGATGCCTTTCGGGTTAGTGTCCGCAGCATCTGTCTTTCAGAGAATCATGAATGATGTCATCAAAGGGATACCTGGAGTCAAATGCTACCAAGATGATGTTTTGATTTGTGGGAAAACCATTCAGGAACATGATGGTAGGGTAGCTAAGGTACTTGAAAGACTGATGAAGGCAGGTTTGTCGTTACGTCGTGATAAGTGTAAGTTTGGTGTTGAACATAAAAGGATGATTATTTGGCGAAGTGTGGTATTGAACATAAAAGAATTTCGCTTTATCATCCCGAATCTAATGGTGCCATTGAGAGATTGAACAAAACCTTGAAGGAAAGCATCCAACTGGCAAGAGTTAACTGTTTGAACTGGAAGGCTGAGTTACAAAATCGCATTTCAGCTTATAGATTTACACCACATTCAATCAACCTGGAAAAACACCTTTTGAATTATTCAAAGGAAGGTCTTCCAATACGTTTTTATGTCCAGGGTGGATGATTTTAGATAAAGGTCTCAAGAACAATGACATTGGTGAGTGGAGAGACAAGGAACTAGCTCTTCAACAAAAAAGGAAGGTCTATCTAGATGCTCGCCGTTCTTGTAAGGCTATTGAGTTCAGGGTTGGGGACAAGGTCAAAGTTAAAGCTCCTGTGGGGTGCCAGAACTGGTCCAAATTTACTGCTATAAAAAGGGTGGTTAAACTTTTCAAAAATGCTGTCAAAACTGATGATGGTCGTATTTGGAACCACAGTCGAGTTGTTCATGTTGGGGTCAATAACGATAACATCTCGTTGCCTGGGTCTAATGTGGGAATTTCTTCTTTTTCCCACTCTGAATATGTGCCTACTCGCAGGAGTATTAGAGTATGCAAAAGCCCAAGTTATCTTCACGATTTTTTGAGATAACGATTGTACATTCGCTATGTTTCTTCATACATACCATGTCCTCTCTCTCTTGTGTATTTTAGGGGGATGAAGGGTTTGGGTTTCTTGTTTTCGTATAGTGGTCAGTTATAGTGGTCTTTTCTCTCTTTATCTGCAATCCCAACCTGTTACAAATGCCTTGATGAATCATTCCAAGAGGGAATTGAGAACAAAACAAGTGTTGTGTCAAAAGGAAGTTCCAACTTACTCAATTAGTCCTTTTTAAGTAGACATTTAGCAACACTTATAGTCTACTTTTCTTTTGTGGTGTAGGTCTCTAGTCCATTGTAATTGTTGCAGAAATGTAGAAACAAATCATTATGAAGGGAAATCCTAATATGTTTCAACTGATAATCGTATGAGGTAAACGCTCCCCTCCACGCACACCTAATCCCACAGTCTGTTCTACAACGTGTATGGTGTAACTCATAGTAAAATCAGATTGACGTTACTCATGTTAACATTCAACACCATGCTTAATGGGACTATTCTTTACAACTACATGTTGTCAGGACGATAATAATTGTTTGTTCATAGATCATTTATTAAGGGCACAATTGTTAACATTGTAAACCCTCATTGTACAATATTGAAAACCTGTAACTTTACTCCGTGAGGGAGAAGTGGTTCTAAGGATCTATACATCTAAATCATGTCAAAATAAGAGAAACCAGTCGAGGTGTGTGATGGGAACAGGCTCCCTCTGATCATGACTGCATCACTTTGGAAGAACAGGGTGAAATGAAACATGGCATTAATTTATGCAGGAAAATAACATTGTTTTCTTTTTCTCTGGTGACTGCTTGACGCAACATTTGCAACCTAAACTTCTCTAATTATACTTGAAAAGGAAAGAGTAGAGATAGACTTTAAAAACAAATTACCATCAATGGGAAGAACCAACCATCATTGCATAGTCAGTACGTAGTCAATATTAATATTATAGTTGCACCGTGCTACAGCTGCTTTTGTTTCTCAATCACAAAACCTTTTCAACTGTCCGTACCTTTCCCAGAACATCACTTTCTTTGTATCCTACTAAACCCTTATGTTTCCTTTCCAAAGTACTTGTTGCATAAGGCTGTCCCCTGCTTGAACAAATAATCCCCATACTCCACCCACGCTACCCTTTTTCAATTACACATGCAAGTATCCTCATTCTCATTGACACTCTTAAGTCATTTTATGTTCTAGGGAACAAGATAATAGCGAATTGGGAATGAAAGAGGGAAAATTTTAATCTAGGTATTTTCAATACTTAAGGCCAGTGCGGACAGTATACAGTTGTAATCTGCTGACACATGGAGGCAGTCCACGTCATTGTACTTGACATATTAACATGTACTCCAAAAACTCTCACAATCAAGAACAGCATAAAACAGAACACAGACAGACATATACAGAAAAGCACATCTCCTCGTCAATGTTCTGAAGCCCAGGAAAAACATGGAAGGAAAATAACTTTTGTCTCAACCAGTTATTTTAATCATCAATATATGTATATATACATCTCTGCATCGAGGGTATATCAAAATCCTACAAACCTTAAAATTAAGAGAGTCCAAATATTTATTAGGCATCAACAGGGCCGTAGCCAAGGGGGGGCAGCGGGGCCCGGCCAGGCCTTATTGTGCTCTGCCCCCCCCCCCCCCCAACTGAAAGGCCTGGTTCTTGCATTTAAATATCTAGTTAACTTTGACATCTGAAAGAGTGCATGTGATCTGCTGCCTGGGCCCTGCTTCATTACTAATTGTGAAACTGAAAGAATCTTCGTTCCTTCTCCAGAGTGAGAGGAGAGAAGGAGGCAGGGAGAGAGAGAGCCAGAGGAAGGGGGCTGGGCTGAGCTGAAGTTGCCTTGAACATGTGGGTGCACTGAATAATACTAATATGAATCTCCAGTACCTGGGGTTGGAATAGATAGCTGCAAGCTGGAACCTCGCTACCATCAATAAGGGCACTGCAGCACGATGACATGAAGCGTGAACAAACTGCTCTGGGCTTTCCTCGAGCTTACAGAAGTACTGACTGCAGAGGCACGGATGGTAGGTGAGTCAGAGACGTTAGAAGGCATCGGCAAAATGGGCCTTGCCCAGAGTTCACACCTTCACAGGGCACCTGAGTCCCACAGCACCAGTTTTTTATTTACCAGCTGTGTTTTAAAAAATAAGCAAAAAAAATTGCTTTTAAAACAAAATAAATAATTAAACAAAATACTGTCACTGATAGTCGCAGCCTGAGCCTTGCTTTGTTGCAAGAGTGTTTTAAGGGTTAACAGGTTGGGCTGGGCATGTGCACTATGCTTCTATTAGTATAGTTTTGACTGCCCTACCATAAAATAGTGAGGCAGGGCATCGTGGGGGCAGCAGTAGGGGCCCAGGCCTCAGCTCATTATGCTATGCCAGTTTGACAAAGCTGCGCCTGACATCTCTAAATTCTACCGCCTTATCTAGCATTGAGCCTCCGTAAACATTTGACGCGGAGTCTGTCTGTAGGTGATCATTTAAAGAATGATATGCAGGAAGAAGATATCACTCTGTGAGTCGGCCTTGTTTCTTAATCTCTCTGCGTTCCCAACATATCCTGATTGACTTTCCATATTGCCTTTCCTGAAACTTCCTCCACCCCATTTTTTTCAGTCTGCAGCCCCCTATCCCAGGATAAATTCAGGCCTTGTTGAAATCATGAAAAGTGAGTGTACCATGAACATAGCTTTTGCAGTAATGTTTTTTAAATGTGTAAGAAAGGAGAGCCAAGAATACACCAGTTGCACCTGTTCTCTCCCCATAACGAAAATAGCGTGACAAAGCCACTAGGCCCAGCTTGTACAACAAATTTACATAGTAAAACACAGCATATGGGAACCCATACACATATAGAGCCTACAAAACTGCATACAGACAATTACATCTCTAGAGACACGAGTTAATACAACACTCACACACACAGAAAAACAGACATATGGGCAACCATGCACACAGGCATACAGACACCTATCCAGACAGAACAGTAAACATAAAGGCATCCATGCACGTAGCCCGACAAGCAGTATACATAGTCACCATTACCAGCCATGCAGACAGACTAACATATAGAGGCCCCTGTGTACATCTGCTTACAGTGTTATCAATGTGTGCCTGTGTGGCTCCATGCGTGTGCCTCTGATAGTAATCCCTATACAAAGTCAATTCTTTCTGGAGCTGGAAGTGGTATTTTCAAAACTTTACTAGTTGTCGTTTTGAAAGAATTACCTACTGGTATAGGGAAGTGTAAGTTTACAGTTAGAGGTCTCTCTGCCCATTTATGGATTTCGATCTCACAAACACCTAGAGCTAAATTTTCTTCTCTGTTAAAATCTAACAAATGTTATAGATGGGAGGTGCAGTCTTTTTTGTCAATGGGAGGGGTTTATTATGCTTGATGTTGATCAACAAACATACAAACACTCCTCCAAACAGACACTCGTCCTGCCCAACCTTAACCCTCATGCTCTGAGGCATTTCGTAGCAATTAAATTAAAAGAACGAACTTTCTGTCTCTTTCAATCATCACCTCACCTCTTCTGTCTCATCACTCTCTCTTTACGTCTCTACCAATCTCTACAACTTTATGTACGTGTCACAGTGCTCAATCTTTGAATTCTCCCCATCACCTAGATTTACCCAACCTCACTATCAATACACCTGTCTCCCCTCCACGTCTACCTCTCTCTCATGACCTCACCTCTATATCTCCACCGATCGCTATCCCTACCTCTACATCTCGATTCACCTTACCCCTCTGTCTTACTCAACTGTCTATCTCAACTAGCTCTCTGCACATACTGAACTGTTTCCATCTCACATCCTGTGTCTCTCCTCCATTTACTTGTAGTCTCTCTCAACCGTCTCATTCTCTTTACCTTACCTTTGCCGCTCTCTCAGTCTCTATGTATGAACCTCTTTTGACCTCACTCTTAACCCGCTAACTTTTCCAGCCCTTTGACTCTACCTTATTTCTCTCTGTCCCACATCCCTCTCATCATCTCATATATCTCTATATAAATGTCCACTGTCTTTCACTACCAAACGTCTCACCATTTGTTTGCTACCCAACTTTTCCATCTCTTCTCTCTCTCTCTCTCTCCCTTCCTAGTCCTGTTCCCTCAATACTTTACTCTTTCTTCCCTTTTCTATCTATTTTCTTTATCAGTACCTTCTCTCTGCTTCATCTGTCTCTACACCTCTTCTCTTTTTCAGTTTACCCTCCCTACCTTACGTCACTCTCTCTACCGCCTTCTTTAAACATTGCTATTTCTCACATCTGTCTCTACTTCTTTCTTTATCACACAACATACTCTATTTCTCACCGTCTGTTTCTCTCACTCGCTCTTCCTATCACAGTATCAACCTCTGCATTCTGTTTGTGCCTCACCTGTCTCCCTACTTTAACTCTTTTATCTCAACAGCTCATCTCACTTTATACCCTTCACACTTTTCCTTTCTTCTGTTCTCTCTCTCACTGCTCCCTTTATCTGACCTGTCTTTCCTTTTGCCTCTTCTCATTTGCCCCTCTCTTTTTCTCACAGCTCTCTCTACCTTGCACCTCTTTGTACATCTCTCACTACCACATCTATTATCTACCGTTATCTCTCTCTGCCTTTATGTCTAAGTCACTTTTCTTTCTTCCTTCAGTCACTGTATTTTCCTACAATGAAAATCATGCATTTAATAGTAAAAGTGTGCATATTTTTTATAAACTGTACAATTGAGGTTTGGGGACAAAATGTTAGCATTGTCAATGATATATGTAAAGCTAATGCTGCTGCAGTCTGAGAACATAGGCTGAATGACTGATGTAACCTTTATGTATGTATGTATGTGTATGATATTTCTGTAGCGCAAACCTAGCCAATAGCAGTAAAATGCTGCCAGGGACCAAAGTAAAGCATAAAGTCAAAGAGTGATAGGAGTTGTAGGTGGGTTGTGGATTGTTAATGTATTGTGATATAATGTTCTTTTAAGAGGCGAGTCTTCAACTCCTTCCTTGAATTGAAGCATCGTTGCAGAGGTTTGGGAGGGTAAGACAAACTGTTTCTGGATCCTGGGTGTATAGATGGAAAAGCCCTGCTGCTTTTCTTTTCTTTTTTTACACCTCTAAGTCTTCTGCCTGGTCATGTGTGGGCTGCCAGTGGGTGAGAACCACTGGAGATGGTCAGCTGATCTGCAAAGTTAGTGGGGGTGTTGGTTGTGATAACTTTGTAAATGATGCAGGTCCGCAAATGGAGCCAAAGCAGTTTCATCATGTTGTAAGTGATATGATCATATTTCTTCAGGCTGTGGATGAGATGTGCTGCAGAATGCAGGATGCGTGTAAGGAGTGTCAGTGTGGGATCTCGGAGGCAATGGAACAGGGTATTACTACTGTCCAGATGAGGTCACTTTCTGGAAGAAGCAGTTTTACTTCTTCAGAAGCAAGAGCTGGTACCAGCTTGTCTTGTTTTTTTTACAATGTGCTCTCCAAACCTATAAGAGCTCTGTAAATTAGTAGCACTGTGTATGAGCCTGTAAAACATGTGGCTCTGTTGTGTATGTTGTGTATGCATGAAATTGTGAAATGCCTGACATTTGGTGCAAGCCCCTAAATGGAAAGAGTGGGTCGAGAGAGTACTATTCTTCTTTGAAGCCACAAAAGTGGATAATGCTCAAAAACGGGTTCTGATATTTCATTTAGGGGGAAGAGACATCTATAAATTATCCAAGTCAATCAATGAAGCTGCTCCGAAGACGCACTTCACCCTCTTAGCAGCCCTAACTGCGCATTTCGAACCTATGGCGAACCGGGACTATGAGAGGTTCATATTTCGCCAAGCAAGGCAGCAGGCGGAGGAATCCATAGATGTTTTCTATGTGCGTCTGAAGGAATTAGCCAGTACCCCTTTACTCCACCCACTTTCTCCTTTACGCTCCTTTTATCCCTCCTCTTTGCTCCCTAATTGTTTTCCCGTTGAGACCTAGCTGTTTGGCTGATGCCCGGTGGAGCTACCTGATAACTATAGAGGAGATGGGCTGTGGACTTCCCCCTCGGCCGTCACCTACCCAGCCGGTCTTTGGGCAGACTCTCCTTCGTCTCTCCATCCTATCCCCATCTTATCTCCCTCCTACCCCTTTACCGCCACCCCCCTTACCCTTCTAAGCTCCATTTATTTCGTCTTCTACGCTCTTGAAATGTTTTTTTAGTAACTGATGTAATTTTGTAATTTTGTGGAACCTTATGTAAAGCGCTCTGATACCTCCGGGTCTAGCCAGCGCTATATAAAACTCAAATAAACATAAACATAAATTTGTATTTTCCTACTCTTCAGAGACATTATCTGGCATAACCCCTCAACTCTCCAAATACTATGGAGAGATTGAGGGTGGCAAACTTTGTTTGCTTGCCTAGTGCAATGCTCTGCATTTTAAAACATCACCAAACACCACTGTTCTGAGTTTAAACATTTGCTGTTTTCACTGCTCTCATAAAGACTGCCTCCCTCTGTTCTATCTCACGCCATTCTGCATTGATGTCTGTTCTTTTTATCTAGA
This sequence comes from Calotriton arnoldi, assembly GCA_963921515.1. Lineage (NCBI taxonomy): Eukaryota > Metazoa > Chordata > Amphibia > Caudata > Salamandridae > Calotriton > Calotriton arnoldi. The sequence goes on along the minus strand of CAWUFW010006050.1, from coordinate 258,302 downwards.
GCACAAAGGAGATGTGTTTGGGAGGGAGTACTTTTTTGTGATCTTTCAAATCTGCAAGAGCATCAGTGAGCTAAAATTAAGGACACTGTGGTCTGAAAGCATATAAATAATCAGGTGTGTGTGTGTGTGTTGTAAACTCAGGGTTGTTATGTATCGATAAGGTACATATGTGTTTTCAGGCTTATAAATTTGGTAATTGGAACATATTGGCAATGATTTGTGGAGCTGATTGAGGACTGAATTAATTGGTAATGGTTGGATTTTCAGAGGATTATTGGTGGACACCTAATGAGTATAAGCATATCCACTAGGCCCCACAGTGATGACACCAATATGTATCAGTTGAAACCATTTATGTTTATTATGTTCAATTGTTTTCTTGTGTTAATATTAAAATCCCGTCATAGTACACTGATGCTTTTGGTCAGAAAAGCTTTAAAATATACTACTCCCATTCTTCAGAGAGATTATCTGGCATAACCCTCACCATGTCTTAGTAGACCAACAGCAACCCTACCTACGAAGTCATCTTTAATAAAATCCTTAAATCATATATAATTGAACCACGTGCCATTTGCCATTATTTTGCTAAAAAATTAATGGAAATGACCCCAAATCTACAGTAAAGCCATATTTACAATAGATCCCCTTTTGATTATTGTGATCACTCAAATATGTTTTATGCAACTTGTGAGGGACCCTCAATTCTCCATTAAACTGGCTTTAAATCGTATTCTGTTTTATGTAAGGTTGTAAGCTAATGTGCTTAAGTTGTAAGACTGGGCGCAAATATTTTCAGTCATCTTACGGAATTTGTCACTCACATCCTCCAAACGCCCTCGGGATCATACTGTAGCTAAATATATATAGAATGAAAATAAACTGTCTGTTTTCAAATAACACCAATATTAAAGATTTTTTGTAAACAGATTCTACAGATAGAACCCATTACTTCCCGCCAGAACCACCTCTTGTTATTATGTGGGGCCATGCCCCCCCCAAACTTATACTTCTGGCTACGGGCCTGGGCATCAACATTCAGTTTCTACATTTGTTGTTCATTCTCCACTACCAAGAACAAACGCAGAACCCACTAGTTATCCTGCCTACTGTGTACAGTACACATCCATTTGTCCTGTCAAGGGATATTGCGACAATCTGGGGCTTTGTGTTTGAAGCAATGTCCAGAGCCTGTGGTGAGCATTAAGGGGGAAGTTGATCTCCGCTGACATAACTAATATGAAAGCATTGGCAGCATTTAATTTTGTTAATTTCACAATTAATTTTACATTGTATGAATTGTGGCTATTTCACTTTTCACATTAGTGGGGAAATTTGTGACATCGGTCTTTTGAGCGGACCATCATCGTTCAGAAAGACAGTAGAAGCATGAGCACCCAGACAGTCACTAGTCTGTCCGGGTTGCCTTTTGGTATGGGCTGCAGACATTCTCTCTAATAGTCCCTGACCCGCCATCAGTAAGCCACAGTCCAACTGAGCTAAAATTTTGAAACTCCCTCAACAGAGAGACAATGAGATAATCATTGGAGATGGTAGCTTCTTCCTGTATTTCAGCACTCTATGTTGCGTGCTGGGCAGAGAACTTCTCAGTGGGTTTTGCGCCTCTTGTAACTCCCACAACTTGTGGCACTAATTTGAACTCCAGAGCCTTAATAACTTCATCATTCGACCAATCATTCTGCACCATCATTGTTCTCATGTCCTCTCTATCTAAGTCTGTAAACGCTTTTTGCAAACATTATAGACTTAGTTCCTCACTCTTCCGGTCTAATGATTCATCAGTAGATCTAGAGGTGTGGGGGCTGCCTGGACAAACTGGGCATGCTGTGGTGGCGACCTCCCATGACAGGTCCCTGGAGGGTGTAGAAGGGGACAGGTATCGCGCCAATGGCCGCGCTTGTTGCAATTGAAGCAAGTGGCCCTTAGTGGGACCTGGGATGCTGTTCTTTTGCCTTCAGATCTACCCCTGCCTATGCCCTGACACCCGCATCTACCCTCTTTTCTTTTCCTTTTGTCACATATTTTCTAAATTCTTGCTATATTCGTCCAATTCAGTGTTCTTACTTTTCTTTAAATACTCCTGCCACTGTGTAAGCAACATTTGCACCATACTCACAAACCCTTGACCAAAAGCTATGGTCTCCTGTAAAAGAGATGGTACCACATGCTCATTGAAACCCTGGAGGGGCAACGCCTCCTCCATTGTTGAAGATACAATAGCTGTCCCTACAGGGTTAAATACTGTTTCACTCATACTGGACAAAAGATACAAAATGATGTCCCTGGGACTAGTTCTCAGAGCTCATACCCATGGATGACATGAGGAACCCACATTCACATGCATATCATGTGCCTTCAGAGCCATGTGCAGTGTTAGTAGGAAGCAAGAGGAGCACTCAATCAAACCAACATTCTGGGGACAAGGTCTTGCAATACGGGTTCACCATAAAACGTACATACTTGGCACAAGTATGACGGTGTCTACAGAGACAACGGGTGTAGGAGGCTGGCTCTGTATATACTATACCAAAATGAAGTATAGTGTGCACAGAGTCCAGGGAGTCCCCAGAGGTATAGCAGAGGCTAAATTAGGTAAGTACTAACAGCTCATTGTGGTAGTGTGGGCGAGCAGTTAGGCTTATCCAGAAGGTGTGTTCAGCATTTATTGTATTTACTCAATCAAGGACTGATACACACACTCAGAGACAGAATCCAGACCAATTAGGTAAATATAAAAAAGATATACTTATTTTTTATTTTAGAACCAAGCAGGACTTGGCACAGGTGAGTAATATATAATTTCAAAATTCAAAACTGTTCAAGGTAATGCAGTTATGCTTTAAATTACAATTGTTACAGGTTTCTATCACTTTTGAAAGCAGTTTGTATCATACAGTAAGTACTTTCAGATTACTTTTGAGTTACTTTGAGTACTGGGGGTGGTATGCCTAGATAACACATCTTAGGATCTCTACATACAAGGTAAGTACGACTTTTTATACAGTTGAGTTCACTTTTCTTCATACATTAACAGTTCCACACTTAGAACAATTTTAGGCCCAAAATCTTATAACATGGGTTCCTATGGGAAAAATGGTTATCAGTTTTGGAGGTAAGTACTCGACTCATGAGGGTGAGCTTTGGGGGTTAGGACCAAGGTTTCCCAAGGTCTAGATGGACAGTCAAGTTGTACCACCAGCGGCACTGGGCCAGCCGGGTGCAGAGTGCAGGGGCCCAGTTTAGCCAATGTGGCCTTCGGTTAGGGTCTGCTGATCAGCAGGCCACTTGGTTGTGGGAGCCAAGTTTCTAGGGTTAAGGTCAGCACTGCAGGGGCCAACGACCAGCACAGGAGCTGCACCACCAGCGGACGTCGGGACCCTGTGCTTTCCAATTGAGACCTTCGGTTTCGGAAAGATGCTGCAGGCTCGGGCAGGGAGACTTCCTGAAGGTGACCACCGGCTGGAGAGGTAAGTTGGGATCTTGGGGGATGCCTGGACACCGTAGGTTGAGCCACCCAAGGCTGTGGGGCATCGGGTGCAGGGGCATCTTCTGGCATCTGGTTTTCTTACCAGCTTCGGTCGCGGTGGGGGACCCTTCAGGTTGTGGCTGCAGGCGTCGTCGGGAGTCTTAAGGGAGGTCGGGGAACACCAGATCCCAGGTCAGGATCTTTGGGGAGACCTCCTTGGGGTGTTGGGCCACTCAAACTCGGGCCGTGGGCATTGGGTGCAGAATCACGGAGTCGACGGAATCCGGATTCTGGAGGTGAGCCTTGGGTAGAGGAAATCCAGTGCTCAATGGAGACAGTCTGTGGGAAGGTCACAGGGCAGGTCCCCCGGCTCCAGGGGTGCTGGACTCCCTAAGATTCTTGCTGTAGGCAGGTCGTAGACGGGATAGGCCGGTAGGGCTGGGGCCAAGGCAGTTGGTGTCCTCTTCTCCTTCCTGGATCAGCACAGCTCTTCGGTGCTTCTTCTTTCATCCTCAAATCTGAGGAGGCAAGGTTGAGGGTCTCCCCCATATACTAAATTTAGGGGGTTAAAGGGGTGTGCAGGTCGGGACCAATGGGTCCCTTCCTTGGGGTGGGAACAACCCCTATTATGCCAGTTGGAGGGGGCATGAGCCTCTTGCTAATTGGCTGAGTACCCTCATCTTCAAGATGGAGGGGACTGAGATATGTGCTGCACCTCGCCTCCCCCATCTGAGGGGTGGGGTTGGCAACTGCCACAGTTTTCTCCACCCCATCGACACGGCATGAACCATTTCACATCTGCTCTAGACCACATCTATTAAGCCCAAACTTTCGATCGGATTCACAACTTGGTGAAACCTGAATCAAGATGTATTTGGTTAGGCATTGTCTGTCTTTAGAAACAGCTACTCGCTTATAGCTCTGAATATTTTTCATTATCCCACGATAACACTTTTTAATGCTGTACAAAGGCACAGTGGTTCCCTGGTCTTGGTTGGCTATCTCATGAGTGCAGCGGTAAGATGACCAATGACTATTAATACATGAGTCACAAATGTGACTCCGTCCTAGTTTTCTAAGCACGCCTAATTTTGGTAAAAAACAATAAATGGAGACACTTGGAGCTAAAGTGATTTGCTCAGGAGGCAACACTGCAGAGTAAGTTCGCAATCCATATGGACTGAACACCACAGACTCCCTGGTAGAGCCATAGCTTCTGTGGTAGCGCTGCATCGCCACCCCTGGTTACAGTCCACTGGCACCAACATGCCCTTAAATGGCTCCGCCTGTTTAGTGACAAGGCTAACAGTACCAGCCATATCCGGTCCAGTAGCCTGCCCAGCCCTTTCAAAGACAAGGCCATTGAGCCCAAAAAGGACGCTGGAGCAAGTCTCAACGTGCTGCCCAGTCCCTGGCCTCTAAGCCCCTTTAGTGTGCACTCCATCCCGATGGCAGCAGAATCAGGCACCACCTGCTTCAATGGTTGGCAATTACATCTGACAAGTGGGTGCTTCAGATTATGCAGAAGGGAAACGCTCTACCATTTGTGGACACACCTTAGCCTCTCCCACCATCCCAATAACATCTCTCCTTAATCTGTCAGGAAGTACAGGATCTTTTGGCCAAAAGAACCATAGAGAGGGTGCCTGCACCAGAATTAGGGCTTGGTGCCGAAAAAAGACACAGGCCTCTGAACTATCCCTATACTAGATCTGCACTCTCAACTTCTTTCTGAGGAAAGGGAAATTCAAGATGCTGAATTACGCTCAATTCTGTCTGTCCTCTATCCCAGAGACTGGATGGTAGCGCAGGATCTGGAGGATGCGCATTTCCACATCCCAGTCCTGCCGGCCCACAGGCGCTACCTGCGGTTCACCGTGGGCCGCAAGCATTTCCGGTTCACTGTGTTCCCCTTTGGCCTCACTAGTGCCCCTCGGATGTTCATGAAAATAATGGCGATGGATGTAGAACCTTTGCAGAGGTCAGAGGTTCCAGTTTTCAGTTCCCCATCAACGACTGGCTGTTGAAGGCGGGTCACCCCAGACAGTCGTTGCCTACCTCTAGACTATGGCAAACCTTTTGCATTCGCTGGGGTTCACTATCAACATGCCGAAGTCACACCTGACCCTTTCATCAGAGCCACTCTGGACACTGCAGTTCTGTGCCTATCTTCCGGAGCGGTGAGTCTGGGATATTCAGGCTATGATTCCAGAGTTTCAGCCTCTATCCTGGATTTCGGTGAGCCTGACTCTGAGGCTGCTGGCTCTCATGGCTTCCTGCATCCTGCTGGTAAAGCATTCCTGATGACATATGCGGGCTCTGTAGTGGGATCTGAAGTCCCAGTGGGAGCAGCCTCGGGTGAATCTTTTCGGCCTGGTCCTGATATCTGAGGGAACTCAAAAGATCTGCAGTGATGGCTGACGAACCCATGATTGGGTCAGCACCAGACTCTTCTCCCTTCCAAACCAAGAGTTCATGGTGTTGACAGATGAGTCACTCCTAGGTTGGGGTGGCCACCTGGAAGAGGTGGCGATCAAAGGACTCTGGTCTCTGGCAGATTCTCAGCTCCACATCAGTTTGTTGGAGTTGAGGGCTATTCGCTTGACATTGAAAGCCTTCCTTCCGTCCCTCAAGGGAAGGCTGGTTCAGATGTTCACGGACAACGCCACCGCCATGTGGTATTGCAACAAACAGGACCCTGTGGACCCTGCGCCTCTGGACTTGGCTGGAGCGCCAAGACATCTTCCTGGTCGTGCAGCACTTAGCAGGCTCCCTGATTGCCAGGGTGGACAAACTCCGACATCTATGCATCTCGGCTCACGAATGGCATGTACATCAGGAGGTGGTGCTAGGTCTTTTCCCAGACTGGGGAAAACCTTGGCTCGATCTGTTCGCCACATCTGAGAATGCACAATGTCAGCACTTCTGTGCGCTGTAGTTTCCAAAGCAGCTGTGACTCGGAGCAGCGTCCTGCCTTGAGTGGAACTCAGGACTCCTTCCCAGAATTCTCAAGATCAGGATCGACCAGGCCCAAGTCATACTAGTGGCTCCAGATTGGGCACGGAGAGTATGGTATCCTGAACTCCTGAGTTTGAGCATCTGGTTTCCAGTCAGGATGCCCCATTGGGAGGAGCTCTTGGTGCACCAAAAGGGCAGGGTTCTGCACCAGAACCTGCATACGCTTCACCTTCATGCCTGGAGGTTGAGCAGTGACAGTTGAGGGTTTTCAATCTCCCTCCCAAAGTTTGTGATGTCATCTTGGCAGCCAGGCGTCCATCCACTAAAACTGTCTACACCTGCTGTTGGAATAAGTTGGTGGCCTGGTGCTCCTTACGCCATGTGGAACCCCTCTCTCTGCACTTTTGAGGGAGGTTTTTCTGTTTGTTCTATCTTTAACCTGGCAAGGCTGTGCCCTGGGCACTAATAAGTGTTAGTTGTCAGCAATTTTGCATTTTCTGCCGTTGCAAGATCAGCCCTCCTATGTTCCAGTCACCAGTTGTGACTTACTTTTTGAAAGGTTTACAGCATTTATTTCCACATAATCCCTTTGTGTTGCCTCAATAGGATCTTAATGTAGTCCTTACTTACTTCACGTGTTCTCCCTTTGAGCACCTCCGTAGCTGCTCTTAGTGGCTCTTGACCATCAAAAAGGTTTTCCTACTGGCCATTACATCACCCAGGAAGGTCAACAAGCTTTAGGCTCTGTCGGTTCACCCTCCATACACCAAATTCTTCCCATACAAGCTGGACCTCATCTTTCCAATGAAGAGGTGAGACTCCATCGTTTGGACTCTAAGAGAGCTCTCTCCTTCTTTATTGATCGCACTAAAGACCATCGGATGGATGACCAACTATTCATTGGGTTTGCCGGAAAGAAGGGAAGGCTTTGCAGAAACATACCATCTCACAATGGATAGTACTCTGCATAAAAATCTGCTATGCATTGACAAAGAAACAACCACCTAAGGGCTTGAAGGCTCACTCTACAAGGGCCAAGGGTACCACTACTGTGTTAGTCCACGGGGTACCTGTCCTAGACATCTAGCAAGCTGCCACATGGACATCCCTCCACACATTCACGAAGCACTACTGCATGGACAGTCAGTTCCGTCGTGATGGGCATTTCTCCAATACTGTCCTCCAGGACTTCTTGGTCTAAAGCAGTTCGCAGACCAACCTCTAGGAAGGTATTGCTTGGATATCTATTCTAAGGAGAGGAATCTGCAGTTAGAAGCCTCTATCAGAAGAACAAGTTACTTACCTTCGGTAATGCTGTTTCCGGTAGAGACTCTATCTAACCGCAGATTACTCACTGACCCTCCCATTCTCCCCGCTCTGCGAACTTGCCTCTTCATCCCAAAGATCCCATTAGACCCTGCATGCTGGTCAAAACGGAAACATTGGTTTTTACGTAGCGCTGCACTTTCGGCACGGAAATAGTCTCAAAAGGAACTGTCTGCGCCAAGGTGGTGCCAATATGGGCACCATGATGGCACTTCTGACATGGATGGCACTTCTGACATGGATGGCGTTGACGCAGAGCCGAACGAAGCCACCCACTAGCGCTCAGAGGTACTGCTCAAGATTTTCCGGGTCCAGTCTGACACCTACGGAGTATTCTAAGGTGAGGAATCCGTGGTCCCTCTACCAAAAAACATGTGATACCACAGGTAACTTGTTCTTCTCGATTGTGTGCTTCTCCACCCACCTGTGTTTCTCTCCCTCGTGTGTTGTTTTTTCGGTCTCCCATCAACTCCCAGTTGCTCCCCCATCACCTGCTCTTCTGTTGCCCACCACACTCTGTATCATTTAAAAAAAAGCCATTTTCGCGGTGTTGGTGGGAAGACCAAGCAGCAAATTGCCATCCACTGGGGGAAAAAACATTTTTGCACTACTTCTTTCTTTCTAGCGTGCTGCAGAGGGAGAGTGGTTTAGCCTGCACCTTGTCTGTCTCCCCAGGTCTAGAATGATGTGGTTTGGACTGTAATCAGAGAGGAGGATATTCTGCATGTCTGCCTTTTAATCTGTTGCCAAGTGACCTGCGAATCAATAAGTACTCTAGCCTTGCATCCATTCTGTTTATCTCCTTTGTTGTGCGTGTTGTGTCTATCCCCAAACACCTATTAAGTTGAGGGAATTCAGTAATTCCCTAGTAGACTTGGGAGCGCGCTCCCTCGGACCTTGCTGAAGTGCTTTTCCACATCTGATCAGTAATAATGTTGAAATTCTCGCCCGAAAGAAAAACCCCATCTGCTAGCAAAAAATATCATCAGTCAGGTGCGCAAGGACTTTGGGGACAAATTTGGTACATAGAAGTTGGCTAAACTAAGCTTTCAAGGATCTTCCTCCAGGACCAGTACAGTGCATATCTACCTGAAATGCAGTGTCTCACGGAATTGCACCCACACTTTTTTGCTGATCCAGACATCAGAATCTGCGTTTGAGCTTTGCAGAACTGAGCTTTGCCAAGCTTAGCTTTGTCAAAAGCATCTCCACAAAAGATAAATGTTGCCTCATAATTCTGTAACAAACTCCTCTTCGGTCAGGCTAAAATCCAGTCACCAATGGACTACCAGTTGCCCGTTGTCGCGTCCACAGACCAATTCTTCCTGAGCCGATAACTCGCCTTCTTAGGGTCCCAGCAACTCTCGGACAGCACTCCAGAATTCTGCGAGCTCTGGTGCAACTCTGTGCATCGGGACTTGGTCCTTGGTGCTGCACGACAGTGTTGGTAGCGGCTTGAATACTTTGGGTTACCAACTTTCCCCAACTGGCTTCTCCAGCTGTTGGGTCCCTGTGCTGCGAACAGGAGGCCAGTCAGCTGGCCCTTGGACTTCTCTGGACTTGACTGGCCTTGGAAGATGACTTCTCCTTGAGCAGGACACGTCAGGCACAGTCCCTCTCTTTGCTAGCCACCATATGCAGTCTTTGTAGCCTCTTTTCGCTGATCCCTCGTTGCAGCAGGGCAGTCCTCCTTCGGTCCTTCTTCTGAGTTGGTCGATGTCTGTGTGCCCTCTTTATGCTCGGAAGGTACCCTCATGATAGGATGCGGTTGGTAACCAATGGGCTACCAGGTTCCCTCCCACCCGGTGACTACTTGGTGTGGAGTGAGGCATCTGACTATCCCAGGATGCACCATTCTGCCTACTCCCAAGATGGCAAGACCCCTCTCCTGGTATACAGATTTCCCTAGTCCTCCATCTGGGTGTGGCTATCTCAGGGCTACACATCCCTGGGGAAACCAGTTTGGGAACGGGTTTCCCCTCTCTGTTCCCTGTGCCAGCCTGTCTACCTCAACCATGGAGGGGCCCTCCCCCTGGTGTCCCACATCTGCTCTTCAAAGTAGGCTTTACCTCTGAATCCTGCCTTTTGGGGCTAACACCTAAGTGGCTTCCTGCAGGAGGGAGGTGACACCTCCCTGGCCTGCAATCCCTCATTGTTCTCCTTCCTGAAAATCGTTGGCATGTCTCTCCAGAAGGTCAGAAAGTTGTCTCGTGGAGCAGGCTCCTTGTGTGCCCGGGAAGGCACAGGAGTTTTAAAGGCAACAAAGTGGCAGCTTTGCTAAAGCTGCACACTGCAACAAGTTACATTAATTTCAGCTTAAGATACAAGTCGGGCTTATTGCAACGAGTTGTTTGATTTCTTGGAGTGCCCACTTTGATTGCACTGTTCAGGAGTTGGCGCAGCGGAGGGGGTTTAGTGTGTAACCCTGTACTTGCCAATTGGATGGCCAAGTCTCCACAGTAAAAATTGTTGTTTTGTGTGTTTTACTGTCAGGACATGTAAAGTACATGTTGCACACTGCCTTTAGGGCTCGGTAGGCCTGCCAGAGGGGTGATATGCACACATGTCCAGGGAAAGTGGTGGCTTTGCCATTGCTGTCAATGGCAGAGTCGGAGTAGCAGTGCATGGCTGCTCTACCAGTCTGCAGTGGCAGACTGATGGCACTTGTTTTACTTGGGAAGACCTCCACGGTGACACAATCAGTGCAGCAAGCCCTGGGGTATACCTCTAACCTACATGACCTGGGTACCAGGGTGCTTTTTACTAGCGACTTTGAGGTATGTTAGCCATTTCCAATTGGGGATAGCCAATTCAACATATACTTTAGGGTCAGATCACTTAGTGGGTGCTGTAGTTGAGAATGGCAGAGGCGCAGCTGATTGTTACTGCCTTGGGCGTTGTAGGAAGAAGCCCTGTGTTAGACTTTACGTCACTTATCCCATAAGTCTCTTTGCTGGTTTGGTGCGCTTCTGCCAGGTTCTGCCGTTGTGGGGGAGAACTACAGTAGGCAGTGCGTGTGAGGTGCTGGTTTGGTGTGCTTCTGCCAGACTCTGCCCTTGTCGGGGAGGACTACAGTGGGCAGTGCTTGTGACGTTTTTGCACAAACCGAAAACGCACGTGCAAGTAAAGACTGAATCCTTTTGCAGGTCATATTTAGAGACAGCATCGCTTGAACGACTTGTTAGCTGTGAGGTGAACAGCACAGGGTGTGAGTAAAATGTGGATTGACCTGCTCCATCTGCAGCTGGCAGCCTGCAGCACCAAGACCGGAGTAAGTGCGGTATCCATTAATAAAACTCTGCGATCGCCGCTAAAGTTTTGCCACTTTGTTGGTTTCAGCTACGTTAACCACAAGGCACTGCCCTAGCAAGGTGTAGTGGATTGCTGCCTATTATGTTGTATCGTTCTGTGCCCTGCGTTCCACCACTTCCCTTTCCATGTATTCAAATTAATGTTTTATATGTGAAAAAGCTTTTTGTTTTTTATTAATTGGGCCGGTGTGCACTGCATCAACAAAATGTATCCTACAAGTGCAGGTTTCACGTGTGAAGAAAGTACAGGAATGGTGTGCTGCCTTTTTCCTACATGAAAGAGAGCCCAGACACATCATTAAATGATTGCTGTTTCTGGAGTTAATTTTGCATTAGGTCTCCTACTGCAACAACACTAGAGGCATGTCTTAAGGGCAGGCGAGGACATGAATGTTTTTAGGCCCTTGTTTTAATAATATTGTTTTAATTAAAAAAACCTCAATGCAGTAATATAATCTGGTGTACTACATTGAAACATTTCAGCATGTTAAAGAAATACACTTTTTGGATTTTGAAGGGACTCTGATCTTTAGATGGTGCTTGCTGCACGATTTACATTCCAAATATATTGATGGCCTGGCACAGCACGGGCTCTTAAAAGGTAAGAGCCAGAAGGAAATTGTTCTGACAAACGCAACATTTTCTCTGTTACTAAAAAATCTGAGGGAGGAGCCACTTCTCTCTCCATCCAGTTCCCCAAAACACAGGATATGTGCTTGCTTGCATGGTGCCAATTGGGGCATGTATTTATGCCCACCACTTTCAAAGTTCACCAGCCACCACTGCAGTGGACTAAAAATGATGGGTTAGAATGCTACACAGAGCGATTGCGAGTGGTTTATTTTATTTGCAAGTTTTCCTCCCATAATCTTTAGTGTTTGATTTAACGTTCTATGTTTTTATGCTATGGCCACTGATCACATGCCGTCTTTTACTTTCTACCCTCACTACTTCTACACTGTCTCTTTCTCATAGTAGTTTCCTATATATAACTGCTGGTCACACGTTGTCCATGCAACATGTCCTAAAGCTACTGTTCAAACAACCCTTTTTATGGTCACTGCTCACATCCACACCGTTTACTACTTTTCTGATGGCATGAATCCTGTATTCTGTTTCCTTGTTTGTAACATTTCCACTCAGAGCACCATTTCCAACATTTTCTACCACCACAACTCCCACTCAGTACCCTTTTCTACAACTCGATCCTTTCAAAGAACTCTGAAAGCCCTTCATGTTTTTGTGTTTCCCTCTTCGTTACATCTCTTTACTCCCCTCGCTCCAGTTGTTGCTGGTTCAGCGCCTAGACATGGTTTCATTTGTTAAGTGTATGCAGCAAATGTTTTACAAATATTTACCCTTGCTAAGTCTTCTACTTCCCATGGCTGTTGCTGATGCATAATGCATTTCCTAGAACTGCACTTTGTTCTGTAACTGCTGACAAACTGACTCTTATTCTAGCGCATCATGCTTCCTTGCATCACCACTTATTTCCCTACCTTCTGCCCTTTTTGCAGTATTGTCTTTTCTACCACTTTTTCTCTTGCTGATAAAATTCCGCTTTACTGCTTGCTCTGCTTTTGTATCATGATTAGCCGAATGGTCCGAATACAGTACCTCTTTTGTACACTTTTTAGGTTGAGCCTAGCGTTGCAGCGCATGCGCTGCTCGCTTTGCGAGGCATGCAGTATTTAGTATAGCGTGGAAGCTTCTTGGAAGCTCTGCCCACTCTCCGCCCATCATTTTATTGGCTTGTGTCTTAAATGCTGCCTTCTGATTGGTTGTAGGTTTGTTAGTCCCTCCTTATGACCGCTATGTCGTCATTTGTGTCCTTCCATGGCTACTGGCCCCTTTACTGCACAGACTACTTTCTTCCCATGCCCCCCCCCCCTCCCGCAGTCCGATGCCTTCTCGCTCGCCCGCCGCCCCCCCACCCGCCTTCGTGCCTTGCAGCCTGTCTGCACTCTTGTTTGCAATGCAATAGGTCTCGCGTAAATGCGAGTCCTATTGCATTGCAAATGCTTGTTTTTGTTTATTTGCAGGGCGCTATGTGCGCTTTCACTTTTACAGTGGGGCCACACGCAGCGCCCGATCATTATTATTTTACCACTCTCCCTCCCCACAGCCGTGTACATAGTTTCTCTGTAAGTTTTTTTTTTTTTTTAACAGCACGCCGTGCCGCTGTATTTATTTTTTAATAATAATGGCAGGCACCCCCCCCCCTCAGCTTGCAGCTATGAACTGCGCGCGCTCAAAGTGGAGACACGCTTCGCGTGAGCAGGTTCAATGGCGCAAGGCTCTTTGCATTCTGAGCATGCTCTATGTGGTGTCAAAACCAACATCTCCTAAACTCTATCACTCAAAGCAGCCTCAACCGGGAGTGAGCTGTGACTCGGGCTGACGGATTCCTGAAGCTCACCCGCTGTTTAGATACAGCTCACGCTCTGACTTTTTACCCGGAAAATACAATTGCACGCAGGAGAGGAATGTCCCAGCAGGTATCAGATAAGGTGCGTAAGTAAACCTGCAAGTAAAGAGGAACGTCTGCCCCCAACATATGTAAGAATCAGTAAGTAGATAACTTTGTAATTGTGCTGGAACTGTGCATAATTGCAACTCAGAAGGGTGACTCCATTTACAAAATCGTTATTTAGTTGGTTACCACATTTGAAAGACAGTAAGCAGCACTTCTCGTCATTGTTTCGAACAGGCTGTGCATGGCGAGAAGGGTAAAAGCAACCTGGGAGGAGAAAACTCAATGATTACATGTTAACTTGCGTTGATGTCGAGGTTTTTGTTTTGTTGCGTGGTGCATCAGTGCAGCAGCATGAAGGACACAGACACACAAATTGGATAGTGTGTGGAGTGGGGAGAGACCCCCCCCTCCCCTCCAAATCCCTTTTAATTGGTTAATCACGTGCTGTGACACGGTTGGAGGATGGATGTGAGTGACAGCCCTCGTGGAGCGTGAAGGTGACAAAATGTTCTGGTGAACCTACACCCCCCAAAAAGCAGATCAGAGCCTGAGCAGTCTAAACTGGTAAAATAGTAGAAACATGGGGGCTCTACAAGGGAGTTTATCATGTCTCAATGTCAATGCCTCGTCAGGGGTAGTAAACACAATATAAATACAATTACAAGGAGCAGATACATAGGACAGATTTCGGTCTTTCCCCAGCTGTTCCAATACTTCATCAGGCATGGAGCAATACCGGAGTTAGACAACTTTTGGTACAACTAATAATAGCATTCGTCTAGGTGCTTTATTTGCGTAGGCTGCGTTTGAAAGACTAGGAGACTGCCTGGCACATTGCAAGATTCTGGAAACTCCCTTGGGGCTACCTAGGGCTCTGACATCCTTCAATAGAGCAGCTCTTTGGTTGTTTCTTCAGGAGGTTGGAAATGGGCTGTTTGGGGCTGGTTCTGGGCCGCTGCAGGACTGTCTATGCCCCACTGTCAAGTCACTCATTGGAAACTTTCTCTCCATGTGTTCCCATACCTGGCGTGTCACGCAGTTTGGTACTTACTTTCCCTCCATGTTAAAGAACAGTAGATGTTTCAGCACCCAGGCTAATGTGCTGCATAGACAAATACATATAAGGTCCCAAAGGCGAGACCGATTGCATTGCAAATGCTTGTTCAAATATTGTCACCATATTTTTTAGTAGAACACTGTGAATGAAATATATTTAGATGTTTATTGTAAAATGGAACTCACACAAGAAGTTGCCAGAGCAACCATTTCAAAAACGATTCTAATGGTGTCTCATGTTTCCCAGATTGGTGCTGCCAGCCGCGTTCCTGGAATCACACCTGCTGCCATTGTGAATCTGCTACGCTTCGTGAGGAGCAACAGGAAAGAGGCACAAAACAGTCCCAGCTCACCAAAATACGTGTGAGGGTCAGAAGTGGTGGATGGCTGCAAAGCAGATGGTGTTGACAACTTTATCCAGAATTGTGAATAATGTGCAGTGATTGGATGTGTCCAACACGCTGACGCTACCACACGTTATGCCCAGTTTGTGCCTCTCGGACAGATCGAATGGTGTTACCCCACAGAACGTCCATAACCCTGAGTTGTACGTTTTGGAATGGACACAAGGTGACTCTATTATATATTATCCTTTGTTCCTTCTGATATTTAATAAGTGATAGTGGAGTGGAGCCTCTGGGAGTGCCTTCGTTCTGTTCCTATGAGAAAGTTTCCTTCATTGAAAAGAGTCAAGACAATTAACACATCTTTAAATAGACTTCGGTGCAAGACATACGTATGATCCAAAACAGAGCAAAACAACTTTCTGGGTAAGATGCTTGCTTGCAGTTTTGCTTCTTGCTGTTATTATGTACATCCCTATTGATGGAGTACCAGAGTTATCTGTGTATAAAGTTACAGCCGGTTTCTGTGCTAAGGAAGGTAATTTAACAGCCTATACATTTGTCAGTCTCTAACAGGCTTGTGCCAAACTATTTGTTTGAAGATAGGTCACAAGGGGAGTTATTTACCAAAAAGTAATTTCCTACTCATGCCTTTAAAAATGTATTTGGGGAATTAATGAATACAACACCACCAAATTTGGCATGCACTCGGAACTGTTTTTAATAGTGATATTCCATTTAAACAATTAAAAAAATCTTTGAAAAAACAATATGCTTGCCTTATATTTGTATGCGCCTGTTCTATACTGGAAACAACAAGATAATGAAATAAAAGTGAGATTTGTAAAGCGCACTAATACCCTGAGGTATCTAGGCGCTGAACTCCGTGGATGTAACTAATGGATATGAGAAGGATGAGAGGGGGACTAATGATAGAAGAGCCAAGTTTTAAAGCCATCCTAAATAACAACAGATCAGTTTTTTTTTCAGTTCAATGGGTAGAGAGTTCCAGAGTCGTAAAGTACTGGTTATGAAACTCCTTCCACCCCATTGAGATTTTTTAAATCTGGGAACCACCAGATTATAGGCTGTGGCAGAGAAAAGTGTTCTAGATGGGATGTACCAGTGAAAATATTGCCTAAAGTATTCAGGGCCGCAACTGTGCAATGCCCTGAAGGCAATACAGAGAGATTTTAACTCTGCGTTTTTGTTACAGGAAGCCAGTGAAGATTCATAAGCGCTGAAGACATGGATTCATGTTTAGGGATGCCCAAAAGAAGTCAGCCTGCCACGTTTTGTAAGATCTGAATTTTATTGATACATTTTTTCTATAAGTTGACGAAAAGGGCATTACAGTAATCTATTCTTGAGAGAAAATGGAAGTAGTCAATCTGTTTTCTGCAAGTCCTTAGGAGTGATTGAAAAGATTTTCCTAAGAAGTTTTATTGTAAAGAATGAAGCAGATGTGAGGAGTTTACATGGCCCTCAAATGAGAGTTTGCGGTCTAAGATCGCTCCTAGGTTCTTGACCTTAGAGGAAGGGGTAGGGAGTGTGCCAAGTTCCGCAGGCCACCATGAAGGGGACCACAAGGAAGTATTCTTACCGAAAATCCAGACCTCGGTTTTACCGGAGTTAAGCTTTAAACAGTTGTGGGCCATCCGTTCTCCAATCTCCAGCAAGCAATCATGAAAAGCGAAGCCGTTTCTACTGGGTCGCTGGCCACAGAAACCACGATTTGGGTATCATCGGCATATGATACTGCTGAGAACCCAAAGGACCTGACCAATTTGGCCAGAGGTGCGACATAAATGTTAAAAAGGGTGGGGCTCAGGGAGGAGCCCTGAGGAACACCGCATGGCAAAGAGAAAGGAGAGGAATTAACATCTTCAAGTGCCACAAATTGCTTTCTGTCAGAAAGAAAGGATTTCAGAAGGGCAAGAGCTTGATCCTTGATTCCAATGAAGGAAAGACGACAAAGGAGGATATCATGGTTAACGGTATCAAATGCTGCTTAGTGATCTAATAGAATCAAGGCGGCATTTCCTCCTGAATCTGTGGTCTGTCGTATTTGCTCAGATGCAGTAATTAGGGCGAGTTCCGTGCTGTGGTGGCTTCTGAAGCCAAACTGAGAAGCATCAAGATGATCATGTTCCTCAATAAAAGCTGTAAGTTGAGAGTTAATAGCCATCTCAGTAATTTTTGCAGGGAACGGGAGACGGGAGATAGGATGGTAATTATTTAAATTTGAGTTGTCCAGATTTGGGTTCTTAAGGAAGGGAAGAATTAATGCTAATTTCTCTCGTATGTGATTTCCATGTATAGTCATAAGCGTTGAATAGTCCCGCCCATCTGCGGGAACCCCGGAGCACTTTTTCCAATATACGTTCTTAAGTGATGAAGTTCGCCTTTCTTCGGGAAGGCCTTGAAAAGTCACTTAAGAAAGTCATAATGCAGCCTAGGGGTAGGCTACAGTGGTCAGAGTTCTTCATCTTGAAATGGCAAAAGAAGAGATTGTAATTACATATGCTCTCAGTACATGCATTTTCTGTAATGGCATAGAAAAAAGAACCTTCACAAACCCTTTTGCTATGAGAAAACAGAGATGAAGAAGTGCAGGGCAATGTAGCCCATAGGCTGCCATTATAAGTGAAGAAAAAGAAGGCTGTGCCTTTAAAAGCAGAAGGACCACCAATATCCCATCATGCTCAGCCAGAGGCAGTTGCTTCAGTTCTTTTTTCCGACTCCTTCTGACAGTGCCCTTGGAGCACTGAACTCGACCTTTTTAGGTTTTTTCTTCAATTTAGATCTTCAAAGTTCACTGCTTTTTGCTTCACTCGACGTCTTTTGTCTTTCTCCGTGAAGCAAAGTATTTTTCTGATAGGAAAGAGGCTTTTTTCCTATTTAATATGACATCTCTTTTCGACAAATGTCCTAGATGTGGTAGAAAAAAAGCTAAAACAGACCTACACGAGGTCTGCATTATTTGTTTACCATCCTCTCACCTTCCTGCCTCCTGTGACATCTGCAAAACCTTCTCCAGACGTACCCTGCATGACAGGGAGAAGATTCACCTGCAGGGAAGAGAGGAGAGGAGAAAACAGCAAGTAACCAGGGGGTCCTCTGAGCTAAGGGTGGGTAATTATTCCACCAGTGCTCTTCGCTCAACCTCAAGTAGACGTGGGAGGTCTGAGAGGCGTTCTTCAGGCAAAAAACGCTTTCGGTCCTGGTCGACGTCGAGGCGGTCGACGTCGAGAGGAGGTACGGCACCATCATTGACTGGCTCGACATCACGTAAACGTTGACACTCGACGTCTAGAACCACTCAAGCGACGTCGAGAGCCACTTCGCACCGAGGCCGAGACAGGTTCCGATGTCGAGGGATAGCAACTCATTGTCGCAGAGATTGCAGAAGATCGACGTCGACAGCGAAACGTCGACGACGAGAAGCCAATCTTCATCGAGTGGGCTACGTCGATAGGGGTCGACGTTGAGGAGCAGGTCGTCGTCGAAGGCCAGACGACGACGGAGATCGACGTCGAGGAGATTATCAATGTCCAGAAGAGGAAAGCCCTCCAAAAGGAGGAGAATCTACTCCTCATCTGAGTCTCATTCCAGATCTCCTTCTCTGGTGGAGATACCTGTGTCTCCTATCCCGGTCTCTCCTCCACTGGTCTAAGAGGCTCCAACTGCGCCTACACCTCCAGCGTTACCAGCTCCTCCTCCTCCTTCCGTACCTCAGACTCCGGTACTTCTAGCATTACCAGCACCTGCTCCTGGGGTGCCTCAGATTTCCACACCAGCTCCTAGGAGATCACGGTCAAGGACACGCCACCCTTCTCGACATGGACGCTCATGCTCCTCCACGAGATCTCGGCATTCACGTCGCCACTGTTACCGCAGGTCAGGATCACGCTAATGCCGCCATTGGCATAGAGATACGGCTTAGTCTACCAGAGACTATTCTCCTACGTTGACAGATTCGCCACAACCTCGATCCTCTCCCAATTGATGACATCAACACTGTTCAGGAGGTCCTGGTTCGCGGCGCAACAAAATTGAACATACCTAGGGAGACCTCTACTCCATCGACGTCTGTCATTTTTGAGACGATCCACCAACGCACGGCTTCTAGACCGTTACTTCCACTAGTGCCAGGCCTGCTTTAGCCAGCAATGGAATTGTTCCTTATGCCTGCTGCGGCAAAATCAGCACCATCAAGGCTCCAAAAGAAATATCGACCAACAGAGCAGTATCCACTGTTCTTACGTGCCGATCCTCCTCCCAACTCAGTGGTGATTTTAGCGGCACGAAAATCTCATGCCACCTCTCCATCTGCTACTTCCCCTCCCGATAAGGAGAGCAAAAAGGTGGATTCGTCAGGACTCAAGATTTGCAGCACGGCTGCTACATCCATAAAGCGGCCAGTGCCACAGCCCTCCTAGGAAGGTACGACCGTGCCTTGTGGGATTCCATCCTCCACTTTGCAGATCACGTCCCAAAAGAACATCGGGAAGATTTTCTAGAAATCGTCCAGGAAGGGGCTATGGTGTCAAATCAAGTCATCAGCGCGGCAGCGGACTCTTCCATTCTAGCTGCCCACAGCTACTGCCACGGAATCGCTTTACGTCGACACACATGGCTGCGATTAACATCTCTGAAGCTAGATGCCCAGTTACGTCTGCAAAATTGACCCTTTTCCGGCTCCACCCTCTTCGGCTCGCACGCCGACAACGAAATGGTGAGAATGAAAACGGAAATGGATACCTTAAAAGCGGTGGGATTGGAAAAATATAAAGAACAACTACGTTCATTCCACCCTTACCACCGACGTTACTCCGCACAGAGGGTTCAAACCCCTCAATGGCAGTCAAGCAGATCGCAACAATATCAGCGACCGTACCAGTCGCAGCACAAAACACAGAGAGGTCGGAACTCCCAACAATCTAACCAGGAAGGACGTCAACCCGCTGCAGCAAAACCCTGAATCATCTCTTCCCCCTCTTCTGTTACCCACTCTGGTAGGGGGAAGCATTGCAAATTATCTGGCAGAGTGGCAACACATAACAACAGACGTCTGGGTCTTGAATATTGTCAAACATGGCTATCGTCTCAGATTCCCTGCCCCACCACCATCCATTCCTCTGAGGTCGTTCACATCTCGCCTCAAGCTTTTACAAAAGGAAGTCAACACTCTGTGCCACAAGAAGGCGGTGGAACCAGTCCCTCGAAACCAACGAGGTCAAGGTATCTACTCCAGATACTTCCTATTGCAAAAGAAAGGCAGACAAGAGTTCAGGCCGATCCTCGACCTTCGCACCGCAAACAAGTGGATCCGGAAGGAAAAATTCAGGATGCTGGCCTTACACCAAATTTACCCTCAACTTCAAAGGGGAGACTGACTCTGTTCAATAGATCTACACGACGCCTATTTTCATATTCCGATCACAAAGTCTCATCGGAAATTAGTCAGGTTCGTCGTGGGACAGAACCACTACCAATACGCGGTTCTCCCATTCTGCCTCAAGTCAGCGCCCAGAACCTTCTCCAAATGCATGGCGGTGGTGACAGCGCACCTTCGGAAACACAAAATCTTTGTATATCCCTACCTGGACGATTGGCTGATCAAAGCATCCACATTCACAGAAGCCCAGGAACATTTCCTGTGGATGTGCGATTTGCTTCATCGCTTGGGTCTGCACGTCAATGTTCAAAAGTCCTCGTCATCTCCGATTCAGATTCTACATTACTTAGGCGCTGTCATTGATACATTGCAGGAAAAGGTGTTTCCTTCGGAGGAACGACGGTGATCCATTCTCCGAAAATGTCTCAATCTTCAGCGGATAACCCATCCATCAGTACCCATGGTCACCTCGCTCCTCGGCTTGATGGCCTCCTACCTATTTCTGACTCCCAATGCTCGCCTCCACATGCGTCCGCTCCAGGAGTGCCTGGAGGACCAGTGGAACCAGTTCTCAGGGAACTGGGAGGACAAGATCACCGTCTCAACTCATGCGAAGGAATCTCTCCAATGGTGGTATTCCCGGCAGAATCTCCTGAGGGTATTGCCTTTTCACCACCTTCCACCAACACAGACCATAATCATAGACGCCTCACTGGTCGGGTGGGGAGCCCACATGGGTCACCTACAAATACAAGGACTATGGTTCTCAAGAGAAAAGACATAGCATATCAACCTTCTGGAACTCTGAGCAGTACACCTGGCACTCAAGGCTTTTCATCCTGCATTCACGACCAACACCCTGCTTGTTCAGACGCACAATACAACCACCATGTACTACCTGAACAAGCAGGGGGGAACACGATCCAGAGCCCTGTCGCAAGAAGCCCAATCGATCTGGCACTGGCTCATTGCCAGGAATCTAACGCCGGTAGCTGCGCATCTGCCAGGGGAGCAGAATATCCACGCAGACGCGCTCAGCAGGGTTCTCGATGAAAACCACAAGTGGGTTGCTGAACGAAAAAGTTGTGCAAGGTATCTTCAGCTTGTGGGGCACACCATCTACAGATCTGTTCGCCACAGAGAAAAACAAAAAATGCTGCAACTTCGCCTCCAGATTTTACCATCCAAGGTCACTAGGGAATGCCCTATGGATCAACTGGTCGAACAAATTTCTTTACGCTTTTCCTCCAGTACCACTAATGCCGGCAGTCCTGCACAAACTGGCATCCACGACAGCCCAAATGATAGTCATCGCCCCAGAATGGCCAAGACAACTGTGGTTTCCGGACCTCCTTCACCGGTCTGTCCGTCCACATCTCGTACTGCCTTGCAGACAGGACTTTCTCACAAAGTTCGGAGGTCAACCGCTACAATTAATCAATCAATCAGGGTTTTGTAAAGCGTGCTACTCACCCGTGAGGGTCTCAAGGCGCTGAGGGGGGGGTTCAGCAGATCCGTTCAGCCGAAGAGCCAGGTCTTTAGAGTCTTCCTGAAGGTGTTCAGGGAGGGGGCGTGCCTGATGTTTGCCGGGAGTGCGTTCCATGTTTTGGCCGCGATGTGGGAGAAGGATCTTCCGCCTGCTCTGGCTCTGTGGCTGCGCGGGGTTTCGGCCAGTGCGAGGTTGGAAGATCGGATTTCCTTTTGGGTACGTGGAAGTTGATTCTGTCGTTGAGGTATTTAGGTCCGGTGTTGTGCAGGCATTTGTAGGCGTGCGTGAGGATTTTGAAGGTGACTCTTTTCTCCACGGGGAGCCAGTGGAGCCTTCGTAGGTGTTGGCTGATGTGTTCGTGCCGGGGGGTGCCGAGGACGAGTCTGGCGGCGGTGTTCTGTATCGTCTGGAGTTTGCGGAGTGAGGACTTGTTTATGCCAGCGTAGAGCGCTTTTCCATAGTCAAGTCTGCTGGTGATGAGTGCGTGGGTGACTGTCTTCCTTGACTCAGGGGGGATCCACTTGAAGGTCTTGCGGAGTATTCGGAGGGTGTTGAAGCAGCTGGAGGTGACGGCGTTGACCTGTCGGTTCATGGTGAGGGATGAGTCGAATATGATGCCGAGGTTTACGGCGTGGCCCGAGGGGGTCGGTGGGCTTCCGAGGGCGGACGGCCACCAGGTGTTGTCCCATGCTGAGGGGGTGGTTCCAAGGACGAGGACTTCTGTCTTCTCGGTGTTGAGCTTAAGGCAGCTGTTGGTCATCCAGCTTGCTATTTCCTGCATCCCTTTTTGGAAGTTGAGTCTGGCGGTGGCGGGGTCTTTGGTGAGGGAGAGGATGAGCTGGGTGTCGTCGGCATAGGATACGATATTGAGGCCATGTTGTCGGACGATGGCGGTGAGGGGGGCCATGTAGACGTTGAAGAGGGTTGGGCTCAGTGACGACCCCTGTGGGACTCCGCATGTGATATTCGTGGGGTCGGAAAGGAAGGGTGGCAGTCTGATTCTTTGGCTTCTTCCGGTGAGGAATGATCGGATCCAGTCTAGGGCTGTTCCTTGTATGCCGGCGTCATGTAGTCTGGCGATGAGTGTACGTGGGAGACGGTGTCGAAGGCTGCTGATAGGTCGAGTAGGATGAGGGCTGCGGAGTGTCCTTGGTCCAGGAGGGTGCGGATGTCATCCGTGGCGGCGAGTAGGGCGGTCTCGGTACTGTGGTTGCTGCAGAATCCGGATTGGGACGGGTCGAGGACGGCGTTGTCTTCGATGAATCATGTCAGTTCCCTGTTGACTGTTTTCTCTGCAACTTTGGCTGCGAAGGGGAGGAGCGAGATGGGTCGGTAGTTCTTGAGGTCGGTGGGGTCAGCTGTGGGCTTCGTGAGCAGGTGCCTGACTTCCGCGCGTTTCCAGTCATCTGGGAAGGTCCCTGTTTCGAATGTGGTGTTGATGATGTGTTGTAGTTTGGGTGCGATGGCGGTGGTGGCTCTGTGGTAGATGTGAGGGGGGCAGGGGACCGTGGGGGCCCCTGAGTGGATGCCTTTCATGGTCGAGGTGGTGTCTTCGGCCGTGATCGGAGTCCAGGTGGAGATGGTGGGCTGGCTGGTATGTCTGGGGGACGGGCCGGCTGTGGCGTTTGATGGGTGGTCGCAGAAGTTTTTGATCTTGAGGTGGAAGAAGGTTTCAAGCTTGTTGCAGAGGTCTTGGGACGCGGTGATGTCTGTGGCTTCGCTGCGGGGGTTGGTGAATTCCTGAATGACGGTGAAGAGTTCCTTGGAGTTGGTGGAGTTTGCGAGGATTTTGTTGTGGATGAAGGTCGTTTTGGTGGTTCTGATTTGGTTGTGGTAGTCCGTCATGGCGTCCTTGTAGGTGGTGTAATTTTCGGGTGTCTTGGCGTTTCTCCAGTTCTTCTCCAGGCGTCTGCGGGTGCGTCTGGCTTCTTGGAGATCGGTGGTGAATCAGGCGGCTTTCCTGGGGCGCTGTTTGTCGGTGTTGCGTAGCGGGGCGAGTTTGTCTGCGCAGTTGGCGATCCAGGTGTGGAGTTCTCTGGCTGCGGTGTTGGCATCGGATGCCGGGGTGTGGTTGTCTCGGGTGAGGGTGGAGTTGAGTTGCTCGTCGCTGATCTTGCTCCAGTTCCTTTGTGGTGGGCGTGGGGCAGGTTTGGGTGCCTTGGGTTTGTCGACGGTGAAGTGCACGCAGTGGTGGTCGGTCCATGGGGGTTGCGTTGTGTGGCTGAAGTGGACGCTGTTTCCTGCTGCGAAGATGGGGTTGAGGGTGTGTCCTGCCCTGTGTGTCGGTGTGGTGACGAGTTGGTTAAGTCCGATGTTGGTGAGGTTGTCCTGAAGGGTGGTGGAGTTGGGGTCGCTGAGGTTGTCGAGGTGGAAGTTCAGGTCACCGATGAGTATGTAGTTCATTGAGGCTATGGCGTGGGATGCGATGAGGTCGGTGATGGTGGTGGCGAAGGGGGCCGGGGGGTCTGTAGACGAGGGTTCCGCGGAGCGTGGAGTTGGGGCTGGTCTGGATCTGGAAGTGCAGGAGTTCGGCGGTGGGGAAAGTTTCGCTGGAGGTGGTGAGGCGAGAGAGAGTCGAGTAGGTTCCAGATCTCCACGGCGTGTTTGTGCACGGAGCGCACGTTGAGGAGTATGCATCTGAGGGCATCGCTGGTAGGGAAGGCGGGAAGCAGCAATCGGGAGGTGGGCGGGGTCTAGCGGGCACCAAAAAACAGAAGGAAAAGAACTATAGCAATAAGGCAAGCACTAGGACTGAAAATAGAAAAAAGGAAACAGAGAGGGCACAAACAATAAGGCAAGCACTAGGACTGAAAATAAAACAAGAACCAATTCAGGCAAGCAGGTACAGAGAGCGGGTCGAGAGCGGTCTCGAACCCTGCTCTCCTAGGTCAGCGGCGGTGACGGCTGGGCGGTGCTGCGTGGAGGGAGAGCGGTTCCCAGGCCAGGAGGTCAGGGCACTCGCTACACCCCAGCCTTTCCTCTTTGAGTTAAGCAGCATGGCTCCTGAGATAGTGCAGTATGGTCATCGAAATCTGCCTCAGGACTGTTTGGACATTCTAAAAGAAGCGAAGCAACCATCTAAACGAACAGCTTATGCTTTTAAATGGAAGTGATTTTGTATTTGGTGCTCCTCCAAACAAATTGATTCCACTTCTTGCCAGAAAGAAGTCATTCACCCATATTTATTACACCTTGCCAAATTCTGGCCTGCAATACTCCTCAATCAGAGTCCATCTGTCTGCTCTCATGGCATACAGGAAAGGTCCTTCACAAATCTCTTTCTTTAGGATCCCACTGTTTAATGATTTCCTAGAGGGGTTAAAGAAGGTCTTCCCTCCCATTAGACCCCCTTCTCCTCCATGGAAGCTCAATGTAGTACTGTCTCGCCTGATGCTTCCTCCCTTTGAACCCATTCACAAAGCTTCATTACAGCATCTCACATGGAAAACTGCTTTCCTAGTGGCCATTATGTCAGCGAGGAGAGTTAGTGAGATCCAGGCCCTTTGCACCCATGAGCCTTACACTGTATTACATTCCTCCAAAGTAGTGCTGCCCTAAGTTTCTCCCTAAAGTGGTCTCAGATTTCCACGTAAACCAGACTATCGCTTTACCCACGTTCTTTCTAAACCCTTCATAACCAGCGGAGAGAGCTCTCTATTCGCTGCATGTTAAAAGGTTGTTAAAATTCTATTTTGACAAGACCACGGCCATTCATAATTCACAACAGTTGTTTATCAATTACAGCCCAGTCCGCACAGGTTTAGCTACCTCAAAATAGTCAATCTCTAGGTGGATTGTCTCTTGCATTCTCTGCTGCTATCAGCTAGCCAACAAACCTCTCTCTGGGAGGCCCAAAGCTCACTCTACTAGAGGCAAGGTAGCTACTGCTGCCCTAATCAGGAATCTTCCTTTAGCAGACATTTGCAAGGCAGCTACTTGGAGGTCAGTCCATACATTCACTAGGCAATACTGCCTGGACACAGATACTAGGGCAGATGCACAAGTAGGACAGGCATCCCTCAGAAATCTTTTTACTTAACAGGTTTCTTTCCTGGTGTTTTCTGTCTTCTCCACCACCTTAGGGGGATGAGCTTGATATTCTATTCAGCGCTTATGACTATACATGGAAATCCCCTACGAGAGAAGGTATAGTTTCTTACCTGTAATTCTAGTTCTCTCGTAGGTGTATTTCCATGATAGTCATAAGCAGCCCCCCCTCTTCCCCGGTGGAGTGGACAAATAATTTCATGCTCCGTTATTATCGGCTTAGTGTAGCCTTCAAAAAGAACTGAAGCAACTGCCTCTGGCTGAGCATGATGGGATATTGGTTGTCTCTCGGCTCTTAAAGGCACAGCCTTCTTTTTCTTCACTTATAATGGCAGCCTATGGGCTACATTGCCCTGCACTTCTTCATCTCTGTTTTCTCATAGCAAAAGGGTTTGTGAAGGTTCTTTTTTCTGTGCCATTACAGAAAATGTATGTACTGAGAGCATATGTAATTACAATCTCTTCTGTTGCCATTCCATGATGAAGAACTCTGACCACTGTAGCCTACCCCTAGGCTGCATTATGACTTTCTTAAGTGACTTTTCAAGGCCTACCCGAAGAAAGGCAAACTTCATCACCTAAGAACGTATATTGGAAAAAGTGCTCCGGGGTCCCCGCAGATGGGCGGGACTATTCAACGCTTATGACTATCATGGAAATACCCCTATGAGAGAACTAGAATTATAGGTAAGAAAGTATACCTTCCATTTTAGTGGAAAATAGCTGGTACTGAGTACCTGATTACAAATATTTGTTAGATGATTTCAGGTGCTATACAGATGATTTTCAGAGGGCAGGGATCCAGAAGGGAGCCAGATTTTATTTGAGTGATAAGGGTCAAGACTTGAGTTGAAGAAAGAGTAGAGAAAGAGGACAGGATCCCGGGAGCAAGTAGCCTGTAAAACTAAAGGAAGAAATGTAATTGCAAATGCAGTAAAACTAGCTGATATTACTTGTGTTGGTGTTCGTTGAGACTACAAGATCTAAAACGGCCTAGCAGCCAGCTCAGGAAAGTATCTAGGGATGTACATAAACTCCTACAGCCTCATCAGTGCTTGGGCCATTGCTTCTGTTCGTACCCTCACTCAGCCTAACTACTCTGTATTTATCAGATGCAACCAACCTACACCATCAGCCCTTTCCATCACCTTCATAGTGGTTTCCACATGAGTAGTTAGATCGGATGCCTTGTGGGCTGTGACCATTGGCTTCAGATAGGCAGCATCTCCCCTTTCATTTTCACAGTGACATGAAGTTTTATGGGATGGGGATACACTCAAATAATAACTGACTCCAAGCTTTTCATTAGTGAAGGCAAGCCTTTCATTGAGAATTTCTCTGTAAGAATGTAGGACCTCTTGATTGTTATGTCTTCATTTCTTCAGAGTCAAAAAGCTCAGTGCTGTGAAACATGTTCACCAAGCCCCTATGATATTTCATAAAAGAAGAGGGCTTATTGAGTAAATCCAATCTGGCTTCACTCACCCCTCCACCATTGAGGTAGTTGACATAAAGAGTATTTTGGATCCAAAATGGCAGCCTGCTACTCCCCACTGAACTGCTTTGGGCACATAGGATAAGTTGAACAAAGGAGAAGAAATCGTCAATATTGGCAACATTTGCCACAAAGTAGGAACTACACAGCTCCTCCTAAAGAATGTGAGTGAGGAGTTTTGTTACAGCACAATGTATATAAGTACATGATTTATCTACATTCAGGTATGTAAAACTGATGATCTGTTTAGTGATAAAAGACATTTTAATATGCATATTCATTATTTATATAACTTATTTCCTTTGGATACTTCTAACTGCAGATTCCTCAGCTTGTGAATATTCCCCCAGGTGTCAAACTAGACTCAGAAACTTTTAAACAGTACTCCTGCGTGCCAGTAGGTGGGATTGTACGACTCTGTGCTAACATTGTTCTGCTCAGGAAGTGATCAGCGAAGCCGAATATAAGTGCCACCCATGCTCTCTGTCCTTTCCTTTCTTTCCACGTCTTTAGATGCGTCTCCAGAGCGTCTCCTTGGTCTTAAAAACCCTTTTTTCTTAAAAAAAAAGACCAGAGTGCAAGAGAAAATGTCACCCCCTAAGACAACAGGGCTCAAGTCATGTAGGGACTGTCACAAACAGATGTCAGTGACGGACCCGAAAAAAGTGTGTCTTTGGCGCCTTGAGTCTGAGCATGACTCAAAGACCTGTGATGACAGCACAGAGAATCCTAAGGCCATACGGGACCGTGAGGCCAAACTTTACGTCGCCAAACATAAGACTCCTGACCAGTCGAAAGGAAGGGCCCTTTCCCGTGGCAGATTATCATTGCAGTTGAAGTCTTTGGGTAAGTCCAAGAAAAGCATGAGTCAAAGCGGGAATCAGCTCCTTCCTGCCACTCTTGGACTCAATAGGGGGTGTATAGAGGGTGTGAAGGCATCATCGTGGCTCCCGAACTCCCTTCCGATCTCTATCTGAGCAGATTCAGAGTCTAGTCCCAATGTAGCTCTAGTTCCCAGGTCCATGGGTGACGTAGAAGGAAGTAGAAGCCTTCAAGAGGCCAGGCTGTGCATTTATGGCACATTACCGGTTCCCCTTTGGTGCACCTTCAGGCCCCAAGGATCTGCATGGGCCTCCAGTCAGACTTCAGCCGGCAGATATGCCCTCTTTGCCGTTTGTGCCCTTTGAACCCAAATCTGGTTCAGCAGTGGCTCCAGTGTCGACTTTGGTCCAGCACCACCCCCTGTGCCGCTTCCCATTTTATTGATACCGATGCCGGATTTGCAGCCCATTTTGCTGTCCGAGCAGAATCCACCACAACTTTGCCGAGGCCAAACCCACCTCCAACCAGCACGCAGCCTACAGCCAATTCGGTCTTTTTGGATCTCGATTTTCTACCGCAGCGTTTTCACGGAGCTTTCAGCTGACCGTGAAGATACGACATGATTTACGATTCTTCTTTCTAATTCGGGCAGTTTACACAGTTGAAGTGAATGTCAGCTCGCCCCCTATGAGTTTTTACCATTAATATTAAGGTTTGCAGAACTCAGCCATTCATCATTTTATATCTATACCATGCTAGGCTGACTCCCTATCTTCAGCTTTGCGTTCTGCTCCTTATGTCCTGAGATTCAACCTTTAATTGGGACGCATCTCCATCAAGACCTCGAATTCTGTTTTAGGAATACAGCCTCACATTCTGTGAGGTTGTACAGTTGAAATATTACGATTTAAGGTGGTTCTCCTGAGGAAGGCAGCTTTCTGCCGAAACGCGCGTTGAGACATCTTGGATACCACCCCACAATCATATTAATCCATGAGACTGTATTTATCAATTGTACTGTAATGTGGTTTGTCAGACTATGAATCAATTAACTATGCTGACATCATACACAAAATAACAAAGTGAGGTAGTTGTGAATGAATGGATGAATGATAACAGTTAATATGATGCACATGATTTTCAACAAAATGTATATGAAATTTAGAAACGTGTTTTAATGTATTCATTTCATAATAAATATTTTTATATTTTTAGTGTCACTACCATTATTATCATAATCATGTTCTAGCTCTGTAGTTTTGAAGTAGCCCTAGAAAATTTACAGTATATAATTCTTCCAATTCTGACACTTTGCTCTCACCACATTGTAGGGCCGAAACTCTGCACAATCTTTTCGGCGCTGACTCAGGTAATGACAATTATGATGAAGGTGGTGATTATATCCCATAATATGATGAGGAAAATTAGTTTCAAGAAAGTGCCAGTGGTCTGGATACTTCTCTAGATACTGGCCTTGTTTCCCACCAATCCGGCTTCTGAGGAAAGCTCCTCCTTCATAGTTGTTAAGCAAAGGGTAGCAGAAGTCTTAGACCTACAGCTTCTTACTATAAAGGTGAGGACAAATATTTTGACTGAGGTACTTCAGCCTGCTCAGGCTCCTACAGTACCTCTATTGTCATTTAATGACGCCCTCACGGAGACCCTTTTGGGCATTTGGTAAAAAGCATGTTCCGGGCCACTTGTTAATAGGCAAGTCGCTCATCGCCATCATCTTGCAAAGGGTGACCCAGCCTTTCTAACACAATACCTTATGCCATAGAGTTTGGTGGCATAAGCATCTACCAGTAAAGTCAATCCCAAAAACTTCCCTAAGTCCCCTCCCCCTCACAATTGTGAGTCAAAATGCATCTAAAATTTTGGCAACCAGATTTCCTCCTCTACCAGTCGTCTTCTAGGCCCTACTCCGATGCCCTTTGGGATATGGTGGCACAAGTTTTACTGGCTGTTCCAGACAACCTTCGGACGTCTCTTACTCAGGCTGGACTGTTCCCATGAGGCACAGGGTCAGACTGATTTGCATATGGCCATGTCTGAACTGGGGTGGCGGAGTGAGCTAAAGAATGAGGATGGATTAAACCCAGATCAGTTGACTGGGGGTGAGTGCTTGCAATGTTCAACACTCCGTCCATCATCCCCTTTGGTTTTGCTATGTTCGCCCTAAGTTGGCAGGGTAAGCCCAGACGTGGGTCCCTTGCTCACTTTGCCACTGGATTCAAGATAGCCTGGCTGATGACGGCTGTAAGCCAGAAACCGGTCCCAGGATGCTTGTTTCCGGTCCAGGGAAGACATGGCTTGGCAGTTCGGGCTGGACTGTTCCCATGAGGCACAGGGTCAGACTGATTTGCATATGGCCATGTCTGAACTGGGGTGGCGGAGTGAGCTAAAGAATGATGATGGATTAAACCCAGATCAGTTGACTGGGGGTGAGTGCTTGCAATGTTCAACACTCCGTCCATCATCCCCTTTGGTTTTGCTATGTTCGCCCTAAATTGGCAGGGTATGCCCAGACGTGGGTCCCTTGCTCACTTTGCCACTGGATTCAAGATAGCCTGGCTGATGACGGCTGTAAGCCAGAAACCGGTCCCAGGATGCTTGTTTCCGGTCCAGGGAAGACATGGCTTGGCAGTTCGGGCTGGACTGTTCCCATGAGGCACAGGGTCAGACTGATTTGCATATGGCCATGTCTGAACTGGGGTGGCGGAGTGAGCTAAAGAATGATGATGGATTAAACCCAGATCAGTTGACTGGGGGTGAGTGCTTGCAATGTTCAACACTCCGTCCATCATCCCCTTTGGTTTTGCTATCTTACTCAGGCTATTCAGGATAGTCAGGTTGCAGTGAAATTTGTAATAAGTTGTGACTTGGACACAACCGAATGCTTAGGTCGAGCAGTAGGTACCAGTGTGGTACTTCAACGCCACGCTTGGAGGTTATCGAAGCATCCCTGTTGGACATTCCCCTTGATGGTTCTCGCCTCTTTGGTGACAAAGCGGAATAGGCCCTGGAACGGATTTAAAAAAGCGAAACCAGGGCACTTTCCTTGAGTCTTTCTACCCCCACCAGACAGTTCTACCAACAGTTTCATACTCTCTGTGGCGATGGTCAGAATGTTCAGTTTTCCAGTGCCAGACCCCTCCACCAGCCCACTAACTAGGCTTTTCAGACCTTTCGTGGTCGAGGCTGCGATTCCCAAAGACAGCGCGCAGGACAACAGGAACAGCATGCAGCTCAGTCGCCTGGCCCTCCTGCATCAGCTGCCTCAAAACCACTTTAGTGTGCCCTTGCCAGCACCCAGCCACCCTGTTGGAGGCAGGTTCCAATATTTCCTCAAAGGATGGTAGACTATCACTTAAGGCAAGTGGGTTCTCCAAATTTACATCTGGGCTATACCCCCCATTTCTTTCCATTCCGCCACACCTTCAACCACAATTAGCGGGACTGACAGAGGACTACCTACTAAACTGTACAAGAAAGTGATGGATGGAATGCTTCAATTATGTTTATGTTTATGTTTATGGGATTTATAGAGCGCGTGACTACCCGTAGGCATCTCAGCGCTAAAATGACGCAGGAGGAGTCTGTTTAGCACTGGGGTTTAAGGAAAAAGCCAAGTTTTCAATCTTTTTTTAAATGCCACTTCATTGTCAATTATTCGGAGTTCCAGATCCATACTATTCCAGAGTTTTGGCACCAGGTGGGTAAATGATCTTCCACCCCATCTAGATCTCTTGATTGCGGTGGAGTTCATCAGGAAGTTGGTGCTAGACCTGAGTTGTCGACAGGGAGAGTAATGCGAGACCAGCTTTTGAATCAGAGCGGGTCCTCTCCCTTGCATGGCTCTGTGAGCTAGGCTTAGGGACTTGAATTTGATTCTGGCTTGTATCGGAAGTCAGTGAAGAGCCCTGAGTGCAGGTCTAACTGAGTGATGTCTGGGTATGTTCAGCAGCAGACGGGCAGCTGCATTTTGGACAACCTGCAATCTGTTAGTGACATATTTAGGGGAACCCAGAAAGAGGGAGTTGCCATAGTCCAGCCTTGATACCACCAGAGCCTGGACTACGGTTTTCCTAGAGTCCTCTGGGAGCAGGGACATTATTTTTTTGATCATGCGGAGTATCCCAAAGCAGGTGCCAGATAATTTTTTTGCCTGAACCTCCATTGTCAGGTTCTGGTCCAGCCACATACCTAAGTTTTTTATGGCTGTTTTTGGGGGAGGAGGTGATCCCCAGTCGGAAGGCCAGGAGATCTCAGTGCGGGGGCTGAAATTGTTGCCTAGAATCATTAGCTCCGTTTTGTCCCCATTAAGTTTGAGGCTACAATCTGCCATCCAAGATCCAATTTTTTCCAGGCAGGGGACGAGCTGTCTATGATCCGAATTAAGCGAGTCTGAGATAGAGAACACTAGCTGAGTGTCATCGGCATATGACACGATGGAGAGACCGAATTCCTGAATTATGTGTGCCAAGGGGCTAAGATAAATATTAAAAAGTGTTGGACTCAGGGAAGATCCCTGGGGGACTCCCCACAGTGCTGGTAGAGAGTTAGACTTAAATCCGGCCTCCATACATTGGAATGATCTATCCCTCAGGAATGACGCAACCCATTGGCTAGCGACTCCTCTGATTCCCACATCTTTCAGTCTATGGATTAGCACAGTGTGGTCTACCGTGTCAAACGCTGCGCTTAAATCCAGAAGTACTACCGCCACAGTTCTCCCTTGGTCTAGAATGGATTTGAGTTTTTCAGTAACCACCAGCAAGGCTGACTCGGTGCTGTGGTTAGGTCGAAAACCCATCTGTGTCTGGTGTATGATGTTATTATTTTCAAGGAAGCTGGAAATCGTGCTATTCACGTGTTTCTCAGCAATCTTGCCTAAGATAGGCAGTAGGGATATTGGGCGATAGTTAGCCAAATCTGCGGGGTCAAGGTGTGTTTTCTTTAGCAAAGGTTTGATAATGGCGTGTTTCCACTCTTTGGGGACCTTGCCCTTTTCAAAGGAAAGATTAATAAGGTTGGAGAATTGATTGAAAACAACGTTCCCCCCTTGGACTAGTATATGTGGTGGGGCTGGATCAAGCGGGGAGCCCGATTTAATCTTCTGCAGTATGGAATGTCCCTGATCTGCCTCCATTTTTGGGGAGGACAGGTGTAGGTTGATTGGGCAATTCCAGATGTTCACTCTTGCTTGGGGAATTTAAAATACTACGGGGACCTCCTATGGCATCTGGCATCTTAGGGGAGTTGGGCTGGAGGGAATTATAGATGTTTTCCACTTTGCTCTTGAAAAATGAGGCTAGCCCATTACATCTTTCTTCGGAATATTGGGAGCTGTTAGTTCGAGGAACTAATGTGGTGAGTGATTTAACAATTTTAAAAAGCTCCTTGGAGGAATTAGAGGACCTTGCAATTTTTCCTTCAAAGAAGGCTGCTTGAGTTTTCCTGATGCTCTTGTGGTAGAGCTGTATTGCTAGTTTGTAGGCTCTTTTGAGCTCTGGGTCATATGATTTTCTCCAATTACGTTCCAATTTTTTACAACTCTTTTTTTGGGCGACCAGCGTGGGGCAGAACCAGGACGATCTGTTCAAATTTTTATATGTTAGAGGGCCTGGTTTCCTAAAGTTTCGATTGATGGAACTATTTATCCATGTGTGCCAGTTGTCTGAGGCCTCTTCCAGGTCCTTAGTGTCTGGTGGGGTGGAGGATTCCAGATCTTTGATCCACTCCTCCGGAATTTTCCTAGGCCATTTGCGCCCCACTACTATAGGTTCTTTTTTTTGCTCACTTGTCTGAGGTTTACGGAGGCACAGCGGGATCATGGCGTGGTCTGTCCATGGAACCCGTTTGGGTGCAAGCACCTCCAGTCTGAGGTCGTTTGAAAAAATTGGGTCTAGGAGATTACCTTTTTCGTGAGTAGCTGACGGTGTCAGTTGTAGAAGCTGTAGGGCCTCCATGTCAGCTAAGCATCTTCTGGCTAAGGGGTCATTGAGGTCATCCAGATGGATGTTAAGGTCCCCTAACACTGTGAGGGCACTTTTCCCTATTAACATGCTTGCTAGCATATCGGGGGCCGAGTCTAAAAATTGAGTACAGGCCCCTGGAGGTCTATAGATCAAAGCGCCTGAGAAGGAGCTTGAAGGCGAGAGTGATAAGCTAAAGGTAAATGCCTCGGATTTTGCGATGTTAAGAGGGGAGATAATACACCCTATCTGTGTTTTACAAATAATGGCAATACCCCCTCCTATTGCTCCAACTCTGTCCCGGCGGTGAATATCAAAGCCCTGAGGTAGAGCTTCTAAAATTTCTGGGGTAGAGCTTTCTCGGAGCCAGGTTTCAGTTAAAAACAAGACCTCCAGTTCCTCTTCTTCTAATAGAAGTCTGATCTCCACCGCGTGTTTGGGAAGGGATCTGCAATTAATTAATCCCATCTTCCAGCCTTTGCAATGACCCGGGCTATAATCCAGTCCTGATGCAATGGGCACCCTTGTCTTTCCCGAGAATCCACAAACCGGACAGATCAAAGGCAACTCTGCTCTCAGAGCATGCCTACACAATGGTTGGACGGCTTCGTTCATGGCTAAAAGCTCCGTGTTAGTGTAGCTGATGGATTTTGCAGGGAGGATAGTAGTTTGAGCAGAGTTCCTAGCCCCTAGCCCCGGGTGGGCGCGGACGGGCGCAGACGGGCTTGCCTTAGGCGCGCCCGCTGCGCGCGTCCGCTGCGTGTCGGCGCCATCCCAGGTTTAAGTGCAGCCTGAGCCAAAGCTAGATTAAGCACTAGAGCGCCGACTTCCAAGATGGCTGTAGCCTAATGGCCACCCGGAAGTGAGTATGTTCGGCGTGGATACCTCCCTCCACAACAATCAGCTATGGAAGCTGTGGTGGACCGGGGAGTCAATCCAATAAAGAGAGCATTTGAGGTAAGTCAAACCAAATTAAAAGCAAGATTAAAAGCTTTAAAATGCGCGATGTCGCGCTGTGCAAATGCGCTAGCAGCAGTGTTCAAAGATCAAAATAGCATTTAAAAACGGTTAAGAGCAGCGTGGCAGTTCCCCTCAGCACCTCGTGTGCTAGTGTCTGCCTCTACCTGATCAACTGCGCGTCGGCGCCATCCCAGGTTTAAGTGCAGCCTGAGCCAAAGCTAGATTAAGCACTAGTGCGCCGACTTCCAAGATGGCTGTAGCCTAATGGCCACCCGGAAGTGAGTATGTTCGGCGTGGATACCTCCCTCCACAACAATCAGCTATGGAAGCTGTGGTGGACCGGGGAGTCAATCCAATAAAGAGAGCATTTGAGGTAAGTCAAACCAAATTAAAAGCAAGATTAAAAGCTTTAAAATGCGCGATGTCGCGCTGTGCAAATGCGCTAGCAGCAGTGTTCAAATATCAAAATAGCATTTAAAAACGGTTAAGAGCAGCGTGGCAGTTCCCCTCAGCACCTCGTGTGCTAGTGTCTGCCTCTACCTGATCTTAGCCACTGGTAATCACATCCCTATCCATTGTTATTGTACACTCCATGCCACCTCAGTTTGGACCCAGCTATATGCAAATCAGTCTCGACCCTGCTCCAATCTGAACGGTCCAGTCTGAACTGCCAAGCCAGGTCCTCCCTGAACTGGAACACAAGCAACCCAGGACCAGTTTCGCCCTAATTCTGGGCTCATCATCCAGGTACAGATTGGTTCCATTGACACAGTGTGCATTCGAAGCTCTAAGTACAACAGGTATGCCCAGACTTGAGTCCCATGTGTAGTGTCTTAAGACTGTGAGCGCCAGGACTGAGCGATTCTGGGCGTGCTCAATGAGAGAATTACGAAGCCATTTGGGGGGTATTAATGTGTGATCATTAACGGTTAGGAGATAATGAGAAGCTCAGTTGAATGTGTACGCTAGTGAATAAAGACGTCTGGTACATGCTCAGTGTGTAGCATATTTAGCATGCTCCCAGGCTGAGGAGAACACTACAACTGGCGACAGAGGTGGGATCTGAGCCCTGAAGAAACAAGACTGCTCTCCCTGAGGGTTTGCAGTGCTACAGCAAACTGCTTGTGTGTGCCACGTGCGCCTCTTAGATGAGAAGCAGTTTGAAGTTGGTGTGTGTGGAATCAAAGTCCCGCTCCAGCCCAAATACGACCCTAGAAGAAGTGGAAAGCCCTGCAGAGTAGTATCCTCGAAAGCCCACCAGAAACTCATTGGTAAGGCTGAAAGAAAAGTTACTGCGCCACGGCTTAACACAGAGCCATCATCAATACAAAGCGAAAAACGCTAAAGGCAGCTACATCCAGGTACGAAGCAAGTGCTCAAGGCAGCGATAACCAGGTATGAGAGACGGAGATTCACTTACTGGCGAAAGCAGACAAAGTGCTGTATGATCTCAAGATCGGGGAAAACAACCCAAGTTCAAGCACGGGGGTTGTGCATGCCGAAGGTACAGTTCCTGTAGAGGCCTGGAAGACCTTCGGGATTGTGAAACTTCTCAATATCTGTTGACAGGAGCATGAAGTATGAAGCAGCTGCTTTCCTGAAACCACCACTGCCATTTGACACCGCCAAAAAGCAGAATATTGGAGCTACATTGACCACATAGATCGAGGCCTTCGATGACTACATAGATGCGCTGAAAGAAGTAAATGATGAGAAAAATCATTAAATATTTAAAGAATCTTGCTTGTGATGTAGTAAAAGAAGTGATAAAGAAAATCTCACAGACTGAGACAATCTAGTCCCGTCAAAGTATGAGGAGCTAGTTCAATCTGATGTCAAACGTTGACTATGAACGGTACATTTTCAATCAAGCGAGACAACAAGTTTGTATAACGATGGATGAGTTTGTTGAGAGACTTGAAGTGCCTATCAAACATTGTGAGTTTATTTAATTTAATGATGAAGAAGCCATGTGCCTCTGAGTCATTGATGGCTGTCTTTAGGACTTTTTCAGAGGACGCATGTTGAGAGAGACGCTCAGTTTAGAAAAAGTGCTCATGGCTGCAAGAGCTGAGGAAAAAGCAGACTGGCAAGCTGCTGACATGTAGGCTAGAACAGCAAAGAGTGAATCGGCACTAATCATGAAGACCAAACACAAGCACAAAGCTGATACACGTGGGTTCGACATCCTCAAAGAAAAGAAAGCTGCGTTTCTTTTTTTAATATATCACACAAATAATCAGCGGGTCTACCGAGCTTAAAACAGCTCTAGAAGGCAAACAGTACAAGCATATGGCTCCTACTCAAACATGGGGGGAGTCCTTTAAAGAGGATGGAATCCCATCACCCACCGAGGTGGCATGCTTCATCATCTGGGATCTCCTCTTGGTTGCAATTCCTAGTGCAACCAAGGGCTACAACCCCCTCACCGTGAGGGAGAAGCTCAGGGATGTTTTATAAAACACTTGATTGGATCTCCTAAAATCCGCTAGGTGCGAAGCACTTGAAATATTTTGGGTGATGGTTGCAGTGCAAAGAATGCTGATGTGAAGAGTGATCTAAAATTGGCTACCAAGAGAAAAAATAATTTATTGGTTAACTCTTGGTGTCAAGGTTAAAAAAACAGTGCATGTGCAGTTTAAGAATTAATGACTGCACTAGTCCGACAAACAGGTCTACATGTTTCAGCCATCATGATCAAGTTCTGATCGCGGCCTTCCTCAGGACCTAGATATAAAGAGCTACTGCAAAAAAGTGAAAAATAATGTAGAATGGGTGACAAACGTATGGTTGGAATAAATACAACCTACGGAAACCAATGGTCTCGATTGCGAAAATCTCACAATTGTGTTGGTGTCACCTGTGAAAGACAAGAACAAAGTGACTTTACACACATGAAGAGTGGAGACAGATATATATATAAAGGTTTGTACTGAATGCAATAATCAACGTCTGGTCAATGGCCATTGTTTGGTATCTTATCGTATACAATAAAAAATATTTTGAAAAAGTATGCTTACCCGTGAGTTTACGGGTGAACACCCCACCTCACCTGGCACCAGCTCAGGGCGTGAGGCACCGCTCTATTTAAAAGGAAAACTACAGTTTACAGATACAGACGCCACTGACAGTCTGTAAACTTGTAATCGACAGGGTTTTAGTCAATATTATCACATCATACATGTTATGGTCTTAAAAACAATAGTCAAACCCAGCTGTTTCAACATTAGCGTTTATGGTGGAGTCGCTATGGGGTGTGGGTTAGTGTAGTACAGGGCGAGAATGTTCTTAGAAGCCTCGATCTCGATAAAATGTGGTGTTGTGCAGCTTTAATGAATACACAGGAGTTTAGTAGATAAAACGGTCTTTTGTGCGGTTCAGACAACAGTCATTATGAGACGACCTATAGTATGCCTCTATTAATCGTTTAATAATGGCCTCTGTTTGCGTAGCCTTAACGCAATCATAAGTCAATGTACAACACGGTGGTTAGTGAGGGCGACAGTGTTAATGCGTAAGTGCACATAATTTCCCACATTAATATATCAGTTCTAAGCAGTCCGGAAGGCGTTTGCGCGGCTAAAGCGTAACGTTTAGAAACCGGATCCACTGTAATACATATTTTGCCAGTATGCGAGATGCCACAAAACGGTAGCATGCCTCAAAAGGGGACGCATGAACTTTCAAGCCTAGGGATCAAGCGTGTTCACTTGCAAGGGGCGTATTAAAGAACAACGCGTTAAGAAGAGCACCGGAATCTTTAAGTAAATGAATTTAAACAAAAAGCCACAACATTACTGGCAGCACAGTGCAAAGTTGCAAGTGTCTAGATGAAGCACATGACAAACAGTGCGTCTCTCACTTACCTCTCCGTCGGTACCCCGGACTTCTCACGAGCTGTAACCGGAGGTAACCGACGGCGAGGAAGAGGTGCCTTTATATACCTTTTGGAAGCTACTCTCTGGATTCAGGTGTTACTAATTAGTCGCGTGAAGATGACATCATTAATGATAAGACTACAAATGGGATTTGGAAACATGGGAAATGTAGTTTTATGTAGTGAAACTACAAACAGTGCTAAGAAACATGGGAAATGTAGTATGTGCAGGTAATACATTGGTAGCTCAGTGCCTCAACGTGATAGAAAGAAGAAGTATTAAAACACGCGCCTTTGGGATTAGAATATGGTAGGTCAGCATGTCGTGGGTGATTCTTCGAACTTTAGGCATAAAACCCAATGACATCGTATCTTTTCAGTAACGTTGGTGAAAGATAACGGGTCACCATTATGTCATTAATACATCCTTAAAACGACCGGAAACGTTGAGTCGGTACACTACCACTGAAACATCTTGATAAAAAGATAGATAATACTCCCAGTGATGCGTGCGTTAAGTTTAATAGGACTCCCAGCGGTAAACAGCCTTTACTTCGCATGCGATACTTCGCATGCCATTACAACGCTGTTGTTACAATGACCGCGTTGTTAGTTCGCCCCCTACTGCAATTCGTTGTTCCGAATTGCGTAGTAAAGGTATGCGAACTAACAACGCAGTCGTTCTAAACGCATGCTAAGTAACGAGTGCTATTCCTCCCAGCATACTCATGAGCTGCAAGAAGATATAATTTAGTTATAAGCTCTGTGGTCTCGCGGACAGAAATCCCATGCACCACTCTCAAACGAGAGGTGTAATTATGGTGCCTAGCGGGGGCCAGTATGTATGACAGAGGTATTGTACCCTGCCTAGGAATCAGATGTATGATAAAAGGAATGTAGGGAACTTCATATATGCAGTACTCCTAAAGTAGAGATGTTAATATGGCGCCCAGCGGGGGCCAGCTAGTATAAGGGTGTTCTGCCATGCCTTAAGTTCAGATGTGTTTTCAGAAAGAAGACCGGGAACCTCATACTTGCTAAGATGACAGACCATTTAGCCTCATGCGGACACGTGGTCGTCAAGTGGAGACGTAGCACAACCCTACTCTGATCTCAGATATAGGACAGGGACCTTACATGTACTTAAAAGTGAGAGAACATTTAGCCTCATTAAGCTGTATGAAAGCAACTAGAACAGTAATCGTCATGTGAAACTATTACAGGGTCCACGGAATATCATCATTCAGGCCCAGAGTGTCACTCTTTAGTTTAAAGACCCATCTTTGTTCTTTCAGGAACAGATACTTTGTGACATCCGTAACATGAGGAGGAATGAAAGGTTGTTCGAGGACCGTCCACTTCAATTCTTCGGCTTTATGTTTGAATGATAGGAAGTGGTTAGTGAGTCTAGTAGCTTGTTTGTTGCACCTAATTGTGCTCTTGTGTTCGTGAATCCGTAACTTCACCTTGCGGGTGGTCATGCCGACATATCGGAGCTGACAAGGACATGTTACAATAAATCACTCTTTCGCTGTTACAGTTCGTGTGTTTGGTCTGTATCTATGGTCTCTCAGTGCCTATGTCCACTGAAGTAGTGTGTCCTGTTTGTGGACAGGCCGCACACGAACCGCAGGGATAATGTCCTTGAACCGCCGGCATATTCCATAGAGTATCTTGTTTGTTAGAATTTTTGACTCTGGGTCTTGTGTGGACTAAGTTATCACGTATATTGGAGCTCCTTTTGAACGAGAATAGAGGCAGAGG
Source organism: Calotriton arnoldi (assembly GCA_963921515.1). Lineage (NCBI taxonomy): Eukaryota > Metazoa > Chordata > Amphibia > Caudata > Salamandridae > Calotriton > Calotriton arnoldi. Next base: position 217,511 of record CAWUFW010006050.1, on the reverse strand, counting down.
TATTGTTTCATTTCCAACATTAAGGATCCGCCAGTGTTTCCGCACACTCGTCTGTATTCCATTGGACAGTGTGCTGAAGGTATTGACGCACGTCAGTCTCGTCATGGGTGGTTTAGGTGCTGGTGGTTCCAGAAGGGCCTCGCGATTGTTATTCGAAGCCCGTTTGTATGAGCGCCGTATGAGTTTTTTGGGGTAGCTCCTGTCATGTAGTTGCCGAGACAGAATTTTGGCATGATGTTCATAGTTCTCCTTCGTGAACCAATTCCTCCGAATACGAAGGAATTGCCCGTATGGTAGGTTGTCGCGAAGCGACTTAGGATGATAACTGTTGAATGCCAACAGGGAATTCCTTGCCATGGGCTTCCTGTATAGTTCGCTCTCCAGCACCATCGCTGATGGAAAAATACGGAGGTCAAGGAAAGGCAGGCTCTCTTTGCTATACTCCACTGTGAATTTTAGAAAGTTGTTTCTGGAGTTCAGCCAAGTCTGGAATTCAAGAATGGCAATGGCTTCCCCTCGCCAGATGACAAAAATATCGTCGATGTATCTTTTCCATACAACGATCTGCTTGTGGAAAGGATTGTCACTGGTGAGGACATGCTCTTGTTCAAAGAGATGGACATATAGGTTCGCTAGACTAGGCGCAAAAACGCTGCCCATGGATGTTCCTGACGTCTGGAGGTAGATGGTCTCCTCAAACTCACGGGTAAGCATACTTTTTCAAAATATTTTTTATTGTATACGATAAGATACCAAACAATGGGCATTGACCCAGACGTTGATTATTGCATTCAGTACAAACCTTTATATATATCTGTCTCCACTCTTCATGTGTGTAAAGTCACTTTGTTCTTGTCTTTCACAGGTGACACTAACACAATTGTGAGATTTTCGCAATCGAGACCATTGGTTTCCGTAGGTTGTATTTATTCCAACCATACGTTTGTCACCCAGTCTACATTATTTTTCACTTTTTTGCAGTAGCTCTTTATATCTAGGTCCTGAGGAAGGCCGCGATCAGAACTTGATCATGATGGCTGAAACATGTAGACCTGTTTGTCGGACTAGTGCAGTCATTAATTCTTAAACTGCACATGCACTGTTTATTAACCTTGACACCAAGAGTTAACCAATAAATTATTTTTTCTCTTGGTAGCCAATTTTAGATCACTCTTCACATCACCATTCTTTGCACTGCAACCATCACCCAAAATATTTCAAGACCTTCGCACCTACCGGATTTGAGGAGATCCAATCAAGTGTTTTATAAAACATCCCTGAGCTCCTCCCTCACAGTGAGGGGGTTGTAGCCCTTGGTTGCACTAGGAATTGCAACCAAGAGGAGATCCCAGATGATGAAGCATGCCATCTCGGTGGGTGATGGGATTCCGTCCTCTTTAAAGGACTCCCCCCATGTTTGAGTAGGAGCCATATGCTTGTACTGTTTGCATTCTAGAGCTGTTCTAAGCTTGGTAGACCCGCGGATTATTTGTGTGATATAGTATTGCTTGTGAGGAATCAATCCGCGCTGGTCTTTAAACCTTCCCTTAGACCCTCCACCCACGTTTTTGTATTGATTGTTTCTTTTTTTAATCACAAATTTTATTGGTATTTTTGCCGGTACGTCTTGGCCCATGAGTCCCATTACATACATATTTCATAAGTGTCAACAAAGGCCTGAAGAAATATTAGAGCAATAAAAAACAACTTTGGCACAGCCGGTACACCCCACCACGACCCATGGAGAGTCTCTGTTGAATTTGTCTAAGTGATCATGTCCGCTAATCCAGGTTTATGTAATGGAGGATTCCGGGAATTGTGCGGGGGGCAGGTCTATGCCTCTGTAAGCGGCCCAGCAAGACCAGATCTTATTAGGTTTCTGTGGGCAGCCTTGTACACCGCTATCTCCATCCCCATGCATCTATCCATGGCGCGCTTCCATCTTCCCGCAGACGGTGGTGAGGTCCCCTTCCAGTGCTGGGCTATGTCACGCTTAGCTAGTGTGAGTCCCAGGAATAGGTGTTGCTTATACCAGTTACCCCCAATCCCATCCGTGCTGTGTAGTATAAACAATTTGGAGTCGAGAGCAAGTCGCCAGGATAAGACCTGTCCTAAGCATGAAGTCTCCTTTCGCCAGAAGGGCTGGAGTGCCCTACAGCTCCACACTGTTTACAGGAAAGTTGCCTCCTCGTCCCCGCATCTAAGGCAGGTGGGGAATGGGATCATGCCCATTCGCCAGCGCCGGGACCTCGTGTAGTATGCTCTTTGAATGTATTTGAATTGGATTAGGCGGTACCGAGTAGCGATAGCGGCTCCACGGGGACTTGCTAGGGCATCAGTCCAATCGTCATCAGTGAGGTCAGGGATATCCCCTTCCCAGGGCGTGTGCAATGTATCTAGTGTGGTGTGATTTTGAGTAATTAGGGTCTGGTAGATCTGTCTAATTTTTTGAGAGCCTAGTCCCCCATCAACAAGCGCCCGTCCAGAAGTTGGAAGTCCGTTAGGTCTTTCAGAGAATGGATATATGGTGTCAGTCCATGCCTAAGTTGGAGGTATCTATAGAATTGACTACGGTGTAATTGATATTCTGTTTGCAATTGTTGGAAGGACTTAAGCACCATCCCGTGCATTATGTCACCCAGTGTTGAGATCCCAATAGTGTCCCATACCCGAAAGCCGGGTAGTGTAGCGACCTGGCAGAGGTAGGTACTGTGCCAGAGTGGGGTCGTCTGTGTCATTTGTCCTTTCCAGACCATCCTCATAACTGAGCACCGCCATAATGATATGACCACCTTACATGCAGGTGGCAAGTGATCTAGGTTCGTCTGAGAGTATAGGAGGTGAAGTAAGGTCTGAGGGTTCATTGCTCGCCTTTCGACTGCGAATGCCAGGTCCGCCTGTGCACTATACCACCACTTGTTAATATTGAGTAAGTGAGAAGCGGAGTAGTGTGCGCATATATCGGCCTCGGCGAACCCTCCGCAATAAGTGGACTCTGTACAGGTCCGGAGGGCCACCCAAATTGCGCCTCTTCCCCACAGGAACTGATTTAGGAGAGCATTGACTTGCCGGAACCACGGCAGTGGGATGACACATGGGAAGTTTTAAAGTCGGTACAGTATTCTTGGAAGGGAGACCATCTTGAAGATGGCCGACCGCCCATATGAGGATAAAGGTAGAGGCGATCACGCCTTTATCTCCTCTCTGAGGCACAGCAATATTGGATGAATATTATGCGACCATGAGACAATCGGGCTTGGTGAAATGAATATCCCTAGGTAACGGAACCCTCCCTTTAGCATGAGTTAGTTGAGTCGACCAGGAGCCCCTCCCCTGATTTCCACAGACCGGGAACAACACCGACTTCGCTGGGTTGGTTTTAAGCCCAGTGGTTTCACTGAATACTCGCAGAATTTGCGAGATACGCGGGCCAGAGAACCCGGGGTCAGTAACAAAAAAACAAGACGTCATCTGCATATAATGCAATTCTGTCGGACGTTTCTATGGACCAGTCAAAACCCCGCAGTAGGGGGTCCCGCCTCACCCATGTCGGCAGGGGCTCAATCGCTAGAGCAAATAGCAGTGGGGAAAGCGGGCATCCCTGTCTTGTGCCCCAATGGATGGGGAATCGCCTCGAGTGTGTCCCCGCCACCCGTACTGAGGCCCAGAGACCTGTGTATAAAAGACGGACGTGTGAAAGAAAACGTGGCCCGAACTTAAGGGCACGCAAGAGGAGAAATAAATACTCCCAGCTGAGAGAGCTGAATGCCTTGTCAGTTTCGGCAAGTAAGAAGACTGCAGGGCGTCCAAGATCTGGGGCCTTCGCAATAGGATTATGGACCCCCCTGATGTTATGTCACGTGGATCTGTGTGGCGTAAAGCCCGCTTGGTCTGGATGGACGAGCTTGTGGATATGTGTGCGGAGACGGTCTGCAAGGACCTTGCAGAGGAGCTTGGGCTCAAAGTTCAGGAAGGAGATAGGGCGGTACGAGGCGGGTTCCTCAGGCGGGCGCCCCGGTTTGAGGAACACCACAATTTCAGCATGACGCCAATCTGGGGGAAGGATGTGTTGTTCGAGGGCTTCATGGTGCGCCTCAAGGACATGTGGGCCCAAGAGGGTCATGTAAGATCTAGGAATTCACTTGGGAACCCTTTGGGGCCTGGTGCTTTGCCTGGTCGTAGGCCTGATAGTGCATTATTGAGTTCTTCAACCGTAATTGGTTTGTCAAGTTGCTCACGAATGTGATCCGGTAGTGATTTTGGTGGTATATCTCTCAGGAATTCCTCGATTTGGTCTCGGGTTATGGTTTCTTGTTTTGTATAAAGTGCAGAGTAATATGAAGCGAACACTTGAGCGACTGCGGTGGGCGTGGAGACTAGAGTCCCCTTTGTGTTACGCAACGCCAGCACTGGGGTGGGCGACAGCGCCGCTTAACAGTGACGATGTAGCATTTTCCTGGACTTATCTCCCTATTGATATATTCTGGAATGTGTCACCTGCCAAATGTGTTGGGCTTTATTTTTATGCAACTGGTGTAGTTGCTGTTGCATGAGGAGGTCACGTTTGGCATTGGTACTTGTGCCCTCTCTTACTTCTATCTCTATCTCTAGAGCGCACTGGCGTGTCTCAAGATCCACCACCTGCGCCTGGCGGCGACGTTTCTCCCCTTCTCGGTGACTGATATCCACCCCCGTATTGTAGGTTTAAGGGCTTCACATATCGTACGAGAGGGGGCCGAAGTAGTCCATGATTGTTTGTCTGAGGGTGGCATGGTAGGATGGGTTTCGCAGGTGCCAGGGTGACATACGCCTTCTAAAAGGAGATGTACGGGGCCCTATGTGTAGCCTTAATGTTAATGGGGAATGATCTGATAATCCCCTGGGAAGGATAGAGACTCGTGTGACCCTATGGACATACGCATGTGGGAGGAAAAGATAGTCAATTCTAGAGAGTGCCGTGTACTGCCGAAAGGTAGGTGAAGCCCGGCTCCGCCGGATGATAGGTACGCCATGCATCCGACCACCCCAGAGTAGAGACCCAACCGTGTAGCCTAGTTTCCCCTGCGCTCTGTCCTGGGCCCGCCTCCCACCACCGGTCAATAGGTGCCATGATGTCATTCCAGTCACCCCTTATAACTGTTCGGCCGTCCAGGAGCTCCCCCCATAATTGTACAGTTTTGTCTACAAGGGTTTGCCTCAAAGGAGGAGGGGCATAGAAACTACCAAGTGTCAGGGATTTCCCATGTATTGTGCCTGTGATGATGGTGAACCTCCCACCCGGGTCGGACCATATTTTAGAGACGCTGTATGGGACCCTGCGGTGTATTAGGATCGCTGTACCACGTGATCCACGGAAAAATCCGAAGTGGAAAACCTGGTTGAATCCATAGTGGTCTAGGCAAGGTGCCTTAGTTCCCATCATGTGGGTTTCCCCGCGGACATTCCATGTCATGATATTGAGCCCACCCGGCTCTGTATTAGCGGTACGCGCAGCCATCTATACCTCAGGGGGGTTGCCGGGTGCGGGGTGTGTGTATAGGATTAACGGTGCAGCCGTACCTGTGCTGAAACTGAACACTGCAAAACTGAATACAAATCTTCCCCTCCTTCTCCCCCCACCCCAATACCTCAGACAACATGAAGTATCTGTCACCGTCAGGATGGTCCCAGGGCTCCAACGGGGGGCCCTAGGAGTCTCCCGCCAATGATTCCCCAACGTCCCAATGCCCTCAACCATAATGTCTCAGGGCGTGCTGATAACACTTGGGGTCCACCAAGCCAGGTATTATTCCAAGGGCGGACCAACCGATCCAAGTCTATGTGTAGGCAGCCTGGGAGTATGCAACTCGGTTCACTGAGTATTCTCATTGCAGTCAGGAGTCTTCGCCCCGCGCCTGGGAGCGCCAGTTGGACCTGGACCTATACCGTCGCTTGGAGGTGGACTTCTGAGGCCGATTCCTTCTGGTGCCTTGGGAAGAGTCTGATTCTAGTAGAGACGGAGTATGAGGCTGGATGTGCGGAGTTTCGTTGGCCCATGTGAAGATAGCCTCCGGGTTTAAAAAAATAAGGATTTATTCTTATAGATTAACCGCATCCGAGCCGGGTACAATAGCATATATTGAATGTTCCGTTCTCGGAGTCTGCGTTTGGCCGCACCAAACGATTAGCACTGCTGCTGAACAAGCCAGGTGTAATCAGGAAAGATCATAATATTGTGGGAGTCCTAAATCAGTTTATCTCTGTGGCCCCTGGCAAATTGAAGGATAGTGTCCCGGTCCATATAGTTCAACAGTTTGGCTATGATAGGTCGGGCAACTCCCCCGGGGGGCCTCCTTATGAGTGCTCTGTGGGCTCTTCCACTACAAAACAGGAGGAAAGGGAGCCCTGCGGCAGAAGAGACCCCAACCACTGTGTCAGAAAACCCTCCGCTGAGGCGCCTTTGAATCCCTCCGGAAATCCAATAAGGTGTAGGTTGTTTCGTCTTTCTCGGCCCTCCGCATCTTCCACCCATGAGGCAAGTTCCTGGGTCACTACTGTAAGCTTATTGACCTTTAGGGTTGTGACCAGTAGGGTTGTGACCATATCTTCCACCGATAACACTCTGGTTTCCGCCTCAGTGATACGGTCCACGGCCTTCCTGACGTCTTGACGAAGAAAGGAAACTTCTGAGCCGACCGCACTAATCTTGGCATCCAGCATGTCGCAGTATTGCGTTATGGCAGCAAGCAGGGTGGCGTTGTCTGGAGCAGGGCTGCCACCATCGGCGCTGCTAGCCCCCGTGAGGGCAGTGGTGTATTGGTCCAGTGTGCTTTGTTTTGAGGTTGGGCCCGAGGTCTTGTCTTTCGTCATGTTGTTAGGGGAAGGAGGACACAGCCCCACAGCACCACTTGGCCACTCAAGCATCCCTCTGGGGAAGGGGGATCTCAGGATCTCTCCCCCAGGGCAGATTACTGTGAGCCAGGCCTCCCGGACACAGTCTGCCCCAGGCTGCAAGCTGCACTGAGCCTAGCACGGCCGCTTCCGCAGCCCGGGAACCGACTGCAAGGCGGACCCCATAAGGGGATCTAACCCGCCGGACTCCCCGCTCGTCTGTTGCGCTATCCCGATGGCGGCCTCACAAGCTGTTCAGGTAGGTGTGGGCCCAGGCGCCCCAGCGCCCAATGGTTCTCGCAGAAGTCCCCAGCTGCAGGCTGATGTTGCGTTGTGGGGGGAGAGTTGGGGAGGAAGCTTAGCCTCGCCCTGCCCCGTGTGAAGGCGCAGGGGGTTCCACATCGTGGGGCCGCCCTATTCCAGGCTAAAGTCCTGTGGGGCTGATTGATCCAGGCTCCAATCTGTGTCCCGGGGGCACGAGGCCTCCTCCACTGCCCGATGAAATTGATGCACCATCCGGTGCCACTGCTGGCGTTTCGCTAGAGACTTGCGCACTCCCAGGGGGCGACGAGTGGTCCCGCACCACGGGCCTACCTTGTGTGCGCCTGGAGCTCCAGTGGTTCGACGATTCTGGGCAGCGGGCTCCTCCACTCAGTTCTGTGGGGTACCCGCTCCACTCAGCTGCGGTGAACCGAGGTGCTGTGCCGGAGCCTGTCACATTCTTCTGCAGAGTTGGCCCCTCAGGGGACGGGACGACCCGCCTCGGCTCTGCCGTGTTAGGAGGGGGATGCCACCGAGCCAGTGTGGCCACTCCCCACTGCCACCCCGGTTCTAGCCAGGCAGTCCGCCGGTGCGGTCCACGTCCCACCACTGCGCCCGGGCAAGGAGGGGGCCGCCCCGAAAGCAGCAACCGGCTTGCGCGTATAGGTGCCGGCAGCCCGTCCCACTCGCCGCACTGGAGACGGGCTGAGCGCCGTGAGTCGTGAAGGCTAGGCCTGGGCGGCCCGGCTGCAGGATCAAGCTCTAGGGTCCCGGGGCGACTCTCCTTCGACCTCAGCGCGGCCCCGGGGGCCCCTCGCAAGTCTGGTTGACGTTGAATCCGCCCAAGGGGTGGTAGCTGCGGATGATGCCGGATTATTGGCTTGGCGAGATAGAGCTGCTTCAGATGGCGTCCGCCATGATGGCTTCCCAAGCCACTCCGAAAGCTGTGTTTCTGATGTGGATTTTCATTTCCAAGTGAGGGCAAATGACCAGCCATCGGATCAGACATGCAAAGGTTGCTGAAAGGAAAACCGCTTGCAAGGGAAAGGAGAAACCACGTGTATCACGGCGAGTTGAGAAAATGGACGCCAGAAAGTTCCAGAAGCATTCTCGCCATGCCCCCAAAGACAGAAAGCAGCTTCAATTGCGACAGGTAGAAACTAAACAAAGTCGATCGTCATCAAGTTCATCCAGCAAAAGTTGTCAAAGTCACAATAGAGCAACAATGAAAAGGGTGAATGTGCAATGATCATATCCTGCAAGAAGCGACATGCACTTATGGGTCTTGCTGCTTGCAAAGAAGACGAACAAACGACAAAAACAAGTGAGTCAACAAAACAAAAGTTTTCATATGGACACTGCCCCAAGATCACCTTTGTAATTGATAGCGGTGCATCGATCAACATCATGCCTGTCCAACAGTTTATCAATTTGTCACCCATACCGCGACTCAACAAATCAAGCAGGAAGGTGTACACATGGGCTGCTTCAAAGCTGTTGCAGGGTCAAGGATCATTCACGACGACCTTACGACATAAAAAGATGTCTGTGCAAGCCCCAATTCACGTTCTTCAAGGTACTTCGTCCAGTGCAATGCAACTGTTGTTGACATGGGACTAATATCTATCAATTATAACCTACATACACAATCAGAAACTGTGAGTCAGTTCCTATTGTTATTTCATGGCCTAGGAAAGCTCAAGACAATGAAGGTGCAACTTCACATCCACAAAGACATCATGCCTGTTACACATCTATACCACAGAATAGCATTTCACCTCAAAGAAACAGTCGAAAAGGAACTAGAAACGCTGTTGTAGCAAGACATCATTGACCGCTCTACTGGTCCCACACCAGGGGTATCGCCCATAGTGGTAGTGCCAAAAAGGGCAGTGGAGGTATAGTGTGCTTTTGGGTGGATATGCACCAGGCCAACAAAGCAATCAAGAGAGAAAGATATCCAGGTCCGCACACTGCCGACATGATCATGCAGCTGAACGGAGCCAAAGTTTTCTCACCTCTTGACATGAACAAAGGATACTATCAACTCGAATTGGAAGGAAACTGTAGGTACATTACCACTTTTTCGACTCATGTTGGTTTGTTCAGATGCAAAAAGTTGAGTTGTGGAGTGTCATCTGCTGTATAAATATTCCAAGATATCAAACGTAGAATAATTAAACCTGTTAACGCATGCTTTCAATTACAGTGATGATGTATTGGTGTTTGGGACAACACAGAAGGAGCATGATAAGGCTGTTAAACAAATGTGACAGATACGTACAGATGCAGGTCTCACTCTAAAAGCAGTAAAGTGTGGATTTCACAAACCAAACTCAAGTTCTTTGGGCACATGTTCTCTGATGGGGCAATGACTCCTGACCCAAATAAAGTAAAAGCACTGTCGGCTGCCAAACCCCCACACGATGTCACCATGCTACGATCCTTCTTGGGCATGGCCAGCTATTGTTCAAGGCACATTTGTGACTTTGCCACAGTGAGTGCCCTTTTGAGAGACCTGACTAAACGAAATGGCCAGTTCTGATGGTCCCCTGAATACAACCAAAGCTTCAAAAGGATAACACATGCTATTGAAATGGCTTACTTTGATCCTAAATTGCACACTTTAATTACTGCTGATTTCGAGCCTGATAGGACTAGGAGCAATCCTTGCTCAGCATGAGGGACATCCGAATTTTCAGACACGTGGCGTATGCTAGCCGAAGTCTGTCTAACACAGATATGCCTATTCTCAGCCAGAAAAGGAGAATGTGGCTGTGGTGTGGGCCTGCGAATACTTTCATGTGTTTCTTTATGGAAAGCATGTCATGATTGTGATGGTGCTATGTGGAGCAAGATATAGACAAGCTCTAGAGTCCGCCAAGAAAAAATGGGTATGTTCCCTATGGTCCTCCCTACACAGGGCACTGGCAGCCAAAGATAACAAGACCTTCTGGAAAAAAGCGGCTCACTGTTTGAACGGTCCAAGGTTGGCTTTAGAGTTCACAGCCCAGCCAGAAGAGTGGGTAACCCATTTTGGCCTATATATGCTCTAGGTAGTATTGAGGAAGAGGGGTATATAGACACGAGTGAAAAAGCCCCTCCGGGAAATGCTGAAGACCAAGTAATTTCCCTTGAAGAAACCCAAGCAGTCATTCACTCCTGTATTTCAGCTAGAGCGCCTGGCCCCGATCGAATTCCAAATGATCTATTCAGAGAGGATTCAAAAGTCTGGGCCCTGTATATTAATATGCTAACCAATGCTATCCTCTTAGGTATGGAAATCCCTCCCTCTTGGAATACAGCCGAGATTATACCAATCTATAAGAAAGGTGATAGGACTAACCAGGCCGTTACAAACCCATCAGCTTAATTTACTCCTTGCAGAAAATTTTCTGCAAGCAAGTACTGGCTCGGATCAAGGATTGGATCTCAGAGTCTAATATCCTGACTGATTTTCAGGCGGGTTTTTGTACCAATATTAGCACTTTGGATCAGGTATCCCGTTTCCAATGCATTTATTGGAGAGAAGTTGCCATTAAAGGGGGGAAGTTGTATGTCGCCTTTGTGGACCTGCGCACCTTTGATCTGGTCCCTCGAGCCAAACTATGGAGGGTGGTGGCAGAGATAGGTCTCCCTCGAAGCTTGCTTGATATTTTAATCCGCCTGCATTCAGCAAATAAAGCCCAAGTCAAGTGTGGGGAGGATAGCAAACTAACAGTCATTCACGATAAATCGCGGAGTGAGACAGGGATGTGCCCTAGCATCCACCCTATTCTCACTCTTCATCAATGGGGTAGTAGGATTCCTCGATAGGGACGGGTGTGATGCCCCTAAAGTTGGGGAGAGAAGAGTGCCCACACTCCTATTTGCTGACCATACGCTATTAATATCACAGACCGCACAAGGCCTCCAACAGTTATTAAACGATTTTATACTCTTTTGTAATGAGCGTGATCTGGAATAAAATGAGGCTAAAACGAAATATCTGATTTTTTCTAAAGGGATAGCAAAGTCAGCCAACAGATGTATGTACGTACGTAACAGTACTTCAGAACAAAATTCTGTTTTCGATTATTTGGGCATTCGTTTAACACCAAGCCTATGTTGGACACCCCATATTGAAAAAACACAGTTGTCATTAATCCATCAGACCGCTCACATAAGCAAGATCCTTAAAAATACGGTGTCCAGGAAAGTGGCCCCAGCGCTTGAAATTTACAACATAAAAGCCTTAGGGGGCGCATTGTATGGGGCTGAATTATGGGGTAGTGGGAATACGGATTGTCTTACCATCATAGATCACCGTTTCATAAGATCACTTTTTAATCTACCAACAAGCACCCCCCTGACCCCAATTTATCTGGACCTGGCCCAAAGAAAGCTGGCCGATAATTTGGATTACAAGCACCGAATGTTTTGGCATCCCCTGTGGTCCATTGAGGAGCTTGCCCCTTACCGAGTTGCGTTGATGGGCCTTTTGAAACAGCCCCAGGTAACCACCATCCCCTGGTTTAGATCTTTGAGAGACCTGCTGAGGAAATTAGGGGTGTAGGCTTATTGGTCAAATCCTGAGAACTGTGCTCAGTACCAAAGAGCAGGGTAAAAACTGTCTACTGGGAGTCTACCTCGGTGAAAGATGTGACAAAACCGTTGGGCACTCTGACCCAGGAATTTATGAATTTTAAACCTTGATTAGAAGTATCCATCACAAGAACAGGTTACTTTCGGTAAATCTCTGTTCGTAGCATGTGGGGCTGTAGATGCACATTCTCAGCATACTCCTGCCATCTAGTGTTGGGCTTAGACGTTTGCAACTTGTTTTTCTTCGAATAAGTCTTTCGAGTTACAAGGTATAGTGACTCCTCCCATAGTTGGCAATGCACATGGGCACCGGCTCCATTGTTAGATTGTTTTTTTCTTTCTGCCATCGTGTTTGGACGTGTACCAGTCGGGCTCCGAGTTCGGCACCTAACATCACTTTACCATTGGGCTTACTTGAGCAATCAACTCTTGAACCTACAGGGACAAACACAGCAGATGGGGCGTGACCAACAACATGGCGGACTAGACGTGCCTGACCGGAGCTCCAGCAGCCCAGCTTCTAATCCTGTATTAAATCCTGCCTTCCTCGCCCCAACTGATCGTTACTTTCAGGAGATAAGGAGCCTACACGCTGCACGGCAGTGAATTAAGGGGAATCCACGAGGACACAACACAAGCGCCATCCGGATTCTACACAATCTGGAAAACAAGGCATGTAATGGCGGCACCCTGTGGAAGATCCCGCCCGTCGCAGGGAGGTAAGCCGGGGAAATCAGCGCTCGAGTGCAAAGATCAAGACAAGCCCTGGAAGAGGGAACCCAGCGAAGGTGAAACTATCTCCCCCCGCGACCCTCCCAAAACCATGACAAAGGAGGTGGGCTACGGTGAACAGACCCGGTACCTGAGGAGTGCACGGGCCGATGGGCGCTGCCACGCCGATCCTGACTCGCCCGAGAGGTTCAGAGACAACCAGCGCTCGGGTAGATTCAGCGGTGAAAGAACTGGCGACGCTGCGCGCCCCGGTCTAAAGGAAGCCCACGCCATACGCGCAAAGACAGTGGGCTCACGGCAGGGCTGGCGGCACAGGGGCCGACGTCGCGCACCTCACCAGGAGAGGATCCGGAGGCACAGGGCCTTGGCAGCCCAATAAGACAGAGGGATTGCTGATGACCGGGCGTGGCCCTCGAGCGGAGGTCTGCACTGGCAGTGCGCGACCCGGGCAGGTGCCGGTGACAGGCCTTCCTGCGGCGGGGTAGACCCAGTGGTGGAGTCCGTGGCACAGTGAAGGCAGCAAAGAACCGAGGCAGGTGGCATTCCCCCCCCCCCCTCCCCAAGTTGGGTGGCGTTTGGCTCCACTGGCGGCGGTTAGCCAGTGAAGGCCTTGTGGCCTAACAAGAGCTGTCATTGCAGAAGGGGATCCCAGATTCCTACCCCTAGCACCACTTCCAATGGGAGACAGGCAGTCCTCCTTTGACACTTCACCACAGATGAGATTTAGGCAACCGAAGTGCGAGACAGGCCTGAGGATTAGGGACACAACAAACCTCACAGAGACCGGGGGCTGCGAAAGAAAGTAAAAACAGTAAAGAGACAGCGCTTCAGGGAGAACACGACTCCGACCCAGGCTCGTGACTAGAAAAGGACGCCCAGCAGTCCACGGCCAACAAGACCCCTCCATACAAAGAGAGGCTTCAGGGAGTATGCCTGGAGAGCAGCTTTGTCCTGAAGGGCACACGACGTAGAAGAGACTGACACAGTATTAGAATCATTTGGGGAATTAGAGCTGTTGACGCTCAACCTCGAACAACCTGAAGGGGTCCCGTCCTGGTGGTGACCCGGATTTGTGCAACAGTAAGCAGCCGCCCGCTAGTGCGGCTACTCCTAATGGCAAGAGATAAAGAGCCAAAGCCACAGAGACAGGGTAAGATGGCCAAATATGCAATATGTGGAGAGGTGTGGTGCAGCGGCCAGGGCAGCTGACTTCGGAGCACACGGCTCACGGTTCGATCCCCAGCTCCGGCGGCAGCTCAGCTCAGCACCATGTGACTCTGGGCAATAGCTCACTTAATTTCCACGACGGCCCCCAGCGCCTTGAGACCCGTAAGGGTGAGTAGTTTGCGCTTTACAAATACGGATTTACATTTTTTTTACATTTACAAAGTCATAGCTGCCCCCCAGGGACATCGGGGTGATTGGTGGAGATGCCAGACAATGCAACCCTCTTACAGGCAATACAATCCTCTAGAGCAGCACTGGAAAGTAAGATAGAAGAAGTCCGATCAGACGTTACCCTACTCAGGCAAAATCTGCGCTATGTTTCGTAAAAAGTCAAACTAGCCGAACAACGCATATTGGAGGTCGAAGATGCAACACACACCTTGCGTAAGGAGGTTACTCACTTGTCCGCCTCTATGAAAGAAATCGCCTGGAAGGTAGATGACGTGGAAAACCGCACGCGTAGGAACAATCTGCGATTCATAGGCTTTCCAGAGGCCATTGAGGGGTCAGACGCCGGAGCCTTTCTATATACATCGCTCAAAGACTCTCTTCCAAAGGCACAGTTCTCGCCATGCTTTGTGATTGAACGTGCCCACAGGATGCCCAGCATGAAACCACCGGCAGGGGCGCCCCCACTGCAGATAATTGCACATTTTCTGAACTACCAGGACTGGGATTTGATACTCCGTGAGATGAGGCAGATAGGAGAGATCAAACTTGCTAACACGAAAATAATGGTGTTCTCTGACTATTCCTAAGAATTTCAGAAACAAAGGAGAACATTTGATTCAGTCAAAGAAAAACTGCGAGCGCTCAATATTCAATACATGCTTCTCTTTCCAGCGAAATTGAAGGTCATCTTCCAAAATAAAACATTCTTTTTCCAAACACCAGAAGAGACATGGAATTGGATAGAGGAATGTCCCCCGACGCGGAGGAAAATTTAAACTCCTGGACTCCCCTCTGTGGGTCGAGACCCGGAAAGGGAACCCCGATCGCAAAGACTGAAGTTGAAACATGGCTCAAGGCAGGCAGGCAAGTCACGCAGAGGCACCCCTTTCAGATCTCGGGGCATCCTAGAGGAGAAGAACCATCCCTCGGACTCAGAAGATGGTCAGCCACGAACCAAGGGTTGAAAAATCCTCGAAAAATCGACTAAAGTGACAGACCTCTCCTGATCCCTCAGAACTGGAGCTCTCGACCGGGTCGGACAGTAATCACCTGCTCCTGCAACACATCGCCAACCTGGAGGAACCTGACCAAGACACTGCAGCACGAGAGCACCCCCTGCAAATACCACACGAAAGAAGCGAAGAAGGATGAAACTTCTGGGCCTGTCGGAGGCTGCAAGGACAGTAAGATGGCACCTGGTGCCTTTTCGAGACTCTCACACCACATCAAAGAGGGGCCTAGAAGTCTAGTATTTAGGCATACCCCTAGTTAAGTTGTTGTTTATTCATTAAGGGGCAAGGGAGGGGGGGCTACAGACTTCTCAAACTAACCTACAACACAGTTGTCATGTTGACGGTTTGGGGTTCTTGTGT
Source organism: Calotriton arnoldi (assembly GCA_963921515.1). Classification (NCBI taxonomy): domain Eukaryota; kingdom Metazoa; phylum Chordata; class Amphibia; order Caudata; family Salamandridae; genus Calotriton; species Calotriton arnoldi. The sequence continues at coordinate 202,293 of CAWUFW010006050.1, read as the reverse complement.
GGGCTGTGGGAGAGAGTGGAGAGGGTGGGACAGAGGGGATCACCAGTTTAAGGAGGAGGGGTAGGGGCAGTTTCAGAGGGGTTTTTACGTTAACAGATGGGGAGATCACACACACAGAGACAAATTCACACTTCCCTTACCATACAGACTAGACGTATAACAGGACTGACATCACTGACTCGAAATAAGGAAAGGGTATACTATATTGACGTGGAATGTTAATGGCCTAGGCCACAAGATCAAAAGGGAGTTGGTTGGCAGTTATTTTAAGAGGCGGAAACAGGGCATAGTCTTCTTCAGGAAACACACCTCCGGGGCACTCACTGCACCTTCTTAGGCAGAGGAACATATACAACGCTGGCGCATGCAGGATTCTTGTCGGGCTCAAGGAGGGTGGCCATCCTAATTAGAAAGTCCCCTCCCTTCCAGATACATAAAACCTGGCTAGATCCGAATGGCACATATGTTGCAGTGCAAGGGATGTGGGGAAGACGAGAGCTCACACTAGTCCGTGTATATGCACCCCCAAGATTGCAGCAATCCACCCTAGACAAGGTAACTGAGATCCTATTATGCTCGGAGTCCTCACACACATAGTGGGGGGAGATTTTAATGATGTTGCGGATCCCTACATGGATCGCACACACAGAAGCATTGAACAACGGGGAAACACGCCACTGGCTAGATTTATGCAGACACTGGGCCTGACTGACATCTGGCGCTTCATCACCTCATGGACCGTGCTTACTCCTATTTCTCAGGTTCCCACAATGCCCTCTCCAGACTGGACTATCTTCTGGCCCCGGCAGGAGAAATAGGGTCCGTGACCATGGTGGAATACCTGGCAAGGGGCTTGTCGGACCACTCCCCCCTATGGCTTAAAATAGAAGGGCGCCCCCAGAAAACACATAATGATTGGAGGCTTAATGCTTGGGACCTCCGAGACGCGGAAATTGCCCGAGACATTAGGACGAGCTCGGAATTATATTTCCAAGAAAACGAGGGTTCGGTGTCCTCTGCGGTGGTCCTCTAGGAGGCCTTTAAACCCGTGGTACTGACCAACGCCTCCTACGTCAGATATCAATTACACGTAAGGAATACTTGGCCTTAGCCCGCAGGGAGGTAAAATCACACCTGGCTACACAACACCGCCTCTATGAAACAGGAGATAGGGCGGGGAAACCTTTAGCATGGCTGGGAAGGAAAGAGAAAGAATGTAGATGGGTGTCCACCATACACGAGGGAGATAGCGCAATAACATCAGCACAGGGTATAGCCGACACCTTTGCGAGTTATTACACAGCTCTATACAGGGCCAGGTCCGGGGTAGAAGACCCCCAAATCCAAGAATATTTCCGTAAACTTGATCTTCCCTCCCTGTCTTCAGAATACCGTGAGGACCTCGACAAAGACCTTACCCTAGAAGAAGTAACGATGGCAATAGGCAAACTTAAAACTGGGAAGTCCCCTGGACCAAACGGAATTCCTGCGGAATTCCTCAAGGCAAACTTTAGCCTATTGAGCCCATACCTGTTGCAAATGTAACTCAAACAGAGGGTATACTGCCCCCAGATCTTCGGCTGGCCACAACTGTGGTTATCCATAAAGCTGGGAAGCCAGCGATGGAGTGTGGATCCTATCGACCAATATCACTCCTAAATGTCGAAACCAAAGTACTGGCCACCATTCTTGTGATGAGGCTGCTGCCTATCATCACTATCCTTATCCACGCAGACCAGTCAGGATTCTTGCCCGAGAGATCGACAATGTTCAACCTACGTAGGCTATCGAACTGGCTGGAGAAAGTGAAAGATAGAATTGACCCACATGTACTACTAACCCTGGATGCCGAAAAGGCATTCGATGCTATGCACTGGTCGTTCATGAGACGGGCACTAAGAGAGTTTGGATTCGACCCTGCATTTCTGGCCTGGATCAAATTACTTTACACCGCTCCACAAGCAAGGGTACGGGTTAATGGGGCCATGTTGAAGCCATTCACAGTGGAGCGGGGTACCAGACAGGGCTGCCCACTATTGCCACTGATATTTGCGCTTATACTAGAACCCCTAGGGTGCCTAGTTCGGGCCCACCCGGACATAAGTGGATTCACCGCATGCTCGGTGATGAGCCGAGACGAACGGATCTCCCTATTCGCCGACGACGTCCTCCTATATGTCACCAACCCCATTGAGACACTCCCAATTATTCTACATATATTTGATGACTATGGACAACATGCCGGCTATAGAACTAACTGGGATAAATCCACTCTTCACCCAAATGGGGGACCCGTAGACAGACGAGAACTCCCCAGTCGATTACAGATAGATCATGAGGGATTCAAATATGTAGGCATCTACATAACTACTAATGCCACGTTGAGTCTTGCCCGCAATATTTGGAGGGTCCTAACAGACTTCCACGTGGAGGTGGAACGCTGGAGAAGGCTGCCCCTGACTTTACTAGGAAGAGCTGCAATGTTTAAAATGGTTACGCTCCCCAAGCTACTCTTTGTCCTTCAGAATACCTATAAGAGGATACCGGAAGGCATTTGTAGGACAATAGATACAGAGGTGCATACATTACTATGGGACGGTGGCCAACCAAAGATTGTGATCCAGACGCTTCAGCGCAATCCCTATAATGGCGGAATTGCTCTCCCGGATATAAAATCTTAGTATCGCGCGGCACACTTAGTGACCATCAACGAATGGGGACACCTCCCAGGGGACCACCCAACATTTGCACTAGAGAGAAGCCAGTTCGAACACCACACATATCTGCACTATTGAGACGGGGGCAAGGGACTCCGACAACTTTTGCCTGCGACCCAGAGGTCTATAAAGGCATGGAAGGGGGCAGAGAAGCAAATGAAATGGGATAAAAAAAACTTACAAGGGAAACCCCACTATGGGAGGGCGTACACCTGCCAGACCTCAGGAAACAGAGGCTTTGGGTCATGGGATACAATCGGAATATCCAGGCTGGGAGACCTCCTCGAGGAAGGTTCACTGATCTCCTTCAGCTCCCTACAACGGGAATACCAACTAAGCGACAACCAAAGATATCAATGCTTGCAACTACAACACGCATGGCGGGCTGAGAGGGGGTAACACTACCAACATACCCGAATACACACCGTTAGAGGGTAGACTCCTCATGGGGAAAATACCAGAAAAAACAATCTCCTGGACATATAAGACCCTGATGAACAACATCCCAGACAATCTAAAAGGTCTCAGGATGCAGTGGAAAAACACTCTAGGGGAACTGGATGACGTAGACTTGGAGGCCGCCCTAATGCACCCAAGAGAGGTGGCCATTAGATTAAGACTGCGGCTGATGCAATGAAAAATCCTACACAGGACGTATCTCGACATACACCGCCTCCATAGAATGGACGAGCGGAATCTTCAGAATGTTTGCGGTGTAGTAGGGACACGGGGACATACATCCACACCTTGTTGGAGTGCCCACACATACAAACGTATTGGGCCCAGATCTTTGAGGAACTAAGCGGGATAATTGGATCGCAGTTGCCAAGGGATGCCAAGTACGCCTTATTGGGCATACCCTCAGACATGGATGTACCCAGGCACACACTCGCTCTATGTAACTTAGGAATAGTAGTGGCCAAAAGGGATATAGCAAAGTACTGGGGTGCCCCATCCACTCTAGCGATAACTGAATGAAGAACCGGAATGGACCTCTATATGTGGGCGGAAAAGGTGACATACAAAGCAAGAGGGTGCCCAAAGAAATTTTCCAAAATCTGGGGACCCTGGCTGCGATATTATGGACTAGAAATGAGCGATGAGCCGGGCACCCCTCAGCCAACATTGGTAGACTAATAGCTGGGGATGGGGAACTTTTACTCACCCATAGTCGTAGTGATGATAAACGCACTTATGGGAAGCTGGAGGAGGGGAAACACGTGAATATCAAGTTACAACTGCACTTTTATATACCTGCTCTGTGTGATGGCTACTGTGTGATCTCTATCGTCTACATTGTAATGTTATGCATTTCCAAAATAATATTAAAAATGTATATATATATTTTTTTTTAAACACAGCAGAGCCTGTTTTTTGTCTCTACATGATGTCCATCAAAGACCAATCTTCTCTCACTGTCTCAAATCCTCCCGGGGGCACTCTAAATTGCTCCCCCTTCGCCGTCTGGAGAACCTTGTTGACTAGAATGCATGGACAGTGATGGAAAGGACGCCCTTCCAGTATTGCCCCCATTGTCACTCCAAGTTCCCCTGAACTGACAACCATCCAGTCTGCAACCTCTACCTCTCCCCACAACATGACAACACCACATGCAAGGCCGGTCTCGCCTTCCAGTCGAAGAAGACTTCATTACCAATGCGACTGGAGAATGCAGTGGCAGGAGTCCGATGAATTCCTCGACATCTTAAAGGAAGAAAGCGTTGAAGCAGAGGGAAAAGCTGATCCCTCAGAGGTGCAGCTTGTCCAGTCCAGCTTGGAGCTGAGCCCCCCATCCGAGTTCGAGGGAGAACTACAGCAAGACCCTGGTACCTCGCAACCACGGAAGAAGACTTAGATAGTGAGTATGTCCTGCACCCACACTTAACCCGTGCTGGCGCTGCAGCCATGTGTAGAGGCAGAGAATGGCACCAGAGGGGGTGGGGCGTCTAGCCCAGAGCCTAAACACCCCCTGTCGGGCCACCAGTGCCTCCGGGTCCTGGTGGGCTCTGACCGAAGCTTCAGAGCAGACAATGCTCCCCTCTCCGGCCGTAATGTTCTTGCTTAAGCCTTCCCTTCAACACCGGCAGCGTCTTCGCCAAAGCCCACATTGATGCAGAAATGGCCTCGACTGACACAAAGAGCACACGCTTCACCGAAAACGTCCTCCACGGCCAGCTCCAAGGATTGAGAGCAACCCATCTCACATGGCTGCAGGAGGAGATGAATGCTCACCAAAAGCATCTGTTTATACACCTGCAGACTGGCAAGATCTCCAACAAACTGCCAACAAAGTCACTGAAGACTCTCCCGAGGAAGAGGAAATAGACTTTTGAGTAACCCTGGGCAAAGCACTACGCTACACTCGCGTAGTTTGCGAAGTTTGCGCTACTTCGCACAACGCGAATTGCACGTAGCACAGTGCAAACACGCGTAGCGTAGTACAGCGGTCATTTTTGCTTGCTCGCGGTCCTCAACGTCAAGTTGGCGACCGCGAGCAAGCAAAATGACATCCCGGCGAGACTTTTCCTCGTTCGCGATCAGCAACATCAAGTTGCCGATCGCGAGCATGGAAAATAAACCTCCCGGCGAGATTCTCAACGCGGGGAGGTCAGGTTTCTCATTGCGAGTGGTCGCGTATGCTCGCGACCGCTCGCGATGAGAAACTACCAGTCCGCGTTGAAAGCTTCCGCTCGAGTAAAAATCTACTCGAGCGGCAGTAAGAGACAGCTCGCACTGTGCAAGATGCCGTTTTCAATGATTGCACAGTGCGGACAAGCATCCGGCACTGTGCAATCATTGCGAACAGTGCACTACGCAGTTCGCGTAGTGCTACGCGTAGCTCGCGTAGTGCGAACTGCACTTTGCGTAGCTTCGCGTAGCGCTACTTCGCGAACTACCCCCAGGCTTACTTTTGAGGAGCAGATTGCTTTGCAGCCTCCTCCACCTCACAAGCATAAGAGACAAAAGGACAGAGGAACTAGCCTCCTCCCTGTTCAAACTCCTCCTGCTTCACTACCACCACCTCCACTCCGTGCCTCTCCTCCTCTGTATTTACCAAAGGGATCACCACACTCGTCTTATGGGGCGGGCAGCCCACTTCATCCTGCCAATCCTTATGACACAACTTTGACCATGAGCCTATGGATGACCCATGGGACAGCTACAACATTGATCCCCTGGGTGATACAGACCTTGATCTGTACCCACCCAAGCCTTCCCCACAATGACTCTAGACCCTACCATGAAGTCATATAGAGGGCAGCAACATATCACAAGGCCGATATGCATGTTGTCGAAGAAGAAAATTACTTCCTGGTAGAAATACTATCCAAGAACCAACACACACTGCAGTTCCTCCCTATGCCTAAGGGGATGCTAACGACCACCTCTGAGACTTTTAAAGCGCCTGTCAAAGCAAGAGTGGAGAAGAAATGTAAGCCCTCACCCAATGACCCACCCTATATCCATTGCCACGTACTCCGGACTCGCTGGTAGTTCACACAGTGTGCAAACGGACAAACACCCAAGCTACAGGAGATGCTCCCCCTCCAGATAAGGAGAGGATGAATGAATGAATGAATAATTTATTATGTGATCCCTTAAAATCATTACAGTAAAAAGAAGTTCAAATGATCAAATATAAAATCAATCTTAAATTCCAGAGTGCTTCATAAAATCTAAACAACAATTTTGGAATATAATAAAGTGTCTCTCGTTCCAGCAACTTGTTGCTAGATAAGGTTTTTTTTTGGCAAACCTGAAGCGGGACAACTGTAAATGTTTTGAAATGTTCGATTAGGGGTCTACGATAAAGTGCCAGTGCTTTTAAAAGGTCCCATATAACATGTGAAAGACAATTGTAGTTTACTGTTAACATGTCTATGCAGCCGAACGTGGACTGTGCAGAGTCAAAACGCCCATGATGGCTTTAGTTCTTGTCGGTATTAGAGGGTCATACAGATGTTAAGCCCTTATGGAGCATGAGGCTCCTCTAGTAGTTGATCGCTTCCTGCTATGGCCGTTTTGTCTTTCAGAAGGTAGCGGGTGTGCTATACAAATTTCCTGCACTTGGCCATGTCTGCCATGGTGTCCAATGAGTACAATAAGCGGATGGCTTCTTTGGCTGTACGAGTGCCCTGATTAAGAAAAATTGGCCTGAGTAGTATTCGACGGGCTTGTCGCAATGCTGGGCAGCATAAAAGTATGTTGGCCAAAGATTCCCTTTTGTATTTGCACAGTCTGCACTCTATGATGCATCCAAGGGACTTCCAGGATGGGTACAGTTCTCTTATGGGAAGCGGTGACAGCCTTGCTGCTAAGATTTGATTTAAGGCCCGTTTCCCCACGGGTTGGTTAAGATGAGGCTTTGTTGTTGGGGTTGTCTGCGGCAGTTTTGCGGTTTCCAGGAGATCCTTTGTCTGGAGAGTTTCCAAGTCTAAATCACAAGACCGAAGACGTAGTTGTTTTTATATTATGGTTTGAATTGATGTATAGTCAATTATATTGGGTCCCAGTTCTCTGTCGCCAGTTGCAATGATTCTTTTGCTGCTGTAAGGTTTGTGAACCAGGAGTTGTTCGGTCTAGTGATAATGGTTTTTACGAGAGCCTTCATGGAATTATCAGGGGCCGCGATTGCCAGAAAAAAATACTTTGCCAGAGCTGCCATCCCTTCTACTTTTTGTTGAATGAGATCGAATTCTAGGGGATCATGGTGTTCCTTGTACAAGGGGGAAGGTGGAATATTTTCTTGTAGGCTGAACATATTTTTTCCAAGTCCACTGCTAGCATGCCGGGGAATGCCTGCTGCGCATAATTAACCAACGGGAGCAGTTTGGCCCGTATCACCCTTCGTATGGCCGTTATCGTTGGACTATCGAGGGTGGCATTTAGCTTACAAAGGGCATACATAACCATCTTCCCTTTCAGCCTCATTTTTTGTTGATGAAGCGTGGGTTATCCTGATTCACACAACCAAGCACCCAGGTAGTTGTAGCCTTGTACGCATTCCAGGCTCAATGATCCCAACCGCCATTTAGTGAGCCTTTTTTTTGGATGGCTACCAAAAATCACTATTTTGAATTTGCTTGCATTGGAGACCAGCTCTTTCTGTAATTTGTATATTGTCAAAGCATTGGGAGCTTTTTGTAGGCCTACTTTGGGGTGGTCCAGAAGGACTAGGTTGTCTGTGTATTGCATCAGCTGGATTTTTTTGTATCCAATTCTTGGTGTGGCAAGAGAGGCTCCACATAAAGCCAGGCCCAAGTCTACGGAATATAGGTTAAATAGTACCCCTCGATCTGTAGCAATGTTTGCAGTGGCAGTCTCCCCGGTGAGTTTGATTCTTACCCAGGTCTTGGAGTAGAATGACCTAATAGCGCGTAGTAGTTTTGGGCAGATGTTCCACCCTCCAGTTTCCGCCAGAGGATGTTTCGGACTACCCCGTCAAAGGCAGCTGAGTAGTCAATAAAACAGGCGAAGACTGGGCCGGAGTTGCGGGATACTGGTTGCTGGGCTAAGTACTAGAGGATTATGATGTTGTCAGCTGTCAAGCCCCCTGGTCGAAACTCTGTCTGGTAAAAGGGTAGGAAGTGCATACCTCATTCGTTAATTCTAGCAGAACAGTGCTGGCATATGCCTTACCCTCAATGTCCGGTGGGGCTATCATGCGATAATTTTTAGGGTCAGTGTTTGCGCCTTTCTTAAATATAGGCTGCAGAAAGGAGCCCCTCCGTGAATCTGGCACTTCTTCCTAGAGCCTACATTCTGCATACAGCGGTGTAAGGGTTGATGCCCAAAACTGTATGTCCTCTCTGAATAAGAATCCTGGCAAGCCATTTGGACCCAGGGAATCGTCTTTTCAGATCCTTTTTAGGACAATGCGTACTGCTGCGTTGCTTGGACAATTGTAGTTTACTGTTAACATGTCTATGCAGCCGAACGTGGACTGTGCTTCCCATGTTATTGTCCACAGTCTCCACAGTTTGATTACTGGGCCCTGCAGTGGGAGTGGGTTGTAGTGACAGGTCTTCTTGTGATCTTCTTTTTGAGTGATCTGCTTCCAGGCTCAGTTCGATGGTCTCCCTTGGTACAATAATCGTCACCGGGTCAGGATTCTGTATGCCAGATCGGCTGTTATTTGTATGTTCTTTGACCAATTAGGTCAGTACTGTCAGAAGCGAGGCCAGTTAGTCCACTATCTCTGGGCACAGGCAATCCAATGTAGGGGGTCACACTGTTACTGACCTCGGTGAAATTGTCAACCTTTCTAGCTATGGCAGCCATTGTAAATGCCATTACTTGGAGAGTTCCCATCTGCATTTCAAGCTTTTCAGATTGCCATGTTAAGGCATTTATGGCTGCCGTCAGGGAGGAGTTGATTGACCTTAACAGTTTGTCCTGTGCATACGAAAGTTCAAGTGGCAAAAGTAAAGGCGACCTCTGCAGCCAAAAACTTAACTCGGGCTGAAAGGGGGAGTCTGGGGAGATATTTTCTACCCTCGTTGCCTTTACGTGCATGTAATTCCTGATGCAACTGGGACCTGACTACTTTTCTTTGTGTTGCTGGGATGTCCGGGGTGATTGTTAATAGGTCAGATGGGTTCTTACTGCCCTCCGTTTTGGCTTGGGGATTAACTGTGGGGTCCAGTGAGGTTGAAGAAAGCTCGATAATTGATTTTGATTTGCTGAAGTCTCCTAAGATGATGCAAAAAAATTTACATTTTCTTTTATATTTTTATTTTCAATGTAGCAAAGAGAGGTCCATACAGAAATAAAACAAACAGTATAAATACCATTGCATAAATACAGAATCCGAAATTCATCGTGAATCTAGTATAAATAATAAACAGTGTATAAAGATTTAAAAGTACATAGAAAAAGGACATAAAACATGATATATTTAATTTCTGCTGATATAACAAATTTGCATTTCTGTTTCCCAATCATAAAGTGCTTGCCATAAGTTTAGTACTTCGGACCCTAATGTGTGTAAAAAAAGTTCAGAAGCTATAGAACCAATAAAGTGCCAAAAATCATGATAAAAATAGATAATTAGAAAATAACAGTATGTACAAAATTCATAGCAGTTGGTGTAGTGTAACATTATCATATGCTAATTGCTAAAATAGTTCATTTCCAGTACCGCCATATTCTGTTAAGTTTGGCAACGGAGCCTAGCCTTTTTGCATAGATGGTTTCCCGTTTGAGCACTCTTTGCATTTTTGTAAACCATTGGGAAACAGTCGGGATCACCTTTGATTTCCAATTGGCTAGGATAAATGATCTTGCTACTAATGTTGCAATGAAAATGAATTGGCGTTGACCCAGAGTTAGGTCTTCGCCTGCATCTGTTCTGCCAAAGATAGCTGCTAAAGGACCGGGAGGGAGGTTGATTGCCAATTTTTTACTAATTTCTAAAAAGACATCATGCCACAAGTTCATTAAGTGGCTACATGTAAACCCAACATGGAGCCAATACCCAGTTGCAAGTTCACATCTAAAACATCTAGGATCGACAATGGGAAACATTTTGTGGAGTCTATCAGGGGTATAGTAGACCATCCATTTGGTGAGCCATGCCATCCTTCTTAAGTTAGCAGCCCTTACAGTCTTGCAGCTCATTTTGTTGTAATTCTGCCATTGCTGAAGATTGAATATACAGCCCGTAACCGAGCCTACCTTCTCAAGATGATCTAAAATCACCTGTTTGTTCTCCACAGATTTAAATAATCTATACCAATTGCCTATCCCTTTAATTTTTTATACGAAATGTGCCTTCCCAAGGACTGTGCCTTCACTGTCTTCTGAGATGATTAAACCCAAGCAAAACTGCTTAAAAAAAAAAAATGATGCAAGATTGATTCCTTTTTTTGCCCCAGAATTGACCTATTTTGTTTGAACAACTGGGTGCTGATTGTGTGAGCGCTTAATAGGATGCTTTTTGTGACTTTGCTGTTGGTGATTCGGGGCCTACATCTTGTTGCAGACTTTGGTCTATTTTTCTGAAGTAGGCCTTGATCCCTGCGCCTTGATCTTCCTGTTGTGAAGGCAGCCAGTGTGGTGGCCTTTGTCCTGCTCTCTATAGAAGTGGGCCTTTTGGTCCAAGCCCAGCTCCTTAAGTCCTGCACCATAGTTTGCTTATCTGTGCTTCTGTCACCCCGTTTGGTGTTTCAAATGTAAGCTTTGTTCTAGGCTTTGGCTGCTGCCTGCCACGTCCTTTTCTTTGGCATCTCAGCGATCACTCTGCTGGTGAGGGGCCTGCTTGTGAGGAGCCTATTAAAAAATGTCCAAACCCCAAAACAATGAACCTTGACAGTTCTGACGGTGGCTACCTTGAGACGGGGATCCAGGGGTCTTAGTTTGGAGGTCTTGTTACGTGTCCTGGTGCCTTGGATGGCGCTTTCCACTTTCCTTATGTGGTTCAACTCCAATTTCGGCTTTCCTCCCCTTCTCAGTCCCCTCACTGCTTGGCCTCTCATCCAGGCGGTGCTGCGTTAGTCCGAGGGGGTAGTTATTTTTTTGTTGTTGAGTTATTTAAGTTTTTTGTTGCTACACTGAGCTGTACGCTACACAGTGTGCCCCCTGTGCATGCGGGCGTAGAGTAATTTAGAGGTGTTACTGTACTATAGGGTGTGGCTCATAGGGTGCGGCAGCAACAGGTCCAGTATGGCAAGGCAAGCAAGTGAGCTCAGTTGTGACGCCCCTAGAGTTGAGGCTTGGGCCGGAGCGAGCTCGACCGCCAAAGTCAATAGCCAGCTGTTTTCTTTTTTTTCCCTTTATCTTTTTTTAATGTTCGAGCGTACTGGGGGGTTTGTAGGATTATTAAATGCAGCAAGTAGGGAACTCCAGGCTCCCCCTCAAGCCGCGCCCAGCACTAGCCGGGCTGCCTCCACAGGGGGCTTGGGGCTCACTCCTGCGGCAGCCTCTATGGCCGCTGCCACTCGCCTCATGCTGCTGGGATGATCCCAGAAGGTGTGGTTAGCACAGTTTTGGTCCATCGCGCCCCAACGCCATGCCGGGCTATCTGTGGGCACGTCAGTCGGGTGCCGCCAGGCCCAATGCCCTAAGTGGGCCTCAAGCCGCACACCGCTACCTCTCCACCAGTGGCAGTAACAGCTTCACCCCACGAAGACGACCAGTTCCACACCCCCTTGCTCCGTACTCTGCCTTTACACTCGCCGCTGCCTCACCAGACTGCTGATCCCTGCTGTGCTGTGGTGCTACTCGGTCCGTTCTGGCCAGTCGGGGGATGGGGGGGGACACCATGCCCAGCAACCTCTGCGGTCTCTCCTGTGCCCCCTGCTCTGGCAGTTCCGCTCAGCTCAGCGTCCGTACACACACTGTGTCCACACATATAAGGAGAGTAAAATGCGGGACTCAGTGTGTAAGAGGGTAGCAGTCCAACAGCTACACATTGGAGGATTGCCAATTCAATTGGCCTGCTCTCCTGATACGGCAAGGCGCATTGGAACGAAATGCAGGACCTCCTTCAGCTCCTCCCCAAAGAGCATAGCCAAAGAGTTGGTAACGAGAGGGAAAACCATCTCCAACGCTACTATTCATTGTTGGATGTCATTCCGCTGCTGCAGCAAGGCAACTTCATTACCACACTCGATCTGAAGGACGCCTTCTTCCACTTACCTATCTATCCCATTCATCACTACAACCTGCATTTCGTGGGACGTGATCAGCACTGTCAGTTCAAGGTATCCCCAAGGTATTCACCAAATGAGAGGGGGCACTCATGTATTCCCCATCTCTGACGATTGGTCGATCAAGAGTGCAGTCAAGCAACAGTGCTCGCTCACACCCAAATCACCATATCCCTCCTTCACACGACACGTGCGGAGGAAGTGCCATGGGCCACGCCATAAACGAGACGATCGGCGGTGCGCTGTTCGTGCACTGCTCCCTCGAACTCCCGTACCCGCCTACCTTGTTAGCGGTTGCGGACGGTCGAAGACGGAGGGAGCGATCAAAATTACTGTGCCTCCTCCTACCACGAGGAAGCATCCGAGCCAGATTCGGAGCTGCCCGGGACTGTCAGCCACGCAGTAGGCGATGCAACGAGATAACTGGAGGAGGGGGCAAACTAGAGGCCTGGAAGGTCCCCTCTGGAGAAAGCACAGCGGCGCATCCTCGCCTATCCCCACTCTCCGGAGCGACTCCACGGCCTGGCAAAAGACGGAGGCAACACGGCTTCCCACAGCATAACAAGGGGATCCACTCAACCAAGCTGATCAGAGGTGAGGAACTGGGAAACGGAAGGAGTGCACTGCAGAGGGCTCAGGAGTCGGACCCAGTCCTTGAGGTGTACACGCACGCGGGGGGTCTGCTCCTCTCACTCCTGCCCTCACTCGCTCCTGCCCTTACTGAGCTAACATGTCAGCACAGCATCTCTCAAACTGGTAAATGTACCGGGATTATTCCCAGTTGCTTTGGGCTGCTTCCTGCCGGCTTTGCCCCCACGGAGACATCAAAATAAAACACGCGACTACTGGGGGAGACGCTCCTGCCTTGCACTGGAAGAGCTGTGCCCCCATTGGGCGGAGGTAAGGCCTAACTCCCCAGGCACAACTGAGTGGCCTGAGTGACTGTCTTGCTTCGCCTTTCAGATAATACAGAATCTCCCACACGGTGGCTCAAACACACGGCGAAGCAGGAGACAAAACACAACAACACCTAGAAAAGGGTTTTATTTTACAAAATGCAAAGACTCTCTTTTTAGAATAAGGCTTGGAGTTTTATTTTACACAATGCTCTCTAACAGAAAGGCTTTCCCAGATGCCAAAATGAACAACATTGAAATATATATATAGAGATATATATATTTATATGCAAGCAATAATAACACACTTGGTAAATGCAACAGTTAAATGCATGAATAATACCATGAATAAACAAGCAGCAAATAATATGAGATAAGACTCAAGTCAATATGCTGGACGTCCTGCAAGAGATCAGAAAGATATATACACTGAATCACAAAGAAAACACCTCAAATGATCAAAGCCTCTGGCCACACATCACAATGGCAATAATCAAAACTCAAACACCTCAAATGACCACAGCCACTGGAACCACGCATCACAATGGCACTAGTCAGAAACAAGTCACCTCACCCGATCGTTCACTCGACATCCTTGCCAATTCTCGCTTGGGGGGGCGTTCACAGCTGGCTTGGACTCTCAACCGGGACTCAAGTTCCGTTTGTCTTACCGCAGTACGTCTACTCTGTAAGTGAGCTCCCAACTCAGCTGTCAACAAACCTCAGCTTTATAGTCTCAAAACACACACTAGAAGGTTTGAGAGTCTTCCTCCCCGTGCCAAAAGAATCTTACTGGAACTGCCCAGCTTCCAAGCAAGCATTCCATGGCAGGAATGAGTTCCCACGTCCCCTCTACATTCTCACATGTTCCAGCCTTTATCTTGACGAAGCTCACGAAAGCCTTCCAGGGCACATTAAACAATCTCTCACAAAAACAATCCTTGAACGTGATTAACCCAAACAACTTGCAAGCGTGGCTGTGCACGCAGATAAAGCTCAAGCCAGGCAGAGTCAGAATTCAGGATGACATGAGGCCATGTCAAAGCCAATAGTAAGAACCTAATAATACTACCAATGTACAACACAGTGCACATTTGTGCACCACTGCTTATAGCACTGCACTTCGAGACCAAAAAGTACATTCCACACCTCTCTCTCTCTCATGCTTTCAAATGCACATCCCACACGTTCTGTTCTTGGCAAGGCTGTCCTACTCCGTGACAGCTCCCACTGAATGACTGCAAGATTACAAGAAAGAAACCTTTAAGAGAAACAAGGCATATGCAGGAGTGGTACATTCAGGCTAGGATAAAATAACACACCAAAGTCAATTAAAATAATGGTAGTCAAAGGTCATCACAGGGTGTCAGACCACAAGAGTGCCTCTAGCACTACAGTGACAGAGGACACGAAAAGGAGAATAAAAAAGGGTGGAGGGCCTGTGCAATGGGACCTGGGCGCCGAAACTGACCTGGGTGCGGATGCAGCGCTGCATGGAGAGCCTACCTCGTCCCACCGACACCCAAAGGCAGGAGGGGAGTAAGAAGGTAACAAATACAGCTGTCCTGGGTTGGAGGTAATAGCTCACGCTGGACTTCTTGCTACACTAAAGCCTAGCACAAAGAATGAGAACAAAGCTATCAGAAGCCACTTCCAACCCCCCCCCAGGCGCTTCACATGATAGACCCGCAACTTAAAGCTTCCCCTTAAAATTGGGGGGAGGAAGGTACGGATAGCGGACCCGCATCGTTACAGGCACATTGGCCCCAGTACTACTATGCCTACGCCAAAGACCCGGTAGCCCTATGCCCACAGCTCAACGACTGGCCATGGGTTGCCTCCAGTGCCCCACAAGTGGCGACCCGCTCGGATTCAGATGGACCACCCCTAACACACGCAACCCAGAGCACGGATCCTCTGCACCACACATTAGCCACAAAAATGGACACGGTCCTGAGCGCAGTAGAGAAGCTTGGTGCATCACGTGATCAAACCCGTACATCCCTGGAAGTGAAAATAGATAAGGTTGCCACAGACTTTACACTGTTACATGCGGTCACTGCAAACTAGCAGACAAGGTACAGGCCCATGAAACCGCGCTCGTGGAACTACGCCCAGCCATTAGCTCAAACACGGTCACATTATACAACCTTATAGACAGAGTCCATGTCCTAGAAGAGAGGTTAGAAGACGCCGAAGGCCGATCACGGCGCAACAATGTCCGCGTGGTGTGGCTACCATAAGATGTTGAAGGCCAGGACCCAGTATCCTATGCAGAGCACTGGCTAAGAGAAGCTATTACCAAAGAATGGGCTATCTCCTCAATTCGTGGGGGAGCGAGAACACAGGGAGCCATCTCGCAGGCCACCTCCCGGCACGGAGCCCAGACCATTCTTGATCAGATTACTGAACTTCAGAGACATAATACTGAAAGAAACGTGGAAATCACCAGAAATAACACGCATGCGTCATGTTGTACCCAGACTACACTGCCCAAGTGCAAAAGCACAGGGGGGTCCTTTCAATCAGTGAAGTGGTGCCTCCATGATCTAGAGATGCGCTACTCGCTGCTGATCCCAGCTCAACTCCGAGTAGTGGCTAAAGGTGCCACGCACTTCTTTAACTCTCCGGTGGAGGCTTGGGACTGGTTGGAGGGCCTGGGACTAGCACCTAAACGCACATCTGACTCCCAAGCGAGACCGCGCAGTGACAGGAGCAACCGGAAGCGCAACAAACACAAAGGAACGACCCAGCCAGCTTTACCAATTACACTCCCTGACCTGGAGCAAATAATCGCGGACCGGCGAGAGGCGTTGCAAGTGGCAGCAGCAATTAGTGACTGGATGTGCGGCTCGGATCAAGACGCGGGGTCCATTCAGTCCATGAACAAAGAAGACCTCATTCATTCGTGGCCCGAGGGGCTTGATTCACACGAACCTCCCGGTGGTGACGCCACAAACCTCAGAAGATATCGTTTAGCTCCTCACGGATCACTGCCCAACCTAATAGTCCTCTACGGCCCCACGCGGGACGATGGCACTGCTAGGGCTAGAGCCTCCCGCTCAGAGGACGCATACTGGACAGAATAGTCTGCTGTGCATTGAGAAACCAGGACACAGCGCTGCTACGCCATAGGAGGCCTGAGGGGTGATTTGACACTTATTGAATTATGCTGGACCATACGGATGTAGCACTGCAAGTGCACATAGGAACCACCATCCCTGCACAAGCAGGCCCTGGCTCGAGTTGACATTGTTGGAAACAGTATGCTAACACGACATAGTTTGGGAGGGTACTCGTTTGGGGCCTGCTCTAATAATGATACACATGTTTAATGTTCTACCCTGTTCTTATTTGCGCACCCACCAGTGAGGTGAACACTGCCCGAAATCCACACACTCAACTATTCGTAACCACAAAAGAACGATCAGGCTATCTGCATTTTACATATAACACGCAGACACACAATCAAATTGCATGTCACGAATTAACGTAATCACCTGGAATGTGAGAGGCATTCATACACCAGCCAGGCGATATTCCATATACTCATATCTGCGGTGTAAGGCCACTAATATAGTGTTACTGTAAGAAACACATCTAACACAATTCGAGGCCTCTCTACTCCGTTGACGCTGACGAGGGAAAGTATTTAGCACCAACTTCTCCACTCAGGCCAGAGGATCACTAATATGGGACAGGGCGGGGACCCCCTTTGCGGCTGAGGAGGTGAGGGCGTACCCAGACAGCAGATATGTCCTTGTGAAAGGCCGGTTAAATGGTCAGACTATCCTGATAGGATCCATATATGCCCCAAACGTGGACCAAGCTACTTTCCTACGCCACCTCACACAGGTGCTCGCATCCTGGAGTGAGATCCCATGTATGCTGGGAGAGGACTTTAACTCGGTACTGGACACCACCCTGGACTGTTCTTTTCCTCCCCTGATACGCACAGTGGCCTCCTCAAACGCCTTAGCCCTGAACGCTTGGTTCGCACACTGGTCACTGACAGATGTCTGGCATAACCGCAATCCAGATGCCCGTATATATTCTTTTTACTCTCATGTACACGATCTACTTGTAAGATTGGACCGTATTGTGCACATAGACTACCTCGGTCGCACACATTCTGACCATAATCCCCAGCAGATGCAGCTGGGCTGGGATGCTGGCCCGCCTCCAATCCTACTTGGCCCCTCCAACCAGCAGTGCTGGAAGACTCAGCATCCCAGGCTTCACTTGGGACAGCCACGGCAGAATACTTCGGCATTAACGCAGGCACCACGCACAGCGCGTCTACTGAATGGGAGAAGTTTAAGGTGGTCATTAAAGGGCATAGTATGGGACTCACTTGGAATATGCGTAGACATTTGTCCCTGGAGATAGGAAAAGTAGAGCAAGAGTTATTACCATGGGAAACCCAAGTGGCATCAGGCACAAGAGACCCGCAGCGTCGAAACCAGAAGCGCAGTGAGCACATAGAACTATTAGAGCGACTACGATACTTAAATTACACAGCACACTCAGCGCATAAGCATGCAACATCTGACAGGTCTGGGAGACTGCTGGCGTGGTTATTATGTCAGGAACAACCTCGGCAACCCATACATACTGTACGCAGCGCAGCAGAGCCCATAGTGTACACGCAACATGAGATACACGCGGAGATGACAAAACAGTACACGGCTCTATACGAAACCACCATCCCACATGACTGGGAAAGAGTGAGCGCCTTTTGGGGGCGTGGCTTGACACCGATGTAGACGGGAGCGGACCTCGGAGCTCCGGCCTAGGAATCCCCCATCCGACAAGATCCTGAACCCCAACCCCGCTACTAAGCAGAGGGACCGACAGCTGAAGTGCCCCGGAGCAAGAAATTGCGGAACTGAGAGGCATTAAGCAGCAAAAATAGCGAGGAAACTGGGTCGGCCGCAGGAGGATTCCGGGAAATGGCAAACAAAATGGCGACTGCAGCGCGAATCGGGCGCTGAAACCAGGAACCGAGGAGGAACTGAGATAAGGGGCGGCCCGTAAGGAGCACTCGCTGCACTGAAGGACAAGAGGCGGCGCTAACAGAGGGCGGTGAGTGACCATTGCAACGGCGATCAGGCAGCCACATTGAAGAGCGGAGGCAGAGATGGCACAATAGAGGAGGCGAGGGCGGGAGACGCGCTGAGTGACTGTACCCGGGTGGGACCACCAAGGAGGCCTGGACAGATCAGAGATCGGCCGAATACGGAGGAGTGGAAGAAACAGAGGAGAAGGCGCATACCTGGCCAGAGGCCCGAGTGAATCGGCGGTGAGGGCCCTGAGTTAATCGAGGCCTGTTTAGTAGGGCTGAGCAGCACTGAGACGGGCGCAGTGAACGGCCGGAAGGCACGCAGAATTGGAGGGCCTACAAGCAGAGAGAGCGGGGGCTAAGCGAGGAAAGGCCTGGGAGCAGAGTGTGGGACCGCAATAAGAGACGAGCAGACCCAGAGAGAGGGCATATCGAGGATCGCCCTGGGACTTATAAGGGCAACTACGCAGGGTCGCAGCCAATCGACTCGATTCGAGAGTGCGAAGAGAAGCGAGTGAGCACTCGGACAACCAGAAAGGTAATCGGGGGAGCTGTAATCAACTGAGAAGCTGTGGACACCAAACAGGGAACCTGGAGAGGACTGCTGAGAGCAGCAGAGACGCGCCAAGCCTACCATGAGGGGAGGCGACTGAACCCTAGACATTAGAGGGAACTAGGCCCGGCAGGGCCAGAAGGAGCGCAAACCACAGAGTGCAACAATGGATAGCCGGACAAACGAGCTGTGACCCTGAACTGAAGGCCATCTGAGAGGCACTGGGACTACTCCGGGACCAAAGGGAATCAATAGTTACGGTCCATGAAATATTGAGCCCAACACTGATGGAAGGGCCTGACAGAGATTGCAAATAGGAATCAGCAAGAGACTGGCAGCGGATGCCCACTGGCAGAGAGGTGAGGTTGTAGGCCAGCACGGGGAAAGTGCCAAAGAAGAAGGGACATGGCACCATTGCTGCTGGAGGTGGGAGCACCCAGACGGATGAAGAGGATGACATCCTAGAAACAGGGAGGGATGCTTCCACCACGCGCCCCACATTGGCGGACATTATGGAGGCTATCACAGCGTCCCGTGAAGCACCCGAAATGAAAATCGATGCCATTGGCACCGACCTCAGCCTCTTAAAAGATGATCGCCGCCGTCTAGCGGAGAGAGTAACTGGCACTGAGAAAACGCTTGCAGACATCCCAGCGGAGGTAACAGAACTGAAGAAATCTCTCACAGCCGTGGAAGCGAAAATAAAGATACAGGAGGTACGGGCAGAAGACAATGAAGTGAGATCACGCAGAAACAACTTGCGCATAGTCGGAGTACCCGAAAAAGAGGAAGGAGACGTTATGGTGCAATTTCTGGAGGATTGGTTCATAAGCGAAGTGGCTCCAGAGGGGTTATCGCCATTTTATGCTCTGGAGAGGGCGCATAGAGTTCCATCCAGGATGCCTAGACCAGGGGCTCCACCAAGGCCAATAGTAGCCCGCCTGCTTCATTTCAGAGACAGGGACCACATTCTTAAGCAGGCCCAACAGAAAAATAACCTACAGATTGGGAATAGTAAAGTAATGGTGTTCCCAGATTTTACCAGAGAAGTTCAGAGGCAAAGAACCACGTTCCTGGCGGTGAAAAGGAAGCTGCAGCAGCTGCAGCTCCCATATGCAATGTTATTCCCAGCTAGACTGCGAGTAGTTTTTCCGAAGGGAGTGCAATTTTTCCAGATGCCGCAGGAAGCCTGGGTATGGCTGGACTCTGGCCCGGGGTGGGGATCGAGAGGAAGCTCACCGGGGTCGACGGCGACGAGGAGAGAAGCGGGTCATGGCAAGACAAGGGCACCGACCTCGACAGAAGCCCAGGCGGAACGATGCAAGGCCCTTAAAGCGGTGGCAGAGCTTAGCCAATCGGGGTCCAGCCCTAGATCAATACGGAGTGATCGAGAAGATGGCCGGTCGGAGAGTTCCCCAACAACGAGTGCAGCAGAGGAATCGGAGACGGGGCTGCCGAAAGTAACGCCTAATACCGCTGATGAGCTGGGCTGACAGTGAACTGTCAAGTCAAACTAGCTGCAGACTCTGGTGAACTATATCCTTTTAGGAGTTACCACAGAATAGGGTAGGGAGGGGGGACTTCAGGAGGAATCGATAAGAGAAAAGGGGAGGAGGAGTTGAGGTGGAGATTACCGGCTTCAACATGGGGGGGGTTTCGGGCGGAGGGGCTCTCGGGGCTGGGCGATAGCCACCACAACCGCACAACCAGAAGAACAGTTTCAGTGTTTGGATGGGAGGGGGACTACTTCTACCTGTCTTGGTGAAGGGGAGTTGGGAAGTTCATTTGTTTCAGGGGTTTTCAATAGGGGCCAGGCATGTCTGGGGCAAGAAATGAGATAGAGAAAGCTCAGTGTCAACCCAATGGGACTCACCATAAACTTCAGGTGTATTTCCTGGAACGTAAGTGGGATGTACTCCATGACAAAGCGCCACAAGGTACATGCATTCTTGGTGCGCAGAGGGGTGCAAATTGCAATGCTGCAGGAGACGCATATAAATGCGAAAGAGGGAGCTGCGTTACAGCGTCGCTGGCGGGGTCAGGTGTACCACACGAACTATTCTGCATTCGCCAGAGGGGCGCAAATTTGGGTGAGCGCAGGAGTCCCTTTCCAATGTACTAAGCAGTTCATAGACCCAGAAGGGCGGTATGTGGTCTTAATGGGTAGATTAGACGGGAGGGATGTGACAATAGGGAGTATTTACGGCCCAAACATAGATCAAGCTCCTTCCTGGCAGCTCTTTCTAGAACACTAGCGCATGCATTAACTGGGTCAGTGCTTTTAGGTGGAGACTATAACTGTGTTGAAAATGTAAATCTAGATCGCTCCCACCCTCCACTGCAAGACTCACCAATCTGCAGAACAGCAGTGGCAAGAAGAAACTGGCAACTGCAATGGGGACTGACAGACTCCTGGAGGGCACAACACCCGGGGGATAGAGACTATTCATTCTTCTCGCATATACACGAGTTACATGTTAGGCTGGTCGCCATATTGTGCAT
Organism: Calotriton arnoldi; assembly: GCA_963921515.1. NCBI lineage: Eukaryota > Metazoa > Chordata > Amphibia > Caudata > Salamandridae > Calotriton > Calotriton arnoldi. The sequence continues at coordinate 180,913 of CAWUFW010006050.1, read as the reverse complement.
TCCAGATGTCCATGAGTGCGTGCAGACTAGTGAATATCTGACACAAACGATCTCAGACCATAATCCACTACTGATTGGGCTTGGCTGGTCCAGGGTTAGGACGTGCATCCCCACGTGGTGCCTCAGACCGGAGACATTAGAAGACATGGGGTATCGGGCAATGATCCCATCGAGCAATACTTGGACAAAAATGCGGGAACTGCCTCGAGCCCTACAGCAGAGTGGGACTCCTTCAAGGTAGTGCTTAGGGGCAGGTGCATCTCTGAAATTGTGGGAGTGAGGCGGACTCTTCTGAGGGACACTTTAATAGCAGAGCAGCGCTCGCGAGATATTGAAAGGGAATGACCAGAGAATGAAGGCAAACAGGAAGAGCTGCTGGCAGCCAAAGAAGTGGTGGCGGAGCATGTGGAGAGATTGCGCAGCTTCGACTACAAGAACTACATGACACGGGCGCATGCCGAACGGGATAAACCGGGGGCATTGCTGGCATGGCCGGCTAACCCGGCCAAAAGGGGATCTGTTATCCTGGAAATGAAGGATGAACAGGGAGAGGTCCGATACCATCAGCAAGACATTAATAGGCTATTATGTGAATACTATACTGGGTTGTATAGAAGTAGAGTTTCCCCCACAGCTGAGGAACTAGATGCCTATGTGGGAAGTGCTGAACTGCCGACGCTTCATGAGGAAGAGGCAGAGTCGCTGGGGAGGAAGATAGAGCTGTGCGAGGTAAAAAGTGCCATTAAGGCCATGGCTAGGAATAAAACACCGGGGACAGATGGGTTTCCCGTCGAATTTTACTCCACATATGTAGACCTATTGGGACCCCTTCTGGTGGAGCTGTACAATGAAGCGAAACAAGAGGGGAAACTACCGGGGACCACCAGGGAGGCCTTAATAGTCCTGTTGTTAAAGCCAGGGAAACAGGCATTAGACAAGAAACCATACAGGCCCCTCTCTATGCTCAATCTCGATTACAAAATCTTAAGTAAGATACTAGCCACACGACTTTTGCCACATATGACAGCTCATATACACCAGGACCAAGCGGGGTTCATACCAGCTCGGAACACAGCGATGAATGTGAGGAGGTTGTTGAGAGTATTGGAAGCAGACACATATTGCAGAGAGGAGGCAGCCATCTTTGCAGTAGACATAGAGAAGACATTCAACAGCCTTGACTGGCTGTACTTGTTTAGGGTGATGCGTGCATTCAGACTGGGACCAGAGTTTGTGGCATGTACGGCCCTGTTGTATACAGATTCTAAGGCCTGAGTCAGGACAAGTAGGATCATATCGGATAGCTACTGGGTGAAGAGGGGAACACTGCAGGGGTGTCCCCTATCACCCCTTCTGTTCGCTCTCGCTATGGCGCCACTGGCCGCTAAAGCCAGGACAGGAACCTCGTATCAAGGGTTGGAGGTGGAGGGACAAACCCATCATATAGCATTATATGCAGACGACTTACTGCTATTCCTTAGAAACGCGGGAGAAGACCTCGACGGAGCCAGGGAACTGCTGATGGCACTAGAGAGAGTAGCAGGCCTTAAGGTAAACTGGGGGAAGTTGTGTCTGTTTCCAATCAGGCAGGGACGAGACAAACCACAGGCAGTAGATGGTATAGAGTGGGAGGGTAGATGTCTCCCATATTTGGGGGTCCAAATCTATCATGATCGAGCAGATCTGCTACAGGGCAACATGGGAAAAGTTATTAGGGGGACGAAGGACAGCTTCGTGTTCTGGGGGACTCTTCCCTTATCACTAACTGGTAGGATATCGCTCCTAAAAATGGTGGCACTACAGAGACTCTTATATGTCTTCGGGGTACTACCGGTATGGATCCCAGCGGAGAAGTTTCGACAGCTCCGGACAATGGTGACGGAATTCCTGTGGGGAGCTAGGAGGCGCAGGGTAGCCCTGAAGACATTGATGAGGCCAAAGGTGGAGGGGGGTCTGGCAGCACCAGACTTTGAGTACTATTATATAGCTGCCCAGTTGCAGTGCCTCACGAAATGGGTTGCGAGTCAGACACGAGGGACGGCACGGCAGGGGGACGGAAGCCCGAGTCTGGATCTCCTCTCAAGAGTAGTATTACGGTTGCCCATTCAGGAAAGGGAAATTACTACAGAACTATGAGTGGCTCACAAATGTTGGGCTAGAAGCCTACAGAGGTCCAAAACCAAGCGCCCATATGCACTGGAGATTCCATTAGCGTTATGCAGGGCACTACCGCATAGAGCGGACTGGAGAAGACTAGAGACCTGGATGACAGCAGGGGTAACCACAGTGGGTATGTTATACGAGGACAGCACTCTGCTGCCCTTTGACACATTCAGTGAGAGATACAAGATACAGAGGGGAGACTTTCTATTGCATACGGCCTTAACAGCAGCAATACGCAAACAATGGGGGAGTGGGCTATCTGAACCGCCTCTGGCCGAGGGGTGCCAGTATGTGGTATCGGCAGCAGGGACATTAAAGGCGGTCACTTGCTTGTACAGAAGGCTTAGCCGGGCGACACTCCCTGCCCTTAATGAATTACAGCAGAGATGGGAAGAAGACCTGGGGGAACCTATGGAGGAGAAAGTATGGGGGAATTGACGGAACGTGTCAGTAAGATCACTAGAAATACTAGATTCCAATTAGTGAACTTGTACGTATTTCATAGGGCGTATCTTACCCCAGGGTGTATTAACAGGTACTTTAACACGACAACAGCGGCCTGTCCCCGCTGTGGGGAGGAGGCGGCGGAGTTTCTCCACATGCTTTGTAGCTGTCCGGAGAGAGGGAAATTCTGGAGGGAGGTGATTGAAATTCTTTCGGAAGTGATGGAAAAGGAGGTGAGCACGGCTCCGGGATACAGCCTGTTGCACAGATTCCCCCACACCTCTAGGAATAAGGTCACAAGTAAATTTCAGGACCTGGGTCTTATACTAGGCAAAAAGGGACATCACCAGTCATTGGAAGGCAAGGGGAGGTCCCCACACAGATAGGTGGAAGAGAGAGTTTGTGCACCGGGCAAGCTACGAGGGGGCGGTACGGCTAAGAGAGGCCAGACGAAATGGAAGTGAGAAGTCTTTAGAAGCAGCCAGGGCGTGGGAAGCGTTGGTAACACAACTTAAGCAGCCAGAGGATGCCACAGAAGTGCGTCACGAGGCTTCGCAGGAGGCCGAACCATAAAGTACCCTGACATAACTGCATGGAAATGTTGGAATAGAGAAGGAGGGATCGGGAGTGCCATCCAAATAATAGGAGCCTGGAGGGAGAGTAGAGAATAAGACCTCTGGGTAGAGACTCCGAGAGAGTGGACCTGAGAGGGGTATTAGAGCACGCAACTTAAGACACGCCTGACGGTAGGGGGGAGGGAAGGAGGGGGAAAGGGTTGCCATTTGGCATGGGGTGGGCAGAAGCAGTGTACACCACATGAGTCTTCACATTACATTCCGGTAGCTGAAAATGTTGAAGGAGTGTCGATAGGGGCACAGAGATCGGCCACACAACAAACAAAATGAGGGAGAGATACGAGGGATGATGATCAGAATATATTGAATTGTCAGATATGTCATGGGTGTACTTGTATGCATTTTCATACTGTTGTCTGTATGCTACCATAAGTAAAAGATTAATGAAGTTTGTTTAAAAAAAAAAAAGTGAGCGCCTTTTTGAATTCAATACCACTGCCTACTATAACACCAGAACAGAGTGAAGCACTAAATGCCCCGATTGAGCAGGATGAGATTAGGGAGGTCATAGCAGCACTGGCAACAGGGAAAACCCCTGGCCTTCTGGCAAAATACTACAAAGCATACGCGGCAACTCTAGCCCGCACCTCCATGCCCTCTATACCACTGCCGTGGAAGACGCCACTCTTCCTAAATCAATGACTGTGGTGAGGCTGGTTTCGCTCCCTAAGCCTGACAGGGACCCTACAAATCTGAGCTCGTACAGGCCTCTGGCTTTATTGAACACTGATTATAAAATCCTAGCGAAGCTCCTGGCGAACCGGCTGGCACCACTGGTTCAATCCTTGGTTCATGACGACCAGAACGGATTTGTGCAGACACGGAACACCTCATTGAACTTGCGGCACTTTTTTAGGGTGGCTAAATACGCACCAGACTGGTGGCCCCACTCAGGCTGTCTGATTCTAAATCTAGAGAAGGCCTTTGATACTCTGTAATGGGATTTCCTGTTTGCGGTGCTGCCACTTAACGGGCTCGGGGAAGCCTTCCTCAAAATCATCCGGCTCCTGTATAGTGAGCCAATGACGAGAGTACAGACGGGTCCATATATCTCAGCTCCAATTAGAGTGCAGCGAGGAAACAGGCAGGGGTGCCCACTATCCCCATTACTATTCTCACTAGCCGTCGAGCCACTGGCGGCAGCAATCCAAGCGCAGGGAATGGGATGTGGGATCCCATTGGGCGATGGAACACATACAACTTCTCTATATGCGGATCACTCAATCCCAGGAGAGGTGGAGCATATCCTAGGAGATTTTGCAGTCTTGTCAGGGTTGAAAATAAATGCGGCCAAGTCCTGTCTTTACCCATTTGACGACACATGTCCCAATCCAAAATACATGCTCAAAAACGTTAGTATAGAGTGGCAAACGAATACCTTTCGTTACTTGGGGGTGCGAGGAACCTGGGTAGGGCGATGACCTCAATCTGCTCTCAAATATCATTGTGAAGCACGCTTCCTCTGGCAGTCATGAGCCGTGTAGCCTTGGTTAAGATGGTGGTTTTGTCATAGCTTTTGTACTTCTTTACCAACCTTCCTCTATACATATCACCAGCTTTTTTCCGAACCCTGGAGGGGGTGCAGAGGGGACTCATCTGGGGCACTTCCCGTAACAGAGTTGCCCTCCGGAAACTCTACCTGCCGACGAATCAGTGAGGGCTCGCATTACCTAATCTAGAACAATACTATCTTGCAGCACAACTGCAATGGGTGGCACGGTGGCTCTCCGAACCTCACCTGTCGGACACGGCAACACACCTACCGCCTTTGACCCATCAAGCCCTCCTCTTAATATTCCATCCATGCAATAAGGAGAAAGCCCCAACACAGTTACTGCTTAATGTAGCGTACAGATGCTACCGCAGAAGCCTGCTCATCACACGAGACACGAAACCATACGCCCCTGCACTTCCACTTCTGGGTATACCCAGGGATCGCACGTCTATCAAGGCCCACGAATTACGACACTTAAGCGATAGCGGTATTTAAGATACCAGAGATTTGTATCATGAGAGCAACCTGATGTTGTTCGCCTCTCTGGTGGAGAGTAATGGGCTCCAGCCGGGGCAGTTCCCTTATACACGCACGATTATAGTTGCATTGAACAAACACTGGGGCGACATGTCAAAAGAACCCTCAATACATCTAACTATCCAATACTTACATGTCATGGGACAGGGGCGTCACCTAATTAGGTTGTTTACCGCCTCCCTTAGGCACCACACAGCGACAACGTTACTCCCCTTACGGATGAGCTGGGAAAGGGATCTTCAGCGACCCTTCACGGACGCTGAATGGAACAAGGTGCTGGAGGGACCAAATAATGTTCCACGTAATATGCGTTTTCACTTAATACAATACTTTATAACACAGAAGGCATATCTTACTCCAGCGAAGATCAGTAAATATTACAACAATGCAGATGTTGCCTGTCTGCGATGCCATACCACAGACGTGGACTTGTTACACATGGTATGGAGCTGCCCACGTTTGAGGGAGTATTGGGAATCGGAGGTGATCTCATTAAGCCACTACATAGACCGCACTATACCCCTCTGCTGGGAGGCCTGTGTACTGCACCTCTACAGTAGAACTAAGAACCAAAACGTGTCCTGTTTTATTGCTTTGGGGTTAATTGTAGCTAAATGGTTGATTACCAAAATATGGTGTTCCCCTGAACCCCCCCATCACACTTGCTTGGAGGCGCTCATTGTAGGTATGGGCCAGGGCAGAAAGTGTTGCTCTGCGTAGAGAAGGCGCGCTAGGACTGCACAAAACTCCAATCCCAGCACACTGGGATACGATATTGCAGGAACTACTGAAAAGGGACGAAGCCCCTGAAACCGCACCCGCGACTGTGCTAGATGTGCCTTAAAATAGGAACAGTGCATGCATTAAAGTGACCTCCCTCACACACGACAACGAAACAGACACATTCGAATAAGTGAACGCCATACACATTTTAAGCAGGATCTGCATGTCGTGACGTAGATGCATATTTATGCCCACCACTGTGGAGAAAATGGGAGGATTGTTCCAACTCACAAGAGGTGCCATGTTAAGTTAAGCCCTACCCTCATTACACTTTAGTTGTCCCCAACGTTACTGCCCGCCTCCCAAGTTAACAGCTCAAGCTAGGGTACATTCATGGCCAATTAACAGGCAGAGTATACCATTGGTAACCACTAGCACGTAATATGAAAAAGAATTCAATGAGCCGTGGAACACGAGTCATACCGTTATATACAGAAACCTGAACTAAGTGTTATAACAACAAATGCTCTGTAACATATGTACAATGATTGTAGTCGAAATATGTGTTGTACCGTACTGCATACATCTGCTTTGTTCTGTGTTAAGATAAGGAAAAATCAATAAAACAGATTTTTTAAAAATAATAATAATCAAGGCATTAACTGAAGGACTCAAACAGGTTATCCCACTCTAGCGTTCCTCCTACCCCGGTTTGGAACCTTAATGTTTTTCTTACCAGACTCATGGGCTCCTTCCACCTCAACCAGATCATTTTGCACCCTGTCTTTTTCCCTCAGCCAGAATTTGTAGCAGAGAGGGCCCTTGACGATTGACGTCAAGAGTGTCTTCATGTACTACATTGACAAACCCAACTCCTTTGACAAAACACAGCAACTGTTCGTTGTTTCTGCTAAACCTCACAAAGGGCATGCTTTATCAAAGGCAGGCATGTTCAGATGGATTCCACATCTGCTACATTAATGCTAAAAGAACTTTGCCTGGCCTGCCTAGGCCACATTCCACATGTAAAAAAGGGGCTGCTATGGCTTCCCTTGGAAACATCCCCATAGCTGACATTTGTAAGTCAACTACGTGGTCCTCTTTACACACTTTTACCAAACATTACTGTGCGGATGTCTTAGCATGCCAACACGCTAGAGTTGGCCAGACTGTTTTAAGGACTTTGTTTCAATCATCTGCACCATCCACCTGCTAACCACTGCTTAAGGGAGTACTGTGTAACAGTCTTTACAGAGCATGTGTATCTACAGCCACACATGCTACAAACTGAAATCATATTTACCCTGTAAGCATCTGTTCTTAGTGTGTAGTACTGTAGATTCATATGCTCACACCCACCTCCCTAGAAGCCAGTAGTTGCTGCAGACGTACAATGTACCCCAATATAGGCCTAGGTAGTGGCTGACCTCTTACCTACATTTGTCCTACCATTGTTCTACATAACGGTTCATGATGCTGACTTTTTACCTAGTTAGGTGCTCAATAAATGTTGTGTGGTTTTCTCCGAAAACTAGCCTCATTTATTATGCATGAGGATTCTTAGTATCACAGCAGGATTACCATCTTTTGAATAATAACTCTGTACAAGGGTCCCCATTATCATCATCCTTGGCCGACATGCCCACAAAACTATGACACGTCTAGGCAGAACCCCTGAAGGTACCTTTTGGGTATATAAGTACCACATCTTCGCTGGGCAAGCCAGAGGAGAAAACTTCCATGCTGACACGAGACGCTGAAGTTCCTGCACGCAGACCCTCCAGCACGCAGTGGTCTGACATCCGTTGCGGGATGTCCAACTCGAGACCAGGTCGGGGTTCTTCATTTTCTCATAGCAGGTAATGGGATTGGCTCTTCCCTAGGGGGATTCTTGGCTATACACCTACATACATGCTAGGTACACTTAGGTACATCTAGTTAGGGTTTGCATCTTAAGAGTATGCATGATTACTGCCATGTATCTATATGTCTACATATATTCACTGTTTTAGCTCCATGGTAGAATTCTAACTTTTATTTTCTCTGTTTGTGCTTGTATTCGTATATATCTGTTTCTGTCTCATGGTTGTTGCCGCACGCACACGTATTTTATACTAGAATGACGCTGGTTCAATAAATGCTTATTGAAAACGTCCCCACTGTTTCTTCTGTGTATCTCTCTGAGACAAAGTGAGCGTGAGTGACTGAGCAAAATTACTGTACTGTTTCCACGATCCCTGAGGGGTCCGGGTTGTCATGTTCGATAGCTGCCAGAAACTATTCGCTCCTTGGTACGGGGGGCTTATAGTGGCACTTTGAGCTAGCTGGTCTACAGGCGAACATATCCTGTGGGGGTGTCTGGACACCAATCCCATACTTTATATTGTCTAAACGCGCAGATCCCATATAGATTTATAGGAACTACATGACAAACTCTCTGTATATAACTTCTTGCATGGTCACCAAACTGTTCTATCTACTGTTCAATCTCTGTGCTCATCCGCTGTGCGAAAAAATAATCTAACAATGGAGCCACTGCTCATGCACATTGCCAACTAAGGTAGGAGTCACTATACCTTGTGACTCAATACATTTCAAAGAAAAACAACTTGCAAAAGTCCGAGCCCAACACTAGATGGTAGGAGTATGCAGAGCATGTGAATCTACAGCACTATATGCTATGAGCAGATACTTATAGGATACGTAACAAATTCCTTCTGGTGGATACTCTATCTAACCGCAGATTCATCACTGATTCTTCTGCCTCCTTCTGGACTGGCAACACTTTCCGTCCACAAACGTCCCAATTTAGAGATCTGCACGCTAGTCATGCCAATCTGCCAACAGGCTCTGCGTCTGAGGACCGCCTAAGAAAGCAACTGATGTCAGCGCAACTGGGTAGTGGGTATATGCCACTCCCTTTGTCACTACAACAAGTGGCAGAACTGCTTTAAAGTTTCCGCATCCTGTCTGACACCTGGGAGAATAATCAGATGGTGGGAAATCTGCTTTTAGATAGTTTCCACCAGAGAGAGCATTACTGAATGTAAGTAACTTGCTCTTCTGGTCACTGTTAAAAAAACAGTTCTTTTTTATTGAATGTGGTATGTATCATTGTCAAAAACCCGATTCCTACTCTCTCCTAAGCCTCTTCCTGCTTCTTCCCATTGTTTTGTGCAAATACCTCATTATTTGATGGTGTTACAAAAGCAAAGCAATAATGAAGATGATGATACAAGGATAATGTTTTCTCTCTTTACTGAGCTTTATTTCAGTCTATGAAAAGATGATCCATCTATTTTCACCGCCTTTACAGTGCGTTTTCTCTTTGTCCTCTACAGTGATACACATCCTTTTGCACAATTTGAGGAAGGAAATTTAGAAAAGACACTAGTGGAGGAAAACCACCAATGTTAGCAGAGGCATTCAGGACCCAAGAAATGTCTTGAATGGTCCGACCCAGAGAGGATTAGATAAAAAAGGCAATTGTTTTCCCTGTAACCTCTAATGTGACTATCGCATTGCTGAAGGGTGTTGAAGAGGGAGCAGCTGGGAGATAGACTGAGCCAAGCCCCATAGGATTGTGTCTAAGGGGGTTCCAGGTGCATAAAATTAATCAGGTCAAGCTCATTTATGGATGCTGTGTGATGGCCCAAGAATATATAATCCGGAGAATGAAGAGAAGGCTAAGTCTGCCCTGGTCCCATTTGCTGAATATCCATTTTTATCCTTTGATATTACCCAAGGATTGGCATGTATTATAAACAGGGTTCGAGCAGGAGATCCTGGATCATATTCAAAAGCAAAAAATAGTTTTGGAAAGCAGTCAGTAAAATATGAGGAAGAATTAAGTGCATACATATCTACCCATGAAAAATCGCTTTGCTTATGTAATGCAGGAATGTTTGTAAAAGAAAGGAATAGATTAAATAAAGCATACATTTGAAAATTTCTGACAGAAGATTGAGCAATTCCTTGCTAGGACCATTGCAGTAGAGGGGAACTGGATGTAGTGGAAAATCGCTGCTGCTCCAGGAAAGAAGGAGAATGATACTACACCAAAGAAATCACTACATAAAATTGAAAATCTTAAACAGACCTAGGTGGTCCAAATTACATTGTATAGAATTTTCAGAAGGAAAATAAGTTGACTCTTTTATGGATATTTGTATCCGAATTAAGATTCATTTGATTGATTGACTCTTTAGTGCGTCCAGGAATAAATATCTCTCATTTTGTAGATTTTAGTTTCAAAGACAGGTCCTGAAAATGTCAAGAAAAGCAATATCGCTGCAATTCCCAAATGGCTACTGTTTTAGAGTATTTTATGAGTTGTTCTTTGAGGCAGCTTTGGGGATGGAGAACTGCTGCAGATGCTTATTCCCTGCATTCAGGATAGCTAGCGTACAGGGCAAATAATGCAGCAACCAAACGCAGAATTTCAGATCTTTGCTATAGAGAGACAACATTTCTTGAAAGAAACTTCTAAACACAAAGTCAAGATGGATGAAATTTAAAAAACACTTGGTGAATTAATAATGCTGGGAAGGACAAGAAAGGATGAGTATTTAATTAAATTGGTTTATAAAAGCAGGGCACAGAGAATTAAAAAGGGCCCAGTTGGGTAACTTTCCCAAAAGTCAAGCATGCTTATCAGTGTGTTTATTGGAGATCATAGTGGAACGCTTGCCTTAGTCAGGCCAAGGACTATTGTCTGCATATTGGGTAGAGAGGGACTTGGGGGAGTAAAGGGAAGGTGAGAGAGGATCAGCCAAAAGGGATAACAAAATTGAGCAAGAAAGAGACACACGTCAAAGGTGATTGGTGCCACTTTCATTAGTAATTGGTGTAATAGCTGGCACTACACTATTATTCGTAAATTCAAATGCCACACCAGATCTCTTCAGTTCTGAAGATCATGAACAGGACGTACAAGCCCATCCATCGGCCACCGACGAGGGCACCTTCTCTCTTGAGGATAGTTCTGGTTCCGACATGGAGATGCAGGATATTACTCGAGGGCAAGTTAAATGTCTAAAGAAGAGGTTCTGATTCACAAAAAGTACTCCCCTGATGTCTTAACCGTAATACACGATTAATGATATAGATGGATCCTGAACAAACAGTGGTGGAAAAATCCCTATGTGAAGCTACGGATCATGCACCACTAGGAAGTGGGAAAGGAGGCAAGTCCTTTTGTTTTATATTCCCTCACACACCCTAGTGGTGTCATGCTTCATCATCGGGACACCCTGACGCCTAGAAGTCAGAGTGGGCTCGACCGTATTTCAGGGAGCTCTTAGAGAGGTATTTTGGCCAGGGGGGATAAAGATTAAAAGTCCACAGACAGATCCCAGTTTCCCTTTATTCTTGGATCTGTCAGGGATATTAAAAAGGAAGAAAATAGGGTCATATGGGATATTATGGTCCTAAGACCCTAATGCCAACATGTTTCAGTCCACTTATGCCCCTAAAGGGTGCTGGACTTTCTTCAGGGCGATGACGTAGTACCCCCTGGGATCAATGTAGTACGGGAATTTCCCTATACTATTTATAATAAGGGCAGATAGCTGCTCCTTTTTCTAATATCAGAACTTTTTTATGATCACTCCATCTGTGGAAAGGCAAAAAAAGAAGAGAAAAAAACAACAAAGCCAACCATTGTTTAGCGTTCATTTGACAACTGTAGTTGCACGTTGTGAGTTGTGATGCTGCCCCCCGTGTCACATTGGTCCGAAGGTGATAAACACAACATTCAACATGCCTGAAGAGTGTGTGTGATGCAAATTCGTATAACTTTGTCACACTCTAATATGTGTTCAAAACCGTGTAGTGACGGCAATTTGTCGCATACTGACAATACCCACATACTTGTGTGTGTAGAACACTTGTGAGACATCCGTGTCACTCGCTCGTAGTCATACCGCTATTAACATTCGCCGTGAAACTCATACATACAGGATCATAAACTTTCATTCCTTACCCCGTTGTGGGAGAGGTTAGACTCCACGTGGAACCTCACATTACAATGGGGTAGCCCTGTAGTCAAACACTATTGCCATGGTAGTGAAAAAAGGCCAGCAAATTGCCGTATTTTTGCATGTAATGAAAATAAAAGGTGAGAAACAAAAGAAAGCACAGGTAAGTATTAACTATGGAACTCCTCCATCTAGGAGAGGAATACACTTGTACCTGCTTTCAGCATCGTTTTCAAAGTTACTCAAGCCATCAAGGGTCCTGCCCCGTGGTGTATCCTATTCGGTGTGGGTCCCAACGGCATCAATCAACTAGTTACCAGCGCGAGCTTCTTAAGAAGGAAACTCTCATCGTGGGAAAAGCACAAATGGAACCGCCTACTTCCGGGGTCGTGGTCGGATTCCGTCACGCGGTCTTAGGGAGTGACGGGAAGTGTACTTTTGATTGTGCGCCAGTGAGTCCTGGTGGTGCGGAAATGGTTTAAACAGACACTCGCACTTCTGATGTCGCTGGCAACCTGTTTCAAACGTACCTCGGGTGTGAGGGGAAATGTAGTTCCCATCACGGATGTGTTTATACTAATGAAGCACCCAACGGGACAACTGGATATGCCGTTTTTGTAAATGAGTGCCACCGTACAAAAACGCTAGTTACTGTGTAGAACAGATATAACTGGGTCTACGTTGTTGAAAAAGCGGGGGCATGTGCTAACTGCATAGCAAAGAGCCCGGATTTTTGGGGGGAGTGGCACCTTATTTAATAACAGTTTATGTTTTTATTTATCACTGCTGGCAGTGTCAGTGTTGCTAAATATCCATGTAAACTGGTGAAGAGCCAACTGCTAGATGAAACCGGGATTCATGTAGTCAATAGTAGAGAGGTTTTAATGAGGGCAGAGGGTCGGGCAAGGGAACCAAGAGGTCCAAAGCCTGTGTAACTGAACCTGCTGCAACAGCAAGCGTCCACCTCTGCACTGTATTATATATCTCTGTAGCCACCGAGTTTAATCATGGTGTGTTAGTGTCAATAGAATCGGGGCGGGATTATCATGGGTCTGAACCCGTACATGTATAGTCAAGGTTTGCAGAAAACATTTACGGAAGCATTACGTGTTAGTTCACCTACTCCTATTTAGTTGGTTCCAAGGTATAGAATCATTCAATCCAGAGATATGGGTTTTTAATCGATAAACCCATCGTTGTTCTCGTTCCAGGAGTATTTGGTAAGGTCACAGTCTCCCTTGACTTTTTCAATAATTGTCCACCACATATCCCTGTCAGTGTGTTTCATCTCGACATAGTGGGATGTAAACTTAGTAGCTGAGATTGCCCTTCTGATGGTGCTTCTCTGTTCACTTATGCGCACCTTTATTTTCCTACCTGTCATGCCAATGTACATAAGTTGGCAAGGGCATTTAATCAGGTATATTACTTTGTCACTGTTACAATTGGTATGTGACCGTTGTTCCCACGCATGATGCATCCCGAGGTCAATTTCTTTTGTATGTTCCATGAAGGGACACACCACACAGGATCCACACGGATAATGGCCTGTTACTGGTGGCTGATTCCAGAGTGTCAGTTGGTGAGTTGTTTTAAATCTCTGGGAATCCGTGTGTATCAGGGTATCTCTGAGGCTCCTATTTCTCCGGAAAGAAAACATCGGTTTGTCGAACGTGAGTTTGTTCGATGTCAGGACCGACCACTTTTTGTTGATAATTTTCCTAATTTCGTTTGATGAAGCATTGTATGTTGTGACACATATAAGTGTGTATTTCTCCTCCTTTGGATGTGTTTCAAGAAGGGCCTCCCTTGGGGTATGTCGAGATCTTTTTCTTGCTTTTTCGATAATTCTTTTGGGGTATGCTCTTTGTTCCAACTTCCACTGCTAGAAGTCATGGTAAATCTTAAGTTTGGGTTTAGTTGGTTCAACCACTCATGAAAATTACTAAGGGTGGCTGAGTCCCCCTCCCATATCATAAGGATATCATCGATGTATCGCAACCACTTACTGATGTTGTTAGAGTAAGGGTTGGGGGGCCAAATATCTTGTTCTTCTAATTGGCCACGTACAGACACGCTATGCTTACCATGACTTCTAGCAGTGAACAAGTCTCTTTCCTAGATGTGAAAATCAACGCCAAGGACAACGGACTGGTCAGTTCTCTCTACACAAAACCGACTGACAAAAATAGTTTGTTACACTTTGACAGCGCGCATCCGCGCGCTCTCAGAGAAAATTTACCCATTGGACAATTCTTGCGAATCCGCAGGAATTGTGCTAATCTCAAAGATTATAAGGCAGAAGCAGAAATATTGTCTAAAAAGTTGGAACAAAGAGCATACCCCAAAAGAATTATCGAAAAAGCAAGAAAAAGTTCTCGACATACCCCAAGGGAGGCCCTTCTTGAAACACATCCAAAGGAGGAGAAAGACACACTTATATGTGTCACAACATACAATGCTTCATCAGACGAAATTAAGAAAATTATCAACAAAAAGTGGTCGGTCCTGACATCGAACAAACTCACGTTCGACAAACCGATGTTTTCTTTCCGGAGAAATAGGAGCCTCAGAGATACCCTGATACACACGGATTCCCAGAGATTTAAAACAACTCACCAACTGACACTCTGGAATCAGCCACCAGTAACAGGCCATTATCCGTGTGGATCCTGTGTGGTGTGTCCCTTCACGGAACATACAAAAGAAATTGACCTCGGGATGCATCATGCGTGGGAACAACGGTCACATACCAGTTGTAACAGTGACAAAGTAATATACCTGATTAAATGCCCTTACCAACTTATGTACATTGGCATGACAGGTAGGAAAATAAAGGTGCGCATAAGTGAACATAGAAGCACCATCAGAAGGGCAATCTCAGCTACTAAGTTAACATCCCACTATGTCGAGATGAAACACACTGACAGGGATATGTGGTGGACAATTATTGAAAAAGTCAAGGGAGACGGTGCCCTTACCAAAGTACTCCTGGAACGAGAACAACGATGGGTTTATCAATTAAAAACCCATATCTCTGGATTGAATGATTCTATACCTTGGAACCAACTAAATAGGAGTAGGTGAACTAACACGTAATGCTTCCGTAAATGTTTTCTGCAAACCTTGACTATACATGTACGGGTTCAGACCCATGATAATCCCGCCCCGATTCTATTGACAGTAACACACCATGATTAAACTCGGTGGCTACAGAGATATATAATACAGTGCAGAGGTGGACGCTTGCTGTTGCAGCAGGTTCAGTTACACAGGCTTTGGACCTCTTGGTTCCCTTGCCCGACCTCTGCCCTCATTAAAACCTCTCTACTATTGACTACATGAATCCCGGTTTCATCTAGCAGTTGGCTCTTCACCAGTTTACATGGATATTTAGCAACACTGACACTGCCAGCAGTGATAAATAAAAAAACATAAACTGTTATTAAATAAGGTGCCACTCCCCCTAAAAATCCAGGCTCTTTGCTATGCAGTTAGCACATGCCCCCGCTTTTTCAAAAACGTAAACCCAGTTATATCTGTTCTACACAGTAACTAGCGTTTTTGTACGGTGGCACTCATTTACAAAAACGGCATATCCAGTTGTCCCGTTGAGTGCTTCATTAGTATAAACACATCCGTGATGGGAACTACATTTCCCATCACACCCGAGGTACGTTTGAAACAGGTTGTCAGCGACATCGGAAGTGCGAGTGTCTGTTTAAACCATTTCCGCACCACCAGGACTCACTGGCGCACAATCAAAACTACACTTCCCGTCACTCTCTGAGACCGCATGACGGAATCCGACCGCGACCCCGGAAGTAGGCGGTTCCATTTTTGCTTTTCCCGCAATGAGAGTTTCCTTCTTAAGCAGTTCGCGCTGGTCATTAGTTGCTTGATGCCGTTGGGACCCACACCGAATACGATACACCACGGGGCAGGACCCTTGGTGGTGTAAGTAACTTTGAAAACAATGCTGAAAGCAGGTACGAGTGTATTCCTCTCCTAAATGGAGGAGTTCCATCGTTAATACTTACCTGTGCTTTCTTTTGTTTCTCACCTTTTATTTTTCATTACATGCGAAAATACGGCAATTTGCTGGCCTTTTTCACTACCATGGCAATAGTGTTTGACTACAGGGCTACCCCATTGTAATGTGAGGTTCCACGTGGAGTCTAACCTCTCCCACAACTGGGTAAGGAAAGAAAGTTTATGATCCTATATGTTTGAGTTTCACGGCGAATGTTAATAGCGGTATGACTACGAGCGAGTGACACGGATGTCTCACAAGTGTTCTACACACACAAGTATGTGGGTATTGTCAGTATGCGACAAATTGCCGCCACTACACGGTTTTGAACACATATTAGAGTGTGACAAAGTTATACGAATTTGCATCACACACACTCTTCAGGCATGTTGAATGTTGTGTTTATCACCTTCGGACCAATGTGACACGGGGGGCAGCATCACAACTCACAACGTGCAACTGCAGTTGTCAAATGAACGCTAAACAATGGTTGGCTTTGTTGTTTTTTTCTCTTCTTTTTTTGTCTTTCCACAGATGGAGTGATCATAAAAAAGTTCTGATATTAGAAAAAAGAGCAGCTATCTGCCCTTATTATAAATAGTATAGGGAAATTCCTGTACTACATTGATCCCAGGGGGTACTACGTCATCGCCCTAACGAAAGTCCAGCACCCTTTAGGGGCATAAGTGGACTGAAACATGTTGGCATTAGGGTCTTAGGACCATAATATCCCATATGACCCTATTTTCTTCCTTTTTAATATCCCTGACAGATCCAAGAATAAAGGGAAACTGGGATCTGTCTGTGGACTTTCAATCTTTATCCCCCCTGGCCAAAATACCTCTCTAAGAGCTCCCTGAAATACGGTCGAGCCCACCCTGACTTCTAGGCGTCAGGGTGTCCCGATGATGAAGCATGACACCCACTAGGGTGTGTGAGGGAATATAAAACAAAAGGACTTGCCTCCTTTCCCACTTCTTAGTGGCGCATGATCCGTAGCTTTACATAGGGATTTTTCCACCACTGTTTGTTCAGGATCCATCTATAACATTAATCGTGTATTACGGTTAAGACATCAGGGGGTACTTTTTGTGAATCAGTGTTATAACACGGGAGGGTGTACTCCCTCTCTAGAGTTCCTCTCGGCCCTTCCAGTAGTGAGAGAATCCTCTTTCGCTACATTTGTGTATCACGTAAAGAAGAGGTTCCCCAGAAAAAATTATAATATTGGAGCAGGACAGGGAGATAAACAAAGCCCAAACAAGAAAGAAAACCAACCTTCAAGTTATGCTCTACAATAGAGTCAGTAGTGTATATCTAGGCCGCAAAAAAAGCTTTCAAAGCAATAAAGACATTCTCAAATATGTTCTATTTATATTTTAAATTCCTTTTCTTTTTATCTTTTTTCTTTTCTTTCTTGTACCATGTAAATTACATGTATATTCAGTAGATCAACATATGATACATCACTTTTTAACCTCCCACTCTTCTGGTCTTTGTTATGCACTTTGAGGCATTTGCCTATTTTAAATTTTGATTTTGTTTCTTCTAAACTGAATCTATGTGATGTCCACTTGGTTCTCCTCACTCCTTTCCTTGTTTTTGATGGTTACTGATTCATAGAGTATCAGTGTGTGCGCTGAAGAAGGTGGATGTTCGTTAATCACCAGCACCGAAACACACATCAGCGCCAGAGCCACTGGGATACCACAAAAAAAGAAAAAATCATATCATCTGTATGAAATGTACTCTGTATATGGCTAATACAAGGAAAAGATAATATATACCATAGATGTGAAGGACACTAGAATAGATGGGCTATATGAGAAATTATTGTGAATTGTCTATTTTGTATAAATAAGTTTTCCTAGACCATTTCTGGACATATTGAATAGGATGTTCTGTTCCGTGGCTCTATATATTAGATGTTTTTATAATATGTATGAGAGATTTTAATTTTTGGGTATGGATGGTGTGTATGATATGTGAGTGGTGTGAAATTTATATTTGGAAAGGTGGGAGGTTAAAAAGTGAATAATCATATGCTGATATACTGAACATATATGTGATTTACATGGTA
Source organism: Calotriton arnoldi (assembly GCA_963921515.1). NCBI lineage: Eukaryota > Metazoa > Chordata > Amphibia > Caudata > Salamandridae > Calotriton > Calotriton arnoldi. The sequence goes on along the minus strand of CAWUFW010006050.1, from coordinate 162,825 downwards.
TAAGAAAGAAAAGAAAAAGATTTAAAAAAGGAATTTAAAATATAAATAAAACATATTTGAGAATGTCTTTATTGCTTTGAAAGATTTTTTGGTTGCCTATAAATACTACTGACTCTATTGTAGAGCATAACTAGGAGGTGGGTTTTCTTTCTTGTTTGTGCTTTATAACTCCAGGGCAAACAGTGAGTACCTTGCCCCCTCTGCCTCCACCCTGACCACAGCAGACCTCTACTAAGAGTCACCTGCCTCCCCGCTGATCAGCCAAACACTGTTGTTGAGCCACCACTGCCTTCGGGCCATGGTCGGCACCGACCGGCTGCTTCTGACACGCCTGGCCTCAGTGCCGAAAAAAAGCTCAGGCTGCATGCATTGGAACCGATGCCTGATCCATCGGAGTTGAGCCAACCTTCGGAGCTGAAGATTTCGGTATCGAAACACCGATCTACCTCTGCACCGAGAAACCTGCCTTTGGACCCAAAACCATCGGCACCGAAGATACTGGTGTCAATGCATCTCTCTATAACTATCCTCTCGTTCTTTTCCTGTGTTTTCTTTCTTGATCTGTTTCTGCTAGCGCCAAGATGCTCCTTGGAGTGAACGTAGCGCTTTATAAATAATCTCATTCATTCATTCATTCAAAAACTTCCACGTCTGAATCAAAATCTTATACCTTCTATAAGCATTCTTCAGAGTCGGTCGGTGGAACCAGTCCTTGAAAGACTTCAAGAGGAGTTGGACTCACACCAAAAGCATATAATGATACACCCGGACACTGGACGTATCATTGCAAGACCTCCTCACTCTGGGCAGCCAGCCAAAAGACAATCGTTGTTTGAGGAAGCTTTGGAGGTCCCTACCCCACCAAAGCACAAGAAAAAGGGGGACAAAGCCGCTAGCCCAGTGCACACCAGTCCCCCCTCAATGCCCTTCTGCTCACCACACTCCATCACCACCGCCTTCGCCTGCTTACCCCACAACAGACTCCCCAGAGAGTTCCATTCACTCATATACATGGGATGGGGGGGGGGGGGAGGGGCGAAGACCAATTTTACATCCCACCGCAGGACGATCCGTGTTACTCTTACGATGCAGATCCACCAGCAAATAAAATCCTAGATCTGTATCTAGCTAACCCCCCCCGACAACACTACCACCTACCATGACCTGATAGGCAGGGCTGCCACCTTCCACACGGTTCCATTACACACTGAGCCTATAGAGGATGATTTTTTTATTTGAAACCCTCTCCTCTACTCAGCGTTCAGCACAATATCTGCCAATGCTAAAAGGCATGCTCAGACACACACTTGATATTTTCAACAACCCTGTCAGGTCCAGAGTCTTCACACCCAGGGTTGACAAAAAATACAAACCAGCACCCAACGACTCCACATACATTGAAGGACAACTCCCACCTGACTCGTTAGTGGTGGCCACAGCCCATAAACGAGCTAACACTCAAATATCTGGTGAGTCATCCCCACCAGATACAGAGAGTAAGAAGTAAGATGCAGTGGCTAAGAGGGTGGTTGCACAATCTGCCAACCATTGGAGAATTGCAAACTCCATTGGCCTCTTATCCCACTATAATGGGGCTCACTGGGACGTGATGGAGGACATCCTCCAACATCTCCCTGAGGAACACAAGAAGAGGGCGTACCAAATTGCCTCTGAGGGGAAGTTAGTTTCAAACACCACAATTCGCTGTGCCCTCGATGCAGCTAACACCACAGCTAGTGGCATAAACTCAAGTATCCTCCTTTTAAACCTGAGGTTCACCAAAATCTGTTGGCTCATCCCTTGATGGGGAACACCTTTTTGGGCCTAAAGTGGGCTCCCTTCTAGAAAAAATAAAAAAGGATGAGACGGCTAAAGCTATGAGGGCGTTGCAAACACCATAGCAACCTGACTCCTTTTGCCGCTCCTCTTATCGTGGAGAATCCAAAACTACCTCCCCTGAGACCTACACATCCTTCCAAAAAATACACGCCCAAACATCCTCCCCAAGGGGATATTACAAAGGCTCATACATGGGGCAATAATTCCCAAGGTAGAGGTAAGGGCGGTTTCGCCAAACTTTCCTCCACCACCACCAAACCTTGACTTACCATCTATCCCTCTAATCACACAACACATGTTGGGGTCGACTACAATGGTTCTTTCTCACCAGCCGGAGCGGCCTACCCCCCCCCCTAGCGCCTTGAGACCCTCACACGGGTGAGTAGCGCGCTTTATAAACCCCCTGATTGATTGATTTACATCACCTCTGACGAGTGGGTGTTGGATATTATCCAACATGGTTATTGTCTGGAGCTCACTTTCACACCTCCAAACATTCCGCCTCGCAAACACAAACTCTCAACAAACCATCAACAGTTGCTCAGGGAGGAAGTGCTAGCTCACTGTAAGCCACAGATTTTTTCATAAAGCCGTCAAGGACCACCTGTTCTGATATTCATTTTCCATCTTTTTCGTGCAGTTCTTGTGCCAAGATGCCTTTGGGTAAAGCTCACTTGGTACATTCTATGTCCTTTACAGAACAGGATGATGCCTCTGGGGTGAGGGATGGTGTTTTCTGGATATGCCTTGGAAAAAAGATGGAATCATCTGAAAGTACACGTCGTGCTTCCGGACTTGCTACATGCCTTTTGTTAATTGGAGCGCGGCAGATTGTATGCCTTTTTGAAAGTATTAATTTGCAGCACCGTGTAGAAGCATGACAAGCGCTGCAATTAACATGAATACTTTCAAAAAGGCACACAATCTGCCCGGCAGCCATGCTCCTATTAGCAAAAGGAATGCAGCCGGTCCAGAACTACGACGGGGGCCCTGAGCCAAATATATTTTGGGGACCCCTGTTCGGAACAGCTTTGATTTTATGATCCAGTTTTAGCTCTTTCGTGCCCTCTTTGGTCAAATTCCAAATGTGTGTACATCTGATATTCAGGGATAGTGATATGTGTTTTCAGTACTGTAACAAAGCAGCAGCTGACTAGTATTACTGCAAATAATCTCTGTGACACCCTTCCATTTCTCATATGTAAGGTCCTGTATTGATCTAAAAGAAACTTTTTATTTGGATGTTGCATGAAACATAAACGCATTTAGTTTACAAAATGTCTGTAACAGACTCTCACACATTACAAATAAATGATAGAAAAAACGCTACTTACAACAGTCTGAAAATTATTCAAGGTCATCAGGGCATGACTATCTGCAGAACCTAGCTGGCTCTATCGGGGGGGGGGGCCTGAAAGGCTGGGGACCTGGGCTAGAGCCCACTTTGTCCATGCCTTAAAATTTCTGTGTTACAAGGCATGATGCTTTATATACAAATCCCAATTACTTAGTTACATAAGATATGCCCATGGGGCTGCATATTCCTTGTCAGTCCATCTGTGCTATTTCACAGTAGATTTGTAACTTACGTTTCCCCATTCAGCCACCTTACAATGATTACAATTGAAAGTGCTTAGAAGTAGTCATAGAAGTGAAGTGCATTTTGTATGAACAGCACAAGCCACCTGTCTTAAATAGTTGTGCTCTACAACACATTCTGGTTCTTGTTCGATGATTTTTACAACCGTCTGTGGCCTGTAGTATCTGAATAACCTTATCTATCATGTTCAGTTCGTGGTAAGCATTGTTAATTGCGTCTAAATTTCATTCACGCTTATTATAACTCCAAAAAGATTTTATTTCAGCCTGCTTTCACACCCTTTGATGTGGTTATGCCATAGTTGTTCTAAATCTAAGGTAGAAGTAATACGTGAAGCTCTTTTGCATAGGATTTCAGCAAGTGGAGGAAGATTTTTTTTCTGTTTTAAAATTTGAGGTAAAGCAATTACCAAAAATGTTATGAATTTAGAGGAATTTAAATATTTTTAAAAAACTCACATCTAGCAACCAGATTTTTGTTAATACAGCATGCTTTAAGTAGGTTGGGAAATTATTCTTCTCCCACTATTTAATTATGTCCTGCGCATGTGATACTAAACACATAATGGGCAATAGAGGGATATGCAAGAGTGAAAGTGATATAAAGCAATTGCCTAGGATCACACAGTTTGGTCAAGGGGGAAGCCTATATTGATCCCAAGTTTTCTGGTACGACATTGTACATTTTACTTCAGCCACTAAATGTACATGCTTCCCTTCCCCTATGCCCACCTTAACAACTATTTGGTCACTTTTCCTATTGGAGTCTCTGGAACAGTAACGTATATTATTTGTAACTCTTAGAGCCTTTGCTAAAGATCTTGTCGTCAATTGCAGGTTTGCAGTCTGTAAGGTATTTGGATTTGAATGGTGAGGCGTGAGTGCCCACAAAGACATGGTAATTCTGTTTACATTCCTGGTTGGATTTGGGGGTTGCTGGGTAAATAGATTCACAATCTGCACCCTTTTTCTTTTGAAGGTTTGTGAGACCGTACTAAGGATTACAACTGCCCAGGTGGACGTGAGTACAAGCAGAACAAACAGGTAATTGTTTGGTAGAGTTAAACTGTGGTGCACCTTGCACATTGTAGTATAACAACATACTTTACCCATGTTTTCTTCTGTTAGAGGTTTTGCAGACAGTACCACACACACATTTGAATGGGCATACATGAGTACAAGCAGAACAAAGAGGTAATTGTTTGGTAGAGTTAAACTGGGTGCGTCTTGTACATTGTAGTATAACAACATACTTAACCCATGTTTTCTTCTGTTGCAGTCTTCGCAGACAGTACCACACACACACTTGAACGGGCATACGTGAGTACAGGCATACCAACAGGTAACTGTTTTAGTAGAGTTTACTTGTGGTGCACATGGTATAGTGCTATATCACAATGTGCTATAACAATCTTTACTTCTATTGCAGGCTGTATGGACAGTGCTACATATAAGTTTGGAAGGGCTGGGCAGAGAACAGAAAAATCCAGGTAATTACACTCTATGTTTTGCCGGCGATGCCTCACTACTGTTGACAGATTGCATTCATGAGCATAGGCACCGACTTTAGCCATGTACCTTTATTTTGCAGGCTTTGTGGCATAGCAGGCTAAAACCGGTTAGCATAAAAATATTCAAGCGCAAAGCTGTAACTTCTGCAGAGTGCGGTGCTTCACCACAAAGGAAGAAATGTTGTCTTGTATACAAGGAAGAGTGGATGAAAGAAATTGTGGAGGCTGAAACTCAGAAATCATGAAGCAATGTTCGCGTACAACTCTGGCAACTATTTCAATACAGTCCAGACGTGGGCTTGATTTGCTAAGCATGTGCCAAAGCCAAGATTTTTGGGGACTTTTCTACAGGGAACAAATGGAGTGATGGCTAGAAACTTGATTACATGAAACGCCATCTAATTAGCAAAGTTCACGAGTCTGCTTTGGTGATACTGAGAAACAAAAGTGCTGCTGCCAGATTTGGGAATGGAGTGCAGGCAATGCTGACAGAAACTACCACTGACAAAGTAAACAGAATAGAAGTGGTTGAACGACAAAAATCCCTGTCTGAAGAGATAAAGATTCTCATCAACAACGTGTTGCTGGCAGTCAAGATGAATACTTCAATGTTATCTGTACAAGACATCCATGACCACCTAGCTTTGTATGTGAAGATGCCAGACAGCTGGAGGAGCAAGAACTATGCCTTTGAGTTCCTTGAGGCCATCAATAGCGTGATACACTGTGAAGCTATGGCAGACCTTTGCAACGCTCTGTATCACACATTGATAATTGATGACAGCACAGATATTTCTGTTACAAAAATGTTCATCCTGTACTTCAAGTTGTGACCTGTAACATCAGCAGAGCACAAAACACTGTTTGGGAGGCAGGGAAGCTGACTAATTGTAATGCTGAGGCTATCACTACTGCTGTGAAAGAATTCTATGCTGCCAATGAACTGGGCCTTATGAAAATGGTCATGTTGACATCCGATGGTGCGTCTGTGATGCTGGACAAGAATAATGGTATTGCTACTCGCCTTAAACAATCCATTCCTCATCTAGTTGAGCAGCATTGTGTCGCCATTGAGAAGATTTGGGAGTTGATGATGCCTGGAAGAGGGTTCCGATGATTAAAGAGATGGAGACATTATTGAGTACTGTCTACACTGTGTTCTCCAGATCTCCGGCAAGGAAGTCCAAACTGGATGAAATCGCATCAGTCACTGAAGTGGACTCCTTTCGGCCACTGAATGAAGTCCGGTGGTTTTCAAGGCATTTTGCTGTTGGCACACTAATTCATAAATACAAGGCTGTTCTTAAGTACTTTGAGCATGAAAAAGTTGAGGAGAATGATCCAGTTGCTAAATATTGTTACAAAAAGCTATTGGACTCAAACTATCATATTTCCCTTGCAGTACTTAATGACATTCTGGGTGAATTTGCATCTTTGTGCAAATATTTCCAAAAAAGTACTTTGACTACTGTTGAAGCTGTACAGTATGCAAGAGCAAAGATTTACCAATTTAAGGAACAGTACTTGGGGGACAATGTCTTTTGGAGCAGCATGGTAAGAGATCTGATGGTTTTGTACAGGGGAAGGACAAGAGTTTGACAGTGGGCCGATTTTGTCTTTTGTTTCCCTTCTTTGTGAACACATGCAAAAAGTTCCCCTGAAGATGAACTGAAAGAATGGGCAAGTTTTGAATTCCAGGAAATAGTAACACAATCACATTTCGATTTTGGGACTGAGAATGTATAAAGACTTGTTGAAAAGTATAAAAATGTCTTGGTCCTGGGTGATTGTGAAACACCAGAAGATGTTGTTCGATAATACAGAGAATATAAATATGTGGTGGCAGAACATGTAAAGGGTTGGCTATTTACCACCTTTCAAGACATGGTGAATTTGCACGCAATGCTTTTCAGTATAGTGTGGTGTCTCAGCTTGTTGATGTCTGCGCGACATTTCAAACATCTAGCGCAGATTGTGAACGTGGATTCAGCCTCATGAACACTATCAAGAGTAAATTGAGAAATAGACTAGAGGAAAGCATTTGAATATGCTGATGAGGACTAAGGCCTACCTTCTGAATGGGAAAGTTGCCCTCAATAGAGTTTATCAGCACTGTAAAAATGGCAAGAATCGACGTGAGAAGCACTTGACTTGTGTGAACGGCTCTCTCCCACAGTCCATGTTTGCCTGGATGTCACACATTTCACAAACTATCTCTCAGACGGTATATCCAGACATTACTCAGTAGCTTGCACATCAAATTGTAAATATGTTATGTAATTGTGTAACTTATTGTGTATATGTGATCTTGTATAGGTTCCCAACATTTCCCCACCCTATGAACAGTGCTCCAGTTGAGAATCTTTAGTAAAATCTTATAATGGTACCACCATTGGAGTCCTGTGCTTTTCTAAACTCAAAGTGTTCTTGCTTGTGTAACCAATTCATGTCATGACATGCGTATCTAAATTGGAAACCTGCCTTAAGACCCTTCATGTGGCGCTGTATGTGTGGAAATGCACAGTCTTTTCACTTTTTTAAGCAAAAGTGTGGAGTGATATTTGCTCTGATATTTGGCGCTGCACCCACACACGCTGTCTGGTTCCTGGCACACATAGCCTTGACTGCAGCGCACAGAGACATACTGCCGCACACAGAAGGAAAAAATTAGAGGGAACATTGGTGGGTACCCATGCTGAGGAGGACATGCCACGCCTCTCTGCTGCCTCTTTATTGGCCACCGCAGGCTGAGTCACTTCTGTTCCTTCCTGTGGAGCATGAACCAAGCACAGATATTCAACTTAATTAGTGCCCATCCGTTGCTCGCAATGTGATTGAGGTACTATTTTTTATTTCTGCTCCCACCCACCCCTTCTCTGTGTTACTGCCCCGTCTAGTGTTCCGTCTTGTTGCTTTTCCACTCTCCCATTGTTGCTGCTCCAGCCCCCTGATTTTTTTGTTTTAACATACTGCACAGCAGCGACATCAGGCCCAGTTCTAGCAGGGGGTGGGTAGGTGGGCCAGGCCCTCCCAAGGAAGCCTCCTGGCCCTTCCAAGGACCATTTACAAGTAGAAAAACATATTTTGCTTTTTTCTTAATGATTCATGTGGGTGTGCAGCCTTGCTTTCTAGGCCTAATTATTAAGCTTCCATGACAAACACGAATGCGGTGGGCATGTTGAAGTGCCTCTGGACAGGTGTGAAGTCCGTGGGGATGGTGAGTGTTAACACACACACACGTGAAAAGCAGGGGTATCTGTGACACTTCAATTGCATCAAAAGAGGCCCGCAAGCTCTCATTACATAGTACTTAAGAGATTACATATGGCCAGAGCCACTGGGATTTTGTGATTCTGCGGATGTGGTGAATTCTGCCTAACTATGGATTGGCCACACTTACCTCATAGTCCATCATCTTCTGCACACCAAAGAAAAACATTTCTAGCTCAAATGTATAAAAAGTTACTAAAAACAGTACCAAATTTGTTGTCATACCCAGTGGAAGGCTTTTTGTCACGAAGAGGCAGATCACCTCTCTGTTGCTTATTACTGTATTTAGGTGTAAAAATGATATTAATAAGGTGGAACCTTTGCAGATACAGTGTTAATGTGTAAAAATGAGAAAATGGTGAGTACTGCTTCAAAATATGCCACATTAGGTCACATAATTTGCATTTCTTGTCGCATAATTTAGTACATGCTGCCACATAATTTGATCCTCCCTTGGCAGATAATTATAGTGGCCATGCATATGGCAGAAACAATATGATAGGATTTTGGCATCCCAAGAAGAGTAATTGAAAATATGCAGACAATCAACTTATATCTTGGTGGTTTGTTTTATTTTCTTCCTGCTGTGACCCTATTCTTAACTTGTGGCACTAGATGAAAAAAAAAAACCCTGTCAATGACACACGTTTTACTTTTCTGAATTGAAAAGACTTTTCCAAGTTTCACTAACACAACAAAGCATGGGCAAAACAGTGCAAGTTCCTGTTATACAAAAAACAGTATTGGCAGCTTTTCTGTGGCAGCACTGGCAGTGCGTAATGCCACTGTGCTGCCTACTCCCAATCTCCAGGGTTGCTAGCTGAGTCTAACATAATTAGAAGGACCTTAAGGCACAGACCACACCCTTTGTGGTGCAGGGAACTGAGTATTTATTCTCTCCCAACAAATTCTCTCTTTATGTCACATAGATAGAAATGGAGTATAGGGCTGAGGTAACCCCTTCGTCTTAAACCAATAAGATAATATAGTGGGCTAATGAACTTGCTGCCAAGATGTTCCTACAATCTGTGGCTTCATAAGTTTAAATACCGCTATTGAGCCTTTCATTTTCGACAGAAGACTAGGATAGCAGGCATTGTAAAACATTTGTATGTCCTGCCATCAGTATAAAAATATTGAGCTTCTAGGTGTCCCAGAACCCTGATAAACAACTCAGTCATCTGAGCTTCAAATAATTGCGTTTTGGCATATTTTGAAAGGGAGAGCACATAACCTGGTTAGACCACTAATATTATTAACTATCCTTTAACTCGCAGCTGTGGATATGGTGGTGCCCTTTTGTTAGAAGTCCTGAAAAACCCTGTTCCACAGCTTCCACACTTTGGCTCTAAAGGGTAGTGAACTTAATTAAAAAATCTAAAATCTTGACAAGAGGAAATTGTGTGGGAATGGTGCAGAGATGAGAAATGGAGGGTAATTAGAGGACAGTGGGGGGATAGAAAATATGATTCTATGGAAAAAGGAAGGATAAGAAAAAAGAATGGTAAGGAAAGATATGGATGAATTAAGAGTAAAGTAGTGAGTAGAAGGGAAGAGAAGAAATATGACGGAAGGGCTGATTAGAGAGGAGTAGGAAAGTGATATGCTTCATAAAGTCGAGAATATGATGAAGATGGTGTTAGAGGTGGTTGAATGAGGATATAGCAAGAGAACGATGAGCAATGTGGGTGATGGGAATAGGATGACAGATAGACCTGAACTGAGAAAGAGACGAGACATGAGCAGAGGGAGAGGAGTAGGGAAGGGTGAAGGTGGAGGATGAGTCTGATAAAGGATTATGATGATGAGAAAGGAAAGTAATCAGAGAGGAGTGTAATGAGAAAATTCTAAATTGTATTGGGGCAGAGAAGGGGTGTTAAGAGGAGCATGGTAGCACAGAGGTAGGGGAGAGTGATAGGCGAGGAGGGTGATGAAGAAAGAGAAGGTGATGGAACAGGAGAGACTAGAGGGAGAAAAGAAAAGGAAGGACCATGCCAGTCATAATTTAGAAAAGACTGTTCAGTACTCTAGAGGTACTCACATGAGCTATACATTTCCACTTTGTTCCCCTTAAGTACTCAAAGGACTGACAGACTAATATTGGTTGAAAAACTAGCCATCCAATTACAATTCCAGTCAGCATCCTCAAAATCTGTGCTTTTTGCACAGTGGGCTGCTAAGGGAAGAAATAGGCTCCCATTTGATGTTTGGCAAGTTGCCAACTTTGATTCCTCTTTCAATTGTTATTACACTTATTTAAAGTAAATGGACAGCAGTAGGCACTATCAACAACTTCAATAAGTCACAAAGGCTTTACAATCTCTTTAAAATATCCACATTCCCCCAAGTCTTTGTAGAGCTTCTGCATACACGCACTGTATAATCCAGACCTTGGTGCTGCCGCTGGTAAAAATGTTGAGAGCTGCCAGTGGAAAACAGGTACAGGGCAGCAGGATTGCAAGGTCTATTTATGCACACCCACACAAGCACAACCGCTTGTGCAGAAGCATTTCAAGCTCTTCCCAGAAGAGGGTGAGATGAGAGAGTTAAGGATGAGACAGGAGGTTGTGTTTCAAAGAGGGGATGTTGAAGAGGAAAGAGGGGAGGGAGATAGGTAGGAGAGTGCGAGGGCGAGAGAGGAGGGTGAGGCAAAGACAGGAAGGACAGTGAGTAAGAGAGAGTGAGGGTGGCGAGGTTAAGAGAAGAAGGAGGTGGGTGAGAGTGAGAGAAAAGCATGGCAGAGAAACAAAGGTGAAGCGATAGATAGGGATGAAGTGGAGACACAGGAATAAGGTGGAAGTGGAAACCCTTTGGGGTGATTATAGTGAGGAAAAGAGAGAGAGGCGGGTGAGGTGAGAAAGACATTAGGGTGAGGTGGAGAAGGTGAGAAAGAGGAGGCCACTTAAGGGAGACGGAAAGATGAGATGGTAAAAGAAGGGTGAGGCAGAGAAAGAGGAGGGTGAGGTGAAGAGAGAACATGGTGAGGCAGCGGATGTAGAGGGGGAGAAGAACAAGGTGAGGTGGAGACAGAGCAGGGTGAGGCAGGGAGAAAGGAGGATAAGACTCAGAGAGAGGAGGATGAGAAATGGAGAGTGAGAGAGGGAAAGGAGAGTTATATAGAGGGAGCAAAAGAGATAAATAACTTAGGTACAAAACAAACCGTTAGAAACTGAGTTAAAGCTAGTAAGCGCGATCCCCACAGTAGGCAGAGTATGCAGCCCATCCTCCTCCCAGGCCATCCAGCATGCCCAGACCCAAGTCTCAGACACCCAGGTGATGATACCAAACAATTCATCATCATGGCCCACACGTGCTTTTTCATGGCCCTCCTAGATCCCGAATCCTGGAGTTGACCTGAGCGACATGCTTTAAAAACAAGCATTTTCAATGCAATAGGTCTCGCATTTGTTACAGTTTAAGCTATTGGCATTGTAAATGACAACGCCTTTTATTTATCTGGTTTGATCATTAACAAACAAATAAAAGGCACCGTCATTTATAACGCCAATAGCGCAAACTCTTGTAAATGCCAGACCTATTTAATTTCAAAGAAGCGGCCGCCATTGTCCCAGGCTGCTTGGAAAGTGAAAGCGCGCATGGCAGGCTGAATGCTGCAGGAAAGCATGTCTCTGCCTGCAGTAAGAGAAACTCATGAAAGAAAATAGTGCTTACAGACTAATAAAATATACTGTGTCACATCAGAAGTAAAAGGGCCAGTCCTCATGGGAGGTTATAAATGAAGACAAGGCGGTACTAACAAGCCAATTGCCGAATCAGAAGCCAACGTTCACCAAGGACAATGACAAATATGGGCGGAGAGTGGGCGGGGCTTCAAGTCTATACCTCAATACAGCATCCCTCGCAGAGCAGTGCAGCCCAGGCTCGACCTAAAAAATAACTAAAAAATGTGACGCATTTAATACTGGCAGCGTCATAGCGCTTTTTTCCTAGCATTAAGCAATGTTACACCGCTACTCCTGCAATGTTTAAAAAACATTCCACATCCAATAATCTTGCATAAGGGAGAACTGGTGACTTTGCCAATGGTTGTATCTATCTATAAGCCTGTACTTTCTGCGTCTTCTGTGTCCTTGTCCTGTCCCTTTTCGCCATGCTCATAAAGGTCTCGCGCGTGCAGGAGTTTCTCTCCAAGTACAGTGGGTTGTTTCGAAGTATTCGGGCACCCAATCAAGACAGTTGTAGTTCGAAAGGAACCCGCCTCTTTATACATTTGACCAATCACTAACGGCGCCACCCAGTTCCATTCACAAAATACATGGTTGCAAAGGCCGCGCGGTAAGTGCTGCGGGTGATCGTTTACAACTGAGCCGGCGGCGGCACATCGAAGGAATTGGAAGCGCTCACGCGTACGGAGGCCATGGGCGAGAGCGAGAAGCTGAATATAGACTCCATCATACAAAGGCTGCTGGAGGGTGCGGACCATTGAGAGATGTGGGGGGGTGGGGGTGAGGGGCTCTTGGGTGTGTTTGAAGGAGGAGGCAGTGGGAAGGGTTACTGATCCCGTGGCGAGGGTACGAAGGGTTAGAGCATATCGGTTTGGTGTGGGCGGAATTAGAAGCCACGGACCAGGATGGTGAAGGGTGTATTCTGTGGAATGTCCCTACTACGCTAATAGAGCTAGGGTGTGCATGAGCACGGGGTGCATCGTCAGTACTGCATGGTGGAAGGGCTGCACACGGGTTGTGTATTTGTGTTGAGGTGTCTAGGGCCTGTGGATGTTTGGACTCGATAGTGCCATCTGGTACCAGCCAAGCTGCAGGGTTCAGTCCTCCTTTGCATATAAACCCGCCTCTTTCTGCTGACTCCAAGCGGTATAGCCGGGCGCTCCCTGTGTTTCTGTTTTCACGTGTTAAAACGATGGCCAAATGTGGCAACGTGCGGCGTTATCTACCGTGCTTGGCCCCACTGAAAGTGGCTCGTTAGACTGTCTTTCTGATGTCATTCTCTTTCCGTACAGCGAAAGGATGCCGTCCAGGGAAGAATGTGCAGTTGGCGGAGGCTGAGATCCGGGGGTTGTGTCTAAAATCCCGCGAGATTTTCTTGAGCCAGACCATCCTCCTGGAGCTGGAGGCGCCTTTGAAAATCTGTGGTGAGGCCTCGGGGTACAAGGACCTGCTCAGTGTCTGTCTTTATTTATATTCCATATTTTCATTGCACACCGCTTGCTCAGACACTAGTCTTTAACCCTCCTTCTAGACTCTTCTTTGTTAGCATGTCTACTTTCTGAAGTTAATCTCTATCTAGAGCCCGTTGTCATGTGCCCTGGCTCCCCCTTACTTAAGTCTGTGTCTTGCTTTCTAGGAGACGTACACGGGCAGTACTATGACCTCCTGCGGCTCTTCGAGTATGGGGGATTCCCCCCCGAGAGTAACTACCTCTTTCTAGGTGACTACGTAGATCGTGGGAAGCAATCATTGGAGACTATCTGTCTCCTCCTGGCTTACAAGATCAAGTACTCAGAAAACTTCTTCCTGCTGCGTGGGAACCACGAGTGTGCCAGCATCAACCGCATTTATGGATTCTATGATGAGTGTATGTTGAAGTATTTGTGATGTGTGTAAAGTCGCTGGATGTTTCGGCGCACAAAATTAGCATTAACTACATCTAAGATTTTTACACTTCACTGAAGACTGCACGATCTGAGTAACGAAGACGTATGTCTGTATGTATATAAATATATATATATATATATATATTTCTGTTGAGGCCAAATTATGTCTGCCCGATGGGATAAGCTGTGTGCTGGGCTTCTCAGAGAGCCACGGCGGTAGCCCTAAAAGCTGTGGACCAAACGTTACTATTATATATACTCATTCCCCTTTTCATAGATAATAAAGCAACACATATGCTGAGTACAGTATTAAAAAGATTGTAAAAAAAAAAAAATGATTTAACCAGTCTCGTACAATCATGAAATCAATTCAATTTCCTATGTAAGGTGATTTTTGGTAAGCGAACAGAACAATATCCTCGTTATAAACCTTAAACATGTAATTTCTGTGCCTCTTTAAATGAAGATAAAGGTGAGTTTGTGGATAGAGGCTTTCTTATGTATTGGCATCATTAAATTATCCTTGTACGAGGACGGTATGGGTGTACTGGGAAAAGATGTTAGGAATGTGTTGCACACGCGACGGGTAAGACTTTAGGCAAGCGAACCTGGCCTTTTGCTTTCCTAATTGTTTTTCCTAAACCCTTATATTTGTCCCCAGTTATTATCCCTATCTAATGTAAAGTCAGTGATTCAGTCCTCCCGGGTGTCTCTAAAGCGGGTAAATGATAGGTCCAAGTATCTATATATTTCTCCACTGTATTACATAATTTGCTATATGCGTCAATGGATAAATTGCACATCTTAGTTTAAATTCACTTCCCCCTCTTTTCCACATTGAAATTATCTGTGCCTGAAATTACACCATTTGGGCTAAGACTGAAGGGAAACGCACTGTACGACTAGGGGTATTCAGAGAGACAACTAGAACTAACTGGTTGGTGGCGCAGGGTGACTGCATGGAGATATTACCCAGTGGATGGACACTAGACGATTCTGGCTGGATTGACCAATAACGTCTCTGTGGGGGGAATGTAACAGCCGCTGGCTGCTTTCTAAAAGAGCCTGTTAGCATAACCTGCCTTCTACAAGAGGCGGAAATGGGCAGTGAGTGGTGGACATACGGTGAGGTATCCATCGTATCTGTTATCAAACAGTTAGAATATGGTTGGTATTTGGGGTGCATAGTGCATCAGTCTCTAGTGCAATGCTGACTAGGAGAGGACGAGGCACACCTGCATCCACAGATTAGTAGAGAAATCCCCACCTTTGATTAGTGACCACTGTTCTCGACTGCACATTGTTTGTCCGTTTCTTTGCTCTTTAGGTAAACGCCGTTATAACATCAAACTCTGGAAAACCTTCACTGACTGCTTCAACTGCTTGCCTGTTGCTGCTATCGTGGACGAGAAAATTTTCTGCTGCCATGGAGGTGAGCAATCGTATCCTAGCTTCTCTTATAGTTTTTCTCGAAAATAACTAACGCGTTTTAAGTCGTTTATGCAGGGGATCAGCATGCATCAAATAATTAATAATCCAAATTTTTTTGTTTAAGCAGTCTTAATCAAGTACAGTAGGGGTTCCTGCTATACACTCCTTTCGTTCTACGGTACATTATGGAATATAAGGACCCCATCACCAAGTTCAAGCAGTGTTTCTAGTTTCCATCTGGACCAGATCTTTATTGCCTGAGCAGCCCCTTGCTTTACACACAGCAACCTCTTCTCTCACCATGGCACAGTGGTCCATTATATTACCCTCTCCCAATCTCTACCCTTCCCGTTAGAAGGGGTGGGTGGGCATCTCTACTTTCTTGTGCTTTGCAATCTTGAAGCCCAGTCCCGCTAGTGCTCATGCACTTTGTCTGTCCTTCGGTCGAGAGGAGAGAAATATGGCCCACTAAACCCTCTTAAATATACATGTGTATTTTTAGCTAATATTATGAAATGACCGGGCATCCCCAGAGGGTTTGCAAGAACTAACTTTCACAAACATTTAGCTGATGGTGTCTGACCCACTCAATCTGGTGGATTGGAAGTACACTCTATGTAAATATTTAAATTGTATTAATCTAAGGTGAGCAGACATGGCCATTAGTTTGGGAGCCATTTTTGCTTCGTTCCATTCCTCATCATCTAGGTCTGTTGTGTAAGGAATGGATCAGGGGGATTGATGATAAGCGACCTTTAAACCCTCAAGATAACCTTCCTCCCAATTTCTTCCGTTGTTATTGTCGCCTTCAGGGATTGAAACTTCGGGACTGCTTCAAGGTCTGCTCTGTGGCACTCCAGAGCATGCCTCAATTAGAGGTATCGAAAGAACTCTTTCTGGAGAGGGAGAGAGTAGTCTGATGCCACCTGCTCAACTCCCATTTATTTCTCTTTACTTTTATAGTAGGACATGAACCCCCCCACATATCAGTTTTGAAGGCTTCTCACAAAATCGAAATCGCCTGTTGAGAACACTGAAGAAAGGTGCGTGATGTGTAGCCATCAGGCATTCAGTCTCCACATCTCACAGTTCCCCTCCTCTCCACCTATCTTTTAAAAAGTACCTTTATCACTGAGTGATCAGAAAGCTCTCGTACATAATGGTTTTGGTCTCTCCTGCTGGTACAAATGTGGTCATTGCAAGATGATTAAGGATGTTCCCCCAAATAGTAAGTGTACTGTTGTGCCCTCCCATGCCACTTGTCTGAGGTGTCCGCCATTCAATTCTTTCTTTATTCGGTTACAAAAGAACCATAAAAGATGCATAAGATCAATTAGAATCCATGACATTCAATACAGTACAGTGATATTAAATAAATTATACAAAAAAGTCATAAAATATACAAGCATATAGTAAAACAGATATATGAATACAGCTTGAGTTAGCACACAACCTTAAGGCTGGGCAACAGATAAGACTATCTAGCCAACAAAACAATTGTCGTCATAAAGTAAGACCTAATATTCCATGCAGTACAAAAACATTAGCTGAATCCGCTAAACTCTGTCTACAGAACAGAGCAATAGCCCATAATTAAAAAAACTTTTAAAAAACCAGCTCACACGGACTAAAAGTCACTAACAAAGTTAAGGCCAGGTCTCCTGAAGCTTGATCGCGCTACTTAAAAGAGAAAAAATGCCCAACATTCACGCAGGTATGAACATCCTTGCACATTAGGGGGTATAGCATAGCAAGCATCACTTGTTTACATTTAAATCCTTTAAAGGAGGTATTAAAAATCTTTTCCTTGGAAAAATAAACGGATAGAATAGTACAAAATACAGCAGTCTGGGCTGAGGTTTTATCACACTCGCCAGGTCCAAGAGAGCCATGAGGGTGCTGCAGAGAACTATTTAATTGTGCAAAAAAGTTCAATCTAAACCTTGTTAATAGCTGGTGATGATACATATTGGTCACCCATGTCAACGATGTCTCAGTTGACAATACAGGGGCTCATTACGGTGTCGGGCAGACCGTAGCGGTCTGGAACCGCCCGGTCTTAGGTTGGCGGTGCCGACCTCAGTATTAGGATGTGACCGCCCATATGGTGGTTGGAAACATCTATTTTACTATGGCAGCTTGTGCGGCGAGCAGAAAAGGCCTGCTGCACAAACTGCCGTAGTAAAATGGATGTTTGGAAACATTCCTATACCGTGTGATAGGCACCTTGCAGTGCCTGCCACAGGGTGCAGTGATATTCAGGCGCCATAGCGGAGGGCCAGGGGGGAAGGGGGCCTGGCTAGGTGGCCCCAAAGTCACTGACAGCCTTTCCATGTTGTAAAGGCTTTCTGAAACCGACATTGTAATCCAGACGTCGGAGCCGAGGCTGGCTCCGCCGTCATTCATGGAATTACAATTTCACTCCTCATCCGGCTGGCTCTGTGAGCCCGTCGGAAGAAGAGTGGAATCCCCCCGCGGGTTTTTCTCTAACTGCTGTCATCGTAATACGGCAGCAGGTTTCTGTAATTAATTGCCTTCCCTTGCAGCAATAGTGCAGGTTAAATTATTTTTAACCCATTTATCATCAGCCTTGGTTATCCTATCGGGACATAAAAGCAGATTCGGATGGCTCAATATAGTAAACTCTGACTTCTATATCTCAACCAAGAAATCTCTCTTACATTATCCAGGGTAAGACACTCCCTAATGATCGCTTTGTTCAAGGTTGGCTCACTCTTGTACCACATGGATATCCACTGCAACAATGATCTTAACAATGGTATCCCGAGATGTATTTAAGGCCCAATTCCTCGTTAACCGCATAGGTTGGAGTGCTTTGCGGGCCGGCCAATAAGTGCTTGGCACACCTATTCTCCTCAAACTGAATGGCACTACAGTCCTGAAACTTCCAAATATCACTACAATAACGTGGAAAACCCACATTTGGCATTATAAACATGGAGAAGGGTCTTAATTGGTTTCCTGGCCAACCTGGCACTAAAATCGAAACGACCCCGAGGAGCACGCTAGCATTCATCTTTTGAGGTTAACAGTGGACCCCGTGTTTTTCTATCATCAAGCAAAACACCCAAGTAAATAAAAGTGTGAACTTGAGTGTTCCTAGTTTTGTTACGAAAAAGGGCTTTCTGCTTGATGGGTTTAGTGCCAGCGACCATTACAAAAGATTTAGTATTATTTATAGAAGGGTCTAAACTATCCATGAAATCAGCAAAAATATCAAGTAACAGTTCAATCCCTATTGCTGTCCTTGACATAAGGACGGCATCATCTGGGTATAGCAGAACTGGTAATGAATGGGCACCTACATGGGGAACAGCAAATTGTTTCTCCAAGAGCACCTCCTCTAAGCGATTAATATAGATGATAAATAAAAATGGAGCCAGGATACACCCCTGCCTTACACCTCGAGTTATGGGAAAAGACTTTGTATAAGAGCCATTCAGCCCAAACCTCAGACGCAGACATCTCCTTATGGATATCCCCCCAAAAAAGACACGACACCAGGCCTGGTCTACTCCTAAAGACAAAATCATTGACCAAAGCTTGGAGCAATTCACCTTATCAAACGCTGAGGTAAGATCCATAAAACTCAGAAAATGGGTGCCCTTTATTGCCACAGTGTACTCTGAGTTAATAAGTGCTGGTTCAGACTCTGATTGATGGTGCATAAGCCAGGCCTGAACTGTAAGTTGGAGATGTTTTTCTCCTTAACCCAGAAAGATAGCCTTCCCAAGATCACCTGACCCAGGAACTTGACAGTTGCATCAATCAAGGAGATGGGCCTGTAACATCTTGGATCGTCCCAGTTACCCTTTTTAAAGATTGGCACAATGATGGAATGGGCCCATGAGCTAGGATGACCCAGTAACTCAGCAGCATTTAATACTGTGGATAACAAGGGGGCCCAAATAGCTACATCACTCCTTAAAAGATCTGCGGGAACTCCATCAGGGCTAATCTCCTGATGGCACCCCTGACTTCATCAGAGGGAAAAGAAAGATTGGGTTGCCCGGGTCCTTCTGTTGAACAGATTGGGTTAAGGACTCTGTTCAACCTCAAAGGATTAGATGTGAAAACAATTATCATACCATTTGGTTTCATCTATCACTGAGGTCAAAGTTGGCCCATTCTCCGCTGCTAAAAATGGATGATTCAGAACTCTCCAAAAGATGGAACTATCATTAAGGACACCTCCCCTCTATCCCTTGGGGAACATTTAAGGGCCTTTATTAAATCACAATGAGCTTTGAAGCAGGTCTCATCAAACCAGCATCCCCCCGGGGGATAATATGGCCTTGACTAGAGACAGTGAGGGCAGCCCTCACACCATCGCATAGTGCAGAAAAAGCATTTAAAACATCTCTAGGCTCGGAGTCGGGATTAAAACGGCATTCAAGCTCATTACTCATCTGACAGAATAGATTTCCACAGAACTACTCTGAGATCACTTTTATCCATTTCAGGCGACGTCCTTGGTCCACAGGAGAAAGAAGTTTAAGGGAAGGGGCCGGCAGAAGCAATATCTGTTGCCAGTACTTTAACAATAACTAAGGGTTTGTGGTCACTCCAACCAGACCATATAGCCTGGTAGTCAACTAAACGGTGAGAAAGGGGTAAGGAAATAAAAATGTAGTCCACTGTTGATTGACAGCCCCTACCGATATAAGTAGGATCCACCTGAACACTAGTTATAACCAGGTTTAGAGACTGAACTAAAAAATTTGCCCAGTCCCCTTGAGCGGTATGTTCAAAGTGGACAGTTGAAGAATCATCTCCCGAAGAAATTCCTGAAAGATCTGACATACCTTTTGACACACATGCATATTAAAATCACCCATGACCACTATTGGGGTATATGAAATATAACTTGAACCGGACACTGAAAATAGTGTCTTATAGTTATCTATAACCATAGCCATAGAGATAATAACATCAGGATGGGAAGAGCGGCCCTTTGAGTTGTACATATTTAGAACCAAAAGATTTATTTTATCAGGAAAAGTAAGTAATACCACCCCTAAATTTGTAGAATTTCTCTACCTCGCCCATTAGAGAGTTCAGAGACAAAGATATTAAAATACACAGCCCTGCCTTGGATCTCCCTGAAGAGAATGATACAACTGGGTGAAAAAATGAACTAAATGATCTAAAAAATGATGTGCTCTTAACAGACCAGGTTTCTTGGAGGGACAGTATATGACAATGCCTAATGAAGTCTCGCCAGTTCGGGTCGTTGACCTTCTCATCGAGCCCTGCTACAGTCCATGAGAAACAGTTGAGCTGATCAACATAAAATAGGACCCTAAAGAGAGTCCATCAGCCCCCCCATCCCCACCATAAATCCAAATCTACATCAGCCAATTGGGGTTAGTCACTTCACCTCCTCAAGCGTATGGCGGTCTTCAAATCTATTAGAAAGAGTGAGGGGGAAGATGCCTGGGATGTCCCTTGTGCTTAATCTCCACAACGGCCCCACCAGCGCTGGGATGCCTGGCTTCACCTTGGGGTGCCCAGGAGTGGACATTTCACAGGGAAAAGCCAGGAAGGGTTCCACAGCGGTATGCGTACAGCGCCAGGACACCCCTTTGGGGGTATAAGTGCGCTTTACAAGTACAAATTTCATTTCATTTCCCTCATGGACGCCTCGGTTCACTTGAGAAATAATGGGCATGGGGGTTCTCGCATTAAGCACAGTACCCAGTCTATAGAAAACCCCCGACAGTCACAACCCAATGCTCCTAGAAGGATCTTTCTTCCCCTCGAAAGAGGCAAAAATTTTGCCAGCAGCCCAATTATTACTAAAATTCAAACCTATACAATCACCATGAAAAGGTTTGGTATCCAGCCCTCCTAGTTATCTAATGTGTCACTATGTTCTTTAGCTGTTAATACCTTTCCCTAACGTTCGGTTTATGTAGGAGTATGTTTACTAAGACCGCCACATAAGGTGTATAATCGTGGTAGATCCAGAGGATCGATCTTAGAGGGATATCTGCACATGCTGCCCCCCCCCCAAAAAGAGGCCTCCATTTGATCCCTATTTACAGTATGTGGTACGGGTATATATCCTAACTCGGGCATGGATGGGAAGGGCTTTATCCTTGTCACCAGCCTTTGAGTTGTCAGAACAAACGCTCTTTACAACAGAAGTTCCCCCATGTCCTCAGGAATTAGGAACAATAACACTAGGTTAGGGGGCTGCAAGGTAGAAAACAACAAATTATTCCATCTAGCATGGTTACCCTGCAAACTTCCACTAGGGTTGATTGAGCTAGCAGTACAAATAGGCTGTTTATTTTGACATGCCAACAGGTTACAAAACTGACTTGCCAGAAGTTTCTCCATTAGGCTGTTCGCGCCACGCAGCAGGGTTGGCAGCCGCACTTTTGTAGCACCAGTGCGATCCCAGGTGTCTCCTCTGATCACGCCCCCTCCATGAAAGCCACAGTCTCCTGGGACAGTTAGTGCCTTTTACAATATTTAGTGCGTCCCGTTCAGTGGGTTTGGCAGCAGCGCTTGGTAGCAGCAGCGAGATCCCAGGGGCGTCCTCTGGTTACGCCCCCTCCACAAAAGCCAGTCTGCTGGGACAGATAGTCCACTTAACAATGTCTAGTCCCCCCCCCCCCAATCAAAGGGAAGTGGTCCAGTTAGACAAATGGATCTCAATTTCTGTGTGCCCTGCTATACATCCATGTCCATGTTCACCTCTGAGTTGAAGCTGCGGCTGCCATCTACCATGCCCAGTGGCGAGTCTAACAATATGCCAGATATAAGCCAGAAGACGACTCCCTGCAACCACGCGGGTGCATACTAACTGCTCACTCTCCAGTTGACACCTAGAAATCCCGTACCACCACAAATCTACCAAGTTAATCTGATTGCACTGTAATAGATATAAGTGGGTAATTTTTTCTTGAGCGGTATGTTGTGTAGCCATAGCGGCCTAGGAAATTGCCCTGTGTACACTTAAGGCGAGTCTACTGTCACAAGAGAAAATCTATGGGGTGTTTCTTGGCTTATAACAGAAAATGCCTCGAACTGGGCTTTTGTGGGGGACAGGTGTATGCTATATTTAGTCAGTCCTAACCATGCCTATGTGCACTTCTAATTTCTAGAGAAAAATATTCAATTCCTGACCCAAATTGACATGTTTAATGCGCAGCTTGGCAATCTAGAACAGACAAGAGTTGCCAAATTGTTACATCTATTCTCATTGGTTCAGCTTAGGTATCCTTACCTAGATCTCTTGTCCTATGTATTTTTATGCTGTATTGTCAACATAGGTTGCTTTCTTGGTATGAACCCTGACTCTTAACTCTTTCTTCAGGCCTCTCTCCAGATCTGCAGTCCATGGAGCAGGTGCGGCGTATCCTGCGCCCCACTGATGTGCCAGATCAGGGCCTCCTGTGTGATCTTCTTTGGGCAGACCCTGATAAGGATGTTCTCGGCTGGGGCGAGAATGACCGCGGTGTGTCCTTTACCTTTGGTGCTGATGTGGTGGCCAAGTTTCTGCACAAGCATGACCTGGATCTAATCTGCCGAGCGCACCAGGTAAATGTGTGGAGGTTCTAGATTGGCCTGCAAGCCGGTGAATCAACTTCTCCATCATGGTTGCTTTTACATTTATAAACACGGAGTAGCTCTGCAATGTTTGGTCCTCAACAGTTCTGAAAAGTGAAACTTCAATTATTTAAACACTTCCTTTGTAAAGGCATAATTTGTCAACCAAAGGAAAATGGGGGGAAAGAAATAACTTTCCGTAAGGAGGGGTGGTATTGAATATAAAGTTTTGCAGCATTCATCTTTTCTGGATTCACATGCTGTGAGTTATTACACCATCTAGTGGTTGGGTCTGGAATGCTTCTTAGTTCTATATTATTTTTGGAGGCTGTGCGTAGTCTGTGGTCATTTAGTGCTATGTTCTTCCCTCTGACCTCAGACCTGCACCTCGGAAGCCTCTATGTGTGGTCGCCATCTTCAGATTCGTTTACGTTGTTGGTTTTGGAATCATCAGCTGAAGCTCTCTGAATGCCAGGAAAGCAAAGTGTTCGAATTGTCGAGGAGAACAAGGGAGAAATCCACTACGAGGGATACCTGTAGGGAGGAGAGTAAAAAACAAACTGAAATACACCAAAGATCACAGAAAAGTAGGTGGACCACAAGGGCAGCCAAACATGCGGTCTGAGAATGCACAGGTGAGGGCAAGAACCCTTTGAGGGACATGGGACAGAACCTAAAAGGAGTGTTCTACAAGTGTCACCATGTGGAGCCTCAACCTGACACGGCTAATGAAGGAACCCTGTGAACCTCTCCACAAGGCTGAACTAATGTTCTGAACCATAAAGACAGCTTTCCTAGTTGATATCACATCGCTGCGCCGGGTGAGCGAACAGAAGCCATACCTGCAAGTACACAAGGGCAGAGTAGTGATGCAGACCAATGCATGCTTCTCACCAAAGATCAAATCGACATGAATCATACGATTCAGCTTCCGGGTTTCTTTCAACAACCAAAAACTCAAGCCGAAAAAACCCTGCGTTTGCTAAAAATGCATAGGGCCGTAAAGTACTAACTAGAAAGGACAAAGGAATTAGAAAGGGAAGTCAATTATTTGCATCATTTGCAAATTCAAACAAAGGCTCACCAGTGATGAAAGGCTCTATTACAAGGTGGAAGTGTCACCAACTTGAGTGGATATTCTTGGCCAGCAATGACCAGGGTATGAAAATGGCGGTTCCTAAGGTAGACGAACGAAAGTCTTTTGTCCTAAGGATACCAAATAGATTTAAAGAACAATAGTGGAGAAACATACACAACAGGTTAACATTTCTGCACTTCATTTGTACGTAAAGAACAAAGTTAATTGCTCTCCTAGCACAGTAAAGAAAGCAGAAGAAAAAATATTTAACTGTTAGGCTACTAATTCTGAAAACACCAAGTACTACTATGAGTGTCTAAGGGCAAGGGGCAGTGGAAATCACTGTCACAGGAGGCAGACAGTAAGCCCTGTATTGCAATCACTGACGATCCTTGGGACCCCTACGACTGGAGGCAAGTTGTAGGAGGAAGGAGAAACAATATCTTCCTTAGGGGGGGGGCGGGGGGGGGGGATAAACTGTAAACTAGAAAATGGCAAGTGTTTCAGCTGGGAAAAGCAGCCGGGAGGAATTTCAGCCATAAACTGGTGACCTGAGTGCCGGAAAACATGCTTCGTCCCAGGACAAGATGTAACATGAGAAAAGGCAGAAATGCACATTTTTTAAAAATAATATATTTTTTTTAAAAGGCTCTACAGGTTTGCCGACAACGGAGGAGTAGGGTAGAACCACACAATGAGCAACAGCAACACATGGAGTGGAGAAGCACACTACCACAAAAGCAATACAAAGCTGGGAGCAGGAGGGGGGGGGGGGGAGTATGGATGAGAGAGAAAAACTGAGGTTGGGGAGAGAATCCCCTGGATGAGAGAGAACAGAGAAGGGGCATCGGGGGGAGGATGGAGAGGGAGGCACAGAAAAGACAGATGAAAAACACATCCACTCTCGTGGTGTGCTTAAGCAAAAAGGTAAAAAATAGTTGCTTAAAACTAACTATTGAAAGAACACGGGCTATGCTCCAGGGAAGGGATAAACACAAGATGGACATGGCAAGCCACAGAATAAGAAACCAGCAAATGAGAGTGACAAAGGCAACAAATGGTAAGCCTTGGGAGGGCTTTAGGCCCCTGTAAGTTTTTGTTAAGGTGACAATAGGTCTTTTTGTAGGCTCAACCTAAGAAGAGGGGGAAAAGAAGACTAAGAAGTATTCCGGACCCACCTACTAGATGGCGGAATAATGCACAGCATGTGAATCCAGAAAATTCTTCAAGCTGCAAATCTGCTTCTACTCGTAACCATTTCAATATCCATGATGAAGGTCGATGATTACAACTCCTCGATTCTTATTCTCTGAATTTAATAGTGAGCACATTGCCTGCTATAAGAAGTGGGGAGGCCAATATTTATGAAACACAGAAGAAACTATAAACCTTAAGGATTCACAGAGACCCTCCACTTCACTTGGCTCTGTCTTCTAAAGCAGATTATTAAAAGTGTAAAATGATCTGTATAAAACTTCGTAGTACATGTCACAAAATATTATTCTGCTCAGTGTGGAAAATGCCCCTGTTCGCATAGTAATCGATTGCATTAATTTAGAACCAGCATTCAGGCTGTTAGATATCATGGCACTCTCTATGTTGGGATGGTAGTGTTTTAAATATTCATAGAACAATGGATACAGATAAAAAAAATAATCAAGCACTGAACCTACACTTAAGTCAGGTTATTATTAACTGTTCAACCCTTTGTATATTCCTAATCTTGGGCTAATTTGATTTCTCCATACAATCCGAGCAACATAATCTTTTTATATTTTGTGTGCGAAAGATACATGATTAACATTATGACTAGTAAATTTTGAAAGCTGCAAAATTTTTCTCTAGTACGGAAAACCTTTTTGTACGTTGGTACGCCTAGAAAGGTCAACAGTCCTCTTGAGTGGTCAAAGGGAAACCTTTTTGTGGTAGGTGTATTAAAAAAGTTTAGCATGAGACTAAACAGTAACTCGTGGGGGCTCGAGGTTATTCAGAGCACACAGATGAGAGGCAGAGGATGATACATGCTTCATTTTTGACCCTCTCCTTTTCAGGTGGTAGAGGACGGCTATGAGTTCTTTGCCAAACGGCAACTGGTGACCCTTTTCTCTGCGCCCAATTACTGCGGCGAGTTTGACAACGCAGGCTCTATGATGAGCGTGGATGAGTCGCTGATGTGTTCCTTTCAGGCAAGTATCCACATTTGCCTACATTTGAGTAATTTGGGGCAGGCAGTAAACCGGGGATACAGCCAGTCTTACATGTAATTTAAAAGTAGCCTCTACCATGGTTTCGGAAGCTGTTCTTGTCTCCTGCTTTAGGACTGCAAGACCTATGAGTCTTTATGGATTAGTGGTTCTGACCTTCGTTTTCGTCGAGCTGCATGTAGTGGCTTCTGATTGAATTACAGTTGCAGGTCAGCCTATGTATTGTAGTTTCCAGCGTCTTCTGTACTAACCTCAGCGTTTTGTTTGTGGCTTTTTACTTTATTATGTTGTTTAATGGCTCTCTTTATATCAAATCTTTTGCCGTATTTTGTTAACCACTTTTCATGCACAACACAAACTGAATTATCTGTTAATAGCTGTATTTATTTCCCAATTCAGTGTTGAGTCTTAATGACATGGGAAGGATAACTTGGTGGTGGGCCTGTTATTCGTACATTGCCAGCGAACTGTCAGTTTGCTCATCTTAGCATATCCTGAATTATTTTGGTTAATATTGATATATTCATGAACTAAATGCTATACTACTTTTTTGGAGGGGACTTATTTTGCTTGGACCCCACATTAATGAAGAGACTAGTATATATATATTTTTGGGATGCTCATACGGGGACTACCTGGAGTTTTTCACTAGTGCTGAAGCTTGGAACTACGGATCTTGAGAGCAAAATGATAGCACTTTGGTTTTGTGGACTTTCTTATTCTCCTACCAATGGGTGCTACTTTAGGTGCCCCCTGCATGCCTTGTCTGACCGTAGTTCTATGTACATGTTGTAGTACATATGGCATACTAAGTGATACACCTCCCACTCTCTTTGACTTCGGGCAAGTTGAGAGCAGCTTCTCACCTGTTCCTCTTGGACGTATGTGCCACATTCCTGACCAGGCTGTCTCAAACTTGATTTTCTGCAGGTGCATTTTGTTCAGAATTTTGTCCTGCTTTCCATGTATAGTTGTTTTCATGGCTGAAGTAGTGTTTCCCTAGTTTGATCTGTTCAACCTCCGTTGATGATCCAACAAGAGTATGAAGTTCCTTTTGGAGACGGTGGGGAGTGTATATAGGTACAGTTTATTAGAGGGAGAATATGCTCCAATAGGAGCAAGAGCCCTCACACACCTAGATGGGTGTTATACTTCATCATTGGGCTAACTCCTAGTCGTGCCGGCGCTGCAATGCCCATACGGGCACCCACAATGGGGCAATTTGTCGGAGATCTTTTTATAGAATGGCTTTTTGATTAAGTGAGGGTGTGTAGATTGGTAAAATCGACGTTTAAGGAAAAACGTGTATTAAAATAGACTTGGTGATCCTCAGAGAAGACATTTTAAAGAATTAATTCACTGGTCTAGTTAAAATGGTAATTACTATCGAAGAATATAATGTTCCTAGATAGCTTAGTGGGTTTTAATGGGTCAACATGGTTCTCTCCTTTGGTCAAAAATGATCATGGGGCAATTCTTCAGGACCTAAAACTACCCTAATCTACACAGTGACTGCAGTCTCTGGGTGTGTATTCTCAAGAGGAGATTACCAATCACTCAACCAAATTGGTGTAAATCTAGTACCTCTGTAGACAAAAAATCCTAAAACACAAAAGACAAACATATCAATACAAATTGTCCATTATACGTAATTGTTTTTCAGGTGAGGCATGCGATGCAATGTCAAATTCATGCCCCGAAACGGTTTGCAGCAAACACTGTGAATATACGACAACACCTACACACAAAAAAAGTGACCATTGTCAGTTGATAGCCGTACTCTACATGCCTTGAAATTACCTAGTGCCATCTACCTGCCAGCAGTTTGATCACCCAAAGTTTGGATCTAAGACATATGCAGAAGGCTAGTTCAGCAATAATTTGGGGTGGGTGGCGGTGAGGGTTGAATGTACAGGACTGTTGCGATAGGAAATACCTGCTTACTATACAAAAGCCATGCTACAGGACACCTAATCAGGGACCTGAACAAATAGCTGCTTCCCTTACCACCTTGCCCCATCTGCAAAAGCAGCTAAATCTGCTAAACAAACACGACCAGCAAACCTGCCTATTTGGCTGGCAGGATCATAATTTCTAGCTGCTCTCAGCACAGCCAGGACCCCGTCGGACTATAGTCTAAAATAAATGCACAAAAAATGGTTGTATTTTGGTGAGAGTCCAGATTAGAATGTGGGGGCGAGGGAGGAAAGGAGGATTCCAAGAGAGTCAGTTGTTGCTTACTGGGGAGGCTTTTGAAGGTTGTACTTTGAAGTTGACTAAAGATTTTAATTACCTACTCTGTATTGTGATCTTGACCATAGCAACGAGTGACTACCAACTGCGATCCAGAGTGTCCCACTGTATGAGATTGTATCTGAGGTGCGAACCCTCTGCGACAAAAATTTACAGCCAGTGAAAGTTTGGAGGAATATTTCATGATTCTGAAAGCAGAGTTCGGGCGATCCTTAATGTGAATAATCACTTCTGTGACTGAATTTAGATTTCTGGTGAGATCTTTTCTAAAATTGTTATTGCACCTGACCTATGTAATGGTGTGGAAGCATCATTGTAAAATGTCAGTGCATATTGCACATGCTGGTGTCCTCTAACTCCTAATGTGAAACACTCAGCAGAATTTATAATGCTTTCCATAGCTACTGCACTGTCTGCAGTCAACAATATTGCTGGCGCAACATGTGTACTCAACACATTACACCGGAAACGCTTATGAAAACATCCACAGTATCATAATTGTCACGTGGTTCTACAGTTTAACCGCTTCGTGGTGCTGTATTTCTTCAGTGCTGGAAGAAAGCAGGCAATTAGGGTGAGGTGTTGTACAGAAACTGGGTATGATTTAAGTGTTCATGTACAACTACTAACAATACAACTTGTTAACATATTCAAGTATTGTGGATAAATAGCAACCCATACGATCAACATCCTAGACCACGTTTGTTGTTTTAGCTCAGACTACTTTTGTTATTTGGTATAGTGCAATCTACTATTTATAATAGAATCAGTTGCAGCGCCACCAAACGTTTTACCTACACCTGGTGGTCGGGCTATGCCATGGACGGTTTGTCGGGACACATTTGTGACTTATTTGGAAGCTACTGGTGATGACATATTTATCCCAAAACATAACTTGGTGCTGCCTATACATAATTTAGGAGTTGAGGGTATGAAGTTATTCTGTTAGCTATTACAGAAAGAGGAGCATTGTGAATGAAAGTAACAAAATCCTATGAGTTCAAACCTTGGATGATTCACATTTTCCCCCAGGGTTCATTCCAGATGTTTGGGAGGGAGTGATTTGCAATACTGGATTCCTGCTCTTCCTACACCATGATAGACTAGAATATAGTCAAGGGCATAACTAATGTGAAATTGGAAGGTACTAATTTAAGCCTGGTTGGGTATTATGGAGAAAATTGCCATTAATAGGATTTTTAAGACTAATTATGTGAGAACTAATGAGAGATCAAAGATCATCTCTGTTTCTGCTTGGAATACAATGCAGAAAATGCCTCAATCATTGATGCACGCATCTAGATTTCCAAATCTGTTAACCATCTATGTCCTTTATAAAAAATAAAAAAAAAGGACCAAACTTGAACTATAACCAATTAGGCGTTAGAGAGGCTGAGTCCCTCAGATTTTCACCGCACATCGTGTGAAGGGAGTCTCCCTGAGCTCTGCTCAGTTTTTTCTTCAAGAAACATATTGAAAGCTTATTCTACTGCTACAATGTCTGACAGAAAAGACCTTTTCTGTCCCTGCAAGTTCTGTGGGAAGAAAATGTTACATTTGGATGGCCCACATAAGGATTGCCTTTACTGCCTCTACCCCCAACACAAGGTAAAAGTGTGCGAGATTTGTCGCACTTTCTCCTCCTGCAAACTAGATGCTAGACTAAGCCAGGTACACTGGAAGAGACTAATGTTCTGT
The DNA here is from genome assembly GCA_963921515.1 of Calotriton arnoldi. NCBI lineage: Eukaryota > Metazoa > Chordata > Amphibia > Caudata > Salamandridae > Calotriton > Calotriton arnoldi. The sequence goes on along the minus strand of CAWUFW010006050.1, from coordinate 132,789 downwards.
CTGGTTTAGACGAGTGCTGGCATGTATTAGGGGAGGTACATAAATATACTTTTAACTGGACTGTAGACATCTGGTGCTTTGACTGGGATGAAACTGAAATTCAATCCGACAACATGGAACTGACAGTCTGATACTTTTTCTCAATGGAGCACTAGAGGAATTCCCCCCCCCCCCCCTCCTTCCTCAGTTTCTGAATTTTCTTATGGTGCCACAGGAGTTTACTTCTAAGGCCCACCAGGTCCTCAGGAGAGGTCACTTAAGAGACTCTCAAGTTGTCAGGCAGTGGTCCAAAGCAAAGTCCAGGTCCAGTTGCCACTGGTCAGCTGGGTACTTCTGGAAAAGGCCTCTTGTCCCTGTATCTACTTAGAGGTTGGCCAACTGACACTTGGAGTCAATTTCTTTGTCCTGTGTACAAGAGAGGGCAGGTCCAGTCCTTCAGGGGTCTTCTTGGGTAACAGACAGAAGGTCCGGTCCTCTTCTGATCTTTCGCATATCCAGAAAGGGTTCTGAGAGAAGCTGGGTGAGGGTCCAGCTTTGTAGTGTTAACCATGCTTTGGGGGGGTGGAAGACTCGTGGGCACACCTTAACCAATAAGGTGAAAGTTCCTAGGGGGAAACCTACCTTTTTTCAGCAGTTCCAGTTTGCCCTACCTCAGACAATCCCTCCGTGCCCCTCACCCTCAAAATCCAAAATGGAGAAACCCTTCTCCCCTTGTGCAGTCTGCGTGCCCACCTAGAGGTGTGGTCAGCATAATGAGCAATCGCCTCCTTTGTGGTTACTCAAAACCGGTGGGGGGGGGGGGTAGCTTTCTTCCCACTGGGTTTGGTGCCAGCCTGACTGTGGGGTCAAAATCGGGTGCTTTCCAGTTGTCACCTTACATTTGCTTGTGACACTGCAGACCCCTTTGAAGTTAAGTTTCTGGGCCCATCCCAACTGGTCTTCCTGCAACAGGAAGAAAACACCAACTCCCAGGCCATTTTGTCTGATCTGGGAGCGGTTTTCACACCAATTTAGACTAAGGACAGGCTGGGCAGTTGCCAGAGAGCTGACTCATGTTGGCCTCCAGCAGCTTTAGGTAGAGTAAAGATAACTTTCTAAAAGGTAAATTTCCCAAATATTTAACAAAAGTATGACTTCACCAGTAGATTGGACTTCTATCAAATATAAAACTATGTCTTTGGCGTATAGCTGGTACAGGTCAAAATTTACAGATTAAGGTGTATAATTAATACTTTGACTTTATGTATTTGCCAGCTACAGCCTCCCAATGACCGCCATTTTGTGTCCAGTCAGTGAGGGAACATGCCTTTTCTAATTTCACACTTGTTCCACTCTTAAATATTACGCATCCTACCTTGTGGGTAGCAAGGTGCGCTTACGGGTGACTTATTTAATATTTAAAATTGTGTTTTCCTACTGGGCAGAAGGGTGATTTTGAGAGGTCTGTGCAGGAAGGTTCAAGGTGGTGCTGTCGGGCTACCATGGGTAAGGCCTGAAGGCATGTTTTTGCTGCCACTATAGTGGATGGCACAAAAGGCGCTGCAATCCACAAGTGGCATTTAACTTTTCATAGCAAAACCAAAGGGGATGATGGACGGAGTGTTGAACATTGCAAGCACTCACCCCCAGTCAACTGATCTGGGTTTAATCCATCATCATTCTTTAGCTCACTCCGCCACCCCAGTTCAGACATGGCCATATGCAAATCAGTCTGACCCTTGCCTCATGGGAACAGTCCAGCCCGAACTGCCAAGCCATTTCTTCCCTGGACCGGAAACAAGCATCCTGGGACCGGTTTCTGGCTAATCAGCCGTCATCAGCCAGGCTAGCTTGAATCCAGTGGCAAAGTGAGCAAGGGACCCACGTCTGGGCATACCCTGCCAACTTAGGGCGAACAAAGCAAAACCAAAGGGGATGATGGACGGAGTGTTGAACATTGCAAGCACTCACCCCCAGTCAACTGATCTGGGTTTAATCCATCATCATTCTTTAGCTCACTCCGCCACCCCAGTTCAGACATGGCCATATGCAAATCAGTCTGACCCAGTGCCTCATGGGAACAGTCCAGCCCGAACTGCCAAGCCATGTCTTCACTGGACCGGAAACAAGCATCCTGGGACCGGTTTCTGGCTAATCAGCCGTCATCAGCCAGGCTAGCTTGAATCCAGTGGCAAAGTGAGCAAGGGACCCACGTCATGCCATGGTGCCTTTCTGCATCAGATACTGATCATATAGGAAAGTTAAATGTGCTAGTTAGGTTTTAAGCTAGTTTTAGCATGTTTTAGGGGACAGAGCACATAACAGGGATGTGGAATTTATTAAAATATCTGCTTGCCCATGGGACAGGTTGATTCATAATTCTACTTGTCCTGTAAAAAGAAAAATCCACTTGTCCCTTTGGTGCCAAGTAGTGTAGCGACTAATTATGGCTGCAATCTTAATATATAAGAGCTCTGATAATAGCCTCTCTGATTATGCAAGGCTCAAACTATAGTAGCGTTTGAAATTCCAGCAGCTCCCCTAGTTTGCTATATTTCCACAGATCTACATACTGGGGCTGGAGGTAGTGTAAAGCAATAGTTCCAGGTTTGGAATGTGCTTTTGAATCTGTGCAAACCTGTTAATTTGTATGTTTTAGGTTCTTTCATCCGCTCTTCTCTAATCTCTTCCCATACTGAGAAAGGTTTGAAATTAACTCCTGACAAGGTCCGAACTAAAACGTCTTCCAGGGTTGTAAACCCTTAACAGATTTCGCATGAGCAAATCTACACATGTATATTTGCTGATGCTAAAATGCAGTTCACAAATATTTTCTAGGAGCACCATTTCATGGCCTACTTCTGTAAATTATTCTGAATTCATGAAAGCCGTGAATCTGCACTAATGCAAAAACATATACTATGGGTACACTTTTGTTACTCTATTAAGGAATTCAATCCCTAATTAGGTCTTGAGTTAACCAAGACCTTTTTGTTTTTATTAAAATTCTCTATCTATAGGCTGGCTTCACCGTGGGTAGCAGCATTCGCCTCTTTTACAAGGACATCTCAGTGCCAGGGATTACTTTTTGCCAATGTTTGTTAATCATGATAAGGGCCAGGCAGCTCTCGCATAAAGCTTTACAAAAAACGTGTCAAAACAAGACATGAATTGGCAAAACCAAAAGGATGATCACCAGTGTCAGACCTTCTTTTTTTAAAATGTTTATTTTTTTATCTTATTTTAGTCATTAGGTAGTCAAGAATTGAAAAAAAATGTACGTCTTAAATACACTTCGGATAAATATAAGTACCAAAAAACCTTACATAATCATTCCAATCATCAATAAAACTTAATGTGTTCATTTTCTTATTCCACATTGCCCCAAATTCCCCTATATTTTGAGTGCCCCTGCTCTTTGAGCATACATCTTCTCCCACATTTTAACCCATTGCATCTTACTCACCCATGATTCAAAATTGGGTGCTTCAAGGAATTTCCACTTCTGCAGAATCAGTGAGCGGGTAACCAGCAAGGCAATGTACAGAAATTGCCTGTCTCACGAGGCCTGCCTTGATGGGGGCAACACACCAAATAGTGTCTCTAAGGGTCCCGGCGTTATCCGCATCTGCCCTTGCCTACTATATAGTTGCGGATATTCGTTGCCAGAAATCATTTAGGATTGGGCAGGTAAAACATATTGCCAATCACCCTCCTCATGGCCACATCTTAAACATTCCGCCGAACTGTCTGGGTACATTTTGTGAAGGCGGCTGGGAGTATTGTAAAGCTACCATTTACAGTAAAAAGCCATTCTTTTAAAATGAGCCCCCCGTATAGCTTTATGAGCCATTCAATTATAACCGCCCCAGAGGCATGTATTATTCTCCCAGCCAGTCAAGATCTTAATTTTGGCCAATGCTGCAGGTACCATTTTGTCCTGTAGTTGTTGATGGAGTAAACAGTGCCAATTCTATACCCCTCTAATTCAGCTTACGAAGTAAGCTTTGCTAATTTGTTCTGAAAATAAATTCCTCTCAACCTGATAGTGATGTTTGAAATGTCTGATTAATAGATAGGAAAAAGATAGTTCAAGGGGGATAGCAGATTGCCGGTAGTTAAAAGCTCTCAAGATTTCATATCTTCCCGCCAACAAGAAGTCACTAAATCTAAACATCCCCACCTCTTCTCACTTCTCAGTAACTCCAGTTCCTATGATTGATCCAAGTTCTGTGCATTCCATAATATACATCTGGGGATGGAACAGAGGGAATTGTATTTGCTCTTCTTATCTGCTGGAATCTGGAGAAATACGGGTAACCGAATTACGACTTCCTGAAGCATGTGCTGGAGATGGAAGCAATGAGTGGCTTACTCAAACCGCGGCAATGAATAGTAACAATCAAGAAAAGCAGCTTGATAATACATCTTAATAAGTGGTAAAGCCAGCCCGCCTTGCTCAATATTCAGTTGGATTATCTGGAGATTAGTACGGGCCTGTTTACCTTGCCACAAAGAATGCTGCATTGCCTGATCGACTTCGTCAAAAAACTGGCATCTAACTTTAACTATTGCATTCGAAAATATGAATAGAAACCATTTAAAAAAAAATCACGCTCCACCCTGTGTGTTGGTTTGCACCAGGGTGTTGACAGAGGCCCTATGATGAAGCATGCCACTACATAGTGAGTGAGGGCAGTCTTAAAAAACTAATGATTTTCTCCTAAGTATCTATATCTCTTAAACACTCGTACTTTGACTCCCTAGGAAGCACATCAAGTGTAGTTAAAGACAGAGTGGATATTCCCTCAGTTGTTGTTTTTCTTCTACAGCATATTTTAGTCCTTCTCGTTAGGTGAGTTTAACTGTATTTGTGAGGGGAGCCAGAGAAGGCTCACTCCCTTGTCTCTCAGTTTGTGGATATAGAAACCATTAAGGCCACACGTTCCGACAATAGAAAGGGGTAGATTTTGCAATTTCAATAATGGCGCTCCTGTCTTAATCAGGGTAGCAGTAAGGTTTAAAGAAAAAAGCTCTGTAAAATCATGTGAAACATAAATACCCAGGTATCTTATGGAGCGAGTAATAGAATAGTGCTGTCACATTTCTGCAGGTAATATTGGGGGGAGCTGTCAAATAGTAGCACTACAGACTTAATGTGATTAATCTTATACCCTCCGATATTTGTAAACGTCGGAAGCTTTGCAGAGGCATTGGGAACATTTTGTTCTGTGGCTGCTAATTAAATAAAGGATCATGTCATCCACATAGAGCTTGTTTTTCTTTTCTTTTTTTTAATCATTTTATGATCCTGCTATAGGGGACCTCAATCAGTGGATCTTGTCTCATCACAGCAGCCAAAGGCTCGATAAAGAGTGTGAAGACAGTTAGGGACATGGGATGACACTGTCCTTGTGCCTCCTCTAATTGTGACTAGTCCTACCACCTCCGAGTTAATTATAACTTCAGTTTCAGCTTTTCCATATACATTTTGCGATGAGATGATAAACTTCAAAGGGAACCCATAGCGTTCAAGAATAGCAAATAATACCTCTAGATCAAACACGTTTTCCGTGTCTAACATAAGTGCGGATGCAATTTCATTATGTGAATAATAGTTTAGTGCCTGGACTAAAATAATTAGTGTTGGATGAAATGGATCTTGTGGGTATAAAACCACTTTAATCACTATGAACTTTAGTTTGAACTGCTGGGGCTTGTCTAGTCGCCAAAATGTTAGTTAGTAATTTATAATCCGTATTCAATAAACTGATCGGCAGATATGAGCCCCGTCGTTCCGGTGGTTTGTCCTTTTTAAGGAAGCTGACAATTGCTGCCTCAGTAAAAATGAGGGACTGCGCATCCTTCTCTTATTTCGTTGAATAAGACCACCAGAAATGTTCCCTGTTGCTCCATGAAAGTGTTAGAGTTGTAAGATCCTGTGTTGAGTGAAAGGATCACGCAAGGAGGCAGGTTTACAGGAGAAATCCAGGTTTATTTCTCTGAAAGAAGAACCCATCCAAAGCTCCACATCCAGTCAAGGCAACAGTCCTGGTCATTTAAACTAATACATTCCATCACCTGGGAGACCAGGAGCAAGTACAGAATCCCTAGTTGCCATGACATGTGACATCATCAGAAGATACTGCTATATGCTATGGCATGCAGGATGCCACACACCTTCCCCCGTTATCATAAAAAAAACACGAAAGTTGAACAAAAATTAAGAAAACAACAATATTAGCTTATAATTTTAAAATTCTCAGAAGGGATGCATCAAGAAACAGTAACTCAAGATACATAGTCTTTTAAATAGTACGGCCTTTTGACATTCCTTGAAGAAAAGCGTGGAGAACCAGAAACAGTAACAGCATTTTTACTAATTACAGATTTATCAGAACATTCTTCACCATTATACACACAGACTCTATTCAAATTCCAAACCCTGTGGTCTTGAGTTCTGACAGCATTTCTGAACATTTTTATTACTCGTATCGGTTTAGAAAACCTGACCTTGGTCCCAGGATGCTTGATAACTACTAAGTCACCTACCGAGACCTTGGTTTCTTTAGTGGATTTCTTAGAATCAAAGTATGACTTTCTGGATAAACACTTAGCTTCTTCTCTTCTGCGCCACTCTGGAGTGAGTTTCTCAGATGAAGAGAGAGAAGCAGAACCTTCAAAGTGTCTTATCCAAGAGAGTTCAACCAACGTACAGGGAGACCTACCTCTAAACAGAGCAAAAGGCGTCTTCCCAGTCGTGCTATGTGGTGTCACTCTATAACTTTCAACCTTTTTTATAACTTCTTCCTTCCAATTGAGACCAGAACCCTTGGCCCAAGAGATAGTTTCCTTCAACACCCTATTGAACCTCTCCACGATTCCATTTGTCTCTGGGTGATAAAGAGAACATTTCTTGTGTCTGATGCCACGACTTTTGAGAAAAGTTTCCATTTCTCGTGAAACTAATTGGACACCATTATCAGTAAGAATAGTTTCAGGATAACCTTCTTTGGCCATAAGAGATTCCAAGAATTTGATAACTTGCAAAGTCTCAATATTAGTAGTAAAATGAATTTCAGGCCATCTAGAGTAAAGATCTATGAGCACCAAAATAAAAATTTGTTGACCATTGGAGTGAACTGGCCCAAGTATATCTAAAGCGACATCTTTCCAGGGCCCAGAAGAAAGTCCTCTTACCACCATAGGCTGAACCCTTGTACATTTTGACTTATCGCTCATGGAACACACAACACAATCCCTAACTACTCTCTCCACATGTAGGTCCATCCCTGGCCACCAGTAAGAAGAGCGAAGTCTTTCCTTAGTTCTCGACATCCCAGAATGTGATTTGTGTGCTAACTCAATTAAAGTTTGGCGAAGTTCAACAGGAGGAACCAGCCTGGTACCACGTAGAAGAACACCATCACATACAGACAATTCATCCTTAAGACCCCAAAACTTGCTAGCCTCTTCCGATGCTTGCTTCTTTGAGTGCCAACCATTTTGAATGAGAGACACAAGCTCAGAAAGAACAGAATCCGCAGATAACTCCACACGCCACTGATGTTCATCAATGATCCCATCCCCAACAACACAAACTTGAATATCATTATCATCAAAATCTTCGTCTTGTACATCATTTTCAACCTTCACCACAAGTCTAGAAAGAGTGTCAGCTATACCATTCTCTATGCCAGGAATGTATCTTATGTCAAAGTCATACTCTTGAAGAGCTATCACCCATCTGGTTATTCTGCTAGACACCATGTCTATCCCTTTCTTCTTGAAGATTTCACAGAGGGGCTTGTGATCAGTCTTTATCATAAATTTGGTATCCCACAAAAACTTTTAAAGTTTCTTTACAGCCCAGAATACTGCCAAAGCCTCCCGCTCAATAACCGAATAGCGAGATTCAGCATCTTTGAGACAACGAGAGAGAAACATAACGGTTTGCATTCCCCCTTCACCTTCCTGCTGAAGAACAGCTCCCAAACTTTTTTTTTTTTTTTTTTTTTAATTCTTTTTATTAACATTGCTCATGTTCAAGTACAGTACACAGCGGCAGTTCATGATACAGTCACAGGGATCACAGTTCGTCATATGTTTTGCATGCATGGAAATACAGATGAGTAATTGCAACAATCTCCTATCCCAACCCATCTTGTAAGGCTCGAAACCTTTGCCAGGGACCCCACACCTTCCTCCATTTGTTCACACAACCCCGAGACCTATAGACCGTTTCCTCCGCCCTCTGACACCAATCCAAGTCACAGAGCCACTGATCCCACGAGGGGGCGCCTGTGCACCCCAGCACCTGGCAATGTTGCGTTTCGCCACCCCTGCTGCCAGCCCTAACCAAATCTCATTATGCCGTGTCCAGTCTGTGGCTCCTTTAATCATGAGCAAGAGCCACTTGGGCTCCATTGGGACCGGGACCTCACCACCCCCTCCATCGTCTGCGCCACCCTGGTCCAAAACGGAATTATGAGTGGGCAATCCCATAGAATGTGATAGAATGAGCCCTCCCCTTGACAGCCCCTCACACACAAGGGTGATAGAATCCTACCCCAGGAGAACAGGTGGGTGCGGGGATAATAGACCCTGTGAAGTATTTTTAGCTGCACGAGGCGGAATCGCGGCCGGATCGCAACTTCGCGAGGGCTCTGCAGGGCGTCCTGCCAGTCGTCATCGCCTAGTGTCCCAATGTCTCCCTCTCATCTCGCCCGCAGGGGACCAAGGGGGTCCGGCATATTATTAATAAGTTTTCGGTAGATCGTTGACGTGGGTTTCGCTAGAATGGGGTCGAGAAGGAGCCTGTCCTCCATAGGGGAGTACTCCGGGATGGAAGTGCCAGCGCGGATGTGGGCACGCAATGCATGTACAAGGCGCAGGTAGTGGTATTGTTGGGAATCATTAAGTTGGTATTCTTTTTTCAGAGCCGCAAAGGGGACAGGGGCCCCCCCCTTCCACACATCACCAAGATACTCGATGCCAATCAGTTTCCACCCCTTATAGCCTGATAGTCCCGCCACCTCCTTTAGCTGGTCGCCCGTCCAAAGTGGGGTCCGTCCCGTTAGGGTGTTCGCCCAGCCCAAGAATTTGTTGGCCTCCCTCCAGCAGTGGAGCACCACCCCGGTGTGCGCGGGCAGGTCACGACCCCGCCTGCGGGAGTAGAGATATGGCTCGCAGGTTCCCCCAATCATAGCGTGCCTATCCATTCTGTAAGCCGGCTCCGAGATCGGCGCATAAACCCAGTCGTTGACCACCTGCAACTGCGCTGCCCAGTAGTAGAGTTGAACGGGAGGGCCAGCACCCCGTCGTACACCCCCCGCGTAAGCTTCTGCAGTGCAATCCTCGGGTTGCCGCCGTCCCAAAGTAACGTCCGCAACTCCCGGGAGATCCGCTTGAATGTCGCCGTCGGGACCAGGTACGGTGTATTTTGGAGGATATATAGAAGTCGTGGCAGCGCCAGCATTTTAACGAGCGCCACGCGCCCCATCAAGGACAGGGGCAGAGACCTCCAGTGTCCAATGTCCACCCCCAGCCTCATCAGTTGAGGCTCCAGATTACGGGCGAAGAACTCCTCTGTGTCTCTGGTGACGTACACTCCCAAGTACCGGAATCCAGCGGTCTCTAGAGATGCTGGGCAGTCCCGCGGGATCCGAGGAGGTGGACCCGACAGAGGATAAACCACCGACTTGGCCCAATTGATCAAGTAGCCAGAATAGCTACCAAAAAGAGCGAAGAGGTGGAGAGCCCGCACCATCGAGTGGTAGGGTCTGGCCATATATAGGACAATATCGTCTGCGTATAAAGAAATACGCTCCTCCCATTCAGCCGTGAGTGCCAGGCCCCAAAAGGCCCTATCTCTTCTGATCCAATGAGCGAGCGGCTCCAGGGCCAGGGCAAACGGGAGTGGTGACAGGGGGCAGCCCTGCCTAGTGCCCCTATACAAGGAGAAAGCCTGGGACATCACCCCATTGACCCTCACCCTTGCCATCGGCTGCGTGTATAGGAGTCTCACCCAGCTACCGAACACTGGGCCCAAGCCCAGTCTATTCAGCACCATAAATAGGTATGGCCATTCGATGCTATCAAAGGCCATTGAGGCGTCCAGCGCCATCAATGCCGTCTGCGCATTGCCCACGTCCTTAGTCATGTGCAGAATACCATAGAGCCTCCGCAGGTTGTGCCGAGTGCTCCTGTGGGGCATAAAACCCGACTGGTCCACATGCACGAGGTCGGGAAGTACGGATAGCAGTCTTGTCGCTAAGGCCTTGGCCAATACCTTCGCCTCCACGTTCAGGAGGGAGATAGGCCGATAGGAAGAGCAGCAGTCCGCCGGTTTCCCGGCCTTATGAATAACCACAATTGTGGCCTCTCTCTGGTCGGGCGGAAGCATGCCCACCTCCCGCACCTCAAGGAGCATGCGTCGCATGGGCTCCAGCACCACACTCGCCTGTTTCTTAAAAATTTCAACCGGGAGTCCATTGGGTCCCTGCGCCTTGCCGGCCTGGAGGGCATTGAGGGCTTCTCCCAGCTCCGCTCTTGTGAGGTCTGCATCCAGACGCTCAGTTTGCTCCTGAGATAGCATAGGCAACGCAAAGTCTCGCAAGAATTCCTCACAGTCTCTCTCAGTTCTAGTGCACACTGGGGTATATACTCCTTCATAGTAGGATGCAAAAGCCTCCGCTATGGCCGCACTCGTGGAAGCCAGGGCCCCAGAACCATCCCGCACCTCCGTAACCCAGGAACGCTCCCTGTCACGACACTCCAGCCACGCGAGAAGCTTCATACTCTTGTCCCCTGCGTCGTATATCCGATGTTGCGTGGCGAGGGAGTAGGCGCGTGCCTCACCCTCCGCTAACGAGCGAAGTTCCTTGTGTTCATGGCCAGGACATGATTGCGCTCCGGCGACGCACTGGCCTCTCGCTCCAGAGACTCGATTTCGCGCTCCAACTGTTGAATCTGCAGCGCTTCCTCTTTCTTCTGGGCGCCGATCAAAGCCTGGGCCTGTCCCCTCAGGACCGCCTTGTATGCCTCCCACAACGTTAGCTGGGAGGTAACCGACCCCTGATTGTCGGAGAAATAATGTTCGGAACCCTCCCGAAGCTTATCAGTAATCGAAGTGTCTTTTAACCGCCATGGATCTATTCGCGGGAATGCGGCCCTGTCTACCGCCGTCCCCCTAAGGAGAACACCCACCGGAGAGTGGTCCGATATACCTCGCGCCATGATGCACGGGTCTACAAAATCTCCCAACTGATCCCCCCGCGTGAAAATATGGTCCAACCTCGAGAAGGAGCCATGTCTGGCCGAATAGAAGGTGTAGTCTCTACGGGCTGGGAACCGTGTTCGCCATATATCGCAAAGACCCATTGCGTCCGTGAAGCCCCGCAGGCCCATCTCCCCTCCGCTGGCCCGTCTGTCCCCTGACCGATCCAATTCGACGTTCATTACCGCGTTAGTGTCACCCCCCAGGACCAGAGTGCCGTTGGGGAGGTTCGCCAAGTGTGTCCCCAGTTTCTTGTAGAGTGTGGCATGCAGGCCGGGCGGGATATAGCATGAGCATAGGAGCACCGTACGTCCTTCCCATCTCACCGCCACCGCCGCGTAGCACCCAGCGTCCTCTGTCCAGGAATCCAATACGGTCACTGGCAGACTCCTACGGACCAATATTCCCACCCCCCCTCGAGCCGGACGTGAATCCGGAGTGTGCTACCATCTTGTACCCGAACCTATCCAAGGCCCTGCAATTATTACCCCGGAGGTGGGTTTCCTGCAAGAGCACCACGTCTGGGGAATGGCGTTTCAAGTGCCGCAATACCAAAGTTCTCTTGATCTTGTTGCCCATCCCATTGACATTCCATGTCCATATTTTGATCTTAGCCTGATCCCCCATCCCCACTGTGAGTCCACAACCTCGACGGATTACCAACCTGCCACTGCGTAGTGCCCCCACAATACAACAGCATTGAAATAAATATATTGACATGAGCTAAACTTAAACTTCCCATCAACCCCATCCCACCCCCCCAGTCCGCTCCCTGCCTCCCTGCTAAGTGGGCCCCCAACCACCCACCTTAAAAACTTGCAGAGTGCCTGTCGCCCAAATAATCCCATTCCAACTAAATGAGGGAACGTAAGCCCACAACTCGCAGAAACTGGCACAACTGACTGTCGGATTCCCACCCCTTGAGCGAAAAACTAGCACACACCCTCCTCCCCCAAACCCCAACGGGCCAACGCCTAAAGCCCTTTGGATGTGCAGTCCTTATCAGCCAGCGCGGCCACTTACAGTCTCGGAGATGTTCAAAATGTCTGTGCAGCGTGACTAGTGGCCCCCAACTCTCCAGGGCGCAAGAGGCGCGCGCCTTTACCTGCCTCACCCATATGTAGCCCTCAGTGCGGCCTGTGTCGCCATCAGTCCTCAGGCGGCGGGCGTTCACGCTCCTGGCTCTCTCGGGTTGGTGCTATGTCCTTCCCAACCTCACGAGAGGTGTCGTTGGAGGTCCGGCGTCGCGATCCACCCTGACGGCCCACGGTCCGCCATCCCTCTATCCAGTCGCTCGCCTCCGCCGGAGAATCGAAAAGTACACCTTTTCTCCATCCAGGATTTTGAGCCGTGCAGGGAAAAGCATCATATACCTCACACCCTGGTCCCTGAGGGCTCGCTTGACGCCCTCAAAGGACCTGCGCTGGCGCTGGACCTGTAGAGTGAAGTCGGGGAAAAACGGATCGTTGCGTTCTCCAGTCGTAGGTCCCCGGTGGTGCGTGAGGCCTGCAGGATGGCATCCCGGTCCCGGTAGTTCAGGAACCGGGCAATGATGGTGCGCGGAGGCGCCCAGGCTTGGGCCTCCCCCCCAATGCACGGTGGGCTCTTTCAACGGAGAAAAATTTTGAGAGACGCTCGGCTTAAGGTGTTGCAGTATCAGTTCCTCTACAAAACAATCCATGGACGGCCCTTCCAACCCCTCCGGCACCCCTACTATACGGACGTTGTTGCGTCTCGCCCGGCCTTCCTGATCCTCCAGGCGGGCTACGACGTCGCCCTGGGCCTTCACTAGCGTGGCAACCTGCTCTTCAAGCTTCTTTGTTCTGGCCTGCAGATTCCCAATGCCACTCTCCGTCTCGGCCACCCTGCCCGACATGTTCCTAAAGTCAGCACGGAGGAGGTTGACCTCCTCGGTGACCGAGTCAAGTTTGGGCTCCATGGTGCCACGCATATCTTTGATGGCTTGCATGATGTCTCTGAGTGACGGGTCTGATCCGCCGTCCGCGTCGTCACCCTGTTGTCACCATCACGGAGGCCCTCTCCCTTCCCCATGGCCACCGTGTACTTGTCGATCTGGTTGGCTTGGTTCTGAAGGGGCAGCTTATGCCGGCCCATGGCCGTAGACGAGGCCGTGGCGGGAGGGCCCACACGCCGGGCCCCTTGCCTTTGCCGCAGCCGTCCAACCGCAGGCCGGAGGAACCGTCCAGTCCACTCCCGGTCGCCCGCCACCCCAGCCGTGGGGGACACCACCGCGTACCCTCGCTCGGGTCACACGCCGGCCGGCTCAGCAGGCCCTACCGCCACCGGCCACGCAGCAGGCTTCCAATCACTCACTCCGGCTGGAGCGGGGCGCCAGGGGCAGGCAGACGAGTTCTCACCCCAGCACCTCTCGGGCCACTCCATGCTTGTCCGGGCCTCCCACCACGATGAATTAGCCCCAGAGTTCGCGGGGCACAGACCCCGGATTTATCCAATTTTGGCCCTCCGGCGGGAGGCACCAACGCTCAGCAGGCCCTGCTCACTCTCACGGGCCCCACCAATGCGGCTAAGTCCCCGGATCTCAGGCTCTCTTCGCCGCTTCCCCGGCCTCCGGATCACTGCACTGTCTGCCAAGCACGCCCAGCGCGTTCCCCCGCTCCGACAGCGGGATCGCCCGTAGCGTCTGTGCGCCTGCACTGCAAGCTCACCACCGGGCCCCAAGCTGGCCAAGCGACGATCCCGGGGCACCTCCGCACCCACCTCTGTTTCGGCCGCCGATCTCCTCAGGCCGCCTCTCAGCCGCTCGTGTGCGCACCACTCCCGGGCTCCGCCACAGCCCGAGCGCCTCCCGCCGTCAAGTCCGGCTCCGGTGCACGTCTCGGGACCTTCCGCTTCAGGCCGAGCGCTCGTCCGCCATCGGCGCCATTTTCTCCCTCACGGGCGCTGAGCCCTGAATTCTGCCCCACCGGCTCGGAAGCCTCCCTCGTCCTCGCTGCCGCCGCGTTTACACCTGCAAGCGGCTCACCGCCGGTCAGCTCCGCTGTCTGCGTCACCCTATGGCCGGATTATTACGGATATGGGGTGGTTTTGCGCTGTCTGCTACCGCAGCTTACTCAGTATGCGGCCATCTTCCTCGGCTGCAGGCCACGCCCCCCAGCTCCCAAACCTTTGAGGCTGGCATCAGTAGTGATAAAGGAGGTCTTCAAAGGATCAAAACTTTTGAGCTTAGGAGCACTACTGAGTTGTTTTTTTTTTTAAAGCCTCAAACTCAAGATTACACTCTTTCTACCACTTTAAATCTACCCCTTTCTTCAAGAGAGATCTCATGCAACTACTTTTTTCGGCAAAGTTCTCAATGAATTTATTATAATACTCAATCATTCCAAAGAACTTCATGAGTTCCTCCCTAGAGATAGGAGCAGACATGCGAGTTATGGTGTCTACAAGATTGGCTTTAGGAGCAATACCCTCCCCTGAGACGGTATGTCCTAAATAATTAATGGAGGATGTTCCAAACTGACACTTTTCAGCTTTAATTGTGAGGTTTGCTTCACTCAATCTACTCAAAACGCTGAACAGACGATTCTCATGTTCTCTATGATCATTCCCAAACACCAGGATATCGTCTTGGTAGATGCATACACCCTTGCAATCCTTAAGAAGCTTTTCCATTACACGCTGAAAGACGGACGCCGCTGACACAAGGCCAAACGGCATCCTTACAAACCTGAATGTCCCGAAGGGTGTTATAAATGCAGTATAGTCCCTTGAGGTTTCAGCAAGTTCAATTTGGTGATAAGCCGAAGCTAAGTCAATGGTGCTGAAAACCTTAGCTCCACTTGACAATACTAACAGCTCTGAGATATTAGGCAGAGGATAACGATCTACCACCACACATTTATTGAGTTTCCTCAAGTCTACACATAGACGGAGAGATCCATTGGCCTTGCGGGCTGCAACCACCGGAGCCAACCAATCTGTCCCTTCAACCTCCTCAATTATTCCACCCTGCTTAAGTTTGTCCAATTCATTTCTCATTTCATCCCTCACTGACAAGGGAACATTTCTCACCTTGCAACTAGAGGATTGAGAGTTAGGACGGAGATGTATATTGAGCTTAAATCCCTTGAGGCACCCAAGTTCATCTCTAAAAACATTGGGAAAACTTTGTTTGACCTTCGTTACAATATCAGGATCAGGTTGTTCACAAATTGCGATAACACGTTCCTTCAGTTTGATAGGACAACTGCTACCTGGATCCAACATAACGCCTAAATCCCCCTGATGGAACCAGCTTATTATGCTGTCACCCTTTTCTGACACACATATTTTGCCAGAGATGTACCTGTCTCTGTACTCAATGAGCCCATTGAAGTAACCACGCAGTGGAATGGGTTCTCCACCATATGCCAAGGGGCGTATATCAGGCTTCAGAAGAGAGATCTTGTGAGCTAACTTGTCTTGATAGAAAACTCTAGAAACAATGGTGATTTTGGCACCAGAGTCAAACAAAACTCTGGTGGATTCACCTTCTACCATGATGTCATCCACAGGGCAAGACTTATGTTGTACACAAGCATCTACCTGAACAACTATCTGACCACAGACAAAGTCCTCCTCCAAGATTTCAGTCTCCACACTTTTAACTTTAGAAGAAGGAATCTTGGTTTTACACACCACGGAAAGGTGCCCCTTTTTTTACATTTGGAACAAATAACATTTATAGCAGGGCATTTTTTGTCATTAGCTAAATGTCCTAACTTGTCACACCTAAAACATTTGTATAAAACAGGTCTCTTTTTAGTCTTAGAGACAACATCAGGTTTAGACATGGTTCTCACTTCATCTTTAACCACATGAACTGTAGTTTCCTTATCTAGTTTATCCTTCTTAATGGGGTCAACACACTTAATGGAATGTTCTACCCTTTTTGCCACTTGGATTACTTCTTCTAATGAGGGTTCGTCTCTCAACCACAGCTCTTCACAAATTTTCTCAATATTGCATCCAAACATAAATTGGTCTCTGATTCTCTCATCCAGCAACCCTGCAAACTTGCAAGATGAACCAAGTTTTCTGAGTTGAGTGATGTAAGCCTCAACACTTTCACCTTCGTTTTGTGACCTTTTGGCAAATCGATACCTCTCCAATATAGTGCTAACTTTAGGCAAGTAGTGTTTGTCTAGTTTTTTCATGCATATCTCAAACTCCTTCAAATCTCTCCCCTCTGCGTCACTGAGTTCAGGGAGATGATCAAAAACATCTTGGCCTTCCGATCCCAAACCGTGAAGAAGAAGAGAAGATCTGCGCTCAGCACTGAGACTTACCCCACAAACTTTCGCATAGCGCTCAAATACTTTTTTCCACTTCTGCCACTTAATTGGTGGTTCCCCAGGTGACATGAGAAAAAAAGGGGGGGCTGTAACATTTTGCATGGTCACTGTAAGAGCTAAAAGCCGAAATACCTAAAGAAAAATCAATAGTAAAACACTTATTGAATAGATTGTATAAATTATAACACTTTGAGTGTGTGTGAATAATAACACATTAAAGTATGCGTGAAGTGACCTGTAAGAAAAATAGCATAGTTAAAACTGTGTGTTAAACACACTAACAATGCAAGAAAGAGTAATTAAATTGTTAATCCAGAGCTGTGAGCGTGTCAGAAGTGGCATGCTGATACAAAATAATGGGCAATAATCAAAATAATTTCTGATGTGCGCGTGTCAAAGAGAAAAGAAAAAAAAAAAATATTGCACCAGAGTATCAAGGCTCTTGCTGTTATGAAACACCAGAAGTATAAAAAGGTTACCCTAGAAAAGTTTAAATGAGAAATTCTGTCAAACAGTTGTGGAAAATTCTTTCAATACTGTGTGCGTGTCACAGAGATGACACGCAACGAAAAAAAATCAAATGCGACTAAATTAAAAGTCCAATGTGTGCGCGTCACAGAAGTTGACACGCAGCTGTGCTGTCCAGAGGACTAGACCGATAGGTGACCTCAATTGAAGGTGTGTGTGCCTGTCACAGAAGTGGCAAGCTGCGTTTAAATAGAAGAGAGGACAAGAAAAGACAAATCCAAGATGGAGTCGACGTAGGCCACTTAAGGTCAAATACGTGACAACGCGTTTCCTTGACGCTGGAAGCGGTACTTCATAACGCAGACAATGAAGGTCGAGGGACGCGATGAAGAGATTCCAGCGAGGATTCCAAGTCTCCGGCTGAGTAGGGGCGCTCGAGAGGGCTGCACGAGGTAGGGCTGATTTATTTGAAAGTAAGCAGGGGCAGCGAACCTCACAACGGCAGCTCCGCTCGTTAAACCAAGCACCAAGGGTCCAAAAGGTGACACCAATTTTCTAAGTACGAGCTTAGAAGTAGCGGTAACTTTGCTCAACGGAAGAAAATGAATCTGAGAAGTGACACCAAATCGTCACTAAAATAAAGTCGGCCAATAAAACATCACACTGCCATCCCAGCTTAAAGCGGATGCCCTTTTAGAGTGAAGCTGTAATCGTAGTATCATTCCACATATCCAGGAGGAATAGCGATAGGAAGGGAGCTAATCAAAACAATCAGAAGCAAAGAGCAGTGTCTCAAGCTTCACAAGTTGCTCATTAAAGTCGCAGGCCAACAATATAAGAAATAAGAGACAGTACCTGGGGTGTGGATACCACCTTGGAAATTAATTAGTTGCAGTTGCAATTGAGGTGCTTGTTGAGTTCTTCTTTCTTCTTTTCTTCTTTCTTTCCCAGGAGATTTCTTTCCAGAAGCTTGTAGGAGCCGACTACGCCAGTGTAAGATCCTGTGTTGAGTGAAAGGATCACGCAAGGAGGCAGGTTTACAGGAGAAATCCAGGTTTATTTCTCTGAAAGAAGAACCCATCCAAAGCTCCACATCCAGTCAAGGCAACAGTCCTGGTCATTTAAACTAATACATTCCATCACCTGGGAGACCAGGAGCAAGTACAGAATCCCTAGTTGCGATGACATGTGACATCATCAGAAGATACTGCTATATGCTATGGCATGCTGGATGCCACAAGAGTGCGTAGGAAAGTGGGTTTCTGTTGTAGTACCCCCACACACACACTTTTTTTTTTTTTACCAGATTTCTGATGCACTTTGACTTGATGTGCCCTGGGTCCCTGCCAGTCGGTTTCCCCTGGCCTGTGTTCTTTCCCAAAACTGTACCTTTGTACCCACAATTAGCACTTCTCTGGCCACGGGTAAGACCCTTGTAAAAGGTACCATGGGTACCAAGGGCACTGTGACCAAAGAAGGCCTCTAAGGGCTGTAGCACCTATTGTGCCATCCTTGGAGGCCCTGTACCTTAACACCCACACACTGCCATTGCAGACTGCCTGTTTTGATGCAGAGAAAAGTGAAGAGTCGACATGGCACACATCCCTGTGTGACATGCCTACAACCCACTGCCTGAGGCCTAGGTAAGTCACCCTTCTAGCAGGGTGCACTAGCCCTCAGGTGAGGGTACAGTGGCATGAGCCCTGTACCCCTACAGTGTCTAAGTCTATTCTTAGAAATTGTAAGTATAGTAAAGCCATAACGAGTTTATGGTCTGGGAGTTGGTAATTACAAACTCCACATCTCCATAATGGCTATACTAAAACCTGGGAAGTTTGGAAGGAAACTTCTCAGCACATTAAATCCACACTGATGCCAGTGTGAGATTTAATGTAAAATGCACTGAGGGCATCTTAGAGATGCCCCCTGAAAACCGACCAGCCCAGGCGTGGTTCCTGAATGGCTGCCCGCCAATGGCCATCAGCATATAGGTTTCCGGACCCCTGGGTAGAGAGCCTCCGCTCTCTGGGTCCAGAGACAAAGCCATTCTGGGCAGAGGTGTCATGTTTCCTCCCCCAGGAAGGGCTGGGTCCACAAAGGGGAAGCTTCAAAGGCCTGCTACCTCTGGAAGTTACCCCTGCCTTTTGCTGCCCCCAGCAACTGTCTCCCACCGGTTCTGCCCCCACTTTGGGCAGGAGAATCGGCGGGAAAACCAAGCTAGGAAGAGAGGTGTGCCACCTTTGCCAATCCCACCCCTTAGTTGGGGGAGGCGAGGTGAAGCACATATCTCAGTCCCCTCCATCTTGAAGATGAGGGGACTCAGCCAATGAGGGAGAGGCTCATGCCCCCTCCCACTGCAGGGTGGCATAATGGGGGTGTACCCACCCCAAGGAAGGGACCCATTGGTCCTGACCTGCATACCCGTTTAAAAGCCCCTAAATCTAGTATTTAGGGACACCCCTGAACCTTCCTCCTCAGATTCGAGAAAGAAAGAAGGACCGCAGAGCCATACTGCCCTATGAAGAAGAGTACAACTACTGCTTTGGCCCCAGACCTACCGGCCTGTCTGCCCCAGGCCTGCCTACATCGAAGCAACTTAGGGCGAAATGGTCCTCCCTGGACCGGAAACAAGCATCCTGGGACCGGTTTCAGGGTATGTCACCCTTCATCAGCCAGGCTAGCTTGCATCGAAGCAACTGGCATGTCCAGCAGCCCCCGGAGCCCAGAGGACCTGCCCCACACTAACCTTACAGACTCTGTCTCCCGTGAGCACCTGATATGCTCAACAAATACTCCAAGACCAGAATCTGGATTTTGGCAATTCTGCACCCGACGCCCACGGCCCGAGTTCGAGTGGGGCAACACCACACGGAGGTCTCCCCAGCGATCCTGACTTGGGATCTGGTGATCCCCGACCTCCCTCAGTACGACGCCTGCGGTCTCAACCTGAAGGGTCCCCCCGACCGGAGCTCATAAGAAAACCCGATGCCAGAAGACACCCCGCCACCCAACGCCCCATGGCCTTGGGTGGCCCAACCGACAGTGTCAAGGCATCCCAAGAACCCAGCTAACCTCTCCAGCCGGTGGTCGCCTTCAGGAAGTCTCCCTGCCCGAGCCTGCAGCAACTTTACTGAACCGAAGGTCTCCTTTGAAAAGCACAGGCTCCCCGACGTCCTTTTGGCACCCTGCACCCGGCCGCCCTAGTGCCGCTGGTGGTGCAGCTCCTGTGCTCGTCGGCCCCTGATGTGCTGCCCTTAACCCCAGTAGCTTTGCTCCCACACCCGAGTGGCCTGCTCATAAGCAGTCCTTAGCCCAAGCCCCCATTGGCTAACATTGGCCCTCTGCACCTGGCCGCCATGGTGCTGCTGCTGGTGCAACTCTAGTGCCTACCTAGACCTTCAGGAGCCTTGGTCCTATCCCCCAAAACTCCCACTTGTAAACCGTTTACTTACCTGCAAAACCGATGACCATTTTTTCCCCATAGGGATCCATGTTATGAGATTTTGGTACCTAAAATGTTGAACTGTTGTTTTGTAAGGGAAAAGAGAAACTTTAACTCCAAGCCAAGAAAAGTCTTACTTAAGGGTGGTTATAAAGGCATACCACCCCCAGTACTCAGTAATCTAAAAGTAACAAAAAAATATTCTAAACATAATTACTGTGTAATTTTTACTGCTTTTTAAAGTGCTACCAATCTGTAACAATCTCATATCCATCCTCAAATGCATTTCTGTGTAAAGGTTTACCATTGGAAGTATTTTTACCTACCTGTACCAAGTCCTGCTTGGTTCTAGAAATAAAATACAAGTATACCTTATTTATACTTAACCAATTTGTCTGGATTCAGTCTCTGAGTGTGTCATCATCTTGATTGAGTGAATACAATAAATGCTTAACACACCCTCTGGATAAGCCTAACTGCTCGCCCACACTACCACAAAGAGAGCTGTTAGTACTTACCTAATTTAGCCTCTACTATACCTCTGGGGACTCCCTGGACTCTGTGCACACTATACCTTACTTTGGTATAATAAATACAGAGCCAGTTTCTTACACATTTCGTCTGGCAAGCCTTCCTTTCCAGATGTTTTGTCATTGGGTAAGGATTGAATGGCTGCCCTTACTTCCATTAATGAAATGGGTGCGGTAATGAAAGCTTGAACATCCCAACTTAATACTGGGAGCTCAATTGAATGGTAGGGAATCTTCCATTTGGTCCTGCGGTGTCAAACTCGCCGGGGTATAAAGGTTAGCATAGTCCTCAAGAACATCATTTCCAATTAATTTGGGTTGTGTAAAAGTGGAATTCCTAGTTCCCTCGAAAATTGACTTAATTACCTCTCTGCTTAGTTTGCGTTTGATTGACCACTCTAAGAAGCGCCCTGCGTGCTCGCTTTCTTCATAGTATGTCTGAAAGCAAGATCTTTGATTTTATTACTTCTTTGGAGATAGTGATCTTTTAAGCGTTGACTAGTTTGAAAAACCTTAGCTTTTAGATACAGTGGAATTAAATGCAAGATGTAAACTAACGGCCTAATCTATTTCAGATTGTAAGACCATCACTGCTTCACGTCTCAGTTTGTTAACTTGAGCCTCAAATGAAATTGCTTCACCTCTAATAAAAGCCTTACAGGTGTCCCATACTGCAAAAATCGAAGCTCTATCTCGGAGCGCATATATGATACCCAGCCCTCTTCTGTTAATAGTGATTTATCAAGCTGCCATTGTCTATGTTCTATCCTAGAGGTGTGCACTGTCACCTCAAATGGGGCCTGATGGTCCAAAAAAGGATTTGCCAACATACCGGACCTCTTTCTCACATTTGTGGGATACTAAAAAATCAATTTGTAACGCTGAATTGAACAGTAATACTCTTGCCCGCTAGGGAAATCCATTCACCAAGGATCGATTCAATCAAAGTCCTTAAATAATTGCACAAAAAAGTGGGCAGCTTTAGGCCAATTTTGAAGCCTGTTTTTTCTAGAGCAATCTAAACTCACCTCTGGTACAATATTAAAGTCGCTCCCTATAATCAGCATGCCCTTAAGAGGAAGTAACATTTCAGACTTCTCTTAAAAAGGAGACCTCGTCCTCAATAGGGCAATAAAAACTGAGATGCAAGAACCAGGGCTTGAAAAATCCACTCGCCCGCTCACATTAGCGAGTCAGATTCAATAAGGATGAGCTATTTTTAGGTCCTACTCGTCCTTTCTGGCGAGTAGAAGACAAACTGACACTTGACCTCTGCCTCTGAAAGCAGAGCAAATGTGACAAGATAGCGAGATTTAAAGGCATCTTTATTGCTCACAAAGTGAATGAGCAATAAAAATGCTTTTAAACTTGTTAACTTGTCACATTTGCTCAGCTTTGAGTTAGAGGTCAAGTACATTTCAGTTAGGTCGAGTAGATGTTTCACGTTACTAGACCTGCAGGTCTAGTGCAATTTTTATGATTTTTCGAGCCCTGAAGAGGGTATTGCCCACTGCAAGACTCCCCATTATCCACTGAGCCTTTGGATCTCTCACCACCTATACTACCTCTCTCAGCAAATTACGAGTTATCGGGATAGCGACCCCTCTGACTACTGCATTTGCTGATCCATAAAATGCATGTGTAATGAAATTGGAAAGTTTGGGCAGTCTGGTCTGGGATTTCAGGTGAATCTCTTAAACATTATCTGGGCTTTAAAAGATTTCAACTATGCCAGAATAGCTCTGAATTTGGTCTGATTATTGATGCCATTAATGTTGCATGTAACAACTTTTACACATAACGACTTTTACACATAGAACTCATACCAGAGGGATTAATACCCAATTCTGCCTCCTTTGCTACCCTGCTAGGCTGGCCCAAATTACTCTGCTGAATCGCCAATTATCATCCAGGTGTCTCGACTACTTATTACTTCTTCAATACTTTTATTCTTACTCCTAATTGACTGCCTACCTGACTTTTCACCCTTGAAGTGTACCTGTAGGAAGCTGGCTCTGTATATATCATCACTAGGTGGTAATACAGTGCACAGGGTCCAGGTGTGCCCCAAAAGTGTGCAGGGCTCAATGTAAAATGCAGAGTGCTCTATCAGTGGTAGTGTGGACGAGCAGCCTTAGGCCTAACACAGAGGAGTGAGTGTAAGACATGTATTGCACACACATGATCAATAAAAGACACACGCCTCAAGAAGGAGATCCAGACCAATTTTATAAAATTATACTCTGTTTGTACTTTATTTTAAGACCCAGGTCTTCGTAATAAGATAAGTACGTTTTTAATTAAAAATACTTTTCACTTTAAAAAATCGACACTTAGAAACTTTTTCACACTGTCCAATGTTATCCTATGGAGAAAACAATATTGCGGTTAAACAGGGTACCGAAACTACAAGTTCAGTCTTCAGAGCCAAAAGTCTGCAAGGGCCAGCCAGGTAGGTACCAAAACTGCACCACTAGCGGCACAGGGGTGGCCGGGTGCAGAGGTCAAAATCAGAGTTCGACCCAATGCTTTCCAATGGAGACAGGGTGCTTGGAGCCACACTGCTTGCAGGTAAGTAAATCAGCTGCAGGGGTCCAGCTTTGGGGGCTAGCACAAGCACGGGGGCACAAAGCTGCACCAAACACGCACCACCAGGGTCACGGGCAGCCGGGTGCAGGATGCCAATTCAACATTGGGCGCCCAATGCTTTTCAACAAGGATTTTCCTGACTGCATAGAGGCTGCAGGCGTGGCACTTGAGATTGAAGGAGGAAGACCAGTGACAGCATAGGTAAGTTGGGATATAGGGGGTCATAGGGGCACAGTCTGTTCAGCTCACCAAGGCCCAGGGGCTTCGGGTGCAGGGGTGCCTTTGGACGTCAGAATCTTCTTACTGGAGCAGGTCTCGGTCGGGGGAGTATCTGTATTCACACTGCAGGAGCCATCGTGGAGTGCAGGAGAGGTCAACCAACGCTGGACACGAGGTCAGGATCGCCGGGGAGACTTCACTGCACAGTTGAGCCACTCAGACTTGGTCCATGGGCGTTGGCTGCAGAGTGGGCTGGAGACGCGGATTTGGCAGGATCCGGAGTCCTTAGAGTCGGTTTCTTCTGGACAGGTCTGCTGTCCTCTGGATATTGGAGTCTTTATTGAAGGTTTTTGGAGGTCGTGCTGCAAGACAGGATGCAGGTTTTGTCGAAGCTGGAGACAGGCCGGTAGGGCTGGGGCCAAGGCAGTTGTCCTCTTCTGGCTTCTGCTGCAGGGTGTCTTCTTTCTTCTTAAGTCATCACAGATCTGGGGAAGCCACCTAAATACAAAATTTAGGAGGTGTTTTAGGTGGGTAGCCGGAAGGGCCAATGGGCACCTTACCTGGGGTGACTACAGCCTCTGAACCTAGCCCTTTTCGGAGGGGTCTCCCCAGCCTCAAGATGGCTGGACTGAAAAGTGCTTCACCTCGCTTCCCCCCACCTTAGGGGTAGGGTTGGCAGAGGTGGGCACATTTATCTTTTTGAATTTTCCTGCCGGTTTTCCCGCCCAAAGTCAGGGTGTAAACTGGGTGTTGCCATCTGCTGCTAGCAGCAGAGGCTGGGGGCTGCATTAAAGACGACAGACCTTTGACACTTCCCTCTTCGAGCACTGGCCCATCCTGTGGAGGAGGCATGACCCCTCTGCCCAGGATGTGCATGGTTTCTGGTCTCAGAGAGCACAGGACACCCAGGGGTCCAGAAACATGTCTGGTAGTGGCTGGCTGCTTACAGCCGGTCAGATAGCACACCAGGGTTGGTAGGGGATTCAGGGGGCACCTATGAGGTGCCCTCTGGGTACTTGGTACGATAAATCCCACACTAGCATCAGTGTGGATTTATTGAAAGGAGTAGTTTGGTACCAAACACTCCTATATTCAGTAAAGCCATCATGTCGAGTTCCCAGCCCATGTACGCTCATGGCTTCACTGGCACTTACAATATTGGGAAATGGTGGCCAATATTGTAGGGACATATCTGCTCATGCAGATATGCCCTCACCTGTAGTATAGTGCAACCCTGCCTTAGGGCTGTGCCTGCTAGAGGGGTGACTTACCTATGCTGCTAGGCAGTGCCATATCGACTTTGTTGTCTTCTCCCTCACATGGGCATACAGGCTACAAGAAAACCTTTTGCACCCTCCCCGGAGCAATGAAAGAAACACACAATACACAGGAGTTGCTCAGCAAGTAAATTGAATGTATTTGTAGGTACATTGCATGCTTGCTGGCCAGCAAGGAAAAAGTCTGCACACAATGGTGCTCCGTCTGCTTCTTCCCCGAGTGGCTGGTATTTGGGCAATATATACAATACTGTCATGTAACTTGAGCAGAACTGGAAAAAGGACATGGTGCCAAACATGGGTAACGAAGAAAAGTAATAGCATTTATGCCGAATTATAATACAGACATTCAGTGTAAGCAGAAATGAACAACCTGATGAGCAAACTAACATGGAAGTCAGGAAAAGCAAAGTGAGCTTTAAGTTTTTTTTGTAAAGCTGTTGAAGATTGTCCAGGCAAGGTCACAATGGAAGCCTTTGCAGCTCTGAGCAGCTTGTTACAGAAAGAAGTGAAAGTTCAGTAGGGTATAGTATCTATGTAGTGCATACATATGTGTGTATATGTGTGTATTTTTATATATATATATATATATATATATATATATATATATATATATATATATATATATATATATATATATATATATATTCGAAGAATACTTTGAAAGTATCAACACCAGTATAATTAACCTAAAGTTCTCGTATGAAATGAGTAAAGAACGAGTAGTATTCCTAGACACAGAGATCTATATTAAAGATAATCAGATACACACGACGTTACACCGTAAAAGCACAGCAACAAATGCCACGCTTGAAGCTACCAGTTTCCATCAACAGTCCCTGATCTCCAGCATCCCATATGGGGAATTCTTGAGAATCCGCAGAATATGTAGTGAGGAGGAGGAATGGCAAAAACATAGTGCAAATACATCAGTAAGATTCAAACAAAGAAAGTACAACACAGGAACAATCAAAAAATGTTGGGAGAGAACAAATGAAAAAACACGAGAAGAGTGTCTTATCCCAAAACATAAAAGTCAAGAAGTGGATCCTGGTCCTATCAGGTTAATAACGAACTACTCACTTGAGAGCAAGGAAATAACCAAAATCCTGAGACGTAATTGGAAAATATTACAATTAGATGAAACTGTGAGCAAAATTGTGGGAGAACATCCAACAATAACATACAAAAGATCAAAAAATCTAAAAGACCATCTGATTCACAGTCACTTTAAGGGAAAGGAAAAAGATGTATCGTGGCTGAAAACAAAAGGTTTTTTAAAATGCCATACTTGTAAGGCTTGTCAAATTGCAAAACAAACAAAAGAAGTGGTAATGGCAAACAATAAAATCTGGGAAATACGAGAACTGATCACATGTAAGACACAATATGTGATATATGTAGTGGAATGCCCGTGCCCATTGAAGTATGTGGGAAGTACGGTATGTGAATTGAAAAAGAGGATAATGGAACATGTCAGAGCTACCATACATGTGGACAGGACAAATGCCATAGCTAAGCATATGGAACAATACCATCAAAGCAATTGGAAACAACTAAAGTTTTATGGAATTGAATGTGTAGCGAAGAAAGAACGTGGAGGCAATAGAGAGAAACTTTTGCGTCAGAAAGAATCTCGCCACATTGTAAACCTGCGAACAATAACTCCCCATGGGTTAAATCAATCGGAAGAATTGTATATCCATCTGTAATAGATCTAAATGTATAATTTCCCTTAAGAATAATGTAACAGAATGATGATTCGGAAATTTTTAATAAGACACTTTTTCTATGACTTAATAGGTTTTAAATTATTTTCACAGATTATGTGGGAGTACGAAAAATAATATAAGCATCTTGCCTATAAAATCACCCCACTAGAGGGGTGGAAATGGTTAAGAAATAAGCATGTGTATTACTTAGGATTAACCCCTTCGCTGCTAGGCCTTTTCCCCTCCTGTGCTAAGCCTTTTTTGGCTATTTGGGGTAGTGCGCGCTTAGGCCCCTGTAACTTTTTGACCACATAAGGTATCCATGCCAAATTTGCGTCCTTTTTTCTAACATCATGGGGATTGTAAAGGTACCCAGGGTTTGTGGATTCCCCTGGAGGGGACCCAGAAATTAGTCAAAATACAGCTACATTTTGGTTTTTTTGGGAAAAATGCGAAAAAAGGGCAACAGATGAAAGCGTCTTGATTTTTCCCTGCAAATGGCATCAAAAAAGGGGTTGTGGTGCTGAAATCACCATCTTCCCAGCTTTCAGGGACAAGCAGACTTTTGTCAGAAAACCAACTTTTTTACACAGTTTTGGCATTTTTCTGGGACATAGCCTATTTTTGCTATTTTTGTGCTTTCAACCTCCTTCCAGTTAATGGTAGAAATGGGTATGAAACCAATAATGGATCCTGAAAAGCCATACATTTCTGAAAAGTAGACAAAATTCTGAATTCAGCAAGGGGTCATTTGTGTAGATCCTTAAAGTTTTCCTTATAGAAACTAACAGTTAAATAAAGGAAAAATTGAAAATTAGTTGAAAAAAACAGCCATTTGTGTCAACGTTTTCACCTGTAACTTCTTCTAATTATGACAGCTATTTGAAGGCAATATACCGTTATATCCGCTGGACCTTTCTGGTTGTGGGGATATATAGGACTTGTAGGTTCACCAAGAACCCGACGAACCCAGAGCCAATAATTGAGCAGCATCTTGCAATGGTTTTTTATTATGTACCGGGTATATAGCAATTATTTTGGGAAAATGTATACATGGAAAAATTGTTATGAAAGACACCTATGTATTTCTGAATTGGGAACAAAATGTAGATTTTAGAAACAGTAGATATTTGCACATTTCCGAAATTGGGAGTACCCATACTAGCATGAGAATTATAGGTCATTTTTCAAAATGACTTATTTTTTACACATTGTCTTTCATTTGGAAGGCAGAAATGCATCGAAAGTCAATAGGTAATAACAGTTGCTCTACAATTCTGTGTTACCCAAAGTCTCCCGATAAAAATGGTACCTCACTTGTGTGGGTAGCCCTTGTGCCCACAACAGGAAATGGCTCAAAATGCAACGTGGACGTACCTCATTTTCACAATGAAAAGTTACCCTTTTTTTGCAAAGTGCCTAGGTGTAGTTTTTGAACCCTAGCACTGCCGGAACCTAGGGAAACCTAGCAAACCTATACATTTTTGAAAACTAGACACCCAGGGGAATCCAGGATGGGGTGACTTGACTTCCTCCCACCAGGTTCTGTTACCCAGAATCCCTTGCAAACATAAAAAATTGTCCAAAAAACCACATTTCCCCCACATTTCTGTGGTGGAAAGTTCTGGAATCTGCGTGGGTCCACAAATTTCCACCCACCCCGCGTTCCCCAAAGTCTTACGAGAAAAATGGTACCTCACTTGTGTGGGTCGGCCTAGTGCCTGCGACAGGAAACGGCGCAAAACGCAACGTGGTCGCACCTCAATTTCGCAGTGAAAAATGACCCTTTTTGGCAAAGTGCCTAGCTGTAGTTTTTGAACCCTAGCTCTGCCGGCACCTAGGGAAACCTAGCAAACCTATACATTTTTGAAAACTAGACACCCAGGGAATCCAGGATGGGGTGACTTGACTGCCTCCCACCAGGTTCTGTTACCCAGAATCCCTTGCAAACAAAAAAAATTGTCCAAAAATCCACATTTTCCACACATTTCTGTGGTGGAAAGTTCTGGAATCTACGTGGATCCACAAATTTCCACCCACCCCGCGTTCCCCAAAGTCTTCCGAGAAAAATGGTACCTCACTTGTGTGGGTCGGCCTAGTGCCTGCGACAGGAAACGGCGCAAAACGCAACGTGGTCACACCTCAATTTCGCAGTGAAAAATGACCCTTTTTGGCAAAGTGCCTAGCTGTAGTTTTTGAACCCTAGCTCTGCCGGCACCTAGGGAAACCTAGCAAACCTATACATTTTTGAAAACTAGACACCCAGGGGAATCCAGGATGGGGTGACTTGACTGCCTCCCACCAGGTTCTGTTACCCAGAATCCCTTGCAAACATAAAAAATTGTCCAAAAAACACATTTTCCCCACATTTCTGTGGTGGAAAGTTCTGGAATCTGCGTGGATCCACAAATTTCCACCCACCCCGCGATCCCCAAAGTCTTCCGAGAAAAATGGTACCTCACTTGTGCGGGTCGGCCTAGTGCCTGCGACAGGAAACGGCGCAAAACGCAACGTGACCACGTTGCGTTTCGCAGTGAAAAATGACCCTTTTTTTGCAAAGTGCCTAGCTGTAGTTTTTGAACCCTACCTCTGCCGGCACCTAGGGAAACCTAGCAAACCTATACATTTTTGAAAACTAGACACCCAGGGGAATCCAGGATGGGGTGACTTGACTGCCTCCCACCAGGTTCTGTTACCCAGAATCACTTGCAAACCTAAAAACTGTCAAAAAAACCATTTTCCCCACATTTCTGTGGTGAAAAGTTCTGGAATCTGCGTGGATCCACAAATTTCCACCCACCCCGCGTTCCCCAAAGTCTTCTGAAAAAAATGGTACCTCACTTGTGTGGGTCGGCCTAGTGCCCGCGACAGGAAACGGCGCAAAACGCAACGTGGTCACACCTCAATTTCGCAGTGAAAAATGACCCTCTTTTGGCAAAGTGCCTAGCTGTAGTTTGTGAACCCTAGCTCTGCCGGCACCTAGGGAAACCTACCAAACACACACATTTCTGAAAAGTAGACACCCGGGGCTTCCAGGGAGGTATGGCTTGCGTGGATCCCCCAACGTTTCCTTACCCAGAATCCCCTGCAAACCTCAATTTTAGCTGAAAAAAATCACTTTTTCACACATTTTTGTGTGGGAAAGTGTGGCATCACTGGCCTCACACAAATTTCCTACCACCCAGCGTTCCCCCAGGTCTCCCGATAAAAATGGTGCCTCACTTGTGTGGGAGGCCCAAGTACTCGCGACAGGCAAGGGCCCACAACGTAGTGAGGCGACCTCAAAATGGCCTTTCACAAAACCACCTGGTTTTGCAAGGGGTCACCTGGGTTTTTGGCCCCGTGCTCGGTGGCCATCTAGGGAAACCTACCAAACCCACACATTTCTGAAAAGTAGACACCCGGGGCTTCAGGGAGGTATGGCTTGCGTGGATCCCCAACGTTTCCTTCCAGAATCCCTGCAAACCTCAATTTTAGCTGAAAAAATCACTTTTTTCACACATTTTTGTGTGGGAAAGTGTGGCATCACTGGCCTCACACAAATTTCCTACCACCCAGCGTTCCCCAGGTCTCCCGATAAAAATGGTGCCTCACTTGTGTGGGAGGCCCAAGTACCCGCGACAGGCAAGGGCCCACAACGTATTGAGGCGACATCAAAATTGCCTATCACAAAATGTTTTAGGCCCTTGCCTGTCGCGGGTACTTGGGCCTCCCACCCGAGTGAGGCACCATTTTTATCGGGAGACCTGGGGAACGCTGGGTGGTAGGGAATTTGTGTCAGCCCCGTGATGCCACAACTTTACCACACAAATGTGTGAAAAAAGTGATTTTTATTCAGCCAAATTTCAGGTTTGCAGGGGATTCTGGGTAAGAAAACGTTGGGGGATCCACGCAAGCCATACCTCCCTGGAATCCCGGTGTCTACTTTTCAGAAATGTGTGGGTTTGGTAGGTTTCCCTAGGTGGCCGCTGAGTCCCGGGCCAAAACGTCATGGGACCCCCTTGCAAAACCAGGTCGTTTTGTGATAGGCCATTTTGAGGTCGCCTCAATACGTTGTGGGCCCTTGCCTGTCGCGGGTACTTGGGCCTCCCACCCGAGTGAGGCACCATTTTTATCGGGAGACCTGGGGAACGCTGGGTGGTAGGAAATTTGTGTCAATCCCATGATTCCACAACTTTACCACACAAAAATGTGCGAAAAAGTGATTTTTTTCAGCAAAATATCAGGTTTGCAGGGGATTCTGGGTAAGAAAACGTTGGTGGATCCACGCAAGTCATACCTCCCTGGAATGCCCCGGGTGTCTACTTTTCAGAAATGTGTAAGTTTGGTAGGTTTCCGTAGGTGGCCGCCGAGCCCCGGGCCAAAACGTCATGGGACCCCCTTGCAAAACCAGGTCGTTTTGTGATAGGCCATTTTGAGGTCGCCTCAATACGTTGTGGGCCCTTGCCTGTCGCGGGTACTTGGGCCTCCCACCCGAGTGAGGCACCATTTTTATCGGGAGACCTGGGGAACGCTGGGTGGTAGGAAATTTGTGTCAGCCCCATGATTCCACAACTTTACCACACAAAAATGTGCGAAAAAGTGATTTTTCGAGCAAAATATCAGGTTTGCAGGGGATTCTGGGTAAGAAAACGTTGGTGGATCCACGCAAGCCATACCTCCCTGGAATCCCCCGGGTGTCTACTTTTCAGAAATGTGTAGATTTGGTAGGTTTCCCTAGGTGGCCGCCGAGCCCCGGGCCAAAACGTCATGGGACCCCCCTTGCAAAACCAGGTAGTTTTGTGATAGGCCATTTTGAGGTCGCCTCAATACGTTGTGGGCCCTTGCCTGTCGCGGGTACTTGGGCCTCCCACCCGAGTGAGGCACCATTTTTATCGGGAGACCTGGGGGAACGCTGGGTGGTAGGAAATTTGTGTCAATCCCATGATTCCACAACTTTACCACACAAAAATGTGCGAAAAAAGTGATTTTTTTTCAGCAAAATATCAGGTTTGCAGGGGATTCTGGGTAAGAAAACGTTGGTGGATCCACGCAAGTCATACCTCCCTGGAATGCCCCGGGTGTCTACTTTTCAGAAATGTGTAGGTTTGGTAGGTTTCCGTAGGTGGCCGCCGAGCCCCGGGCCAAAACGTCATGGGACCCCCCTTGCAAAACCAGGTCGTTTTGTGATAGGCCATTTTGAGGTCGCCTCAATACGTTGTGGGCCCTTGCCTGTCGCGGGTACTTGGGCCTCCCACCCGAGTGAGGCACCATTTTTATCGGGAGACCTGGGGGAACGCTGGGTGGTAGGAAATTTGTGTCAGCCCCATGATTCCACAACTTTACCACACAAAAATGTGCGAAAAAGTGATTTTTCGAGCAAAATATCAGGTTTGCAGGGGATTCTGGGTAAGAAAACGTTGGTGGATCCACGCAAGCCATACCTCCCTGGAATCCCCGGGTGTCTACTTTTCAGAAATGTGTAGGTTTGGTAGGTTTCCGTAGGTGGCCGCCGAGCCCCGGGCCAAAACGTCATGGGACCCCCTTGCAAAACCAGGTCGTTTTGTGATAGGCCATTTTGAGGTCGCCTCAATACGTTGTGGGCCCTTGCCTGTCGCGGGTACTTGGGCCTCCCACCCGAGTGAGGCACCATTTTTATCGGGAGACCTGGGGGAACGCTGGGTGGTAGGAAATTTGTGTCAATCCCATGATTCCACAACTTTACCACACAAAAAATGTGCGAAAAAGTGAATTTTTTCAGCAAAATTTCAGGTTTGCAGGGGATTCTGGGTAGGAAAACATTGGGGGACCCACGCAAGCCATACCTCGCTGGACTCCCCAGAGTGTCTAGTTTTCAGAAATGTGTGGGTTTGGTAGGTTTCCTAAGATGGCCGCCGAGCCCAGGGCCAAAAGCCTCACTGGTGTGGGTGGTTCAAGTACCCAGCAACAGGCAAGGGCCCAAAACGTATTGAGGAGACATCAAAATGATCTATCACAAAACAAGCTGGTTTTGCAAGGGTAGTCACCTGGGTTTTGGCCCCGGGCTCGGCGGCCATCTTGGGAAACCTACCAAACCCACACATTTCTGAAAACTAGACACCCGTGGGAGTCCAGCGAGTATGGCTTGCGTGGATCCCCAACGTTTTCCTACCCAGAATGCCCTGCAAACCTCAAATTTAGCTGAAAAAATCACTTTTCTCTCAATTTGTGTGTGGAAAGTTATGGAATCTACGTGGATCCACAAATTTCCTACCACACAGTGTTCCTCATGTCTCCCGATAAAATGATACCTCACTCGCATGGGTGGGTCAAGTACCCACGACAGGAAAGGGCCCAAAACCTATTGAGGCGACATCAAAATTACCTATCACAAAACAACCTGGTTTTGCAAGAGGGTCCCATGAGTTTTGGCCCTGGGCTCGGTGGCCATCTAGGAAACCTACCAAACCCACACATTTCTGAAAACTAGACACCTGGGGAGTCCAGCAGGTATGGCTTGCGTGGGTCCCCCAACTTTTCCTACCCAGAATCCCCTGCAAACCTCAAATTTAGCTGAAAAAATCACTTTTTCTCAAATTTCTATGTGGGGAAAGTTCTGGAATCTACGTGGATCCACAAATTTCCTCCCACCCAGCGTTCCCCAGGTCTCCTCATAAAATGATACCTCACTTGCGTGGGTGGGTCAAGTACCCGCGACAGAAAAGGGCCCAAAACCTATTGAGGCGACATCAAAATTACTTATCACAAAACAACCTGGTTTTGCAAGGGGGTCCCAGGAGTTTTGGCCCTGGGCTCGGCGGCCATCTTGGGAAACTACCAAACCCAAACATTTCTGAAGCTAGACACCCGGGGAGTCCAGCGAGGTATGGCTTGCGTGGGTCCCACAACGTTTTCCTACCAGAATCCCTGCAAACCTCAAATTTAGCTGAAAAAATCACTTTTTCCATACATTTTTGCGTGGGATCACCGTGCCGGCACAAATGTCCTACCACCCAGCGTTCCCCTTGTTCTCCCGAGTAAAATGATACCTCACTTGTGTGGGTGGGCCAAAGGCCTGTGACTGGGAAGAGCCCAAAACATAGGGATTTAGGATATAGCACCGAGAATTCTAAGCGCTATATTTGTTTAAAAATACCTTTTTAGCCAGTTCTGCTTTGGACACCCACACAAGTGAGGTATCATTTTACTCGGGGAACAAGGGCAACGCTGGGTGGTAGGACATTTGTGCCAGCACGGTGATTCCACGCAAAAATATGTGGAAAATATGGTTTTTTCAGCTAAATTTGAGGGTTGCAGGGGATTCTGGGTAGGAAACGTTGGGGGATCCACGCAAGCCATACCTCCCTGGACTCCCAGGGTGTCTAGTTTTCAGAAATGTGTGGGATTGGTAGGTTTCCCTAGATGGCGGCGAGCCCGAGGCCAAAAACCAGGTGCCCCCCAAAACCAGGTAGTTTTGTTATAGGTAGTTTTGAAGTCTCCACAATACGATTTGGGCCATTTCCTGTTTCAGCCACTATGCCTACCCACACAAGTGAGGTACCATTTTTATCGGGAGCCCTGGGGAAACGCAGGGTGGTAGGAAATTTGTGGATCCACGCAGATTCCAGAACTTTCCCACACAGAAATTTGAGTAAAAAGTGATTTTGTTCTGCTAAATTTGAGGTTTGCAGGGCATTCTGGGTAGGAAAACGTTTGGGGACCCATGCAAGCCATACCTCGCTGGACTCCCCAGGTGTCTAGTTTTCAGAAATGTGTGGGTTTGGTAGGTTCCCAAGATGGCCGCTGAGGCCGGGGCCAATAACCCAGGTGACCCCCTTGCAAAACCAGGTTGTTTTGTGATAGATAATTTTGATGTCTCCTCAATACGTTCTGGGCCCTTGCCTGTCGCGGGTACTTGACCCACCCACGCGAGTGAGGTATCATTTTTATCGGGAGACCTGGGGAAAGCTGGGTGGTAGGAAATTTGTGGATCCACGTAGATTCCAGAACTTTCCCACACAGAAATTTGAGTAAAAAGTGATTTTTTTCAGCTAAATTTGAGGTTTGCAGGGTATTCTGGGTAAGAAACTTTTGGAGGACCCACGCAAGCCATACCTCGCTGGACTCCTCCGGGTGTCTAGTTTTCAGAAATGTGTGGGTTGGGTAGGTTTCCCTAGATGGCCGTTGAGCCCGGGGCCAAAAACTCATGGGACCCCCCTTGCAAAACCAGGTTGGTTTGTGATAGGTAATTTTGATGTCGCCTCAATAGGTTTTGGGCCCTTGCCTGTCGCGGGTACTTGACCCATCCACACAAGTGAGGTACCATTTTTCACGGAAGACTTTGGGGGACGCGGGGTGGGTGGAAGTTTGTACATCCACGCAGATTCCAGAACTTTCCACCACAGAAATGTGAGGAAAATGTGTTTTTTTGGACATATTTTTAGGTTTGTAAGGGATTCTGGGTAACAGATCCGGGTGAGAGCCAGTCAAGTCACCCCATCCTGGATTCCCCTGGGTGTCTAGTTTTCAAAAATGTATAGGTTTGCTAGGTTTCCCTAGGTGCTGGCAGTGTTAGGGTACAAAATCTACAGCTAAGCACTTTGCAAAAAAAGGGTCCGTTTTCACTGTGAAAATGTGGTGTGTCCACGTTGCGTTTGGGCCGTTTCCTGTCGCGGGCACTAGGCCTACCCACACATGTGAGGTGCCATTTTTCTCGGAAGACTTTGGGGAACGCGGGATGGGTGGAAATTTGTGGATCCACGCAGATTCCAGAACTTTCCACCACAGAAATGTGAGGAAAATGTGTTTTTTTTTTACAAATGTTTCGGTTTGCAAGGGATTCTGGGTAACAGAACCTGGTGAGAGCCAGTCAAGTCACCCAATCCTGGATTCCCCTGGGTATCTAGTCTTCAAAAATGTATAGGTTTGCTAGGTTTCCCTAGGTGCCGGCAGAGTTAGGGTTCAAAATCTACAGCTAGGCACTTTGCAAAAAAAAGTCAGTGCCTAGTGGGCTTTCTGCCGCCCTGGGGAGGGGGAAATCAGGGGCTATTGCCCCGATATGCCCCCGAGGGGGCAGAAAGACTGTGGCTATTCTTTTGGGGGTCGGCGGCATTGGGATGCCTATTCTGGTCAGCCCCCACCCCTCCGTATAAAAAAGCCAGCATAATCGCTGGCACATAGTGGGCTTTCTGCCCCCCGGGGGCAGATCAGGGGCTACTGCCCCCATCTGCCTCCTGGGAGGGGCAGAAAGACAGTGACATCTTTTTGGGGTGGGTGGGGGCATTGGCATGTCCATTCTTGGCAGCCCCCACCCCGAACTTTGTAAAAAAAAAAAAAAATCCCTGGTGGCTAGTGGGCTTTCTGCCCCCCCGGGGGGGGCAGATAAGGTGCTATTGCCCCATCTGCCTCCCAGGGGGGGCAGAAAGACTGTAGCATTTTTTTTGGGGTGGGGGCATTGACATGCCCATTCTGGGCAGCCCCCACCCCTACCTATATATAAAAAAAATCCCTGGCGCTTAGTGGGCTTTCTGCCCCCTCCCGGGGGGGCAGATCAGGGGCTATTGCCTCCATCTGCCTCCTGGGGGGCAGAAAGTTTTTTTTTTCTTTGGGGGTAGGGTGGGGGCATTTGCATGCCCATTCTGGGCAGCCCCCACCCCGGGCCTATAAAAAAAATAATCCCTGGCATCTAGGGTATTTCTGAACCCCGGGTGGGGGCAGATTGGTGGCCACTGCCACCATCTGCCCCCCAGGGGGCAGAAAGACTGGAATTTCGTGGGGGAGGGTGGGGGCATTGGCATGCCCATCTTGGGCAACCCCCACCCCTAAATGTATCGAGGGAAAAAACCCTGGTGTCTAGTGGGCTTTCTGCCCCCCAGGAGGGGCAGAAAGACTGTACCTTTGCGGCGGGGTGGGGTGGGGGTATTGGCATGCCCATATTGGGCAGCCCCCACCCCAAATTATAATTAAAAACAAATCCCTGGTATCTAGTGGGCTTTCTGCCCCCCAGGAGGGGCAGAAAGACTGTACCTTTGCGGCGGGGTGGGGTGGGGGCATTGGCATGCCCATATTGGGCAGCCCCCACCCCTAACTATAATTTAAATAAAAATCCCTGGTGTCTAGTGGGCTTTCTACCCCCCCGGGGGGGCAGAAAAACGAATCCTGGCAAATATTTTATGGGGGAGCAAAGGCCCTTGCCCAAGGGGCCGCTCCCCTCCCTGGTGCCTAGTGGATGGATCCCTGCTTGGGGATCGCCCTCCTGGGGCGATCCCCAAGCAGGGATCCACTAGGAGAGGGTACCATTGGAAAGGGAGATTCTCCCCTTTCCAACGATACCTCTCCTGAGTTTCTACGTGCTCAGGGGCTGAGATAGCCCCCTGAGCACGTAGAACCTGAAACTGAAATGAGCCTCTTGGCTCATTTCAGTTTCAGTTTCACTGAAATGACATCAGCGCGACGTGCGCGCCGATCGTCATTTCAGGGAAACCAGGGGGCCTCGGGAGCTGGGGAAGCTCTTCCCAGCTCCCGAGGCTTAGGGATTAAGGGAATCCCTCTGGTGCCCGCACCAGAGGGATTTCCTGCCCTGGGTTCCATGACGAGCTGGACTCGTCATGAGCACACGAGCACTGTGTGCCATGACGAGTCCAGCTCGTCATGAGCATGGAAGGGGTTAATAATCACTTACGAATGTCATTCTATGTAGTAATGTAATAATAAAAACTACATCTCCCAGAATGCACAGGGACGCTTGCATTACCAAACAGGAAATGAGGTAATTACTGTTTGAATATATGTAAGAGGCGGTGGCAAGCGGTCAGTTGATCGTGAGCAAGGTATTTGGAGATACCGAAAGGCGTAGATGATTATATCGCCTATAACCATGTGAATGAGGATGTAATAAAAAGAAAAAAATTGCAAAATACTACGGGAGTGCGATCCGTTTGTCGTCCCTTGTGGAGGATTGTGGTGAGAATATATATATATATATATATATATAATATTTTTTTTTATCCAACACTCAAGAGACTGCCGCTGTGGGTGGCTAATGCAAAAACAACAGTTGATGGACAGAATGCAGAACAATGTCATACATTCACCCCAGTACAGAGATCTGGGCCTAAATCCATCGTTTTTTGCTCACCATGCCATTCCAGTTTGAACCCAGCCATATGCAAATCAGTCTTGACCCTGTGCCTCATGGGAACAGTCCAGCCCGAACTGCCAAGCCAGGTCCTCCCTGGACTGGAAACAAGCATCCTAGGACCGGTTTCGGGGTTTCACCCCTCTTCAGCCAGGATAGCTTGATTCCAGTGGCATGGAGAGCACGGGACCCACGTCTGGGCATACCCGTCCCACTTGGGGTGACAAATGCAAAAACAACAGTTGATGGACAGAATGCAGAACAATGTCATACATTCACCCCAGTACAGAGATCTGGGCCTAAACCCAGATCAGTTGACTGGGGGTGAGTGTTTGATTTGCTCTAACGCTCCGTCCATCATCCACTTTGGTATCGCTTTGTTCGCCCTAAGTTGGCAGGGTATGCCCAGACGTGGGTCCCTTGCTCAATTTGCCACTGGATTCAAGATAGCCTGGCTGATGAGGGTTTTGAACCCGAAGCCGGTCCCAGGATGCTTGTTTCCGGTCCAGGGAAGACATGGCTTGGCAGTTCGAGCTGGACTGTTCCCATGAGGCACAGGGTCAGACTGATTTGCATATGGCCATGTCTGAACTGGGGTGGTGGAGTGAGCTAAAGAATGATGATGGATTAAACCCAGATCAGTTGACTGGGGTGAGTGTTTGATTTGCTCTAACGCTCCGTCCATCATCCCCTTTGGTATCACTTTGTTCGCCCTAAGTTGGCAGGGTATGCCCAGACGTGGGTCCCTTGCTCAATTTGCCACTGGATTCAAGATAGCCTGGCTGATGAGGGTTTTGAACCCGAAGCCGGTCCCAGGATGCTTGTTTCCGGTCCAGGGAAGACATGGCTTGGCAGTTCGGGCTGGACTGTTCCCATGAGGCACAGGGTCAGACTGATTTGCATATGGCCATGTCTGAACTGGGGTGGTGGAGTGAGCTAAAGAATGATGATGGATTAAACCCAGATCAGTTGACTGGGGGTGAGTGTTTGATTTGCTCTAACGCTCCGTCCATCATCCTCTTTGGTATCGCTTTGTTCGCCCTAAGATGGCAGGGTATGCCCAGACGTGGGTCCCTTGCTCACTTTGCCACTGGATTCAAGATAGCCTGGCTGATGAGGGTTTTGAACCCGAAACCGGTCCCAGGATGCTTGTTTCCGGTCCAGGGAAGACATGGCTTGGCAGTTCGGGCTGGACTGTTCCCTTGAGGCACAGGGTCAGACTGATTTGCATATGGCCATGTCTGAACTGGGGTGGTGGAGTGAGCTAAAGAATGATGATGGATTAAACCCAGATCAGTTGACTGGGGGTGAGTGTTTGATTTGCTCTAACGCTCCGTCCATCATCCCCTTTGGTATCGCTTTGTTCGCCCTAAGTTGCCAGGGTATGCCCAGACGTGGGTCCCTTGCTCACTTTGCCACTGGATTCAAGATAGCCTGGCTGTTGAGGGTTTTGAACCCGAAACCCGTCCCAGGATGCTTGTTTCCGGTCCAGGGAAGACATGGCTTGGCAGTTCGGGCTGGACTGTTCCCATGAGGCACAGGGTCAGACTGATTTGCATATGGCCATGTCTGAACTGGGGTGGTGGAGTGAGCTAAAGAATGATGATGGATTAAACCCAGATCAGTTGACTGGGGGTGAGTGTTTGATTTGACCTAACGCTCCGTCCATCATCCCCTTTGGTATCGCTTTGTTCGCCCTAAGTTGGCAGGGTATGCCCAGACGTGGGTCCCTTGCTCACTTTGCCACTGGATTCAAGATAGCCTGGCTGATGAGGGTTTTGAACCCGAAACCCGTCCCAGGATGCTTGTTTCCGGTCCAGGGAAGACATGGCTTGGCAGTTCGGGCTGGACTGTTCCCATGAGGCACAGGGTCAGACTGATTTGCATATGGCCATGTCTGAACTGGGGTGGTGGAGTGAGCTAAAGAATGATGATGGATTAAACCCAGATCAGTTGACTGGGGGTGAGTGTTTGATTTGCTCTAACGCTCCGTCCATCATCCCCTTTGGTATCGCTGTGGGTGGCTAAGGCTTGCCAATCTGTTGTATGCATATGACGTGTAGCTTGGTCATTACTACATGGAGAGAAGAGCGTAAAGAGAGGGGAAGATATATATATCTGCGAAAAAGAGGGGGGAAAAGAAAACATTACATCATAAACATCAAAATCGTTCCCTGCGGCGCCCCTCCAGTAAGACTTTTGAAGAGAAGCTAAAAAGTCCTTTGCATGCTTGACTGTATGGAAGATGTGCTATTGCCTCTTATGTAGTACTTGTAACTTAGACTGTTGTACAATTCCCGCGGGGCCCTCTGCTTCAGAAAACTGTTAATCAAAGTCTTAAACTGTTTAAGTCGTCGTGCGGCAATAACTGACATGTCACCCCTCATACATATGTATCTGGGTGGGGGATTTTAATACCAGTAAATGTAGTTTTTCAGGAATGAATGTCTGTGGATTCTCAGATATAACGGGGATTAATTTACAACATTTCCCACATGATAGTAATGGGGAAGCGCTAAATGAACTCCTATGTAAGCATAGCCTGGAAATATTAATATCAAGAGGAGAAGATGGAGTAACTACATATCCAACTTTCCAAGGCAGTGGAAACCCAACATGTATCGACCACATCATAGTGTCAACTTCTGGCCTTGCATACTGTGGCTTACCAGATAGTGAGTTCACTAGCTTTTGCGACCACGCTTCGCTGACTATGCCCTTATATGTTATAACTAACGGGCCTGAGGATAAATTAATGTTGCCTAACGTAGTGACGGCCGGAAAGAATACTGTTAGTATAAAATGGACATGTATCAATGAAGACACTATGTTACAAAAGGTTATTAATGCTAATAATGAAAGTTTTTCCATCTGCACTGACCTTAATTCCTCCCCCGAAATGATTACGACCGTCTATGAGAGAATCACTGCGGCAATATCTAGCAATCTAAGAAAAGAAAGTACAACGAAAAAGAGACAGGTTAACGGCTGGTTTAATCATGATTGCACGCGGGCAAAACAAGTCTTAAATAAGGCCCTACATACAATTCCTAGAGACAGAACAGAAACCAAGCGACTTAGATTTCTATATAAGCAGGCTTTAAAAAATAGGAAGAGGGAGGTGCAAGAGGAGGCCTGGTCGAAATTGAATCAAGCCGCAGACACTAGGAATTCTACCCTTTTCTGGAAAGTGATAACCTCATCTATGTGGAAGGATGATCAAGATCCCATCATTGAAACAGTTATCGCCCCAAAAGACTGGCTTACCCATTTTAGTGAGATTTTTAATGCATCCATTAATAATATAGAACATCCCCTTTCTATAGCTATGATACCCCTCCAACAAATTAGGCTGGAGGAGGTAACCATAGCAATAAATAGGATGAAACAGGGCAAGGCTCCAGGACCTGATGGGGTCCCAGCCGATGCATATAAAAAATATACACAGTTATGGGCACCCATATTAACCCAGGTCTGCAATGCAGCTGCTAAAGGTTGCGTCCTCAAGACTTGGACAGATAGTGTTATCGTCCCAATTTTCAAAAAGGGGAGTCGGGAAGACGCAAGATGCTACCGCCCCATTTTCCTCCTAGACCCATCGGTTAAGATCATGGGGCGAATAGTTCTCAAAAGACTGGAGAACTGGGTCAATGATAATAATATCTCGATCGAAACCCAATATGGCTTTAGGGGGGGAGATGGGGGACGGTAGAACAGTGCATAAATCTGCATCTGATTATCGATAAATACACGATGGCTAAGGGAGAACATATCCATCTTTGCTTTGCAGACCTTAGCTCTGCTTTTGACTGTGTAAATCATGCCAAATTGTGGGAAGCAATGATGGATATGGGCACTCCTGATGATATTATTTCCTTGAATATGCCTCTTTTTTCCACAGCCTGTCACCCAGCATGTTGTTACAACGCATACCATTACCCCGCAACCATTACCCCGACTTGCGGAGGGGGGCGCTGGATGTTGGAATAGTATAATTTACTATTCCAACTCCAGTCTGAGCGGACAGTATGGAAGGTGTTGGATTTTAAATCCAACACCTTCTCCCCCCTCCGCAAGTCGTTGTTGCGACTTGCGGGGTAATGGTATGCGTTGGTACAATGCGGTCGTGGTAACGACCGCGTTGTAACAACATGCGGGGTGACGGTTTCGTGGTGAAGGTCGTTTACCATTTCCTTCCTATCACAATTCTACTCGAGACTGACATCCAGAGTGAGGTATGGAAGGGGAGGTGAGTGCACCCCAAAGTTCAAGGTATCT
Organism: Calotriton arnoldi; assembly: GCA_963921515.1. Taxonomy (NCBI): domain Eukaryota; kingdom Metazoa; phylum Chordata; class Amphibia; order Caudata; family Salamandridae; genus Calotriton; species Calotriton arnoldi. The sequence goes on along the minus strand of CAWUFW010006050.1, from coordinate 90,610 downwards.
AGGGGAATAAGACAGGGTTGTGTCATTGCACCACTTTTATTTTCATTATATATAAACGGGATCGATAAAACCCTTCAGAATTTAAACACAGATGCCCCAAAAATAGGTGCGAGACCAACCCCGCTGCTTCTGTATGCAGACATTGCAGTTCTAATCTCGAGAACTGCAAATGGACTACAAGAACTAATTGAAGCCTTCGTCTCATACATGGAGCAGAGAGATTTAAAATTAAACTTTTCAAAACGTTCGTGATGATCTGCGGCCAAGGTAGGGCCAAGAGAACGTCCCATTTTGTTAGGAACTACAAGTTAACAGAAGTCAAGAATTTTTCCTATCTAGGTATTTTATTTTAACAGCAATTGGGCTTACCATTTAGACCAGTCTAGACTTACATTCATCAGAACCATAGAGGCGATTTTTAGATTTTGTAATAAGATAGGTAGTAAACCCATCCGTGATGTGCTTAAAATTTATGGTAGTAAATGCCTATCTGTAGCAACCTATGGCTCTGTAGTGTGAGGCAATGCTAATCTTAATGCATTGCAATAGTGTGAAAATATTATTTTCTTTGTCGTATGATGGCCGTACCAAGATCGACGTCAACTTTTCTTGCATAAAGAATTGGATGTACCATATGTCACTGACTTAATCCAAGTAAGAGCGTTGTGCTCATGGCACAACATTTGGTGAAAGGAGGGCCCAAAGTTTACCAGGGATATTATTAAGGACTGTTTAGCTCTGGAACACACTAATAAAATCCCTTGGCTAGCATACATGGAGAACCTACTAAAGAATATCGATAAAGATCTATCGGCAAAAAATCCTACAGCTATTTTGCAATTTAGCAAAAATGATATCAAAAAATTGTATATGGAGAAATTTAAGCCAAGGAAGAGCTAGGAGAGAGGAAGGGAAAACAAGCATATTAAGATATATGGCCAATATTGAGTCGACTGGTCTACCAAACTATTTGGTAAAAGGTACGAATACCCAAGACAGATTTTATCTGACAAGACTGCATATGGGTACAGTTCATGAACTGGTGGCTTTCCCAAAACTTAAAAAATTGCACACAAATGCCCATGTGATGGGAAAGCAAACCAGACCACAATGCATTTTATGCTGTTTTGTAGGTTTTATCAAGATATCAGAAAAACCTTTTTACGGCCAATTTTTATTGTACAGAAATAATTTTTTTATAAAGAAGCTATGAAATTCATCTGTACCCTTGATAATAAATTAGCCTGTTGTGCTGTTGTTGGTTTTATAAGCCGGGCCATACAAAGAAGGAAATCCCTTATACTTTTAGATCAATTAGTTTATGAAACTGAATGAAGGATGACCCCTGGCCGAAAAGTAATAATATTAATTGGGACAACAAGGTGATGTGTACAGATGGAGATTTAAATGTATGTAATATATATCGAAAATAAGATCTTAATTGTTTTGTACTTTTATGAATCGAAAAAAGATTCGAATAAAGTTAGATGATGATGATAAGTCAGAACATGTTGAAAAAATTGTTATCCGCTGTATAGTAGTTTGACCGTTTATTTTCATGTTTCCCCATAATCTTGTCAATATAAATATTTTTGGGAATACTAGCATGCAGCAACACATTTTACTAGATGATGCTTCAAAGTAATGTTACTTAAAATTTCACAGTTTAGCAAAAAAAAATTTATTTATCTTAGTTGCATTTTTTTGTGAACATTTTATTTTTAAAGCAGTCTCGTCTGTCTTGCTTTCAAGCTTCTGCAAATAGCACCTAATCAGAGAGCATTCTGGGAGCATTATACGTATCCTCATATCGTTAAACTTTGCAAACGTGTACAAATTATTATACCGGAACTACTGTCCGCAGTGCAGTACAAGCTGCTTACAGCATTTCCTTAGTGCATTCATCATAATAATAAAGGCTTTGCATTAATGAACCATGAATACAAGTTCGAACCGCATTAACAGATGGCCACAAATATTACCTTAACGGCAGACAATGCATTTCCCTAATCCATAATGTGGTACTGTAAACTGGCAGCCAAAGGGGTTGTGCTGCAGAGGGTTGAGCCTACTTAACACAAGGACAAAATAAATATGAAAACTTGTTGTCCTTGACACCAAACAATATGTGGTGGGAGTCGGGCTATAGGAATTCCACACCTCTGACATACACTGGGCACTGCATAGCAGTTTGTGGTATCTTCCTCCCCTAACTGTTGCTGGGGAAGATACTAGAACCTTGGTGCCACCAGATTCTAGAATAGACTGCTCTCTGTCGGTTAGCTCTGTGGTGACAGTTGGAGCTAGCTGTGGCTCAGTTGTACTTAAAAAAAAAAAAAAAAAAGCATATTCTCCCACATGTCGGTATCTTGTGTTGGAAGTGCCTGACCAACACTACACTGGCAACAAAGGATTGGATGCGTCTGGGATCCGTAGTTGTACGTCTCAACATGCTCTGGGTAAGGATTTTCTCGTCAGAATATCGCTTAAGAAGACAGCTGGAGAGTGTGACTTCCCCAGACACATACTGGAGATTATGATACACATCTGACTAAAGTTTTAGGTCGGGAGTTAGATCCATCTCTGGTTATTGTGAGTACATTTTATGCATATGGATGGCTGTGGGCTAAAATAGTGGAGTAGCTGTCCCTTGATCATGGTGGTGCGCGACTAAGGCCGACGACATGATTCTCTGTCATTTGTCCATTATTTGAGAGATTCAATTAACAGCATTTGTAAAGCACAACAGTGTTGCCTTTAGGATTATCTGGGTGCTGTGTTTCCGAAGAGCCAGGTCTTGAGTCTCTTTCTGAAGTCTGATTGCGAGGGGGCTGTATGTAGCTGGAGGGGAAGGCCGTTCCAGTTCTTGGCAGCGATGTAGGAGAAGGAGCGGCCACCACTGCGACTGATACTGGGAGTGTGTGCAAGGGCGAGTGAAGAGAAGCGCAGGTGTCTGGAGGGTTGGTGGAAGTTCAGTCAGTGGTTGATGTAGGCAGTTCCTAGGACGTGGAGGACTTTGTAGGTGTACGTGAGGATCTTGAACTGGCATCTCATCTGGATGGGGAGCCAGTGGATGTCTCTCAGGTAGGGGGTGACGTGGGTACGTTTTGGGGAGGTCCAGGATGTGACTGGCTGCAGCGTTCTGTATGGTCAGGAGTCTTCTTAGGAGCCGGGTGGAGATGCCAGCGTAGAGGGTGTTGCCGTAGTCGAAGTGGCTGGTGATGAGGGCCAGCATGACAGTCTTTCTGGTGTTGGTTGGGATCCATCTGAAAGTTCTGCGGAGTGTGTGTAAGCAGGCGGAGGCGACTGTGTTGACTTGTCGAGGATGATGCCGAGGTTGCGTGCATGCTCGGTCAGTGTGGGTGTAGGTCTGAGTTCGGCAGGCTGTGGTCCCAAGCAGAGGTGTTTTTCCCAAAGATCAGAACTTCAGTTTTGTCGGAGTTGAGTTGGAGGCAGTTGTCCATCATCCATTTGGCTACGTTGGTCATGGGGTTGCAGAAGTTGGTTTTGTTGTAGGAGGGGTCCTTGGTGAGCGAGAGGTTCAGTTGAGTGTTGTCTGCATAGAAGATTATGTTGAGCCCTTGGGATCTGACGACGTCTGCGGGGAGGGGCCTTGTAGATGTTGAGCAGGGTGGGGCTGAGGGATGATCTTTGTGGTGCGCCACATATGATGTCTTTGGGTGTGAAGGTGATGGGAGGCTGTCAGATAGTGGTAGGAGCAGGGGTCGGTGGGCGCTCCAGAGTGGATGAAAGACATGATGGCTGAGGTTTTCAGGGCAGAGAGCAGGTGGTAATGGTTTGTCTGATGCTAGCTGGTTGGTAGAGGTTTTTGGGGTTGAGGGTGGTGGGTTGGAGGTTGAAATTGTTGTAAATGTTGGTAATATTGCTGTGGAAGTAGTCTGAGAGGGTGTCTCAGAGTTTTTGGGAGGGGTGGATGGTGTTCTCTGTAGCTGTCGACTTGGAGAATTCTTTTGACTATTTTGAAGAGTTCCTTTGTGTGGTTGACTGCACAAGTCAATGCAGGAGGTGATGGCTGATTTCTTGGCTTCCTTGATGTGCCGATGATAGAGCAGCTCACAAAAAAGCCCTGAGCAACTGTCTGCAGGGTTCTTGGTGGCGCGCCATTCTTTTTCAAGTTGGTGGCAGTAGCGTTTGATGGCCCTGAGTTCTGGGGTGTAAAAGCTGGCCTGTTTGGAGGACTTGTTGGATTTTGCAGGTTTCTGAGGGTTGACACTGTCGATGATCCAGGCGGTGAAGTTCTGGACGTCCTGGTCGAGGTTTGTGGAGGCCTCGGGTTGGGAGGTGGTGAGGGCCTGTGACCACTGAGTTTCGCTGAACTTGCTCCAGTTGCGGGGGGGGGGGCGGAATCTTGTGATGGTGTGCTGGGTGCCAGTGATGGTGATGTGTACAATTGTGTGGTCAGTCCAGGTGACTTCTGTGGTGTGGCTGAATTTGATTCTGTCGCTGGTGGTGAAAAAGGGGCCAAGTGTGTGTCGGAGTTCAGTGGCCAGTTGGGTGAGGCCGATGTTCAGATTCAGGTGGAGTTGGGGTCGTCGATGTGGAACTTGAGGTCACAGAGTAAGACGTAGTGGTGGGAGTCGATTGCAAGGGGGGTGATGAGGTTTGGGATTGCGTCGCAGAATGTTGTTCGTGGTCCCGGGGGTCTGTAGGCGAGGGTGCCTCTTATTGTGGTTTTCGTGTTGGTTGAGGTGTTCATTAAAGGTGTGGGGTCGTCGTTGGTGATGGTGCATCTGATGGTTTCCTTGAAGATGCTGGTGAGGCCTCTGCCTTGCTTGTTTGCGCAGTCTCGGTGCATCATCTTGTAGCCTTCGGGAGTGGCGTTGGTGATGTCGGGGTTCGAGGAGGAGTTGAGTCACGTTTCGGTGATGAAGGCAACATCAGTGGAGAGGGTGGTGATGGTGTCCCAGATATCCGTGGCGTGTTTGCAAAGTGAGTGAGCGGGCGTTGAGCAGGATGCAGTGAAGTGGTTTGCGGGGTGTTCTTGGTCTTGTGTGCAGGAGTGACGCGGGATCTTTCATTGGTTGTGTTGCTGGAGAAGTGGCCGTGTCGGCAGGTGAAGGGTCCTTTGGTGGATCGTGGGGAGGAGGCTACGCAGCTGTTTCGGGATCCTGGTCCAGGAGTTCCTTGGAGGTGTACCATCAGGTGGCGGTGGGACCTGGGTTCCTGGTGCTGGGCGCTGTCCAGCCGGTGAGGTGTTGGCGGCGTGTCCGCTGCACATTTCGGCTGCAGGGCCGTGCGGCGTCCTCCATTAGTGGTCATGGTAGGTGGTCCTAGGCGTAGGGCGGGGACCTGGAATGGGCAGCACAGGGACAGCAGGCAGAGACCAGGACAGCAGGCAGCGCAGGTACACAGTTGGGGGTCGGGCAAAAAAGGGGTGGCTCAGCCCAGCTTCCTCCGGGCTCTGATGGTTGTGACCGGGCCTGCCCATGACCCGCGCACGTCCTGCGAAGTGGTAGCTCCCTGGGTCTTAAATTGGCTCAGGGAGGAACAAAAATCTGCTGAACCAGCTGGCCCTGTCTCTGGGGCTGCTGGGAAATGGAGTATTGGTCCCGTCTGGTGGTGGTAGCGGGTACGAGGTGCAGTAATGCCGGTTGCAGGAAGGAAGACAACTTCTTGTAGGGAAATGGAGAACGGCTTAGGTGAAGAGAAACTAGCGGTTTGCAGTTCGCCGATAAAATTGTGGGGAGAACCTAAGTGTTCAAAGCGTCTCCTTTGACTTTGGGCGTAGTGTTTAGTGGTGGTGCGGGTCGCATAACCCAGAAAAAGGTGATCTAACGAGCGAGAGTGTTGTGGCAAAAGTGGTGCAGTGTTTTGCTGTCCTTAACATCGTATGGCACATTGTAACTTTGGGCATATTTTGAGCTGTAATTCGAAGAGAGGAGCATACCGGGTGTGTGCGTATTAGTTTGCAATGCGCATTGAAGAAAAAAAGATATAACCATAATCACTGCCACAGCCTTGTGGTGGTGTGAGAGTGATGTGGCAGAGATTTTGAACCCGATCTCTTTTCAAACACCATTCAACCAAATAAAACATGTAATAATCCAAAGACTCTTACCGTAGGTCTGGAGTTTGGTTCCCTCTGACAGGAAATTCCAGTGGACACCCAGAGATCATTTCACTGAGATGCCTTGTTTGTTAGAAAGCGTTGATGCAATTACAGGGTGGGTGTCACCAAGAAGTAAATGGAATATAAATGCAACTTTAGCAGGAAATTCTGAGCAGTTCTATCATTTCTGTTTTGTAATACATTGGTAATTGTAGATGGTACCAACCGGATGGTGCCAGGAACATACTTTGTGTAGATACTGTAGTTGTCTGTGCTGAATATTACAATTTTGTGACACTACAGTAGTAGCATTACACAGAAGTGCGCATGTTGTATTTAGGAGTGTATACGGGCATTACAATACTGGTAGTGAGTTTCTGTATTGTGTTGTAGTGTCATCTGGCAACAAATACAAGTATGCAGAGTGTCACTCCCGCACTGTTCTTTTTGGCATCCCTTGGTGAGCCTCCCCATTATTCAATTGTTTCTGAGCCAAATTTGGGTCTGGGGAGCAAGACCGCGCTACTTCAACATTGTCTGGGGTGGAGGGACAGGAAAGTTTAGAACATCTGCCTGATCTTGGTGGTGTTGAAGCCAAGGGATTCAATGATTATGAAATATGCATAACCTAAATCGGACAATCACTGCCTACCTAGGTTCAGTACTGTTATGGAGTGTTATCAATTTGGAAAGCACACTCAAAAAGAGGGAGAAACATTTGAAGAATTTGTGTCCGAGTTGCTAAACTGGCTGCCACATGTAAGTTTGGTGTGACGTGATGAACGCATAAGAGACCAAGGGGCAGATGTAAGACCGGTTTTTGCAGTCGCAAACAGGAATTTGGCCCGTTTGCGACAGCAAAATAGGTCAGCCCCATGTACAAACCATATTTTGCGAGTCGCTAACCTATTAGCGACTCACAAAGTATGGTTTGCAACTCGCTGTTAGGAAGGGGCGTGCCAAGGGCGTCCCTTCCTAATAGCGAGTCATTCACCCATGTAAGATTGTTTTGCGACCGCATTTGCAGTCGCAAAACACTTGCAGTTTACCACCCTTTTCAAAAGGGTGGCAAGCCACTCGCAAAGGGGAAGGGGTCCCCAGTAGACCCCTTCCCCTATGTGAATAGGTGCGTAAAGATTTTTAAGAGCATGCAGGGACCACTGTCTGCCCTTAAAAAATGAAACTGAAGAGTTTTTAATTTTTCTTTTTTTAAATGCATCCCGTTTTTCTTTAAGGAAGACTGGCTGCATTTGAAAAAAAAAAAATTGCTTTATTAAAAATCAGTCACAGACATGGTGGTCTGCTGACCCCAGCAGGCCGCCATTCCCAATAGTGTCGCAAATTGCGGCAGCCTCATGAATATTAATAAGGCATGCAATTTGCGACCCCATTGCGAATCGGAAAGTGTCTGAGACACTGTTGTACATTCATTTTTGCGAGTCCCAATTTGACAGAATTTGCGACTCGCAAAAATGAATGGTTGTACATCTGGCCCCAATTTCTCTTAAATTGTAAAATTGAAAGAATGTGAGGATCTCTGACTGAATGATGATCCTCCCTTGAGTGATGTCCTCATTGTAGCAAAGCAGGTGGAACACATGATGGAGAGTGTGAAAGATCAAACAAGACTCTGACTGTAAGGAAATGTATGAGTAGTGGGGGAAGAGAAAATTGATGCACAAGTAATAAAGGGAACTAACATCTGTGTCTAAAGAAAGGGAAAGTGTCAGCACATTCAAAGGCCAGTGCTACAGGTATGGCAAACCTGGCACATGGCATACAGTAAAGACTGTCCTGCAAGAAGAGCAATGTGTAATAAATGCAGGAGGAAAGAGCACTTCATGGCATGTTGCAGGAACGGGTATGTGTCTAAAAAAACCTGGAAAAGAAATTGTGCCTGAAATGTGTGAGGAGATTGTTTTGCAGATGACTAATGGAGAATCGAGTAACCCCAAAGATTTTGTGAGAATTGACGATCAGGATTTAGATTTCATGTTCTAGATTAACTATAATCTCAAAAGATGTGTTCAACAGAATGTTCTGGGACCTTAAGAAACTACAAAAAATAGGCATATGCCCGGGGATATGGTGGTCAACTGATAAAAGTGAACGGATTCTTCTGGGGAAGTATTGAGTATAGAAATAGCTATACGGTTTGCAAAATGTTTTTTGTAAAGGAGACCACATTTTAGGATGCCAAACACAAAGTGATTTAGGGGTTTAGCTTAATCCCAATACAGATCTACAATTTTTAATTCAAAGTGTCTCCAAGAAGGAGGAAAAGATGTCCAACTTTGAAAAAGAATATCCAGAGGTGTTCATAGATAAACTAGAGTGTCTTAAACAATTTGTTCACAAGATGAAACTGAAAGAGAAAGCAGTACATGCATTAACTAGACTAAGAGGTCTTCCTCTGAGTGTCCATGATGCCGTGATACAAGAATTGGAAAAATTATGCAACTTAGGAATAATAAAGCCGGTTGAAGCCACGGAATGGTTGGCACCAATTGTAGTTGCTACAAAAATTGATGGTATGAATCATTTGTGTGTTGATCTTAGAGCCCTCAACAAGGATGTAATTGTAGACCAGTTCCGATTACCAAGGATAACAGAAATGGTTACAACTGGGGCAGGAGCCAACATTTTCCCTACGTTAGACCTGGCATCCGCTTACTGCCAAATCTGCCTGCACCTGATTCACAAGAACTCACTGCCTTTATCACACTGATGTGGGCATCTAAATTTGATTGAATGTTGGCTGGTATCGGCGGCATTGGTAATTCAGAGAGTCATGTTGAATGTGCTCCCCGGGATCCCTGGTATATTCTGTTATCAAGATGATATATTAATATTTGGTCACTCAGAAGTACAATATGGATAGTGGATTAGACCGGTTTTACAAAAATTCAGAGACTATGGCCTTACTGTAAATAGAGATGAATGTAACTTACAGTGTACAGAAATAAACTACCTTGGGCACAAGATCACATCCCAACAGATTCAACCCAAAGCAGAACTTGTAAATACCATAATGACGTTAGTAGCGCCAGAGAACAAAGATGAACTGAGATCTTTCTTAGGAATGATAGTTTTATAGCAAAGTCATTAGTAAGTTTGCCAGCCAAGCCTACCATATGCGATAATTATTGAAGAATGGAATGAGTTTTGAGTGGGATGAGCATTGTTAGAAGGAATTTGAAGATCCTAAAAATGCTTTGTCTCTGCCCCGAATTTAAAGGCTTTTGTGCCGGGAAAGAAAACTATTGTTGCAACTGATGCCAGTTGAAAGGGCTTTAGGGCAGTACTTTTACATGAAAAGTGAGGAAACTATAGCATTCGCCTCAAAGGCTTTGAGGCAATCTGAAATAAATTAGTCATTGAAGAAGAGGCTTTGGCAGTGTACTGGACGCTTAACAATTGTAAACATTTTATTTGGGGAACGATGTTCAATTTAAGGACTTATCATAAGCCCCTTAAGGAAGTGTTTTCTAAAAAAATAATTAGATGCAATTTCTAGCAGGATCAAGAGATTGGTAGTTAACCTTCAAGGGCTTACTTTTGAGGTACTGTACTATTGTATATAGACGACGCTGTCCTCATGGCTGGGACTGCGAGGGGGCTGCAAACTCTGCTCAACTCCTTTGTTCAATTTATGGAGGAACAGGACCTGTTAGTTAATAACTCCAAATCCTATATGATGCAGGTGGGACCTTGTCCGAGAAAGTCTTACCTCTTTAAGGTTGGGTCCATTCCAGTCCCCAGGACTAGTGTTTTTTTCTTACCTGGGATTTTGTGGGATGGAACATGGACTGGGGGCCCTTAAAAAGCAGAAAGAAGGGTATCTTTTATGGGCCAATGCTGCTATTTTTAACTTTGCCTTTAGATTGGGGTAAGAGTTTGATTGGGGCTCTTTTGCAGATCTATAGGGCCAAGTGTATTGCTAAGGTGTCTTATGGTAGTGAAATCTGGGGATATATCGCCCATGACGATCTACAAATAGCCGGAAACAACTTTTTTCTTTCGTAGTGCATGAAAAGTTGGGCATGGTCTATCTTTCTAACCTGTTGGCCTTTCGCCCCCTTACACTGTGGATAAAAACCTGGCTCGGCAAAGGGACCGCCTTAAACACACAGAACTTAAAGGACTGTATGGCCCTTGACCATGCTCACCATATCCCTTGGCTCAATTATGTCAAGGAGTGTTTCACGAGCCTGGGAAAAGCAGATTTATTTTTTAACCGGGAATCAACCAGTGTGAAGGACTTGGGTTGGGTAAAGGAGGCCGTTTTTAGACAGAGGATACTAGATAGGGAAGACGTGGATCTGAGAAAGTCTATCGTACGTAGATTTATCATCTTGAAAACTATGCAATCCACGGAATCATACCTTTTAGGGCTATTAAGCTCTTACGATTGCTTTTTATTGGCCATGTTCCGTTTTGACCTCTTTAATCTTCTTCTCGCCCACCACGTGGGCGGAACAAGGGTCAGAGCTTGTTGCCCTGTGGCTGCAACGATAAGTCTCCACATGACATGCTCCACTTTTTAATGTTTTGCAGTTATGAGTTATCGAGGAAGGCTTGTATCATCCCTATCCTAAAAAAGGCAAACTTTAGGCAGGTGCATCCTGTCTTTACCTTTTTATTAATGCTCTCAGGTAATGCTGTATTATGTTCTAGCTTTTTAAAATTCGCTGTTAGGCTTCGATCTAGCTGTGATTAACAGTTGAGGGTGTATTATGGCTGGATGTGATTTTGGTATTCCTTTTTATTCTGTATTCAGTTTTATGCATCTTCTTAATCCTTTTTAAATATTAAGTATATAAGCATTGTTTTAATATTCATGTAAGTAGTATTAGATGCGGCAGACGTTTTATAGACCTGATTTCTTGTGTAGATTGCTTACTTGACTTTTATTGTTTTTTGCAAAAGCTGAATACAGTTGTTGTTGTAGCATTCACCTCAAGGGCTTTAAGGCAATCTGAAACAAATTACTCCGTCATCGAAGAAGAGGCTTTGGCTGTGTACTACACTTAACAATTTTAGACATTTTATTTGGGGAACGATGTTCAGATTAAAGACTGATCATAAGCCTCTTAAGGAAGTGTTTTCTAAAAAAAGGATTACATGCAATTTCTAGCAGGATCAAGAGATGGGTAGTTAACTGTGAAGGGCTTACCTTTGAGGTAGAATATATTCCTAGAGTGAGAAACTTTGCAGCTGATTGTACTGGTTGGTTAGTGACATAGAGGAAGTAGCTGGTGATAACAGTGAGGATATAGAGCTACACAAGGAAGATGTGTGATTACTAAAGGAATTGTTGAGGAGGAAAATTGTAAAAAGAGTTAGAAAAGGACCTGGTCATGTAAATGTTTTGGGAGACAAACTCAAGAGAGGCATTGTGTTACAATTTATTAAGAGACACTCCCCTGAAGGGGTCCTGCTCCAAGAGACTCATTTGATTGGCAATAAATGTAAGGCACTGGCCAGATGGGGTTACAACCTGGCTGCTCACTCTGGGTTTACCTCAGGGTCCAGGGGTGTGGGCATTATGGTCCGGCGATCCTTCCCGATGGCGATTTACTCATACTTGGTCTGACAATTTGGGACGATATGTGGCGGTGTCGGGTAGATGGGAGCGGGTTTCGCTGACCCTTGTATCAGTATATGTACCCCCAGGAATGCAGACACTTGCGTTCAGAGATTTGGGAACTCTCGCATTAAAACTCCCCGAGGGCAGACTGTTAATGGGAGGAGATTTTAACTCGTTAGTATCGGGTTGTCTCGACCGCCACCCCCGAGACTTATGGTCCGTGCATATGATCCTCCCCACTTTCCTTGAGGCGATGGGGCTGGTTGACGCTTGGCGGGTACATCACCCGTTAGAGAGACTATTCACGTTTCACTCTGGGGCTCATGGTAGCCTCGCCCGAAACGATAAAATCCTCACCCCAGCAGACCAAGTGGGGCACATTAAAGAAATTCGACATCTGGCCCGAGGTATTTCAGATAATTCCCCGGTCTGAATACAGATAGAGGTGGGAAAGGGTCAAGTGGGACGAATTGCACCAATAAATCCCTGGTTCCTTCGTATCCCTACGATTAAAGAAAAATTGACACAAGCAATAGAGCATTATTTTCATGATAACGAGGGATCGGCCCAAATAATCTGGGAGGCATTTAAGACAGTTATTCGGGGACAAGCAATTTCGCAGATAGCCAGTGCTAAAAAAGAAAAAAACGCAGAGCTGAACAGATTAGAAGATGAAATTCAGCAGCTGGAGGGGAGACAATTGGGACCAGAGAAACAGGAGGCAGAGCACCTCCTCAAATTGAAGAGGGAAGAATACAAAGGGGTGGCAACAGATATGACAAAAACACTCAGCAGAGATAAACTTGGGAGAATATATGAACAGGGTGACAGACCAGGGAAACTGCTGGCATGGCTGGACAAGAGAGACCACGCAAGCCGTCTAGTTACGGAACTAATAACCGAGACAAGAGGCACACTCACGGACACACAGGAAATGCCAAACGAGTTCGCCGAGCATTATCGGCAAATATAAAACTCACATACCACCCTTCCTATGGAAGACTCAATGGCTCTATTGTCAGACATGATACTCCCATCCTTAACAGAAGACGATAGGGAACTACTAGAAAGTGATCTTACCAGGGAGGAAGTGGCGCAAGCAATAAGGAGTTTGCAATCTGGGAAGACAATGGGTCCCAATGGTCTCCCGATAGAACTTTACAAACTAAAACCTGATGCTGTCGCCCCCTATCTGATAGCCATGTATATGGAAAGTCGAGAAGTGGGTAAACTCCCCCCAGACCAGCGACTGGCCACGCTTGTAGTTATACATAAAGAAGGCAAGCCCAAAAATGCATGGTCCTCGTATAGACCTATTTCACTATTGAATGCTGAAGCCAAGATTTTAGCAAAGTTGTTGGCCTCTCGTCTGGCGGGTGTGATATCTAAACTGGTCCATCCGGACCAGTCGGGCTTCATGCCCTCTAGAAACACATCACTTAACCTCTGCCGCCTTCATGGGGTGATGGGGCGTGTAGACACTCTGAGAGAGGATGCGGTGGTGGTGTCCTTGGACGCCACCATGGCATTTGACACAATCGAATGGACATATTTATTCGCAGTGTTAGACAAGTGTGGTTTGGCCCCAACTTTGTTAGTTGGGTAAAACTCCTATATTCCGATCCGCTGGCGCAGGTAGTAGTGAACAATAAAAAATCAGAAACCTTTAGCCTGCGGAGGGGGACAAGGCAGGGGTGTCCATTGTCCCCACTACTCTTCGCACTCACGCTTGAGCCTCTCACGGCCTGGGTCTGCAGAGATCCCATCATCAGAGGCTTGCGATGGTCAGAAGAATGGGAGGATCGCATCTCCCTTTATGCCGATGACATACTGTTATACCTCGATTCACAGAGCCCTTAACAGCTTTACAAATTTCAGCAAATACTCGGACTATACTATCAACTGGGCCAAATCATTGATATTTGTGCTGAGAGGTCGAGCTCCATCCCTCCCTAGGGACTGTAAAATGGCAGAAGCCACGGTGGGGTTCTGATATCTTGGAATACACATCAGCAGAGATCCAAAGTTATACTATGAACATAATCTCCTACCACCGCTGCAAAGACTGCGACAGGATGTAGACCACTGGAAGACTCTCCCGCTTTCACTCCTAAGTAGAGCAGCTCTGTTTAAGATGATGTCCCTATCTTGCTTTTTGTATGTCCTGCACAACTCACCCAACCCTGTCCCCGCATCTTATTTCACGGCCATAGAAAGCACACAAAGAACACTGCTCTGGATGGGCGGGACACCCCGAATAGCATTTGGAAAATTAGTAAGAGGATGGTATGACTGGGGTAGGGCTCCCGGACATAAAGAAGTACTACTGGGCAGCCCAGTTGGCCGCCATCAATCAAGGTATATTCCGACCACCAGATGATCCGGGGTATAGAATGGATAGGTGGCTTTTGCCGGGAGATCCTATGCCCAGGCCCTCTACACCAAACCGGGCAAATTGCAATTAACGGGACCAACATCGCACTCGGTTCAGATATGGCACACCGCTCACAAACGTTTGGGGTGGGACAAGAAACTCACACAGGCCACCCCTCTGTGGGACTCGGAAAGGCTGGGTAACATAAGGAAATCAAAAGGATTTGACAATTGGGACACCATTGGACTGTCCCAGGTGGGAGACTTGTGGAAAGGGGGGAAGGTAGTAAAACCTTCCCAACTGCAGCTTGAATATGAGTTGGCAAACTCGGAGAGATTCAGATACTTGCAAGTGCGACATGCCTTACAAACAAATATTCAAACGGGGGAGGCGCTCCCGGAGGCCTCGTCGTTGGAAGATAGACTCCTGGACAAATTTATGCCCATAAAGGCAATATCACTGACCTATCGTAAACTGGTTAATCACACTCCCGACCCCATTTCCCTACTCCGTAGGAAATGGGTGAGGGACCTGGGGGACCTGGACAATGAGGACTGGATGCAGGCGCAGGCTTAAATTGGTACAATTAAAAATATTACACAGAATTTACTATTCGGGGCCAGCACTGGTCAAAATGGGCTACAAGATGGACTGTGAGGGCACATTTCTCCACGTTCTTTGGGAATGCAACTATGTTAATAGATATTGGATAGACATTCACCGCACTATGGAGGACACCCTGGGACAGAAACTGGCCCTAGAGGCCAAACGCTGCCTGATAAATATTTGGGAACCAACGGATCTAGGTAACAAAGAGAAAATATGGGTGACACTGGGCCAGATGGTGGCCAAAAGAAATATTGCCAGGCTATGGGGCTCGCAGGAAGCACCAACACTGAGTGCATGGAAAACAGACATGGACTGGTGCATGTTCAGGGAAAAAACAGTGCATGTGTCAAGGGGATGCCCGAAAAAATGGATACACATATGGGAAAAATGGAATGTATATAGAGGAAATATTTGTACCCCGCCTCTTCTACTCTTTCCCCCCCCCACCTCTACCATCTTAATACCTAGCTTGTTGGACAATGATGTGGTAAACTTAATGTATTTGACACGGGTGAGATTTGTATAATACTTCGAAAATACTGACACATATCTCTTCTTTCGCCTATGTGAAGTATGTAAAATTATTTGAATATGTTAATAAAAAGATTTATAAAAAAAAGAAAAGGACCTGGTCTTATGTAAAGTATGTGAAATGTTAAAACAGTGTTAGGGTGGAAGAGAAAATGTTAAGGACCGTTTGAGACCATTTGGATGGTCAGAGAAGAATTTTCACTAATGGATGCTGGTTTAGAGGTACCAGGTTGATACCTCCAGACTCTATCAAAAATAAACTTATTGACTTAGCACATGAAGGCCATCTCGGGATTACCAGAACTAAACAAGGATTAGGATTAGATTTCTGGTGGCCTGATATGGATGTATTGGTAGAAAAAATGGTAAGAGACTGTATAGCATGCTCAGTCAGTGATAAAATAATAAAGTTACATACTGCAACCATGCATTTGTCAATCTTTTCCAGAAGCACTTTGGATGGATGTGGCAATTGACATTATTGGGCCGTTAACTGGTGAAAGGAGCTCACCATATATTCTAGTCTTAGTTGACCTATATTCAAGATGGTCAGATATCAGATTTGTTTCAGACATTTAATACTAAGGCAGTCATAAGTTTAATGGTCGAAATTTTTATAAGAGAAGGACTGCCCAGTACCCTTCTGACTGATAATAATGTCCAGTTTTACTCTCAAGAGATAAGAGAATTCTTGCAGTGTAATGGCATTACTCACAAACTGTGCCCTAAATCACCCAGGAACCAATGGTGTGGTAGAAAGGTTCGCAAGGAGGGATATGAAAAATTACACAGAACCAAGTTGATGGAATTCAAAGTAGGCAACTGGGTTAAAGTTGAAGCTCCCACTGATAACATGAAATGGTCCAAATTTACTGAACCCATGAAAATCACGAAACTCTTTTGGAATACAATCCGGACGCAAGATAGTAGGATTTGGAACCTGGAAAGAGTAGTGAGACATTTCTGGCCTTGTCAGCTTATTGAGATAAGAGGGAAAAGCAGAGAAGTAAACCCTGAAAGTGAATATACAATAGGGAATCCTGTAATGTGTAATGGTGTTTAGTAACACTATCTGTGTCAGATCAAGTGGACGAGTGACTCCCCCCTCTCCCAAGTTTCTTGAAAGATTACTTTGTCTAATAATCTGAAGTATGCGCTTACCTTGCTCATAGCATGGACCACAGTAGGCCTCTTCGTTGTAGGGTGTGAAAAATGGAAATAGTACTGTTTTAATGATCTGCATAAAATTGTACATACATTTATTTATTTGTTTATTTATTTGAAGAGTTTTATATAGCGCTGGCTAGACCCGGAGGTATCAGAGCGCTTTACATGAGAAACGGTTGTACAAAGTTACATAAGTTACCATAGCATAAAATAAAACAGAGCGAGTCACTTGGAGCATAGAGGGTGGGTAGGGGGAGGGGGATTGAGACAGGGTGCAGGAAACAAAAAACAGACAAAGTCAGGCAAACAACAATGGATGAACGAAAATCAAGGGACCCACAAAATCAAAGTCCACGTGCCCAATAGTCCGAAGTGGGTCACGGAATTTAATCATCCAGTGCCAGACCCGCTATCTGTGCCCGAGCACCAAGGGTAGTGGAAGGGGCAACAAGGAAGGAGCGGATCGGGAGTCTAACTGAAGCCATCCTCATCGTGGGGGGGGGTAGTCCCGACGGGGGTGGTCAAATTGATGTTATGTAAAGGCAGGCAACACCAAGACGAGGACCGGCATCGTGGAGCGGACTTTGTAGCTGGTTGAGTCCGTCAAGATGGGGGATCGAGACACAGACCCATTAACCTCCAGGACAAAATGGAGGGGATACAACACAACAGAAAGTCAGGGGAAGTCGGCTCGGGCGCAACAAGGCATCAGCTCCGGAAGAAAGGGAGGCAGCAGCGGGGACCAGGAGGGCACGTCTCCCCTCTAAAAGTGAAAACAAGCTCTGGGGCATCAGACTATTTCGCTGTGGAACTCACCACTGCTGCAACCCAATCATGGGGAAACAAAGACTCACGCATCCCAGAGGCACCACAGGAGGCAAAGCAAAAGGTCCAGTAGCATAGCAAGCAGCAGTGGCCCAAACCCGGAAGGCAAGGGGATGGCCAGGTGGGGCGAACCTCAGCCCAGCACAAATCGACAGCCATCCGGAGATCCTGACCAGGCAGTGACTGCATCGAGACAGACTCTGTCATCAGTAGATCCTCAAGGATTAATCCGAAGGAGGGGGAGGAAGGAGGCAGCATCGGAGAGACAAGGAGAACCATGCCCAATGTCCGGCAGGGTAGGTGACGGCCAAGGGGGAAAAAACCCGAGCCAGTCTCCTCTATAGCCAAACAAAGCAGCTCCACCGGGCATCGGCCATGTTGACTTGGACTCCGCAGTCAGAAACACTAATCACGGTTTCTGAGGAAAAGAACTTGATTTCAGTCGCGGGAGCTGGAGAAACGAGGACCGCCGTCGACATAATCCTAGGTGAGTAGAAGGGTCAAAGGAGGGGGTAGTTTCCAGGGGACCAGAGCCAAAAGGCAATCCCAGGCCAGGGAGCTCCCGGCCGGAGCTCCTCACCTGTCGGCCATCTTGGAAATGTGATGACAAACTGTGTATATAGATATTCCGTGCATTTCTTCCCTCCCCCATTTTAGTACTGTATTCTCGGATCTTTATGCTCAATTTTACTTTGTTACATGCCCTGAATATTTGTTTGTGGAAATTACCCACTTTGTGGAAAAAGGGAGATGTGTAGTATCTTTCTCCCCTGACTGTCTCTGGGGAAGATAACATTAGAATCTTTGTGCCACAAGCTTCTAGAGTAGACTACTGTCAGCTCGCTCTGTGGTGACAGTTGGGGCTAGCCATGGCTGCGGTGTACTCAATAAAGCTTATTACACCTGCACCCGTCAGTATCTTTTGTTGGAAGCGCCGGACCAACACTACAGTGTCTGCAGACACTCCCCAAGATTGTGCAAGGAATTTTCAAGTAAATAATTAATGGTGTTGGACTTCTCTTGCTTTGCTCATGTAACTTTGGATGTTGACTTTTTTTTTTTTTAAATTATTATTTTGTTTCTGCCCCGTCCTCAAAAGGGGCATCTAAGGCCAGGCCCAGGCAGTCAAATTGGGTAGGTTTAAACACCTATCGCCCTCCGTAATCCTCTTAAGTTCCGGAAAGGCAGATTCACTGAAGGGGAATTAAACATGGCTTCTGTAAGATGGTGAACGCCACCCGAAGTGAAGGTTCGCCCTGTGTGGCTGACTAACTGAAGAACGGCTGCCAAAAGTGGGCGGTCACCTGGTATGCCGGATTAACCAAGGGTTTTTCATTGAAAGTTTACCGGCTGGGAAAACTATATAAAATTGTCACTTTGAATGTAGAGCACAAAGTGAAACTAGGGCAGCTTGATTGTAAGTGAAAGCAGTGATGATTTGTGGTGTTTACTTATCCAAATTAATGTGTGGTCTCTTACTGAGATTTGGGGTGCGTTAGCGATAAGGATACCACAGTTATGTACATTATTCTAATCCTTAGGTCGAGTAAAGCCATGTTGTAACTTGTTTATTTTGCTTTGCAGATCTTGAAACCTGCTGACAAGAAGCTCTTTGGATACAGTGGCATTTCCCAAGGTCGACCCGTCACACCGCCCCGAAATGCAGCTAAATCAAAGCAGAAGAAATGAGGTGATGCAGACCATCCTGCCCGGGCATTTTTTTCCTACCCCATCACCAAGCGACCTCCATCTCTTGGCCAGAAGTAGCCAATTGAATACCTCACACTGACTCGTGAGCGAAGCTGTTGCTCTTGTCCTCTTAATATCTCTGGGAAGTGCCGCCTGTCCCCAAAGGGCTGGGGCAGAAAGACCACTCTGCCTTAGGATTTTCAGCGGACGGTGTGTATGGATGCCACAATCTCAAGAACACTTTGAAGTTCTGCTTTTTGGTAGGAGAGCGATTCTGTGCCCCTCCCTCCTTATCTGACCATCAATACTTGATGTGTTTCTTTGTGAACATGGACTTGCCCTCTGAGGAGGGACCCAGTCACAAAGTTGATTTTTAACGGTTCTACCTCAGAGTGATGCATGTTGACACTGCTTGGAGTGCTTCTACTCTCTAGTCCACCCTCCATCACAGATTAGCCAGCTTAAACATGCATTTAGAAGCATGGTGAGAGGAAGCTCACATGCTGATTCTTTTGTATTCAGTAGGTGGTCTGTTTCACTTGCTTGGGTTGGGGGGGGGTTGGAGAACAGATGTGGTGCTCAGCTGGCAGCTTGTTCCCCAAAAAGGGTTACTTTTTTGGGACAGGGTCTTTTGGCATGAAACGTTTACTTTTTATGCACCATTCAGGATTTGTATCTATTTTTTAACTATTTTAGTTAAATTTTCGAGCATTTCATAAAAAGTATATGCAAGAACCTGAACCATCCTGCTTTTCTATACTGAATAACTGGAAGCCCCAGGGAATTGAGGACTCAAGGAACTTTTAATCCACTAGGCGTGTTTTATTTTTGCATTTTAGTCCTAACGCAGATATTGTGGGGCTTTTTAAATGTAGATTGGTGGTGACATTCGGTCTCTGGTACAGAGGCTGATTGAAAGAGTCCCACACTGCGGTTTAAGGGTGTCCTGTCATTGTGAGGATAATTTGAGATCGATCTACAAGAGGCACTTGGACCTTGGATTGCTGATTCTTTGACAAAAGGATGCTCCGAGCCAGCAGGAAGTTGTTAAAAAAACAAAAACTAAAAAAAACTATTGTAATTAAGCGTGACAGAAAGAGATATAATGGCGGCAAACTCTTTTCGGTAGCCACATCTGACTTCCTCCGTTTTTTAAATAAATTGGAGTGTGCGTGTCGTAGAGGGATTGGCTGTGATCTGTTGGGGCGCACCATTTCTGCACTCCACTCCAAATTGGGATACCACTGATTTTATGCAATGTTTGTTCCCTGCCACTGTTTTATCTTTCTAGTCTTGTGCCTTTCTTTGAGCAGATGTAATGCGAACACATCTCAACAGATGGGGTATTGTGAAATAATTGTGCATACCTCTTTGGTGAGTTTCTTTCTGAACTAGCTAATGTTTATTTGTGCGATTACTGTATGTGTGATTGTAGGTTCGTTCAACCTTTTGGTATAGCTTCTGGTGTGAACCAAGAAGGGCTTAGTGATGCTGTACACTTTTATTCCTACCATCTCCTCCCTCACTGCTGCAGCTGTGGTCTATTCCAAAAATGCAGCTCATTGTCGGCTATTGCCGCTAGGTAGTCTTAAAAATTATCTTTTAATTATAAGGCTATTTTTCTTGTGCACTATGGGAGATTAATCCTCCCTTTCTTTCATTTACGGGGAGGAAGGATGGGCTTTGTCTTGACAGCAACACCAAACCGGTCACTCTTGCCTCTCTCCCGAAGCAGATTGTCTGCTCCACTGTGTGTGTGTGTGTGTGTTGGTTTTTCTTTATATATTTTTATTAGGTTGATGTATTTGTATTTGTTTGTGGTTTGTATCCTGGGCTGTCTCTTGTTCCTAATGTGGCAGCTTAGGAATGTGGTGCTGTGGGAATGTGATGAAAGCCACCGAGTCCACTACCCAAATTTCAAGGACTCTATACTGATGTCGTTTTTTTTTTTTTAAAGCAAATATAAACATTGCTGCAGTGACCAGGCTGGACTCTTGTTTTTAAAATGTCTCAAATAATTGTGCTTAGTTACTTGAAAGAAAAGGAAAAAAAAAAATATTGGTTATAATGGGTCATTGTTTCACGTAAGCATTGGAGGTTGAGGATGCACTCTGCGATGCCTAAAATAACATCCTTCGTTCTTTGGTGTACTGAAGGAAGGTGGTCCAAATCACCTTACCAGAAAGCATTCCTGTTTGGACTCGTTTCTTGGACAATTGAAACGGACGATGGCTATTAATCTGTACCACATGACCTGTGTTTTTGAATTCTGAGAAGGTGTTCACAGAGCTACTAAGTGTGACTCCTCCACGCCCTTTTGAGGTTGAAGCCTACAGGACAGCTGTCTGGTTGCAAAGACATCTTGGGGACATTCTGAAAACTGACCTCGGAATGCATTTCTCCCATTGTTTACCATCGGCTTTGTGTTTAGTCACTCACATTTGCTTACTTTCTATTGGTCAAAAAGGGGGAGAACTTACATACCATTGCGACTTGCTCCGTGTGAAAAAGGTCGCTTTATTTAAACAGGTGCGCATCACATAAAACTTCCTTGGCCGAAAGCCTTACAAAAAAACGAAAACCTCACTATACATCCAATCACCTACCTCCCTCCCCTAACCCCTCCCTCCCCAATATACATATCATTCAAACTTTGGCATCATGGCCTATTTACCTGCTCATTTCCTTTCAAACTTCTCCCTTACCTAAACTGACTAATTAACCTATGCTCAACTTGCTATTCCTGTGACGTAACCGCTTTAACTCCAGGACTTGTGGTGTGGGTTTATTGAGACCCTCCGTTTCTGCCTGCTTTTTCCATCTTATTCAAACTAACCTAAAGTAAAGGCCTGCAACTTTGGGCCTACCGCCTACAGGGCTCAAAAAATCCACTCGCTATGGCGAGCCAGATTTAATCAGGACGAGCTATTTTTAGGGCCTACTCGCTCGTTCTGGTGCGCTGACAACAGGTGTTGTGCTTGCTCACAAAGTGAATGAGCAACAAAGATGCCTTTAAATCTTGTTATCTTGTCACATTTGCTGTGCTTCCAAAGACCAAGGTCGAAAGTCAATTTGTCTTCCTACATTTACTTTTCTTTCTGTGACTGAAGTTAAAGGATTTTGTAAAGTGAACTGTGTGACAATCGTGCTGTGCAAAGCACGTGAAATGAAAGGTTGTAAGATTTCAGGCTTTTTCTGACACAACACTAAAATAGCTAATAAATTAACTGTTCAAACATTTCAAGTATATTTCACTAGTTATGAAGACAGATCTTTGCAATTCTGTGGTGAGAAAAAAAAGATTTTTATAGGATCAAAACAAATCAGAACACTTTACTTGTTGATGTGCAAATTTTAAATATTTTTGCTGAAACCCAGTTTCTAAACATTGTTTATGCGCTATATAGTTTTATCAGTAAAACTAAATGTTAGTGGGAAAGTTTTGTGGCCATTTCAACGGAAAATGTGCTATCTGTAAATGACATTGCAGTACCGCATCATGCTTTAGTAATGTATTTATGAAAAGTGAGTTTTTAAATATGAACGGGGAAATATTCCTGCTCCTGCCTAGATGACAATGCTATTAGTGAACTAAGAGGGTAGCCATGGTTTTGCAGCGTGAATCTTTTTCTGGATTCACATGCTGTGCATTATTCCGCCATCTAGTGGTTGGGTCCGGATTAGTCCTTATCTTTTTTTGGGGGGGGGCGTTGTCGACCATCATTTGGTGCCAGGTACGTCCCCTGTGTGACGTCAGACGGCGCCGTGGAGGTCGTTGTGCGTGGTAGCCATCTTCAGCTTCTTTTTTCCGCCGTTGGGTCTGGAAGCAAGACGGGAAGCTTCGAAGAATTTCAGGATAACCCTGAAAAATAAAGGAAAAGGTCAAAAGTTTCCAGTGAACTCCACCGACCATTGACACCGCAACCGAAGTTAAGAACAGGACTCCGTGATCAACACTACAGAAGACTTCTACGGTCGACAAATGGCGAGGTAGAAGCCATGGAAAATACCCCTTTCAAGTTCTGTCCCAAGTGCCACCACAAGTTCGCACGACGCGACCCATACGACGTGTGCAACCTCTGCCTGCCCAAGGACCATAAAGACAAGGACTGTGAGGCCTGCTGGGCGTTCCAGCCGAAAACACTCAGGACTCGCCAAAAACAAAGAGGCCCACTACGCAACGATGTCTCAGACCTCGAAGAAAACTTCCCTCAAGGACCTTGGCCTGTCCAGTGACGACGAAGACCAGGGAGTGCCAGCTGAATTGACGCACGAGGGATCAGATGTCGAAATTCTGGAAGGAGAGTCAGTAAAACCACACGCCCACAAGAAGGCGAGCGACCAAGGGAAGAAGACGGATAAGGTAAGACACCATACACATCCGTCGAAACCAAAGGGCCACAAAAGCAAGGCGCAACCTAAGGCAGCCCCGACGCCATAGAAAAAAGCGATCGAAGGTCAGCCGCGATCTAAAGAACCCTACGGGGCTCTGCCAAGTGACACCGACGAGGGAAAATCGCATAAGATACTGAAAACGAGGGTCGAACACGAACCCCCAAAGGGAGGCGCTACGCCATTGAAACCAGAGGCAAGCGCGACCAAGACGAGAGAGTCTCCGACGCCGAGAGAACCCTCAAAGTCGAAAAAAAGAGGAAACGACTCGAGGCTGAAATGGCGACACTCCTCCAGAAGAAGGAGAAGTTTGACGCGTCTCTAAAGGATTTCCGGATTCCGAAAGTCCCAATCACCGGACAACGCCAACGTTATAGAGGCGGAAAACGCCGCAGGGGAAGAAGAGGATATTTTCGAGGTCTATACAGATGCACCTGAAGAGCAGGAAGCCTCAGAAAATTTCGAGGACACATGGAACGACCTCAACACCGAAAGTCCCGAAGAGGAGGTATGCTGCTATCCTTCGAAGGCATCACCACCAGATGATATAGCCTTCTACAACGGGCTAATTAAAAAGGCAGCAGACACTTTCAGAGTCCCCCTCGAGGAGGAAAAGGGAGACACGTGTTTCCTTTTAGAAACACTAGCCCCTGCCAACAAGGGGACACAGTATCTGCCAATGCTTCCAAGCATCCTAGACCAGGGCAAGGAATCCTTTAAGGAACCAGCCTCAAGCAAAGGGGTAACACCAAGGGTCGAGAAGAAATACAAGGCCTCCTCCAAGGACCCTAAATATATCCAGGGTAACACAGTCCCTGACTCCATCATCGTCACCACGGCCAGGAGAAGAGCTAATGCACTCTCGAACACTGGACCACCACCAGAGAAGGAAAGTAAAAGGATGGATATGGTGGGAAGGAAAATGGAGAAAGAGGCAGCGCTGCAGTGGGGCATCGCAAACTCTAATGCCCTACTGAACAGGTACGGACACCAGCAATGGGATGATATAGGGGAGCTCATCATCAAGCTCCCTGAGGAGGACAAGAAGAGAGCAAAATCTATTGTCCAAGAAGGCAGAAACATCGCAAACACATACCTTAAATCCGCACTAGATGCAGCAGACACTGCCAGCAGACAAATGTGCACAGGCTCCACCCTAAGAATATATGCCTGGCTTAGAATTTCAGGGTTCAAGCAGGAGGTTCAACCCTCCATCATCAACAGGCCTTTCACAGGGGAGGTACTATTTGGGAAGGAGGTAGACGAATCCCTCCAACAAATCAAGTAAGATAATGAAACTGCAAGAGCAATGGGAGCCCTCCAGCAAAGGGGCACCTTCAAAAGAGGTGGCTTTAGCAACAGAAAGCCCACAAGAAGAGGAACATTTGGTCAAAGACAGCAAATGTCAAACCAACAACAAGGGCAAGGAAATGTCCAACTAACAGGCCAACAGACAGGATACCAAGGTTGGCAGCAACAGCCGAAGCAGCCCTTTCGAGGCAGGGGCAGAGGCCAGCCCTCTAGAGGAAGAGGAAACGGCTCAAATTGACTCCCACACAGAGAGGGACCCTGTCGGGCCGCGTGGCTCATGGCCGCCCTTGGATTCCAGCCCGCTGCCGCTAACGAAGGCCCCGCCTGCCTTCTCCCGCCAGCTGGTGGAGGCGGTGCATGAGGCCTTTAAAAGGAGGGGTCGGCATCAGAAACGCTCTTCGCGTTTCTGATCAGACCCCGCTGAGCCTCTCGCGCACTTCCACTCTTCCCGCTCCTTACCTGCTGCTACTCTGATTACACGACAGAGAGGAAATTCGTTTTTTGTGTTCCTCTCCGGGCGTTCTTCTCTGTTTCCGACGTCTTGGCTTGATGTTTCTTCCGGGTCAGGAGATTTCTGGGAGCTGCTGAGACAGCTCGCAACATTGTTGCTCCCTAAGCAGTGCAGGGTAGTTAACTCTTTGCTGCCTTGGGTTCAGTCCCTGTAAAAAAAAGCAAAAATAGTAATAGCTATACTACAGCTTGCTAGTGTATAATATATACTTACCCTTGTGTCTTCTTCTTAGGGTGCCCTGGTGATACAGCATCGGACGAGCCAGTGGATTCAACCCCTTCTCCCTTTCCTTGTTTTGTCTCCCCTTCTTCCCCACATTCCCTCTTTTGCTTTGACTGTGTTGGGCAAAGGAGGTGGGTGAGGGAAGTTGGGATCTAGCATTCGTTCCTTCCATTTCGCTCCTGCAGAAGACCCACACCGAACACCAGTTGGGGGGGAGAATATCCCATTTCTTACAACAGTGGTAAAAAAATCACAACAGACAATGGGATATTAAATCTGGTAAAATGCAGGTATTGCATAGAACTAACAAGGACACCATCTGCAAACCCTCCAAAATTAAGAAAATTCCAAAAATCGTAACTCGTACAATTAAATTCAGAGATCAAAGCCCTCCTCCAAAAACAAGCAATAGAATTGGTACCAAAACAAGAGTTTTTCAAAGGAAACTACTCACCATGTTTCCTAGTTCCCAAACAGGACCTATCACTAAGGCCAATCCTGGACCCAAGGTTCATAAACAAGTTCATCTTAACACAACACTTCAAGATGTCTACACTCCAAGAGATAATCCCACAAATTCAAAAAGGGGATTACATGGCAACGATAGACCTCAAAGACGCCTACTTACACATTCCTATGAACAAAAACCACAGAAAGTATCTACGGTTCCTTCACAAGGGAACACACTACCAGTTCAAAGTACTCCCTTTCGGAATAAAATCTGCACCACGTGTCTTCACCAAGTGCCTAGCCGCAGTCACAGCACACCTGAAAAAGGAGGGAATGCACGTCTACCCCTACCCGGACGACTGGCTCATAAAGGCAAACACAAAACAAAAATGCCTCAGACACATTCAGACAGCAATCCACACGCTGCAAGAACTAGGTTTCTCAAGAAATCCTCTACAAGGCCAGAAAAAGAAAACTTTGCTAGGCGCAAGATTAGACTCCAAGAACGCGCGGGCATACCCGACGCAAAAAAGGATACAAGCGATCAAACAAGAAATCTCCCTCTACCAGAAGGGTCAATCTCTGACAGTGAGAAGAGTCATGAAACTTATGGGCATGATGGCATCATGCATCCCACTCATCCCTCATGCCCGCCTACATGTGCGCCCATTCCAAGAATGGCTTGCCAACAACTGGTCTCAAGCCACAGGGAGTTGGGAGTATCTGGTGGGTGTTACGCACAGGCTAGAAGCAGAGATACAATGGTGGGCATCCAACAACATAACACAGGGCAGACCTTTCAAAAGCCCAACTCCTTCTGTGACAATCACTACAGATGCATCCCTCAACGGATGGGGAGCGCACTTCAAACAACTAAAGGTACGTAGTCAATGTAACGAACAGATTTCCATAAAACACATCAACTACTTGGAAATAAACTGTTTTCCTAGCATTGAAAGCTTTCCAGAAACACATTCAAGGGAGAACTGTCTTGATTCAAACAGGCACCACCACCACAATGTTCTACCTCAACAAACTGGGAGGTACGAAATCATTCCCACTGAGCAAGCTAGCACAGGAAATCTAGCAATGGGCAGTATCTCAAGCAATCAATCTGCAAACAATACATCTACCGGGAGTATACAACACAACAGCAGATCAGCTGAGCAGACAAAACAACTGCTCCCACGAATGGGAATTGAAGCACAAAACAGTACAAAACATTTTCAATCTCTGGGGAACACCAGTGATGGACCTCTTTGCAACAATACAGAACAAGAAATGCCAGTTCTTTGCCTCGAGGTTTCCTCACCACCTGTCAGAAGAGAATGCCCTGTCGCTAAACTGGTCAGGGACATTTACATACGCTTTTCCACCAATACCCCTAATACAAAGAGTACTGGAAAAGGCAAGACAACCAGGAACAAACCTAATTCTCTTTGCCCCGCAATGAACTGTCCAGGGGACAAATAATCAAAATCAAAATGGACATAGACCTATAGACAATGCAACAGGGCCAAATCTTACATCCGGAACCAATTACGCTACACCTAGCGGCTTTGCACCTGAATACGTAGACTTTGGTCACCTCAACCTGCCTCAACGAACAATGGAAATTCTAAAAGAGGCACGAAAACAGACTACAAGAAAATGCTACGCCGCAAAATAGAAGCGATACACAATCTGGTGCACAGCTAACAATCAAATGAACTCAATCAACACACAGGAAACTGGTCATGTATCTATAGACTAGTCAATTTGTTGCGGAACCTAGAACTCATTGTAATACAATTTCTGTGAGTGGATTGTTATTGAAATTTTTCCGTAGAAAACGATGGGGAAAAGTCTAGCACTCTATGATGAAGCGTTAATCCAATATGGCAGATTATTCAAAATGGCTGCCCATTATTTGAGATATAGGGTATAACTGTTTATATGCCCATGTGTGGTATCATTTTATATGTTTTTAGGGACGGGAAAGTCAAAAATAACATCAAAAATTGTTTCTGATGACCATAATATCAAATAATCGCGGAATATGTCAGATAGACAAAGTTTGTATAATTTTTTCGTTGACTTATATGACAAAGTGTGAAGGAACGTAAATATTACAATTAACTTTTGAAATAAAAAGTTTGCTATTGTTTGTGTTTTGTTTTGTAACTGTTGTTATTGTTTGTGTTTTGTTAATCAAAAATGTTTCATTTATGTGTTACAGGTTCTTGCGAGTTGCTGTGAGATACAGTGAAAATGGACGTAGAAAAGTGTTTCATTTGTGATGTGGTGTTTCAAGAAAATGACGATGTATCTGTACTCACTGAAAGAGGAGTGACTGGAATTCAAAAAACATGCAAGGAGAGAAAAATATATCTAAGTTTCACGTTTGTGTTTGGCAGAAAGTTCACAAGAAATGTAGAGCGCGTTTTGTTAACTTGAAAACTCCGTTCCAGGAGAAAGAATCAGATCCCACAACTTCTCGTGTTCTACGAGTCGTGTGAAACCCCGTTTGATTTTAGAAAAAATTGTTTTTTCTGTGGTACTGAGTTAAGTTTATACTTCAGGGAGAGGAAAAAAATGCGTTGTTTAATGCACGAACAGTTGAATTCAAATCATCAGTTTTACAAAAATGTAACGAACGCAATGATGAATGGGCAGACAAAGTTAAGAGACGTATCCAAAATGTGTCTGATTTACATGCTGTAGATGCATGCTACCACAAACAGTGTTACGTCAATTTTTATACTGGAAAATTCATTCCCGGGCAGTTCACTGAAAACCCTCCAATATCTTCAGGTCGACCAGAGGACTCAGTTCGCCAGGAAACCTTTCTTCAAGTAGTTAAATACATGGAGGAAAATGATGAAGAACAAACTACTGTTAAAGAACTTGTTAATAAAATGCGAGAATTACTGCCAGAAGATAGCGAACCATACAGTTCGAAGTATATGAAACAAAAACTCAGAGCATTTTGAAGATGAAATCTTCATAGGAACAGTTGCAGGGACTGTTGATGTTGTTACTTTTAAAAGTACAGCTGCTCATGTATTGCAAGAGTACCACAGTCATAGCCATGAAGACGTTGAAGATGATCGAAACAATCTCCTTATGGCAGCTGCTGAAATAATAAGAAATGATATTAAAGACATCCCTGTAGAACCAGAAACATATCCACCCATTGAAAACATGAGTAGTGTTGACTATAATGTGAGCTATATTCCTGATTCGTTAAGGCTCTTATTATCAGTTTTTGTTACTGATAAAACCAACAGAGAGAGAAAAGTAGCTTCTATAGGACAGCCAATTATGCAAGCTGTGCGCCCACGAGTCTTAGTTGCACCGTTGCAGTTATGGGCTGGCAGTTCAATTACATGACAACACAAGCTCGAGATTTGTAGTTGAAGCAGTAAATCATATGGGATCCTGCAGCTCCTATTCAGAAGTTCTTCGTTTTGAACGTTCAGCTGCAGCAAATGGTCAACATCCTGAAACAATTCTTAAAAGCTGAAAGAACAGGAAATTGGCATCTACATCTTGCAATGGTAAAGGAGATGTTACCTTTTTTGCAGCATGTGGCCATAATTTATATGCCAGTTCTGCACGACTGTATTATGAGAGAATGGTTGAGCTTGAATTTGAAGCTCCTGATGTATACACAGCATTTACAAATGGTCTGCATGTTGTCCGAAGAAGTGATAGGTTTTGGGGTGGCCTTTCCACTGATTTGGTAATTGAACAAGTTCTAATGAAGAATATAAAAGGATTCGGCGGAATGACCCATGGAAAAGGTATGACAGAACAGCAGCAGCTTGTCTGGGTTATGTCACGCCCTATTTGCGCCGGATGGGAGAAATCGCTACATAATCTGATGCACAGCATGTGAATCCAGAAAAGGATTCACACTGCAAAACGAAATGGTTACTTACCAGTAGGAGTAGTTTTGGAGCTTGAAGAATTTTCTGGATTCACATGCGACCCACCCGGCCTCCCCTGCAAGGAATACAAACAGGTGGGGAAGCAAGTTACAATAATGATCTAAAGGCCTACAAACTAATAACACAAGGAGAAAAAAGAACCCGAAGATGACTACCACGCACAACGACCTCCACGGCGCCGTCTGATGTCACACAGGGGATGTACCTGGCACCAAAACAAAAAACAAGGACTATTCCGGACCGAACCACTAGATGGCGGAATAATGCACAGCATGTGAATCCAGAGAATTCTTCAAGCTGCAAAACTACTCCTACTGGTAAGTAACCATTTCGATCATTTGTACCCTATATGTGGGCGTGATTCTTATTATACATGGGGTAAACGTTTAGTCTAGTAAATAGTTTTTTTTATACAGCAGAAATAGTGAACTTTCATATTTGAAGGTGCTCTCTTATGTGGTAATGAAGAAAAAGGTGGATCCATAAGACAAAATATTTGCCTAGGATCGCACCATTTGAGACTAGTTCACAGGTCAAGTACATTACAGTTAGGTCATGTAGATTATTCAAGTTACTAGACCTGTAGGTGTAGAAACGTAATAATTTTTCGAGCCCTAGCCTAACTTACACCTGTCTCAAGTGACAACCAATGCTATAAAACAGCCACTACGCACCTGTTACAACCAGCTTGCCTATATATTGACCATAAAACACAACTCCTCTCCCCCAGAACTACAAACATTTAATGGGGGGGATGGGAAAAACTTCACTACCTAACTGGGGGCTGCCTCCGTGTCCACCTACCAACAAAATGGTGGATGGCAGCCCCAAAATGTCGGACTGTATACTCTTGGGCTACATTCTGTACTGAATGTAGCCCAAGCAAGCCTAGGCAGCTAGACTACCCGTCCTTTCCCCAATACCCCCTGGGGACAGACCTTCCCCCCCCCCTCTAGTGTCCCCCAAAGCCCAATTGGGCCAAAGGGGGGGCACTTACATACCACTAAGACTTGTTCTGTGTGAAAAAGGCTGCTTTATTGAAACTGGTGCCATCACATAAAACTTCCTTGGCCCAAAGCCTTACAAAACGAAAACCTCACTATACATCCAGTCACCTACCTTCCCTACCCCCTCCACTAACCCCATCCTCTCCAATATACATAACATTCAAACTTTGACATCATGACCCATTTACCTGTCTGCTAATCTCCTTTTAAACTACCCCCTTACCTAAACTGACTAATTAACCTATGCTCAACTTGCTATTCTTATGACGTAACAGCTTTAACTCCAGGACTTCCAGTGTGGGTTTGTTGAGACCTTCCATTTCTGCCTGCTTATCCTATCTTAATCAAACTAACCTAACGTAAAGGCCTGCAACCTTGTGGGCCTACCGCCACCAGAAAAAGGCTTCCCTGACTTTTTCTGCCCCCTTTTGCTCCCGCAAGCCCCCCCCCCCCCCCCCCTGCTCATTTCTGCAACCCCAAGGCCTTGGCTAGAAATTCCCTCAACTCCACCAAATAAAGGCTCATAACATACTCTGACAAATGCACTCCATCACTTATTATAAACACCACGTCGTCATAATGCAATTACCCATGCCACACCCTACCTAAACCCTCATCCATACAAAAGCGTCTCATTTCTCTATTGACCTTCCTTCTAGCTCTATCTATGGCTGATGGCTTGACCGCGCCACGCCAAAAGCTCCGGTAAACAAACTGTCCATGCTATAAAACACCGATACCATGTCGCCTTTACCTCCCTCAAGTCCTGCTTCATGCAATGTAAAAGAGCCAGGCCCTTCTCCACTACCATGTCATTTCCCCCCAAATGAATCTGCAAAATGTCAGGATATGCATTCCTACCCAACACTTAATTTAAGCCTGGGAAGCAATTCCTTCCACCGCTTAACCCCTTTACCAAACCAATCAATTCGCACTGCGATGGAATTAAAACCCAGGTTTTTGCCCCAAGCATTCCTTCCTGCTGCTCGTTCTACCCACTTCACAAAAGAATGGCCAATAATCCACACCGACAAGCCTGCAGACATAGGACCAGACACCGTACCAGAAAAAGAATTGGATGTAAGAAAAATAACTCGTAATTCTTCAGCACCCAATCCCCTCCCCTGACGTATCTCTAGTAACACTCCGAAGACCACCTACCCAAGCCCTTTATCTGTTCTCGAGACCAACCTCTCCTACCTGCCTCAGTGGCTGCCCCTATTCTAGAGAAATGGGTGCCGAAGTCAGCGACCCTCAAACCCAGCTTCATCACTGCTTTCCTCAAAACCACCACCAGCTGTAAGGAAGTCACCCGCAACCCGGATGATGCGAAAATAGGAAGTACTTGTATTACCTGCATGCGTCCTAAGTCTCCTGCCCCATACCATTGGGCAGACCTCACCCCCTGGGACCAACAAGCGAACCGTCACTCCCTTTCATCTCTGATACGTCTTGGGCCTACTCAAGTGTATTTCCAACCCTTCCTGTCAAACTAACCTCATCCCACTTTAAACCCTGCTCCCCCCGCCCTCCCCCAGCAGCTCTGATACCCGGAAAGCCCAATAAAACATTCACGACATCAAGGTGGTAAAAAAGATTGCCCACCTTTGTGAATAACACATTTCTGGCAAACTGTGTACTACGCTACAGAAAACCTGCCATGAATGAGGTTTCCTAATTCGTCCCTTTCTGTCCTGCTCTCTGACCCAACCCTCCAAAATCCTTTTACCCAACTCTCCCGCTGACGAAGCATAGCCCCAAAGGAGTTTCCTCATGAAGGCAATTCTGGCTAACTTCCCTACAATTGTCACTCTAGATAAACCTTTGACATTTTCAGCAGAAACTGCACTACATCCTCCACTTCCATTCCCCAGAGCGACTGCTAGCTCCTGAGCACAAGAATTAGCCCAACGCCTGAGCATAACCCATACGAGTAGAAGCTGCCAAAGACCTTACTACCAGTTGAAATATCGTTCGTCTCCCACCGTCCTCAATTCCGTTGGCATGCCTGTTCTGCCCCTGTCCTCCTCCGTGGTCAGTCCATGGAACCTCCCACTGTGAATGAGACCAAGCATCCGCAATGTCATTGTCCACTCCCAGTATATGTCGTGCTTTAAACACCACATCTTAATGCTAATATTCGAGCACCAATACTCTCAGCAGCTTCATGACCTGTCCGTCCTGTTCTAATTGTCCCTTGACCACCTGGACCACTGCCATGTTGTCTATCCTAACAAGCATTGGCATAGCCAATAGGTCTCGCCTTTAGGACCTTATAAGTGTTTAGCCATGCAACAGTTAATGTTGTTGCACCAAGGATATTGTGCTGCATAACTAAATACTTATAAGGTCCCAAAGGCGAGACCTATTGGCTATGCCAATGCTTGTTGGGTGTGGTGCTGGTACCTGTTGCTGGGTTTTCTGTTAGGGCGGGGTACGCTGGCTTCTGCTACAGGTGTCATGCTACGGCGGGGTGCAGATAATTGTTGGGGGGGGGTCTAGTGACTATTGTCACCTATGAGAGTGAGGTACTGGTACGTGTTTGGGTCTCCTGCTGGTGAGAGGATGGATAGATGAATGGATGAAAGAATGGGTGGATGAGTGGGTGAAAGGATGTGTGGGTAAAAGGATGGGTGGGTGAAAGGATGAATGAATGGGTGAAAGGATGGGTGGATGAAAGGATGAATGGATGGGTGGGTGAAAGGATGGCTGAGTAATTGGAAATCTGAGAGGGTGGATGATGGATGGATGGGTGAAAGGATTGCAGAGTAAATAAAAATCTGAGAATATGGATGGATGGACGGATGGATAGCAGAGTAAGAGGAAATCTGAGTGGATGGAAAGGTGGATGAAAAGGTGGCAGATTAAATAGAAATGTGAGCGGATGGATGGGTGGTCTCGGTGGGTGGGCCAAAAGGGTGGCAGGTTAAATAAAAACCTGAGAGGATAGGTGGGTGGGTGAAAGGAGAGTAGAGTAAATGGAAATCTGAGAAGATGGACCGATGAGTGGATGATGGATGGAGGGAGGGGTGAATGGATGGGTGGATGGCAGAGTAAATGCAAATCTGAGATGGATGGATGGCAAAGTAAATGGAAATCATAGAGGATGGATGGTAAAGTGAATAGAAATCTGAGAGGCTGTAATGATGGACAAAATGTCAATTGATGGATGAAAGGCTTTATTGACGAATGGGTCAGTCAAATGATGGGTGGCTGTATGAATGGATGGATGAATGCATAGATGATAGATGTGTGAACGGATGGGTGGATGGAATAGCCAGTGGATGGAAGGAATGATGAAAGACTGAATGATGGATGAAAGAATGCATGGGTGATAGAATGTAAAGGTGAAATGATAGAGGTTGAATGGGAGGGTGAAAGGATAGATGCTTGGATGGAAGAAACAAGGGCGCGTTTCTAGGGAGGGTTCGGCTCACTTGCTTTGGTTCAAAGTAGGAGGCATTTTACTTTTTTGGCTACTCTTACATTTAAGTACACTTAATTATTTACGATGTTTTGATAAAATGGCACATACGAAGTACAGAGCTGCTTCAGTGCGCTAGGGTGTAAGACCACAGTCAAGTGTTTAGTCCGAAAGTTTACGTAGACGAGGGTGGAAAGGCAGGATGCTGCCACTCAATTTGGGCAGTATTTGGTCGAAATGCTCACCAAAAGAGAACAGTATGTCTCTGCTTTCAAAACATAGGGCCGTGTTTAGAGGAAAGGATACTCCATCACAAAGTGGTAAAAATACCATTCATCGTATTACAAGTGTTAAAAAGCTAAATGCATTTGTTCCGCCACAGACACCCACCCACCCACGTGCTGTAATGTAAGTGGGCAGAAGTGCGTACACGCAGCGAGCACATGCAAGCACAATGGGCTGTGTGTTTTTTTTCTGAATTCAACTCTGACAGACCCTTTTCCTGCTCGTCGGTTGTAAGCGTCTTGCGGAGGCCAACCAAGGCGGTGGACATAAAAAAACAGAGAAGAGAAGAAACGAACGGAAGCGGAAAGAAACTGCGTGAATGTAAGATAGAGTGACAGCCAGAAACTCGAGAGAGAGAGAAAGGATGGAGAAAGAAGCAAGAGCAGCAGCGCGTGGAAGAAAAAGTTGTGAGAACATCGGGGAAAGCAGGACAGCAAAACAGAATACAAAGCGGAGATAGTGGGGTAGCAAGAAGCAAGTATTGGGGCTGGGGAAGAAAACGAGGGCATGAAAGACTGAGAGAAAGAAGGAGCGCAGAGAGTAGACAGAGTGTAAGACATTCGGGAGGTAGACGAGCCAGAGTCTGGAGGGAGGGGAGGCAATGCTGGAAGTCTGAGCCAGACGGGGGAGGCAACCCAGAGTAACCCAAGACGGCGAGGGGAGCGACAGGACAGCAAGAGAGACAGCAAAGGGAGAGGAAGCCTAGAGAACGAAACCGACTGAGAAGCAGGGAACAACAGAGACAAGAGAGTGGCGAGAGACTAGGGATAAAGGAGTGTCAAAGTGGAAGATACGGAGATGAGAGTGTGAGAGAGAAGGAAGCACGAACGGCAAGGAAAACTGAGGTAGCATGCATTCGCCTGCCAAGAAACTTTTTTTCGAATGGAAACAAAAACTTTGGACTTGACTCTTTGAAAATGCCTTCTTCCCGCGCCTTCATGCCCTCCTGAGGACGTTTAAACTGCTGAACCAGTTAGTCTGTGCCAAAAGCTGTGCACGCATGGCGCAAGCTCATTTGGTAAGCATCTTTGGGTGACTTGGCCGAGGGACTCGGCAGAATGCAAGGCAACACAAGCTGCGAGACGTGCTCTGTGGTGGGACAGGGGCATTGAAGCGAGGCGCGCGCGCTTGGGCGAGCGAGAGGAAAGCCAGATGGCACCTCTGCTCGTGCCTGTGCGCGTAACCGCACACTATGCCACACAAAGCTGTGGTCGGACTTTTGAAAGCCCACTCACTACATGTCTCGCCAGAGCAGCGCATGCGCTGGCTCAGGCGAGACCTAAAAAGGACTCATGCTGCAGCCGCTCCCCCCACAGTGTAACCGCTACCACTAGTGGAAAGAACTCAAGAAAGGCAATGCTTCACCCTCCATTTTTCCAACCCTCTGGCCACTCTTCTGCAATCCAATGACCTTGCCTATACAAACCATAGCCTACCCCCCCCCCCCGATTGCATCCAAAAAATGTGGACCTCCCAATCCATTTACTGAAGGGTCCTCATCAGGATGACATTGAAGGTGTCCAAGAAGCATCTCCACATACACAGGTTCTCTTTCACCCCTGCTGACAACCTTACATGGTGGTTTGGAAGGGACAGTCCTGAAAGTGCTAGGCCTAGCATCCTGTAAAAAGTCCTACCCGCCCGGACCACCCAGCAAGCAAAATTCAAATGTCCAAAGAGTACCTGGACCATGACTTTCTCTTTTGCCAACATAGTGGCCAATAGCACCTGCAAGCCCACTTTCGCGTCCTGCAGTCCTGTCCCGTGATTCCAATTCAATGCGAAGGATTGAAATGGTGGTGACCGGGCCCACCATTTTTTCCTGGGCCAAGGAAACCCCAACTTCCTCCATGAGCTCCTGAAAACTAACCAGCAAGCGCTAATCAGGAAAGTCATTGAGGTGACCTGTTGGCTGCACAAAGATCCATTGTAAGAACATGCTGAAGTGCTTGAATATAGCGCAAGAGACTGAGCAACTTATGGACAGTGCTTTGTCCACGTACCAGGCCCCCTGAAACTGAATGCCAAGCAGTAAGAAATCATCCAGATGTACAGGAAGCAACTGAAATGCTACCTTTGTCACATTTGGCCATGTAGAACCATTGCCCGGCTTGCTCAACCATAGCTATTGCCACCTCAACAGAGGAGTATGAGACTGAGGCCAACTCGTCCCGAATGAAGTCATTCACTGACTGGCCCTCTGACCATGACATATGCTGTATAAGCCTGAACTGCCCTGCCCCCTTCTTGGGCACTACCCTTATTGGGGAAACCATCAAATCCTGCAGTGGCCACCAAAGGGTCCGGCCATCCTTCCTCTAGTACCTTCTCCTGCAGCTTTTTTGTGCACCACTTGGCGATACACCTTAACTGACTTAAGATTCTCTGCCCACCTTCTAGCTTGTGGTCCTGTGTACCCCAACCTAAAACCCAATGTGAATCCCTCCTGCATTGAGTGAGCATCTTCCGTATTCGGATAGGATGTCAGCCAAAAAATTAGCCTGTCCAACTTACCCGGAGTATGAGCCTTTCCCCTGAGATCCTTGTGTCCCTCTACCCCATCTGTAGTTTCCTGTATTGGACATGCCCGCTCTCCCTGACCCCTGAATGCTGTTGCCAGTTGGCATTGTAACCTGACTGCTGCTCTGCTGCTCCCCCGTGTTGCGATAGCAGTTGATGAGGGGATGCCTTCCGGAGCATTCGTGTTTAAACCTGCAATACTCCTGTGTGCATAGGCCTTTGTTAAAAGTCCCAGCATGCCCCTTGGGTCCACCTTGAGCCTTGTTGTAAGCACCCACCTCTCCCCTGGTGGGACAGGCTTGAAAGGGATGATAGACAATCGGAAGACCACTGCAGTGTGTATTGTCTTTCCAAATTTGGCTGTACCCGTGGTCTGCTGCCACAGATCGGTATCCAACTCCCCCCACTTTGCTTCTGGGCCATTCCTGCCCTAAACTCCTGGTTATATTGGGCCCTTGCATTCCCCCCCCAAACGAGAACTGTGCCTCGCGTATGACATCCATGTATTTGAAGAGTGCTATGCTTCTCTCTGGATGTTTCTCACAGTACACACTGGCAAAGATTAAAATCCCGCCGTACAATTCTCAATCGTCATCGGCCGCTTGGCCAGTTCGTATTCCTCTTCTTTGGGCCCTTCCTTTGCCCTGAGCTCCCTGTGGAGTAGTTTAAACATCTCCACATATTCTCCCTTCTAGATTCGCTCTTTCGTTGACAACATCAAGTGTGCCCCCAGAGGCTTAGTTACCCCATGCAAGATAATTTACGAATTTTCAGCTCTTTGCTGTCCTTGGCGTCTACCTCCTCAGCTTTCTTTTTGTCCCCTTGATTATCCTCCTGTCTTGAGCCCACTGCATTCTTACCTGTCCCAGACTCTGGTATAAGCTCCTTAGCCGTCTGGCCATCCTTACCTCCTGTCCCTCTCTTTGCATCGTCTGTCCCCACCCTTGTCTTTGACATACTTACCCTTGCTCAACCTACCAACCTTTTCCCATTCACACTCCATAGACACCAACAATGTGCCTGTCGCTGCATGAGCCCTCTTACCTGGTTGTAAGGACGGTGCCCACTCTGTAGCCTACCGCTGTTAGAACTGGGGGTCTCTAGTTGGCAATGGTTTGCACCTTTGTCCAAATAGGGACCCTTGCTTCTAGTCAGGATAAGGGGGATACACTCCTAAAATAACCCCTGCTCACCCCCTGGTAGCTTGGCACGAGCAGACAGGCTTATCTCAGAGGCAGTGTGTAAAGCATTTGTGAACACATACAGTAATACAGTGAAAACACTACAGATGGACACCACACAGGTTATGAAAAAATAAGTAATCTTTATATAGACTTATCACAAGACCCGATAGCAAAAATCCACAATACTGTACTCCAAAATAGACTTTAAAAGGTTATAAAATAGTTCAGTTCTCTCAAGTTGTAAATGCGACACTTTACTCTCAATGTACCTTGAATGTGTAACGCAAAGAAAACAAAAGGGTCGCAGGGAAGGTGATGCGTCGGTTCCTTACACTCAGGGGAGTGGATGCGTCGGTTCCTTACTGCTGCGCAGGGGAGTTGATGCTCGCTTCCTTACTGTGTGGGAGGTGATGCGTCGGTTTCTTACTGCTTTCCGGTGCGATGCGACAAGATGGCACCTCGATGCGATACTCTTCTCCGGTACGATGCGACAAAATGGCGTCTTGGTTGCGATGCGACAACGTTGGGGTGATGCGTGGACGCCCGACGGCCGTGCGGCGACTCGATGATCTTTTGAGCCGCGACAGGCCCTGCGACGCGCTTCTCCGGTGATGCGACGATGACCTCTGTGGCAGCGTCCCGCTTCTCCGGTGATGCGCCGCGCTTCGGCGATGCGAGGATGGCAGCGGCGTCTCGCTTCCTTGGCGATGCGATGACCGCGGCTGCGGCGGCGACACGCTTCTCGTTGTTGCGTCGCGCTTCCAGCTCCCAGCGACACGCAGTCTCTCAGAAGGCTCAGCACAACAGCAGGCACTTCAATTCCCAGCAAGGGAATGCAGGGGGGGGAGCTGGTTGGTGAAGTCTTGTATCCCTGAGACTTCAGGCAGGAGGCAAGCTCTAGTTCAAGCCCTTGGAGATTCTCTTCTTCAAGATGACAAAGCACAGCAAAGTCTTTTCTCCTGTCCTTGGCAGAAAGCAACCACTGCAGGCCAACCCCAATCAGCAACACAGCACAGGGGCAGTACTCCTCCTTCAGCTTCTCCGGTTCTTCTCCTTGGCAACATGTTTCTTGATTTCCCAGAAGTGATCTAATTTCCTAGGGGTCTGGGTCCCCTTTTTATACACCTTTTCTCTTTGTTCTCTGAAGGCAGAGAGGCCTCTGCCTAGTCCAAAACCAGTTCTGGTCAGTCCTGGAGCACTTTGTTTTTCTGACTCCTTCTTTCCTTTGAGAGTGAGGGGCAGAGCCATCAGACGCCCGGCAGGAGGTGGAGCCAGCATTGTGGAAGGCAGGCACAGCCCTATTCAGATCCAGGTGCAACTCCTCCCTCCACTCTGGATGCAGATCTTTCTATTCAGCCCTGTGCTGACTCACCCTGTCTCCTGTAGCCACCCCCAGCCCCTGTCACTCAATCTCCAGACAAGGAATACACAACCTAGCAGAGGCAGGCTTGGAAGTTTAGGCAAGAAAATACCCACTTTCTAAAAGTGGTATTTTCAAACACAGAATGTTAAAACCAACTTCACTAAAAGATGTATTTTATCATTCTGAGTTCAGGCATACTAAATTCGTTTTTCTACCATGTTCCCTGGGTCAGTTAGGATTATAAGGTGTAATAATCAAACTGCCCATTCTGGCCTATGGAGAACAGGTAGCCTTGCAATAGTGAAAAACGAAAATGGCTGTAATTCACTATTAGGACATGCCACACACACCAGGGCATGTCCTACCTTATACCTACAATGCACCCTGCCCTTGGGCCTACCTTAGGGGTGTCTGATATGAAGATAAGGGAAGGTTTAGGGACTGGCAAGTGGGTGCACTTGCCAAGTCGACATGGCAGTCCCAGACCGCACACAGGCTCTGCAATGGGAGGCCTGAGACACATTTTACAAGCTGCTTCTGTGGGTGGCACAACCAGTGCTGCAAGCCCACCAGCAGCTTTGGATTTACAAGCCCTGGGCACCCTCAGTGCACTGTACTAGGGACTGATAAGTAAACCAATCATCCAATCATGGAGTCACTAATCCATACATCAATTTACAGTAGGGAGCACTTGCACTGTGGCACTGAACAGCAGTGGCACAGTGCCCAAAAGCATCTAAAACCAGCAAAACATAAGAGGCAACAGCAAAAAAAAATGGAAGGGAGACCCACGCCAATGGTGCCAAGCCTAACAACCGCCTTGCCAGTGTAGCTGTCTGTCTCTTCTTGTGCGTGTCCCGTCTGACCTTCGTCCCTGCAACATAGCACTAGACATGGTATTAGTGTGGCCCCCCTCCCACTTGGCCCTCTACGACAACTCAGTGCACTGCTCATCATCCTATACAATCTCACCCTCCTCAAGACTCTCATCACCAAAATCTAGTACTTCTTCCTCCCATGCAGGCTCGTCAAGCATCTTTCGTTGGGCAACCACACCGTGTGGACCTTGCCACCCCTCCTGATGGCCATCCTCTGCTCTGCAAGGCCGTACCAAACCCACTCGGGTATCCCATGGATGCAGGCCGTCTGGCCTCAAGTTGTGTCCATTGCCTCGAAGTTCCTTGTTGAACTTGATTCTTCTGTGGAAAGGCCTCCCGAGACACTCTTGGTCTGCCCGTTGTTAGGTT
The DNA here is from genome assembly GCA_963921515.1 of Calotriton arnoldi. Lineage (NCBI taxonomy): Eukaryota > Metazoa > Chordata > Amphibia > Caudata > Salamandridae > Calotriton > Calotriton arnoldi. The sequence continues at coordinate 49,907 of CAWUFW010006050.1, read as the reverse complement.
CCACGACACCCTCCGGGTGGCCATCTTAGGCCACTCCTCTTCCCCTTGGGGTGTATGAGCCGAACTGTGCGCTCACCCGGGTCTGCCAACGGTTGGGCTCGTCTAACTCTAATGTGGTTTTGGCTTAACATGTAACTGGGTTGAAACACCTATTATCTGTGTAGTATTTTCTGAAGTATCTAGCTTGTGTCTTCTCGTGCTACTGAAAACCACTAGATTTGGCAACAGATTGTCATAACTAAGGTTGGAGTTCCTGGTCCGCATTTGGATTTCTGGTACCCATCTCCAAATCGTAGTGGCAGTCAATTTACCCATCTCTAAATCACGATGAAACTAAAGAAGCATCCTTAGGTTTTTAATTGGAACAACTTGTAGCTTGACAGGCAGTCTTGTGGTTCATTTTCTAACTACTATATTCATTGTTCACTGTCTTATTTGATGATATGTGAACTCTAATTATTTTTAGCTACCTTACTGTTAATCTTGCATTGTTCAAACGGTGTTCATTGAGACCCGTTGAACACCTTTCAAATCACAACAGCTGGCCTACTTGCAAGGTTCAAATCTGTTAATGTTGTTTAATGAAAATGTTAATATTGATGTAAAGGAGCTAATTCTATTAACTCTCTATATCCCAGACATTTAATATAACCTTGTGAAGCTGGTACGGTCTAGGTTGGCCTACTCTGTTTTGGCTTCCGTCCAGTATCCGATAGTGGCCCATTTGCTAGTGTGTATTTTGCAAAGCCCCAATGTTAAATTGCCTCTAGCCTATTCAGTCTTTAGTCTTTCTGTCAAGCATTATTTTTGTGTTTCTGGGAATACCAGAATCTTGGTTAATTGCTGGGTAGAAGAGATTGATTTCCTAGCTGATAAGAAGGGCAAATTTAGATTTTATTTTAAAATAAATATGGAATAATCTTAAGTCAGTCATGATCCTATACCAAAAATACAACAGAGCATTAAGACAACTTGGATCAATTGCTACAAATAGACAACAATTGCTGGATTAATATTTGATGAAAGAATATCTACTCTAGTCATTGGGATCTAAATGTGCAAAGCCAATTCTATCCTTGAGAAAGCCCCAAGCTCACAGCTGTAAGGGGTGAAACACATGTTAGTAGTATAAGGAGATACAATCTGGTTTATTTATGATGGCTTACTAAATATGGCAATTGATATATGTACTTCGCGATACTATGAAACCAGTTTCAATAAAGCATGTACAAGAACACAGAATTCCAACCACACGACGAGTGAAAAACTAACCCAATGACAATCCTTTAAAGCGTTTGTAGATAAACAGCCCTTTTTAGTGGGGAAAAGAGATCCCTATGCATATAAAGCTTTAAAACTTTTTGAACTCAAGGAAGGCTTAGAAAATCCAAGACATTTTTTGCCTGGACAAGGAATTTAGCTTCCAAGCACCAATGGATCACCATTTACTAACATATATACATTAATATATACATACAAGTGATGGATTGAATGCTTGAATTAATCTCGGCCACTGGTCATTTTTCGGGCCGCATCCAAGTCCATCGTTGTTTTATACACCATGCCACCTCAGTTTGGACCCAGCCATTTGCAAATCAGTCCTGACCGTGCTCCACTGGGTACAATGCAGTACGAATGGACAGGCCCACCTTGAACTGGAATTCCCTCCATCACTTTTGTTTGGTATAGTTTAGTGTGTTGCCCTAAGTGGGACAGTTAGGCCCAGACATGGGTCGCAAGCACACTGTCACTAAAACCAATCAATACCTGGCTAATGAGCCCTATCTAGGGTGAAACCGGTCTTAGGTTGCTTGAGTTTCGGTTCAGGGAGGACCTGCCCTGGCAGTTCGGGTTGGACTGTTACCACTGGAGCAGCGTCAAGACTCATTTGGTTATGGCTGAATCCTAACGTGTTATGGTGTAAGGAAATGCCTTTTTGTATGACCACCCCCAAACTTAGGACTGATGCTGCTGGTTTTTTGACAGAGTGCACAGAGGCCTGCTAACCAGACCGCCGTGCCTGTGCCCCAACCTTAAACTGTGTATGTTTTATTGGCTTATACCCAATTGGCATAAGCTAACTTGTAAATCCTTAGTATATGGTACCCAGGGCCTGTAAGTTAGGGTGTCACCCCAGGGACCTCAGCACTGGTTGTGCCACCCTGGGTGTGAGAAAGGTAAAATATGGCTCCTAGTCTGCCACTACAGACTGGAAGGATAATTTTAAACTGCTAACTCCACTTTGCCATTTAAAGTAATGGCAAAGCTAAGTTCTCCCTTTTTAGGTCTCGCCTGGCGTTGCAGCACGAATGCGCTGCTCGCTCTGTGAGGGCTTTTGGAATCGATACGGTTTGAGAAGGTTGCTTTAAGCCACGCCCTTCTTTTCAATTGGTTTGCGTCAGCGTTTATGTTAAACGCTGGCGCGTGATTGCCAATTGGGCTTTTTGGTTCCCGCCTTGTCCTATTTTAGGACGGCCCATTTCGACAGTCCGACGCCATCTTTGTTCCTGTGACGTGATGCGCACTGCAACGCATGCGCGCTGCAATGCCAGTGACGTATGTTAGTTACCGACCAGGCCAGAACCCCAGAAACATATTCAGCAGTACAAGCAACAACCGGCAGGGCTTGTCATCACTCAATAATGGATTAGTCCACTATCCAAACAGCCACCGCATGGATCCCGTGAGTCATTCTCACCACCAAGGCTCAGCCCTGCTCCAAACTGACACATGCAGCTAAGCTGCCTCTCCCCATTGTCATCGTCGGCTCCCGTTTACTGCCCCGATCGTACACTGTAACTGACTCGCCAGGGCGACCCAAGTTGCCAAGAGCAAGAACGCACCTCGGAAAACGGCTCTGAACAGATTTACATACTGCAGAGGCATGTGCCGACTCGACAGCCAACGAGCTCTTCTGAATTTTATGTCATCTAGGTAAAAAGTAAAATATCAGTAACGGGCATCAGGCTGAGGTCACGCACGTGGTTTATGTAAGTAGTGGACAGATGATTTTAACTCAGTCTTCCCATTTTTTTAAAAATCATTTGTTTTCATTTCGTTGGCTGTTATATAGCATTATGTGTTACGGTTGTGGTGATCGGACCCGCTCAGAATTATCATTTCAACGCATTGGGTAATTTGAGAGATGTTTCAAAGCTCTCACAGAATATGTGATAAATTCACCTACTTCCTGTCTTGCTGCTTATTTCGTATAATATACCACTAATTGTTTTTCCCCTACTGGTGATGCCATAAAAAAACAAAAACAACATCGCCATGTCCAGTGTAAAAAAAACCTTAAAAAACATTGTCCAATAGCATGTAGTAAAGCTTACAAGCTGTGTCACAATATAAGTGTAACTGAGTTACTTGAAGATGCCACTACTATGTATCACTGTATTTAAAAGTTTGAGTGATAAGTGTCGTGCGTCTGGCCTCCATCATGGGCATAAACACAATCCATATAAGAGGGATAATGCGGGGACTATCTGTAGTTATGTGTGGTAGTTCTACCACATTTTCTCACATATTCATGCTGTTATTTAAGAAGTAATACGATTGCATTTCATACTGCATCCTGCCATGACAATTTAATGCTGCTTTTGTTCCACTTCATGACGCCGTGGGCACGGTCTTACTATGGTGCAATCTCAGTTCTGTGAATTATATTAAATCAGTTCCACGCTGATGTGTATTTTATGCACACCATCATTCAAGCCTACATATGATTTAGGAATGACAAGCCTTCTTCCTATTTCATAAAAAACATTTTGAGAAAACAGTCAATCCATCATCTCTCCTTGCCATTTTTCATTCTCACTAGGGACCTCTAGGCACAGCTTGCTGTACTGCACCTGCCACATCTCATTTATATTAGACCTTCTATTAATTTCCCTTCATCAGCTCCATATAGAGTTCAACCTAATCTGAAATTAATATAATAATTATTTTGTCACATTTCAAAGCTACTAATTGTATACATGAACATAGCTATTTGAATGTACTAGTGGTACTGTCTTGCATGCATTGCATTATGGGTAGAGTGGATTTACCATATCTTTAAAGTTTATGATGCTCATTAGGGACCTCTAGGCGCAGCTTGTGGTACTGCACCTAGACAAGCAGAGCTGGTGCCTTACTTACTAAGGACCTCTATGCGCAGCTTGCTGTACTGCACCTACCACATCTCATTTATGTTAGACCGTCTATAAATTTCCCTTCATCAGCTCCACATAGAGTACAACCTAATCTGGAATTAATATAATAATTATTTTGGCACATTTCAAAGCTACTAATTGAATTCGTACTTTGTACTTCTAGTCGTTGCTTATGAGAAGCAAGGCTGGCAGTAACTGCACCTCTTTTACTGCCAGCCTTGCTGTTCATAAGCAAGGACTATAAGCACAAAGTTCGTGTTTAGGCACTGCTTGCCTGTTTTCAAAACACATAAATAAAAGACATTGTCTTTTACAATGGCAATAGCTCAAATTCTCGAAAGGCGAGACCTATTGCATTGCAAATGCTTGTTAATATATGTATGTCACCCCTAAACTAGGCCCAAGAGCCCTAAGGCAGGGAGCTCTACATTAAGAAGTAGAACATGTGTTTTATGTGTTCAAACAGTGCAAACCCACAGTTATCCTTTTTACTGTGGAAAAGGGTAGCAGCGCCATTGGTAAGTGCAGAGTTGCAAACTTCTGACTGGGACTACTAAAGTTGTACTGTAAGGTATCAAACAACTCCTTACATTAAGCCCAACTTGATGCCGAAGTCAAACGTAATGTAACCTATTGCAGTGTGCACCTTTTGCAAAGTTCCCTCTTTTTTGCCCTAAATCCCTTTTGCACATGGGGTTTATCCCTGAGACCACTTTCTGGCCTCCTGGGGATACATGCAAACAACTCCCGGGAAATGACAGAAGTCTGTGTGGGAGAGATGTGTTCTCTCCCTGGTAGGAAGCCTCATGGATGTTAGCCCAAAAGGTGAGCTTCAAAGAAGATGCTTCCTTTTAAGGGCAAATGGTGAACACTTAGGAGAGGAGCTGCTCTGTTATTTAAGTAGACAGGCTGACACTCGGGAAGGAGTGGAGAAACCAGTTGCCAAACTGGTTTTTCAGCGGCGTGCAGCCCCCTTGGCAAGAGAGGGGTTCTGCCATGTTGGAAGTGGTTAGAATGGTGGATCCTGGGATAGCCAGATGCCACAGTTTGCAGGAAGTGGTCATCATGTGGGAGGGAACCCAGTAGCCTATTGGCTACCAACTGCATCCTACCCTGAGGGCATTTTCTGAGCAGAGAAAGGACACCCCGTGGTAACCAGAACTCCGATCTCAATGGATTGGAGAACAGTTCTGACAATTCTTTATTCTTTTAATCTTCACAGGGTAGCCAACGCGTTTCGTGGTTTTTGATAATACGGACAGAGAAGAGTTGGAGGAGGGCGGATTGTTGCCTTAAACCCATAGAATAGATGCACTGGCCGACATTGGCCAAAAAAACCTGATCAGGATCATACTCTACTTTTCAATAATTGGACCCAATGGAATTTTCCATTCTTTGATTCAGAGGAAGACTGCTTGCCTTACAAAAAAAATTCTGGAGCTTATATCCCGGTGTATATGAAAGACACCTGTTTGAGCCCTGAAGAAGTCCTATATAAGGACGAAACGCGTTGGCTACCCTGTGAAGATTAAAAGAATAAAGAATTTTTCAAAAAGGATTCCATCGTAACTGTTTATGAATATATTTTTTCTTGAGATTTTTGACTTCATGAGTTAGTGTGTGCTGATCAAATCTTGTCAGAATTGTTATGCGATTTATATTCACAGTTAAGAAACTATGAGGTCTTGTTTCTTTTGATCTTTGCACCACACAAAAACAATTTCCCACTACAATAATAGGTGCGGTATTGTATCCAAGACCTCTCCTGTAAATGGATTGGAGAACAGGACTAAATAATGACTGCCTTGCCACACCAAGGACCCAGCGAAAAGGGGCTGCTCTGGTGTGACTGGCACCTGCTGTACCTGGTGGCTAGCAGAGAAGGGACTGTCCTGCTTGTGGATATGTTGTTCCAGAGCCCACCCGAGCAAGACACTCGAAGAATCAGTTGGTTGACCTGTTCACAGCACAGTGCCACAATAGCTGAAGAAGCCTGCTGGGGCGAATTTGTAGCCCAGATCTTCACATCGCTGCTCTTCTTCGCTGTGTAGCACCAAAGACCAGCAACCAATGCTCAAAGTTGCACCTGTGTCTGCTGGACTCGGGAGCGTTGTTGAAGTGCAGGTTTGTGGCCCAGAAGGCGAGTTACCGCCAAAGGAAGGATTTGCCTATGACCGTGATACCAGACGATTGGACTTGGCACTGCTCCCCTTTCCAGCTTTATACAATGTTTGTAACCTTTCAAACATCGTAAGCCCTCTTTGAACAATAAAGGAAATTCAGACACAAAATCATATGGTTCCGTCTCCACACCCTGTAGCTTCACCTGTGGTTCCGCATTAGGATTCAACATAACTCCCAATAATCTCTGATGTGGCCATCCAAGTAACCACCAATAATTCTTTCCCTAATTCAATACATGCATTAAAATACCGCAACATACTTATGGGTTGTCCTTCATACCCACCAGGATGAACATCCATGTTTTGTATCTTATTCTTTGTTTGTAACCATTTACTGTATGTCTCTTTGGAAACCATAGTTAGGTGTGAACATGAGTCAAACTTCATTTCCAACTCTACCCCATCAATTTTCACCACACCAGTTGGATGATCTTGTCTATCAGTCTTTTAAACCTGAAATACAATATTATGTGAAACCACCTTGTTCTGTTCTCTCCTTTGTTTATTCCTACAACATTTAAAAAAAATGTCCTATCTTCCCACAGCCATGACAAGTAACCCCCAAAGCTGGACATGTTTTTGAATTTGCTTTATGACCAGTTCACCCACAACGAAAACATTCAAACATGAATTTGCTTTATGACCAGTTCTCCCACAACGAAAACATTCAAACATTAATTTCCCACGATATATCTTTCACCACTTCTTTTTGAGCTTCCTTTTCACTTTTTACAACACAAACATTATTTTCTGCACTGGGGTTACCTTTACTATTTTCGCTTTTTAATTCTGTCACACATTTCAGCATGTGTTCCACCATTTTGGCAGTTGAAATAACCTCTTCTAATGGTGGTTAATATTTCAACCACAATTCTTCTCTTATTTTATCATCTCTGCACCTTAAAAAAAAGTTGGTCCTTATGCGTTCCTCACTGGACCCCAAATTTGCATGTAAAATCAAGTTTTCTGAGACTGGTTATGTACTGCTCTACAGTCTCATCTTTACCTTGTTCTCTTAACCCAAAATGATACCGTTCCATGATGGTACTTACTCTTGGTAAATAATGTCGGTCAAGCTGAATTAAACAAATTTCATATTCATTTAACCCTCTTTGTTCTTGTGCACTTAAATCCGGAAGGTTCGCTAACACTTCTTGTCCCTCACCACCAAGACAGTGCATCAATAATGAATACTTCCTTTCAACACTCAAATTAGTTCCACAAACTCGTGCATAGTGTCCAAATATTTTCTTCCATTTGCTCCACTTTATCATTGGTTCCCCCAGACTGCTCAAGAAAAACGGTGGTGCTGTCACATTTTGCATGTTGTACCTACCCCCAGTAAACAAACTTTTTCACAAATCTAAACTTGTATGCTTATCTAAATTACCCCACAGTATCTGTATCTTTATATATATTACATTTGTAACTGCACTAATGAAAAAAACACTATTTCCCTTTATATATATATATATATATATATATATATATATATATATATATATATATATATATATATATTCATATTCCAATTGAACTTGCTCACACAATTGAAGACGCCACTCACAACGCTGCTTTTTACTATCTTTATTCGGCCGGCAGTAGCAAGCTGACACCAGTTCACACAGCGATTTCTTTAGCCATAATCGCCATACGCGTTTCGGGGAGGGATTCCCCTTGATCACCGGCTTGGCTCTGGGGCAGGGAACAGCTTTGCAAGTGTATGCAGGTGATTAAATCCTTTGTTCCGCCCTTGTGGGCGTGTCTGCACTCGGCATTGTGGTTGCCGTAGTCTCAAATCATTCCATAGTGGTGCTGCTGTCCCTCATCCTCCAACAATAAAATCCAATCAGGTCGCTGACTCAAACTGGACCAGTTTGCTGCTTGCTTTACGCCGATCCGAACTGGTACGTTGTTCCTTTTGCGTGTCACATTCTCAGGGACACACGGACCCGCTCTTCTTGCGGTGGGGTGTCTTCGTGGCCAGAGCAGGCCACATATATTCCAATTGAACTTGCTCACACAATTGAAGACGCCACTCACAATGCTGCTTTTTACCATCTTTATTCGGCCGGCAGTAGCAAGCTGACACCAGTTCACACAGCGATTTCTTTAGCCATAATCGCCATACGCGTTTCGGGGAGGGATTCCCCTTGATCACCGGCTTGGCTCTGGGGCAGGGAACAGCTTTGCAAGTGTATGCAGGTGATTAAATCCTTTGTTCCGCCCTTGTGGGCGTGTCTGCACTCAGCATTGTGGTTGCCGTAGTCTCAAATCATTCCATAGTGGTGCTGCTGTCCCTCATCCTCCAACAATAAAATCCAATCAGGTCGCTGACTCAAACTGGACCAGTTTGCTGCTTGCTTTATGCCGATCCGAACTGGTACGTTGTTCCTTTTGCGTGTCACATTCTCAGGGACACACGGACCCGCTCTTCTTGCGGTGGGGTGTCTTCGTGGCCAGAGCAGGCCACATATATTCCAATCGAACTTGCTCACACAATTGAAGACGCCACTCACAACGCTGCTTTTTACCATCTTTATTCGGCCGGCAGTAGCAAGCTGACACCAGTTCACACAGCGATTTCTTTAGCCATAATCGCCATACGCGTTTCAGGGAGGGATTCCCCTTGATCACCGGCTTGCCTCTGGGGCAGGGAACAGCTTTGCAAGTGTATGCAGGTGATTAAATCCTTTGTTCCGCCCTTGTGGGCGTGTCTGCACTCGGCATTGTGGTTGCCGTAGTCTCAAATCATTCCATAGTGGTGCTGCTGTCCCTCATCCTCCAACAATAAAATCCAATCAGGTCGCTGACTCAAACTGGACCAGTTTGCTGCTTGCTTTACGCCGATCTATATATATATATTCACCACATATGCGTGCCACACCACCTAAATTCTCCCAAATAATTTAAAATATCTGCAAGTTCTCTCTCTGGTGTGCCGATCACCCGTGTAGACACAGGTGTGCCTATCACTGCTAAAGAACAATGCTCCTAGGTGTCTTTAAAATCCTCCAAACTCAATCCGCTTATTTTACTGTCTAGACGCTGTTTTTTTTCGCTTTGATTGGTGTGCGTTTAACCGTATGTTGCCCAAACCAAAATGACACATACGTGATACGCGTACTTGCTCACTTCCAGCTGGTAACCATGCCCAGTCTGCTCCAATTGGCTCTTCAACAGCCTCTGCGTGACACACGCTGAGTTCGTCCCATTCACACAGACTCGCGCTCTACTTCTATTCAGCAGTCACCAGCACTACGCTCGTGCACTGCACACGCCGCTCGTTCCTGACTCGTACACCTCCAAAAACATATGAATCTTTTGAAATAGCTGGAAACAGTACCACTGCGTGTTCGATCCACCTTCCTTCCGTAGATTATTAATCTCCGAGACAATCACCATTATCGCTGACTGTCCGTCGGCATCACTGTGTTCCTGCTGACAGTCCGTCGTCATCACTGCATTCACGATCTCCACACGCTGATCACATCCCAGTGTTGAGGTGCCCTCTTCCTCAGTCTTCCTCGCTCGTTGCCAGTGTAACGTTTAAAGAAGATCTCACACAGGATCAAATCTTGGTAAGTGGGCTTTATTACAGCACCTCATCCACCGACTCCTCAAATCAACTGACTCCTGTTCATATGAGCCTTTCCCCACATTCCATGTTCCATGGAAACAATTACATAAGCGCCACCCTTAGCCATGTAACACATGGGTTATATGTATACTTGTCTGTTGCTTGGTGTCTGCTTCCCCTTGTTTGCTTGTTTTATGATTTTAATAATTCACACATTTCTTTTAACTTTGCTTTCACTTTCACAGTATACAGTACCTGACAGGAGCCTACCAGTGCTGTAGGGGTAGTTAGTTAGGAATCCCTCTTAGTTTGCCCACTGGTTTGTCTCGCCGTGCTTCGGCGCCCATTCATGGCTACGCCCCCCTCTATGGAGGGCCATTTAAATTGGGCAGGAGTGCGTCTGCGCAGCTCCTCCTGAGCACAAAGAGGCTGCCCGCGTTTTGTTTTTTTGTGGGCACGCTGTGCCATTTGGGAAGGTGACTGGCTCCCGGTGTGTCTTGGGCGCCATCTTTGAGGGGTGTCTGCTTCCCCTAGTTTGCTTGTTTTGTGATTTTAATCGTTCACACATTTTTTTTAACTTAGCTTTTACTTTTCACAGTATACAGTACCTGTCAGGGGAGCCTACCAGTGCTGTAGGGGTAGCTGGAGTGCTTCCCAGTTAGAAGTCTCTCTTCATTTGCCCTCTGATTTGTCTTACTGTGCTTCGGTGCCAGTTCATGGACATGCCCCCTCTATGGAGGGCTATTTAAATCAGGCAGGAGTGCGTCCAAGCCAAAGTCGCACCAAAGGTAAACCTGTCTGTGCCTGTCCGCGGCCGGAACGCGCACACAAAGATACTTCCACTTTGTGAGACTCCGCAAGTTCATTATTCCTTACTCAAATTCTTACATCTCCAACTCATGTAGCCGGACATATTTTAGACGGCCTCTTCACTCATAATCCTTTGATCTCCATTAAAGAGCTCCTTCCCGTCGCATGGTCAGATCATCATGCCATCCTATTTAAATCTGATGTCATAACTCTCCAAGGGCAGCTCCACTAGTTACACATCTCGTTGTCTTTTTCATCCCTGGAATAAAATCGACAGCTCTCTTCATTCAGTAGCTGTCCATATCACAGCCTAATCTTCCTCCTGATGCCGAATTTGTTCTCACCTGGCTGCAGGCTACGCTGACCAAACTAGTCTCTTATTCCACAGCTTCCATTAATAGGAGCATCCCTTCCGCACCCTGGTTTACGGAGTCACTCAGGTTGGAAAAACAAAAATGCAGGAGACAGGAAAGACGCTGGCGCTCTCACTATGATCTTTTGGAGAAAGCCGCATATAAGCTAGCGTTTTCCAATTATAAGTCCTTTCTGCTCAAAGAAAAGAGCAATTATTTCACACAGCAAATAGAGTCTGCTAAAGATTCCACCAAACAGCTTTTTCAAGTGATTTTCAAACTGTCCTCGCCTCATGGCAGCAAGTCGCTTGACACCACATCAGCTTTCTGCAACAAAATCGCTCAATGCTTCAAGTACAAAGTTACCCTAATCTACTCCAGATTTGAAGTAGTCAACTCTGATGCAGTTAGTTCTAATAGCCCCCAACTCTCTCCTTTCTCCTCAGGTCTTTCCGAGTTATCCCCTGTCACAGCTGACCAGATAGCCTCGCTGATATGTTCTGCCAAGTCAGTATCTCCTTTTGATCCCTGCACTCCCTCTGTCCTCAAATTGGCTCCCAACCTGATAGGCATTAACCGGGCTAACATATTGAATTCTATGTTTAGCTCTGGTGTCTTTCCCGCTAATTGGAAAAGCGCATCTATTCTCCCCCTCTTAAAAAAAAATACAGCTTGGATCCAGCTGATCCTTATAACTGTCACCCCATTGCTAGTCTCCCTCTCCCTGCTAAATTGGTGGAAAAGGTGATAAACTCTCAGCTTATGAAGTATCTTCTAGAAACCCATTTTCTAGATGAGACCCAAATTGGGTTCAGGTCTGATCATAGCACGGAGTCTGCTCTGATTAAAGCCACAGAGGAAATCAGTCGCTCTGGACAAAAGTGGGGCTGCGGCACTCATCCTTTGTGATCTGTCGGCAGCATTCTATACGATTGAACATAGGTTATTGATTGACCGTCTCGGGCTACTGGGAATCAGAGAAAACGGTCTGGCTTTAATCTCCTCTTTTCTTTCAGATAGACTTCAATCTGTAGCTCTCAGTCAATTTGAGTCCTCCCCTTTCTCCCTTGCGGAGTCCAACGGGAATCCTCTATTAGCCCAACCCTTTTTAATATTTATGTGACCGAGTTGGCTTCACTAGTCAAATTCTTTGGCCTCTCTGTTTCTTCCTATGCTGATGAGACACAAATTGTTGCCTCTGCTTTTGACCCGGGCCCTGAGGTATCTGCTCATTTCCACAACTGTTTGCTAGCAATCACCTCTTGGATGAGCAGACACTGCTTGAAACTCAATTCTAAGACGGAGGTTGTACTGTTTGGTAATCTCTCTCCCCACCTGGTCCTTCCACCTAGTGGCCAGAAGAACTAGGATCCCCCCCGATGCGAGTGGCTAAGGCGAAAAATCTGGGTATCATTTTTGACGCAAATCTTTCCTTTGACCAACACGTTAGTGCTACTGTCTCCTCATGCTTTTTTCTTCTCAGGGTAAACAAGAAAATCCTACCTTTTATCCTGTTACATACAAGAAAGACAGTGAGCATAGCCTTAATCCTCTCAAAAAATTAGATTACTGCATTGGCCTTAATATCAATATACATGAAAAACTTCTTAATAAACTGCAAATGGTGCAGAATGCTGCAGCTAGACTCTTGCTAGGAATTCCCAAATTTAAATCAGTCTCCAAGGATATTAGGCATCTGCACTGGCTCCCAGTGAGAAGCCGGATTAAGTTCAAGGCTCTCGGCACTGCCTTCAAGGCACTGCACAACTCTGGCCCTGCTTTTCTTAAACACTCTTTTGAGTGGTATGTCCCCAGCCGACAGCTTTGCACCTCTGGAGCCAAGTTCGTGAAGGTTCCTAGAACCCACAAGTCCAATTGGGGAGGTAGGAGCTTTACTGTCTCCCCCGCCAAGCTTTGGAACAAACTCCCCCTCATATTCGAGCTCTGCCCACCCAACCCTCTTTCAGAAAAGGAGCGCAAAACATGTCTTTTTAACATTTAGGCCCGTCCTTCTAGGCTCTCCTTGTTCTCAGTTGCAGCTAGCGCCAAGACACCCTTGGGTAGACGCGTGCTTTTATAAATCATTTTAATGTAACATAACTTGTTCGAACAAATGACAGCCCAGACTGAGGAGATTTCAAAACCATCATCCCCACCACTAACCTATCCACTGAATCTGAGGTTTAGGAGAGTGGTGCAGAAAAACCCACTACTTCAAGAATTCCAGTAAACTTTATTTAGAAGAAGTGAAACACTACTGTCCAGGTAACCTACAGTATGCAACACTAGTCTGTCATTGTGCAGAGTCGGCCAAATGGCTATACTGCATGATGTGTCTGATGCTGAAGACACCTCCTCCCACTGGAGGACATGGATGTCAACAGCCCTCATAGTGAGTAAAAAGACGTATCCTTCGTCACTAACCCACTCCCATTGTGCCCATGCAGTAAGAATGGACTTCTGAACTCTTCCGACTAGCTGCGTATGAGCGGCATATATACAAAATGCAAGCCCAGCTCCCTATATTGCGTGCTGGGGGGGGGCTTTCTCACATCTTGTAGACCCATAGAACTTGGACAGTTCACATCTGTGTCACGTGAGCATCACCAGAGATACCACTGACTCACGATGATGTTGGGGAAGATGAGAAAAAGAAATGCATGCCCATCGTGATATTCGAAATGAAATGGGGAGAAACTATGATTAGCGGAAGGGTGGAACATATTACTGCTGTAGCCTATGTTATTTGAAAGTCCAGGAAATGCGAAAAGTACTGCCATGTAATACCTATTTCTGCCTTTTAATGGACAAGAACCACATACACACACTCTACTTATACAGGTAGCATCAAAGGAAAGGCGAGCAATGTACCATTATTGTTGTGATAATGTGTACCGAAGTTGGATGTTTGTATAGTGGGGCACTGCCCGTTGTGTTAAATATGTTGAAAATCAATAAAAGTATTACAACGTCTCCATCTGAATATCGTACAGTGTTCTATAGAGATTGCTGAGCGCAGCTGAGCCTTAGGCACAAAATAATGATACTCAGCTGCTTCAAAATTAGTTCAAAATTAAACCTATTCTGTGAAACATTTGGAAGATTGTATTGTGCAAATTACTGATGTAAATGCTGTATTTCTAGCTTTACAGGAAACTGACCCTAGAGTCCGGAAGATGATCTTTTCCGACCTATCATTCTGTGTATAAAGTCACATTGTTGATTTAAAATTCTGGGAGTCTGAAGTAGGGTCTAGTTTTACCATATAGTGCCCCAGGCCCATTCTGTCCACATCTGAAGCATGAGAGTCTCATTTGTCCCTGCCAGCCCATAGACAGTGTTGTGCTAAAATTGTCCACACTGCTTTGAGCGTCTACAGAGGCAGTAGGCCCCATGCCCTTCTGTAACCTCAGATGTATCTCTCCTATGAAGACCAATAACCTCAGGTCACTGTCTTTCTGATGAACAAGTCTTCGAGCCCCTGTCCTCTGCGTGTACATCTTTCTGAACATTAAGAAGATGTAGCAATAACAGGATGCATCTGTCATCTAGAAGAACAAGATGGTCTAAGAGTAGGAGTGGGGGCCATCTGGGACTTTCCGCAGCTTTGGAAACTAAGATAGCGACGGGGCTTAAAATAAACAATAGCCTTATAAGGAGCTTCCGAGAAGTGACGCAAATTGTTTTTGATAAAATATGCAACTTTTTGTTATGTTCTGCAGTCAAACACCTGCTAAAGTTAGATCTTGCGGTCAACGGTTCCTCATTAAAAGTGTATAAAATGGCCACTTACCGGCCCATTCGTTGATCACTTCACACAGTGGTTTTTCACGGTTAAGTGCTCCTGGTTAACCGTTTTATTTAACATTTTGATTGAGGTTATAATACTTCATTGTACTTTGATATGCATTTTCTCTCTCTCTCTCTTTTTTTTTAACAGAGTTTTATATAGCACGAATTTGACCCGAAAGCATCGGGTATCAGAGCGCTTTACATAGCATCAGTTGCGTTACATGAGGACACATTCATTTTTTCCAGGCACAGGGAGATTAAGTGATTTGCCCAGAATCACAGGATGTTCAGCGTCATAGCCGAGACTCGAACCCAGTTCCCCAGATTCGAGGTCGACCGCCCTAGCCGTTAGGCCAACTCCTCTCTCTCTTTCTTTGCATTGCTGTGATTTTAAACTTACTAGATTGCATGTTTTTGCTCATGATCTGCAATGTGTCTTTGACACTTGTAACTTACTAGATTGCATAGTGTTATTTTTGATTAATGTGTCTTTGACATTTGTGTCTAAATTGTTTGAATAAATAGTGTCACTCCTGACTCAGTTCCTGCATTTTCAGACATGTCTTGTTATTTCAGATAGCACATTTCCGTGCTAAATCATGTGGCAAAAACCACACTCCAACAAGTCCAATAATAATAGACTTGAGGGGAAAAGCTATATAAGAGGTAAGTATTAATAGCTAGCATGGGTACAGATAGCTGCCTTCAAAAGTCATCTTTCATTAGTGGATTTGCACCACCTGATTCCACACCAGAGTGAGGAAATCCACCAAATAGGTAAATCTGCTGCTGACCAACCTGCAGTTTCGGTACACAAAATAGCATCAGTGACTGTGAGAAAGTGCCCTCTTTCTGCATGGTTGCCCCCACTTTTTTATGAATTGCTGATGTGCTTTGACTGAGTGTGCCCTGGGCACCTGCTAATCAGGTACCCAGGGCCTATGTTCTTTCCCTAAAACTGCATTGAAAACAAAACCCAATTGGCATCTCTGGCCACAGGTCAGCCCCTGGTAAATGGTACCACAGGTACCCAGGGCACTGTGACCAGGGAAGACCTCTAACGGCTGCAGCACTTATTGTGCCACCCTCAGAGGCCCTGTACCATTACACTCACACACTGCCTTTGCAGGCTGCGTGTTTTGGTGCAGAACAAAGTGAAGAGTCGACTTGGCACACATCTCTGTGTGCCATGCCTACAACCCACTGCCCTGGCATAGCTCAGTCACCCCTCTAGCTGGGTGCACTATACCAGTGGTGAGGGTACAGGTGCATGAGCCCTGTACCCCTACAGTGTCTAAGTCCATTCTTAGACATTGTAAGTGCAGTGCTGCCATTAAGAGTATATGGTGCTGGGAGGTTGTCATTACGAACTCCACAGCACCATAATGGCTACACTGAAAACTGAGAAGTTTGGTATCAAACTTCTCAGCACATTAAACCCTCACTGATGCCAGTGTGGGATTTAATGAAAAATGCACGCAGAGGGCATCTTAGAGATGCCCCCTGAAAAACGACCTACCACTAGTGACCAGGCTGAGTGGCTGCTTTCAGCTGCCACCACCAGACATATTTCTGGACCCCTGGGTCGAGAGCCTGCTGCTCTCGGGGGCCTGAAACAATGCACATCCTGGGACGAGGTGCCAAGCCTCCTCCCCTATGATGGGCAGGGTTCATGAAGGGGAAGCTTCAAAAGCTTGCCGCCTTTGTGAGCTTCCCCAAGCCACTTGCTGCTTTCAGCAACTGGTCCCCACTGGTTCTGACCCCCACTTTGGGCGGAAGAACCGGCGGGAAAAACAAGTGAGGAAGAGAGGTGTGCCCACCTCTGCCAACTCCACCCCTCAGGTGGGGGAGGCGAG
This sequence comes from Calotriton arnoldi, assembly GCA_963921515.1. NCBI lineage: Eukaryota > Metazoa > Chordata > Amphibia > Caudata > Salamandridae > Calotriton > Calotriton arnoldi. The sequence goes on along the minus strand of CAWUFW010006050.1, from coordinate 33,176 downwards.
GTGAAGCACAACTCTCAGTCCCCACCATCTTGCAGATGCCAACCAGGGAAAGGCTTATGCCCCCCTCCCACTGGAGGGTGGCATAATAGGGGGTGTACCCACCCCAGGGAAGGGACCCATTAGTCCCAACCTTTTTACCTACCTGTAACGCCCCTAAATCTAGTATTTAGAGGCACCCCTGAGCCTTGCTTTCTCAGACCAGAACCTGCAAGAAGAAAAGAAGAAGAAGGATCCAACAGCCGTGCCGAAGCTAACAAGAGGCCCACTGACTTGGCCCCAGCTCTACCGGCTTGTCCCCACCTCAAACCTGCTCCAGCAAAATCCCGGTGTGTCCTGCAGCCAGCAACCTCAAGAAACCCGGAGGACCTGCCTGCCTTCAATCCCAAAGACTCTGTCTCCCGTGAACACCGGATTTGTTCAAACAACAGACTCCAGTTCCGCAAGGATCTGCGGGTCTGCACCACTCTGCACCAGACGCCAATGGCCGGAGTCCGAGTGGCCCAACACCAAGAGGAGGTCCCTCCGGCGATCCTGACCCGAAATCCGCCGACCCCCTGACCTGCCTCAAGCCTCCAGCCGACGCCTGCAGCCTCAAACCGGAAGGTCCCCCCAACCGCGACCAGGAGCTGGTAAGAAGATCCGACCCTAAAAGGCACCCCTGCACCCGACGCCCCACGGCCTTGGGTGGCCCAACCGACGTTGCCTAACCAACCCCCAATATCCCAACTTACCTCTCCAAGTGGTGGTCGCACCCAGAAGTCCTTCGTCCCTTAACCTGCAGTGCTTTTGCAAACCGGAGACTCCCCATTGAAAGCTACAGGGCTTCCGACGCCAAAACAGCACTCTGCACCCGGCCGCCCCAGTGCCGCTGAGGCTACATCTTTTGTGCTGGCCTAAATCCCCATTTGCCCTGAGCTTACGTCCAGGAGCTTTGCTCCCACAACCCAGTGGCCTGCTCGTCAGCAGCCACCAACCGGAGGCCCCCTATCCCCCATTGGATAACATTGGGCCTCAGCACTCTGCACCCGGCCGCCCTAGTGCCGCTGAGGCTGTAACAAGAGTGTATCCTTAACCCTGGGGGAACCCCGAGTCTAACCCAAGAACACCAACTCCCACAACAAAATACTTACCTTTAAACCGATAACACTATTTTCCTCCGTAGGATAACATTGACTGTTTTTCTATGAAATGTTTCTAAGTGTGGAGTTGGAAAACCTAAAGAAATTCTTTAAAATTGTACTAACTAACAAACGCTTTTACTTACCTGTTTACAGGAAATGTCCCAGTGTAGTATCCAGGTATACTACATTGTGTAGGAAAAGTAATCTGAAAGTAATGTACTGGTCATTTTACTAAAAAGCCCATTCAAAGTATATGTACTGTGTTTACAAAGCATTGCATTCCTTGGTAACAATACTGTAAGTCAAAACAAAGTGCATATACAATTACAATCCAAACTGTATTACAACTGTATATTTACTGCAAAGTATTTATCACTTACCTGTGCAAGGCTTGCTTGGTTCTAGGAAATAAAATAACTAAAAGAATATTTTTTTATACAAAAGCAATTGGTCTGAAGTTCAGTCTTTGAGTGTGTGAACTCATTTGCTGACTGAGTGTGTACAACAAATGCTTAACACTGTCCACTGATAAAGCCTTACTGCTCGACCACACTACCACAAATAGAGAGTGAGGTGCTATTTACTTTACCTCTGCCTACCTTTTGGGTTCCATTGGACTCTGTGCACACTATACCTCACTTTGGTATAGTATATACAGAACCAGCTTCCTACATTGGTGGATCAGCAGTGGGATATACAACTTTGCATTTATTGGACTACTTGGTTACCACCTGATCACATGACAGAACTCTTAAATTGTCTTTTGAATTCTTATTTTTTGAAATTGGCATTTTTACAAAATTACTAAAAGTCTTGCTAGGACCTTGGTTAAGTCCCTGTAGAATTTTAGAAAAATAAAAAGTCATTTTAGCTAGGGTTAGAGGGGTTAGAAATCTTTTTTAAAAATGTGTCAAAACAAGAACCCAGCTGTTAGTGAAAATAACCACAATGCCATAGAGGACCAGGTTGAGGAGCTTGACCTCACCCCTTACCTTCACTTGTCTTTCAAGGAGGTAAGGTCCCTATGTAAAATTAAAAACATAGCCATGGGGTCCCATCCCACCAAACAAAAGCTTCAGGAGCTGTTGGCTGGGTATGCTAAGGACCACCCATCTGAAAATGGTGAAGACCAATCAGAAGAGGAAGGGGAAGACCAGGTAGATCACCCCCTCCCCCCCCACTTCATAGGGAGAGAAGGGCCCCAGTGGCCCTGAATCCAAAAATCAACCTCTTAGTACCTAGAAGCCACACAGGTGGATCAGGTACTACTGAGGACATTGAGGACAGCCTCAATGAGGAGGACAGCCTTTTAGCAAGGTTGACCAAAAGACTGGATCTAGAGACCAGGTTGCTGGCTCTAGAGAGAGAGAGAGAGAGAGAGAACAGAGATGGGCCTAGCACCCATCAATGGTGGCAGCAATTTACTTAATAAGGATAAAGAGCAATCTTATGATCCTAAAATCCCCATAGGGATTGTCCCTAAATATGAAGAGAGTGATGATATCACAAAATGGTTCACAGCCTTTGAGAGGGCTTGTGAAATGAGAAAAGTGAAGAAGTCACACTGGGGGGGGCACTCCTTTGTCTCTGCAGTTACCAGAGAACAGTTCCCAGACTCCTGACCCTTTCTGGGGCAGATGCTGGGTCTTATGACCTCATGAAGAGAATTCTGATTGAGGGATTTGGACTCACAACTGAGGAATATAGAATTAGATTCAGGGGGCTCACAAAACCCAAAACCAATCCTGGATTGACTTACGTAGAACTACTCAGTTAAAACACTAGATGGTTGGTTAACTGGACACAATGTGTATGATTTCAATGGACTTTACAATCTGTTTATGAAAGAACATATTTTAAGTAATTGCACTAATGAAAAGTTACATCAGCATTTGGTAGACCTAGGTCTAATTTCTCCCCAAGAATTGGGAAAGAAGACAGACCATTGGGTCAAGACAAGGGTGACAAAAACAGCCACTTGGGGTGACCAAAAGAAAAGGGTTACAAAACCTCCCCAGGGGAAAGGTGGTGAGAATCCCCAAGATAAAAAGCCTGAGTCTTCAAAAGGGCCCCAAAAACCTGCACATGGGGGTGGGTCCCAACACTCTTCCCAACCTACTACTAACTACAGGGGAAAGAACTTTGATCCTTTAAAGGCCTGGTGTAATAACTGTAGAAAGTTGGGACACTTAACTGGAGATGCTACTTGTCCTAACAAGAAGCCCCATAGTCCTAGTACAGCTACTCCTGGTGTAGCCAGTCTCCAGATGGGATCAACAGTGTGCCAAGAGCAAATCGGGTTGCACACTGAAGCAGTTCTAGTTTCGGAAGGGGAAGTTGAGTTTGCCACTGCAGCTGTGTGGCCACCCAACTTAAAGAAGTATTTGCAACACCCTTGGATTAATGAAACTAGGATAGAAGCTCTGAGGGATACAGGTGCCAGTGTCACTATGGTGAGAGACACACTGGTCTCCCCTGAGCAATACTTGATTGGGAGAACTTACCCAGTCACCAATGCTGACAGTGTTACCACTAACCATGCAATGGCTATGGTGACATTAGACGGGGTGGGGGAGGGGGGGGTTTACTGGCCCGAAACAGGTAGTGGTCTCTCCAAAGCTACTAGCTGCATGTCTGCTTGGCAATGACCAGGAAACCTCAGCATGGGCTGAGGTTGAACTGAAAAGCCATGCAGCAATGCTGGATTTCCCTGAGATGGTGTGTGTAAAAACAAGACCACAGAGCAGAAAACAGGGTAAAAAAGAAGCGTTGGCCCAACCTTCCAAGAGGAAAGGTAAGAAGACTGGGAAACAAGCTTCTGTACAGCAAAAGGATCAGGGCCCCTCTCCTCAGGGAGAGGACTTGGACACCCCAGAGGGAACTGAGCCCATGGAGCTTGACCCTTACCAGGTTGAACTCTTGGGCCCAGGGGGACCCTCTAGGGAAGAGCTGTGCCTTGGACAGCAGGACTGTCCAACTCTTGAAAGCCTGAGGCAGTAAGCTGCTGCACAGGAAAAGGGAGATGTCGGTGGCACCCACAGAGTTTATTGGGAAGAGGGACTACCATACACTGAGGCCAGAGTCCCCAACCCTGGAGCCACTAGTAGAGTGGTAGTGCCTCAAAAGTACAGGGAGTTCCTCCAAAATTTAGCTCATGACATCCCTCTAGCTGGTCGTCTGGGCCAAACCAAAACCTGGGAAAGGCTAGTTAGCCACTTTTACTGGCCCCAGATGTTTTAGAAAGTAAAGGAGTTTGTCAGCTCCTGTGTCACCTGTCAAGCCAGTGGCAAAACAGGTAGACACCCAAAGGCCCCCTTGATTCCACTACCAGTGGTTGGGATTCCCTTTGAAAGGGTAGGTGTGGACATAGTGGGTCCACTTGAACCTCACACAGCATCAGGAAACAAATGTATACTAGTGTTAGTGGATCATGCCACTAGGTATCCTAAGGCAATTCCCCTTAGGACTACTACAGCTCCTGCAGTAGCCAAGGCCCTCATTGGTGTCTTCACCAGGGTAGGGTTTCCTAAGGAGGTGGTTTCAGACAGAGGTTCCAACTTCATGTCTGCTTACCTCAAACACATGTGGAAAGAGTGTGGAGTGCAGTACAAGTTTACTACACCCTATCGACCACAAACCAATGGCCTTGTTGAGAGATTCAACAAGACATTGAAAGGCATGATTATGGGGCTCCCTGAAAAACTCAAAAGGAGATGGGATGTCCTCTTACCATGCCTGCTTTTCGCTTACAGAGAGGTGTCACAGAATGGAGTAGGGTTTTCCCCCTTTGAACTTCTGTTTGGCCATCCTGTGAGGGGACCACTCTGTCTTGTAAACGAGGGTTGGGAGAAGCCTCTCCAAGAGCCAAAACAAGATATTGTGGACTATGTGCTTAGCCTAAGGTCCAGAATGGCTGAGTACATGAAAAAGCATCCAAGAATCTTGAGGCCAGTCAGGAGCTTCAGAAGCACTGGTATGACCAAAAAGCTGCACTGGTAGAATTTCAACCAGGGCAAAAGGTGTGAGTTTTGGAGCCAGTGGCACCATGGGCTCTCCAGGACAAATGGAGTGGCCCTTGACCCATCTTAGAAAAGAAAAGTGAGGTTACCTACTTGGTTGACCTGGGCACAAGCAGGACACCCAAAAGGGTGATCCATGTGAACCGCCTTAAGCTTTTCCATGATAGGGCTGACATCACCATGTTGATGGTGACTGATGAGGATCAGGAGACAGAGAGTGAACCTCTCTCTGACCTCCTCTCATACAGCCCAAATGATGGGTCAGTGGATGGAGTTGTCTTTTCAGACACTCTCTCTGCCTAACAGCAGACTGATTGCAAGCAAGTCTTGCAGCAGTATGCAAAGCTCTTTTCCTTGACCCCTGGTCAGACAAACTGGTGTACCCATGATGTGGACACTGGTGACAGTTCACCTGTCAAAAACAAAATCTATCGCCAGTCTGATCAAGTCAAGGAAAGCATCAGAGCTGAAGTCAGCAAGATGCTGGAGTTAGGGGTCATTGAACCCTCTGAGAGCCCCTGGGCCAGCCCAGTGGTTCTAGTCCCCAAACCTTACCCACAGGGTGGAAAGAGAGAAATGAGGTTCTGTGTGGACTATAGAGGGCTCAACTCTGTCACCAAGGCAGATGCTCACCCTATTCCAAGAGCAGATGAACTGATAGACAAACTAGGTGCAGCCAAATTTCTAAGTACCTTTGACTTAACTGCCGGGTACTGGCAGATTGGCATGGCACCAGGAGCAAAAGAAAAGACAGCATTCTCCACCCCTGATGGGCATTATCAGTTTACTGTTATGCCCTTTGGTTTAAAGAATACCACTGCCACCTTCCAGAGGTTGGTGAATCAAGTCCTTGCTGGATTGGAATCCTTTAGTGCAGCTTATCTAGATGATATTGCTGTCTTTAGTTCCACCTGGCAGGATCACCTGATCCACCTTGGGGGGAAGGTTTTAAATGCCCTGCAAACTGCAAGCCTAACTATCAAGGCATCCAAATGCCAGATAGGGCAGGGAACTGTGGTGTATTTGGGCCACCTTGTTGGTGGAGGCCAAGTACAACCCTTACAGCCCAAGATGCAGGCTATCCTGGACTGGGCAGCTCCAACAACCCAGACTCAAGTCAGGGCATTCCTTGGCTTGACTGGGTACTACAGGAGGTTTGTGAAGGAATATGGGTCCATTGTGGCTCCCCTCACAGAACTTACCTCCAAGAAGATGCCCAAAAAGGTAAACTGGACAGTTAGTTGTCAAAAGGCTTTTGACACCCTGAAAGAGGCTATGTGCTCAGCACCAATTCTCAAAGCTCCAGACTATGCCAAGCAGTTCATTGTGCAGACTGATGCCTCTGAGCTAGGGATAGGAGCGGTTCTATCTCAGACCAATGATGAAGGCCAAGACCAACCTGTTGCTTTTATAAGCAGAAGGCTTCTCCCCAGGGAGCAGCGTTGGAGTGCCATTGAGAGGAAGGCCTTTGCTGTGGTTTGGTCCCTGAAGAAGCTGAGACCATACTTGTTTGGTACTCACTTCTTAGTTCAGACTGATCACAGACCTCTCAGATGGCTAATGCAGATGAAAGGTGAAAATCCTAAACAGTTGAGGTGGTCCATCTCCCTACAGGGAATGGACTTTGTAGTGTAACACAGACCTGGGACTGCCCATGCCAATGCAGATGGACTTTCCAGGTTCTTCCACTTAGAAAATTAAGACTCTCTAGGGAAAGATTAGTCTCATCCTCTTTCGTTTGTGTGAGAAAGTGCCCTCTTTCTGCATGGTTGCCCCCACTTTTTGCTGAATTGCTGATGTGCTTAGACTGAGTGTGCCCTGGGCACCAGCTAATCAGGAACCCAATTGGCATCTCTGGCTACAGGTCAGCCCCTGGTAAATGGTACCACAGGTACCCAGGGCACTGTGACCAGGGAAGACCTCTAAGGGCTGCAGCACTTATTGTGCCACCCTCAGAGGCCCTGTACCATTACACTCACACACAGCCTTTTCAGGCTGTGTGTTTTTGTGCAGAACAAAGTGAAGAGTCGACATGGCACACATCTCTGTGTGCCATGCCTACAACCCACTGCCCTGGCATAGATCAGTCACCCCTCTAGCTGGGCGCACTATACCAGTGGTGAGGGTACAGGTGCATGAGCCCTGTACCCCTACAGTGTTTAAGTCCATTCTTAGACATTGTAAGTGCACTGCTGCCATTAAGAGTATATGGTGCGGGGAGGTTGTCATTACGAACTCCACAGCACCATAATGGCTACACTGAAAACTGAGTAGTTTGGTATCAAACTTCTCAGCACATTAAACCCACACTGATGTCAGTGTGGGATTTAATGAAAAATGCACACAGAGGGCATCTTAGAGATGCCCCCTGAAAAACGACCTACCACTAGTGTCCAGGCTGAGTGGCTGCTTTCAGCTGCCACCACCAGACATGTTTCTGGACCCCTAGTTGAGAGCCTGCTGCTCCCGGGGGCCTGAAACAATGCACATCCTGGGATGAGGTGCCAAGCCTCCTCCCCCAGGATGGGCAGGGTTCACGAAGGGGAAGCTTCAAAGGCTTGCCGCCTTTGTGAGCTTCCCCAGGCCACTTGCTGCTTTCAGCAACTGGTCCCCACTGGTTCTGACCCCACTTTGGGCAGGAGAATTGGCGGGAAAAACAAGTAAGGAAGAGAGGTGTGCCCACCTCTGCCAACTCCACCCCTCAGGTGGGGGAGGCGAGGTGAAGCACAACTCTCAGTCCCCGCCATCTTGCAGATGGGGGGACTCAGCCAACCAGGAAAAGGCTTATGCCCCCCTCCCACTGGAGGGTGGCATAATAGGGGGTGTACCCACCCCAGGGAAAGGACCCATCGGTCCCAACCTTTTTACCTGCCTGTAACACCCCTAAATCTAGTATTTAGGGGCACCCCTGAACCTTGCTTCCTTAGACAAGAACCTGCAGGAAGAAAAGAAGAGGAAGGATCGAACAGCCGTGCCGAAGCTAACCAGAGGAGGACGCCCACTGACTTGGCCCCAGCCCTACCGGCCTGTCCCCACCTCGAACCTGCTCCAGCGAAATCCCGGTGTGTCCTCCAGCCAGCAACCTTGAGAAACCCGGAGACCTGCCGGCCTTCAATCCCAAAGACTCTGTCTCCCGTGAACACCGGATTTGTTCAAACAACAGACTCCAGTTCCGCAAGGATCTGCACCACTCTGCACCCGACGCCGACGGCCCGAGTTCGAGTGGCCCAACACCAAGAGGAGGTCACCCCAACCGCGACCAGGAGCTGGTAAGAAGATCCGACCCTAAAAGGCACCCCTGCACCCGACACCCCACGGCGTTAAGTGGCCCAACCGATGGTGCAAACCAACCCCCTAGATCCCAACTTGCCTCTCCAAGTGGTGGTCGCACCCAGAAGACCTTTGTCCCCGAGCCTGCAGTGTATTTGCAAACCGGAGACTCCCCATTGAAAGCTACAGGGCTTCCGACGCCAAAACAGCACTCTGCACCCGGCCGCCCCAGTACCGCTGAGGGTGCATCTTTTGTGCTGGCCTAAACCCCCATTTGCCCTGAGCTTAAGTCCAGGAGCTTTGCTCCCACAACCCAGTGGCCTGCTCATCAGCAGCCACCAACCGGAGGCCCCCTATCCCCCATTGGATAACATTGGGCCTCAGCCCTCTGCACCCGGCCGCCCTAGTGCCGCTGAGGGTGTAACAAGAGTGCATCCTTGACCTGGGGGAACCCGGAGTCTAACCCCAGAACACCAACTCCCACAACAAAATACTTACCTTTAAACCAATAACACTATTTACCTCCGTAGGATAACATTGACTGTTTTTCTATAAAAAGTTTCCAAGTGTGGAGTTGGAAAACCTAAAGAAATTCTTTAAAATTGTACTAACTAACAAAAACGCTTTTACTTACCTGTTTACAGGAAATGTCCCAGTGTAGTATCCAGGTATGCTACACTGTGTAGGAAAAGTAATCTGAAAGTAATGTACTGGTAATTTTACTAAAAAGCCCATTCAAAGTATATGTACTGTATTTACAAAGCATTGCGTTTCTCAGTAACAATACTGTAAGCCAAAACAAAGTGCATATACAATTACAATCCAAACTGTATTACAACTGTATATTTACTGCAAAGTATTTATCACTTACCTGTGCCAGGGTTGCTTGGTTCTTGGAAATAAAATAACTAAAAGAATATTTTTTATACAAAAACAATTGGTCTGAAGTTCAGTCTTTGAGTGTGTGAATTCATTTGCTGACTGAGTGTGTACAACAAATGCTTAACTCTGTCCTCTGATAAAGCCTTACTGCTCGACCACACTACCACAAATAGAGAGGGAGGTGCTATCTACTTTACCTCTGCCTACCTTTTGGGTTCCACTGGACTCTGTGCACACTATACCTCACTTTGGTGTAGTATATACAGAGCCAGCTTCCTACAGTGACTAGGTATAGAATCCACCAGAAATAATTTCAGCAGTATAGTTTGTCACACAGTAATAAAGACCCACATCCAAGCTTACAGAGAGCTATTTTTACATTCTGGGATCAACCAGACTACAAAGTTACACTATCAGGAGTGGGTGACAACTTACTAAATGAGTCTGACGAAGTGGACTTAATAAAGGCAGTTCATGATAATATTGGTTCAGCTCATACCGGAGCCTTCACCACTCTGTACATGTTAAATTAGAATTATTGGTGGCCTTTATGTCCAAAAACAATCTGGCAATATCTACTGTAGTGGAAAAAACGTATGTTATCGGAACCTTCTGTGATTGCGTGGCACCTTGGAAATAGTTTATATTGAGTCCACTCCTACCAGTAAATCAGAGAAATGTATTTAGGAGGCTCTAGATTCATTCATTCGTTTCAAATGGAGGCAACCACATGGACAAGCAATGGTTTGTCAAGATTTGTTGTGCCTAGTAGCAGTGGTTGGTGTATGTATCTTTCACTCAAACTAAGAGCTGGATGTTGCTTCCACAAACACTTATTGCAGTGGGAATACTACACCAATTCTCTAACCACAATCGAATGAGGTGGAGAGGTTTAATAGCATGCTTACAGGCTTTGACTCTGAGGGTCTTAAGTTATGGTGAACCATATCTAAACACCCTATATAGTTGCCAAAGGGCATTGAATAATATGCCAATACATGTATTACTAACCTGCACACTTTATGAAAGTCTTTTAGGTACAAAGATTTATGTCCGTGACCTTCCAAGAGTCATAAATCCTCATGATCAATCACACCTTGATGTTTAACAGAATTTGCAGGAGACCAGACCAAACCAAACCTGTTTGAACCACAAGCTCCTTTCAATGCCCCTTCCATTTATGTTAGTTGGTTACTACAGACTGGCGACCTTGTGGTAAAGTGGCTTCTTGATAAAGAAGCATTTCGACTGCCTATCAAGCCTTTACTAGTATGAGATACGAAAGGTTCAAAAACTGTGACACTGCTTCTGTTGCCTGGCTTAAAGAATAGGTAGATCATTCGAAGTATATATACTGTTTCAGCAGGTAGTTTTACACCTTTCGGATACTAGCGGAGTGATGTTTCTTTATTAAAGAGAGCTATGGGTTTGGACAGTAAATCTGAGTTCATAGTCAAATTACAATATTTTAGAGCACCAACAAGTTTTAAATGTAATCAAGATTTTTATTTCTGTATTCAATAGTATGAAAATTTGATTTGTGCACTTCTTTTCGATCATAGAAAGACCTATATGCTCCTTCATTCTTAATTGTTTATATGGAAAATGGTTTTGAAATGTGGAATTCTAGAATTTCTCTCAAGGATTATGGAGTACGGAGACCTGGCGCATTTAATGGTTTGATACTTTTTTATTCATGTTTCAATCCAAGAGATTTTGTTTTTGAATGGCCCTATACATCATGTTTTGGCTTTGCTACACTTTGCGATCTCGTCATATCTTTAGTACCGTGCCTAAATTATTCTCAGTTTGGAAGTGTGGAAAAGATTTGAAAATGTCATAGTACTCTTAACTGCAGATTCCATGCCTCTTGAATCTTTTCTAGGCGCCAGAATGGATCCAGAAATTTGAAATCGCGCTGTTGCACCGATTAATGCCACCTCGCCTCTGACATGACATCACAGAGCCATATAATGCCACCCATGTGCAGTGACATGAATTCCTTTTGTTCTGTATAAATCTAGAGTCGCTATCCTCAGAATATGAATTTCAGTGTTTGACAGTCTCCCCAGAAAATTTCAGGGTTTAAGCATTCTCTTTCGTGTCACAAACAGATGTTGCTCTTGCACCCTTACTTCTGTCTGTGCCAGGGGTCAAAACATGTGTCCTGAATGTGTGAAAAGCGTGCCCTCATGCGCACTAAGGCAATCAAAGAGCAGGGGGTGAAGCTGTTCATGGCGCAGGCCTGGAACGACCACTGGTCCCATTTTTGCTCAAGATCCAGGCCTTGTGCTGGAACCAGTTAATTCTTTGACATGGTCCACTTTCAAGGGCGTAGAGAAGTCCTCCAGAAATAAATACAAGAAGCCCCACGAGGCACTCACCAGCTTTGTAATATTGCACCCACTCGGGTAGGTATTCCAGTCGGCAGCTTCTCTCCCTGCCTTCTACCAAGATTTCCTCTGCCAGTGTTGGCGCATCTCCATCTGTTGCGAGATGTGGCCTGGGTGCAGACTCTAAGCCCTGAACCTCCAATTCTGTTTCTGGAGTTTTGTTCCCCTAGGTCTGACACTACAGATTATGGCCTTCACAAAAGCTGTGCATGCCCCGTTTCTGCTCCACCTTCAGGGGTTTGTGTGGACCTTTGGAGCCTCCAACTGGGCTTCCACCAGTGGTCCTGTCACTGTTCAGCCTCCTCTTGATGCTGTTCTTGTGGCGGCCAAACAGGGTTGTATGGAAATGTCTCTTTTTGTATGGTCACCCCCCCTCCCCCCCCCCAAAGTTTTGGACAGATGGTGCTGGTGCACTCAGGCCTGCTAACCAGATCTCAGTGCCCTGACCCTGAAACGTGTGTGTTTGATTGGCTTACACCCAACTGGCATAGGCTAACTTACTTCTAAGCCTCTAGTATAATGTACCAGAAGTACCAAGGCCTGTATGTTAGTGTCCCTTCAGGAACTGTTGCATTTGTTGTTGCCATCCTGAGGTAGACAAAGTGAAACATGGCTCCCGGTCTGGCACTGCAGACTAGAAAGGAGGTTTAAAACTGCTAACTCAACTGTGCCATTTTAAACAATGAAAACAAAAATAGTAAGCCGTTCCTAACACATAATGCAGATAATGATAATTGATCACAGGGTTAGAACAAAGGGTGGATAAATAAGAAAAGCAGGAGAAAGTTTTCCTCCTTTCGGAAAAAGACCCTCACACACCCAGCGTGCTAGGTGTCATGCTTCATCATCGGGTCTGCTCCTTATCGGGTCGGCACTGCAATACCCGATCGGCACCCGTGATGGGGCCTTCCTGGCGGAGATCTTTATTCCTATGCCGTTGGGTGTTGAGTGTGTAAGGGCCCTAAAAAAGATATAGTGCAGGTGATAGTGATGTGTAAGGACGTGAAAGTTAAAACAGGAAATAGTGAACCACTCAAAACAATTTTAATGAGTCGTGGACACTAACCTGATTAAAAACTGAAAAGGCGCATTCTCTCACTCTCAAGGTTGTGGGGAGATATGCTAAAAATAGGTCAACATGTTTCTTGCCTGTTATCTATTCAATGGCAATTCGTCAGGACCAAAGGTAGATCTACCTACACCTTTTGGTGGTGGTCGGGAACTCAGTAAAGTGCATAAATGACCACCAATACAGCACCCTAAAAGTGGTACCTGTAGATCTATACCAAAACCTGCAATGAGAACAAAAAGCAATATGACAACATTATCAATTCATATTAAAGTTATATTTAAAATGCACCACTAAACATCCATGGTGCCTCACACGCATGCAGAACACAGGTGAGCTAAAACATGCATCAACTGTGATCTGGGTGTAGTGGAAATTAAAAAGCAGTAGCAACTACGAAGAACACAACAGGGTCTACACGTAGATGGTTATTTCACACTCACCCAAATCGGGTGAAAGGTAGATGGCATCGTGTACCGGTTGAAGCAGACACTAAAGTGTAGTGTCCTGATGAAACAAGGAAAAGACAAGAAAAAAGAAAGAAGAAGAAAGGAAGAAAAAGGGGAGAGAAAAAAAAAAAGAAAAAGTACTTTGGGTTTGGCACTGATACAGGCAGGTCACTGGCATCTACTCTGTATTGTGCACCTTCGGACGTTGTGTCAATGCACGTGTCCCGTCTTTGTGTTGTATACTGCATTGGTCAGTCCATGGGGATACGGGGATAACCACACCTGATGTTGGCCAGGATTATTCCAGATATTGTCCCTGGTTGTTACTAGGGGACTGCTTGCCAGTGCCGGTGTGAGTAGTCTTACGTTATTCACCTTGTTACCAATTCAGTGTTTACACTTGGAGTGTCCCCTTGACACCTGCACTTCTCCAGTGTTCGAGATACAGGCGGTGGTCTCTGGATTTGATATCTTGGTTTTGGCACTGCCCACTGAATACCAGTACTGGGTCCCAGTGTTTCAATTTTGTTTGTCCTTTTTTTTTTTTTTTTTCTTCTCTCCCCTTTTTCTCCCCTTTCTCTTCCTTTCTTCTTCTTTCTTTTTTCTTGTCTTTTCCTTGTTTCATCAGGACACTACACTTTAGTGTCTGCTTCAACCGGTACACGATGCCATCTACCTTTCACCCGATTTGGGTGAGTGTGAAATAACCATCTACGTGTAGACCCTGTTGTGTTCTTCGTAGTTGCTACTGCTTTTTAATTTCCACTACACCCAGATCACAGTTGATGCATGTTTTAGCTCACCTGTGTTCTGCATGCGTGTGAGGCACCATGGATGTTTAGTGGTGCATTTTAAATATAACTTTAATATGAATTAATAATGTTGTCATATTGCTTTTTGTTCTCATTGCTGGTTTTGGTATAGATCTACAGGTACCACTTTTAGGGTGCTGTATTGGTGGTCATTTATGCACTTTACTGAGTTCCCGACCACCACCAAAAGTGTAGGTAGATCTACCTTTGGTCCTGACGAATTGCCATTGAATAGATAACAGGCAAGAAACATGTTGACCTATTTTTAGCATATCTCCCCACAACCTTGAGAGTGAGAGTATGCGCCTTTTCAGTTTTTAATCAGGTTAGTGTCCACGACTCATTAAAATTGTTTTGAGTGGTTCACTATTTCCTGTTTTAACTTTCACGTCCTTACACATCACTATCACCTACACTATATCTTTTTAGGGCCCTTACACACTCAACACCCAACGGCATAGGAATAAAGATCTCCGCCAGGAAGGCCCCATCACGGGTGCCGATCGGGTATTGCAGTGCCGACCCGATAAGGAGCAGACCCGATGATGAAGCATGACACCTAGCACGCTGGGTGTGTGAGGGTCTGTGAGGGTCTTTTTCCAAAAGGAGGAAAACTTTCTCCTGCTTTTCTTATTTACCCACCCTTTGTTCTAACCCTGTGATCAATTATCATTATCTGCATTATGTGTTAGGAACGGCTTACTATTTTTGTTTTCATGTATATTTGGGCATGTATGCCGGACCTGAGTGATTCATTACTCAAAAGCCCTTTCAATTTTCCCCCACTTTGACGAGGCCATTTTAAACAATGGCAAAGCCCAAACTCCCTATTTAATGTGTGTAAGTCATGCCTTCAGCAGGCTTATCGAGTCCCAAGGCAGGGTGCAACTTATTACAAAAGTTGAAATGTGCTTAACATGTTCTAGCAGCAAAAACCTGAAATTGTCGTCTTTGCTGCCAGAGAGATTGCTATCCCCGTTGCCAAGTACAGTTACGCAATGACATCTCAGCTCTGCTAACTTATGAATGAGACTACCAAAGTTGGTACTTCAAGATATCAAACAACTTGTTACATTAAGCCCGACTTGATGTCCAAATCGAAATTAATGTAACTTGTAGCTACATGCAACTTTGAGAAAGTTGCTACTCTGTTGCCCAAGTTTCCAGTGGCCATTTACTGAGACTGGCCACAAGACAGCCTTCTGCCCCACCTGAGGAGACATGTAAATGAGTCCCAGGACAGGTAACAATAAAGTCCTGTCATTGTAGGAGCTGTTACCTCCTCCTGGAAGGAAGCCACATGGTGTGTTAGCCCCAAAGGTGAGCTATAATGGGGTAGCCAACTTTGAAGGGCAAATGGTCACCACACTCGAGAGGGGCTGCTCTTTTGTTCGGGTAGATAGGTTGGCATTGGGTACAGAGAGTGGAAAACTCTGGCCAAAGTGGTTTTCCCACGGGGGTGTATACCACAGGTAGCCACACCTCTAGGATGGTCTACAGAGCTCTTGAGGACGAGAGAGGGCTTCTGCCATCTTAAGAGTGGGCAGAATAGAGCCTTCTGAGATAGCTAGATGTGACACTTCACGGGAAGTTCTCATCAGGTGGGAGGGAACATAACCACCCATTGGCTAAGGACCACAACCTCTTCTGAAGGCACTTTCTCGGCTTAAAAGGGGCACTCCTGGCACCCAGAACTCAGATCTCACTTGATTGGAAGGAGAGGACCGAAGACTGACTGCCCAGCTGATCCTGGGGTCGATGACCCACAAAGTCTTCTCCAGGTCAGCAGAAGTCCAGCACAATGGTTGCAGCATTTTCCGTCTTGTGGTGATAACTCTGCTTCTGGGCGACCAAGCTGCACTCTGACGACTCTCCCTAGTCCAGCAGACTCTGGTCCAACCTTAGAGCATCTAAGCCTGGTCTTTTGGACTGCACGGTGGCAAGGAGCAGCGATCTGGACTACCAACTCGTCCCAGCAGGCTTCTTCAGCTTTTGTGGCCTTGTGCTGCAGAACAGGAAGTTAGCAAACTGACTCTTGTAGTCTCTGTTTCAAGCTGGGTTCAGAGGGGCGACTTCTCCACAAGCAGGATGGAGTAGGCACAGTCCTTTCCCTTGTCCAATGAGCAACAGGTGCACTCCAACTTTGGTGCAGCCTTGTCTTCGCCAGTCGCATCCTGTATCCCTTTCATCAGGACCACTCTATAGAAGTCAATGGCAAGGATCCACTGATGCTGGAACTGTACTGAAGACTGCTTTTCTGAAGGTGCGATCTGTTCTGCTGGACCTTGTTGGTCCCCTTTACTTGCTCCCTGCCAGAGTTGGTTGCTCTAAGTAACCGCATTCCACTATGACAAAGTTTTTCTTGAAAAAGTTTCTAAGTGACAAATTAGATGAATTTACAAATGCTTGTACACAGTTAAGTGTAAAGTCTTTATTTATTGTTTCTTGCAAAATCCATATCTCCAGAACCCTTCAACAGTTTTTTTCATTTTGGTGTCCATAAATTCATAAAATTTACTCTATTTTTATAAATTGGAGTTGGGTTTCTTGAACGTCAAGTTTCTTTCTTCAATTGCTTTGAGGCTGATCGGCGGGTAGGGAACTGGTAATCTGTACTATTTCTTCCATGGTGATGAGTGAGTCTAAGTAGGCCCGTGGGCACGGTCAAGCCATAGCAGCTGTATAGTGTCAAAACATACAGTAAGCTCGGCTGATCCCAGAAAAGATGTGGCCTTATATAAGCGGGAATAAAAGAGGATATTGTATGAAGTAAGTCAGATGGGGAGGAGGAAGGATTAGAGTTCTCATCTAGTAGTTCTATCACGTAGGTGGAAGCTCGTGGTCTATGGAGCATGCCCGCAAGTGTCTTACCCGGGCAGTTGCTCTCACCGTAGTGTCGAGCTTGCACAACCTAGTGTAAATACAGAGTCCGTCCCCAAACAGATCACGTAACATAGTCTCTACGTAGTCTTTCGTTTTAGTAATATTTGAAGATTTTGGCATGTCCGTGATCCGAAGATTATTGCGCCGGGAGCGTGCTTCAAGATCTTCGTTTTTGGACTTTATTAGTTCAAAAACCTTGTCTATCTTCAGTAGTTGCTCCCTGGATTTCGCCTGTGCATCATCCACGTCTGATACGTGGTTCTTCAAATGGTCCAGTCGATCTTTGTGTTTGTCTACTCGCTGTTTAAGTTGGTCCAGACGGCTGGTGAGGATGTCTAGTTTTGCATCTATTGTCTTCAGGCTTGTCATTGCGTCCACCAGAAGCTCTTTTATGTCAATACTTTGTTGTAAATCCTCCTCAGATCGCTCCGGAGATGCCACGGATTGCGACCTGTGATCCACCTGTGTGGTGAGGCGCCTGCTTTCACACTGGAGCTTCGATTGTTTAGTATAGTTTCCCCATGGGTTGGGATTGTGGCTGTGCTGGTGGGTGTTAAACTAGGTAGCAGGTGAGTGAGAGAGGACTGTCCCGATACACACCGAAACAGCATTAACCAGGGAAGGCTGGGTGGTCTGATAGCCAATGGTCCAAAGCAATGCTCTTAGAGCCCCGCTTCACCCTGGGTCAACTCTGCAGCCAGGGGGCATGAGCAGGCTCAGATCCCAGGTGCCACAAGGGGATCCAACGTGATCCGGGTGGGTGAGGAGGCGATAGCACCAGGCACGTCTCACCCAGGGGTGCTCACAATTTCAATCTCCCCATGAAGATCACATCAACCTGGCAGAGCCGACGGCACAGGATAGCAGAATGGACTGTATGGCTACGCGAGCAGCCCCAGGGGCAGTCCAGGCACACCTGAACCAAGGGAGGCCACTGGCACCCCCACCGCCCCAGAACCGCCACCACCACCGCGGGCTCTATAGCTGGGCTCCCACACTGCGCGTCCAATCGCCACCTCAGCCCCCGTCACGGACACGGATTTCGTGTCTCTAGGTGGCCAGGGGTGCACCAAATAGATGGACCAACAACGGGCAGCAGGCAATCCCCGCAGGCAGAGCAGGCCACCCACGTGTGTGTAGAGTCCCACACCCAGCGCAAAAAACATAAATGGCAGGGGGGTGGGCTAATCCCACAGTGCGATCGCTGCCCCTACAAAATTGAGGTGGTCAGACTCACAAAGGCCCAGACAGCCGAGCCACGACCCGCCAAGTTTCAAGTATTCTGCTCCCCCCGGGCACAGGACTCCAGCTTGTGTCTTCCTTCCACCGCCAGCCGGGGCCTCTTGTCTCATCCTCCCAAGTCGCTGGCTGTCCCACTCCCACGTATTCGTAGCGGCAGCCTCCAGATAATGCCCTCGGGTTCTCCTCACCTTCGTTTCTAGATCCTTCGGCTGCCCTTATTCTATGCACCACAGCCTGTAGATGGTGATAGCAGCCCCCGGGAGCCAGCCCAGCCCCCGGGCCTCCCCCCAAGGAGGCGAGGCCTGGCAAAAAAGAGTCAGGCAGTGTCCAACGAAGTCCCCGGTGGGTCCAGCCAAGGGCCCATAGCTCCCGCTTCGGTGGTAATGCAAGGTTGGGGCTAAGTCACACAAGGTAGGCCAAGTCATGTTGCCGGCAGGCCTCCTCTCCCTCTCATGTGCAGTGGCATCCTTCTCCAAAGAGTCTTGTTCTTCAGGCTTCCTCTTTCCTCTCAAACAGATTATGGATTATTTTCTCTCTACTCCTCCAGATAGGAAGTTGAAAAGGATTGAGGCAGTGTGTAAAAAAGTCTTCTCTTTGGGGAAACTTGCTCTTCACACCACAAACACAACTTACCTTGTGGCTTACTACACCCATGCTCTTTAGGAAATGATACAAACGATCGTTCCAAACCTCCCCGACCAGGGCCACCTTTGTGACTATTTTGCAGAAGTCATGCATGATAAGATAGATACGGTCAATCGGATCCTTCATTCTAGATGGGGTGGTTTCAGTGTCATGAACCATGGGCTCTTCATTCGCCTTCCACCGCCATGACTGAATGTATTCCATTTCTGGTGATGTCCAGGCCAATCCTTTGAACACGCCCTTTGATGAAGCTTGTCTCTTTAATGAGAATACCAACAAGTTCAGGTAATGGCTTCGGCCTGGGAACTTGCTTCCCCTGCTTGTCAGTTTCACTGGCAGTATTGTAAGTTATGGGGATAATTCCAGAATTTCTGACCCTGTCCTTTCAGTGGTACCAGCCCTAGCAGTTAGTGCAGTAGCCCAAGTTCTTTCGAAGCTATAAAGGGCATGACTAACCCAAGGCCATTGAGAACAGCAGCAACAGCCTTTTTCCTCCTTCCTGGTCCATCCCTCAAAATTGGTTCGACTTACTCTTGAGAGAGCATGTGAGGCCAGTTGGCGGAAGGGTGTTTTATTTATCATACTAGCAGACCATCATTTCAGATCGTTGGATTCTCCAAATTGTTGAGCAAGGCTATGCCCTTCCCGGACTTCCCTCCTCGCATCTCCCTGTTCCTTCAGTCACCTCAGACAACCAGGCCTGCAATCTTCAGCAGGAGGTTTTTGCTCTGTTGAGCAAACAGGCCCTAGAAGTAATAAAGACCGCAAGATCTAGCACGGATAGTACTGTTGTTTTCTTGTTCCCAGGAAACACGGTGGTCTCTGGCTCATTTTACCCAATTGCATTCTGAATGCCTTCTTTTACAAGGAGAAGTTCAAGATGTTTACCCTTGTAAAGGGTCTTTTGTCTCTGGGGCTGCAAGACTGGATGGTGTTTCTCGACGTGCAGGATGTGCATTTTCATACACCTGTGAGTTGTGGTAAATCATGGTCCTTCCATTTAGACTTACTCAGCCAATCAATATGTCACAAAGATGACATTGGTGGTTGTGCTATGTCTGGGATCTCTGTATTTCAGTACCTTGATGACTGGCTGCTCAGGGTGGGTTCTCCCAGCTGACGTTGGACCAAATGCAAGGCACAATATCTATGCTCTTCAATATGGGGTTTTTGAGGAACCTCCTAAAGTTCCGCCTCCAACCCTCTGCCTTTTGTGCCTGCTTGACCACTACATCATTGCAGTGAGAGCTGGTGATAGACCACTTTACTTCTGGGAAGTCCTTCCCCCATCCACCGGTAGTGGTTACAGTAGTTACTGTTTCCTCCTCCCGTGGTTGAGGCCGTCCCCATGATGAATAAGACACAAGAGGCCTGTGGTTTTCCACAGAGCAGAAATATTACATTAAGCTTCTCGAGCTTCAGGTGATCCCATTAGCCCAAGTGCATTCCTGCCATCCATCTAAGGTTGGTCAGTTATGTCCCTGACAAATAACATAACCGCAATGTGGGCAATGTGGGTTAATACCGTCTGTGCTCGAAGGCACTGAAGCTGTGGCCTTGGGCCCAGGCTTGTGATTCCTGGCTTGTTGTGACCCACCTGATGGGCTCACTGAACATAAAAGCATATGACATCGGTTGGCAACCTCTTGCCAATCACTAGTTGCATCTTTAGTGGTTCAGTCCATCTTCACCCTCTGTGACAACCCTCTGTTGGACCTTTTTGCCACTCAGGGGAACTCACACTATTCACAGTTATGCACCCTACTATTCCTTCTGCATTTCAAAAGTGCATTCATTACACTTACTCTAGTTTCAATGGGTCTTGAGTCAAAATTTGAGTGCTGTAAAATGTAAGGATGATCCCACACTCAAAATAACAATTTTTACAATATCAACAGGCAATACCACAGACACCTCACTTAGCAGTTTGGATGATTTTAAGAACATGTTATACATAGACGACTCTGCGGTTGGCACTAAGTAAAAATGCTCCACCTATATTTGTTGAAGTGCAGGGCGTTTTTCAAGATGATGATTTCAAGGTGCTACAGGCTCACAATAAAGAGTTAGATTATTCCTCTGCACAGATAGCTGAGATTCTTGTCCCCTTCCAAGCCCTTCAGAAGACAACTCCTTTGGTGCCCATATTTACACTGTCGGACTGCTTTCAGTGTACAGGTTACAATGTTGAAATAGCACTTTGTCGCTTAGACAGATTCAAAAGTTACATCGATAAAGGCTAAACAGATTTGTGTTTAGGTGGTTGCCCTGCAGGATAAGCTTCCGTTTGTTCATGTACAGTGAAAGTATTCAAGCTCAAGGGAAGAGTACGGGTCATTTAGCTGCAAAGACATCTAAGCAAACCCGCAAGGTTGCTGCTGTTACACAATTTCAAACTAAGATTTTATACAGATATCATGGCAACAGTAAAAGTAACATTAAAAGGTGCTAAATCCCCTGAAGGATTTCTTGTTAAATATTGTTACAGTTTGACTGAGGATAATGTTCCTACATTGTTTATACCTGCAATAGGGGATGGAGACATTCCCAATGAAGCAATTTGGTTAAACTTCATAAAAGCACCACACGAGGGCCTAGCATACGCTCATACATGCACTAATGCTACTGTATCATTGCTACAGCAACAATATTAGTGTCCGTAGCCACAAAGAAATATGTCCAGAAATTTACTGTTTGTCAACACATGGAATCTTCTACTGCTGTGAGGGCAACCTCTCCTCCTTTGAAGATATCCGATAAACCATTCAGTACCATACTGATCTGCTGCCTATTGTCAGCCATTGCAAGTATAACTTAGTTGTGGTTGATTCTTGCTCTGGATTCCTGTGGTTATGGCCACAAAAGACTGCCTGTGCTTTGACAGTGCTTATTAGCAATGAGAGCACTGCATATCTTTCATTCAAACAACGGTCTGGCATTCTGTGCTAAGTTGTTTGCCGATGTCTGCTCTTGGAGTATGACTGTTATTTTCATATCTTTACAGAATGGCAAACAGTACGCTTAAATAAGCCTTGACTGTAAGGTTGCTAGACATAGGATTGTCATGGTACCACAATATATATCAGGGTCAGCAAACACTTAATAACTTGCTGAGGGCAAAACCTGATGGTCTCACATCATACCAACTTTACTTTGGGATACACATGTGTATGGTGTTCTACCCTAATATTGTGTCACAAATATTGGCAGTCTTTAATATTGCTGCAGTGATCTCTTTTTTCTTTTAACACAATTTTATTGATTTTGGTTATGTATATAATACAGCATGTTATGGCAGTACTTTGTTTAGCAGGAAACATCAATCGTTTTACAGTTTGCTCATTAGCAGTATAATCATTATTGTTCACATTTTTGGTGTAATTACTATAAACATCTGATATTTGCATGTACATTTTGTTTCATTCTTGTAAGTGGTTATGTATGCCTTCATACAAATCTTAATGCTTCCGCTATATGGGAATCTAAACGGAAACATGATAACATACCCCAACTCCCAGAATTCCACCCCCATCCTTCTGTCTGGCTCACTCCCATAATTTATATCTCGGGACAAGGTTGCACATTCCTACATTGGGTTACCGCGCTTAGGCTGGTGTGTTTACTAATCATTTTCCTATTGGACGACATTATGAAGGGTGCAGTTCTGCACAGACTCAGGGGCCGATTCCGATCTCGGTCGGAGGCGCACCCAATACCATTCGGTCGGGAAAAAAGCCATGCGAAAGCCTGTTTCCCGACCGATCCGTACAGCACACCGAACGAGCAAGTACGATGCGCACAACAGCAAAAATTCCGGCCGAGCCGTACTCACCCAAACCAGGTCCTGTTCTCCGACCGAGGCGAATCCGGAAACGCTCGAATCGAGTCGCACGGAAGGGAAAATGCAGCCCCGTCCGGCCGGACAAGTACGATGCGCTTCCCGTACGCGCCGAACCCGTCGCTACGCACGGCACGTCAAAGCATCCGGGAGAGGCGCACATAAGCTCCGAATCGCGCCACAACACGATCCACGGCTACGAGACGAACACGGCACCGACGAGGACGACGCGAAGCGACGAGGGACGAAGCGAAGCGACGAGGACGACGCGAAGCAACGAGAAGGACGAATGACACGAACCAACCATGAATCCCTTCGTCCCGATCATACCAATATTCTACATCTACTACCGGAACAGGCACGGACGCGTACGGCGCAGAAGGTAAGTCAGACACCAACCACAAAACACATACAACACGTACACGACACATCACACACATACACGGGGAATCTGAATATACTTACACCAGCAACAGCAGCACCATAGGGGCGGGATGCCCATCACCAATGCCACATATGCACACAGGGGCCTGAATGCGCGCCACCACCCCAACCCAGGGGGGCTGGATGCCTACCACTACTACCACCCTTAGCCAGGGGGCAGGATGCCTACCACTACTACCATCCTTAGCCAGGGGGCAGGATGCCCACCACTACTACCACCCTTAGCCAGGGGGCAGGATGCCCACCACTACTACCACCCTCACCCACGGGGGGCAGGATGCCTACCACTACTACCACCCTTAGCCAGGGGGCAGGATGCCCACCACTACTACCACCCTTAGCCAGGGGGCAGGATGCCCACCACTACTACCACCCTCACCCACGGGGGGCAGGATGCCTACCACTACTACCACCCTCACCCAGGGGGGCAGGATGCCTACCACTACTACCACCCTTAGCCAGGGGGCAGGATGCCCACCACTACTACCACCCTTAGCCAGGGGGGCAGGATGCCCACCACTACTACCACCCTCACCCACGGGGGGCAGGATGCCTACCACTACTACCACCCTTAGCCAGGGGGCAGGATGCCCACCACTACTACCACCCTTAGCCAGGGGGCAGGATGCCCACCACTACTACCACCCTCACCCACGGGGGCAGGATGCCTACCACTACTACCACCCTCACCCAGGGGGGCAGGATGCCTACCACTACTACCACCCTTAGCCAGGGGGCAGGATGCCCACCACTACTACCACCCTCACCCACGGGGGGCAGGATGCCTACCACTACTACCACCCTTAGCCAGGGGGCAGGATGCCCACCACTACTACCACCCTTAGCCAGGGGGCAGGATGCCCACCACTACTACCACCCTTAGCCAGGGGGGCAGGATGCCCACCACTACTACCACCCTCACCCACGGGGGGCAGGATGCCTACCACTACTACCACCCTCACCCAGGGGGGCAGGATGCCTACCACTACTACCACCCTTAGCCAGGGGGGCAGGATGCCCACCACTACTACCACCCTCACCCACGGGGGCAGGATGCCTACCACTACTACCACCCTCACCCAGGGGGCAGGATGCCTACCACTACTACCACCCTTAGCCAGGGGGCAGGATGCCCACCACTACTACCACCCTCACCCACGGGGGCAGGATGCCTACCACTACTACCACCCTTAGCCAGGGGGCAGGATGCCCACCACTACTACCACCCTTAGCCAGGGGGCAGGATGCCCACCACTACTACCACCCTCACCCACGGGGGGCAGGATGCCTACCACTACTACCACCCTCACCCAGGGGGGCAGGATGCCTACCACTACTACCACCCTTAGCCAGGGGGCAGGATGCCCACCACTACTACCACCCTCACCCACGGGGGCAGGATGCCTACCACTACTACCACCCTCACCCAGGGGGGCAGGATGCCTACCACTACTACCACCCTCACCCAGGGGGGCAGGATGCCTACCACTACTACCACCCTTAGCCAGGGGGCAGGATGCCCACCACTACTACCACCCTCACCCACGGGGGGCAGGATGCCTACCACTACTACCACCCTTAGCCAGGGGGCAGGATGCCTACCACTACTACCACCCTCACCCAGGGGGGCTGGATGCCTACCACTACTACCACCCCCACTCATAGGATGGACAATGCATGACACAACAAGCACACCACAACCTAGGGAATGCAAGATTAAGACATCCCCCACCACCATGACAAGCGTGTGTAGGCTGTGTCAAATGCCTACAACACCGAACATGACTTTCAACATACAATGTGACCCCCTAGCACATGTGCCACACATATATGTGTGTGGCACCCACAATGCAAGCAGCCCATGACCATTGTGGCAATGGGGCCTAAACCCCCATCATCACAGTGACCAAAAGGTAAGTGTGGGGTCCATAGCTGAAGCACATTTTGACCATTGTGGCAATGGGGTCTAAACCCCCATCATCACAGTGACCAAAAGGCAAGTGTGGGGTCCATAGCTGAAGCACATTTTGACCATTGTGGCAATGGGGTCTAAACCCCCATCATCACAGTGACCAAAAGGCAAGTGTGGGGTCCATAGCTGAAGCACATTTTGACCATTGTGGCAATGGGGTCTACACCCTCATCATCACAGTGACCAAAAGGTAATTGTTGACAAAGAAAGAGCTGCAACTGCCAAACTGCATGGATCATTCCTGGTCACAGAACCAAAAACTCATCTGTGGCAAAGTAGTGTATGTGTCCCATTGCAACATAAATTGGGGGAGCCAAATACTGCAGTGCAAATGAAACATTCCTTTGGCCATGTGCAGACAAACAACACCCATGGGGGCTGAGACCGTCAACAGTCATCAATGACACAATGACAGAAGTGACCATCAGAATGCAGAACCACATATTTGCACCAATGGGCACACAAATGCAGATACCCTGTGGAGACAGCAGATGTGAGGTGAACAGATACCATACCATGGCAGCAATGGGACACACAAACCATGATCACTGTGCTGACCGATGACCTAGGAGTCCCAGGGACAGCAGGGGAAACACACCAAACAACATACAGCCAATGGCACACCCAAGATATGCCAATGCAGTGGTGCAGATGCACAAACACAAACAGGCAGACCAACACTGTCATCATACACAGCAGGTGAGGGGTGGGGGTGCCAGTGTCCCCAGGCAACCACACAACACATGAGGAGAGCTGAATACCAATCATACAGATGTGCATACACTGCCACACTAAGGTAACTCATGGATCCAAATCCCCTATGTGGGCAAGCAGGCATTGTCAGGTGAGAGGGAGCACAAAACACACATGTCACACAGGCACGTAGGAACAACAACTGACACAGCAAGACACAGACACACCACAGCACCACCCCCAGGGCCCCCACAATGTGGTGACCCTGGGCTGAATAAAAATACCACTGTGATGACAAAGCTAAATGTCGTTCACACTGTGAACCACAGTCAGGTGTCCTGAGCAACAAACTACCATCACACCTACACAAGCACAAATCAATCAGCATGGCCAGTAAGCCAAGGCCAACATGGAGGCAGGGGCCTAGCCGGGCAACAACTCTCATCTGCACACACTCAACACCACACCCCTCGACCTCCAACAATGTGCAGCAGTGAAGTACACATGCACTGGTGACATTGCACATGCACCCATGACTATTCCAGGGTGGTGGGTGGGAACCAAGGTGTAGAAACACATCACACATGGACACTCAACAAGACTCCTGAATGTCTGACACACTGCACACTACGCTGTACATGGACATGACGGCAATACCACACTGACCAATGGGATCCCAGCCACAGTCACACACCAATGAAGAAGCCAAGGTCACCCACAAAGAACACACATAGACAACAACCAACATTGCAGCCCGGACCCTGAGGAGTGCCATCAGTCACACACACAACGTGTCACAATCACTGAAAGATAACACAAACTGGAAATCACATGACAGGGGCAAACAACAAGTGCCAAGGGGAAACCTGACTGTGACCCATCTGCGTCTGCACACAAACTCAGCCCTGACAGCAAACACACCTATGGGTGACACCCTGATGACCAGTAATGTGCCATGCACCCACATCACAGAGAACACAGGGAGAAGACTTTGGGGGAACATAGCTCAAGTCAGCAAGCATCACAAACAGGTACAACACTAGGGATCACAGCATGCGCAGATGAATGAAAGTGAACACACAGACATGCACATACAACAAACACCTTGGGCGCAGGCAATGTCACACGTGTACACACTGCCATGAGGGGACTCCACTCCTGTGTGAGGAAAGCTGTGCCATATGTTGCCTCAGTAGGGCCCCATCATGTCAGCTGAGCACTTGGTCACACAATCAACAATTAGCACCAAATGAGGGCTCCCATCACATCAGCCTGGTCATGGATGTGCCAACGGAATCATCAGCACAGATCCAACACACTTGTATAGCAATGTTGCACTGACTACACGGATGAGTCCCTCCCCATTGATGCCCAAACCTGCATGTCCACTGGAGATGGCAACACGGTCAGGGAAGTAGACAAATGCAACGATGGCAGGCACAACAGATGTGCAGGGGTGGAAGCCACAGATATGAAATTGCCAATGTAAGTAGGAAACCCATTGCCAAATACTGAACACATGACACCCTCAGATGCTGCTATTGATGACATGGATACACCACATGATAGGACACATTCCCCCTGGACCACATGGGTTCCTGCACAGTAACACTTCATAATCATGATACCAGATATCACCATCACTGCAGCAAGGGCATGGTTAGCTGCACCAACAACATGTACATCTGAAACATGAGCACTAGAGAAAAGAAAGTTGCTTTATTCAGCATATGTGTTGTTTGATAACGACGTCCAGAAGAAATTAGAGCAAAGGCCAATGGCCAGTCCATTGTCAAAGTTCAAACAGGGTGACACTGGCAGATGTCACCCTACGCATGCCTGCACAAAACCAGGGACAATCCACTAGGAGGGGCAACCGGGGGGCAGGCCAGGCACCGCAGGGACAGGATCAGGGCTCACCAGGGGAGTCAGGGAAGGGGTGGTGGGTGCTGGAGAGCCACTGACAACTGCAGTGGAGGTGTCTGACATGGTGTGTGCCGGCACAACTGGGGGCATGACTCAGATGTCGTGGGTGCCGGCACAACTGCAGTGGACCCTGCAGATGGGGTGGACAGGTCCGCCACTGCAGTGCACAAGTCAGACAGGGCGGTAGTGGACTCCACTGCAGTGCCTACCTCCAGGGGAGGAGAATGGGGAACAGGCAAGGTGGGTTGGACAGAGGGGAGGACACCCTCACCACATCAGTGGCACAGACAAGCGCAGCGGGGGTGTGGTGCTGGGAGAGCAAGTGGCAGGGGGAGAAGGCCGGAGCATCTTGGGGATGGTATATCTGTGGGTGGGGGAACCTGGGGCAGGGTGTGGTGGGGGCACCTGTGCAGTGGGGGCCTGAGGGATGGAGGACGGAGACCTTGTGCCTGAGCTGCAGGGCGGTGGCGGGGTCTTGCTCTTACCACTCCGGGGGACTTGCGGGTGGGGGCCTCAGTCCGTCTGCGCCTGGGGGAGGGTGTCCGGGGGCGAGGGGCACTCTGCTCCGTGTGGGTGGGCTTCCTCTTCCCCCGGGATGCTGGAGCAGCTTCATCGGTGGGGAAGAGGCCGAGGTCACAGAGGAAGAGCTGCTGTGACTTTGGGGTTGCATGTGAGGCAAGGGAGGGTGCTTTGGAGGGAGAGGGAACTGAGGACTGGGCAGTGCATGTGGATGCGTGTGTGTGTTCCAGGGCCCCATCCCCTGTGAGTCTGGCTTCAGTCCCCTGAATGTGCGTGCGTGTGCGTTTTGTCATTGGCGTGTGTGTCAGTGTGCTGGATGTGTGTGTGCTGGTGTGTGCCTGTGCCGGTGTGTGTGTGCTTGGGACGGGTAAGGTGCTGGGGAGTGTGGATGGAGCAGAGGCAGGAGGGGTGAGGGACCGTTTGAGGAGGGACACTGCTGCCGTCAGGGAGGAGTCCATGGACCTATTGCCCCTCTGTAGGTCAGACATGCCCGATGAGATGCCCTCCATGAACGACACCAGCTGAGTCAACAGCGCGGTGTGCGCATGGAGGACACTCAGCATGGCTGTCTGCCCTACATGGAGCTGGCGAAGGAGGTACACAGACTCCTCACTCAGGGCAGCAGGGGACACAGGGGCAGGGGTGCGGTGCCTGGCCCAAAGGAAACACGCTCCCGGACATGGGAGCCTCCACGGACCTGGGGAATGGGAGCCGATGGGAGGGCGGTGGTGGTGCTGGTGGTGGCGGGGACAGCAACACTAGCTGGGGTGTGGTGGCTGCTGACACCCGCCTCCACAAGGGAGTCATCCTCCGAGTTGCTCTGGTCCTCAGCTGAGGTGGATGCTACTGAGGACTCCTCGGTGTGGCTCCCCTCGCCCTCCGTGCCACTGGGTCCCTCCGACCACTCCTCGGCTGCTGACCCAGTCTGGCTCTCCGGCTCCTCCTGGTCCGTGGAGCTGTCCCCTTCCGTGGCCGTGGATGTATCTGCAAACAATGGGGATACAGACAGACATCAGTCACCTGCACATAACGCACACACCACTGTGAGCACAGCACATCACAGAGCAAGCCCTGGCATCATCAGTTGTACATTGCTAAAAGTGCCCTAACTGAACAGGAGAAGTCAATTGTCAGTCTGATGCCAAGCATGGCACTCACATCCCACATGGCCTTGCACCCATCTGTCTGGTGTCTGTTGGATTGCAACACCCCAGTGTTGACACATGCACCAAGTACACAGTAGTTGGACAGTGCAGAGGACACGGTGTGGACACATCACAGCTCTTGCCACTGAGTCAGTACAGGTTTCCGGATGAAAGGGATGCCCAGAGTCAAATAGGAAATGCATGTGATGCATACCAGCGACAGACACCATGATGCACCCATGTCCTGATAGCCAGCGCCACTATGGTGTGCATGTAGCACATGTCACTCCCCTGCAGGCTCACCAATCAGTAGACACATGCCATGGCGGAGGCATGACTGCAAAGTCATACATCACTGTCTCAGTGATGTATGGCTTTGCAGCCAGACAACAACACTCTGCACTGTGTCACAATAGTAGGTCATGGGGAATGCAAGTCCTGGAGCTGCACAAGTGCACATGTACATCCCCCCACAACACATCCTCTTAACCCTCATCTGTCCAGGTCATACCTATTGGACATATGGGAGACCTGTGACACTACCCTCTGAACCTGAGCCCCTCACACTCTGCTGTGCATGGGGAACAGCTGCCTGAACTTCACATTTACATGCCCCAGTCTGCATGGGCAGCTGATCAGACACCTATGTGTCACACAAGTATCGTCTCCTATGGTCACATCTCCAGTGGCATGCTGAGCCCCTACCAAGAAACTCCACAGCAGTCCTGGCGACTAATCTACAGCACACTGACACAGAGGCAGACACCTGAGGGGTCAAATCACTGTGCACAATGTGTCCGCTGATACACGGGAGTGGGAGTACAGAGTGTATTGTATGGCCTGGAGTAGGCATGACTGTCCAGCCCCACATGAATGAGGGATGAGCCCTGGACTGTAGGCAGCTGGCTAAGTATGTGTGACACACGTCATATACATACTCCTGGGGCCCAAACATTGTTCCCACCCGCAGCATGGGTGTGTGCCAGATACCCCAGCCACATGTGGTGGATCAGCTCAGCAATTGGACCACAGATCAAAGTAACACGCTGAATACATGTCAGAATACAGGCATTGTGTAAGCAATGGACCCACCCATGATGCCCACCACAGAGTCAGGGAAACAGATGCTGTCTCCCACCTTGAGTCAAGCAAACTGCAAGGACACAGTCCTAAGTGACAGAATTCCCTGCATGTAAGGGCCACACCTGGGTATCAGATGAGGAGTGGGCAGTGCACAATAGAGGGACATGGCTCCTGGACAACATGACTGCTGTACTGTGGCAGTTTAACCAGGCCCGAGGAGGGCACATAGCATGTTAGACAGAGTACACAGTGCAGTCTTTGACTCACCCCCTCCTTGCTGCTCTCTGGCCTTCAGCTGCCCATCCAGGTCTGGAAAGACCACCGCCAGGATCCTGAGCATGTGGGGGTCAGGGTCCGTGTTCCGCCCCTCCTGCGAGGAGGCGACAGCTTCAGCTGGACCCGTGCAATCCTCCGGGTCCAGCCCCGAAGGTCCTGCCACCTCTTTTGGCAGTTGCGGATCCGGCGCTTGTAGACCCCCACGGACCGGACAGCCCGGACGATGTCCTTCCATATCTCATGCTTCCGATGGGCAGAAGCCTGTCAGGATGACAAAGTGATAAGGCCATTACTACACATGCAACATATCCGTGCATGACACAGTTGCATATACATGTCGCAATCACAGGGGCACATGGTGTACACAGGCAGTGCACGGCTGCCCATGGACAGTTTTCCAGAAGTCACTACATGGTATCATTGCATGGGGAGTAAAACCCTGTTCAGAAGCACTGTCACTGCACCATACCTGTCCAGTGCAAGTCACCACACACTATGGGGGTGACAACTACTCAGTGAGCCTGCTAGCCAGTGGCGTGCTGACTCTCAGCCTTGCTAGTCAGACAAAATGCACATTCAGAAAGGCAGTGCACAGAACACTCACCTGCTCCCCTGGTGTCCCATACAGCTTGCTGTACTGTGGAAGTAGGCTGTCCAGCAGGGCCTGGTTCTCCTCAAGGCTGAAGGCTGGGGCTCTCTCCACAGTACGTGCCATTGCAGGGTCCAGAGGGGCAGAGACAGCAGCAGTGCAGTGGCAGATGTCGTCCTGGAGCATGTAGTGCAGGCAAGTGGGCTCTCAGGGGAACAGGCAGCAATATATATGTGCTGGAGAGGCAGATACTGTCCCTTGTGTCCAAAGTGATAGGTCCAAGTCGTTTGCATCTTCTGAATCTGGCCAATCCATGGAATAGCAGCACCAAAACACGCCCACAGCATCCTTCAAAACTTCTGCAATCACAAGGAGGCTAAGAAGTGACTGGTAATAGCTGTTGGTGTGGGTGATCAACTGATTTTCCAGCAATCATCTGTCACACTAAAATCTGCCCATAGTTAGGAAGCCTCTATTGTCAATGGTGCGTGACTGACTCATCCATCATGTACAATACAAAGACAGTGCGCCAACGCGTATTCACGTTATTTAAGCCATAAGGCGCCGGGTTTGAGGTAACGATTTGGTTCATTGTAGTTCACGCCATTGTGTGTGCTGTAACGCTAGCACCGCACACATGAAAGTACGCCAGGTCGCCTTTAGCGTTTCATCGGTCCATTGCAGTTCAACGCGCACAGGTGCGCACCACGGCAATCGCATACATTGAGTTTTAATGGCCGTCGGAGACCGATTTCAACTGACAGTCTAACGCGCATTAGGGGTACACAACACGCATTCTGGCCATTACTGGAAAGCCATTGTGCCCAGGTCGAGGTACCGACGGCACCATTGTAGCTCATCCACAGGTACAACGCCACTCCATTGGCTGCTACAGCAATGGGCCGGCCGGAGGCATCGATCGTCCATTGCAGTTCAACCATTAGGCAATAACGCAGACCGCATTAAAAGTACTGGAGAAAGTACTGGCCGGGCTGGAGGTGTCTGCTCCACCATCAGCTCAACGCACAGTAAAGCACAACGCCACCCGCTAATACATTGGAATGCAATGGCCGCCGAGGCAAATGATCACACCCATTGCAGTTCAACTGCTGCCCGCATAGGTACAACGTTGGCACCAGACACATTGGAAAGCCGGTCAATGCTGAGGCACCATCGTCCACAGAGTTCAAAGAACAAGACAGGGTACAATGCTGTACCGCATTAATATTTGAAAGCAATAAGGTCAGCCGTGGAGGTGCACGATCGTCCACGTGTAGCTCAACGCCACAGGTACAATACAGAATTCCACATTGAAAGCAATGGCCGGCCGAGGCATTGATTTTGTCTGATTGCAGTTCAATCGCGCACAGGTATGTCCGTACTCCGCACACATTGAAGGCCTGGGCTGGGCCACAAGTAAGATTTGTTCATCCATATTGCAGTTCAACACATACATAGTACACCACAGAATACCCGCATTAAGCTACTTGAATGTACGGGCCGCCGGAGAGACTGAGTCGCACCATTATTGCAGTTCAACGCGCGCAATGCTGGGCATCGCGACATATTACTTGAAAGTGAATGGCCGTGGTCAGAGT
Organism: Calotriton arnoldi; assembly: GCA_963921515.1. NCBI lineage: Eukaryota > Metazoa > Chordata > Amphibia > Caudata > Salamandridae > Calotriton > Calotriton arnoldi. The sequence goes on along the minus strand of CAWUFW010006050.1, from coordinate 308 downwards.
AGACACGATCACCAGTCCATTAAAAGCCTGACGCTTGATAGGGCAAGAACGCCTCAGATCGGCACAAAGTAGCATTGAAAGTTAATGGTCAAAGTCGAGGCACCCCATCGGTTCGATTGGCAGTTCGACCGCCGTTAGTATACCATCACGAAAGCTGTCGGCGTCGGTACGAGGTGTTACCTCGATTTATTCATTGCGAACAACGCCGTTATTGTGCCAACGGCATCTGTCGCCATTTTGAAAGTTAATGGGGTCGTGTCAGGCAACTTCGTGATCGTAGCAATACGTAACTAACCAGGGGAAGCGAC